>JAWNNW010000050.1:845000-2220022 GCA_035044465.1 Scaptomyza tumidula
TTGTTTGTCTTTGGTTGGCATTTCTCATTCTGTACATTTTCTTTGTTAATATTTTTAATATTCAAATCATTTATGAAAAGTATTTCAATTTGATTTCTTCTTTTTTTTTTCATTCGTGGGCGACTCTTAAGAATCTTGCACACATCGAAGTGCGGAAAGGACCCGCATTCTTATTAATGCTGTCGAGCAGGGCAGATCAACACTAATGCGAACAGCCAGCCGTACAGCAGATGCTAGCCGTAGTCGTTGTCGTAGTCGTAGTATCTGTCAGATACATTTAGTTTAGCATTGAAAAAAATGCATTGCATTGCGCTGAAGGACGCCGACAACATATCTTAATTTATCTATTTAGTATCTGTATCTGTATATATTCTCAAAATGTTTTCTTGTATCTGCTGCTGGCGTCTCAGCTCTCTTCTTGGTTATTTTGAAGTTCACAGAAGAATTTTCGATTTCGTATTTTCGCAGTTTTTGTAAAAATGCCAGCATCCAACTGACGCCAACTGACAAATACTTTTGTAGACAATCCACACAGAACAATAATATCTCATAAGATAGGAAGACTTTTACAATCATATATCTTCTATCTCAAATGAACTCAGCTGATTACTAAACTTCTTCTATTCCATCTATCATAAGATATATTTTACCTATCACCTCTCTGAAGCAAAAGTATCTGGCCAATCTGACTAGATCTTAACGCCCCCGAACCGGTGGCAGATCAAATTGGCATTGAGGTGACCAGAAAAGAATAGAATAAAACAAATACCGAAAAATGATCACTAACCAAAAAAAAAAAACATACAACAAGAAGACCAAATCGAATCGCATGTGTAGAGAAAATGATGTGTGTGTGAAATAAGTAAAAAGCTTTTTGAAACAGCAGGGGGGGGTCAAAGAGAAAGGTAAGCGAGGGTGAGGAAAGAGAGAGAGAGCCAGAGCCAGAGCGTAATGCAAACAAAAACAAATTCACAAGGATTTTTTACAAATGCAAAATTTGTCATTGAAATGTATTCAACGCACACACACACACACAAAACACTTGCTCAACTATGCAGGTGTGTGCGTGTGTGTGTGTGTGAGAGAGCGTGCTCACGCAATCGCTGAAAAGCTTTCTCTCGCTCTCTCACGATCCTGGTGCTGTTCGCCGATTGCATCATAGCTCACTCACTCACACACACAAAGAGAGACAGAGACGCACACACACTTAAGCGTATTGCCCACCACTTGCTGCAATAACAACAACAAGCACAAACGGCCAACGGGCCGATAGACCGAAAAAGGGAGCAAGAACAAACGAGACGTAGCGCAAACAGCCAAATAGTTGGCGACTCACGCACACTCGCACACACACACACGATACACACATAGAAACACAAGACGCTCGGTTACGAGAGCTTTTTTCCGCTTTTCACGATTTTTCACGATTGTGCGGCACAGATTATGGGGGTATCAAATTGCCACGTATAAAAGGCAAGTTTACCGGTTGCACGGTTCAGAACGGCTTTCGAGCGCGTAAGTGCAACACCTTTGATGTGCGATCTTTAATTTTTGGATATATATCACATAAATCACAGCAACAGCAGCAGCACCAGCAACAGCAGCATCGCATCAGCGGGCAGTGTAAAAGAGACAGACAATAAATTTGACCTTTTTGCCGAGACAAATAAGAACCAAAAAGAAAAGTTTTAAGAAAATATATTTCAATAAGAAACAATTATCCATCTAAAACGTGTGTGTATGTGTGTGTGCATTTGCTTGTGTTCTTTCCACATTTGTATGGCTTATCCTTTCTAAGGATCTTAGCCAGAAAACTCTTGAAAGCAACTCTAATAACGAACCAAAATCGGTTTAAAGTGACATTTAAAAGTGATTTACGGAATACGCTTGACAACTCTGGATTATTAAACAACAACTGCGATACTGGATTATAATTAACTCATTTTCCTATAGCTAAAGTTTCAATATCAACCAACACCTTTACGCATAATCAGTGTCTTGTGTAACACACAGTATGCCCCAAAAACCAACTACACAATTTGTGATTATAAGCATGTCAATATCAATTGATGAATGACAATCTCTAGCCTCTATTTCAATGAAAAAAAAGTTTTTAAATTCATAACCTTTTCCAAATACCTTTAATAGAAACGAAAAAAAAGTTTTTCAAACCTTACTTCACTTATAACCTATAACCTTATACTAATTGTTTCGAGTTTCAAGCCTTTTTAAGGTATTATAACTTTGAATTTTCGTTACTTTGCAATCAATCCCTTGTGTAGAAAGAGATAGCATACTTTGACTATTACTTGATCGAAATTTCGAAAACAACCATAATAGTATTTCGTATTACTATTTTGATGACTTCATACATGAACATACCTGTGTTTTTTTTTTTTGATAATATGCGTACACAGAAAAAAGAGCACAGACTACACTAGTCCGATGTCCACGTAGCTACATACTATATACATGAGCGAAATATTTCGAATATGTTATAAAAATAACCATAGACGTTAGAAAGAGAGCGAGATAAACAATATATATATATATATACACATATATATATATACATATGTATTAGAAACGGCATGCGGTAGTCAGTGTAAGAAAAAAAAAATCAAAAAAAAGCTCATCAACATCAACCCAATACCCCAACCCATACACACACATATATATGCTCTCGCCTATGTATATGTGTGTGTGTGTGTTTAATTTCGAAATAATTTCGAGAATTTTAAAAATAACGCATTCGTTGAAAAGTTCGTGTAGTGTCCATTTTTGTTGGTTTTTTCTATTTCTTGCGACCGATTTCGTTTGCCGATTGTCGAAATAACTATATATATATATATATATATATTTATTTGTATGCGAGGAAGCGTGTCAAATGCGATCATTGCAATCTAGCAACTCGTGTGTTTTAGAACATAAGTTTTGAAAACCGTGGGAATTACGCGAAAAACGCGATCCAGTGAGTGCGAAATTATACGAAAATTTCGATTTTTGAATTTACACATTTTATTCATCATCGTTTATGTAACGCTATTAACTTGCCCAAAAACATCAAATAAATATACGTACATTTATATTTATATATATATGACTGAAAAATCGAAATTACGTAATAATACCAACGCCCCACATAGAATACACACACATATACATATACTATATGTGTAGACGCGACGCGGACACGCAAGATCTATCTATATATATGTGCGAGTATATGGCACTGATCTATATTTAGGCGACAACCCACACAAGTCAATTGCTGATTTTTTGTTGTTGTCGTTGCGACTTATAAACAGAGTCCGAAAGGAACAACAAAAGCAACAAGGCCTAATTAATTAACTGAAACGTTGAGGTGTTCGGGAAAGCTCTAAAACCAAATATCCGGTTACGAAATATTTTTTGGAATTTATTGAAAAACACATATGCACATATTTGGAAAGAAAACGAAGCAAATGAAAAATATTTCGGAAAAAAAACAAACAAAAAGTCTCGATTGCTGCTGTCAATAATAAAAAAAAAACATAAATAAACAAAAATATCCAAAAATAAAGTTCGAAAATTATAGTGATGAGAATGAACTAACAATTTACAATACTTTTTTTCAATTACAGGGAAGTTTTGGGCTCACGACGCGATAAACACAAGAATTTTAAAAAGTCCCAATATTATAATTTGTCGAGTTTTTAAGTTTAAAAGCGAATTTAAATCAAGATGCCGAAGCCAGCCGCAAGCCAGGAGGATGAGGATCCCACCCCATACCTGTTCGTTTCGTTGGAGCAGAGACGTATCGATCAATCGAAACCCTATGACTCCAAGAAGAATTGTTGGGTGCCCGACGAGAAGGAGGGTTATCTCATTGGTGAGATCAAGGCCACCAAGGGAGATATCGTCTCCGTCGGTCTGCCTGGTGGAGAGGTAATGCAGACGAACCAAACGAACAAATACACAACATATACACTATATATATAGCACATGTTTTCAAAGAAGTTTCAATCCCTTAACTGTTATTTGCTGAGTACATTTTGGTACTACAAAATGACTTTAACAAATGGTAGTTAAGGAAGAAATAACTTTGGATATTATGTGATCTATATAGCGAGTATAAAACAAGAATTCATGTAGCTATATACTCCATTCCACACATGATCTAGGTAAAAGATTTCAAATCCGATAAGGTGGAGAAAGTGAATCCACCAAAATTCGAAAAACTCGAAGATATGGCCGATATGACTGTGCTCAATACACCCTGTGTGCTGCACAATTTGCGCCAGCGTTACTATGCTAAGCTTATCTACGTAAGTCTCAACATCCAGAAACTCACTAATATATGGGTTTCTCTTTTTTTCGGTCTCTTTCTCTCAAAAACAAAACAAAAACTCGAACTGCTAACCACGTCTAACCAACCAACAACTAAATAAACAAAAAAACGACATGTGGGTTATGACAATGAAAAAAAAAATGGTATTACAACTGACAAAAATAGACGAAAGACTTCAAGAAAGATCAGCTCTCGCAGGTGAACCCTCCGAAATACGAAAAAGCTGAGGATATGTCTAACTTGACATACCTTAACGATGCCTCTGTGCTCCATAACTTGAGGCAGAGATACTACAACAAGCTCATCTATGTAAGTAATTGCCGTACCGGTATGGCAATAGTAAAAACAAAAAAACTTCCCCAGCCGTTCAATGTTTCTAAAACCGCTTACCAAATCAACCAAAAAAAAACACACATACTTGATACAAAATTCTGCAAATTGAAATTAAGTTGATTTAAAATGCTTACAAATATGTCTAATGCATTTTCCTTAGTACTTTTTCTAACAATTGAAAAGTTCCTCCTTTTGGAAATCAAACCTTAACAAAATCCCATCATTACATCCTGCACCTAATACGATTTTTAACTCTCGCTAATTCCCACAATCTGTGATTCGTACGCACTAAATCAGCTTCTAGTAACCACAAACGTTAGTCCAGTCAGATGAACACTCCACTGGAAAGCAATCGGTTTACTACACACAAAAACACACAATTTACACACAGCAAACACACCAAAACCAAGGATGCTGAGCTTGGATGAAAAACCCTAAACGATCATCACATCATTTTCCACTCCAACCAAACAACCAAAAAACTTTATACAAGTATCCACAATGCCAAAAACATATATTAGTTAGTTACCAACAAAAAACGAACACCAAATAACTGGTCGACCCAACAAATCAAAAAAAAATATAAAAAATACAGACAAAGAAAACTATTACTAAACTGTCTAAATGGACGACTCTAAAACATGTACTTGTGCCGCTAAAAATGCTGATAAACAGCTAACGGCTGGGAATACCCCAAATGTTTAAGAGACGATCCAACCCACCAAAAAAAAGTAAACTAATTTGTGAAAAACTAACAAATATTTCAAATTACCGTAAAACCCATTTACTTATACTTATTACTTATTCTCTCAATTTGAATGTTGGAAACAAAAATAGACCTACTCCGGTCTTTTCTGCGTTGCCATCAATCCTTACAAGCGCTACCCCGTCTATACCAACCGTTGCGCTAAGATGTACCGTGGTAAGCGCCGTAATGAAGTGCCACCCCATATTTTCGCCATTTCTGACGGTGCGTACGTCGACATGTTGACCAACCACGTGAATCAATCTATGTTGATTACCGGTGAGTCTGGTGCTGGTAAGACTGAGAACACGAAGAAGGTCATTGCGTACTTCGCCACTGTTGGCGCTTCCACCAAGAAGGATGAGTCCCAGAAGAACAAGGGCTCCCTTGAAGATCAGGTTGTGCAAACCAATCCTGTGCTTGAGGCTTTCGGTAACGCCAAGACCGTGCGTAACGATAACTCCTCTCGTTTCGTAAGTAACACTTAATAATTATTTCAAGAAAATTATGATCATTAATCAAATATCGTACTTGAACAGGGTAAATTCATCCGTATTCATTTCGGTCCTACTGGTAAACTGGCTGGTGCTGATATTGAGACCTGTAAGTTAAATAAATCTCTCTCTCTCTCCCTTGTACTATAATGTACTCTCTCTCTTGCTCACTTCTCTTAGATCTGTTGGAGAAGGCTCGTGTCATCTCCCAGCAGTCGTTGGAGCGATCCTACCACATCTTCTACCAGATCATGTCTGGTTCCGTTGCCGGTGTTAAAGGTATAAACTCCATCATCCAGTTCATCCATCACCCATATCTCTCTATCTCTATCTCTCTCCCTCTATTTCTCTTTCTCTCCGATGAGCAAGAGTTAAAACATATATCAAATATATCTTTCAGTACTTCTGGCAGTAGTTTAGGTTCCACAATTGAACACAAACACACAAATGTACACTCATACACTTACATATTTACACACCCACACCCAAACACACACACACACACACACACTTACCCACTATATGATTTAATTATTTTCTTCACACAATTTTCGATGAATCTGTTTAGAGATCTGTGGTTTGAGCGATAACGTCTACGATTACCATATTATCTCCCAGGGCAAGGTTACTGTGGCCAGTATCGATGATGCTGAGGAATTCAACCTCACAGATGTAATTGTCCCCATTCATTAGATACAAAAAGTTGTTTTTTTTTTAATGTTTTTACTTACTACTAGACTTTCGTAATATCTTAAATGAGTAATGATTTGGTTAACTCTATATATACATATTTTTTTTTTGCTAGCTTCTAGCGTATCGTAATCGTTATCGCTAACGCTGTCGTTATCGTATATCGTAGCGTTCACGTAGGCCACACAAACACACTCGTGTGTCGCTTTATATGGCTAGCTGTAGGCTGACATCTATTCCAAATTGCCAAACAAACCATCCAAAGATACGGATTATTGGAATACGTTGAAGGCTTTAATAGTATGGCGTGCGTGCCCCTCCCCTCTCACCAAAATATATCCATTTCCCTCATCCCAATTCAATTAGTTATCCTCTTAACTCATACCATATCCCAGTTAATATTATATTAAGAACACATTTCTCCAATCCATATTAAATATCAAATCTTTTACCTTTCACATCTATGTACACCTCCACACACATAACTGTTATTCGATATATACATATAGAATATTGCCTGCTATCGAACAACATTCACGACTATCGTATCGTCTCACAAGGCAAAACGAGAATACCTAGTGTAAATGATGGAGAAGAATGGGTCGCTGTGGATGTAAGGCCATACAGAACATGGTTACTTATTAGACATATGCTCACCATATCTCACAAATCGATGTCCTAACTATATGTTAACTTAACCTTAACTCAGAGCATAAGCTCTCCTACAATTCTTCTTGTGTCGTATCTTCAATGTTGTGAAATCTTTAAATTCTAAATTCTCTCTACTCTACCAATTGGATGTACTTTCATATATGTACCAATGTGTTAACTTGTCCCGTTCGTTTCAAATCAAAAATACCTAAATCATAATGCTTCACGGCCAATGCAAATCAGCGCTACAAGCAAAACTAAACCTTAAGCCTAACCCTTAAACCAAATTAACGAAAAATCTAAACAATATTTCAGTTAGCATCGCTATATGATAGGTAGGGTTCTAGGGTGAACATATTGTACCCAAAACAAAACTATACACTTTTTATATTTGGAGTATTTGAATATTGAACTTAATGAACTACACTCCAACAATAAATAGAGATGGTATTTCTTTCCCAACGTATTGGTGATTATCCTGGCATTAGTCAGGGAAAAACAAGGATACCCGGTGTCAACGATGGTGAAGAATTTGAGTTAACTGATGTAAGTTATGTTGACGGCAACTCAGAATACCCGTATACCCAACCCAAAGTTGAAGTCCAAACCAGAACTATTGTATAATATTTATATAAATCTCTTGTATTTTCGATCTCTGTCTCTCTCTCTCTTATGTACTACACCACAATTTGAAGTTGAGTTTTTTTACCATGTTCCGAATACTCTCTGAAAAATAAAACCAAGTATAATGTAGTCGTAGCTGTAAATAGTACTATTTATATATATTTAATTTTTAAAGTGCGTTAATTTTCAAGTGTTATTCCGGAATTATCTTGAGTTGTTCTACGCTTTCTCTCTTTATCTTTATCTCACTTTTTTTCTCTCTCTCTCTCTGTCTCACTGTCTCTATTACACTCTTTCTCTCTTCTTTTGTATCTGTCAGTAAACATGTATTATTTTTCGCGTTCTTTGCTGTAGTTTGTATCTAGTTCACCTAGTTAAATACTTAACCGTACCCAACAACCATCCCAAAAAGCTGGGAGCAGGTGGTCTCTTTTAGACCATAGCTTTAAAAAAAAAATATGTCTTTTCCAAATAATTCGTAATTCATACTTGACACCGGGTAGCGTTTGTTATATAGGTTCTTAAGAGAAGCCCGCTCCTGGCTGACAACAAAAAATAAAAAGGTATTGCACTAGGGGTACATCCTACCATGGTAGGGTGACCCCTTCAACACAAACACCACAGCACAAGATCCAAACACACACACATACACATATACCTTTCCACACATGCACAACAAGCACACTCACACACATATACACGCATATATATATACTGAAAGCAACAGTATTGGAGAGAAGATGGGAAAGACACATCCCAAATCCCATCCACACTTTTAGTCCATAAGCTTTATACTTAAAATTGTTTTTTAAGTTGATCGCTAAACCAACAAAACAACAAAAAATCCTTCTCTCCGACTATATGTAGAAATGTGCAGCCTCTCTGATAACATTTACGACTACTTTAACGTATCCCAGGGCAAGGTCACTGTGCCCAGTATCGATGACGCTGAGGAATTCCAGCTGGCAGATGTAAGTGACGGCAGTTAAAAGACGTATATGTATATGTACTATATATATACCGGTACTGTCTGAACGACTGTTTGTACCACCAACCAACCGCTGTACGACAAAAAACACACACACACCAACACGCCCACAAACATATTATTTTTTTTTTCTTTTCTTTGAATATATATGTGTTTATCTTTATGGTTACCCAAGTTTTCCAAGTTCCAAGTTCCAGACCTAGTACTTCGTGTCACTATATCTATATATACATATATTGCCAGTACTTAGTCTCTATCTGTGTGTACTTAAATTGGAATGTTTTGACTGAATGACGTATTCCCCTGCCCGGTATATTTTTTCTTTCTTTTTTAAAAAAAGCATCCAAAAAAACCAAAAATCAACAGATAATTACCTATCTGTAATTGTACTTAATACGACTTTATGTCACTTCAATGGACTGATCTTATTTGATTGTGTTTGACTTGCTGGAATGTGTATGCAATTAGTATATATATCATATATATATCTATATATATATATATGGATAGCTATAACTACGATACTTTGCGTGTACTATATCTCCCGGTTAGACAACGATTTGTACGAAAAAAATAAAAAAAAATAATACTTAAAGTTTATGCACAAATCGTTAGATTGATAAGCCCCCATTTTGTTTGTTAGATAAGTTATACTCTACTCATTAACGGTCCCATACTGACTTGAGTGCCGTTCCAGGTTAAGAACTATTTCCCACACAAAAAAAACAAACAAAAAAAACCAATACACACAAAACATTCACACACCAAACATAGCACGCACGATTATTCCTCTGTCTATTTGATCGGTCTTATTAGTCTCTAAGCACTTTACTTTTAGTCACGCTGTCTATCGATTCCGGAATACCTAAACTATCTACCTGGTAAAAAAAAAAAAACCATTAAAAACCAACCTCATGTTCAATACTTAGTTCATTATTATAGGTTTACTAACAAGCTGCTTAAAAATATATACAGTATTGCCGCTAGAACTTTTGGATATATAAATATATATAGTTATTGTATTATTGTTCTTTGCACGTTGCATGTTTAAGTTGTAAAACTACACTCAACAACATAGAAAAAACGCTGTAATAAATAAAAACCCAAAGATAATGCTGTAAAAGCCGCCCACTAAACACCCGCAAAGAGACCAAAAACCATAAACTAACTTGCAAACCATTTTCCCATCCGATTTTTGGTTAAATATATATATATAGCAAGCCTTCGACATTCTGGGCTTCACCAAGGAGGAGAAGGAGAATGTGTACAGGATCACCGCCGCTGTCATGCACATGGGTGGCATGAAGTTCAAGCAACGTGGTCGCGAGGAGCAGGCTGAGCAGGATGGTGAGGAAGAAGGTGGTCGTGTATCTAAGCTGTTCGGCTGCGATACCGCTGAGCTGTACAAGAACTTGCTCAAGCCCCGCATCAAGGTCGGTAACGAGTTCGTCACCCAGGGCCGTAACGTCCAACAGGTCACCAACTCCATTGGTGCTCTGTGCAAGGGTGTCTTCGATCGTCTCTTCAAATGGCTGGTCAAGAAGTGTAACGAGACTCTGGATACCAAGCAGAAGCGTCAGCATTTCATTGGTGTGCTGGATATTGCTGGTTTTGAAATCTTCGACGTGAGTATTTGACGGACGAATGGACTTAAGGTTTAACAGCTACGTCTAAGCTGGGAAGCCCTCTGTGAAGGCATCCTAACCTGGACTTAGCTGTTAAACTGATCCGACAATCAATGAGCTCATTTCGAATGCTATTCGGCTTGAACTTATTGATTTCGAACTGCTAACACGTCTCTCTACAAGAGTTAGGAAAGTGGGTTTGACTTGGGTAAAGAATACTTTTGATTAGATTCAAATCAGGTGCACCACCAAACAAGCACGCACAATTTATGCACACACAAACAAACCAAATCACAAAAACATAAAAACTTCATAATGTAAGAGCACCAAACTTCTAATATGTAAATATTCCCAAATCCAATCGATGTAGTACAACGGTTTCGAGCAACTGTGTATTAACTTCACCAACGAGAAGTTGCAACAATTCTTTAACCATGTCATGTTCGTCTTGGAACAAGAGGAATACACCAAAGAGGGTATTCATTGGGACTTTATTGATTTCGGTATGGACTTGCTGGCCTGTATCGAACTGATTGAAAAGGTGCTTAAACTTATATGTCTTCTGTGTAATTCTGTGTACCCAAAAAAAAAATTCCTCGAATGTTATTTGTGTGTCCTTCTCGCACCGAATTGCTTGTTGTGTGTTTATTTTTAGCACCGATATATATCTCAATATATATTACTCTTTTAAGGCGTAAACTAGCGCTCTCACTCTCAATCTTCGACATGCTAAATAGGCAAAAGAAAATACCAGGTAAAAATATTAGATAATTGTGTTTTGTGTGTTTCGACTTTCATTACAAAGCACTTTCTATTCATTCACCATAAAGAGCACAGATCTTGTTTGTATGTTATGTTTAGGGCACCACTCTACTATCTTTCTTTCTTAAGCACTGTATTTTTTGAATATCCAACGCACTTGTTTTAAATGTTCACCTTTCCCCCCACCAAAAAAAAATATCACGTTATCCTTATGAAAATAGTACAACGGTTTCGAGCAACTGTGTATTAACTTCACCAACGAGAAGTTGCAACAATTCTTCAACCATCACATGTTCGTTTTGGAGCAAGAAGAATACAAGAGGGAAGGTATTGATTGGGCCTTCATCGATTTCGGTATGGACTTGTTGGCCTGTATTGATTTGATTGAAAAGGTTCGTCTCGACGTTTACGATTCTACGCCACGCCATTCTATTCAAAAATAGACATTTGCCTGCCATTTTATTATATATTCCCTATGCACTTAAGTGATTGTTACTATTATTATTTTATCTCTCTCTTTTCTGGGCAAGCCATCAAAAACAGATGAACCCGACTTGAGAACTTTACTTACTATATACTTGTTACAGCTATACTACTTCAGTCACCCACACACACACACAAACATCTATGTTTCGACAAAGACCCAAACAAACGGGGGCCCAATATGAAACGATTTAAGTAACTAACACAACAACACACATCTACACACATACTCTTTGCAACATTCTAACTAACCCTGCTATATGTATTTGTTTCGAAAAAAAAATCTAGTACAACGGTTTCGAACAATTATGCATCAATTTCACTAACGAAAAACTGCAACAATTCTTCAACCATCACATGTTCGTTTTGGAACAAGAAGAATATCAACGCGAGGGCATCGAATGGACCTTCATTGATTTCGGCATGGATCTGCAAATGTGTATTGATTTAATTGAAAAGGTACAGGGGCCAAAAACTATCTCAATGACAGATATTGCCACAACTGACCACAATATATAATATATATACATACACACACAATTGCAAAAGTACACAATAGTACTTACAAAAAGATCTACTTTCTAACCAAATAATCAGATATGCACTGCACTTTATTTCTATATAACCTAGTCACATAAGATCGCCTAAAGCCTAAAAAAGCAACAACTAAATAGCTCTAATATGCGTTTAGCAAACGGGTAAGTTATATTTGTACTAATGTGTAATATATTTATATATATATATATGTAGTTTTAACTAGTCTAGTAAAGCGTTATGTTGCTTCTGAAAAAACAAAAAAACTTGACTACTTCCAGTTTAATGCGTGCTTCCTACTAAAAAGATGTTAAAATTTTGCTGTCGTCAAACTTGCGACAAAAACTAATCATTGGATTTTATCTCATTGTTTAGCCCATGGGTATCCTGTCCATTCTTGAGGAAGAGTCTATGTTCCCCAAGGCCACCGATCAGACCTTCTCGGAGAAGTTGACCAACACCCATTTGGGCAAGTCAGCTCCATTCCAGAAGCCAAAGCCTCCAAAGCCCGGCCAGCAGGCAGCTCACTTTGCTATTGGCCATTATGCTGGTGTTGTCGCATATAACATCACCGGTTGGTTGGAGAAGAACAAGGATCCTCTTAACGACACCGTTGTCGATCAGTTCAAGAAGTCGCAGAACAAGCTGCTCATCGAAATCTTCGCTGATCATGCTGGTCAGTCCGGTGGCGGTGAACAGGCCAAGGGCGGTCGTGGCAAGAAGGGTGGTGGCTTCGCCACTGTCTCGTCTGCCTACAAGGAGCAGTTGAACAGCTTGATGGCAATTCTGCGCTCGACACAGCCTCACTTCGTCCGTTGCATCATTCCCAACGAAATGAAACAGCCTGGCATGGTTGATGCTCACTTGGTTATGCACCAGCTGACTTGTAACGGTGTGCTTGAAGGTATTCGTATTTGCCGTAAAGGTTTCCCCAACAGAATGGTCTACCCCGATTTCAAGATGCGGTAAGTTCGAAAGTTTCCAAACATACACTTTTACTCTTTAAACATAGTTACTTTAGTTATACATATATATACCTACTTAGATACTCTTACTTAGATACTCTTAGCTATTCGATGCACAACTTCTGTATATACACATTCACATTGGACTTTGTTTTTAAGGGCACCAATTATATATTTCTTTTAAGTAATGTGTAATATTATATTAACTTAAACTATTAACTTTAGTTATATGATTCTGGCACCAGCTGTTATGGCAGCTGAAAAACTGCCTAAGAACGCTGCCACCAAATGTTTGGAAGCCGTTGGACTGGAGCAAGACTTGTATCGCATTGGTAACACCAAGGCACGCATACTTTAAATAGTATATTTTTTTTGTTTAGTGTAGTCCACCACTTCGTCCAAAATATCCAATTGTATATCAACTATTCTCTGTGTCTCTCTCTCGTATTCAAATCGCACTCCTCATGCACCAACAAAAAAAAATATTTTATCCATTTGTACCAGTTTCTTGTTCTAGTGCTGTGCATTAATATATGATCATGATGTCGTCTTCCTAAGATCGAAAGGTGTTGAGAAATCAATTTTTAGACTTTAGTGCTAGCATGTTTCTTTGTCACACTTATTGTTGTTGTTTATGTCTCACGAAAATGAATGTGTATTTATGAAAAAACAGATACCAGATTTTGAACCCACGCGGCATCAAGGAGCTTAGCGATCCCAAGAAAGCTTCCAAGGTCCTTATTGAATCAACTGAACTGAATGATGATCTTTACCGTCTGGGCCATACCAAGGCATGAAATAAGTTCCTTTTATTTTACACAATTCGCTATTTCATATTCGAAATTCTTCAGTATTAATGAGTGGATGGCTCAACTTGTAGTATTTTATTATTATTATTATTATGATTCTTTCGTGTAGTCAATAATCCAAAAAACGTTTACAAAAAGGGGATGCCATAAAAAACGCCAACGCGAAAGCATCTTCAGTTTTTCAAACACACACACACACACACACACAAACAAACAACACAACAAACAAAAGTGGTCCTTAAGTGTACAAAATGATCAAATGATTTCCATTTTGCAGCTATCAAATTCTGAATCCAGGTGGTATTGTTGGCATCGATGATGCCAAGAAGTGTGGCGCCATATTATTGGAATCCACACCATTAGATCCCGATATGTATCGCATTGGACACACTAAGGCATAGTCGCGTTCCACACACGTTTATCAATTATGATTTTTTTCTTTATGCATTTTGCGTACTCCTACTTTTATTTATCTACTCCTCCAATTAGTTATTATCTCTGTCGTACTTCTATCTATATCCCGTACACTTGACGGATTTCACATAACTAGATTCCGTATATACCGAATATACTTTATATTATAATCCAATTTGCTCTTTAAGGAAGCAAACCAACTACAACAATTCCTGCATTCGTGATGTGCAGTTTCAAACATTTTTGGGCGCCCTTTCTGAAAAAAAGAGAAACAAAACCTTGCTAGGGGCGCTAAACAGCACAATGAACCCCGAACCCTGAACCCCAACCCATTTCCAATCCAATGAGATGCAATACCCCTTTTCTCTTCTCTTCTCTCACTTTCCCACACCAACACATCTACCTACACATGCACACGTACAACAAACTCCAAAACTCCTCTACCCGGTTGAGTAAAACAAAAAACCTATAAAACCCTGTTCGAATTTCAAAGTAGTTGATTTGATTTATGGTTCAATACTTTTTATACGATCAACTGTCAATAACACTAGATCTAAGCTAGTTATACTAACCTCATACGTAAATAGTTATAATGTAGCTCGTTATGTTGATTGATTATATTGAATTCATCTATATATATATATATATATGTTATGCACATATGAACATATAGCTACCAAATCCTGAACCCCAAGGGTATCAAGGGTATTGACGATCCCAAGAAATGCACGAAAATCCTCGTCGAATCGACCGAGTTGGTTGATGATCAATACCGTCTGGGTAACACAAAGGCACGATACATTTTTCTATCTACAAAAAAAGCTCAATTACTTGCCTTCAAACAAAAACACTTCGTATATATGGCTTCGATACAGATGTCCAGACAACACAAACAAACAAACACACACACACACTTACATACATACACAGATCTCAAAAGAACCTAAAAACTTAGCAAAAAGCCAAGGTTTTGATCTGAGTGTGTGTTGTGCGCATGTTTCTATCTATCTTTCTCTCTCTATACTCTTCCAAAGTGGATTTACTGTACACGAAATCCACAAACAAAGGAAACACGTACTATATCCAGTGTCCATCCAATCCACAAAACACATTCCCCCACCAGCCAAAACGAAACCTTTATAGAAAAGGTCCCTAAATCCCAAAAATAAATTGGTATTATTTTTAATTTGTAGTCTTAGTTGACTAGTAAAAATAAAATTTAAGTTTTAGTCTTACTAACAAACGTTTGAATTTGTTTAACCAAAAGTACACTTGAAAAAAACAATTCCATTTAATACAACCCAACCCATACAGCTACAAGATCATGTGCCCAAAACTATTGCAAGGCTGCGACAAAGACAAAAAGGCCGCTGATATTATTATTAAGTACCTCGATTTACCCGAAGATCAATACCGTCTGGGTAACACAAAGGTATATCCGAGACAATATACTCTTTAAACACACACAATGCTTGCATGCCAAACTCATTAAAATACACGTTTAACTGTCGTATGATGGAACTACTCGAGAAGCTAGTTACCTTTAGCTATTAGTACATGGTTAGGAACTGGTTACTTCAGTAGTTCCACAACTGCAGTTCTACACACAACTTTCACACACTCGACTCACACGCAATGTTTGCACTCACTGAATGTTTTTTATGTCTCATTAAGAACTATAACTTCATTATGTATCATTATTAAACTTGAGTGTTGTTGATTTTTGTCCTTTGTTTTTTGTTCGTTTTGTACCAAATCCATCTCCTATTCCACCCCAGTTCAAACTGTCGAAAAGTGTTTTTGAAGAATCGCTTTCGCTTTAAGCAAAAAAAAAAAAAAACAATCAACAAATTTTGAACTGATCTCAGGAACAGTTCCAAATGCTTAAAGCACGCGCTCTTTATGCAAAATGTGACTAGAGAGAGATTAACCTATTATATTTGGTGTTCCACACAAATCCAACACTTGAAACATAAATAGGTGTTCTTCCGTGCCGGTGTCCTGGGTCAAATGGAGGAGTTCCGTGATGAGCGTTTGGGCAAGATCATGTCCTGGATGCAAGCCTGGGCTCGTGGTTACCTGTCCCGTCGTGGCTTCAAGAAGCTGCAGGAACAGCGTGTCGCCCTCAAGGTTGTCCAGCGCAATCTGCGCAAATACTTGCAGCTGCGTACCTGGCCATGGTACAAATTGTGGCAGAAGATCAAGCCTTTGCTCAACGTCAGCCGCATTGAAGACGAAATTGCTGTAAGTATTCTATATATATAGATATATATAAAGACAACAATCTAAACAAACTGGTGACTGCTGAGGTGAAATATGAAGCTAGAAGCTTTTTTTGTTTTTGTTTAAGTATTTCTATAGTTAGACAAATGATAATCTTATTGTTAGCTGGCCTGTTTCTTAGTGTTGGTTGTGAACTTGGCTAACAGTTGCGTCTGACAATCAAGTTATAGCCCTGGCACGTCCAAAACCCTTCAACTTAGGCTGCATTGTCGTATATAATTGGATCTGCGACAGCAGCTGCAATGCGATCTTTTAATAGACATATAGACAGGCAATATTTTTGCATAAATCGCATTGGAATTTGTGTGCTTAATTAAGCCAACTTAATGCCACTAACATGGCAAAATACGATCATGATGACGACCACGCCCACAACAGAATTTTTCCCGTTAAAAATATCAAAAGTTTTGCATACGCAATCGAACTGATGATCAGATCTGATCGACCGACCGACCGACCGACCGACCTAAGCCCCAAAAATAGATGCTGTCATAATCGACACACACAAAATGTTTTGCTTAACTCAACATTGTTACGCTCCAAGAACGAAGCAATGATTTTTTTATAGCTTGCTGGAATTTTTTTCACGAAAAGAAGAAGTGCGCAATTTACTGTGAACATATATATACATGTACATATATGGCTGCTGAATTGTGTGTTTATGAATGTAGTTTATGCATTTACCATATGCACGAGTACGAGTACCAAGTATTTCTGGCTATATCTATAGCTCCATCTTGAATAGGCAGGCTATTCTTGTACATATGCTGGCAGCTCAGAACTTTTTTAAGTGGCGAACAGTTGCCAATTAGCTTGCTAATTAAATAATAAAACTAAGGCGCCAGTTTTCTACGGGGCGTATGGTTTATAATACGCATACGCCGTATTGGCCAAACTCAAAAAAATTCAATGATGAGTAATAATAACCAAGCAGCAGCAATAGCAGCAACAGCAGCCACAGCTAATACATATAAAAACGATTTAATATGTACATAGGCCGATATGTTTATTTGTACATATGCGAGATGTTAATTGAAATGGGTGCGAGCTAGAGGGAGAGGGAGATGCACAATATATAAAGTACACCTGCTGTTGGCCGAGCAAGTGCGAAATGATAGGCAACCAATGCGAATTGCCGAATTATGAGTTATGAAAATGTGTGTAGGCAAAACCAAAGCAAGGCAATTACAGATGCCAGGGCGAACAGCTAATTTTATTGCCAAAAGGCAAACGATCGTGTGCACAGTGCAATCGCAGGCAGCCAGCACAAGCAGCAGCAGCAGCCATTCCAGTTGGTGTATTTAACCAGTCGCGAACGAACAACCGAACGAAAGTCTAAATACAAAAGCAGATACACCTCAAGTATCTGAATTGATTATTGTTTTAATCAATCAATATCGAGTGCTAAATGGCTGACGAAAAGAAAGCGAAAAAAACGAAAAAAGCTGCAGAGGCAGCACCAGCTGAAGCAGCAGCAACAGCATCAGAGGAGCCAGCTCCAACAGCCGAGCCAGCTGCAGATAGTGTAGAAACAGTAGAAGCAGCTGCACCTGCTCCAGTTGAGCCAGCTAGTGTAGAACCACCGCCAGCAGCAGCAGCACCTGCAGAAAGTGTAGCATTTAGTAATCCAACAACTGCTTCCAATGACTTACAGCGTCTGGAGGAGAAGGCCAAGAAGGCTGAGGAACTGCATGCCGCTGAAGTGAAAGTACGCAAGGAATTGGAGGTGCTCAACGCCAAATTGTTGGCTGAGAAGACCGCCCTGTTGGACTCTCTGTCCGGCGAGAAGGGTCAGCTGCAGGACTTCCAGGAGCGCAACGCTAAGTTGACTGCCCAGAAGAACGATTGCGAGAACCAGCTGCGCGTAAGTACAACTATCAACATCACAAAATCAAAAATAACCCCAATTAGCAACCAAGCAAATCCCCACACGGCTACAAAAAAATTTATCAAGTGCAATCAGGCGTTACGGCTATTTCGAGAGAGATTCACGAGCTGATGCTGATTCGATGTGCGCACTTGGCTAAATTTAGCCCAATGATCGATGATGAGCACCCACTCTATATAATATGTACCTGTACTTTGGTTATTTCTAATCGATAGGATATCCAAGAGCGTCTGACTCAGGAGGAAGATGCCCGCAACCAGCTGTTCCAGCAGAAGAAGAAGGCCGATCAAGAGATCTCTGGCCTGAAGAAGGACATCGAAGATATGGAGCTTAACATCCAGAAGTCCGAGCAGGATAAGGCCACCAAGGATCACCAGATCCGCAACTTGAACGACGAGATCGCCCACCAGGATGAGCTCATCAACAAGCTGAACAAGGAGAAGAAGATGCAGGGCGAGAGCAACCAGAAGACTGGTGAGGAACTGCAGGCCGCCGAAGATAAGATCAATCACTTGAACAAGGTGAAGGCCAAGCTCGAGCAGACTCTCGATGAGCTCGAGGATTCGCTGGAGCGCGAGAAGAAGGTGCGCGGCGATGTTGAGAAGGGCAAGCGTAAGGTTGAGGGTGACCTCAAGCTGACCCAGGAGGCTGTTGCCGATCTGGAGCGCAACAAGAAGGAATTGGAGCAGACCATCCAGCGCAAGGACAAGGAACTGTCCTCCATCACCGCCAAGCTGGAAGATGAGCAGGTCGTTGTTGGCAAGCACCAGCGCCAGATCAAGGAACTGCAGGCCCGCATTGAGGAGCTCGAGGAGGAAGTCGAGGCCGAGCGTCAAGCCCGCGCCAAGGCTGAGAAGCAGCGCGCCGATCTGGCCCGCGAACTCGAGGAATTGGGCGAGCGTCTGGAGGAGGCTGGCGGTGCCACCTCTGCCCAGATTGAGCTCAACAAGAAGCGTGAGGCTGAGCTGAGCAAGCTGCGTCGCGATCTTGAGGAGGCCAACATCCAGCACGAATCTACCCTGGCTAACCTGCGCAAGAAGCACAACGATGCCGTCGCCGAGATGGCCGAACAGGTTGATCAGCTCAACAAACTGAAGGCCAAGTAAGTAAAAATCTATCGTAACTCGCTTTAGCTATTTCAGATGCC
This sequence comes from Scaptomyza tumidula, assembly GCA_035044465.1. Taxonomy (NCBI): domain Eukaryota; kingdom Metazoa; phylum Arthropoda; class Insecta; order Diptera; family Drosophilidae; genus Scaptomyza; species Scaptomyza tumidula. Next base: position 864,766 of record JAWNNW010000050.1, read on the forward strand.
ACCAACAGTCCGAGGGATCCCACTGAAGACGATCGTTAAAATATTTCACTGTATATATAAACCTGATCTCTTTTGTTGTAATCTAGGGCCGAGCACGATCGTCAGACTTGCCACAATGAGTTGAATCAAACTCGTACCGCCTGCGATCAGTTGGCTCGCGATAAGGTAATATGTCGGACATACTGCAACTAGATCGCTGATCTCTCCATCTCGATCTATGTGGTGGTTATGTGCCAACACATATACACCTACACACAACCACACACAAAACAAAAGCATGTGCCACAAAACACACACTGACACACATACGAGTACAACTGTGTGTAAACGTCTCTCTCCCGAATTGAATGTTCTTAGTGTGAAGGATTTCGATGTGGACTCTGTCAACTCTCGCTCGCTTCTCGCCTTATTTGCCATCAACTTTCTACTGTATATTCCCAAAACAGACTGTAACCCCTAAAACTAACCCCACATATATCAACTCTCTCTTATGGTTTCTAATCCAGGGCTGAGAAGGAGAAGAACGAGTACTACGGCCAGCTGAACGATCTGCGCGCCGGTGTCGACCACATTACCAACGAGAAGGTATACAATATGATTTTATTCGACTGCGAGTCGCTGCTGTAAATTATATGCTGAACGTTTGATTTTGCTCCGAAACTTGTATATTTTCTTCTGGTAGAAGTCACGAAAAAACCAAACCTCAAACCTAAAACGACCCATTGTTAAGAAAAAAGAAAAATTATTTTGCCTGCCTTTAATATATCCCTTAACTAATGCTGTACAGTGCTTACACAAAAAGAAAAACAAAATGCCACAAACAACCTGCATAGGAAACAGTTAGAATCTTTGACTAATACCACAATTTTTATTTGGTGTACAACAGGCTGCCCAGGAGAAGATTGCCAAGCAGCTGCAGCACACTCTCAATGAGGTCCAGTCCAAATTGGATGAGACCAACAGGACCCTGAACGACTTCGATGCCAGCAAGAAGAAGCTGTCCATTGAGAACTCCGACCTGCTCCGCCAGTTGGAGGAAGCCGAATCCCAGGTGTCTCAGCTGTCCAAGATCAAGATCTCCTTGACCACCCAGTTGGAGGATACCAAGCGTCTGGCCGATGAGGAGTCTCGCGAACGCGCCACCCTTTTGGGCAAGTTCCGCAACTTGGAGCACGACCTCGACAACTTGCGCGAGCAGGTTGAGGAGGAGGCTGAGGGTAAGGCTGATCTGCAGCGTCAACTCAGCAAGGCTAACGCCGAGGCCCAGGTCTGGCGCAGCAAGTACGAGTCCGATGGTGTTGCCCGCTCTGAGGAGTTGGAGGAGGCCAAGAGGAAGTTGCAGGCTCGCCTTGCTGAGGCTGAGGAGACCATTGAGTCGCTCAACCAGAAGTGCATTGGCCTGGAGAAGACCAAGCAGCGTCTGTCCACCGAAGTCGAGGACTTGCAGCTGGAGGTCGACCGTGCCAACGCAATTGCCAACGCCGCCGAGAAGAAGCAGAAGGCCTTCGACAAGATCATTGGCGAATGGAAGCTCAAGGTTGATGATTTGGCCGCTGAGTTGGATGCCTCCCAGAAGGAGTGCCGCAACTACTCCACCGAGTTGTTCCGTCTTAAGGGTGCCTATGAGGAGGGCCAGGAGCAGCTTGAGGCTGTGCGTCGTGAGAACAAGAACTTGGCTGATGAGGTCAAGGATCTGCTCGACCAGATCGGTGAGGGTGGCCGCAACATCCATGAGATCGAGAAGGCACGCAAGCGCCTCGAAGCCGAAAAGGATGAGCTCCAGGCTGCTCTTGAGGAAGCTGAGGCTGCTCTTGAACAGGAGGAGAACAAGGTGCTGCGCGCTCAGTTGGAGCTGTCGCAGGTGCGCCAGGAAATCGATCGCCGCATCCAGGAGAAGGAAGAGGAATTCGAGAATACCCGCAAGAACCACCAGCGCGCTCTCGACTCCATGCAAGCATCCCTCGAAGCCGAAGCCAAGGGCAAGGCTGAGGCGCTGCGCATGAAGAAGAAGTTGGAAGCCGACATCAACGAATTGGAGATTGCTCTGGATCATGCCAACAAGGTAAGTTTACATTAGAAGCAATCCCTATTTTATAAAAATATTCACCAATGAATTTTCGATTATTTAGGCTAACGCCGAGGCCCAGAAGAACATCAAGCGCTACCAACAACAGCTCAAGGACATCCAAACCGCCCTTGAGGAAGAACAGAGAGCCCGTGATGATGCCCGTGAACAGCTGGGCATCTCCGAGCGTCGTGCCAACGCTCTGCAGAACGAATTGGAAGAGTCCCGCACTCTGCTGGAGCAGGCCGATCGCGGTCGTCGCCAGGCCGAACAGGAACTGGCCGATGCCCACGAACAGCTGAACGAAGTTTCCGCCCAGAACGCTTCCATCTCCGCTGCCAAGAGGAAACTGGAGTCGGAGCTGCAGACCCTGCACTCCGATCTGGATGAGCTCCTCAACGAAGCCAAGAACTCCGAGGAGAAGGCCAAGAAGGCAATGGTTGATGCCGCCCGCCTGGCTGATGAGCTCCGCGCTGAGCAGGATCATGCCCAGACCCAGGAGAAATTGAGGAAGGCCCTCGAGCAGCAAATCAAGGAGCTGCAGGTGCGTCTGGATGAGGCTGAAGCCAATGCCCTCAAGGGCGGCAAGAAGGCCATCCAGAAATTGGAGCAGCGCGTCCGCGAGCTCGAGAACGAGCTTGATGGTGAGCAGAGGAGACACGCCGATGCCCAGAAGAACTTGCGCAAGTCCGAGCGTCGCGTCAAGGAGTTGAGCTTCCAATCTGAGGAGGATCGCAAGAACCACGAACGCATGCAAGATCTGGTCGACAAACTGCAACAGAAGATCAAGACATACAAGAGGCAGATTGAGGAGGCCGAGGAAATCGCTGCCCTCAACTTGGCCAAATTCCGCAAGGCCCAGCAGGAGCTCGAGGAAGCCGAGGAGCGTGCCGATCTGGCTGAACAGGCCATTAGCAAATTCCGCGCCAAGGGACGTGCCGGTTCTGTCGGTCGTGGTGCCAGCCCAGCGGTAAGTACCCTCCCTTAAAAAACTCTACACCACTCTCCACTCATTCATCTAGCAGCAAAAGAAAAAAATAAAAAAATACACAGCTACCATCTTTGGCTTACTATTTATGCAATAGTACTCCGATATATCAAATCTCAGTAAATCTCAGTGTATTTAAATAATTTGCATATATATACATATATATATATATATATTTCTCCCTTTCATATATATTTGCGGGTCGCGTTCTGCTTCTTCACACCTCACCTCAACAGTAAATGAAAATCAACAACAAATTTCAAAGAACAATTTGAGGCACTACCAAAAAAATGAAAAATCAATTTAAAAGCAAAAAAAATGAAGAATTAATGGTTCAATTATAAGTAAAGAAGAACAAAAAACATGCAAAGAGAATTATAGCTTTTAAGAATTAATATATATACAATAATAATAATAATATATAGATGCATCATACGACATTCGGTAGAACAGAGAATTGTAATTAGAGGCAAGCACAATTCTACTTACGCACCTGGGCGAAGAAATGTAAATCTAAATCAACCAACCAAACCAAAAGAAAACTAAACTAACAACAAGAAAGAAAGATAATTGAAAGATGATCGAAGCAAATCGTACCAACCAATAATGCGTTCATTTTGAATATATTTTTATTTAAAAAAAAATAACTACTTCTACTACTCCTCTATGAAGATCAACAGCAAGTAAATGAAATTAATCAAGCAATCAATCAATCGACTTTGCTTTTTCTACAACCATTACTGCATATACAACAATAAATATATACAAAAACTATTCTTCCACTATATTATTAAAACAAACAAACCAAAAAAAATATGTATTTGTACATGTGTACTGCAGCCTACAGCATCAAGGGGTGGCCGCTAGAGCTAGCGCTGGAGCAGTAGAAACTTTCTTGATAACATTTGTAAGTGGCGTCTCCCACACACTCTATAAGTCGTTGTGTTGTGTGGGCCACGTTCCCAGCGTTCTCGTTCTTGTTCTCATTTTTTTTCGTTCTTGTTGCGTCTTGTCTTGTGTGTCTTCCCAAAAGGACACATTGAAACATGCACACACTCAAACAGAAACTCTTCCAAAAACCCCCAAAAGAAATCATATTCGCAATCAGCCTCTCTTCAGTGAGTTGCTTTCATTCATCGTATTCATTTCGTGCTCTTTCTCTCTCGTGTTATACATTTCCCCACGCATCGCATTGAAAACGTCTCTCGAGCATTTACGTCATTGCGTTGCTCACGCTCAAATCGTACACAGTTATCTCTCCCGTTGTCATTAGGCTCTCTCTCTCTCTCTCTGTCTCTCTCCCCAAAAATGTCTCAACGAACTTTTAAGTGAATCGTCTGCCCAACCCCACGCATGCTATGCTTATCATTTAAGATCATTTTTTTTTGGAGACATCCTACAGTTGAAGCATATTAAAAATCTTTATTTTCTTTCTTTCTTTTATTTCTGCAGCCCCGTGCGACATCCGTTAGGCCACAATTCGACGGATTGGCTTTCCCACCAAGATTCGACCTTAATCCTGAAAACGAATTCTAAATGCCATTTCATTTTTTAATTTATTTTAAATGATATTTCATAATGATTATGTTTATGATTTAAAACTTAATTTCTTAATTTAAACAAAATAATAAAACTATAACAAAATAAATATCGAAACGACGGGAGGCAAAATGCACATAGGCAAAAAAAACAACAACAACTACTACTCTATAGTCCGGGCCCCAAAAAAACAAAATAAAAACAAATGATGGTCAATGAAACCCGGTAGAAAACAAAAAATACCAATCAAACAAGCAACATCTGTTAAAAAAACAACAACAACATCGATCCAACAAACATAAGTTCTTTGTGAGGGGAGTTGGTAGCAGCTTTGTAAGCGCGACATTTGCTTTCGGACATTTCTCGAGACCTGTAATTGTATTTATATATTTTTATACAACTTTCAAAACGCATTCAACAACAACAACAACATTAAAACACACACTTTGCATTACAACAACAACAAAATGAGCCCCGTCAAAAAAAATTAAATAGGCCCAACAGTAAATGTCCACCGAGGAAATGTCGCAATTGCATTATCTAGTTATCGAATTGTGTATATGTATTTTTGATTAATTGTATGTATACCCAGATCTAACTACTCTATATAGACAGACTACAGACAGACACACAGACAGCATACACACTCGCCGCACTTGGCGCTTATGTTTATGTTAAATTTTTTATTCTTATCAACACACATTATAAGAAAAGATCAAAACTACAACAAAAAAGTATACAAAAAAGGAACAAAATAAATGTAAATCAATTTTAAAAAAAAAGTTCCTAAAATTCTTTTTATTTAAAACTCGAAAATGCATTATGATCTACACTATTTGCCCGCTCCAGGTGCTTTAGGATTGGGCTCAATGCGTAACAATTGCTTGTGCTGTCCAATAATATGTTCAATATGATTACATTCTCTTAACTGACCCTTGAACTGATCGAGGGTCTCGTAGAGTACCGGATAGAGAGCGGGCAGTAGTCCATGATCCAAGGTGGGAAACAGATGATGCAGCACATGATCACCAAAGTGAGTGAGAACTAGGAAGTGTGACCACTTAAGATCCCCACGATCAATGATGGTGTCCACCTGGAAGAGACCCCAGTCACGATCCTCACGATTCGCATCGCCTTCGTGATAGATTTCTGGATCGTGATGCGCTGCATTCAGTCCAATTACGCAAAAGGCAAAACTCGCGATTGACGTCATCGATAACCATTGGCGTAAACAGAATATAACACTAGCGGCCCCACCCGAACCATAATACATGACCAGCGGTATGGTGAGCGGCAAGAGATCATGCCAGTACATAATGTTTGTGTGGCGCAGTGAATAGAAAATGCTATTTGAATCAATATAGATTATCAGCTTAACAGTTTATAGTACACAGGGCGGAATTCATTCATCAGTTACTTACCGCGTGCCCAGTTGCACAAAGAATGCAATCGCATAGGCAATTGGTTCTGTTATCCAGGAGACATAGCGCATCATTTGGCTCTTCATGTGTGGATTGGGCACCCAACAGAGCAAAGGCTCGAACATGCTTAGCTCCAGATCCATGTACGAGTTGGGATAGATGTGATGCGATAAGGCATGTGAAATGCGCCACGAGCAAAAGTTCATCGTGCCCAGATTGAAGGTGTACATCTGCCAATTGTCGCGACGATGAAAATAGTTGTGAGAAACAATCACTGTCCAAACGAGCGCCACGCCAGCAAGGATCAAAGCCAGTAGACTATCAAATCGGGCGCTGGCCACGGCAAACAGATAGGTGCACAACACCAGGCCCAGATGGATCATCTATAAAGGGCTCGATGGTCAGTTTAGGAATAATTTCGAAGTAATTTTTCGTTTACTTACATCACTTTTGCGCTTAGGACTCTTGTCGATAGTTTTTAACTGTTGAATCACTCGCTCCTTTAACGTCTTATAGAAGCCATCTTCGTGCAGGGTCAGTGTATAAATACGAGGCTTCTTAGCATCCCTTACCTTGTACTTGGTCATCATTTTCTCGGGCGCCGTTGTCAAATGATGTGCCTCGAAAGCTTCGGTTATGTCGGTGCCTTTTGTTTCGCGTATCCAAAATGAACCGCCTGGATGCTTATCGATGAACTCCGTAAGATCATAGATGCCATCGTGTATGCGCCAAAGTCCTTCGGCTTCATCGTCCACCCTCTTACCCTTCTGCCAGCTGTCAACAGTAACCAAAGCTGAATTCCTATACGTAGGAAATTTCGTAGCAATACCACACTTCTTCCACGTCTCAATCACCATTCTGTTTGATTCCTTATAGGACTTACTTATTGACCAGAAACAGAACCTACCACGAACTAGCTTCACGGCATACTAATCGCCAGATGGCACACATTAAGATTTAGAATCGATGCGGGAATCATTAGAAAAATTTCCATATTGATAACTGAAATGCTTTGCGTTATCAGTCTCGCCCATTCAGATGTCAAGTGTGGACATAGATAACAGTGTTCTGAACCCAGGGAGTCAACAACAGCGCCGGCTCCTACACACGTGACAAACGGCATCTAACATTATCAGGTGTCCCTTACAGTTACCTTAAACGTTTTTGTATGGCTTACCATGACATGGCATATCTTTTAAAGAGCATATAAGAGTATATCATCATTGAAAATAGACGAAATAGGATGATTTTAGGGTTTAACAAAGAAAACCTGTTAACCCTGTGGACTCGTGAAGTATTTCTATAGCAACTACTAGTTTTAAAGAGAAACTATAAGTGTAATAAAAATCTACTAAACAAAAGATATGGTTCTCCAAGATTTAACTTTAAACACCCGAGCTTCGACTTGTTTTTGCAGTGGTCCATTTCCATTTTGTATCGAAGACGCGGAACCCATTGATAAGAGGGTAATCAACAAACAAAACAAAATACAAATGCTTAATAAGCTCAAAGCTTTTGAGTGGTTTTGATACGGTCGCTGAGCTTTTGATGATTATTCGTGTAGTGCGAGACACAAACAGAGTGTACGATTTCAGTAGGCGATCTATAAACAAAGCAATCAAGTGGGGTCCGCGGTCATATAGACCGGTTTTATTATTTAAAACTCTTGGACTTGAACTAAAAAAAAACATTTGTTGATTAGGCGATAGATTAGCAGTCTTAAGCGATTATCACTTGGCAAAGAACAAGACACTTAATGGCACCCAATGCAGAATTGGAAGCTTGGCGCGTTTCGGGCATATCACGAACATATCCCAGCTATCGCAAACAGTGGCCCATCAGTGATGAGAGGTTGGTATTTGAGACAGCTACAAATATAACTAATATTTATCATGCCGTTTTAGCTGGCTGGAGGGCAAACACAACGACGATGAAGCCGAAGGCTTGTGGCGTATTAAAGATAAACTCTACGACTTGACGGACTTTGCACAGCGGCATCCAGGCGGCGCCTTTTGGATCCAGCGCACCAAGGGCACCGATATAACCGAACCCTTCGAATCGCACCACATCGAAGAACACGCAGCTCGATTGCTAAGCAAATTTGAGGTTCGCAAGGCGAAAAATCCGAGGAATTATAAATTCACGCTTGAGGAGAATGGTTTCTACATGACACTAAAAAGACGGGTGCGGGAAAAGTTGCATAAAATTAAATATCAACCAACGCGGAAAACAGACGTAAGTACATGATATGAAAGGCTATCGAATATATACTTAACAAGTGTCAATAAATCTCAGAGATAACAGAATCAAGTATCGAATGATTGCTAACCTTTTTGTTCTTTCATTCCTTAGCTACTTCATACGGGCATACTGATCTCTGTGCTGCTCTTCAGCTGGGCAGGCACTGCTTCAAATTCCATGTTATTGAGAGCTCTAGCGGGTCTCTCGCTTTGTTGGTTGGCAACCTCTGCCCACAATTATTTCCATCAGCGCGACAATTGGCGCATGTATAGCTTCAATCTATTGCTATTGAACTGTAGCAATTGGCGTATATCGCATGCCTTGTCCCATCATGTGTATCCGAATTCCTTACACGATCTTGAGATGTCGCTATTTGAACCCTTTATGTGCTGGATACCAAACAAGCATTATGCTAGTAAAACGCAAAGAGTGATCTCTGTTTTGACCTCCCCGTTCATATATGTTGTCCTGAGTTTGGTTCAGTTCACACAACGGTAAGTTGTTGATGATATTTACCTTAACACAAACTAACAATCTTTATTTTATCTTCGCAGACTCGTTCATTCTCTTATCAAAGAAAATGTTATGTACTGGCACGATGTCTTGGGCTTCAGTTTACCCATTTTTCTATATCTCACAACAAGTGTGGGCTTCTGGTCAGCCATAACTAGTTGGATTATTATAGTTGGCATAGGAAGCTTTATTTTTGGTTTAATTGGACTGACGGCAGCTCACCATGATCCTCGGATTTATCATGATGGCGATGCGCCGCGTGCCGATCTCGATTGGGGTCTCTTTCAACTGGATACGATCATCGATCGTGGTGATATCAAGTGGTCTGATCTCTTGGTGCTCACACACTTTGGAGAACATGCACTGCATCATATGTTTCCCACCTTGGATCATGGTGTACTCAAGCAGCTGTATCCAGAACTTCAGCAGACGTTGCGCGAATTTAAATGTGAGCTACGAGAGATTAACCATTGGAGTCACATCAAGGGGCAGAGTCAACAATTGCTACGCACGCAAATAAATCCAATACCACCCGGCAGCAAAAAGTTTATATAGTAGCTTAATTGGTGATATTATTGGTGTTGGGCTAAGGCCTTATATGGCCTACAATTACTGATTTTTGTATATGTTTGTGTGTACGAAATGAATTAAATTCAAACAATTATAATACGTTTTTGGTTTCTCTTTATTGCCTGAGGCTTGCTCTTGGTTTCGCTCTTTTAGAATTTAAATGAGTTTCTTAATGAATGCAGTTTTAAACGTGTGAATAGAATATTAAATGTAAGAGCACAACATTTTAAAAATCATAAATTATATGAAGAGAGAGCACATTGCACACTTAAGAGCAAGAAAGCTTGAATAAACGAACAGCTTTCTGCCATGTCATAGCGACAATACAGAACAGCGATCGTTAATGGAATTCTATACTTAAATGATTGAAGTCAGCATTTGAATCAAAACAAACTGCATAACCGCAGGGTAAATACCCTGTTTTGTACATTTCACCATTAAAACATTTATTTCTATAGAATATAGATATGTTTAATCTTGTACGTGCTGCCTATAATCATTTTGTAGTATCTATCTTTTTTTATAGATTAATTAAAGTCCCTTTAGAATCGCACGTATGATAAGCAGCCAAACAGATTGTGAAGCGATAAACGCTACGTTCTTTTTTTTTTTAATTATATAAATAGACTGGTTTGTGGCACCTCAGGCATAGTTAAGCATTTGAGTTTCGAAGCGAAAACAGTCGTCAAACAACATGGTTGGCACAAGGTTGAGTTTAAGTTGGTTGTGCCTGGTTTTGGTGGCGCTACCCGCTGCCCGGGGCGCAAACATTTTGGGTCTGTTCAGCAGTCACAGCCAATCGCATTTGATACTGCACATGTCGATGATGAAAGCTCTGGCAGAGAGTGGTCATAATGTGACTGTGGTTAGCATGGTGAAACCCACAGTCATGCATAAGGATATCCATTTGATTGTGATACCGGTGACAGACGAACAGGAGCACTTACTGGAGAGTCAGATGAAGGAGATGGCCAAACAGACGAGCTCAATGCTAAGCACAATGACACGGCTGATGACCGGCATGAGTGTTATGATTGAATCTCAAGTGGAGCTGTTATCGAATCCAGCTTTTCAGCGAATCTACGACACGAAGTTTGATTTGATGTTCATGGGCTACTTCATCAATGATTTCCAGTTGGGCGTTGCTGCCAAGCTGCAGGTGCCAGTTATTGTGGCATGGATGCAAGCACCCATGATGGTCATTGATGCAATGGTTGGTAATCCCACAGAGATGAGTTATGTGCCTAATCTTGGAACATCATTGGTACCTGGCGAACGAATGGGTTTCTTCAAGCGGATTGAGAATCTCTCCAAAGAGTTAATGCTTAGAGCCCTTTTTACGGTCTTTTCTAAACGTATTGATAACTACTATCAAAAAACGTTTGGCAACGAACCCAAGGGTTTTCCCACGCTGGCCGAGATGAGACGCAACGTTTCAATGGTGTTTACCAATAGTCACACAATCAGTGAAGGACCGATTAGACCACTTGTGCCCGGTTCTGTGGAGATTGGTGGCATACAAATAAAAGATCAGGCAGCTCCCTTGCCGGAGGATGTTGCCAAGTTCTTGGATTCCGCCAAGAATGGTGCAATCTTACTCTCCCTAGGCTCAAATATCAAGAGCACAGCAGTCAAGCCGGAGCTGGTACAGTCGATGTTTAAGGTTCTCACTGGACTCAAACAACATGTGATCTGGAAATGGGAGGATTTGGATAATACGCCAGGCCAAGCAGCAAATATACTCTATAAGAAGTGGTTGCCACAGGACGACATTCTTGCTCATCCCAAAATCAAACTGTTTATCACACATGCAGGAAAGGGAGGTGTTACAGAGGCTAGATACCATGGAGTACCAATGGTAGCACTACCTATTTTCGGCGATCAACCCGCCAATGCGGAGAACATGCAAAGGTCCGGCTATGGCCTGGCATTAAATCTACTGGAGCTCAATGAGGAAAACTTTAAAGCAAGCGTTGACGAGGTGCTGAATAATGAGAAGTACGCCCTGGCAATAGGTCGTTTCTCACAGCTCTACCGAGACAGACCACTCACTGCCAAGCAAACGGTTGTCTACTGGACGGATTACGTGCTCAGGCACAAGGGTGCTAGACATCTGCAAAGTCCAGCAGTTCATATGAACCTGATAAGTTATCACAATCTAGATGTTTATGCGGCTCTTACAGCAGTGTTGTTAACTGTACTGATTTTAACTGGAATGTTGTTTAAATGTGCTTGTCGGAAGTTGTGCGGCAAGTCAACAAAGAATAAGAAGGTGAAGAGGCAATAATAGAAACGTGTATATTTGTATATTATAATTTAATGTAAGCTTTATGGATTTATGAACTTAAGAATTGAATTTTTAACATTAACGATGACTTATAAAAACAAGTAAGAAGGCCGAGAAGGTCGAGAAATCCCCACTAGACGATACCCTGGTCCCTATACTTCACGCATACAGTCAGTGCTTACAGGTATGTGTGTGTGTGTGTACGCGCATACTGCATGCTGCATACACAACTTAAATGTCCCATATCTCCGGTGTTTATTATCCGATTTTAATAAAATTTTTACAGATTTTCATTATTTTGTATTATAATTCAAATGGCATCTCAAAGTTTTCCAAATTCAAGATTTTTTTGTTATTGATCCCATGTGTATATCGGAAACGGGAAGAGTTATCGAAAATCGGAAACAAACTTGTACTGCCTAGGGATTAGGCGAGCTTAAGTTCCAAATCTGGAGTCTCTAGCTATTACTCTAGCTACGGACAGACGGACGGACAGACGGACATGGCTATACCGACTCAACTGTTGATGCTGATCAAGAATATATATACTTTATGGGGTCGGAGATGCTTCCTTCTGCCTGTTACATACTTTTGCACAAAACCATTATACCCTTTGTTCCCATTTTTAATGGGATCAGGGTATAATAAATAAAATGATTTTTTCGCTCTATAAAAAATGTTCTCCAAGTTATTTTGATACAGATAAAGTTGACTACTTGGAGGCTCGATTTTGGCTTGATAGAAATGTCTGTTTCTAAGCATTCTTATCAATATAACTTTATAACTTATCTTATCTTATCTTTAATAAAATAAAAGTTTTCTTATTATGGACTCTGCAATTGTCAATTGTTTGTTGTTAATCATCTACGTAGCTTATCTGCCAAAACAATGTTGTAATGATTACTCTCTGTTTATGAACTTATCGGGTAGAATCTACTAATAGAGCATACTCTCAGCAAGAGAGAGAAAATTTTCAAATCTGCTCAGTCATCTTGTCGCAGCAATCGTTTTTTGAGTGCTTAGTTATCTGCTGTCTGGCGGAAATAAAAGGGGGCTGTCTGCTTGCTTTGGAATTCAGTTGACCGAAAATACGCACACACAAAGCACATAATGTTAAGACAAGGTGGAATTTTGGGTACATTGCTGATATTGGCGCCACTTTTAGTGATGCAGTCCTCGCCGGTTGATTGTGCCAATATCTTGGGTCTCTACAGCACATTTAGTCCCTCACATTTGATTGTGCACATGGCAATGATGAAAACGCTGGCAGATCGTGGACACAATGTCACAATTTTGACTGGTCTGAAGCCAAAGTTGGCGCCACATGAGAACATAACTGTGATTCTAGCACCATTGTCTGAAGAAAAGGTAGCTCAAATTGCTGAATTTATGGATAATGCATCGAAAGAGAAGTCATCAATGCTTATGGCAACTTACAAGATGGTCACAGTATCAACACAAATGATGGAGAGCCAATTTGAATTTTTATTTCATCCCAATGTCAAAGCCATCTATGAGAAGCCTCAGGTGAAGTTCGATCTAATGTTCCTGGGTTTTGTGTTCAATGACTTTCAACTGGGTGTGGCGGCGAAGTTGGGCATACCCACCATCATGAGCTGGGTAGGTGTACCATTAGGCAATGTTGATGATCAAGTGGGCAACGTCTATGATCCCGCCTATGTGCCCAATCTCGGTATAACCAAGGATAAGGACGCGAAAACTTTCAACTTTGGTTTGCGTTTGCGCAACTTTGGCGGCTGGATTTTCTTCAAATGCGTAAGCTTCATTTTGGATGCACGTATGAATGGATACTATAAGTGAGTACCAAAGGAATCAAACTTGAGAATCAATTCTTTAACTCTTTTCTTTTCTCTGTAGGCTTGCTTTTGGTCAGGATCCAAACTTTCCCACCTACCACGAAATGAAGCGGAAGAACTCTCTGCTCTTCTATAATTATCACTCGCAAAGCGAAGGTCCAGTACGTCCCACTGTACCTCAATCCATTGAAATTGGTGGTGTACAGATTAAGGAGCAGCCAGATCCGTTGCCCAAGGAGTTAGACGAGTTCCTGGGCAATGCCACACAAGGTGCCATCTTCTTCAGTCTGGGCACAAATGTTAAGGGATCCTATTTCAAGCCTGACATCATGGAGGTCATCTTCAATGTGCTGTCGCGGCAGCCGTTGCGCGTCATCTGGAAATGGGATGATTTGGATAATAAGCCTGGCCAGTCATCGAATATATACTTTCACAATTGGCTACCACAGGATGATATACTTGCTCATCCGAATATGAAGCTGTTTATAACGCATGCCGGCAAAGGTGGGATTGCGGAGGCACAGTATCATGGCGTTCCCATGTTGGCTCTGCCCGTTTTCGGGGATCAGCCGATGAACGCTGAGATAATGGTTACATCTGGCTTTGGACTGAGTCTGGACCTGCTCACGCTAACCGAGGAAAGTCTGGAGCAGGGCATTCAGCATGTTTTGACTAATCCCGAGTATTCGGAGAACGTTCAAAAGTTCTCAGCACTTTATCGCGATCGTCCTTTGACTGCACGGGAATCCGTGATTTACTGGACGGAGTATGTGATGCGTCACAAAGGTGCCTATCATCTGCAAAGTCCCCAATTGCACATGACCTTTGTTGAACGCAACAATCTTGATGTCTATGCGACTGTCCTGCTCATCCTTGTCATAATTTTGCTTGTACTCGTCTTCCTGCTACGCCTCGTCTTTAGATTACTGCATCGGTTAACACGCTCAAGACAAGACAAGGTCAAAAAATGTTAGCCACCCACAGATGTAGTTGTTTAATCTGTTTAATAGACTGCACCCATTACGCGTACGACGCGTGGCGCGGCAATCAGAGATGCCTTTAATGTCTCTGTGTGTGTGTGTGTGTGTGTTTGTGTGTTTGTGTGTTTTTATATATGCACCAACCATATAAGTATCAACACGTTGCCAACACTCGCATTGACTATTAATAGGCGCTTATTGTCTCTTTAGCTCGCTCTTGCCTGCCCTCTCCACTCTCTCTGCCTCTCTCCCTCTCTTTCTGCGTGCATTCACACTGTAAGAAATAATAAAGAATATTAGAAAATGTAATGAAAACAAATTGTGTCTGTTTGAATAAAGAATTTCTATAGTATATGATTCATTTTTGATATTTCGTTTCGTGTTTTATTGCATGCCTTAAATTGTATATTACAGCAAGGTTTTCAATAATCTCCCGATAAGCAGTCATACATCATTTTTGTATGGCTTACAAACAAATAAGGAAGAGAACTTTAATCAACCTTAAGCACTTACATACTTTATGTTTTTTCTCAGTGCACTTTTGTTGTTTTCATATTAATTGTATGACTCGCATCTGTCCAAGCAATACTCGAAAATAGTTTCGAGAGCTCAGTGTCGCCGTTGCCATCGAAACGCTGAAACCGAACGTACATCGTATCGCGCGTATTTTTTGTCTGGTTTGTGTTTTTGTACGAGATTGTTATTCATTTTCTAGTATTTAATATGAATTTTTAATTTGTGGCTAAGTGAACAAACAACCTTTTGTTTTCGATTTTTTTGTGTATGTGTATTTGCTTACACCATGCAAATTAAGTATATGCCATATAATTGATGGTTTGTCTAATAATTAACTATGCTATTTTGAACTAAACAATAACCTAACATAACTATGCATTTCATCACTTTCTAAGTGGATTTACGTGGCCATTAGAAAATTGATTGTATTTATGTTTTATGTGATTGCGTTAGGTTCGTTCGTTTCGAAATTCAAGTGGAATGAAAACACACACATTAGTTTATCATAACACAAATAATAACAACAACAAAACTCTTGTATATATATGTATCAAAACATTTGCAGTACGCGACGTCTGACGATAACGAAGCCGGCGATTTAAGTCTCGGGCCGCGGGCCTTATCAGCTTATCACTTTGGCCAGCAGTTTTGACTAAGGCACACGTATCGCATTTTTATATTTAAGAGCCATCAACTATACAAAAATATTCAGTTACACTTTGCACTGCGTTGTGAAAAGAACACGTCAACAACGATGTCACAAACGAAAGGATCTTTAATATCCTGCACCTTTGCGTGCCTTTTGCTCTCGTTGCTTGCAACCCAAACGGTGCCGGTGGAGAGCGCTAATATTTTGGGCGTTTTCACCACACACAGTCCATCGCATTTGATCATTCACATGTCAGCGATGCAAGCACTGGCGGAGGCTGGTCACAATGTCACCGTTGTTTGCACTTCAGAACCGAAAGTAACGCACAAGAGCATCAAACAGATTGTGATACCGCTGACTGAGGCGGAGGAGAAGCAACTGAATGATGGCATGTCAAACATGGCCAAGGAGAAGCCATCAATGATAGCCACATTTAAGACTCTCTTTGGTTCGCTGCATATGCTGATTGATAAGCAGGTGGATGTTCTAGAGGATAAACGCTTCACCGATCTCTACAAGAACAAGGATAACAAATTTGATGCAGTTGTCGTTGGATTCTTCTTCAACCTCTATCAAGTGGGTTTGGGTTCGCTCTTCAACTGTCCCGTTATTGCTAGCTGGTCGTCTGCACCCCTGGCTCAAATCAATGAGGTTGTTGGCAATCCAGAATTTATTGCCTTGGTGCCCAGCATGAATGTGGCTGTGGAAGCCGGAAAACCCATGAACTTCCAACAGCGTGTAGCCAACTTCTTTGGCACAAATCTGTTCCGCCTTATGGGAGTCTATCTGGAGTTCAAAAATGTTCAATTTTACGAGTAAGTTTTCAGACCTTTCTATTTATATTGTTTCCTAATCTTGTTCTTTGTCGCAGTCGCCTGTGGGGCAAGGATCCGAACATGATCAGCTATGAGAAGGCAAAGCAAAATGTTTCACTGGCATTCTGCAATAGTCATGGGATAAGCGAGGGTCCCATCAGGCCCAATGTGCCCGCTGTTATTGAGATTGGCGGCATACAGATTAAGGACAAGCCCAATCCATTGCCACAGGACATACAGGAGTTTTTGGATAACGCCAAGGATGGTGCCATTCTTTTCAGTTTGGGCAGCAATCTGAAGAGCGAAAATGTATCGCCCGATATCTCAAAGAAGATCTTTAAAACGCTCTCCAGCCTGAAGCAGCAGGTGATCTGGAAGTGGGAGGATCTAAAGCACACGCCAGGCAAATCCGCAAACATACTCTATAAGAAATGGCTGCCCCAGGATGATATTCTGGCACATCCCAATATCAAACTGTTTATTACGCATGCAGGCAAAGGAGGCGTGGCCGAATCTTTGTACCATGGTAAGCCCATGTTGGCGCTCCCAGTCTTTGCCGATCAGCCGGCAAATGCTGATAAGTTAGTTGGATCGGGCTATGGACTTCGCGTCGATCTGCTCACCCTGGAGGTGGAAGAGTTTAAGTCGAGCATCAAGGAACTACTCAAGAATCCCAGCTACACCAAAAAGGTGCAAACATTTTCGAAGCTCTATCGCGATCGACCAATGACCGCTCGGGAAACGGTTGTCTACTGGGTTAACTATGTGTTGCGTCATCATGGTGCTGC
Organism: Scaptomyza tumidula; assembly: GCA_035044465.1. Classification (NCBI taxonomy): domain Eukaryota; kingdom Metazoa; phylum Arthropoda; class Insecta; order Diptera; family Drosophilidae; genus Scaptomyza; species Scaptomyza tumidula. The sequence goes on from JAWNNW010000050.1 coordinate 881,955, forward strand.
CCATATGCAGAGTCCACTTGTTCACATGAACTCCATTGCCAGCAATAATCTGGATGTCTATGCGCTACTAGCTGCTGTCCTTATCGTTTCCACACTAATCAGCATTGCTGTGCTGAAGTTCTGCTGGAGGAAATGTTGTGGTGGCAAAAAAGCCAAGTTACAAAAGTCTGCACAAAAATCAAAGGTTAAGAAGAACTAATGCTATTTATTTCGATAAAACGCCGATACGAGTTAAATGAGTTTTATATAATAAATTAAGAAATTTAAATCGAAAATAAATAAAGATAACTTAAAAACATAAATCTATTCTAAGAATTTTGCGATTAAGAAAAACTAATGTTATTTATTTCGATAAAACGCCGATTCGAGTTAAATGAGTTATATAATGAATTAAGAAATTGAAATCGAAAATAAATGAAGAAAATTTAAAAAAAAAAAACCATAGTTTAAGGCAGCGGTCGGGAAACTTTTTAAATTATCACCCCAAAATAATTTACATCTTCCTTATACATTTTCCCATTTTGCCCAAGTTTTCGTCGAGTTTTTGCTAGTTTTTGACTCAAAGTACCAGGCGCACAAAATCAGCAGCAAGCGATGTATAAATAAATAAATTCTCAATATATATATTTGCATACTCGTAGGCTGGCTTTTATTCATAATAGAATTAATATTCCTGCATACTTTTGTAGTAAAATATATAAACAATTGCTCTTGCTGCCTATTCTGTTCGCCTGGTACTTGGCGTTGGAAATACTACAAAACTCGTGAAGATCGCTAAAAAAAAAACCCCACCGAGCTTTCGTCGAGTTTTTGCTAGTTTTTTTTAGTTTTTGACTCAAGTATACCAGGCGCACAGAATCAGCAGTAAGTGGATTGAATTGACTTTAAAATACGGCCTATGTCGTATGCAATGGTTTTTTTCATTTTTTATCGCAGTTTCGCACCAATTAAATATGAAAGAATAAGCGATCTGCCTAAAAGTATGTGTTCGCCAATTTATTTTTAAAGGGCAAATTTAGCCAATGCATCAACCTTATTTGTTTCCACACAGGTCGAGAAACCGCTAGATTTTTTGGTTTTTTAGTTAAATAAATACGATCCTTAACGATACGAGCAATACAAAAAAAATCTTATTTTTCCTTTGTCGGGTGGGAATCGCAACCATCCTTGACTGCAACCCCGACGGATCCTTTATGATATTGACGAATTTTGACCTAAAATGTGTTGCATTTTTTTTTTAATAGTCCTAATTCACTTAAATCCTTACGGATTTTGAAAGGACATGTTGCGTGAGAGTTCCAAGGACCAACTCTATCGAACTGCATTCAAGGATTATGGGGTCATCTAAGAACAAAAACACTTGTAAAAATTTCACTCTACGGCCAAGCGAAAACAAGAAATAACCATAAAAGTGCTGTTTTCTCGGAAACTACAAGGACGATTTGAATGTCCTTTGGCCAGTTGGTAGCCCTGGTCAAAACAAAACGTCCGGCACAGGAATCGTTTGAATCCTTCAGGATTTGGCCGAGTTATAACCAATTTTCTGTTTTAAACATATATCCATTTATTTCAGCTGTTTGAAGGACTATCGTCCTTTGACCTACTTTGCTTGTATCGGCTGGCCTAGGCCTATCTGTGGTCCAAAGGACATGCGGATAGTCCTTAAAATGGCCGAGTAAATGACGATTTTGTAATTTTTAAAATTTTTTCTGACCTACCCCCTGTAAAATTTTTTGAACATTTTATTTCGCGAATCCTGGAAATCCTTGTAAGCAAATCGATAGATCTTGTTGATGGGAGTTCAAAAATGTATTTTCCTTAAAGGTCCTTAAGGAAATGTTGAAGTTATGGCTTAAAATCTAATGTCCTTTTTGCCGAAAATTTATATATAAGTATAAATCGGCCAAAACTTTACGGATTTTCAAAAACCATGGTGCGTTGGATCTGCATGGAAAACCTCTTTCGAACTGCATTCAAGGATAATGGGGTCATCTAAGAACAAAACACTTGTAAAAATTTCACTCTAGGGCCAAACAAATATAATAAAAACCCATAAAAATGCAGTTTTCTCGGAAACCACAACGACGATTTGAATGTCCTTTGGCCAGTTGGTAGCCCTGGTCAAAACAAAATGTCTGACACAGGACACGTGCGAATCCTTTATGATTTGGCCGAGTTATAACCAATTTTCTATTTTAAACATATATCCTTTTATTTCAGCTGTTTGAAGGACTATCGTCCTTTGAACTACTTTGCTCGTATCGACTGGCCGAGGCCTACCTGTGGTCCAAAGGACATCCGGATAGTCCTTAAAATGGCCGAGTAAATGACGATTTTGTAATTTTTAAAATTTTTTCTGACCTACCCCCTGTAAAATTTTTTGAACATTTTATTTCGCGAATCCTGGAAATCCTTGTAATCAAATCGATAGATCTTGTTGATGGGAGTTCAAAAATGTATTTTTCTTTAAGATTTTTCAGGAAATGTTCAAGTTATGGCTTAAAATCTAATGTCCTTTTTGACGAAAATTTATATATAAGTATAAATCGGCCAAAACTTTACGGATTTTCAAAAGCCATGGTGCGTTGGATCCGCATGGAAAAGCTCTATCGAACTGCATTTAAGGATAGCTGCGATATCTAGAGATCCAAATGTTTTATTAATATTTTCGCTACATTTGTTTTTTGTCTTTATATATGTATGTGTGTAAGTGAGTGTGTTTTGGTGTGTGTTTTAATGTGTGTATGTGTGTGTATTGGCTGTGTATGGATTGAAACAATAAAAATATGCACAAAAAATGATAATTTTACTTAATACATGAAAATTGCCCTCCTCCGCGATTCTCAAAAATTCAATTAAGTCATGAAGGAATTTGATCTTATTAGTTAAGTCTGCAATGACTTTGTGTGTGAGTGACTGATTTCGACCTTTCTCAATGTTCTCCTTTCGTATCTCTCTCACTCCCTCTTTCTCTCTCTTCCTTGTGTCTCTCTCTCTCTCTCTTCTCTCTCTCTCTCTCTCTCTCCCTCTCATTGATTTTGGACGGAAACAGAGAGAGGGAGCATAACAAAATTCTCTCTTTTTTTCTCTCTCTCTCTCCCATTCTTTTGACCCCCAAACATTTCACTTTTATTTTTGGGGTAATTTAAACGCTGCTTTAAGGTGTCAGCGAAAGCAGTGCAAACATATTTAAACTGCTTTGTACGTTTTTATGCTCTTTAGCTAAGTTTCAAACCTATAAGCTCCAAGAAAGCAGTGTGATATTTAAACTGCTTTGTACGTTTTTATGCTCTTTAGCTAAGTTTCGAACCTATAGCTCCAAGAAAGCAGTGTGATATTTAAACTGCTTTGTACGTTTTTATGCTCTTTAGCTAAGTTTCGAACCTATTAGCTCCAAGAAAGCAGTGTGATGAAATAGAACCGAGATTATAAATTAAAATTAATTTACATACAAAAGCCATACTTATTATATTTCTTAAGAATTTGTGTACGTTACTCATAAGTCTATGAACTGATTTGCTCCTCGGATTCAGCGTTCTTAACTGGCGGAGCTGGCGTAACTCCGGTTTTGTCATTTGCCAGGAATTTTTGTAAGCTCTGGTGTGTGACGAGGCCGCTGTCGTCCGCATAGTGCATGAGATCACAAATAATGGGTGATTCTACAACTAGAATATACTGGCATGTCTTTGGCTCCAGCAGATACATGGAGACAGCTGTGCCGCTGTTGGTGACCGCTGTGCATGTCAGTTTGACATCCACCTCGCGAGGCAGACCGCTCCGATCGCAGTGTGTGCCCTTTTCGTAGTGATGCCACAGGGACGAAGTAAAGCCGGGACGCCGTGCGCCTTTATCTGGATTTGAGCTAGCCCACAGCCGGTGCGATTCCTCGGAAAAGTAACCCAGGAATAGTTCCACCTCACTGTTCTTATCCTTATGGAATTGGCGTACATGCCGTCCATAACAGAATTCATATTTCCACCAGCCGGTGCCCTGCAAAAAATACAAGGTAATGTAAAAAGTATTGTTATTTAATTTATTTAATTACTTACGCCCGTTAGACAGTTTTTGCCAGAGATAAACTCCTTAATGGGTGTCAGATCACTTAAGGGCGCTGGCGTCGTGCCTGGTGCTCCTCTGGCTAAAACAAGCTGTTGATAATCATTGTCCACATCGATGTCACCATTTGCCATCAGCTCCAAAATGATTTTATCCACATCGCCACTATACTTGAATGTCACAATATCGCCATCTGTCTTGGAATACATTTTGGGTGGTCCTTTGCTTTCCTTAGAAATGAGCAAATCATTTTCACTTTCCTCCCATTCGTTAAGCTCCTGCCGCAGCATGCTGAGTGGCTTGTGAGGCTCCGTTTGCGAATTAAAGCATTTAATTGAGATCTCTTTGGTCTCTTCGGCATGAAAGGCAGGTATGGCGCACAGCGATGAAGTCAAAATGATTGCTTCGTAGTTACACGAAGAGGTCTCCTTGAACGAATAAATATCATCCTTGCCGTGTGGATAGCACACATAGCGTACCATCGTTGTGCGGGGCGCATTAATAATGTCACACAAAGTGCCGTCGTTGAACTCCATTTCAAAATACGGATATCGCGTATTATCGATTTTCAATGTCTTATACTTTGGCTTGGCATCCGTTTTGCGTTCTGTCTCCCATTCCTTTTTGACTAGCTGCGTTTTCTCATCACTCCACTTGCCCAAATAGTACTCCTGGAACTTAACATTCTTGCCCTCACGCTCTTCGTGATACTGGCGCACATGATGGCCATGACAGATCTCATACGACCAATAAGCCTCAATGCGATACGAGCAGGTGGGCGCAGAGAAGATTGGCTGAAGCAAATTAATGGGAGCTGTGATAATAGAGTTATTTGATTAATGGTTTTTAGTCATTTAATCTATAATCATTATGAGCAAAACTCACACAGCTCTGGTTGATTGGTTTTCTCTTCCTCCTTCGTCGTCTGCAGGGCAGGTATTAGACACTCGAACTTCTCCTTGTCCTGTGTATAAAATGTGCGCAGCTGATTGCCAAGTTCCTAAAATACATTTAAAACATTGTTATTTTTCCTATTCGTGCTTCGCCATATAATTGTCTACCGGTTCAGTTAACAAATCGGGAACATCAAAAACAATTTTGTACAGCACAGAGTCATCAAAGTCTTTGGCATCATGCGCTGCAGCTGTTGCGACTAGCAATATCGATAACAGCAGTATTCGCGGCATTTTATTGTTAATTTGTGAAGCTCTCTATATTTTCAATACGTTTTCTTCGGGAATTCTAAGTTTTTATTTTCATTACACACACAAATTACACGTCGTCTAGAAAAATATTAAGCAGCTGGTTTTTCAGCTGGTACGCAAATGTGAATGACACATGTTAACGTTGCATGCCGAATGGCAAACAATGTGCACACACATTAATAAGTTAATATTTAGTTTTAAATCAAACTAACGTATATTCAATCTTAACTTTTACTGCCTATAAGTAAATTTCCATCAAAAGTTCCAGGTCTTATAAATATCATCATAAAAAAGCCACATAACATGTTAAATATCAAGAGTTTTATTTTCTAAAGATAATTAAATGGTGAAATTTAACTACTTGTTGCATCATTTGAAGCCGTTGTGTCTGTCTTCCCCGTCGACCAGCCTGTCTCTCCTTTTCTGTCATGATCCAATGGTATCTTGTCAATAGCATCTAAAATAAATTGCAGAGATTGTGCTGTGCGTGGTAACCAATTCGTAACCAGCGATGGGGATGAAGCTGATGAAGACTGCAGTGGCTCGGTGTCATCCACAAAGTCCTCGTCGCCGCCGGAGAGCGAGCGACCAGCGCCCAGATAATCCTGGTAATCATAATCACTGGTCAGTGGATTTACTTTAGAGTAGTAAATAGCCGCGAATGTCGAGTAGATAATTAAAACGGCTGTGCCAACCTAGGGAATCAAGGCAATTTCCTTATATTTTAAGAAGTTGCATCTAAACTCTAAAATTGCGTACCTGAAAAGCAGCCCAGAACTTGTAGGAGCCCTCCGTGATAACGAAATCGTAGTAACCTTTGAGCGGATCACCCTTAATATATCGTCCTTCGCCTACATCTGTACTCCCGGTTTCGGGCTCCGGCTCACGTTTGAGTCGCACACTGCGTGCAGAGTCCTTCTCAGAAGTGTCTCCTTTGGCAAGCTTGCCACGTTCCGCTGCTGTTGGCTTCTCGGAAGTGGCTGTCTCTTCGTCGCTTGTGCCCGTGGTGCTCCTTACTGTAGTCGTTGTGCTTGGAGTTGTTGTACTTGTTCTCTTAGCTTTCTTTGTCTGATTGCGTTGAGCGAACTTTTCACTTTCCAGACGTGGTGGTTTCTTAGAGTTAATCCTTGACTTGATCTGCTGCTGCTGTTGCTGTCGCAGTCGCTGCTTCTCCAGACGTTCTTTTTTCAGCTCCTCGCTGTTCACTTGATGCCGCTCGGCTACTGCACCCCATGCGCTCGTCAAAGCCTGATACAAATCCCACACTTGCTTCAGGACTTTCAAAAATGTTACTAGTGAGGATTCATGAGAGACAGGCGCAGTGGCCAGAGCATTAGTTGGAGCTGGCGCTGTTGCCACTTGCTTTGCGTTAGCCTGTTCCGCTGGGGTACGCGGTTGAAAGCCCATGGGATAATCGTACACATCATCGTAGGCATCATACGGCGGCCTGAAAGAATTGATTGGGCATTAATTTGTTATTCGAAAACTAAACTTGATTTATTACCTACCGATTCGGGGTTACTGGCTGCAATTTGCGATTGTTGCTGACTGGCGCTGGCGTCTGTGTGGCATATTGCCACTGTCCGTAATAGGAATCGTAAGGTCGATTCTGCGCTGACCTTCCCTCACCCTCCGTAGAAGAAGAGCTATCAATACTAGAACTTTGAGCCTCCGCTGACTGCTGACTGCCATAATCCTCAGCTGCCGCATCGTAGTAGGGGTCCGTTTCGTAGGACTCGACACTATCATATGAATCCTGATTGGGTTGCAGACTCTCTGAGTTGACAACCACTGCACGTTGCTCCTCATAGTAGTTGTTACTACGTCCAGTTGCAATCTGGCTGCCATTTGTGGCATCTCTCGCTATGCGTTCCACAGTTGCAGGAACTTCTCCGTCCGACTTATTCGTTGGTGTTTGAAAGTGCGACCACAGACGAAATGCAATGGAGACATGACCCAAGGACTGCTCCTCCTGCATCTGATAACGACTCGCTTCCAGCCAAGCAACGCCCGTAAGAGTCAAAGCAAAGAGAAGCATTGCCAAGATCAGGGTCCAAATGCCTGGCTGACATTTTTTGCTCTTCGGTTTCGCTGACATATCTGCATAGTTCAACATTGTGAGTATTCCTTAATTTGTTCCTTTGTGCTTAATCCTTGGTATCGCGGGAAAGGCAAGCTGCCGTTCGATTTGAAGTCCGCTCGTAAACTAACTGCAGAATTTTAGATATTGGGCCAGAAAAACTACCAACCAACAGGGTGTATATGTGTGTGTGTGTGTGTGTAAGTGTGGTGTTAATGCAAGAGAAATGTATCTGTAAGATACAGTATCTAGAACATCTTTGGCAACTGCCTCGTTAAAAGGTGCTAATGTATGGTACGCATGTACATATCTCATGAGGGGATACTGGGCCACTGCTCCAGTTTCAATTTAACGGTATATACGGCAAACGAATGCTCCATCAATTAACATCCCTATGTACATATGTAAATTTATTTATATGTATTAGTAAATCGATCTGCATAATCCAAGACGCATGCGTTTTGATTCAAGATTCTATTTCGCGGTGAAAGTGCGCTTCTTAAGAAAAACAGAACGAAAAAAACAACTTTTATCAGGAAGAACGCAAATCGAGATCAAATTCGAGTATTGGAGAATTTAATAGTCTGTCGGTCTGTCGGTCTGCCTGTCAATCTCATGTGATTGAGCTCTGGCGTGTGCCATGCTTTCAGTACATGTTACATGGTATGTTTGTTTATGGATATGTACATACACAACATTGTATGAAGCAGAAAACTGAAGCGTGCCTCTGTAATTTTTGTTATTTGAAGAAAGCAAACAGTCTTAACAAAGAGTTGAAAATGAAGTAGTTACATTTATCTCTACTCTTTACTGCAAGTTTGTTCCAACAGCTATAAATATAACTATTATTAATAGTTCATAATAATAACAACATTTCTCGTTGTCGAATATTAAATGCCTTAACTTTAATTATTTTGTGTTCAAGGTCAAATCTGGTCAAATACGTGATAACAGCAGAAATGTTTTTCATTTTCACCTTGGGGTACAATGTATTTTCATCATTCTGATAAGGCAGAAGTGCCCACATATTGAGGTCTGTTGATGATCATAACAATAATAGCGATGATGATTAATACGCGCCCAAAGTAGAAACACCTGATTAACAAAGTTTTGTTTATTGTTTACCAAATATTATCAACTGCGCAGTAAAAAAAATAAATGCCGGCAAGCTGACAACAATAAAAGCGAACGCTATCAAATTAGGGTGGACCTGTTTGTATTTTTTCATTAATTAACATTTTGTCTACGTGGTTAGTAGGTTGTATAGCTTAAACTAACTATTCTTAAGTCTTCATTTAAGTTATATAAAACCTGAAAATATTAAAACATATACGTAGAGGCATGCAAAAGAGTTTCTGATTACAGAGACAAAAGAAATGCAAAGTTAACCTAAGATCAAATTATAATGCATGCAACAAAATTATAAAGACAGTATAGCAATAAATTTAAAGAGTCAGCAGTTTAATTGTTATACATTTAAATTATTTTATTTATTAAAAATAAAAATTATCTTATACGGACTTAATAATATACAGTCAATATTGTTTAAGTAACATACATTTATAGGGACTTCAAATTTTCCTTTGTCTTTTCATAGTAATTAAATTCGATGCGGTTTTCTACTCAGTTTTTGCTCTCCTTTTTGTTGTTGTTGGTATTGACGAGCTTGGTTAAAATTTTCCTTGAGTGTCCAGAGGGATCATTATGGTTGGTATGATCGCTAGCTTCCTTCTTGGAGCGCTGCTTGCCACCGTGTCCAGAAAAGATGTGCTTGTCATGATCGTAGTTGAAGTGCTCATACTGATCGCCTTGTGCCTCAGACATGTTGATTGTAATAAAGATTCGACTTGTTGAGATTTTGCTTGTTTGTTTTATGAGTTCAGGTTTTTGTTTTCCTGACGTAGTAGACGTGTTTATAGCTTGAGTTTGCCAAACGCAATGATTTTGGTTTCAGTTTCGACAGCGTGAGGAAAGCTTTAAAGCACTTAAAGTACGACGCCATTTACAATCTTGAATTTGCTATCTCTCTTTTTCGATCCAGTTTGCCTTGCTCTTCGTCGCTCTCCCAAAAGCTTTTGAGCACTGCGCAATTGTATTTTTTCGCAACATATTTAGAATATTTATTGTTTATAATACTGACTAGTGAAATACCTTAAAGTAATGATTAAGAACACTCTATTGAAAACTTGCGATAACTTAGTTTTTTCATTAACTATTCAAAAGGTTTATTAGATATTTCAAACATACCTTCTATTCTCTAACTAACTGCCTCTTTTGGCAGCAGCATCTTCAAGCGTTTGACACTGGTCGCTGGTAGTTCAGTCTTGTTTTTGCGATTTCTTGGGGCAGGTTCAGTGATTTTTGTGTTCTTTGGGCTAACTGGTTTTGTATCAATGGGTGGCAGAGCAAAATCGTCTGGCATTTTGTTTTCAAACGAGCTGTCTACCGTCTCCGGCAGTTCCAGTTGCACAGCCTTTTCTGTATGGACACGCTGTACATGCTCCTTCATCTTGTCCGAACGATGACTACTGAAGCCACACAGTTGGCACTTGTAACGATTGAGGCCGCCTTCCGTGTGCTTGAGGGCGTGTCGCTTTAGGTTCTTGCTCTGACTGAACTTGCAGCCGCAGATTTCGCAAATAAAGTCACGTCCCTGTTTGTGAGTTTCGATGTGCAGTTTCATGTTCTCCTTGCGATTCGCACGATGTTTGCATCCGGCCACCGTGCAAACAAAGAATTCCCCAGTGTGCAACAGCTTGTGACTCTTCAGAGCCTTCATGTGCGTGGTGCTATAGCCGCAGACATCGCAGAGCATCTGCTTTTCCGGATTGTGGACCAACATATGATTGCTGAGCCCTTGTTTCCATTTAAAGGCCTTGCCGCAATGGGTACAGACGTGTGGCGTTTCCGTTGAATGCTTTGGCTGATGGACAAGCAGTGCAGCTCGAGTACTAAAACGATTATCACACTGCAGACAAAAGAAGGGTTTGCGCACATCGGAGCCATGTCGACGTAAATGCGCATCGTACTCTCGCCAATCGAGGAAACCAACTTCGCAGAGTGAACACGTCAGATGTGATGGCTCGCAGCTGGTCATGTGGTCAATCATTTTCTGTACTTGGTAGCATTTAAAATCACAGCCAATGCAGTAGTTGACTTTGCTGTTGGATTTAACGGCGCGTGGATTTTTAAGCTGAAATAAATAAAATCCAATCAGACATTTATTATTTTATACTCGAACTCTTACCTTAAAATAGCTTTGTTGATTCTCAAACACAACATCCGGCTTTGTAGCTGGATGCAGATTATCCTCAACATCGCCAGCTTTGACTGCACTCGGCTCCGGACCCAAGTTCAATTCGCTGCACTGCTCAATGTTATATAAATTCAAGAGCTCTGTGACAGAAAGTATTTGTGCCAACTCGCGAAAGTGAGACTCGTGCTCCTTGGAAACAGAAACAATGTCCTCGTAGAAGAAGTCCACAATTGTATGAAGGCAGACGGTACAATTAAAATTGCGTATGGTTACTTTTAGTGGGTTCTGTATGGAGAACTGTTGCTGCTTTTGCTGATTGAGACCAATAAGCTGGCTCTGAGCAGCCACCACGCAAAAGTGAACGCTGCATGTGCAAGGTGCATCATCAGAGTCCAGCTGCAACAGCAAATCGCAGAACTGTCCTGTGCGTCGTTGATTGTTTAAATAATTTGAAACTTTCGAGTGCAACGGCTGATGCAATGTGGGCTGAACAACTTGCGATTGCAGCATTGCACACTCAGTTTTGTTGTCAAATAAATAAAACGTAAACAAGACGTCGCTTTGGTTTGAATATTCAAAACAGCTGTTTCCGAAGTAACATTCACACGTTGGCATTTTGCCATTCGCACAATGCGTGCTACTTTAAATTTATGCATGACATGCAAGCTAAATATACGTTATTTTTAAAACTTTTAAAGATATTCTTGTGATTAATTATTAAACAGGATTTTAATTTAATTACGAAAAATAAAATAATTTATGTGTTATAAGCAGCGCATGTTGCTTAGTTTAACATTAACACATGCAGCTCAAATGTTTATTGCATCCTACTCAGCCCTGCCGCTCGTACAGGAGCAGCCTTATCAATTGTTTACTAACAGTGATAAGAGATTTGAAGCGTTGGTGGAAGCTTCGTGGGAGCTGAGCGATTGACAGATCAGTCGTGCCTAGCACAGTGAATAAAGCGGGCGTGTTAAGTGATAGACAAAGCCAAATAAAAGTGCAAGAAAGTATATATATAACTTATACGTCAAGAAAATTTAATCGAACATAATGGAAAGGTAAATAAAACGTAAATTATGACTGATTTACTTATGACAAGTGGATTTTACAGTTTATGGCAGGATTTAACATCATTCTTAAAGACCTTACTGTGCTTTATAGTCGCACTAATGCTGTTGCCATTGTTGCTGCTATCATTTCTGTGTGAGTATATAAAATCAATATAGTAGTTGTTGTGATCGCTGACCCAGATAGGCCAGATCAAACGCACGACCGACTATAAATATAATCGATGCATGCATGGGTTGATTAACCGCCCATTCAGCCAAAGGATGCCCAGCACTATACGATACGCTTCGAATAGCCTTGTTTGTGATTGGGAGGTGGTTGCGTTGAGTGCGGAGGGGTATAATACTGCACGCTCATAGCATTCATTGATAAGCATTGTTTATAAATAATACAGCAACAGATGCGTCGCTGATTACCTGTTGCACCTTTACGGAACCCAGACGAGCGACCAAACGAACCTTTGACCAACCGAATTACTCATAAAAATTTTGCCAAAGATAAGCAGCACAAAGCATAGATTTTTTGGAGGCCGGCGTTCGCGATAATACGACTAATGTCAATTTGTAGCGCATATAAATAGTAAATATAGAAGAATTTCTTTGAAATTGTCTAGCACATTAAATACTACTAATTAGAGCTCTATCTCTATATGTCTACTTTACCACATTTACAGGCGCACACTTTGCCAACGAGCTGGCCAACTATTTGTTAAGCATCAAGTATCCCAATCTGACCATATCCAAGTCCAAGAAGATACGCACACTCATTGATACACCCAAAAATGCTGGCATCTTTCACTTTCTTCTTGAGGTTGAGGGACCCTGCGATTTCGAGCGCATTAAACGTGCCTACGCCTTGCAGTTGACTGATCTCAAGGATAAAACGGGCATCATAAAGTTTCCCAAGTTGCGACAGAAGCTGGTCACGTGTTGGGGTCAATATGCATGGGTTAATGACAGCAGGTGAGCCGAGTAGGAAACTTTTCTTTAATACTGCTTGAAATATTCTTTGAATTTCCTTACAGCGGTTTCAATATCAACAATCATGTTTTGCTCGGCACACACAAGTATCGCGGTCGGCCTGTCAACGAATCAAATATCCAGGAATATGTCAGCGAACTGGCTGCCAAATATATACCCTCTGACTTGCCCCAATGGCAGGTTACTGTCATACCCAATTCGGATAGCACACAGCCCTATTATATACTGGTGAAGCTGCATCATTTGATCATTGCCGAGGAGGAGGATTTGCATGTGGGTGAGATGCTGTTGCTGCAGGATACTGAACGTAAATCCATTTTGGAACTGAACAGGCCAACTGCAACCAAACAGCTCACGCATTTTGTGCGCCAGCCGGAGCACATTAGCAAGCTCCTAAATCATTTGTGGCATCTCGTGAGCTGTCGCTGGCAGCAGTTTATTTATGAATTTGAATCGCTGGAAACACCCGACGGGGTCAAAGCACATCCGGATGCTCGTAATCTTACCCAGCTGCTGTCATTGGCGCTGATCGTTGTAGTCAATGTGGGTTTGGGCTATTGGCGTACCCAATCCATGCGTCGCAGAAGGCAACGTCAATCAACTGGGTATCGCCATGGTTTGGGTCTACTGCAAACGCTCTATTTGCTAATGCAGCATGAGCTGGAGCAACGTAACCTTAGCTGGGCTGTAGCCCAATCCGCCTTGGCTTACAGTCTGCAGCCATCGAATCTTCTCAAGGCCTGCACACGATTCCTTTGGCAACTGTTCCTGTATCATCTCATCTTGTTTCCATACCATGCATATTGTGAACTGCTCGCCCTGAGGGATGTGCTGCTTCGTGGACAGACGACACTATCCGCCACATACTGTGCTCGGCTGCATCTGTATGTGCCGCTGTTGTTTTATGCCCAGCTGGAGTTGGTAAAGATCTGTTATGAGCTATTCAAGGCGCCAAGGAATATCTATGAGGTGTTATTTGTGCAGCCAACCAAAGAGCTGAATATACTGCACAAAAAGTCGTATGCTGGCAGAAAGATTGTCTCCTTCAGTCGCTCGATAGATGGCGCTTTGCTGCGCGAACGTCATCAGCATTTGTTTGACCAGAAACTTCGTGAATCCGACTTCAGTATGGCCTGCTTAGCTGGCGCTGTTCACGACTACTTCAATACCTATGCGGATAAAGCTAAGGTTCCTGCTCTTTTGAACACCACCTGTCGGACAATATCCAAGGGATACTTCACCGATCGCAGTGGCGACAATTTGGAACACATTGGTGGGGTTGTGTTTTTGCAATTGCCATTGGGCTCACCAGATGCAGTGAAGGCCCAACAGCTGCACGAGATTGTGGAGCGCATCCGCAAGCAACAAATCATTATCTATTTGGCTTCCATTGGACAGACCAAATACAGTCTACTAACAGCACTACTGCCACATGTACTAACAAAGATCTTTATCAACTTCTTTTCGTATAATTTTCCGGTTACCATTACGGAGATTTATGGTGCTGCAGATGCACAATTTCAGTCTTCGTGGGGACAGCGGGTGCAGGACGTGCTACTGTTTAGGCCCCCCCAGTCAAAGACTTGTTTGTCCCTGAATCTGCATCGATTTGGCGACAAATATAGGTTAGCTGTGATGGCGGATACACATCTGGCTCCCGATCACACACTGCTCACCCAATCCTTTGAGCGTTACATGGAAACTGTGACACTGTAATACTCACTCTGTATATGTACACAAAATAAACTTATTTATCCTTTTTACGTCATTTAAATTCTAAGTTTTATAATTCAATCACTTTCGCGCACTTTTCTAAAACAATTCACATGCATTTGCCATTCACCGGCATGCGCCATTAATGCACATAGCTCTGGATTGGCAAATTGCGTTACGTTTGAGTTTGCCGCTGTGCCCAGTTTAAAATGGAAATATTTAACTCAAACCAACCAGAATGCAAGCTGTAAAAAAGTTGAGCATTGTGCAAGCGCTGCTGTCGATTTGATCTTGAGTTAACAAGCAAACGCCAAATGTAAACAGAAAGTTTTAAGTACAAAGCACGCATAAAATCAGTTGCTTATTGAGTTTACGATTCAGTCGCTCTTTGAAGCCGGGACTTGAGTGTCGCATATCTGGATTACGTTTGTTTACGTTACGTTGTCGTGCAAGATTACATGCCGCAAAAGCAATAATACTAGCTTAAGGTAATTTTTTAAATTATAATTGCAACAAAAGTGATAAAAAAAAAGCTAATGAGTAAAACATTTGTTTTTCAATTAGTACAATCAATGACAATCAAATACAAAAGCAAAATAATTAGAACATCAATTATAGATCTGCTCGCGTACATAACGAAACTATAATTCTGTAATTAGCTTGAAAAACATCCCGTTTCATATCTGTTCTCTTTGTTCTCGTAACGTGCACGATGCTAACTTTGTTTGTTTACTCGATGCCATATCAGTTTATCATCTAATCAAATCAAAACTTGTTATAATTTCACTGAACTTGTAGAGACGTTAAACAATGAACAAGTTCATAGAGAAGCAAATACTTAATACGAGTTCATATGCGAATATGTAGAACATCCGCCCTATACAAAAATAATAATAATAATGATGATAGTGCGAACAGCATTGTACTTGTATAAATTAAAGTTAAATTAGTACTTCGAAGGTAGCATTCCCTTTAAGAACGGAGTCATGCTCTCACTATTAACGAGAGACTTTTATTATGTTTATTTATACAACAGCTTATCTTTGAACCTTTAGTAACTATTTTATTGAACTAACTCAAACAATGCATTACACACTTTCCCACAATATGATTATTCCCTCTGCAAGAGTATGAAAACAAACACCCCGTGAACGATTAATTGGTTTGATTTGTTGAGCTTTTGTGTGTTTGTTTTGTATTTTTTGTTCTCGTTACCTTTTGTTTATGGAGCTATTGTTACTTCTAGGGTAATATATCGGCACCAACATAGGCACCTCGAGGTTTTCAGCACGGAAACAGTTGATTGTCGCGTCTCCGGATTGCCATATACGCTGATTAACCTTAAGCACAATCAAAACAAATCAGAATTAATTTAATCCCCACCCCAAGACTGAGGCAGAGACAGAGAGATGTTGAAACTCATGTTCATCTTGGCATTATGCATATGTGCCACGCTTCAGCAGAAAGAGGAGCAGACTCATAAGAAACTGAAGCTTTGGCTGACAATTAGCGCACGCAAACGTTTCATCGAGGTGTCATGGAAGAATGCTCCGGCACAAGATGGTGACAATGTTCTATTAACTGTACAGGATCCGTATGGCTTTGAGCAGCGTGTTCTGCCCACGGGTACTCCGTTGGCTTCCTTCAACAGTGAGAGCGTGGAGGGCAGCGGTTCTGGTGATAACCAGGTTGCCTTTATACCAGTTAATGGTTACACAAGCACGCCGGGATCTGTGGCAAAGGCGTTGAAGCCGATTGAAGCAAGCCGGCATTGGATTTCTAATGATGGCAACAATGAGATCGTGGCGGCTATCAAACCAAGTCAATCCGCTCAGTGGTTCACCACGGGAGTGCCCTTTGATTATGCCCTCTCGCGCAATGTGACCGCTGAGAGTAACTGCTATGGCTTCTGGGCCAGCTATATCAATGCCCAGGGAGACATTCTGGCCAAGAGTTGTGTAAGTGCCTATCCACGTTGGATGAATGAGATGCGTGGAGTGCTGGGTGAACTGCGTCTGCGAGATATCTTCATACCCGGCACACATGATTCCGGTTCATATCGACCCAATTTTGATCCGTTGCTGCGCGAAAGTCTGGTCACCAAATATGCTCTCACCCAGGACGATGATATACGTGGCCAATTGCTGCATGGTGTCCGATATCTGGACATTCGAGTTGGCTACTATCGCAATTCGGATGAGAAGTTCTTTATCTATCATGGCATAACAAAACAGCGACCCCTCAGCGAGGTCATTCAACAGGTCAAGGACTTTGTGCTGGAAACCAATGAGATTGTCATATTTGGAATCAAAGAGTTTCCAGTGGGTTTCGGCAAGGGTCTTGGAGTGCATCGGCTGCTGGTCAGCTATTTGCGGAATGGTTTTGCGGATCTGTTTGTGCATCCATCGCTGACCTGGCATGCAACCATGAATGATATCTGGAAGCGACATCAGAATGTGATATTGGCCTATGATAAGAACGAAATGGTTGAGGAATTTCCACAGGTGCTCTTCGGCAGCGTCGGTCAACGTTGGGGCAATGTGCAATCCTGGGCGCGCCTCGAACGACATTTGCGTTTTATTAACGATTTTGATGTGTCGTAAGTTAAATCATTTATGTACTTTATATTATATTAATTACTTTCTTCTTTGTTAAGGCGTTTTTCGAGTCGACCCGTGGTGGACATGGCTGAACTTACACCGGAAACTTGGGACGTCATCCTGGACAAGCATGGTGGTCTACGCAAAATGGCTGACAATGTCAATTGGCGCATCTCGCAACTCTATCGCGAAGAACTGGGCGGACACGCTAATATTGTGGCAGCTGACTTTATACGCGGCACAACTTTAATGGAAACTGCCATCGAATTAAACATGCGCAAGATTTCACATTAGGCAAATAAAATACAGAAAAGTAAAGATTGTGAACACAGAAAACATCAAACAGTTTTTTAGTCACATTATTAAAGGGTGAACAGCATTTGAATTGAGATTAGAAAACCCTCTGAATAGCTGACAGATTTTTGAATATTTGTACAACTTTTATAACTTTTACGACACGTTTCGAGTAACATTTATAAATTTCATCTCTCAATAAGTCACATAATATTTTTTGTGTTGTGTTTTTTGAATAGATTTACAAATTGTTGTATATATTGATAAATATGTTAAAGACTTAGTTCTAGTTAAGCCTATCGTTTAGATTCCCTAAAAGTGTCACCATTGAGGCAAGTACATATTTATATATGTATGTATACATGATTTGGTGTGAGAAACTCAACAGCACAAAAGTGTAGATGCTAAGCAACTAAAATAGCTTGCGACTGCCATCACAAATTAAAAAAAATACAAAAGATAATACAATAAACAAAGTATAACTAGCATAAACGATTCCGAATTGAATGAGAGGAATGCTATCGCTTATGCGAGAAAATATCATACAAATGAGTTAGCACTTTTGAATTTAAAGCCATGCCTGATGTCTCTGTAAAATATCTTTGTAGTAAAATGCATAGCATTGGGGATTTTGGGCACATGCGTGGGGGGCTTTAGTGGTTCTACTTCAGCGACTCGTTGGATTCGATGATCGTTGTGTTAAAGATGGCACGACACAAATCAACCATAGCATTGGAAAGACGACCATAACAACGTGGCTTATCCTTCCAGGCAATGCAGGCATAATAAAATGGTATGCCGGCCAATGTGATGGCTATGCCAATTAAGAGATTGGCGGGTTCCTTGAAATTGGGCAGCAGCACCAAAGTCACACAGACTGTCATGAAAATAATAGGCAATGCCAAGTGCACTTTAATAGGACGCGGCAGATTAGGTCTAGAAAAGAGAAAAGTTTGTTATATTCTTATGATTAAAGTTGAGTAAGTTAACTTACTTCTTGTGACGCAGCCACAACATGCCCGCTATGCTGGCCACCACAGATAGCCACAGCACCGAACTAAAGTAGTTAATTAGCTCAAAGACATTTTCGGTCAAGAGCATGAGTAAAGACATCAGGCACTATAATGCAAACAAAGCGTTAATAACAGCTAATCATAACAAGTTGCACATTTGTGTTAATTTACCGTAAATATTAAAGCTGGTATCGGTGTTTGTTGCTTCACATGAAACAGTTGAAAGAACTTGGGCAAATGACCTTCCTGGGCACCAGTGGCAAACAGACGTGCCGATGTAAAGAGTACACCATTGACACCACCAAATGTGCTCAACGCCACAAAGATGGGCACCATAAAGGCCAACGGTCCAAAGACTTTGTTACCAAAGGTCACAGCAACTGCCAAAGAGCTAAGCATCTCTGGCTGTGAGACGACAGCAAAGTAGGCAAGATTCACTAGCACATAGATGCCTGTGACGAGTGGCATCGCAATCCAAATGGCGCGTGGCAGATTCCTAAGTGAGAAGAGGAGAGGAAGAAAATTGTGAAACGTGTCGGAAAAGCATTTGGCATAAAAGATTTAAACAGTCAGCACTTAAATTGATTGCTACTACTCATGAAGCAAATTGAATTCATTAGAGCAGAAAGTCCTCCCAGCTTCAGCTGAAGGACGTGCAACAAGTGGGCGCCGCAAACTTGTTGCTGTCGCCTGCGCATGACGCGTGACGCATGAAGCAAGTATCAAATGGCAAAGAGCATCAGCTTCGAGAGTTGTTCAATAGAAACAGATAAACTTTGTTATCAGTTTTTTTGTAGGTCAAATACTTTTCTAACAACTCTCGCAGCATTGCAAAGCCATTTGTCTTGTTGACAGGGACTTCTCCTTCAGTTCTCGCTACTCACTTGTATGGATCCTGCAGCTCTTCAGTGACAAAGTTCAAGTAGTTCCAGCCGCCAAAAGCAAACAGACCCGAGTAGAAAGCATAGCCAATGTTACGTGTACTATAATTGCCTTCCCAAGGATTCGAAAAGTTATCCAACTTGCCCGTAGCCATAACATAAAGGCCAGCGAGTATTATCATGATGAGGGCCAACAGTTTGCCAACCGTAAAGATATCCTGCACCTTCATCGAAACCTTTACGGACATGCAATTAATGGCAGTGAGTAGACCTGGTAACGAAAAATAAGTAATTAATATTGAACTCTAGTAGATAGTATAACTACTTACAGAGGCAAACGGCTGCCAGCAGTTTAACAGCATTTTCTGGTGGACTGCACTCTTCAAAGAACGGCTTCGCTGCATAATGTGCGAAAGTTAAAGCAACAATTGTCTGTAAAGAAAATTTAAATAAATTTACACTAATGAGGGTGATAATGTGTGAGGTGTGTAAGTTAGTAATCGACTCTCAGATACCCTGTGTGAAGCAAAACAATAACGAAGTTGGAATTTATTTGAAATTCAGTAGAACTGCTGACTTAAAGTTTTTTCTACACTATTGCAACTTGCAACGCACTTGTTAAACGATTCCTTTTAATTCGTTTTAAGTGCAAAAGTTTTTAATTTTCTTGGAAGAAAGTTTTCCTTTTCAATAAATGTTCAACTAATTGAATACAATTCTGGCCGAAGGTTGACTTTAAATCAATTGATTTGTCAAAGCAATACAATTAGTTAGCAATAAAAACATTTGCACATAACTCAATAACATAAACAATTAGACAAGAAAACAAGCCGAAGTATATTATATATATATACCCTTGATATTGTGTGATAGTCTTAAGTTACCTGCGTTGTTGGCCTTATGATGAGCAGGGCAATCCACAGACGTAGGAATCCAACAAGTGGTCCAAATGCGACCAACAGATAGGCATAGTCGCCACCGGATCTGGTGATGCTTGTGCCCAATTCCGCATAGCAAAGAGCGCCGATTGTTGAAAGAATGCCGCAAGCAGACCAAATCAAAAGTGAACTTGCGACGGATCTGACGAAACGTAAGTAAGAATTAAATAAGTGGACATCACACAGAGAAAGTCATACAATAAACTTAGTGGCTCCATTGGCTCAAGTGCACAACTTATGCTGCTTTAGTGTGTGTCCGTGAATGTGTATGTGTGTGTGTGTTTGTGTATCGATGAGACGTTTCTCACATACGTATCGTTTATGGTTTAAATCTTGTAATTGAAGACGTATGAAAAACTTCACTTTATTATCGAGCTGATGCAATAATTTTCAGCAATTTCGCGATGTTTTCTTGCTATCTTCAAGGGCAACAAAAGCAAAACAAGGCTTAATTACTTCTTCTATTGCGCTCACACTCCCACTCACTTATAACGAAAGTCATTTCAATTGATGGATAGAGAAATGTTGTTCACTTTATCGTAAATAATAGTTCTATTGACCTTTTTGTGGGTGCTGGGTTCACGTGTTTTAATCAACTGGGCAGAAAGATTCGAGCGCAAGTTGTTGGGTTATTAATAATCTGAATTCGACTGCAAAAATTTGCCTAGAGATTTTTTCAATTGTTTTATTAATTGCGCTTCAGGCAATGGGTTTTTATTTGTTATGCAAATTGAAAACTATTTTGTTTTGGAATGAAAATTCTTATTTTTACCATATTTGAATGAAACGCATACTCACTCGGTGTAGAAGAAAACTCCAGTGGGTGCTATAAATATTCCCGATCCGATAATAGTACCAACAATAATGGCAACACCATTGATAAGTGTCAATTTTCGCTTAAGCACAATTTTACCATTCTGTCCAGCGGCTTCTTCATGCTTATCCTGGGCATGTCCATTTTTGGTGGGTTCAACCAAACTAGTTGTTACCCCATTTCCATAGCGATCAGTCATGACTGTGACGTATGTAGGACTATGAAGCAACTAAGAGATTCCTTATCCTTCTTATAATTCCAGTTCCAGTTGAAGATGACGCTTTCTATTCAGGAGGTAACATTGCCACTAAAGAAGAGTATTCCATTAAAAATTTTACAATTCAGCACAATATTTGCCGTATATAAATGTAGGTGAACTATTTCTGCAACAGATACTCAGTTAGTTTTTTTTTATTATATTGGTTTTTTGTTTTTTGATGGTCGTATAATATTAAGAACTCTACGTTAAACGTGATTTATTGTGAAGTGAAAGTCGTAAACCAGTTAGCCTTCTCTACGTCTACGCTTCAATTGATCAAACCATTAATAAACTTAAATATTAGTTGGTTAAGTGTAATCAAGTTAATGACATTGTAAAACAAGTGTGTAAAAAAACTTCGGGGGACAAAGAGCCGACAGTTGTCGCGTGCCAAATATTTTACGATTTCGTCATACACATTGGGAACCAATTGTAAATGCGCGTCGCGTGGCAAAAGCCATATTTGTAGTTTATTTTTCCACCTCATGTAAGTTAATAAATAGGGTTATTTGTGTGCATTCGCAAAACGTTCGTCACATATTTACATTAAGTGCACATTTGCTTTAGTGTCCACTACTTGTATTACCATAAATTGTAGAAGTGATTTGCGACACAACACCACAAATCCAAACGAGCTACGCGTTGATACTGTTTCAATAATTTTTGGCGACTGCACTAAGCGTTGTCATAGAGACGAGACCGGCGTTTAAGCATTCTCTCATCATGCTTCCCGTATTTGGCGTGAGAGCAACAGTAACGATGCGCTCGTGTCAGAAACGAAAACGACGTGAGCACGAGCAGACTACATAGTGTGCCGCATGAACTGTACCATAGATTAACATACTGTTATTATTATTTTATGCTCGAAATCACAAAAATTACACAAATTACAACATTTTACAGTAAAAAGCCTAGTAAGAAAAAATTATTCTAGAATAACATTTTATTTCCCCAACTATCATATAGCAACAATTGTTTGATCGTGACACTTTGAAAAGGCTTAAGCGCACCTCTAACAAAGAGAGCGAGCAAATCTTATCGAACTGAGAAGCGTTCGAATGCGCAATACCGGAAACAAATTATTGTATCAATGCCAATGCTATTTTTGTTTACTTAAGTTTGTTGATATCTAAATTAAGCAATTATACGGATGATTGACATTTCTACTCTTTGCTCTTTAATATCGGTTAGCACGATTAATCGATAAGGTCTTCACTAATCGATGTTAATTTGCCATTCACACATGCAGCTGTTTCTATTTTACGCGAGTTGGCATTCCTTTAGTTTTTGTTTTGATTGTACTGGCACGTGTTTTGCCAATTCTTTGTTAAAAGACCACAAATTATTCACAATGTCTGACAAGTAAGTGCTTAATAACTATTTAAAACAATACAAAATGTTACTGATATCATGCTTTTGCAACATAGATATGCTGTGCCCAACAAATTGCCTGGTAAAACAATATCAGTGCTCAGGCACCGCAAGCGACGCATTCAACAGGATAAATCTGTACTCGAGCAGAAGCGCACGGATCGCATTAAGCGTGTGAAGAAATCGGCCACCCATCATAAATTTAAGCGCGCCGAGTCTTTTGTTATGGGTTACTTAAAGGCCGAACGTACCTCCAAACGCATACGTCAGACAATCCTACGTACAAATATAACAGAACAGAGCGCCAAAGCAGCTGACGAAACGAATCCTAGACTGTTGTTTGTGATGCGTCATGCAGGCAAAAAGATCTTTGACAAGACCACACAGGAAATATTCAAAACACTGCACATGGGACAGCGTCACAACGCTGTCTTTCTTGAGAACAACAAAGAGAATCAGCTACTTTTGCGCGTTATTGAACCATTTGTTGTCTATGGCGTTCCCACGTTAAGCATCATTCGAGAACTGCTCTTTAAAAAGGGTTTTGCACGTGTCGATGGCAAAAAGACTGCCATACAATCGAACACGATGGTGGAGGAGCAGCTGGGCGAGAATGGTGTCATCTGTTTGGAAGATATCATACATGAAATCTTCACTGTTGGTCAAAATTTCGCTGCCGTTAATAATTTTCTGTGTGCCTTTTCGGTAAGTTGTCAGACAAGTATACAAATTAAGATAGTTTCGTTTCTAACACTTCAATTGTATTATTTTTGCAGCTTTCGAGTCCCCGCGACGGCTGGCAAAAGAAGGTCTCCGTTCCATATAAGCGTGGGGGCGAGTACGGCGATCGTGGCAATGCCATCAACGACCTTATCGCGCGCTGCCTCTAAAGAAAACTTGAGAACATAGTAGACGTTTAAGTAATACACACAATCTTTAACAAAAACAAGAACTAGAACTTTTATATTAATAAGTTTAAATACACCTGAACAATTGTAACTCTGTCGTAGTTTCTTTACCTTCAACTAACAATGTCGATTGCATTATTCGCGAGCGGCGATAGCAATGCAAATATTGAATATCAAACTATCTCTTCGACGGCCACTGCGCTTAGTCAGGAGCAATCGGAGCGATTGCATGACCGCATCTCCAAGACGCAGTTGCAGAAGCTGAATGACAAATTTAACAGCAGTCCAGATCAGCAAGTCAGCTTTTCGGAGTTGCGTTATATTCTCGAGGAGTTGGATATTACCTTTAGCGATTACACCTACACGCGTCTATTTTTGAAAATCAATCAGAATCGCGATTTTATGATCGATTGGAATGAATTCGTTTCGTATTTGATATTTGGCTTCCAAGAAGAGGATCCTAGCAGCCAAAAGGAAGCACTCATTATGCCCATATCAGCACCACCAGTAGTACGCAAGTCCGAGCATCGTTCCGCCATTTGTTGCATAACGCTGCTTAAGGTAAAGTCGGATCAAACGCCCATGGATGAAATAACGGAGTCGGCAAACTATTCATTTGGTGGCGAGGATTCGCCAGAGAACTCTGGCATGTGGGTAACAGCCAGCCATGAGGGACAATTGCGCTTCTGGAGCGCACACATGGAACCGCTGCGCAGCGCCGTCTCCGAGAGCAGTAAGTCTTAATCTTGTAGAGCTTGGCCGGCATGCCTTTATATTTCATCTGGCTTACAGTTTCCTTAAAGATGCCCACCTGGATACTAGCACTACAGGCGCTCTCCGATGTGAGCATCGTGTGCACATCATCAACGGAACGTGAATTGCGTTTCCACGAAACAATCGCATCAACGTTTACGCTTCGCATGGTGATCCGTAGTTTGCCTTTTGCTGTCTACTGCATGAGTTATGCCTTCTACAACAATGGCAAGACACACTCCCGACTGGTTCTCGGTGACTATGCCGGACATGTGCGCATCCTGGAGTACTCACCATATTTGCGAGGTCCCTTCCAGGCCAAACCCGGTGCCGCGCTTGTCGAGCTAGTGTGGGCGGATGTTCTCAGGGGCAGAATACCACTGCTGATACCCAAGGAGTATATCAATCTGCACAGTGAACTTGTCTCCTGCGTCTACTATTCGCTGCATATGAACGCCTTGTTCGCCTCGGCAGAGTATCGGAACACAAAGAAGTATCGTGGTCGCTGTCCAGGTCTGATTATGGTCAGCAATGATGATCGTAATAATTTTCGTATACCACAAGGTGTCTCCGTCTTTTATGTGTCGGAGGCTAAGAATATTTTGGTAACTGGCGGACCGGATACATTTGTTCGCATTTGGGATGTTTATATATCCTCCGAGCCATCGGCCATACTCACGGGTCATAACAGCGGCATTGTTTCCGTCTTTGTGCAACCGGAAGAGAATAAGGTGTACAGTGTGGACTATCATAAGATTATCAAGGTATGGGATTTGCAGGAGCATACACTGCTGCAGACTTTTGGTGACCTGGTGCGGATTATACATCACAGTGAATTGGACATTAAGTACTATTATCACTCGCATCTCCGAGAGCTTTTGGTTGGCGGACGCAAGCTCATCCAGATCAAGTGTTGTCCACGGGTGCGTGTTGATCTAACGGATGGCAATACCCATGCTGCTCCTGTCTCTGTTGTCCTCTATAATCGTCTCTTTCGCAATATTGTTACCTGTGGATTGGATAGCTATATTATTGTGTGGGATCCGTGGACGGGACGCAGAAAGATCATCATGAAGAATTGTCATACCAAGATGATATATGGCGAGATCATTGATATTGAGATTACAGCTGCCTGTTTTGATCCGCTCGAGCAGTTTTTGTTAACGGGTGCCAGAGATGGTTCTCTCAAGATCTGGAACTATAATAATGCTGTTGTCATCCGCAATATGAGCATTCAGCTTGATCAGGAAGTAACTGCCGTTATCTGGGTAATAGATCGGTGAGTCATTTTATCCTTACTTAAACTTGCTTTGCATGATTTGCATTTTCCATTTTACAGTATATTGGCCATGGGCTGGGATCGAATGGTGACGGAGTTTAATGATGTTGCTGGTCGCGAATATGGTGATCCAAAGAAGTGGGCGAAGTTCCATACAGACGACATAACTTGTGCGGATGTGAAGTTGGGCGAGGGGGTTGTCACTGCAACCTATTCGGGTGAGATTATTTTCTGGAAACTCGAGACGGGTCAACCATATCGTCGCTACAATGTCATGGACCCAAGTCGTTTCATTGAGCTTAAGCTAACAGCAGAGGAGGAGAAATTGTCACGTCGTTCTCAGCGGATGTCCTCGATGATGGGATTAGAAAGGCGTTTTACCCCTCTGGCGCCAACCAAGCCGGATGAGATTAAGGACTACGGCTCCAACATACCCGTATCTGTGCAGGCGGTGCTCTTTCTACAGAAACGTCCCATGACCAAGGATCATGGTAAAATCTCTTCCTTCTTGTTCTTAATTTAACTATAATTTCCTTATACAGGCAGCGTTTTCATCTCTTTGGATACGGGCTTTATTCAGGTCTATTCCCATCATCAACATGGTGGCATTATTAAGACCTTCTATGCTGTCCATAAGGTGGGTGACTGTGTCCTCACCATGTGCACAGACCGCAAGAATCGTTTCCTCTATACGGGCACAGCCTTTGGTTATATTAAGATCTGGCATATTGTCAATTATTGGTAAGTATCCTATTTAGGATGGGTTCTTAACCCTTTCAACGTTCATTAATTCGACTGTTTACTGTACCCATCATAATGAAAGAACATAAAGGCAACCACACAAATTGGGTCTAACGACACAACTCATTATCGTACTACATGTGTCTCGAGCTTGTAGCAAAATTTATCCACCCACAAGAAAATTCCTTTAAGAATACCACCCACAAGAAAATTCCTTTAGCTAGTAGAAGGCCTTGCGTGTCTGACCGAATTCCAAACAAACAAAAACTTGTTTTTTTGGCAAAAATAATAAATAACTCATAACAAGAATTGATGTTTGGGAGTTGTAGGGTCTAATAAAGACAGTCATTCATATTTCCATGTCCTAACTTGAACTGAAGCTCAATTTGCTTTCCGTTGTCTAGCATTCCAGAGGCGGAGAAAACAAAGGTGTGCATGCCAAGATTGCGACTGGAGTTTATATTTCTACGCAAGGACCTCTTCCAGACGCGTGCCAAGCGTACAGTACGCAATCAGCCAGAACCTATGCTCGTTAGCTCCTACAAGGGGCATCTCAAAGCCATTAATTCCATCGGTTTTATCAATTTGCCAAAGATTCTATTCACGTAAGTAAACGTGAGATATCAATGTTTGCCTCGAACTGATTCTTTTCCTCTAGTGGCAGTCACGATTACTCCTGTCGCTTGTGGACGCAAGGTGGACGCTACTTGGGCACCCTAGGCACTGTTCTTCCCTGGACAAAGCTCACACCCTTTGAACGTGCTGGCGAGGATAATCGCGCCTATCGCCTGCCACCCGATATCAAGAAGGTCGCTAGTTCCACAACGCTCAAGGTGATTTCTGGTATACAGCATTCGACTGTATTTAAGCGTGCCAAGACGGGTGATGAACGTGAGGATGATCGTGAAGTGGAGGACACGACCACCGATATAAAGAACATGTTTGATCGTCCGCTTCGAGAGCCCATTTTGGGCTCGCATTTCGAGCTGCCTGGTCGTAGTCCTATTGAGCAACGCGTCGAATTGGATACGACCCAGTTATATATACCGGTCTTTACCCATCTACGGGTTTATCCATCCGAAGTGATGGAAAATCTGCCGACGCCGCCAGTAATTGGACAGGTGCGTTCGGAGAATTACTTGGAACACTATCTGCCCGTGGTGGGTAAAGTGGATCCAAATACATCGGCCATTAACATTCGGGAACCGGTTAAGCGTACCAAAGGTGGTCAAGCAAGAGTTAGCTCAGGTATGGGAAAACCCAGAACTAATGCGGTGCTGGGGATTCCCAGGGCACTTTCTGGTTCGAGTAAACTCAAGACAAGATTCACTCTGGATAGCCACAAGGCCGAAAAAAATGCAGGCAATGCTCAGGTTGAAATCGATATTAGCAAATTCAAGATGAAATTCAGTCCAGACAATTCATATGATGACATAAGCTCCAGGGATTTTCAAACCAAGTTACGTCTAGGTAGTCCCAGGGAGAGCTCCGCTATAGGGCACACCATAACCAACCCACTAGACAACTTCAGTTTGATGGATCCTAAGCCGAGCTATGATCTATTCAGCTCCAAAGTGGGGACAACCTACAGTGTATCCAGTTCCAAAGCGAATGCTAGTTTAAGGAATCCTAAATCTGGCAAATCAAAGACTAGTTTAGTTCCGAGCAAGTCATCCAAATCCAGAGCTGACAGCAAATTGCATAAATCCTAATTCGTATTCCAGTCCTTGTGTTTTATTTTTTGGTTTTTTTTCTTATCTTTGTGATTTTGGCAATAATATACATATGTAGTTGAAATTAAAGTGAATACATTTACATTTGCAGCATGCGTACTGCATTGTACATCTGGGCAACGGTCACCAGTTGCGGTTTGGAGGTTGCTTGGTGGTGACTAAGGCATCTGTATACATGGGTTATCAGTTTATCCAGAACGACCACATCGATCTCTTCGGGTCGGGTGGCGCTTATTGCAATACTTTGTTCCGTCACCGAATCCTTCTGCAGATAGCAGAACAGAGATGTAGATGGGTGTGGTTGTGCGTGAGTGTGTGTGTTCGTTACGTGAGGATGTGTATGTGCCTAGTGAGTTCAGTTCTGTGGATAGTAAACACTGAGTGCACTTACCAAATTATCCAGGTAAGCCAAAAGCTGATGACCAACCGAGGCAATTTTAAGGAAAGCGGGTCGTGAACCCTCTGCAAAGAGGTTAAGTCGCCTGCCAGCAACTTCTAAAAGCAGACGACCCAATTGCTCATCCTCGCTGATGTCCTTGAGCAGCACTTGTGCCTCGGCATCATAGCCAAAAGCATACAGTTCCACAACCTGCAAAGCAACGAAAGTTTTTTAGTAAGATAAAATATTATTTTAAAGTGCTTTACTTACCTGTTTCCGCAGAATGGGCAACTTGTCCAGCTGCCAACTGTCGGCAAGTTCACAAATTTTCGACATATACAAAACATGATCAAGTATGTAAAGCTGTTCCAGATCCTCGCGTATCAGATCCATAGTAGCGGCAACCACAGAGCAAAGAAACTGTGTACGCTGCTCCTGCAAGACAAGATCCGGTGCTGGCAGGCCATAAGACAGCTCTTTGTTAATGTCCGACAACAGTGCCTTATTGGACAAGGCATCGAAGAGTGTTGTCAGTGGTCGCGAAAAGCGCAACTGAAACTGTGCAATGAAATGCAGAACGGTGCAGAGCTGTGTGTGCAGTCGAAGGAGTTCGGGCAGTGCATGATGCTGTTGCAGCGCCAGGAACTGCAGCGGAAGTTGACCCTCGCCCAATGCTTGCTCGAAGCGTAGCTCACGCTTTCCATGTTCGAGAGAGCTAGTGAAATGCTGTAGAAACTCCAAGCAGAGTTCGAGGAATTCCGGCACCAGTGCCGCCGACATGTCCAGATCTTGTTGGCACATTTTATCCACCGGCAGGCGACCTACTTTCTGCATCAACTTGGCAGCAGCCTGCAAGGGATATTTGAGTGTGGCTTGCCACAACATGCAGCAGGTGCCGTGCTTCAATGCCAGATCGGGAGTGCGAAATTGCTGTAAACAACGTAGAGCAGCACGCATGTGCTCCAAAGATGCTAGATGCTTGCTCCAGTGTACCATATGATGCCAGGCCATCAGACTAAGAAGTACACCAGACTCCAAGCTAAAGGGAAAATGCGCACGCAACAATGCTAAACGCTCCAGCACTGGCTCAAGTGGTTCACTCGGCGTAAGCGCTTCCTCAGCTTCCGCTTCTGTCTCCTCCAAGTCCTCTTCTGGTTCTTCCTCCTTCGTATTTTTTTTCTTCTGCTTAGGTTTTTGTTTAGCTTCGGGTTCGTCATCGGTTTCGTTTTCAGGCGGCGTTATTTCCACAATCAGTGCGGGATCTATACGACTGCTATTTAACCACTTGGCTGTTAGCTCGGATACAATACCTTTGCCACCGCTTAGTATGTTCTTTAAGCTGCAGTCCGGCTTCTCATATGGCAATTCTGGACCAACAGCATTCCGACTTTGTTTAGGCTGCCTGCAAGTAAAAACGTTTTAGACAAACAGCAATGTTAGGCAATAAGGAATTAAAGTTTACCCCAGTATAGCACCTAATACAGATACATCTTCCAGCTTGCCGGTGAGCAGACCCCACTGTGCCTCATCATGCGATATGGTCTCCCAGCGTTCCTCCTCCTCGGCACTCTCATCACATGAGCCATCTCGACGATTGCGCCACAGCTGAACGGCAACTGTCTTGCAGACAATCGCCACCAACAAACCAGAGAACTGTTTGCTTTCGAGTAGCAATTCACGCACCTGTTGCCACCAAGGCGATATGGCATTATAAGCATAATCGTTTATTTGCTCGCCAGCAAGATCACAGATGGCGCGCACCATGGACGCAATGCGTGACATATCCTCAATGACCTCATCACTATCGAAAGAGAAAGACGATGTGTTAAACAAATGAATAGAATTCCTCAAATATCATTACTTACCAGTTGTTGTACTTGAAAGGTTTGTCCAGCCAAAAGTAGATGACCAGCGTAAGCAGATCCTTGCTGGGAATGCACGCTTGGACGGCCCAAGCCTTAAACTGCTCCAAGCACAACGTTCCTTGTGCAAAGAACTGACCAAAGAGATCGTTGCTAACACAACCATATTTATCCGACTTCTCTGGCAGCAGCGTAACACAATTGGGCGTATCGATATTGAAGATACTTAGATAGTCAACAAACTCCTCCGATTTGTGGATTGTTTCCTGCAGCTGAAAACTGACCTCTCGCGTCGATGGCTTCTCCATGCCTGTATCTAGCAGAATAACCAACTGGTTAATGGTTACCAAATCCGAATCGGATAGTTCTAACAGCTCTACATCGATGCCATGCTGCTCCTGTTGCTTCACACGACTCAGGCACACGTAGAGATCGGTAAGGCGTTTATAGTTTTCAATTTGTTCCAGAAACTCTTGCGGTAATTGCTGTTCCTTTTTAGGTTGTCCAAACACATGAACAATGCTTTGGAATAGCTCGGGCTGCAGACGTTTGCTTTTCAGCAACATTTCCAGGCACTGTTGACGAACCTCCAGCGTTTCTAGCTCGCCGGCAAGCTGAGCAATTGTCTCAATCTGTTGCAGTCGATCCTCACTAGAATGTGTCAGGGCGCGTAACTGATTTCTTAGGCGTCTCAGCATGTGTATATCACGAGATGTCTGGGAGTTTGTCTCGCTCAAAGCGTAGTGGAAGGGTATGTTCACCTCCTTCAAGCTGCCATCGCTCGGATCCAGAAACAGGCAATGATTCAAGCTGGGCGCCTTGCGTGACTCTTTACCCGGTGTGCCCAAGGGACTGTGGTTATTGTAGACCAGCTGGCCGCTCTTGGAGACGGTAAATGCGGCCACCTTGGGTCCATTCTGTAGCGCCCAAATGTCCAGACAGCCCATTCTTGGTTCATAAATGACAAGGAACAAAGCTTTGCGCCTGTGTGTCTTAATACCACGCACTGAACGCTCCTTGATGGGTACAAAAGCGCACTGCGCATCTCGATAGCCCTTCCAGACGCGCAATACAATTGCCTGCTGTGTGTCCACGAGCATCACACGATCCAAATTATCTGTAACGGCAGCAAGTTTGCCGCCCGGTGCAAGGATTAAAGATAGACCATCTCGCTTGCCATCGTACAACCGACAACGGGTCCGCATCGGCGCCTCCTTGCTGGGTAGGGGCAACTGCTCGGGTATATCTGTGGTTGGATCTGGTGCACGTCGAAAGAGTCCACCCAGTAGATTTTTGTACGCCATGCCAATCACATCCTTGGCAACTTCGCCTAGCGATACAGTCTTGTAGCCCTCCTCGGCGTGAAAGAAACCCAAGAAGGGTTCTGCACCCGCAGCGATCACCTGGGCGCTTCTCACTTGCGTCGCCTGCACCTTGGCAAAGTACCCATGCGCAATGCTTTGCTGCACAATATTATCGTAGGTGGGTGTCCTTTGATTCGTGCTTATGGCCGCATCGTTGAGAATGTTCTCGCGTGGCCGCTTGAATTTATACTTTTGGAATGGCACCACATCGGCACTGGGATAAACGCTGCGCTCCAGGGCGCCACGTTGTTGATTATGTCGGCAGTTGGAGAGAATCGGCAGTATATCCTGGCCATTGATGAAACACATGCAGCTGCTATAGACAATATAAAGCAGTGCATCTGCTTCGGAATGCCTTGGCGGCGATAACAGTTTGATGCCCAGCGCGGAGTCCTCTTGGCAACTGTTGGGCACAAACATTTAATAAGTAGCAATAGAAGCTGCCAAAACGTACCATTGTGAAAAGAGCTTAACTCCAGCATCTGTATAGAATATAACCATGCCAGAGGCCAGTCCAACTGCCACGCAAGTCCACTCGACTTCTGTGGACCGCATCATGGGTATGCACAACAGGCTGGTTACGATCTGATTAGCATCCTCCAATTCACCACACCAACTGAGCGCATAGGTGTACTCATGTCCTCGACTATCCCAGCATGTGGTTAAAAACGCTAACTTTTCACCTTGTGCCAAAGCAATTGCTTCGCCAGTGGGCGACATTGCGTAGTTGATTCCATTAAGCCAATTCTCATCTACAGTTCCATCAGCAAAGGTTCAACATTAATAGGCATGATCAACTTTACTATTATTACCATGTCCGAGTCCAAAGTATTCCTGAACCTTTCGAAATTCTAAAATATTCCCAAATGTTTTCACTTCGCAAGCCATTTTCCTTTGTTGTCGTCAGTTGACGATGCAGTGTTGCCAGACCGTCCCATTGACAGCTGCTTTGAAGTGTGACCAGGTTTGGAAAGCTTCACAATCGATATATCTATCGATTTGTGGGGCTCATTAGCGCCAGTTCGAATTCAAATCCGTTCATTTTTGCTAGCATTCAGTTATACGATTAAACAGATTTGGACAATAATACCTTTAATAATCCAGTTTTTAAATAAACATACACACATATTCTTAAACAAATAAGCGAATTGTATAATTATTTCAAGTCCGACTCCACACCACTGTCAATATAGTCTTTTAACATAATTCCACAACTACTAGGCAACAGTCGAGTCCAATTATTGATGTACATTAAACAGCTGGGTATCGTTGCCTCGAGGCAATCGGCTCTATGCGCTTCCACAATACGCTTAGCCACCTCCTTCGGATCGAGCAGGCCCAAAATTGTGGGAAACTTCACCTTCGGATATTTGCAAAGTCCCGTATTGGTCATATATGGGAAAATTGTAGTTACTTTTATCTAAATTGAAAAATTATATTAAAAATATATTGATCAATTTGTATAGTTTGACTATAGTTTACCAGATCTTTGTAGGGTCCCTCGCGTAGTTCTTCGTGCAACGCCTCCATCATGCCCCTTACAGCATATTTGGTTGCACAATATGGCACCAAGTTGGACAAACCCACTAAGCCCGCTATGGAAGACAAAGATATAATATGACCGCGACCATACTCCTTCATCTGACCAAGGAACGCCTGTATTGTCCAGAACTGCGAGAAGACATTCACATCAAAGACACGATGGATCTCCTCTGCCGATTGTTGTGGCAACGGATGTGTTGGCATTATGCCCACATTATTCACCAGCACAGTAACAGGGCCTACTTCCTCTTTGACCCGGTCTGCCAGCACCATAACCTCCTCCCGCTTGGATACATCGCAACTGAAAAGTTTCAAGGTGAAAGTATATTTAATTAATAGTATATCTACACCCACCTGAAAGTGTGTACGGCACCACGATTTAAACGCTTCACCTTCTGCGCCGTTTCCATGTTGTTCTTCTCATCGATGTCCACACAGACCACTGTGCTGCCCCACGCCGCATAATGCAATGCCAGCTCTCGTCCAATGCCATGGCCAGTGCCAGTTATCTAAGGTACAGTGGGTGTACAGTGTGGTATACTTTTATAATAATACTTGTTTTAAGTGAGCTTATTACCAGCACAACTTCTCCGCTGATGTCCTTTTGCTTTTTGGGCAATACCGTCTCCAGCAGTACGACCATCAGTTCCATGAGGATTCGCATTGAAAGCACCAGAAATTGCAGAAAGTCGTGCAGAACAGCAAAAATGCGCTTGGATGCTGTTGTGGTGCTGAAAATTCATGAAACTTAACTTTAACTTGCTGATTCTAATAGAATTTCTCTTAAATGCTTGAGTGACGATCAATTTCCCTTCGTCTAGGCTGAAAAAAACTTAAATTCCCTAAACTGTTATAAATGTCCCTTGGTCTGGCTTAAGAAAAAACTAAAATTCCCCTAACTGTTATAAATTTCCCTTCAATGTTATAAATTTCCTTCGAATAAACCCCACAAACTAATTTTTAAGCATGAAAGTTATAAGTTGCACATTATCTGAATTTGTTTGCGGTTCGGAGAGTCCATTTCGAATGTGCAACGTTCAATCGGTCAGCGGACTTTGAAACAACAACACAATGCAAATAAGCATAATGATGATAATGAGTTTAACTATCCATTATCTACAACTATAACTTCAACGCCAACTTGACTGTGAATCTTGGCCCAGTTTTATTTTGCTAGAACTTTGACTTATATCCAAAATGCATATTTTTAAAGTTACATTCAAGTTTTGTTGCTCAAAAACTAAACATTTTGGTTAGTTAAACACTTACTGAATAATTTCGCGCTCAATCATGTTGTCAACAAATTTGTTTGGCTTCGTTTTTGGATTTGTTTGTTTCACTTTCAGTTAGCTGAATGCTGTTAATTAAAATTGAAATGGATTTTATTGTTATTTTAACGATTCACTTTTATTTTGGTATTTGTAAGGTTGCACTTCAAAAGTCACTTTAAGTGTTGTAACTGTTTATCTTCCGCATTTTCTTTTCATTTTCTTTTTTATGCCATTATTTTCGCGACTTTTATTTTGACAGACGAAAGATATGCGGGGGTGCAACGAGGCAAATGCAACATTTCCACTTTCGTTTTAACCGCAAACTGAAAATTACATGCACCACAATGTGGCACAAAGACACACACACACACAGGGCCACAGAGGCACAACGATTACGCTATGCCAAAAATAAAAGTAGGCGGCTTTGCACCGTTAGACATGTCTCTGCGTGTCCGAACGAGCAACTGACTAACCGCCAGACATATAAAAAGTCTCTTTTACTGATTCTCTGTCGCGTTGCAACTAAATACGGACGTGTGTTGTTGGGAATGTGGAAATAAATGGCAAACAAACTTGCAAACGAGGTGCACTTTCAAAGTTTCGGTTTCACTTAACACTTTCGTTAACATATGTTAACGAACGCAAACACTTGCTACTTCATTTACCGTTATGCAATTGCTTTGCGTTATGTTATTGACCGCAGCAGACGAGATGCCCAACTGCAACGCTTCGATGCTTGTCGTCAACTGTTTGAAGTTGCGTGAGCGCAAAACTAACGAAGCTTCGTCAAGCTTCAAAACGATAGTGAGCCCGAGAGTGAGAGTGAAAGAGCGTAATGGCGCGTGAGCGGCAGAGAGTAGTGATCCTGAGCAGCAGCGATTGAAGGACGCCAGAGTTCATAAAATGCTTTGTTTTTTGCAAACATACGCAGACCAGCCGTGACCTTCAATTGACAAGTTGAAAACAAAAGCTGATATGCAAGCTACAATTTAACGTTGATCTTCTTTGTGTATTTCTGGTTTGTTGTTTATTTACCGTTTTGCCGTTCAGCGCTCAGTTAACAAAACAGCGTTTCATGCAGACAACTTAACTCTAACAATTTTAAAAACTATTAAAAGGTTGTTTGATCCAATATTAAGTGCTTATGGAAATTAGTTACCGGGTATTTCATAGTCGAGCAATCTTAACCGTAATCTGCATACATGTTTTTTTCATGTTGTTGTCTTAACGTTAATGACTAAAAAACAACAACAGTTGACGGACAAGTTCAAGTTCAGTATGTTTTCAGACATGACAAACATAATACTGTCATTATCGTCAAAAAAAATATGAGCTGCATACCAAGCTGCTAAATAAACTTGAGCGTTTGCCATTCGGCTTTGCCCGTTACTCATCGATTCTGCAGTTAGTTCTTCGTGCGTCCTTCATATCTATCGCTCAAACTTGCTCTCTCGCGCTCTCTTGCTCTGAGTAACCAGTATTTTGTTTCGTTCTTTTCGTTCTCTTCATTGAGGAGCAAAGGCGCGATAATTGAACACCGCCGATCGACGACCCATTCACATAATTGATGTCAATTTGGTTCGCCTGATGCTGTTGATGCTGATCAGCTGTTAGCAACACACTGTTAATTAGGTGACGTGACAAAAACAATAACTGCATAAGTGCACGAGTACTTAAGTTAGTGATGAGAGTATGCGCTGTGCGAAAGTGATAACTAAACCGATAGATTAATGAATCAAATCTCAAAGATGAGTTTTATTATTATTAACAACAAGTTTTGTTATAATAAACAGCGCATTAAACTTCTCCCCATCTAATTGCAAAACATCAAATCAATGTTGATTTTTTTTCTTGTTGTTTACCACAAATCAAACGGTTTCTATCTCCATGGCTTTTTTTTAGTTAGTTTTATGGTTAGTTGCCCGTGTTTCAATCAGAACCGAAGCGGAACTAACAACAACCCTCCCATTTATTCCCAATGTAATCGACGTTTTCGTATTCCCCAAATGGGCATTATAACGCAACTGCTGAATTAATGCTTAGGTTTTATGGCTGTTTCGCCCTCTATCCCATTGTGTATAGGTATAGTATGTACATATTGACTCTTATGAATGGTTTCATATATATATAATTTGCCTGCATTCACAATCAATAATGACAAAGGCAAACTCAACAATTACAAACATGAGTTTTGGGTGTCAATTCAGTTACGAATTGGGGTTAGGGTTGTGGTTCAAACAAGGTTGACAAAGTTGTCTCGTGGATTAATTTAAGCTAAAAATAGCTTGAGGAAGTGATATACAAGGGAAATATGTATTCATAGAACAGTAATTATAACATATCTGATTAAGTTCTTAAGTTAAAGAGCTTTAAGCTTAACTTACCAAAAATGATTTCTTTATATCACTAGTAGTTTCTGATATTGATGTTTATTTTTATGAGCCCGAAACTATTTATGTGTTTCAATATTATACTTGGCTACAAGCTATAAAAGTTAACATGAAAACCTCTTACATACATATATAGGTTTATATCGTAAATTTGTCGACCTTGACTTAATGTGTACATTAACACATTAACTATTCCAACTCCATCAAATGCATTCAACTGTCCTTTAATGTATACAAACTCACACACACACACACATCAACACACACACTTATAAATAAATAAACATGTGTGTTGTTTTATGTGTTTTTTTAATTGTCAATTGAGTCATTTGTTCCTGTGCTGCATGCAACAAACAACTAGCAGGAAAGAAAAATGAACTTGCGCTAACCGAAGAGCACATACTCTAATATAAGGTAATATGATACTGATGAAGGGAAAATGGTAATATTATCATTATACATATATTAACTCTTCAATTAATGTTTATTAAGCTTTTGTAACTTACCAAAGATCGAAGACACACTTCACAAAGTCAAAGTACACAACATGGCGAAATGCAAATGAGATTTGCAGTAAACACAACAACAGTAGTAGCAGCAACAGCTACGTTCGCTTTGCGTTACGTTACGTTGCGTTTTGTATGACTTACGTAGTACAAGTAAACTGTGAGCGCAATCAGCGTTCAGCCCAAAAGTCGGCTTCAGTTGTCATTGGGAAGCCAAGCAGCGCGGACTGCGCCGCAAAATATACAACAAAAAAATCATTGCATACGATACAGGCGGTATATAAAAGTCACGTTGTGCACCACACAAAAATATTCGAAACGCCCAAAGTCAAAATGTGAGTGTGTGTGTGTTTTGCGGCTTTTGTGTGTGTGTATTTGTGTTGAGCTCGTGATTTGTTTACCTGTCAAAATAATAAATAAAACTTTCGTGTTGCCAGTTTGCCGCATCAAATAGATTTTTTTGTTAGTTATTGTTGTTATTATTGTAGTAGTAGTTGTTGTTGTTGGCATTGGATGACGTGGAAGCAACTCGATGTCCTGGCTTTGAATTTTGCCTTGGTTGCATGGCGCCAGTCAAGGCAATGAGGTGCTGGGCCAAAAGTCAAAGGATAAACGATAAACTACCATATATACATGTGTAGTAGATAAAGTGTAAAGATAGCTTGAGGTGGTTGGGGTGAGAAGGGGGGAAAATTTGTCTGTCATGACATGAAAAACGATTCCACTTACGATTGAAATTCAATTTGATTTTAATTTCTTGGATTAGCAGAAATGTGCAACAGTTTTGACATCATTTGTTGAGTGTTTGAAGATAGTATTTTACTGGGAAAAGAATGTTTGACTAAGTTCAAACTTTTTCCTTGTTTTTCCGACTAGTCCGAACAAACTTTAGCTTTAACTGTCAATCTCAACTAATTTCTGTTATTTTCCATATATATATTTCTTAAGGAACTCATTACAACTATATCAAACTGTTAGAATATGTCGCTGTTCACGTTGCTGATGCCGCAACAGCAGCGAAAAAAGAATGCCCAAATCCTTGTTAGAATCTGCGAACAGCGCTATGGCAATTGGAGCAACTATATGAGGTGTAGTCGTAGTATATCGAATGCGTCTGGATTGGAGCAGCGGGTAACGCAGGACATTGTGAAATGTGTGAAATCTTCGGGAAGTTCCTTGCAAACTCGTTTGAGCCGATTGGTGAGACAGGAGCAGGATTATCGCATCTATCCGCAAAGTGTCGATCTGGAGGCGTTCTTTGGCGAGGAGCAAAAGTGCGAGAAGGTTTCGGATGTTTGTTTGCTTAACGATCATTTCATACTCGTCAAAATGCCAGATGGAAAGCCTCCCCAAACGCCAACTCCTGTTGCTGCTGCTGCAGTGCAGCGGAAGCTGGGCTCCAAGCTGCCACGCTGCTTTAAATGTAATCGTAGCAGTCGCGTATCACCCATCATGGAGGCGTTGGAGGAGCCGGAGCCAAAGGATTACGTACCCTGGAACTCACACGATGACGGCACTGATGATGACGATAATGATGATGATGATGATGTGGAAGTCTTTGCCTCAACAACACGCATTATACCCGCTCAACAACAACAACAACGAGAACGAGAACAACCAAAAGCAATATCTGTCATACTGGAACAACATCAACCGCAAAGGAGTCCACCTCCGCCTTCCTTGCAACTGGAGACGCTTCAATGTCCGGCTCCAGCGATAGCTAATCCTTTTCCAGTTGTCAGTCGTGGTCCTTTGCACTGGTTCCTCTGGCCCTTCCGGCGGCGTTCCAGATCCCAACAACAGCAACAACAACAGTTGGCAGCCGTACACAAAACGTATTTTATCCGCTGGAACAAACCGCCGGATACACTCTATCACGGCTATGGCGTCGAGCGGACAGTTCAACCGGAAATAGTTGGATTGCGACGTTGTCGTTCTGCCATATTTTAAATGGGTTTCACTTACCCAATTTGTATATAACTATATATTTTGTACATATATATATAAATATATTTGTAGTATAAGCAATGAAGAAACCTTGAAACGAAGGTTGAATAAAATAAGTACATCAAATTAAATATTATGATGGAATCAGTTAAGGTCAAGTGTAAGTGATTTTTTCGTACATAAATTATTATTCAAGGGGAAAGCCATAGCTAGAATCAAAGAAATCGAAACTTAGAACAACTGTAAAAGTATGTCTAGGGATTTAAGAAATAAGTTTTTCTACGGATTTCAAAACGGTTTTTATGCTTCCGATGGTTCAGATGCTTTGAATTATCTGTTAAGATATATTGAAATAAGCTTTTAAGTTATCCACAAGTATTATTCAAGGGTTAAGCCATAGCTAGAATCGAACAAATTCAAGCTTATAATAACTATCAAAGTATTTCTACCGATTTCAAAATTTCTTTTATGTTTTCGACTATCGAAATAAGTTATGAATTTATCCAAAAGTATTATTAGGTCATAAAAGGTCACAAAGTTTTCAAAGACTTGCACTAAAAAAAATCTGCCACAAGTCAAACTCAAATTGCCGCATTGAAGTTTGCAACATATCAACAAAATCGCTAATGTTGCACTGCCATGCGGCATAAACTGCAGAAACTTAAAGTTCGTAAATTGCAGATAAAACAACTGCAAAAAAAAAGGTTAAACTTAAACTCCTTACTTTTTCAATGGAATTTGCACGAGTCCATGAAGTCAACTACTTCTAGGACTACTTACGACTTTGTTGTTGTTCCTGTTGCTGCACATACCATGAATATGGGGTGTGAGTGTGGGGGGGGAGGAGAGGGACTTCATTAGCTGCGCCTGCTTCCAAGGAATGTCGGACAATGTCGTTCGTTACTCTCGATGGGCGCTAGGTGGCGCTGGCTGCGAAGCGTGCGACTAATTATGGCGAATGGCAAGCATAAAAAAAAAGAACAACTATTGCAATTCGCACAAAACGACTCCAGAATACACTGCTCAGTCGGAGTTGTAAATTTAAGGTTCGTGAAAAAGTTTTCTAGTGTATTTTTAAAGCTTTAACTTGAGCTTAGTCAAATTACTTTATATATTTAATACTTTTCTTTAATATGATCTTTTCTTTTTAGCAACAGTGTAAGCGTTCAAAGAATAACAAAGTCGTGGAGCCAACAACTATTGCTGAATGCATAACTCAAGCATCGACATTTGTGCTCTCTTTCACACCCACTCTCTCTCCCTCCTCTGTCGCTCTGTCGCGACTGCAAGCTTCGTGTGTTTGCCGCAATATACATAATAATAATAAAGAAAAAACACAAAAAAAACCGAAAGAAAAAAATTAAAATCGTCACGCCAGGCGTCAGTGCAGTGAAGCAATCGCGGCGTGAACAAAGCCCAAAGGAGCTAGACTGAAGTTGAACTGGACGTTGAAGGTGGACCGGAGTTGGAGTTGTAGTGAAAGAGAGAGGGATAGAGTTGGAGAGACAGAGAGAGAGAGAGAGAACCGAGTAGACTGAGGCACCAGGTCATAATAATAAACCATTAATATTAATATGCAACAGCAGCAACAAACCTACATACATATATGTATGCTATATCGTAGGTATCGCTCGATGCGATAAGACGACTGCGTTATATCGAAAATCGAACTCATAAAAAGCGCCGCTGCTTCTTTCTACATATAAATACAATATATATAGGCCCATTGTTCTCTTATGATTGCCCTTCAGCCGCCGTCCGTCTCCTATTTGTCATTAATTATAATGTCAGAGAGAGAGAGAGAGAGAGAGAGAGTTGGGCACAGGTGAGGCGCATTAGCATTGTCCATTTATTGTATTAGATGCCAACCAGAGTTACGTACTACTCACCCAAAAACCATTGGGGGCAGCTTTGGCTGAAGGGCGCCACCTGTCTGCAGCTAGACGAAGCTAGAAAGCCACCACTACATTTAGTTAATTAGTTTGCTTTTAATTGGAATTGGTGTAGATTTACATTTCGACATAGCCGAAACGTTAACAAATTCCCTGAAATGGATACAATTAAAGTGTAAAAGTTTCAATTGTTTGGAAAAATAAATAATTTAAGAAAGTTTTTATATGACTTGATGCTATTTTAAGGCATGTAACATTGAGCTGTCTCTATCGTTGTTTGTTTAAGCCTACTTATTATATAATTCGTGCAAACAAAAATCTATATGAAACTGACTCCAGCAAAGTTTCACTCGAAAACATTTCGTCAGAGTTGTTTTGAGATGGATCAAACAAGCGTAACGGTTCCAGAGTCTTAATTCAAATTTGTGTTGGTGGGCAAAGTGAAAAATGCAGACAGAAGACACTTGCTGGGTGCCGTTGCCAAAAGGAAGCTGACAAGTTGCAGCCAAAAACCAAAACAGGCAACCATAAAAGGAGAAACAGCATCAGCAGCAGCAGCAGCAACAGCGGCAGAAGGTCCCGCCAAGCATTCCAAATCGATTACGACTATATATTGTAAGATCAAAAGCAAATCTCTCTTGCTCTCGCTCACTCTTCCTGCTCGGTTTATCTATGTATTTATTAATAAAACTCCAACTGGCAGTCGAACAAGACGGAAAGAGAGAGAGAGAGAAACAGTTGGTGGTGCATAGTGTTGACAATACATACGCGGATATATATTCAAGTCCCACTGTGCAATGACCTTCGACCTGCGAACGAACTGCGAACGAGCTGCAGTCCTGCAATCATCGTTAATGATCGCAATGTCCTTGTGCGCCTCGAGAAAAAAGATTTGACAAATCAATTTGTGAGCTAACAGCATGCACTCCCTTAAACTCGACTCGACTCGGAGTCAGTGGGATACACACAGCAAGGACGATGACAAGAAACTGCATGTGTCTTCTCTTATTTTCAGCCAAAACACAGAGACAGAAACATCACAAACTGCAAACAGCAGACAGACAGACAGTAAGTAGTTGGTAGTTGGGTCAGTTGGTAAGTATTGACAGCGAGTAACCAAAATGTTTGCCAATACACATTGATTATGATGCTCAAATGTTGAGGCTATTAACATGTCAACAATTGCTAGCTAGCTCAACAATTGCCATAATTATAAGTAGAGTTTAACAGGTTTGGGATTTGATAACATAACTGTTACTGTTAACATACTGTAAAGTTTGATAGAAGCCTAAAGTTTGCTAAAAAAGTTAGATTCCTTACTAATAAACCTATGTACAAAAACTTTCCACTTTATTTCTAACACAGTTCATTCAATTTGGATCTCTTTTCGAGCTGTGTGCACATTATCCTCGATTATCCTTGACTTACAGACTTTGCTTAAACGTTGAACAGAGAGCGTTTTCACCGTTGTGTTGCAGTTGCAAACACCTCATTAGCAAGGATTATCGGCCCTTTGCGTTCAACTTCTACCTGACTTTGACTCTCTCTCTCTCTCTCTCTGTTTGCTCTGTTTGCTGCACCTTAGCCTTAGAAAGCTAAGCCTTTCTTAACACTCTCAAATCTCTCAACTCTTGCCTGGTGCTTGCCCATAAAAGGGGTTTGTGTCCTGGCTGCGCATGCGCTTCTTCGCAATCCCGAAGAATGGACAGCAAATAAAACTTTATGGTCGCATCGTAAAGTGAACTCAAAATGGGATAGTCAGTGTGTATATGTGTGTATGTGTGTGTGTGCTTCCTGGCAAGCAAAGGATTATTTCCGAAGTGTAATCCATGGTCCTTGGTTTGTTTATACACTGCCAAATCCTTTCACCCATTCGACCATTCGACCTCCTGGAATCGTTTGCCAACCAAATTTATTCGCACACACAAATATTTGGGACAATCCCGAGTCATTTGGAATCCGAAACACCGTAGACTGTCGCCGTAGTTCTGTAAATATTTTGAGGTTTTGCGCATCTTTACTCCAGATATATATGTATACATGTGTACGATTAATATATATGTATGCATATTTGTGCGAATTGCCATTATAATTGGACCATAAATGTGGACAAGATTGCAACAGGTATACGTCTGATGTTCTTCGGCTAATCATTTATTATAATGTCGCAAATAATAATAAGAAATATCAGAAAATGCAGTACGAACGTGGACGATCAAATACCCTATAGTAAATTTATAATCGATTCGATTTGTTGACTTTTGTTATTCAGTTTAGTTTTAACAAGTTTCATACTTAAGTTAACATTAAATATTAATAATTTAAACATGGACAAGACAGAAAAATACCCTATAAAATTTAAGTGAAAACTAAACTCAAACAAAATTGCTAACACATTAAAAATACCTCAAGTTAAGTTAAGTTAAGTTAGTACATAATAAATTAAAATTGTAGCTTATTTCTGTTACCCTTTCTCTCTCTGTCTCTCTCTGCCTTTCTTGCGCAGCGGATATATTGTAAATTAGTATTTTCCTACCTTTTGATGTTCAACACATTGTCGGCTCATTAATCAAGTCGGATGGTGCAGCGTCCGCCCCGTCGAGCTTGTGAAGAGGCTACAAACCAACCAGGAGCAACAAGACTAAGAAAAGTTCATTAATCGATAAGCAGAGAGAGAGAGAGAGAGAGAGAGAGAGGGTCGGAAAGAGTTCAAGTTTAAAGTTGGAGCTTGAGTCT
The DNA here is from genome assembly GCA_035044465.1 of Scaptomyza tumidula. Classification (NCBI taxonomy): domain Eukaryota; kingdom Metazoa; phylum Arthropoda; class Insecta; order Diptera; family Drosophilidae; genus Scaptomyza; species Scaptomyza tumidula. The sequence continues at coordinate 925,789 of JAWNNW010000050.1, forward strand.
GTTCGTCTCTTTGGAGATTGGTTTGTAATTCTTTATCGCTACCGAAAATTAATGCGTAGTATTTTTGATTTGTAACATTTACAAAAACACATTTTCAGCTTTCTCGGCTACCGTACTTACATATATATGTATGTGTAAGTAAGGTCTGTGCATGTATATAAGGTCGCTGATGATCAAATTTTAATTAAAGTTTAAGTTTATTGAGTTTATTGCATTATTAGCTTGGCTGGATACTATGGAGTGGAAATCTTCTGGGGTGCTATTAAATTGGCATTAGACAAGCTTCAAAATTAGGTGCTAACCCATAAAAAAAGAAAGAAAAACGAAATGCCTTAACATAAGTAGGTAAAAATTATGATGATGAAGCTGGTTCCAACCTGGTTTCCAGTAAGATAAACAAACAAAAAGGAAACGTTAAACTGATGCCAATCTTAAGTTCTAAATGGATTTTGTGCAAAAATGTTACCTGGAAAAGCCGAATCTTAAGTCGATTGTAAAGTCAATATTTACTTTTGGCAAAGCGTAAACAGTTTTTTCTGTCCAATCTGAAGAAACTAGATTAAAATAATAATACCCAAGAGATACCTTAGAGTTGAGTTGAGCTGTCTGCACCTTGTCTGCAGTCTTGAGTAAGTATGACTTCATTAATGGACACGTAAATAACCAGAAAGGTACAGGATAACGTTTTTGAAGGTGTGAATTTGAGGTAAATTGTTTTGGGTCTCCCGAAATAAGGGCAATTACACAAATTCGATAGAATTGATGGGCAATTAACACCTTGGTTGGAGATTTTTACTACCCAATTTAATGTCAGTTTTACATTTTTTTTTTTGGAGTTTCGGAAAAAATGAGAGAAAGATCGAGAGGGAGAGAGTTCACATTTGGCATTGAGGGCCACTCGCATTAACAGCAGGGTGGACCAAAAAAAAAAAAAAATAGTAAATGTCCCGTTGAGTTTGTTGAAAATTCCGACGCTACTTAAAGGCCTTAATTTGGCAAACTGCGCTTTTGAGTTGATTCCCAAAAATAACTCCAGCTGTCAACAGAAGCGTGTCAAGGTCCTCCTCGGTGCGCGGAGCTACTGAATGGAAAACAGCATGAAAAGTTTGACTGTCGAAATTCCAGGTATGTGGAATTTTTCAAAACTTCTTACGTTTAATTATGATTTTTTTTAGTTGAAAATAAAAACTTGGACTTATTTTATGCGCATCAATAAATATATTTATTCATAAACTTAGCTTGTTTGAACTTAGTTTAAGATATATTATGTTATTCAAGGTATTTATTATTATTATACAGTGACGATTATATTACTTAGGAACAATTTATCGGTCTTAAATTAAATCAAATTGGTTCTATAAGATCATAAGAAATGTTGTAAGAAATTCAAATTTTTGTTAAATGTTTTTTTTATATGGTAAAAATGTTGGATTCGAACAACCAAAATATTCTTAAAAATAATCAAGACTTAAATGATTTGAAAATGTTATATACAAAAGTACATTTACAAATGTTTATCCAAAAATCAATTTTAGCTCAAGGCTCAAATATTATTTTAAGGTCAGAAAAAGTTAGGAAAAATATCTTAAAAGTTTTCGAAATTCACTTAAAAATAATAAATTTATTTACAAAACTTGAAAATAAATACGAAAAAATGAAAGGACTTTAAAAAATGTACTTAGAAAATGTTGAAAATCAAAAAGGTTTACTGTGAAATGGGAAACTTCTAAAAGGTCAAATGTAGAGAAATCTTTGGTGACATCTAGGTTAAATAGAGGTGCCCGAGCCAACAGTACCAACCCTCTAGTACCAGGAGTGATAGAATGGCTGCGGCGGCATCGTGCCATAGTTCATCTTGGAGGGTGAGGAGAAGGCAGCCGCTGCGGCGGCGGCAGCATTGAAGTTTTGTGGCATGAAATGCGATGACGAGGTGGGTGGAGGCGGAGGCGGCGGATAGTGAGGAGTGGGAGGATATTGTGAATGGGCATGTGTCACATGCGAGTGAGGATGCGTATGATGTGAATGTGGATGTGGATGTGTGCTTGCAGTTGGATATGGAGCATATTGTGCGGCGGTATGCTGATAGGGATGGAACATCTGGACGGCAGACATCTCCAAGGCGTTGCCAGTCGTCGAACTGGTGGAGTTCAGTGAATCCTCCGGCGAGAGTGGTGCATTGGGACGCATGCTCGGCATGCCATTGCTGCTGCTGCTTGCGCTCCAGTTGCCATAGAGTTGTGCCTGAGCCATTGTCTCCACTTTCAGTTCCTCCACTAAGGCGGAGGCAGTGGCGGTGGCGGAGGTGGGCTCAACAGCAGATGATGATGAACCAACCACCAGACTGTTGGGTGTTGGTGGCAGTTGGCCAAAGCCAGTCGAGGAGATGGACTCGTTGGGACTCGCATTACGTGGCATTGTCTGATGCGTCTCAGATTCAGTGCTGTAAATGGAGCCCAACTCAAATGGCGTCTGGTGCTCGGGCAGAAGGTTGATGGGATTTTGATGGGAGTTATTGTTGTTGACAGAGCTGGGCATGATGTAGCTCGCCGTGCTGGAGACGGCAGGGTTGTAGAACTGATGATGATGATGATGATGATGATGCGGCGGCGTCGTTGGCGAAAGGGTGTTGGAACTCATTACGTCTGGCGGTGGAGCAACTGCAGCGGCATTGCTATAGTAATCAAACTGATGCTGATAGACAGCGGCGGCGGCAGCGGCATGAGCATGTGCATCAATGCTGCTGGGCGGCAGAGACATCATCGATAGCGTGCTGGAGACGGGTGTTCCATTACCGCTACCACCCGCTCCAACCGCGCCACCCGCTCCTCCGGCTCCGCCACCAATGGTCACGGAGACTGTGGATGATGAGTGTTGTTTGCGGAGACGGGCGCGACGATTGCTGAACCACACCTGGATGCGTGCCTCGGTGAGATTGGTGCGCTGAGCCAGCTCCTCGCGCGTAAAGATATCCGGATACTGTGTACGCTCAAAGGCACGCTCCAGCTCCTCCAACTGGGCCGCCGAGAAGGTGGTGCGACAGCGACGCTGCTTCCGCTTCAACGCAATGCCCGGTTCACTTTCGCAGTCGGAGATGTCCTCCTCCTCCTCGTCGGAGGGCTTGTTGTTGTGTCCCGTACTGGAGCTGCACGAGCTGTTCGAATTGGTCTTTGCGCTCTCATGGCCATCAGCGGGCGCATCGCGTCCGCGCACCAGCCGCGATATAGCCGATACGGATGGCACCATGCTCCGATCACAGAAACCCTCACGTATCAGTTTCTCACGTATCTCCCAGGAGAACATGCCCGGATTGCTACGCTTGTACTCCTCAATCCGATTCTCAATCTCTGGCGTGGCAATACGCGGCTTGGAGCCACCAATCACACCCGGACGTATCGAGCCCGTCTCCTGGTAGCGATTCAATATCTTCGAGACACATCCATGCGAGACACGCAACTGTCGCGAGATCACACACGGACGTATGCCCTCTGCAGCCATATTGACGATCTTTAAACGTATGCTATTCGGCAATGGACGCCCATTGATAAACATTCCACCCAACTGATTGACCCGTCCTTGGCCGCTGTTCATATCTAAAGGAGACGGAAGAAAGCAAGGAAGAGAAAAAGTTAGTAAATGGTCAATTTAAAGGAATTCTTATCCTACTATCGTTTGTGTTGGAACGAATATTAGTTACTCTTCAGGTAGTTGCCACGCGTTGCAGCGTCCCTACCTCCCCTGCCCTGTGCCTTGTGCCACTTGATTTACGACACGTAACGAACAATTGACTTTCCCGGAACGGGAAACACAATCTCAAGGAAGGTCTCACGCGCATCTTTTACGCTCACTAATGAACCATTCGACCTTGGGCGCTAGGAAACTAGTTCCGGTCAGAGTTGTGCACCGAAAGATACGTAATATGGATAAAACTGTTCAAGACATTAAATTCTTATAAGCTTTTAGAGAACGAAAACCAAAAAGGAAGAAATTCATTAAGTTATAAGCGCAAAAAGCTTCGATTAATTTAAACTATCGAACTTTGTTAAGGACGATTTATAATTTCCTATAAGAGCTAGAGACTCCAGATTTTGACATAAGCTCGCGTAATCCCTAGGCAGCACAAGTTTGTTTCCGATTTTCGATAACTCTTCCCGTTTTCGATATACACATGATCGATAACAATAAAATCTTGAATTTGAAAAACTTTGAGACGGCATTTGAATTATAAAACAAAATAATGACAATCTGTGAAATTTGTATTGAAATCGGTTAAGAAACACCGGAGATATGGAACACTGAAGTTGAGTATAGAGTTTGCGCGTACACACACACACACACTTGCAATCACTGACTGTACGCGTTAAGTATAGGGATCAGGATCTCGACTAGAGCCTTCTTACTCGCTTTTATTAAGTTTTGTGCTCTCGTTGTTATGCACTTACCTTGCATTGCTGAATATCCATTGAAGAAGGGTCTGTGCATTGCGGCGGCAAATGCTGTAACAGTCATTATTCACGGTTACACAAAAGTTGCAGCGGCAAATTTGCAAAAACCAACACTTAACGGTTGCCAATTTTAACTAACCGAATCCAATTCGCGATTTAAATTGTCACACACGCGGCTTATCGTTAGACAATCGTATTAGTTACTCTACGATAAGCCGGAAATACGAAGGAAAAAATTGATGTTAAACGATTTCACGACGAAGACGAAAACGAAAACGACGACGACGATTTGCGTATGTGTGTGTCTCGTTGCGCAGTCTGTGCCGTACTGACTTGAGCAGAGCAGCGCTGTGCAAGATCGTTGGCTTTCTGTGAAGAAGTCGTCGTCGTTGACGTTGGACAGGCAGCGACCGCAGCCGTCGTCGCCGTTAAGATGTCAGCCATTGTGATGGCAGGTAAATGTTTGAAATGCGCGGACCAATCGCAGCACGCCGACATTGCTTGCCAACTCACTCGCACTTGCGCAGTTCATAGGCAAGATGTTGCTTTACTTTGCCGCCGTTTCTCGCCAGAGGGCGTTGCTAACAGCGCCAACGCAACGGGCTAATGACCAATGGCAGCGTTTTGACTCCCAATAACCTTGACTTGAGAGCTCCAAGTCCGAGTCCTTGTCCCTTTGACCCACTAAAGTGTGTTAAGAGAAGTTCTTGTCGTGGGCAGCTCACTAATCGAATTACACATTGAATGAAACGCATAATGCATTTGAGTATGCGTATTATATAGTTATACAAGCGTATTATATCCTTTATTGCTACCTCATTAGGGTCCAATTAATAATCAGCTAGATTCTTTTAATAATATTAAGTTTTGCTTCAGTTCTTTACAACCCTTTTTACAGAATGCAAGTCGAGTGAGTTGAAGAAATCTTCAAAAAAAACTGAGATTTAAAGGTTTGGTTAATTATATTATTTGAGACTTAATTGTATAGGGTCCGCCATATATCGTTTCAACTAGTGCTTGTTTCGTAAATGATAAAACTTAGCTCATTTTTGATTTAAACGAAAAATAGTTTTATCCTTTCGCTGAACGAATATGGTTGTGTATTCGCTTGAGCAACACTAAAAAATATTGCGACATTACTTTGAAAATTATTTCATTTAAAAACAAGTTAGAAGGCTCTAGTCGAGAAATCCCGACTAGACGGATACCCTGATCCCTATACTTTACGCGTACAGTCTGTGCTTGCAAGTATGTGTGTGTGTGTGTGTGTGTGTGTACGCGCATACTGCATACTGCATACACAACTTCAATGTCCCAAATTTCCGGTGTTTCTTAACCGATTTTAATAAAAATTTCACAGATTTTCATTATTTTGTTTTATAATTCGAATGGCATCTCAAAGTTTTCCAAACTCAAGATTTTGTTGTTATCGATCCCATGTGTATATCGGAAACGGGAAGAGTTATCGAAAATCGAAAACAAACTTGTACTGCCTAGGGATTAGGCGAGCTTAAGTTCGAAATCTGGAGCTCTCAAGCTCTTATAGTCTCTGAGATCGACGCGTTCATACATACGGACAGACGGACGGACAGACGGACATGGCTATATCGATTCGTCTGTAATGCTGATCAAGAATATATATACTTTATGGGGTCGGAGATGCTTCCTTCTGCCTGTTACATACATTTGCACAAAACCATTATACCTCTTTTTCCCATTTTTAATGGGATCAGGGTATAAAAAGGTGTTTTTTGGTGGATATAAGTTTTTGTAGCTATATCTTAACATAACTCCAAATTCCTCACAAAGTAGTTGGTTTTATCCCTTTGAAGACTTTCTAGACCCCATATCCTTGTCACGCTCTCTACGTTGTCATGGTGTTGGTGTTGTTGAAGTTGAAGTTGATGGTTACACAACCCACGAGAGCGTATAAGTTTGATTAATTATTAAATTTCACGCAACGCATGTTCTCACTGAAAGAAAACAAAGCGCCGAAACAAAGCGCAAAGAAAGAAAGCCAATGAAACAACGAGTTGATAAAATAAAACGAGAGCGCCAAGAGAGCTGGAAATTAATGATGCCACACAGCAGAAGGCAGAAGGCAGAAAACATCAAGCAAGAAAGAAAGGTAAACGCCAGCGCTCAAATTGTAATAATGCAACAACTATTTAGTATATATAATACCATATCAAAGCTATCAAGGAGGTCGTGACGAATGCTTCGTGGCATCCTGTAACAGCGAGAGAGAGCGAGAGAGAGAGAGAGTGGGAAGCTACAAGGACAACGGAGGCCGCAATCCAACAATGTCGGGGCTTCTACTGCTCGGTACGGCTGCCCGTTGGGTTTTTGGTTAAGCAAACCCAACGGGAGTACCAAAGCGAAGCATTTGTCGCCTAGCTGGATAGCAATAACCTTGAACGCAGTTAACCTTGAGAAAACTAGTGCAAATCCGCCAAATGATATTGAGGAGTTCAAAAGAGTGAAATTTTAAAACTGGCGCTTGATGTACCGGCCAAATTGAAGAAAGCCAATCTAAATTGGTGTTGATTCTCGTTGATTTCTCAATTTGTGATAACAATGCAAGCTGAAAAGGTAACTCATATAACGCTAATTTTGCGCTATCAACGATCGTAGCGTACCGTACCGCGCCGTACCCTCGTACATACATAGTGAGAAACAGTAGGAGGTAGCTCGAATTTCCACGAATTGTTAAAGCCGGCAAAATGAATAAAGAGCGCTTAAAGACTTTTTATGATGCCCACCTACGGCGCTATGAATGAATATTAACGCTGTACCAGAGTCTCAAGGTACCTGCTCGAAAGGAATCATATTTGATGTGATTTTTGAGTAACTTTTGGTGTCAAAGTAAGGCGCGCGACTCTACCAACCTGCCACGCCCCCAGCAACGATCCAGCTGGTATCCAACACCTACATACACCTGTCTGTCGGTTGCATTGATAATTCAGTTAGTCTTGCCTGCTCCACGCTTGTTTGCCAACCAGATTCACACACAAACACAAACAAATCACGCAATCATTGTAAAATATCTTAAACAGCACTTTTCACTCCCTGTGTGTGTTGGCCCAATCGATTCGTTTTGGCCAACACACACACACATGTGTCGTTTTTGAACGACCTTGATTGTATCCCACTTCCATTCCCTTCCCACATTCATCTTCGCATACAGTTTTTCCTGTTGTGCAATATAAATTTCTATATATGGAGGAGCAAAGTTAAGAAATCGATTTAAAAGTTTTTGTATATAGAAATCAGTTAAAGCAAAGTATCTCTTGTGGCGGAAATTGACTTCTTGGCTAATCCGTTGTAAGTTTTGGTAAATACAAGACTCAATGTGCAAAAGCAGTTGCTGCCTCCCCGCGGCAACCCACTGTGCTCTTGCCGAGCGAGAGGATTGAAACAAAAGGATGCAGAGGCAGAGATCGTAAAAGTGAAGTCGCCGCTAAAGCATACAAACAAATAGCCAACAAACAGCGAGATTAGAGGGAAAAGTCGAACAGCTTAGACACTGAGCCGAAAAACAACTGTTTCGAAGCGGTTTTTGACTTTTTCAAATATTTTGTGCACAGTCGAAAAGTTATTTGATCTGCTGTTGCTGCGGCTGAACACGATTATAGCGGCTAATCGCCACGATAGTCCGATCTTTTATTGATCAACATTTGCAAACGATTTGACATGGCCAAGATGATATGGCCAAGTCCGGCTGGCGTTTCAGGTAGCTCTTAACTGCGGCTTAACACAAACAACGCCCACTCTACCAAAGGGGCTTTTCCCGTTACCGTTCCCGTTCCTTGTTCTCCGATCAGCAGCAACGCGAATTTGCGATTAGACCGTTAACCCTTGCTTCCACCACCTCCTCCTCATCCACCTCCTCCTGTTACTCACCTTTGGTTTGGCTAATTGAAGGCATTAGTTGTTTGTGGGTCACATGGATTGCTTCCAGCGAACTTCATTGTCTGCAAATTAACATATTTTGCATATTTCGATTGAAAGGAATCTCTCTCTCTCTCTCTCTCTCTCTCTGCTAGTCGAGTCGAGTCAGCCTGCCCACAAAACACGTGAAAAACATAATCCTAGTGGTGCGACGAAGAAAAGAGTATCGGTTAGTAGAACTATAACCAACATTTCGACACGGCCACAAAAAATCAGTTAAGTTAAGTTGTGCAAAAACTTTTTGTTGTTCGAAATTTACAAACGTCAGCTTCCAACGACGTTAGCAATTATCGATCACATTACTTTAACGTATATCGATATAATTATGGCATTCGCGTTGCATCTTCAAAACGCAGCCACACTGGCTTTGATTAATGAATTAAGATTGAATTAGATTATTTAAATTCGCATAGATCCTATACGAAGCGTTGCTAATGGAAAATCGACGGCAAAGATTCGTTCGTGGATGTGAGAAAAACGCCACCTACTTTTTAGGCTGCTCTTCGCGATTGTTGTACACATTCAACATTCAATAGACACGATCATGATGGATAGCTGTTGATCGTTGTCCGATCAAGAGCAATAGCAATTACCAAATCGCATCCAACAGGTTGCTTGCTGACTGATCGAACAAGAAGAAGTAGAAAAGTGGATGAAGTGGAACCTCTTGACGTTTGACGGCAGTCGGCAAAACAAATTAATCTTCTGTGTGTTTGCCATCACTTTCTTCTTCTTTTCCCTCTGAGCGTGAACCTGACCTGAGGAGCATTGCTTCCAGATGTTTGATTTCAGTCTCTCTCTTTCTCTGTGACTTTGTTGTTTGCTGGTTGCAGCCTACCTTGCGCCTTCTGTTTAATGATCAATTTGTTTGGCCTCTGATCGTGCCGACAGCGTTTAGCAGTTGCCACTCGATTTTCAAACTCCAGCCAGGTCAGGCCTAATGAGTTTTGTTAAAGGTGGGTGTATGTGCCAGTGGCTCCCCTTCTCTCCCTCTCTCTCTCTCGTTGTGTAACCCATTTGTTTTTCTGCTTGTGCAAATGACGAATTTGTAAAACATTTTTGCCAGACAACTCGTCGTCATATCAGTGTTTGGATTCGGTCTGGTCCAATTGCCAGTGGCGTAGCTAAGGGGAAGTTGCTGTGGAGTTGCTTAAACAAGCCGTATCAAAGCTTAAAACGTTTAAGTAATCAATTAAAGTAGGGTTGCAAGGACATCGATACTCTATAAGTATCGTTACTTAATTGAGCTAAGTCATAACTCCTTCAAAACTTTCCAAAGTCTTAACTCCCTCAAAACTCAACCGATTATCAAATGCAATACCTTTTCAATCATGGCTTGGCATCTAGATTAAAACTGCATTTCCAGTTTATAACATGATTTTAGCTCGAAATACATGAACAAAGGCACAAAACAAGTACATACTTGCATAACATACAAAATTGATCGACTGACAAAAGTTATAAAAGATTCCGCCCACAACATAAAAAATAAAAAGCATGCCAAATTGAGAAGCTGCAAGCAACTCAGACAATAAAAACACACACTTAATTTCCGCTTAATCACTCAGAACACGACCCACATTAAATTGTGGGATGTTGCATGTTGCAAGCTACAAGCTGCTGGCTCAAACCTCCCTCCAAACTCCAGTAGCAAAGATCAAGTCAAGGCGACAGACGCAAGGGCTCATTTGCATGTTGCTGCTAAGCGTTAAGCGCTTTGAAGGCGTGAATAAAACAAAAAACTCACAAGGCGTTCTTGCTTCATTGCCTCTTCAGCGTAGCTTGGGGATGTTTATATAGGGGAAAGGGAGCAGAGCAGCTGGAGTCTGCAGTTAGTCTGCCATTTGGTTGATTTCAAAAGAAAAACCTACAGCCATACAATTTTCCTGGAAAAACACTGCCAAGTGCTGTAATCGCAATTGCTACGGCAACCAAATATTTTTTACTACTTGCAAATATAGATTTAGAAAGTTCTTTCATAGGCACACGCGACAGTTTGTGTGAATGGTTTGGTCATATAAAACCACAATCATTGGCAATCGCCGATCTATTATGGCATGATAAATAGCGCTAACGGTCATAAAAGCATCGCTGAACTCGCTGTTAACTGAAAAGGGAAATGTCGAAAAGTTAGAAAACGCAAAACAAAATCGTACAGGCGATCATCAGTGACCGTGAAATCACAGCCATTCTTGACCAAATGATATATGGGTACGCAAAGTTTCCCAAAAACGAAACGAAACGAAACGAACGAACTAAGGAGGAACATGCAGTAAGAGGGAAGTGAAACGCCAGTGAGGAGTGAGATGTATGTATTTTATGACGGTAGAGAATTGAATCCTTAGGTCCTGCACATGGTTCCGTTCTGTTGTTGTATACACTTCTCGTGAAAATTTGCGTGCGCTGCAGTCTTCGGCTTTTCAGGTAACTTTCTACTATTCCACCACTTCCACAATTTTCACTTAGCGACATAAACTATTTATGACTATCCTCTGTCTTCAAAAATTGTGTCAAAAAAAAAAGAGCTCGAGTTCTAGTTTTCAACAAATAAAGATGACATTGTTTTTTTGGCTAAAGGGTTTTTACGTTTTTCGACTTTTGTTTTGACTTTTTGACTTGAACCATTAAAATTCTATGAAAAATATTTGGTTTGATTTTTGATTTCATAAAGGAAAAGGTTTTTTTATTAGCCTAGGGTTGACGGAAGGCTGTGAAAGCTCAAGAACTAGGGAAAAGGATATTAACGAATAAGTTGGCAGCTAATATAGTAAATTATGCATTATTTTCAGGTAGGCTCCGCCCACATATACGAATTCATAGGAATTACGCACCCTTAAAGATGACGCCCCAAACTTACCACAAAAAGGCGGCGTAGCGAATGCGAAGTGAAAAATTCGTCTTGCTCTTTTGGTAAGCGGTGCGGTTAAAACAGAAAAACGTTCGAAACACAAACAACCAACCATATGAGAACACGTTAAGGACAATCTTGCAAAAACAACACCGGAGGGTTCCTCCTCAGTTGACCTTGACAACGACTCCCTACCGACGCCCATATGTACATAGATAGCACTTAGTTATTGGGTGTATATCGTTCTGGTTTTCAAATTTGTCTCGCATCGTTGGTGCCAATACGCAGCTACCCTGTATGCTGTATGCTATGTTCTATGTGCGGTTTAAGTTTCTGGTCGCAGTTTTGGTCGCCGATCTTCATGTCTGCACAGCAAGGTGCATGACCTTAGTGTGTGTGTTTATCTGTTTTGTGTTTCATTCGAAACATCCATAAATATTTTGGGTAATTATTTTAGATAATCTTCGACTAATGTCCTTGGTTTGTTTGGTTTTCATCACTCTCAGACTATAGCTGAAAACACTTTGTACTTAGAAATTATATTAAAACAAAGTCAAGAATAAAATGATTATATTCTTTTATGTCGTCCACAAACCACAGCAAGTATCTTTATAAGCTTATTAAAATGATTGTTGGCTATTTTATTCAAACTGTGACTCCCATTCAAGTTTGAATGTTGGAGCCTTAAAATATTCTTATCGATTTCATATTTTTATTCAACTATCAAATGTATAAAAATATCGATCTCCCAACCACCACACAACAACAGCACATCTGAATATTGAAATTCATAATAATGAATAATGATGTATATTTTTATTTAGCAGCATATGTTTATGCGTTTCGTTTTTCGTTTGTAAGTATATTAAGATAGGAATCAAATTATAGCGTATAAATTATTATATGCAGAAAACACTTTTCAGTTTGTGAAAACTATCGATTGCAACAAAATGATAGTTGACATGCGATAGGGTAATAAATAAATGCGGCCCCCACACGTCACTTATCCATACACGAACACACGCATTCTGTTTTGTGTCAAAACAAGAGGTGTTACATCGTTTTTCCAGTAATTAAATCATTAACCTCATATAAATTCAACAGAATGTCGGAGCAAAAGCAAAACGGCGATGCTGATGATCTGAACAATCTGCTCGACAGTAAGTAACAAAGAAATTCTATAGCGTATCGTGTTACAAGCTTATATAACAAAAATCTCTTTGCAGATGCACTGGAGGATTTTGACAAAGCGAAGAGTGGAGCCAAGCCGGAAAAGGCAACGGCCACAGATGGCGCTGAAGTTGCCACCGGCAGCAACGAAGATCCCGATGCATTTTTCATGTAAGTACATTGCAATTTCGATTGCCTTGTTCTTTAATTTGCATATTTTTTAATCAATTGAACTTTGGAACTATAGCGAACAGGCAAAGATTATGGCTGAGAGAATGAACACACTGTTCGGTGGCCCAGATACGCCAAGCGGCGATATACCACCAATGCCACAAGATCCCGATCAGATAATGGCTGGTTTCAAGAAAATGGCCGAAGCGGCCGCTCTAACGCTTAGCGGTGAGAACAGTGCCAACGACGATGAGGTCTCCAAGTATTCAGATAGCATTTCCCAGGCCCTGAAGGGTCTGCAAGAAGGCACCGAAAATCTGGCTGCACCCGCCACTGAAAATGATATTGCCAGCATGTTTAGCTCGATGAACCTCGATGCTGTAAGTAATACACCGAAAGACTATGTTTGTGTGTATATTTAATATGTATTTATTTTTTTTTTTTTGCAGGGCGGTGAAGCCGGTGGCAACAGTTTCCTGCCATTTATGGAAGGCATGATGCAGAGCCTGCTCTCGGCTGAGATTTTACTGCCTAGCATTAAGGAGCTGCTCGAAAAGTATCCCAAATATCTGGAGGACAATGACTCAAAGCTTTCTGCCGAGGATAAAGACAGGTAAAAATATTTTTTATTATTTTTTCATAAACAGCTGACATCCGCACAGACCACACCCAGTTGGAGAACAAATGTTAACCGACTACGTGACTCAAAAACAAACATATGTAAATTGATATACTGTGTAAACATTTAACTCGACTTGGCTTTTGCAATATCGAATTTACCTAATGGATATATTTATCTTGCAGATACCAAAAGCAGCTGGAGCTCTACAAGGTTATTGAGGGACATTTGCAGACGGAAGAGGCCGATGATACGCCCACCGTAAAGCGTGAGAAATTCCGTCAGGTTTTGGATGATATGCGTAAGCTGCAGGATTATGGGCAACCACCGGCAGAGATATTGGCCGAGACTGGTGGAGATTTGCCTTTCGGTGATCCAACCGCAGCCGTGGGCGGACCCCAGTGTCCCACAATGTAATAATATATTCAAGGCTGTCGTTCCTCATGGAGTGCCAATGGCGGAGTGTCGCTCGCACGCCTAACTGTTGAATGTTGCACATTTAGCATAAGATCAATTATTTAACATTTAATCGAACATCGAAAACGTGATGGTTTAATTTGGTGGTTATAGCTCTGCTTTTAGAGAATTAGTTTGTTTTTTATTTTCACTTAACTTTTTATTTATATACTATTTCATACACGAAATACAATATATATATATTCATTCATACTTCAAATGACAAGCAAAAGGTCTTTAAACTAGAGGAAGAAACGACGTCGGGACTCCATGTCATGTCGCTTATTGCTAATGATCCATGAATAATCGCCCGTCTTGCTGTCAAAAGTGCCTTCCTGTAAGGAACGCAGCTTGAGCGTGAAGCGTGGCCCCAATTCGCGCAGCTTTACCCGTTTACCCTCCTTGTTGAACTCGTAGCGATGATGACGAAAGAATATATAATCACGTTGATTGTGAAATGTGGCAGCACGTCTGCCACGGAACTCGGGATCATGGTGAAATAGTGCGCCCAACATGCGACCCACTGTTAAGCCCAAACGAGTCGTAAAGTTAGTTAGCACAACCTCCGGACGATGCTTGGTTATCTCCTTGTGATCCCGCTTTATATCTGTGGTCAATTTAACATTTGAAAGCTTAAAATGGGCTGTCGGTCCGTTTGGCAAGTGGATGACCAGCAAACCGTTTGGTTGACGTCTATCCTCGTTGATGATGACCACATCCGTAAACTGTTCCCGCTCCGCACTCTTGCAAATCTTCTTTACCGACGCCTTGTTACGTATTTTTACAAGTGCATTGGGAAATATGCGTGAGAGTTCCAGGCCAAATTTGCGTGTCTTTGTCACTGGGTTGTCGGCGAATGTGATTAGCACCTTGGGCTCATAGACGCGATCGAAATATGTACTGAAATCATCGATTTCCAGCTCTTTTTTCAGCTCCTCGTTGTCCGAGTCATTCAGATTGCTCACTTCTGTTTGATCCTTTTCACGCAGGCTTTCGATTGTGTGACCAGGATTTGCTGGTAAACCTGCCTTGCGACGAGCACGGCGCTCCTGCATCTTTTTTTTGTGTTTCTCCTTCTTCATTTTACGGAACAGAGCCGTGCGCTGTTCTTTGTTTTTCATTAGACTCAGTGGATTAAACAAAGGCAGACGCACTTTCTTTTTATCGTCTTCGTCATCGTCATCATCATCGTCGTCGTCATCGTCATCATCTTCATCTTCGTCGTCGTTGTCGTCATCTTCATCATCAACAGCAGCTTCATCCAGTTCCAACTTTTTCTTAGGCTTTTTAGTGTCCATTTCCATGTCACTGTCATCGCTGCTGTCGGTGACTGGCTCTTGTGCTCCATCTGCTGCTTCCTCAATTTTCTCTTCGCCAAAGCTGGAGTCACTATCAGAATCCTCTTCTTTTGGCGGTGGTTGTGCCTTTCGTTTTATTTTACCCATATTTTTTCAATTAGTTAGCAAACAATTTGACACTGCAGTAGAGCGGCACGTGTTGATGTTCTTCTTCTAGTCGATGTTGTCATTCACTTAATGATAATGTTGAGTGAATGTCAGTTTTTTCAAAGAATGGCAAACAGCTGGTACAAAGCGTGCTGTTAAATAGTAAACAAACTGAAATGGAACTTCGTGTATTAGAATTATTTAGTGGCATTGGTGGCATGCATTATGCCTTTAAATGTAAGTAAAAAAAATTCAAACCATCAGAAACTTAAACTTATTTAACTTGCAGATGCGCAGCTACCAGGTGAAATCGTTGCCGCATTGGATGTGAATACGGTGGCTAATGCAGTTTATGCACACAATTATGGAACCACCAATCTAAAAACGAGAAACATTCAAAGCTTAACTGAGAATGAGGTGATAAGACTAGATGCCAACATGGTGCTTATGTCGCCGCCATGTCAACCGCATACACGACAAGGCCTGCAGCGTGACGTGGAAGATACGCGTTCCTGTGCTCTTTCTCATCTGTGTTCCCTGATACCAAAATGCGAAGCGTTGGAATATATACTAATGGAAAATGTCAAGGGATTTGAGATTTCACAGGCGCGTCAACAATTTATTGAAGCACTGGAAAAAGCTGGATTCCACTGGCGAGAATTTATTCTAACGCCTACTCAATTTAATGTGCCGAATACGAGACATCGCTACTATTGCATTGCGCGCAAAGGCAACGAATTTGATTTCGTAGGCGGAAAAATCTGGGAGCATATGCCGGGAGTTAATGCTGATTCCATACAACAGTCAACATGTAAAATAGCCAGCATTATAGAACCTCACGCCCCAGAAGAAACAGTTTTGCCAGATAATGTGCTTACCAAACGGGTGCTCGTAATGGATATCATTCATCCAACCCAGAGCAGATCGATGTGCTTTACAAAGGGATATACACACTACGCAGAAGGCACAGGGTCAATTTTTACTCCACTTTCAGAAGAGCAATCCCATTGCATTTTTGAAGAAGTTAAAAAGATCGATACCAATAGCACAAAGTCCGATAAGGAACAGCAGCGCCGACTTGAACTGTTGCGACAAGTTAAGTTGCGCTATTTCACGCCAAGAGAAGTTGCGCGTCTTATGAGTTTTCCCGAAGACTTTACATTTCCCAGCGAGACAACAAATCGTCAAAAATACCGACTGCTGGGTAACAGCATTAATGTTTGCGTTGTGGGCGAACTGCTTAAGTTGCTAACATCATGAATATATTATAATATATTTTATATTTGGAAAGGGTTTTGTGTATTTACTTTTGTTTTGTTTTACAATAGATTAAAAATTGCGCCTCGAAACATTTAAGTTAATGATAGCCTATCGATAGCAACAATGAGTATTTAGCAGCCCTGGCTAAGAATTATCGCTGGTACCTGCGTATAATATCGAAGTTTCGATAGAAATAACCATTAGATCCAATTAATCACAAAAGTCGGGCTACCGAAAAAGAAAACAATAATAAACTCTAGTAAATATTGTTATTCTAAGCTGGTGATGATGATACCGAAAAAGATAACAGTTAATAAGGAAGCGCATATTGTAAAAATCGCTGTTGAACGCGAGACTCATATGGCGCAACTTATTAATCTTGATCAGAGACATCCGCTTGCAAGTATGTTAATAACAATTTTGTTTTTTTTTTACCAATAAACAAATTATTTTGCTACTGATGTGACATTCATAAAGACTGTAATAGAAGAAGCCAATGAACAAGAGTTCTGGCCTTAGGTGTGTGGTTTTTTTAACACTTGAAAAATGCAGCAGACAACGCCCTTTGCGGTTGTGTTTGTATTTGTTTGTCAGCGTCATCGCCCCCTCATTTAAATGCATGGACACGACAGGAAGTTTGAAGTGTAAAAGAAAGGGGAAGAGAAACAAGCTGTTTGAAAAGTCAACACGTCAAATAGCAAACACAAAAAGGGAAACAATAAAATAACCAAAATTTAACTGTAATAATTAGAGTAACTGCTCAAAATGTGAACATTGTAATAAGGAAACTTAAAAAATTAAAGATGTAATTTATCATATAATCGAAACTTCCAATTTACAGGCAAAATTCAGGAGATATGTAACAGTTGGGGCCTTAGTGATCATCAGAATTATGCACTACAATTCTGCGACGCGAATAACATGAAATATGTGACTGAAAAGAATCGAAATGAGATTAAAAACGGTTCCGTGTTGCGTCTACAGTTTTCACCCTCGAAGACGGCCAGCGATGCCTTGGAAACATTGATCAATGGCAATTCTATGGATAAGGCGAAACGGCTCAAGGAGCTGACGGAGCTTAGCATGGATCACACATTTGCGCTGGAGTTTATCAAGGAAAAGGGTCTGGACATACTGATCAAAATGATCGAGGATATTAACCAAAAGGACGAGGAAATACTCAAGTATAGTCTGGCTAGCTTTGTGGAGCTAATGGAGCACGGCACCGTATCGTGGGAGGTGCCAGAAAACTCATTTGTTGCACGCAACATTGAAATTGTGCGCAATTTCCAAAACTATCCTGCTAAATGTGGCGAGAGTGCGCTTTCCAATCTGGAGAACATTGTGCAGAGCAGCAGCAAATATGTGCTTGTGGCAGAGGAAATCAAACTGCAGGATATTCTGCGACTGCTGCAGGAGGTCAATTCGCCGGTCATGCGACAAAATGCCATTGCACTGCTCAATGCACTCTTCATGAAGGCGGACGAGGCCAGGAAACGCGCCATTGCGCACACAATTAGTGCGAAACAATATCGGCTGGCCTTAATTGGCAATGGATTGAGCACTGAGATGACCCATCAGCTGTATGTGCTGCAGACTTTAACGCTGGGTCTGCTCGAGAAGCGTATGCGCATGAAGATGAATGCACAGGATCAAGATGCCCATGAGAAGATTAAGGAGCTGCGCCGCATCGCATTCGATGATTACGCCGGAACTCTAAGCTTGAATGACGACATACGACGCGGTGGCAGCGGTGGTGGCGGCTCTGGAGGTGGCAATGTCAACTTTTCACAATATTACAAGAAACTGGGCTTCAAGTGTGACATTAATCCGGCTCAGGACTTTATTGAAACGCCACCAGGTAACTGTGCCATTTAAATATAATTTATTTTATTTTTAATCCAAATCTTCACAGGCATTTTGGCACTGGACTGCATGGTATATTTCGCACGAATTTATACGCAGCAGTACACGAAGATCGTGCACGAAAACTCATGCCGTGCTGATGAACATGAATGCCCATTTGGACGCACTTCTATTGAGCTGGTTAAGCTGCTGTGCGACATATTGCGAATTGGAGAACCACCAGCAGAGCAATCGGGTGACTTTCAGCCCATGTTCTTTACCCACGATCAGCCGTTTGAGGAGTTCTTTTGCATTTGCGTCATCACGCTGAATCGTACATGGAAGGATATGCGCGCAACGGCCGAGGATTTCCAGAAAGTGTTCAGTGTGGTGCGAGAGCAGATACAGCGCACTTTGAAATTGCGTCCCGAGAATTTGGAGGACTTTCGCAGCAAGATTGCATTGCTGCCATACCAGCAGATCACAACACTGCGCCAACAGGAGCGCACCTCAAAGGAGGAATGCGATTCAACAGCTTCGGCTATTGTCAAGCTTAAAGAGAAAATATCACCGCAAATTGTGGAGCTGATAAAGCAGCAACGTCTCTCATTTTTAGTTGAGGGTAAGAACCATTTTCTAGCCTTTCTTTTAACTTTAATAATCGAACTCATTGTTTCTTTTTAGGCACACGTTTTTCGAAATATTTACGCGGCACACGTACCAAGGATAAGTTTTGGTACGCACGTCTTTCGCCCAATCACAAGGTTATTCACTATGGCGATTGCGATGATAAGAATATACCTACGCTGGAGGAGCTGCCCAAGAAGTTGCCCATCATTGATATTAAACAGCTGCTGGAGGGCAAAGAGTGTCCGCACATGAAAGTAACGCGTATGCAGAAATCGGCCGTGAATTTGGCATTTTCAATATCATTCGAGAGCATGGATCACTCAACGTTGGATTTTGTGGCGCCGGATGAAAGTCTTTTCAATTACTGGATAGATGGTATTAATGCGCTCCTCGGACAGGAAATGACTAGCAAACAAAAGAAGGAGGATTTTGACACGCTGCTATCAATGGAAATCAAGTTGCGTCTACTTGATACCGAGGGCGTCGACATTAGCAAGGATCCGCCGCCCATTCCCGAAGATCCCGAGAACTATGACTTTTGTTTTGAAAGCTAAACAGAAACTTAGTATTTTTTCTTTTTTAATTTCTTTTAGATTGCAATAATAACCATTCGTTTATTCAAAACATCCCACATCTCCAAAATACATGCCAAAGTGTACCAATATATAAGAAAGAACAACGGAACTATTTATCTTCCCAACTGATTATTTAGTATTAGCTGTGCAATTTTTAAACAAATGAACAAATTTAGCAGTTCAACGCTGCCATTAGCCCCTTAGTAAACATTAAAACATACGTTTACATATTTCTTTAATTATGTTAAGAATGTAATTTTAATATTAATACGAGATTCATAAATACAACTTTTTATACATAACAAGTTTTTGTACAAATAATTAAATAACAAGAGAAGCGTATTCTTTTTTAATGCTAGTTATAATAAGTCCTAAAAAATAGCACAATTCTAATGTGCTTAAGCTTTGTAATCCTTGCAAAATGATATATGATATATTTTGATTACAATCGCCACTTAAAGCCTAACGATATTCTCTCTGCAAGGATATTATTAACTGCAATTATTAATGGATAAAAAATGGATTGCTTTTGCCAGTTTTTCCGTCACAAATGTGAGCCTTATCTTTGTAAGTAAGCACAAAGCCTAGAGCAAAATCAAAGCATAGTCGATGCCGCCTTATGGCGGCGACTATCGCTATTATCCACGCACGGGCACCTTGCGCCGGCGAGCATTAGCGCGCTCCTAGCTTCTTAATCATATGTTATCCTCGAGCAGCAGATCGGTGTCATCACCTCGATCCGGCAAACAGACAAAGAACTCCAGAAGATTCAGTATCGGGCCACGCGAGAAGGGATTCTGATAGCGTCCACGTTTATCCCTTAAGTAAGGATAACGCTTGTAGTTAAACATCTCGTTTGTGGTGAGATTCATGCAAGCGTGAAGGATCTATTAAATAAATACATTAAATCTTTATGCCAACCAGAAGATTTAGAAATCAAATTTTCTTACCGAGGTGCATGTGAGTATCCAACCAAGACCACAGAAGACGACCGCCTCGATGAGTCCCAAGACATAGAGCATTGTGAATCCCTCGATCATGACGCAGTAGCAGGCAAAGTAAATGGTAAACGAACAATTGACAGCAACCGAGAGGACGAATAGGAAGAACCACATGCGATTGCGCAAACCGACGCAGTTATAGATAAACGGACAATGATGATCAAAGTAGGAGACACAACGATTGCAGACGCGACAATGCTTGGCACGAAGCGGACGCAAGCAACGACAGCTGTGGCACAATCTGGTGAGCATCACGTTCCTCTTCTTGAGCTTGTCAAAGTATGGGATCTGCTTGATGGCGCGATAATAGGCATCCGAGCTCAACGGTATATAGCCGGGATCACGACGATTGGCAATTGCCCAGCTGACCCACATCACCACATTCCAATAGATGAAGCAATAATGCGAACGACGCAAGATATTCCATGTTATGGGGATAGCGCGTATCATATACATGGGATAGCCCCAAAGCAGCACTGAGAAGAGGAAGAGAAATAATGGTCCCTTGGAATCACCAGCACCGCCAAAGAGCCAGCCCCAACTCTCCGACACAGACGGAATCCAGCGTGACTTCTTCTTCACCTCACCATACAGTAGACGCACCACATCCTGATACTGATGCGCCTGTGCCAACATTATTGGTGTTTTGCCATTCTTATCACGCGGTTCCAAATCCAACTGTGATTTCTCACACAGCAGACGCACACAATTTATGTTGCCAGAGAGGCAGGCTAGATGAAGTGGCGTTGATCCAAAGTTATCCGTCTTCTGCAACTCCACACCCGAATACATAAGCAGACGCATGAGATCACCGTGGCCCTTATATGCCGCCCAATGCAGTGCCGTGTCACCATTGATATCCGTCAGATTATTAAGTGCACCCATGCCCAGAAGATAGGCAGCTGTTGCAGTGCGTCCGTACATGCAGGCTAGATGCAGTGGCGTCATTCCCTTGAAATCGGCTGCGTTAACGGCGACACCAGCTTGGAGCAACACCTGAACCACTGAGGCGTGGCCTTTGCGGCAGGCCCAGTGTATCGGCCGAGGTCCCTGGGTGCCCAAGCACGGCAAATCAATGGGGGCCGTGCGTTCAATCAAATAACGCATTAACTGAACATTTCCATTCAAGGCAATCCAGTGAGCCGGCGTGTAACCATGCTTATCTCTCGCGGACAAGCATTCAATGCCGAATTTCTCCACCAGATTCTCCACTTCGCTAACCTCGCCACTCTTAATAATATCAAAGATGTCATCCAGATTAACTGTGGCGCCATCCAAGCCTTCAAACAACAACAAATTGCTGTCGTGGTCACTCCCACCACCATTGTTGGCCACGCCATTAGCTCCTGGCGGAGAGTGGGGGCGATGATCGATGTCGATATCTATGTCCGCATGAGCGTGACCATCTTCCTCCATGTTGCATGATGAGGAGGCCGTAAGGGGCAGCGCCCAAACACTACGCGCTGCCCCCGGACTGGGGTGTACTTTGCTGGACGCCACGTTGTAGAAATCTAATTCTACGCCAAGACGATCCGCAGTGCCACCTGATAGCGGTGGTTGGTGGTGCAACGGATTTTCCAGTAGATGTGCAATTTTGTTGGATTATCAAGCGACCGTGGTTCTTAAAAATCGTTAATTTGACGATAAAAAAAACACACACACAAAACAACAGCACTGCAGTTATGTCAGCAGGTTGAAAATCAATATTTACTGCGAATGTTGGACATTCGAATTCGAATTGCCGCCAATTAAGGAATCAGCTGCGAGTTAACATCCTTTCGATAACATTTTGATACTACACTTTATTTCCAAAAAGTATTTAAGTACAAGAGACGTAAATAGCCCAACGATAATGGAATATACATTCCATTATCGTTGACGCATCCATGGCATGGAGAGAGGTTATCGATAGTGGGCGTGCCAATTTCGGCTCATGTATATATACTCATTGGCTCCATTCTAACCTAAGCGTGTTACCGGCTTCAGCTATTTTCATAAACTGCAAGTTTTAAATATCAAAAATGTTCTATCTATTAGTCAAATATTAGCTTAAAATTGGTTATTTATTGAAAACCTTCAGCAAAAAAAAATAGCGCCAACTGAACAGTTTTCTAAGACCAAACCGCTGTTAATAACATTTCAGCAGCGTTTTGTGTTAACAGCGCAAGGAAGAAGAAGAAAAACTGCAAGAAGAACAACATCGTGCAGTCGGAATGGGTGACAACGTGGTGACGGAATTAAATAATTTGGATTTGAATAAGCAGAAGGCATGTTAAAATCCTTAGAATTTCATTCGTCTGTATAAAAACATAAACGTAATTAAGTTATGCTTAAAGTGTTGCCAATTGTTGGTGCATTCAGAGGCAGCAACGTCAAAACTTTGCACAATATTCAAGTGCTGTCGCTGGCCAAAAATCAACAGCAGTTTATACAATCGCAACAACAACAACGGGGCATACGCAGCAGTCGGTGCTACGCAACTTTGGTTGGTGTTCCCGCTTGCAATTGTGTTTATCATTTAACTATTTTATTGCCACATCATATTTACCTGTGCAAATGTACGCGTGTGTGTATGTGTGTGTCGTATTGTCATGTTTATGTATGTCAAATGCTAAAATGAATCACAGCTACCGGCTACTGTGACGTCACTAACTTCAACAGCAATTACAAATCCTCTCTCTTTATTATCTGACAACATGTAACTGTTTTATTGCATCAGCTCCGTGGAAAGTAGATAAAAGCGAAGAGTAAAGTAGGGCCACCAAAATTTTTGTTTTTGTGTGACTGACAACTGTCTAAACAACAATACAAAAGCATACACCGAAAAATCATTAAATATAATTGCTTTTTAACAATGTACTTTGCTTACGTAGCTAACGAAGATTGATACAGTTACCTTTTACTGCTTCAATAGCTATTGCGTATTATTGATTTTTTTTTGTTTTAAACACATTGCAGGCTGCGAAGATGAAGAAGGAGAAAAAAGAAAAGCCCGCAGGAGCTGGCGGTGACACTCGCAAGGGTAATATAAAACAAGTTATTTAAATATACTTTCATTACTTAATTAAAACTACAATATATTTTACAGAGCTAAATCCATGGCCACAGTATATCGAAGAGCGTAATGTGTTCTGGGAGAAGTGCAAAGCGGAGTATCTAGCTGAACTAGCTGCCAAGCCGCGCACACCGATTAAGGTGACACTACCCGATGGCAAACAGGTGGATGCAACTGCCTGGGAGACAACACCCTATGACGTCGCAAGTGGCATTAGCAAGGGTCTGGCCGAAAACACCGTTATCTCCAAGGTGAACGGAGAAGTTTGGGATTTGGATCGTGTTTTGGAAGGCGATTGCAGTCTGCAGCTGCTCAAGTTCGATGATCCCGAGGCGCAGGCTGTGTTCTGGCACAGCTCAGCGCATATTATGGGCGAAGCCATGGAACGCATCTATGGTGGACATCTGTGCTATGGTCCGCCCATCGAAAGTGGCTTCTACTACGACATGCATCTCGAAGGCGAGGGCGTAAGTTTACTTTACCCAAGTCCAAGCTGGTTTTTATTGTATACATATCTTGTTTAGATCTCCACGAATGATTATGGCACAATGGAGACGCTGGTCAAGCAGATTGTTAAGGAAAAGCAAAACTTTGAGCGTCTGGAGATGAAGAAAACCGATTTGCTGGAGATGTTCAAGTACAATGAGTTTAAGTTGCGCATCCTTAACGAAAAGGTGACCACAGATCGCACCACGGTCTACAAGTGCGGCTCACTGATCGATCTCTGTCGTGGTCCACATGTGCGTCACACTGGCAAAGTGAAGGCACTGAAGATCACCAAAAACTCATCGACCTATTGGGAGGGCAAAGCAGATGCAGAGTCGCTGCAGCGTGTCTATGGCATCTCATTCCCCGATCCCAAGCAGCTCAAGGAGTGGGAGAAACTTCAGGAGGAAGCAGCCAAGCGAGATCATCGCAAGATTGGACGTGAACAGGAGCTCTTCTTCTTCCACGAGCTGTCGCCTGGCTCGTGCTTCTTTCAACCACGCGGCGCACACATCTACAACACGTTAATGAACTTGATTCGTGGCGAATATAGAAAGCGAGGTTTCCAGGAGGTCATCTCACCAAACATCTACAATGCCAAACTCTGGATGACATCCGGCCACTGGCAGCACTATGCGGACAATATGTTCTCCTTCGAGGCAGAGAAGGAGAAGTTCGCATTGAAGCCCATGAACTGCCCAGGTCATTGTCTGATCTTCGATAATCGTAATCGCTCCTGGCGCGAGCTACCACTTCGCATGGCCGACTTTGGTGTGCTGCATCGTAATGAGCTCTCTGGTGCATTGACTGGACTGACACGCGTGCGCCGCTTCCAGCAAGATGATGCGCACATCTTCTGTGCGCCCGAGCAGATCAAGAGCGAAATGAAGGGCTGTCTGGACTTTTTGCGTCATGTGTACACCATCTTTGGCTTCTCATTCCAGCTGGTTTTGTCCACACGGCCAGAGAAGTATTTGGGTGAGCTGGAGCAGTGGGATGCTGCAGAGAAGGCGCTAGCCGAATCTCTTAATGAGTTTGGCATGCCCTGGAAGGAGAATCCCGGCGATGGTGCTTTCTATGGACCCAAAATTGATATTACCATTATGGATGCACTGAAGCGTCCATTCCAATGCGCTACCATACAGCTAGACTTCCAGTTGCCCATTCGCTTCAATCTCAACTACATTGCCGACGATGGCGAAAAGAAGCGTCCGGTTATCATCCATCGCGCCATCCTTGGCTCCGTGGAGCGCATGATTGCCATTCTTACGGAGAACTATGCCGGCAAGTGGCCATTCTGGCTATCACCACGCCAAGTCATGGTCGTCCCAGTGGGTCCCGCCTACGATGACTATGCCAAATCGGTTCAAGATCAACTCCATGCCGCTGGCTTCATGAGCGAATCCGATTGCGATGCCGGCGACACAATGAACAAGAAGATACGAAATGCTCAGCTGGCTCAGTTCAATTTCATTTTGGTGGTTGGCGACAAGGAACGATCCTCGAACACGGTCAATGTTCGCACCCGAGACAACAAGGTGCATGGCGAAGTAACCGTTGCGGAACTGATCATCAAATTACAAAAGATACGCGATGAGTTTATCACAAATGAGGATAACTTCTAAGCTTCGACTCCATCTATACTCAAATAATATCTTATTTATATATACATATATCCGAAGTGTTATAATTAGCTTTGCAGAGCAAAACGACAGGCATTTTTTTCAGTTGTATTTACGCTTTACATTTATAAAATTCCCAAATAAAAACAAAGCCAATGTTATCCAAGCATCGAGGCTCAAGTAAAAAATGATTACTTGGCAATTTAATTGCAGCCTCCTCTTGTCGAATAATGAATTTTGTATAATCAGTTGATTATACTGAGTATACCATGCTTATCGTTAACTTTTTGTCTGACAACGGAAATTGTTTTTAACATATATCGATAAGATATATATGTATATATGTATGTGACAGCAGTGAGTCATTTTGTTTTGATGAATTGCTTAAATTTTTTGGAAAATTAAAAGGTCGAGTAATCATACTTTGGGTTTTTTAGTTTTGTTTCTTTTAATTTATTGCTAATACTTATTATGTTTAGTTTCATAATTTGATTTATTAAAAATTGCGTTTCGTATTTCAATTTTGTAAGCTTTTGCTTGTTGCGTAAAAAATGCACAAAGTTTTCTCTCTCTCTCTCTCTCGCTAATCGAAGCAAAAAATTGTTAATATGTTTTAATTGTTTACACTGCCTGTTTCATAAAAATACATATTCATATATATTTATTCATAAGATGCCAAGTGATGCGCCAACCAACTGCTACTGCTGGGCCTCTACCACTAAAAAAATGAAAGTAAAACCAGAAAAAACCAAAATGGAACTGGAAATCGCAAAGAGCGCTGGTTTATGATCACTTCTTAGGCGGGGCGGAGAGGATGTTTGAACACAAGCTGGCTTATTGGTATCTAATCTGCATTCAAGAGGACGATTTAAAGGCAACCAGCACACACAAGTCTTGGAATGTTGTTGTTGTTTGCGTTTAGTGTTCATTTGTGATTATTTTTTTTTCATTTTTGTTGTAAGTACAAGTTATGAGAGAGTGGGGAAAAAGCTTGGTTCACTCGTTCGCGGATAAATAGTTGGGTTAACTAGTTAAATGTTCAGATTTGTATAAAACAATATCGTCAAAAATTGTAAGCATTGCACAGAAAGTTAATAGTTAACTTTCCCCCTTTAGCCGGCACATGTGAACCGAGCTTAACTATTTTTAGCTTGAAGATTAGGATTAGGCGCATACTTATATTGCAATGCATTTGTTTAACGTAGTACATATTATTTAGCCGATTTGCGTTAAATTAGTTTTTTTTAGTCTATTTATGTTTGTTTTGCTATCATTTCGTTTTATCATCTTGTTTTTGTTTTTTTATATATATAAATAAACTTAAACATAAGAATTGTGTTTGTATGTGTGCATCTTATGTTTATCTTGCATTTTAAGCATGTTTATCTTTATAGACCGCTGCCCACATACGTACAACCGGTGTACACCCTGTCGTCGACAGCGCATGTGTGTATGTCTGTGTGTGTCAGTGTGTGTGTGTGTGTGTTTCGAGGTCGTAGCGGAGGTTGTGAAATGGGAGAGGGAGGATTGGATTGGGATTTTGATGGGTTGGCCGAGTTTTAGCAGGCACAGCCACCTTCGGGATCCTTTGTCTCATTGGGCGAGTCCTTAAGCACAACCTCTTGCATATCCTCCGATGGCTTGTTCTCCGTTGAATCCATGCCCGGCAGCGCCGCTGCGACGCGCCTAAACAATTGTTTCACATTGTATCCGGCCTTGGCGCTGGTCTCGATGAACATCACATTTAGCTCTTTCGCCTTGCGTTCGCCCTCCTCGGTAGACACTTGCCGTTTGTCGGACAGATCCGTTTTGTTGCCGACAAGCATGATGATGACATCACTGCCTCGCTCCGTGCGCACGTCATCGATCCACTTGGACGTTTGATGGAATGAGTTTGTGTTCGTGATGTCGTAGACGACAACGGCGACGGTTGAGTCGCGTATGTACGAGGGTATCAGTGAACGGAAACGCTCTTGGCCCGCCGTATCCCACAACTGCAGACGCACCGTCCGATCCTCCAGGTACATTGTCTTTGATAGAAAATCAATACCAATTGTCGCCTGATAGGTGTTGTCAAAGCTGTCATACATGAACCGTGTAATCAGCGACGTTTTCCCCACACTCTGTTCGCCCAGGAACACCAGTTTGAATTTCCGCAACGGATTGCCAAAATCACCGGATGACATGTTTATGCTTTTCTTAGTGGTTCAACTCTTGTACGTGTCGTGTCGACTTTTTCTTAATTGTGGGTTTGCTGACCTCTCCTCTCTCTCACGTCTTACTTGAGCACTCTCTCCACCTTTTGTTTTGCTATTGGGGCGTGATACTTTTGCGGCTTCTACTGCACACGTTGCACTTTATTTTGGTTCTTTAAATAGTCACACGCACTTTTTATTGTATACTTTGCGCAACCGCTAAGTCGCGCTATTAACGTAGTAGTATTAATAAAATTTTCGTAGAAAAAGTCAGCCACCGAGTCGATCTGAGTCAGTTGTAGGGATGGCTATCGATATATTATCTATATCGATAATAGACGTCCAGTTGGCAAAAAAAAATTAACAACATGCTAAAAAATACCAAGTCGTGGGAGGCATCAAAATACTAATTTAAATACAGCATTGTTACCATTGCCTCAATTTTCAAACACATGATTTGTAGTTGTAGCAAAGCTTTTGATTTGCTTTATCGCTTAGTGAAAATATTAAATTATTATTAAGAACTCACTTGTGATATTCAACTTATCAGTATACTTACATACATATATGTATTTCCAAGAAGCTACTTGAGTTCAAGTTAAGTACACACACATTTATAGACAGATAGTTTTAACATATGCCTTATACCAAAAGAATTGTGGCTCTTGTTTGTTAGTTGCCACTTTGTTATGGCTATAATTAATCTGACCACCCTTTCAATTAAAACAAACGCTTATCTTGTGTGTGTGTTAAGCGTAAATTGAAATTTCTTATCATTCATAGACACAAGGCAAGGAAAAATGTCGTATCTCGTTTTAATTTAAACGGCACCCGATAAAGGAAAATATAAACAGTTCCCCGAAAACCGCAACGATGAACGGTCATCACTTATATCTGATCGCGTGCCTTTACCTATTTGGCTTCTGTGGGATATCGGCGGCGCTTGTCAGATCAGCACCTGAGCAAACTGGACCCCATGGACGTGTTGTGGGCGGCGCTACAGCATCGGTTAACAGTGCACCCTATGCGGCGTCCATGCAGTACAAAGGCACCCATTACTGTGCCGCCAGCATTATTAATGCCAACTGGCTAGTGACAGCCGCCCATTGTCTGACCAATCGTGCCCAGGTCCTTGCTAGTACCTTGGTGGCTGGTAGCAATGCTGTGGCCGGAACTGCATCTACTACGCAAAAGCGCAGCATTACCTATTTTATCATTAATGATCTGTATACTGGTGGAACTGTTCCCTATGACATTGGTTTGGTTTACACACCAACGGCGTTTACTTGGACCGCTGCTGTGTCGGCTGTCAGTCTGCCAAATTCTGGTGTAGTGCCCACCGGTACTGCTAACTTATATGGCTGGGGAAGTACATCAACAACAAATACGGCCACATATCCGAGCGTACTTCAAGTGGCTGCCAACGTGCCCATTATCAGCTTGAGTTCGTGTGAGACAGCTTTAGGCAGTAAAGGATCAGATGTTCATAGTACGAACTTGTGTACGGGTCCTCTTACCGGTGGTGTTAGCATCTGTACGTCGGACTCTGGAGGTCCTCTGGTCCAGGGTAACGTTCTTATTGGCATCGTATCGTGGGGAAAATTGCCATGTGGACAGGCCAACTCGCCCTCTGTTTACGTCCAGGTGTCCTCGTTTACATCGTGGATTGCGGCCAACCAAAAAGTCCAATAACGTATATTTTGTATATTATTGAACAAATAAATACCAGCAAATATAAGTGTGGTATTTTAAGTTATTGGTATTTAAATTTAGCGCGACAGGAGCTTTTTTGAATGTTGGTCACGCTTTAAAGTTATCGATATTATTAATAGAGCCATTGTCTTGCACTACTATCGTGTGTAGGGCGACAAAAAAGAAAATAATTCCAAAAATTAAAGTTCAAGCATTTAATTTAAAAGTTTAGTAAGTGTGCCACAATGGAAGTCGAAACACCGACAACTGAACACAACAGAGAGTTTGCCGATGTCGACATTAATAATGGCTCAGCGTCTGGTGTATCCGACGATGAGGAAGAGGAGGTGCCAGCGCCAGGCAGTGTAACGTTGGAACATGATAATGATTTATTTGTATCGGCAATGTCCCCAAGTGAAGTGCATGTAAGTTCTGCGAGAGGTGATTTAATTTCTTTATAATGCGTCGCAAATGGGCGGCGTTCGCCTTTTTTTTCGCTTTATCGTTATTGCATTGCTTTGTTTGATGTGTGTGACAACGCCACAATGCTGCCGCCGCCCCTCGAAGTGACAATTGAATCCATTTGTTGATTAGGCTAATTATCGCATTAGGAATGCTGTTGTATATGTTTATGTACATTTGTTGGTTTTTGATTGCAGCGTCGTATTTCCGCCAGCAATTTGGAGGAGGTGCTGACAGATGATGGGGATTATTTCATACAAATTGTTGTATCAGATCCCCAGAAGGTTGGCGATGGCATGAGCTCGTATTTGGCATACAAGTGAGTCATAGAAAGTCTTATCTCAGAATTCCCTCTGCCATTTATGACGCCTTTTGTTTTTCTTTTTTTAGAGTAACAACAAAAACGAACATTCCAAAATTTAAGCGCACTGAGTTTAGCACTTTGCGCCGATTCAGCGATTTTCTTGGTATACATGATCTATTGGTTAACAAGTACTTGCGAATGGGAAGGATTGTACCGCCGGCACCGTCAAAGAATATAATTGGCAGCACCAAGGTTAAAATGAGTCCACAGCAATCTGAGCCAGGAACACCGATTAATCAGGAATGGATCGAGATAAGGCGTGCGGCACTGGAGCGTTATGTGCATCGTACAGCTCAACATCCGGTGCTTCGTGTCGACTCGGATTTTGTTAATTTTTTGGAAAGTGATCAGGAATTGCCACGTGCTGTTAATACGTCCGCTCTCAGTGGTGCTGGCGTTATTCGGCTATTCAACAAAGTTGGCGAGACTGTCAACAAGATAACGTACAAAATGGATGAGAATGATCCGTGGTTTGATGATAAAATAACCGAAGTCGAGAATTTAGATGCGAATCTACAGAAACTTTCGTCGGCATTGAAATCGCTAACATCCTCGCGTCGGGAGTTATCTGTTTTAACTGGCCTGGTGGCCAAATCGGCTGCGATGTTGAGCACCTGTGAGGAGCACACTGGATTATCGCGGGCACTGTCCAATCTAGCTGATGTGGAGGAGAAGATTGAGCTGCTACGATCCGAGCAGGCCAATTCAGACTTCTATATACTGGCGGAGTTTGTCAAGGATTATTTGGGGCTATTCAGTGCCATTAAGTGCATTTTTCATGAGCGTGTCAAGGCGTTTCAAAATTGGCAATACGCCCAAATGCAGTTATCAAAGCGCCGTGAGAACCGCGGACGCTTCGAGCTGGCCAATCGTGCCGACAAATTAGATCAGGCGCAACAAGAGGTTGAAGAGGTTGGATCAACAATCTAATATTTGCTTATATTATATTTTAATATTTTCTTGCTATTTAACAGTGGCAGGGCAAGGTGCAACGTTGTCAGCAACAATTCGATGATATTTCTTCGGAGATAAAGCGTGAAATGGAACGTTTTGAGCTAACAAGAGTGAAAGACTTGAAAGCAAACATTATCAAGTACATAGAAGTGCAAATGGCGCATCAGCAACAGGTATAAAATTAATTTAAGGTCACTGATCTTAATTCAAAACTGTTAATACATATTTCTTTTATCTCACAGATAATTAGCTACTGGGAGGCCTTTGCACCATTTGCCAGAGAAATCGTTTAACTTGAATCTAAATCGCCAGTTGCATTTCCAACAAAATGTTCGATTAGCAGCTTAAGCGGCATTGTGCTACGAATATTTAATCTTTATAATGTGCGTGTGTTAATTTTTGCGGGACCAATGATGATGTCGTCACCAGACGCTAATCTTGAAATGAAGCCGCTGTCGCTGCTGTTGGACATTTGCTAACGCTTTAAATTCCTCTCAATTCGTACCCCTTATGGTATTGATTATTCTTGCAGAAAAAGTTGAACTTTTATTACAAATGCATTCTTACACACATACACTTGCATATACGTATATATTTTTATTCATACACAGTAATTATTATTATTATAATATTATTGCAAATGTTGCTTTTATTTTTGTAAATGTATACAAAAACACAATGTTTATTATAGACTTTTGGTGCAGTCTACATGTCGCAGAGCGCGAAATTATTCTCATTCTATATTCGGTATTATCTAAACAAAACAAAAACAAAAAATAACTTCAATGAAGCCAGTTATTAAATGAAAGTTCATGAAACAAATTAAAATATGTAATTCACAAGTGATTGAATTGGGAAATGATTTTTCCACAATTGTTGTTGATATATATTAATTCCTAATCCCTTTTGAAACAAGACAAAAAAGCATAAACAAATAAATTTGTAAATATGTATATATAATGAAAGATTAATTATTTATAATTGCGAGAAGCTTGAAGTTTCTCGAGCCATTTAAATGTTAACGATATCACCTCATCGATAACATAGATAACGATATTAAACAAGTGTCTCCGCTAACTGTGAATGGCAAAACAAAACTTGCACTGTGAATGGTGAAATTATAATGAAAATATTGTATAGTCATTGCGTCTAGCGGTTTCTCGAACTTTATGTCAATTCTAGCTTTATTATAAAAACAGTCTGAGCCCACTAATCGCATTTACTTGGTCACAAATAACGAAGGTGTAAGTACATGTAATGGAGTTTCCACATTTAGGCCAACACTGCAACGAAGCAACATGCAACAGATTGGGTGAGTTTTTTTTAGATCCAATTAAACAAAAACAATACACTATTAAAAACAAAATATTTCTTTAGATTTCCTGCCCGTCAAATGTGATTCATGTGAGAAGGTGTTCTGTGCCACGCACTACAACTATGATCGCCACAATTGCCCTGGCGCTCATCGCAAAGATTTTCAAGTGCCTATCTGTCCGCTGTGCGGAGAACCAGTGCCAACTGCCCCAGGCGTTGAGCCGGATCTAACCGTTAGCCAGCACATTGATAAGCAATGTAAGTCGGACAGCAAAAAAATTTACACAAATCGCTGCCATGCCAAAGGCTGTAAACGAAAAGAGCTAATCCCCGTGCAGTGCTCGCAATGCAAATTAAATTTTTGCCTACGTCATCGCCACACCAGTGATCATGACTGCCAACCTCCAACCACTGCTAGTACAACTTCGAGCACAACACAAGGCGTCTTTAAGCTATTTACTGATACCCGTGCAAGAGCAGCACAGGCGGCTGAGAAACGTCGCCAACCAAATCCGAAAGCAATAGGAGTTCCAACAGCAGCAACTACTGCCGTTGCGCAACGCACCCATGTTCAAAATATACAAGGAAATATGGTAAGTCTATAGAATGAGAACCTTACAACATATGTCTTAAATTTCCTTATAACTTGTTTTTCCCATCAGACGGAGGATGAGGCATTGGCGCGTGCTTTGGCCCTTTCTATTATGGAGGAAGATAATGCAGCTGATAGTAATCGTCGCACAACTACCACAACTAATGCGCAGCGCACAACGACTGTCGGAGGTCAGCAAGCGAATAGCAAGGACAAATGCACTCTGTCCTAAAGTTCAAAAACCGTACCAAATAACACATATCCATTTCTTGACCAGCAGCCTATGTGCTGCCCGCACAGTTAGGTGCTTAGTAAAACTTTTTCGTCATTATTGTTGTAACTATGTATGTTGATAATTTATATTTTTTGTTTTGACTTCGTCACATTCTCTTGCATGCTTAAGGCTGCTTAGCAAAAATAATTAAATCGCTCCTGTTTCCTCACTTTCACAATCAGCTTAAACTTTTGGTGAAAACAGGCGCGATTGCTTAGATTTAAAAATACATTGATTTTTGGGGAGGATTACATAAAAACTAACATATATTGCATTCTACTCTGAGCTGATCTGGGTTGATGTCTGTTCTACAAGTACTTCTTTTGAATCTGAAACTTGTCTCACATTCTCAACGGCTGTTGCGGCTGTTGTCGCCTGCTCGTTTTCAGGCTGCTCCACTATTTGTTGATCCTTAGCCATTTCGATCTTACTTTCGACACCCATTGCAGTGTTCGCCTGATCGTTTTCGGGCTCTTCTACGACCACAGCTTGTGCGTGCTCCGCCTTGTTTGATACTGTACTATGTTGTCGACCAAACGTTGCACCATCCACTGATGATGAGGTGCTTATTTTGCGCGCTGCTGCTGCAAAACTGGCGACGCCTTCCGCGGCTAAGATGCTGGCACTTGAAAGCAGAATGGACACTTGTTCGGCAGACGGGCAACTCGTGATGATCATATCATCGGCTGAATAACCATTTGTTGTTAGCAACTGTTCCAGCTTAACAAAGGATTGGATGATGTTGTTCTGCAAAAGGGATATGGTTCAATACGCATCACTTTAGGATAAGGAAAAACTTACGCGTATGGGCCTAAAGATTATAAACTCTGTATCACGGTTGCTTAGATATAGCTGCATGGCGCGTTGCAACACTGCCAGCTTAGCTTTGATCAAACGCTGCGTCTCCTGTATAATGCTACTTATCTGCTGTGGACTTGCCCAGGTGCTTTGACGTAATACGTAATTGATTTTTCCTGCTGGAGAAGCTGGCGTCGTTGTCACCGCTTTGCTGGTGTCATGGGCCAACAGTGCTTGTGCTTTGTCAAGGAATGTTACGAGTGGACCGGCCAGCATGTGAACGGCATCCTTGATGTACTGCTCGCAAACGGTCTTTAGTTGACGATCCACTTCTTTGCGAGAGTCTAGCAAGTGTTCCTTGATTTGTGGCGTGCCCTCGAGCAGGAATTCGAGGAGTGCATTATTACTGCCCATAGAGAAGAGCTGTTTCCGTTTCTGTAGCAGACCAAAAGCTGCCGTCTTCACCTTACTGAAGTCCAGCGAGGTCTCCCTTATTGTGAAATCCACACGAAATGGTGCAATCTGTTCGCGCAGTATGAGCAAGTGTTTAACTTCAAAGAGTTCGCCATCAATGGGCGTCTTGGCGGCAGAGATCTTTATCGCTGCCTGCGAAACACTTTGTATGCAAAGCTTCAGAGCTTCCTGGGATAAACCCTGGAATATGGGTAAGTCAACGCAGCGATAAAGACGCGATAGGCAGACCAAAGTTCGTCGCACCGTTGGATACCACATGCCATGAAGATCAGCAGGTGAATCTAAACAATAAAAATTAGGACTAATAAACATTCTTCGGTGTTCGATTGAAACATACTCATCTGTTTGACTCTGTAAGAAGTATCCACGCTCTCGGCTTCACTGGACATCACAGAGGCACGCGATTCCGAGCGTCGCAACTGAACAGGCTCTTGCAGCGATAGCGCAATGCTCTGTCAATAAATGAAGTATTCAAAAGATGATAGAAATAAAAAAAAGCAACTGTGTTACCTCCATCATTTCCAGTTTCTCTGGATAGGCCAAATCGCCTGTTGATGGGTTATAGTTTTGTATATCGGATTGCAGATACAAATGTGCACGGAACACCAAACGCTCTTGAACATCTTGCAGCAGCTGATGCGCTATGGTTGCAAATGCCTCCAGTCCGCTTGCTGTTACAAATTGTTTAAACATACAGTTAAAACAATATGCAGTTTAAATAAAGTTAATGGCGTAAACATACGATTTTGTTGCACATGTTCCTCAAGCATTTCGATGCGTAATATAGAACAGATCTCCGCCAGTGTTTCCAAGTGATTGATGTGTATAATAAACGGTCGCATGGTATCATACAGTATTGTGCACAGACCCTCCAAATAAACACTGCAAAAGAGGTTTTATTGAAATGGATAGGGCATTAACGTTTAAAAGAACTTACGTCAAATGCGCTGCTCCTGTGCCAAAGAATTGATAATACAAACGCTGCTCATCCTGGCACACGTGTACCAAAAAAGCGCATGCACTGCGCGTTAAGGAACAATGATCACCCTTGTGAGCATTCTTTACGTTCTGTATGGACTGATTAACAGCGGATGACATGACACCTGCTCTCTGCGCCAAATAATGCTGCTGCAGATCTGTCATTAGCTGGCCGTACTCGTTTCTGTTGCTGTTCTCCAGTCGTGATTCAATTAGCTGGGCAACGCGTTTCACTTTAGCTGCCGATGTTTGATATTTTCCATAGTACAAGGCAAACGCGGCATCAGGTGCTTGCAATGAAGCATCACCGGTGGCACCATTACGTGGATGCAATGTTGCTTCTGTGGCCTGGTTAATGATATTCACAACGTAGTTGCGCACCAAACTAGTTGCCTTGGATAGGCACTGCTTGTACTTCAAATTGTAGGCAGCAGCATCTTTAAAGTTTGGCTAAAATAATTTACAATTAATAAGTGAACCTTTCGATGTTACCTTGAAAGCTACTTACATGTTCCGATAGATAGTTTAAGCAGTCGTCAATTTTGTTTAAGCACTCACGGAACGCTTCGCTAGCCACGGAAAGAGTTGGACTCTGTAGTCGCTGATTCAATAGCTCAACTTGACTAAAGTAGTGCAGACGTTGTTGAATTTCGTTGCTGAGCTCTTGGAGCTTTTGCTGCTCATCGATAAGCTGCTCACTGGCCGTATTAAGAGCACTGGTCTTCTGGGAGACAAACTCATATTCGGCGCTAAGCGCACCTAGACGTTCCATGGCCACCGAGATTTGCGTTAGCATGTGTGCACATTCCGCTTTGCGTTGCTCCAGTTGCTGCAGATACTTGTGGTAGTTGGCATCGCCACGTTGTTCAATCTCCGTATTGACATTCACAAACCACAACAGAAAATCGTTGGTATTTTGCAAGCCGCCCTCAGGCAGCTTTATGTCTGCAACTTTCTCATTGCTGCTCTCTGCTGGTTTAATAACGTTAGAAGGCGTTGCTGGCACCGTTAACTGTGGACAAATAAAGTGTGTTGTCAATATCAAGACATTTGTTTGCATTGCGTGTCAATTGGATTTGGATGTTGACGTTGTTCGGCTTACCGTTGTTTCGTCGTCGTGCCACAAATTTGTCAGCACATCCAGATGCTCCTCCTGCTGAGCGCTTAGCGCTGCAAGGGGATCTGTTTTTGACTCCCATTGCATTAAGCGATTACGAATTTTACGCAAATTTTCATTTTCGCTTTGCGCGCTGGCGACGTCATCCATTTTCCTATAGAATCCAATGCTGAGCAAAAAAACAGCTGTTCGGCTGCGTTCGTTTATTGATCAGCTGTGTAAGAGTGTATACACTGGCGATAGCAAATCGTTGACGATTAAATGTGCACACACTGGTAATCTATCGAAACTCTGTTGCTGTTGCATTTTGTAGGCGTTGTTCGTTAATTGTTAATTTTTTGGTCGAAATGGCCCCGCAGCCGGTGGTAACGGGTCTGTCGCCCAAGGAGGGTCCTCCCGGTACACGCGTCATCATACGTGGCGAGTTCTTGGGCACCCGTGTGCAAGACCTTATCGGTATTAAATGCGTTTGTCATCATCGATCCATTTTCATAGCCATTCATTTTCTTGCGACTTTTCAGGTCTTAAAATTTGTGGCTCTGACTGTCTGTTGTCGGCTGAGTGGAAATCAGCTAACAAGATCATAGCACGCACAGGCCCCGCCAAAGGTAAAGGCGATATTATAGTGACAACTAACAGTGGAGGTGTTGGCACATCCACTGTGCAGTTTCGTGCTTACCATGAGACAATTGGTCCGCTCAAGGAGTCAGCTGTGTGGATTGAGGAGTCGCCATCACAAAATTTTGCCTGGGGTCGACGCACGCTCACCCAATCTGGGCTTACACAGGAGGATCCTTTGGGTTTATCCATTGAAGGCAACGAGCAGAAAATCCCAGAAGACTTACGTGATTTATTTCCTGATGCTTGCGGTGACTTGTCGCAAGAGAACTTCTCACCTGCCTGGTTCATGCTCGAGAATCACTTGGCCACATCTTTTGAGGACTTAAAAGCCGGTCTGGCCTATCTCAAGCGCAAAGTGGAGAGCCAAAAGGAGGGGCAACTCTCTTTTCTGAAGTCAAATGCTGGATCTGTCATTGATCAGCTGGACACGTTGATGAACATTCGTGATAAGCTACAGGAAGATGTCAAGCTGCACGGCAGCGAGCCTTTTAACATTCTCGAGCAGTCAATTGAGAGTGAGTGTCCTTTTCTGTTGGCTCTCTTAGATAACTAATCTTTCTTCCACTTTCTAGACTCCATCAGTGAATCGCAAAAGATCTTCACAGATGTGCTCGTGCGCAAGGAGAAAGCGGACTCCACACGCTCAGTGCTCTTTGCACTGTCACGTCACAAGTTTCTCTTCTGTCTGCCCAACTCGGTGGATCGGCGCGCTAAAGCGGGCGAATACGATTTTGTGGTTAATGATTATTCGCGTGCCAAGAATTTGTTTGGCAAAACAGAGCTGGCGATCTTTCGCCAAGTTCTAGAGGAGGTGGATCAACGCATTTTGCTTATAAGACGCCAACTACACGAGAAGGTGGTCAAGATGCCGCAAAGTGTGGAGCAGCAAAAGAAGCTGATTAAAGCGTTGACCAGCTTGGAGCTTCAGCAGAGTGGCACTCCAATTGGGGATCGATTGCGCAACACGGATCCCGCTTGGGACGCCATTGAAGCGCGTGCCAAATACTTGGAGGCCACCTTTCGCCAGACCTTCGAGCAACACGCTAACAAAGATTCTGGCACGCAAGAGAAATCCAAGAGCCGTGATCCCAATCAGGCGCCCAGCCGTGTGAACTTTTGTGAGGAACTCTGCGATATTGCCGCCTCCCAGTTGCCCGATCTGTGGCGACTGGGTCAGCTCTATTTCACCGGAGAATTGCGTGGACCCCATGATCCTAAGCCAGGCGATTTCAAGCGCATGGTACTTAATGCCATCGAGAAGTTTTGTGTTTACTTGCGCCTCGCCATCCTCATTGCAGCCGATCAGCGTGCGTTGCGGCAATCAAGTGGACTGGCCTGGCCCATTGGCTCCTCCTCGGCGACGCATCATTTTTTACCCTGGATACCGCAATGTTTGCGATACACTCGCATTGCTTATGCCACACTAATTGGACTTGATTTGCCATCGGAGGCACTGGACATTATACAGAAACTTATTGATGAGGTGCGTTTGTTTTGTTTTTCCATCATTTTCAAACGCGCCACGGATCGTTGCAAGAAGCTGGGCGTTCAGGAGACTTGGGAGATGACTGTAGAAGATTATCCGGGTGCTACGCTGTTGCCGGCAGCGCTAGAATCCCTGCTAATCGAGACCCTGGATGAGGTGCAAACTGTCTGCATGCAGCCAGAAGTACGTGAGGGTAATCTCCTCGAGCCGCACTCGGATGGACAGCGCGAGGTGACGCAGCGCTTGCAGGAACTCTTATCAGCTTTTAGCGGCGTCATTGCAGAGCTCGCCTATCCCGCTCACGACGATGAGACGCCCACACATAATGTGTCCCAACTTCTTGGCTTTCCCAATGCCCAGCAACCGGAGTCGGTGTCGGGCGTTGGCAGCGCGTCTGTCAGCTGGGAACAACGCATGTTGTGCTGCTTGGCCAATTATGCGTATTGCAATAAGAGCTTCTTTTCCCACATCGGTGCAATATTTGTACGCTATGGTTACCCACTGCCGACGCTGGCCATTGAAACCGCACGCTACAATGTGAATCAGTTGTTCACCAATCTGCTGGAGGAGTATGTGGAACACAAGGGTGATCCTCTAGTGGGCACCATTGAGCCATCCATGTATCTGGGTCGCTTTCAGTGGGATAACGAAATGGAAATTGGATTGGGTCAGCTGCGTCCCTATGCCCACGAATGCTGCGATAATCTTGTTGGTGTTTACTCCGAAGTCTACAGCATATCGCCATCCTTGCTGCGTCCCATTCTCGAGTCCATTGTGCAAACCATTTCTGAGGAGCTGGCACGTCTAATGAGCTGCGTTCAACGCTTCAGCTATACGGGAGCAATTCAGGCCCATGTCGATATACGACTCCTGCGCGATGCACTCGAGAACTATGCCAATGAGACGGCCAAGTGAGTTTGAATATTTTAATTCTTGTATTTGAAATCTTCAACTAAATGGTTGTTTTTTGTCAATAGGAACTACTTTATGGAGGCATTAGAAGCCATAAGTCCACCACTCAACAGCGAGCAGAAGCGCAAAGCGGATGAGATACTGGAACGTGTGAAGCTCAATATGCGGCTGCAGTTGCTCTGTTTCAGCGTGAAAGAGCCCTAGGCACATTCCCTCAACCCTTAGCGAACGTGTAGAAATTTCCATTTATGAACTTCACTCGCAAGAGTGTAAGATTTATACACTTGCTTTTAAGACGTTCCGACTTTTTATGTTTGCAACAGCTCGTAATTTATAGTATTTATTAAGCAAAAGTAATGGTTACATAGCATGGAGTACAACTCTTATCAAAAAGTATAAAACTTAGTCTTATTGAAACGTATAAAATTTACTGAACACTTTTTTTTAAAGCTTAAAATCAAAAGTGAAATTGCTGCCCTCTTTTTCATACTTCGCTGTCATCATTTTGATGGCCTGCTCCACATCGATGGTGTTGAATTTCTCCTGGACACGCTGTTTAATGGGATTCTCAATGGCATCCATGATCTGATAGCGCAACAAATTGGGCAGCACATTAACCGCAAACTCCATGACATAATCCAAGGTGCCGGCACCATCGGAACGCACCTGAATATTACCCATATCGAATTGCAGATCATCGATCTGTGGTCGCTTGCGTGTGTCAAGTGATTGACTGACCTCCACGGTGGCGCGTATATGCTGCACAGTAAACTGAATATGACCGACGCGTGTCATCAGACCAAGTCCGATTTCCCACTGTCCGGCGCCAGTGATCTGCTGGGTGCCCACTTGCAGATGCAGTGAAATTGTATTATTTTTCATTGCAGCAGTTATGTTGCCGACGCGATAGAAACTCGAGATGCCATTGATCCAAGTGTGCGAGAGCTGTACACTGAACGCACCCATAGTGCGATTCATATCGGGCACGTGATACGGATCATAGCCCTTTTGGCGCACCTGTTTCCTCGCCTCGGCAATTGCGCTATCCAGCGGTGTTATGGAATTAGGCATTCGGCGATCTCCCATCGTTTTTTCAAGCATCGTATCAATCTCACCGCGCAGCTGCTTGTCAGCCTCAAGCAGCATGAATGGTTTCATTGCATCGAACACCAAATTGGGCGACGAATTAATCAGGCCCTGAAAGACGGAACCCAGAAAGCCAAGATTCTGAAAATCAATAGCCATTTCTCCGAATGTTATGTCCATCTTGATTCGATCCGTTTTTAAATGTCCATCACGCTCAACGCCCAAAGTAGCCGATGCCTTCACATAAACCTTCTTGAAGATCACTGTGAATGGTCCATCGGCCTTAGTGAAGAAGGAGCTCAAAATGTAATTGCCGTTGACCAACATCTCGTCCAGCTGTATGCCACCTTCAACCATCATTTCCTTGAAGTCAGCATTGACGCTGGCTATACGAAACTTTGAGAGGCCATGGGCTTTCACTTTCATCATTTTGAGATTGGTAATGCCAATGGCTTTGGCCATATCGGGCACATCCATGGGATCCGGTATGGGTGCGCCAGGCAATCCAACGGGATCCTCTTGCTTATAGTGCTCAAGCAGCGATTCAATTTGAGCGGCCACGCGATTTTTGCTTGACTCAATGTTATGCGTATCAGTTTCATCGTCTGTGGGGTGAGGGAAAAAGAAGAAACAAGATTAAAAAGATTGGACATATGATTTAATTACTGTTATGCTTACCATTCACATCCTGGGCGCCCAGGGAACTGCAGTGACTCAACAAAATAGCCACGAGTAAAACAATCAACGTTCTCATCTTTGTGCGGTTTTCTTATCAGTTGAAAGCAATGTATAATCAGAAAAAATTAAAATAGTTGTAGAATAACAAGGAAAACAATTTGGTTATGGATGCGCAAAACGCTGCCCTCCACTCGACTCGGATTCGAACTGACGACTGATGCGAGAGTTAATCAACAGATAATGATGAGCACTTCACATCAGCACTAGCAGCAGCAGCACCACAAGCAACAACAAACATAACAGTGCTTATCAAAGGGCATGGCGGCTAAACTGCGTTGAGTTGAGTTCAGTTCAGTTTCGATGTTTTGATTCAACTCAGCTTTGAGTGAGCTGTGAGTTGTGTTTTGAGCTGCCGGAAGCTTAAGAGGGATATTCAATTTGAGACCATTTATAGTGAAACGAAATAGCATCCTCTGTTTAAAAAAAAATTAATTTTACAATACAAAAAAACTTGCTACAAAAATAATAAAAAATTATATAACTTACAAAGTTTGATACAAAATAAAATAAATTGCATATTCAAAAAAAAATTTATTAAACATTCTTTTTGTTTGTGTTCTATATTCTTTTTTTTTCCAATTTATGTTATCTGCACAAATATACTTAGTATTAAACGGTACAAATTAACTCATTTAAATTTTGAAGTTTTGGAATTGTGTCAAATAAAAATTTCAAATTTTTGAATAAGGATACAAAATAAATTGAGAACTAAACGAAATTAATTTCATATGCAGAGTTTTTTTTCTAGAACAATAATTTCCTAACTTGCAGTTAAATTATATAAACTAGTTTTCCATTTATTTTTGTTTTGTGCCTAAAATATACATTTTATGAAATTTTTTTTGTATTTTTTTTATTTGCAGATATATCTTTAATGCAAATTGATTTTATACCTACGAGTATAAATAGTCTTAAGATATGAAAAAAAAAGATGTTTCACGTGCTAAAAAAAAAGGTTTTCGTGCTCAAAAAAAAAGTTGTGTTCATGCTCAAAAAAAGGTCCTTAGCTTACTAAAAAAAAAAATTGTTTGCTTAAACATATGAAAAAAATTGACTTAGAAATATGAAAAAAATTGGCTTAGGCATATGAAAAAATTTTTACTTAAATTCTATTTATAACATATAATGTTCGACATAATATTCGCGTCATATGTATATTATATTGATTTTTTTTTTTTTTGGTTAGCAGCGACCGCAATATAACAAAGCGTTAATACAATGATTGTTCTTAAAATTCGTTGCATGTATAAAAATGTTGAATATTGCTTTGTCTTTTTAGTTAGGTAGTAAAGGTTATAAATCTTTCTTTGCGGCGCCTGACATTCTACATACATTTCATTTTTAATGTACATTACTTTCACTGACAAGAAAGACGAAAAAAATCAAAAGGAACAGAATTATGCAAAATAAATAATTTCAATTGGTCGATACACATTAAATGAATATGCAACAAAAGGTGATGTGGGGTATAGTGGTTTAAACGATTATTCTTCACTGGATCTACCAGTATAGAAAATCTCTTCGGTAACCGTACATTCAAACCTAAAAGTCGTGACTTTTGTATACCTGTGGAAAAAATTATAAAGTGATGAAAGATGAGCACACAAGTCGGTTAAATCCGACCAGGCACACATGCTCTGTACCTGAGTAATAAAGCATATATATATCTATACTCGATTACACCAGGTACAGCACATGTTGGTTTGGATGGTGACAAAACAGTTCCACTACCTACACAAAAACACAAATATACGTTATAACTACAACATTAACTGTACAAAGATGGCTACAACGATGACGACGACGATGAGACCACTACAGACGCGCGCACACGCACACACACACGCAATGCTTACACCGGAATTTGAAAATCATCATCATTTTCATCATTCATATTCTCATCAAACAACAAATCTGAACAATCAGCGTCCGCATTCACCACTTTGACAATATCACGAATAAACGATCCGTTCTTCATTTTCTTTGCCGGCTGCTCAATGATTTTCTCTGATGTTGATACTGAAGCTTGCTCCGTTGCTGGGTCCAGTTTTAGTGGTTCCGGGGTTGGCACTAAGTACATGAATTCCGGTGTTGGATTAATGCCTTC
Source organism: Scaptomyza tumidula (assembly GCA_035044465.1). Lineage (NCBI taxonomy): Eukaryota > Metazoa > Arthropoda > Insecta > Diptera > Drosophilidae > Scaptomyza > Scaptomyza tumidula. The sequence continues at coordinate 969,529 of JAWNNW010000050.1, forward strand.
AATAACTGGAAATGGGATGCACGGAAAGCCAAGCTGAGCCGGATCGAGAGGTTCATCGCCATTAAAGATGTTAAAGCCTGCCAATAAACGGTTGTTAATATTTGTGTTGGATAATAAATAATATTAGGAAATTACTGGAGTCCAAATGCATAGAAGCTTCTACTGGTTAAGTATCTGTAGTTGTGTGGTTAGGGACACAACTTGTCTTACCCTGATAATCTCCTGTCTCGTTCATCATAAAGACAAGCGGATGCTTCGTGTGCTGAGTTGCTGGTACCAAAGTAAAGCCAGCGGAGGCTGGCGCTGGTGCATCTTCAGCTGGCTTTTGGATCTCTTTGACTTGTGTTGTAATGATAGGCTCAGACTCCTCAAACTCCGCAAACTCATCGTCGTCATCAGTGATTTCGTCGGGACGATCAATATGCGGATTCTTGCAGCCATTGCACCTACAGCCATTCGATTTGCAGGACCTGCCCGCCATGTAGCATGGACAGCGGCTGTTGCGACAAGTGCAGCGACCTGGCGCTGTTGTGGTGCCGCAGCGGCACGCGGTCGCTATGGAACCCTGCTTGGGTAAAGTCTTGCGGAAGGCGCACTCCACGTCTGGTGCTTCTTTGCCCTTGACGGGTGTAGAGGTGGTTGCAGCGGAAGCGGGTGTGGGTGCAGTCCCTTTGACAGCTGGGGAAACAGCTTTCTGAACAATTGGTGCAGCTGGTGGAGCAGCAGTTGCAAGAACTGCAGTCAATGGTGTGGCAGTGTCCGGATTGGGCGGCTTAACCTGAACGGATGAGATAATTTTGGGCTTATGACTGCGCAAATTTCGACGGGTACCCCTACGTATTGCCCTCTTCTCTAGCTCTTGCTCCTGCTCTTGGTCCTCCTGTTGATTGCGTGGATTCCTGCGTGTGGACATACGTGTTATTCTTTCATCCTTCTGCACTTCATTCTGTTCGTGTTCGTGTCCGTGTTCATGCTCCTCTGGCTCCTGTTGGTCATCAACATCATTAAGCATTTCATGATTAAACCCCACAGGCGGCTGCTGCTGCATAACTATCTGATGCTGCAATACCTCCACCTGCTGCTGCATCACCTCCCCCAGCTGCTGTACTACCTTATCCTGCTCCTGCTGCAACTCCAACTTCACCTCGTCAAGTATATCGGCATGACGACGCTTATAACTTGTCGCATCTGTCAATATGCTTGCATCTGCATCTGCATTCGCAACCGGCTCATATTCGGTTTGTGTGGCCATTTGCACAACCTCACCAATGGCCGGAATTTGATGCAACTCATCGCTGTTCACCAAATATGCCGTACAACTGCTAGGCAGTGTCAGTGCATCCGTTAAATCCACCTGATTCGTCCAGCGATCTGCAATGTATTCAGTCGGCATCATAAGTTTCGGCACTGGCTCTTCTGTTTCCAAATGATTGTGATGCAACATATTTGCCGAAGTTGGCGACATCAATGGCAACGGTGAGGCAAACTGTATATCATCTCCGGTGGCAGCTGCTTCCAGTTCAATGTCCGAGATGGACAACTGATCAACTGGCGTATGCTGCTCGAATGGCAGCTCGGGCGTTGTTGCCGCCGTCGTTGGCGGCGTCTCTGAGGGCAGTGATGGCGAAAACTCGCTATTAAAAAACGGCATTTCGTGTTGGGTTAAAAACATATCGCACATATCCGAATAGTTGGTTCCTTCGTCTATGAACCAATGCGTTGTCATCGGCGGCAATTTGATGCGTGGCATTCGATTGTAATGGCAAATTTCCGGATATGCAGGCAACTGTGCATACAGCCACGACTGATTAAGATGGATGCAGAGCGTCTTATAGCACAACATGAGCAATGCCATCGCTTTGTTCTCCTCGTATGTTTTGTAATCGCAACAATCGCTACATTGCTCACATCTTGGGAAGAGACGCTTACGACCGCGCAGGCACAGGCGGCAGACATGATGGCCACAGCGACGTTCTTTTGGCTCGAACGGATCTTTGAGTAGCTCACAGCAGACAACGCAGCTCAGAAGATGGCGCAAGTCGACTATATCAATGCTCATCTGGTGAATGCGACGACTGGAAAGACTGGAGGGGGATTTGAATGCGAGACCGATCAATTTTGTATAGATTCTTTGAGCCTCCATTTCTTCCGTCTGTCTGTCTGTGTGTGAGTGACTGTACTAGTGTTTATGTGTATGTGTGTGTGTGTGTGTGTACCGATGTGGACGACGGTTTGTTTACAGCCTCTCACAGCCAGCGCCTCTGCGCTGCGCTGCCGCCGGCCTGACTAGCCGCCTTGCCGCGCTTTTCAACAAAATTGTCCAGCAATTCTGAATATTTAGTGCAAATGCATGTTATTAAACACTTGTGCTGTACTTTTCAACACCATCGTAGACTGCAGCGTTCTTAAAACTTTACTATCTGTTTTTGTTGCCTGGCGTTCCTTTTGCTTTTGTAGTAGTTGTTGTATCACTGTTTCACTTATCGGCTAAATACTTAGAAATACTATTCACGTGCCAAAAAAAATTTAAAAAAAAAACAAAAAAAAAGTTGGGGATGTAGTCTGAATGTTATTCAAGTCATTTTAAATTATCACTTTATGTTAGTTGAACAATAGATGAACAAATTACCAGAGCAATTGAAACGCCGTGCTTGCGTTTTTATATTCTTAACTGCAGTGTGACCAATTCACGCAGTGCTGTTTGACCATTCTTGTGAATGGTCAATTGGTGCTGCCAACTTGTATAAACTTAATGTCGGTAGCCCTGATAATTGCCGCAAATATTGCACACTGTGAATGTCTGGGTGCTTTGACTGATGCTTAGATTTTATTTTGCGTTGTGCAGAATACAGTTGAGTTGTTAAAATTAATAGTGTACAAGCGAATACAAATTCAACGAAAATTCAACGTTGGTTGCCCTACGCTAAACAATCGTCAGTATACCTATAAGAAAATCACAATTATCTAGGCGTACTTCTCCGAACAAAGCGGAGAGACTTCCTTTAAGCACGCACAGCGCCTTGTGAGTGAAAGAGTCAACAGATCGGAAGTGCGTGTCGAGCGTCTATCACCGAAAAGTCTCAGAGACTGGCTTAACAAAGACAGAAAATGTCTGGCAAGATTACACGGCAACACAGGGATCTGCTTGTGCGACTAGTAGAAGAGGACGGCAGCAAGCGTACTGGAAAATCTATGAATCTTGTAGACTGGGAGAAGTTGACACACGTATTTGAAGGAATAACGGGGAAACTCTGCACCCAAAAATCGCTGATGGACAAATACAAACGTATCGTAGCAAAAGACAAAAGGGCTGAACGCAATAAAATGATAAAGGCTTATAAAAATGCAGAACAGATTAAAAGATTAAAAGGTAAGGCGCTGTAAAATATAATTTACTTCAGTTTTTTATTTGGCTAATTATTTTTGTATGACCCAGCTGATAAGTCTTTGGACGGAAAGGAACTTCGAGATAGTGCTAATTTAATGAGAGAAACGAGGACTTTAGTGCAGTTGCAAACTAATTTAAAAAATAATGAACATTTTCGAGCTACCGAAACACACAAACAGAATATTATTTCCTTAAAACTCAAAAAGGAGCTTTTGCTAATGGAAATAGAAAAGAGGAAGCAAAACGTTGATGAGTAGCAACCTTCGATAAAATTGGAACCCATAAGCTCCTGAACAACTTAAATGCAGTGATTTTATCCTGCGTAACGTCACTTCGAAAACTTCACTTAATTAGTATTTTTACAAGTAAATAAAGTAAGTTTTTATTTAAATTTTTTTTGTTCACATTTTAATTGATTAAAACATATATACACATACATAGATATTCGGCATACAAATAGCTATGGATACTTACATAAGGTATGTATTATATATATATATTTATCTAAGCGATACGATGTAAGAGACATTTACACGCAACATGGTTTTACAAAAGGATTATGACGATACTATGTAATGCAATAACTTATAGCTTATAAATTAATTGAAATGCTGGCACTTAACATTATGCAACATAGAGTGATTGTTTATGAGGATGTTACTTAAAAGACTACATCAAAATAGTATTTCTACAATGCCACTTGGTAGCATTGTTTTAAACTAAACTTAAACGGTAAACGCATCGACTTAATACCGTCGCTCCTCCTTTTCGTTGACCTTTGCAAGGGGTTGATAGCTGGGATTGGAGAATGCATCACTTGCACCGCTTGTCGCCTTATTGACCAGATTCTTGCGTGGCGGCTTCACGTTCACATAGTTCTCGCCGCTGCCATTCAGTTGCGTCTCAATGTGATGCCGTGGCGAGGGTGTGGGTGGCGCATAGCCCTTTGGGAAGCGACGTGCCTGCTCCGGACTGCGTTCGCTATCCGATGTGGATGTGCGATGCAGCATGGGTATCTCCTCGGGCGCCTGATCAGCTGCATCTACTGTTGGCATGCCGTTCTTGCGACGCATGGGCTTGTTGCCGCTACTGCTGTCCATGTTGTTGGCCAGCGTTGGTGAGTGCTGTGGCTGGATTTGTTTGCCAACTGTATCTGGGAAGGTGAAAGAGGTTTCGGTTGTATGTATCGCTGGCAAATCATCAAAGTCACTTTTCTGATTCGAACGCGTGGGTGAAAAGATGGCGATATTATTCTCAGCATTCATTTGCAGATAATCGTCAGACGATGCTTCGATACCTGTAAATGGGTTAGTGTATGTTGTGTGTGTATTTGTGTAAATGTTTGTGCTAGTTAGATACCACATCCATGCTCAATATGTCATCGATTGTTTACTTACGTATATCGGGCACTATGTGTCCATTGACATAACGTGGCGCCGTTGGTGCAAATTCATCTGGGGAGCCCATCAGCGACAAGTAGTCTGTGGTTCGATTCTTCATTTCCTCGGTGTTTGAACGCATATACGGATCATTCAGATCGAGATAGTGCTGTGGAGTTCAAAGAGTTGTGTTAGTACATAGTACATAATGAACCCGAATGAAGATTTCTTACAGTCGCCACATCTTCGCCCAACATTGTGGCAAATCGTCTTTCCAGCGCATTAAACAATGGTCTACTCTCAGGACTGTTAAAACGAAAAAACACAAGGATTAAACCCGAACGAGGCGAACACTTTAAGAAATTCGTGCTTACCTCTTTCTCCAGCACTCAAGCATTATCTCGTAGAGTTCCTGATTGGCATAGGGTGGTTTCTCCATGCGATAGCCATCATTCAGTTTGTTAAACAGCTCCTGATTGGGATCGATGCCTGGATAGGGTACCTTAGACAGCGAAAAGAGTTCCCAAAGCACAATGCCAAAGGACCAGACATCGCTGTATGTGCTAAACACATGATCGCTCAGAGATTCAAGCGCCAGCCATTTAATCGGTAGTTTACCGCTCTCTAGTCAGGTTGAATAAGAATCAATACGGGATAAACCTATGCAAAGAGATATCACCTACCGGATTTCTTATAATTATCGCCACGATACATGGAGCGTGCGAGACCAAAGTCACAGATCTTGACAACATTATCCTCACAAAGTAGAATATTACGAGCAGCGAGATCGCCATGGAGGACCTTCTTCGAGGATAGATAGTCCATACCGCGAGCCACCTGGAATCCCCAGCTTATCAGATCTGTGGTGGTCACCGTCATCGCTTCCGTAGAGTCTGTCTTATAATTGGAACGCCAGGCTGGCTGTACTGAGTTATTCGACATAACATGATCATCTAAACGAAACGTGAATCGGTTCTTAGAAAGGAAATATGGTTTTAAAACATATGCTAAGATCTTACCCTCTGGCACTGTTGTCATAACGGTTGCCTCCGTAGCGCAGGTGTCCACTTGTCGATCATAGCTACAGGAAGCGGATACGGTACGACCGGCTCGGGTGCCCGCCCGTGGATCGTTGTCGGAGTTTCTGCGATGATTGTGCGTATAGTTGTTGTTTACGGAGTTCATGTGATTGATATATGGATGGTTCGGGAAACCAACGTTAACATATTTCAAGCCACCACCAATACCAGCACCACCACCACCAGCACTACCAACACCATCGCTGCTGGTTGATGATGCCGCACGTTTGTTAATTTTGTTCACAACACAGACACATTGAGCAGTTCAGATAGAGAGAGCAAGAGAGCGGTGCACAGAGAGAGTAGTAGGAGTATGAAGACCATAACCATTACCATAACCAGGGAGCCACAAGCACAAGCCACATTCACAGTTATTCAGTTGTATGCATATATGCGTATGTGCGTGTGTGTAGGTATTTTTTTAAGGGAGAGTTTTTCGTTTGTTGTTGTGATTAGATTTGGGGATCGTGTGTACATAAGATTCATAATTTTGATGTTAGTTAATTGTTGTTGTTGTTGAAGTTGTAGTTGTTGCAAGGGATACAAAGAACGTACAGTTACAGTTAGTTAACATTGAGCTTAATCATAAGTATTAGTTAATATTTAACATGCACACTATAAAAAGACTAACCGATGCAGATCAAAGTTGTCCGAAATGCGTTGTGTCATTATCGTTGAATCGATGCGATCATTTGTGGGACTTATCTGATTGATAAAACACTTGCGATTGCGCAACAAAAAGTTTTGTATATTGCCAAAGCGACAATATTCCACAATGACCATCAGTTCGCCTGCAAAAGTAATAGAGGGAAATGTAATAAGGGGATTTTCTATTGATGAGAAATAAGTGGGACTTACGCTTGTCTATATTCTTGGTAACAGCTCCCAGCAGATTGACAACATTTAGATGCTGTCCCAAATGCACCATGATCTTAAGCTCGGAGACAAGCGCTCTAACCACTTCAGCGTCAGCGGTGCGTTTAACCATTTTAACAGCGACCGTGGAAACGGCTTCATCGTTACGTATGCCCTCTGCCTCGCCCTTGAGGACGACACCAAAGGCACCAGCTCCCAGCTGCTTGCCCAGCTTAAGTTTATCACGAGGGAACTCAAAGCCAGGATTATAGGGCAATAGTTCGGCTTGTTCGTCCAACGACATCGCCGGATTGATTTGTTCCACGTTACCATCCATAAAGTTCGCCAATCCGGCTGCCTTCAGCGCCAGATGATGTTTGCGCTCCTCACGATAGCGAACGGCAAAATATGCGCACAAACCAAGCAGGACGACAAAGAAGAGGACACCCAACCATATCCAGAACTTACTCACTGCGCCCGGAATGTCTATAAATAGATGGATGACATATAGATATATTTAAAATTTAGCTCTTCAAGAGCTTTCTAGTTCCACTCACTTGTTATAATCACTGTGACGGAGTTTTCAATGCTGCCCAAACGATTCGCTGCCACACAGCGATAGACACCATCATGTTTGGGATAGAGATGAGGTACAAGTAGGTTTGTGCCATCTTCAATGATGTGTGTCCGATTGGTCTCGTAAATCTCCACGTCATCCTTGTACCAGGTAACATTCGCCTGTGGCACTGCCTCCGTCTTACACTCGAGTAACAATGAATCACCCAAATTGCGTTCGATCTTTGATTTCGCATCCAGATTGGTGTACACCCATTGCGGTGCCTTTGGATCATGGACATATACATCGATCTCACGACTATCGTAATTGACCGGATTGTTAATGTAACGTGCTCGACACTCATATGTGCCGCGATCCTTGTCACCTATCGCCCGGAAGTGAAGTGTGTTCGTAAACGAATATTCCGTTCGGTTCATCTCCAACTTAATATCTGAAAAAATAATAGAATTCATATAAGTTCATGCACATCAATCAATCAATCAATGAATCAATCATGCAACTTACTAGAAGTCTCGCTTATTGGTTCACCATCGTGATACCATTCCAAATTACCATCAAAATGATAGGCGAGAGCGGCACAACTAAAGCTCTCCTCATCCCCCTTAGCTATCTTTCTGTGAGGACTCAAGCCAGAAATACTTATATTCTCCGCAATGGTACCAAGGAGAACATGTGCCCGGGCCTGCGTTGCAACTGGACTGCCTTCAATGAAGTTTTGGGCCACACAGATGATAATACCAGGTTTATCGGGCGTAAAGATTGCCTCATGTATATACTCAATGCTTAGTGGACCTGGACGAGTGTTGGTCTTATACTGTTTAGATAAGATGTATAAAGAAATGTGAATATCTAATTGAAATAATTGACCTCCAACTTAATCGAAATGCAATTCAATTAAGTTGTAAACGATATTTGTGATTTAACCTATGTATAATCAAGTACCTGATATTGTTCCTGAACTGTTTCGGACTAGAACAGCAAATGAATGTTGCAAAAAGGGAGGAAATAACAAAATTAAAAGAATATTGTTATTATAATTAAGGAACATCTTAATTGATACAAAAAGTTAAATGGAATTAGTATTGAAACTAAAAGTTAGAAGTTAGAATGAAACAGATTAGTTTTAAAGTAGTTTACAAAGTTAAAAGAATATTATTTTAGTTGTTTTAAATGTGAATAGAATGCTATGAGGGAACAATTTAGCAGGTATTATGTTAGCTTCGAAGCTCTTTTTAGTTGTTGTTTGAACAGTTAGGCGTTAAAGGCATTTGTTGATTGATTTTTAATACTAACGCTAAAGTTTTGTGACGCGATTTCACACGATGGCCAACGTGGCTTCAAGCTACAGGGCTTAAATAGGAAGGTGACGACAGCCTTGGGAAACGCCTTGACGCTGCAATTCAAGTGCGCCTCTTGGCCGGCAACCACATAGACATCATCCATGCTGAGAACAGGTCCGGAGATGACGCTGACATTGAACTCTAGCTGTTTGACATCAAAGCCATTGGTACCTTTGAGCATGTAGGTGCCGCTATCTTCCAGCTGTGCGTTCAGAATTTTAAGCGTCGTACTCGTCTCGGTGGCAAGTATTCTGAAGTTCGGTTCGGTATCCCACACCTCAATGCCTTTTGGCTTGTACCACTTGAATGTGGGCTGCGGAAAGCCCTCAAAGTTCGCTGTCATCTGTATGGTGCGATTGGCATGCTCATGCACTGTATAATGATTCGAAGGTTCCGCCACTTTCAGATAACTCGAGTTGGGTTCTGTTAAATAAATGGTTGAGTTGGTTGAGATGGTTATTAATATCATTTGAACAACTTATCTAAACAAGTTATTGGTTTATGTCCTCGCTAAGCCCTTTTGGGACATTTGAAAGAGAGAAATATCCAAATGTTAAACTCACGCATGATGTGCATCCGATAGGAGGCGTACTCTTTGGTCAGATCTGAGGAACTCACAACACACTTGTAAGCACCCTTGTCCGTAAGCTTGGCATCTAGCAGTGTCAACGTACTGCGGGCCACATCATGGGTACCATTATGGAGCTGATTGACAAAATGTGCTTTGGAAGCATTGGTACGGCTCTGTGAGAATTAGGGAGTTTAGCTCTTGGAACAATTAAAACTTTTCAGCCTGCGACCTACCTTATCCACTTTGTCCGGCACTGTCCATTGCATATCGAACGTAACGCCATGTGGTGCGCGGAGTTCACAGACAAGTTCGAAGGATTCGCCCTCGTAGGCATGATTACGAGAGGCTGACGTTATGACAGGCTTATTGAGGCGATCGTTCGCTTCTGTTGTTTTGAGAGAATATCGTTATTAGATGAAAGTTCTATTTAAGATCAAGTTTGGGGCAAGCGTTGTTTTTACAGCTACATGCAAAGCAATTGTGTTAAGTAGGATCTTTTTTTTTGGAGGAGTTAGTTAAAGACTTGGACACACAGTTTATATTTAGTCGCATTAGAACTTAGACTAAGTTAATACAATTTTTAAGTGTGCGTTTATAAACATAACACAATATTAGGAAACTAAATTAAATTTAAGTTAGACAAAAACATGCGAAGCAAACAGTTCCCTAAAAAAAATCGAGCAATAACCCTTCAGGCAACAAGGATAATAACACAAAAAATGCATAGAAACACAAAAATGGGAGTAAAACAAAGTGCGGAACACATTAAAAAAAATTAGTACAAACAACAACGAGAGGTGAGGGTGACAAACCGCAACACTTACGCCCTTTTGGTTGCCTTGAGGGCAAAGGTAACATCGGGGCCAACATTGTTTGTCTACGTTTTCGACGACGAAACGACGACGAGTACGAGGACGAGGACGACGTCGACGATAACGGGAACGATGACGCTAAGTCGTCAGTGTCTTGATTTTGTTTTGGGTTCGGTTGGGAATCGGGTATGTTATCGTTATCGGAATAGTTTTCGCTATCGCTATCGTTATCGTTATCGATATCAGATGCAACATGCCCAGCACCAGGGATTAGTGCAACAGTATCATTTACGCTGTTAGTAACATTGATTTCATTGTTTTTTTCATCACGTTCGATAACCATAACCCTAAGTTCATCGTGCGTTAGGTTAGTTAACATCACAGCCTGCACCAAAGTTTTGTCCAATCCAAATGCTACGTCGGCGTAGGTTGGGTTGTTAGCATATTAATTAAGACACATATAATACAGTTAATCGATTATAGAGAATAAATACAGAGAGAGAGAGAGAGAGAGAAAGTTATGCTAACCGTTAGCACTCATAACCCCACATTTATATATGAGCTAAATTTTGTGTTGTGTAAAGCATCAAATTGGAGGCAACTGTACTTGTTTGTGTGCAGTTGTGGTGTAGTTTATGTGTTGTGAGATTAATGCATATAATTTTAATGTAAAAATGTTAAATTTTTTCGTTTAACTCAGAGACCCATATAGCCATAGGTGCAAATCTAAAAAAGCCGCTTAAAGTTTTGTGTGAAACATGTTTTGTGTTGAGTTTTGTTCAGAAAAAATAAGTTTAAAGCAATATTTACGACACATATATGGACGGAAATCACAAATCACAAACTTTGGGGTGCAAAAACTCACTGTCAATTTGAACGTTACCAATAAAGCGCACATCTATGACGGTGTATTCCCCATCATTGTCCGGTAAGGGTATTTTTGGCTCGCAATAATATTCACCGCCATCAGTAACACTGCGTATTTCCTTAACAAAACCGCGCTTAGGATCATATTGACCGGTTGTCTCACTGGAATATGTCTACATGGACAACAACAACGAATAAGGCAACAATAATTATCAGGATGTTAAAGATAGATTGATAGATGTTGTGCTTTAAAATGACGCAGAAACTTTCTTACGAACAACGATGATACCTAAAAGGTTTTCCCAAAACAGCTGAACCTAACTTTCACTAGATCTGTTTAAACTAAATATATATATATATATATTAACAATATGTGAATATGCAATATGTAATATGAAGGGACTGGCTACTAAGCTACATATGTGTATAATTTTATTAAACATACTTTGATAATTTATATCTATGCTGAGACCACTGGTGGTCTCCGTTCTGCACTTCCAGTAGGCGGGAATTTTGTCAATAAGGAAAAATATAAATCCCACCTTAGCATCGTAATTTGACATATTGTAGAAACTATGCCGGCTTTGATAAAGCTTACTCGAGTATAGTTTATCATGCTGTTGTATGTTTGATAGTCGGTCGTTTGAAGAAACATTTGAAAAGCGTTTGTGAATTTATGGATCAGCAATAACAATAATTAGAAGAAGGACTGTTTAAGCGCTTACCTCACTGTTGAATGTCAGCAAAACCTCCGTTTCGGGCATGGCCGGTTTACAGGGTATAATCACATTGGTATACTGTCGGGCTTGGATGATGGGGTCAGGGGGCACCAACAGATTGTTTGTGTCATTCACAAACACATAAATAGTGCTTGCCTCATTATTATTTACCAGCTCAACCAATGTCTCCTCGGTCCAAGTATTTAGAACAGGTGCCAGCGAGGCTTTAATGCAATAATATGCGCCCACATTCTCCGCACTTACATTCAACAGTTCGAGTTCAGTGCCATATGGACGCTGTTCATCATTCGTATTTTGAAAGATTGTACTATTATGGAAACCTTCGTGACTGTGCCACCATTCAATCGGTTCAGACGCTTCACATCTCAGCGTATAGCTGGTGCTCGCCTGTAGTTTTAAAGAGTCCTTGCAGGGCGTTATAAGTGGCACGTTCAAATCATCACCGCCACAATTGTAATTAATATCATTATCCTCCAACTGTCGTGGCTGGCGGGGCACTAAAGTGGGAAGAAGAATCAATAACTATTATGAGAATCAATAACTCTATTCCTTAAGTCAAACATTTTCTACACCTAGGGTATTTCAAAGTCAGTCAAGTGCCTGATTCTTTTCATCTCAACATATTTAGCGATATTTGTTCAAGGTCAATAGGCAGGCAGCATCAAATGTGGCCAACTCATTCATAATTTAGCAATATTAAACTGTTTAATGGTTCTTTTCTCCATCAATACCCATATATCCATATCTACATATATATATACGTATGATATGTTGATTGCTTTCGCAGTCAGGCTCAGGCTTAGTTTCAGTTACAGTCTGAGACTGCACATATATATAGCTATATAGTTACGTATGCGGCTCCATTGTGTCGTTTGGTTTTGTTTCTTTCTTTCTGTTTTTTATTATGAAGTCAATTGTTTGTTTACTGGCGATAACAGAAATCGAGCTGCTGCCTGATAATGCATAGTGCTCGTACTATGTTCTTGGATCTGGTCAGCCACATAGTATAAGAAATATGCAATAGATATATTGTATAGATGGATGCCACATACTTAATTATACTTAACATTCCGATGTGTGACATTTTAATGTTCATTTAACTGTCGGCGCCACAGCCGAAATAAAAAAAAACACATAACAAAACTGTTTTGTTTTGTTGTGATTGTTGTTGTTGTTATTGTTGCTGTTGCTTATCAACAGAGCCCCCCCGTTCGAAGTTCATTTCATTTGTGTCTAGCTGCGTTCACTTAAGAGCGCTCAGGAGATTGGAGAAGAGATTGAAGAAGAGCTGCAAGTTGAGATGATCGAGCGTGGTTCATAAATTAAAACAACTAAAAATGAAAAGACAGGAAGCCAAAGGCCTGGCGACCAGTCTAAGTGGATCGTATAAATACTTATACTATAATAAATTGTGTGTACACAGAGAACAAAACTTGATTCTTCATTCAAATACAGTCCATAATGTGCTCAAAGATCTTAAAACGAAAATACAACCAAATTGATTTAAGATTCTTCACTTCAAAAACTTTTTTTTAACTCAGAAATAAGTTTATCTCTTGTCTGTGGCTGTTTTTTCTCAGTGTACTTGACACATGATATATGTGATCTCACATTTTAATTGTGGGAATTGGTCTGCGCTAAGCGTTTCATGGTCATAATTGAAATAATATATAAAAACAAAAAAAACCAAACACACAACACTCGTGTTCAAATTTCTTTCACAGCACGCTTAAAAATTTAAAAAAAGCGTATTCGCTGAAAGCAATCTTTTCGCTTGTTGCTGATACTGCCGCTTTTATCAATTCTCATTATTTTTTTCAATTTCTTATTTTTTTTTGTAATTTCTTGGAAGTCGTTAAACAATTTTAAATAATCAACAGAAAACAAGTAAGCAGGCTCTAGTCGAGAAATCCCGACTAGACGATACCCTGATCCCTATACTTTACGCGAACAGTCACACACACAAGTATGTGTACTGCACACTCAACTTCAATGTTCCATATCTCCGGTGTTTCTTAACCGATTTCAAGAAATCTGGATTCTCTAGCTCTTATAGTCTCTGAGATCGACGCGTTCATACATACAGACGGACGGACAGATGGACAGGGCTATATCGACTTGGCTGTTGATGCTGATCAAGAATATATATACTTTATGGGGTCGGAGATGCTTCCTTCTGCCTGTTACATACTTTTGCACAACTTCATTATACCCTTTTTCCCCATTTTTAATGGGATCAGGGTATAAAAACAAAAACCGTTACTTACATGCTTCGATGCAGTCCAAATAATATGAGATCCAGATGAGGCAAAGCAACAAATGCACAAGTTTCCGCATTTTGATAAGAGTATATATATACATATGTATATTTGTATGATTTTTGTTGTTGTTTTTTTTATGGGTACTATATTTGTTTTTGTCTTAGAAGAGTTGCCAAAGTAGAGTTGCCATGGCTTAAGAATTATTCAAAGTTCGTCGATTAAGATTCAAGTGCACTGCAAAAAAAAATATTGTTTTAAATTATTTTGTTAATGGATTGTCACTTGTTTTCGTATTTTTAGTCATTTTGTTCATTAAGTTCACAACACTGTTCAGCCATATTTAAAATATGCTTGTTTTCACTCCGTTTCAAGCGTTGCGCGCGTAATCTTCAAAAGTGAACTGAAAACTCAATCACAAGTTCTGAAGCGTTCGTTCGTTGCCTGAAGCTTGCGACAAATATCAATGGACGACAGTTCAGGAAAGCGCTGTTGTTGTTTCATTATTGCTCTTCTTGTTTGTTGTTTTTCGTTGATAAAAAGAACTTTTTTTTGTATTATTTAAGATATATTTATGTTTACGAACTGCTGCTGAACTGCATTAATCTTTGAGTTTATCGTTTTGGTATGCAAGCGCATAAACAAAAACAAACTCGACATACGTTAAGTGAGAAGACTTACGAAATGTGCGTTACGCATACGCACAGTGTTACAAGATGTCAAAATCTTGCTGTTGCGTTAATCACTCACATCCGCCTTAAGCGATATCCGCTGCAAGCTGAACAATCTCATATATCTTGCGTGTCTAACGGTCAAATGTCAAACTAGAACATTCAACTATAATGCATATATTCAATTTGTGGCAGCAACAGGTTGCGGTTGACAACTATAACTTTGTATCCTGTCTTTGTGTATAAGTCTGTTAAAAAGCTATTTTTACGGCTAAATTAAGTTGGAAAGGTTTTTTTATTCGGTTATTTTGCAACCTGAAGTTTTATTGAGAATTTCTAAAAGTATATTCACATAATGAGCGAATAATTGAACTTAAAACCTTTAATCTTCTTTCGCCTTAAACCAGCTTTATTAGCTTTTCTATGATGGCAGCACTGTTGTCATATGTGTCCGACTGTGCGACTGGGGCGCCACATGTGGAGGCACTAAACGACATCGAGACATGCACAATTAAACAAGTTGACTAACACTAATATTGGAACAGCAATTGCTGGCTTTAACACACAAACATACATACACATTTTGACCATAATCTGCCACCCCCGAAGTTGATGCCGTTGACGCTGACAACAAGTGGCCCATCGTGAAGAGCAATAAACAGGAATTTTAGTTTGGCGCACCCAGGACAACAACCCACCACCACCAACAACAACAACAACAGGAAGAGGTTGAGAAATCAGCTGCGCTGTGATGACATTTAAGCCTAGCCAGCTTGGGGTTAATGCCATTGGTAATTGCCACAAGTAGAGAAGCATTCATTCATCTTTGTCAGCGCACAAGATACGATGACTCATCTATCTGTTTGACCATTTGGTGTGTGATAAGCAGGCTGCTCTATCAATCAATTAAGTACCACCTGAGTGACGTTGCCAGCACTTAATACAAGAGGGTAAGTACGTTTTGGCCAATGTATGCCACAATTTACCATTAAAACGTGTACTGCAAATATTGACAGTCCAGCCAAGTTGAAGCTAATCGCTATTGCCTCATCCCCCCCCCCCCCCCCCATACACACCTGTTCAAACATGATGTGGCACTTTGCTTAATGGCAGATTAACTAAGCTAAAGTGTAAGTCACGATAAAGATGCTCTAGCTGCCAGAAGTGTTTAGCTTTAAGTCGTGTCTATTTTTATTGATATAAACTAAAATTTTACATTGATTAAAAGTATTTTTAGTGTCAAACCAACTTATAAAAGTATTAAACCCTTGCACTGCAACCGCGTAGGGTATCAAAACTTGCTCGGATCATTTTCATTTTCAATTGCAGCCGTTTGGACTGTCAATGTGTCTAGCAACATGTTGCTGGCGACATATGTTGCTATGCAGCCTGGACTTTGACTGCTGTGGTTTGTTGTTGTAGTTGTTGCTTCCCTTTTTTGTGAAGTGCAGTGCGCTGTTGCTGTCATGGCGACACGCCCACTTCTGTGTGCATTATTTCAAGGGCGGCTCACGCATACCTTTGACCACTTTTTTGCTTTTATTGTTGTTGTTGTTGCTGGCTGTCGTGCTTGTGCTATTTTTAGCCCGCCTTCGGGTCCCTCCGATTGACCAAGCGCCTAATTACCATGGCAGCGGACTCTCTGCAGCAATTGTTTTTGCTTTTTCTTTTTGCTTTGCTGCGCAATTAGTGACAACTGCAAGCAGATTTAATTTGAGCGCAGGAGCTCATCAATTTTGGCTTTACATACATACAAATATTTAATTATTTCTTTAAAAAGCTTAACAGTTGAATTTTTTCAACACAAATCGTGAGTCAACTCACATTTTTGCCATTCTCCAAATCGTATTTGTTTAGCAAAAAGCAAATAGTATTATTTAACATACATATGTTTGTTTGTTTATAGTATGACGTCATTTGTGAACGCTCGAGTGGTTGCCCTCGGCTCACTTCAATCGAGCCTATGCATGTGTGTGTTTGTGTACGTTAACATATGTTAAGTAGATGTTGATGACGTCTTGCCACTGTTAACCCAACATCAAAAAAATCTGTTTACATAGATGACATTTTATTTGCGTATTAATTGAAATGCGGCTCAATGAAGCGACAAACTCGGATTTGTTTTTCACCAAACCGGTTTCCCTTTTCGTATTGTTGTAGTTGTTGTTGTTGGGGGAGCTCCCTAACATAAGCATTGCAGCGTTTTGAATAAATCTCAAAGCTCAATTCTATTATTGAACACATGATGGAAATTTGCTTGGAGTTTGTACCCTTTGAAAACTAAAAACTTTATAATAAACTTTGTTGCTCTCAACAATTGATGATCGATCGTATTTCTCACTTCTCACATGACTTATGTAACTAATATATATGTGTGTATGTATGTACACGTATGTATGTGTGATAAACCGAAACAAATGTGTTTTCTATATTAGTTTAAGCAAAACGTGCTTATGTCAATTATTGGAGCAGTAAGTTGAGTGAACAACCAACGTTCAGCCAAGTGGAAAATAAATGTTTGCTTGTAAACTGAAAATGAGAATTTCCCCAATGATGATAAAATTATGCATATTCGATAATACATAAATTAAATTTAATAGGTATTTCTTTTATATAAAAAATGAGATAAAAATGTTTATCATAATGGTTTATGTACATTTTATTTCTAGTTACTAATCAAAGCTGACTTCATTTTGATAAATTTCAAGCTCTTTGATGATTACTAATCAAAAATATACTTAATTAATATTAAATATTATTTCTTATATATGAGATTAAGCGTTCTTAAAATGTCATTGGCATAATTTTTGCACTATTTTTATACCCAGAACCCATTGAAAATGGTTAAAAAGGGTTTAATGGTTTTGTGAGACGCGATTATGAACTAAAACGCCCTTCTACGCGATTCTCAAAAATTCAAGTAAGTCAAGGATTTTGATCTTGTTAGTTAAGTGCTCTTTCGTATATCAAACGTTCCCGTCGATCCCGAAGAATGTAAGAGATAGAAATTCGACAATTTGGATTTGAGTTCGTTTGCTCAGGGTATTGTCTAGTCCGGACTGCTCGACTAGAGCCTTCTTATTGTTCCTCATAATGTTGAAAGTTCCATATAAATATTTCCATGTACACCAAAGTTTCCATTTGCTTTTGTTTTCATTTATAAATTATAGCCATTTATTTATAGCTTAAGTGATTTTTTTTTCAACAATGTACTTAATCATATCATTAATCACACAACCAAATTGTTGAGAAAACAAATAATGTTTCTTATATATATTAGATACATATATAAGATCGTTTACTTAGCAAAGTTCCTAAAAGAGAAAGATGAATTTTTTCATTTCGCTTGCATGTTTTGGCTCTATCAACGGAAAGCCAAAAGAATTTGTTGCAACATTGTTAGCTTGTTTGTTGGTTGTTGTTGTTGTTGTTTATCGTTTCATAATTTTGACACTTTGAGGCTGGCCAACCGCAAGAAGCTGGCTTTTTATGGCCAATAAATGGCAAGAGAGAGAGAGAAAAAAAGAAAAACTTTTGCGTTGGTTGCATGTGCAACAGATACGTTTTAGCTAGTAGCTTGTAGCTGTCAAGCGAATACCTGCCACATTGCTTGCCCTCTACTTGCGTGGCTGCCACAAATTGTGGCTTCTCCCACCACCCCACACACCCATAACTTTGGCTGTAATGTCTTTTCGTTTTGGTTTAAATTGAATTTTATGACTTAAATTCTATTCAGGTTTCTTTATTCCCCGTTTATATCCTGCTGCTGTATCCTTACTTCGGTTTTATATGTGCACTTTGACCTTTGAGTCCGTGGGTAAAAGTCAAGTGTTTATTCATTGCAACAACTTAATTGGAAAAACTGCTTGAATGAAGAAAGCAAAAGCAAAACAACAAAAAACGACAACAATAAATGTTTGGCTTGAAGCCAAAAAATGCATGCAGCTACGGAAAAAAAAGAGGAAATATTTGCTGGATAAGGTGGATGGTGGAGGGGGAAGTGGGGTGGGGTGGGGTGGGGAGGGGGGTTGCTGTGTATATGCATCTGCTCATTAAAATGCAAAGCTAAGCAACGCACGCAAATTGGAAATTTGTGTTTTGCAATTTGTGGTTTCTGCCAATTTCTAGCCCAAACGCTTTGACAGACTGAACCCACGTTTTAACTAAAATCCAAAGCAACACACACACACAGACACACACACACACACACACAGAGAGAGAAAAAGACATAAATCATAGTTAGCATTTGTTCAATTGTTCAACTGTTCGACGAGGTATCGGTTAAAAAGATCTACAATGTATGAATATTTATTTGTGTGGGGGTTTTCCGCTTACAAAACCACTGAAAATATATGATGGTTGAGTGAGAGAGAGAGAAAGAGAGAGAGATAGAGAGAGAGAGCTGTTAAACCATGAGATACCCAGATAGATAAGTAGCATATCGAGGCATAACAATTGATTTCTCGTTTGCCCCTCTTTATCTGTTTGTGTATGTGTGTGGAAAGTTGTTTAAAATATGATATATGGAATGGGGATAAGCAACAAATCATATTTTAAAGCAAGTAAGAAGGCTCTAGTAAGGAAATCCCGACTAGACGATACCCTGATCCCTATACTTTACGTATACAGTCAGTGCTTGCAAGTATGGTTGTGTTTGTGTGTACGTGAATACTGCATACTTGAATTAACTTCAATCTTCCATATCATATCCGATTTCAATAAAAGTTTCACAGTTTGTCATTATTTCGTTTAATGTTTCAAACGGCTTTTCAAAGTTTTCCAAGTTCAATTGTTATCGAAAATTTCAAACAAACTTATACTTCTTAGGGATAAGGCGAACTGATGTTCGAAGTCTGGAGTCTCTGACATCAACGCGTTCATACATACAGACATACTGCCTGGCTATATCGACTCGGCTGTATGCTGATCAAGTATATATATACTTTATAGAGTCGCCATTATACCCTTTTTACCCATTCCCAATGGGTAAAAGTTTGCAAAATTATTTAATAGTCAATTTTAAAATACTTTAATCGAGCAAGGTAATCCTTTGTTATTACTTAAACGCGATAAGCTAAAAGTTGAACATTACTAATCCATTTCTTATCAGCAGTTTCAGTGGTTATTCTTATTAAAGCTGGAGCGATTGCTCCTTTTTTCAAATCCTCAGTTATAATTTGTACTGCGACTTGAACGGAAGCTTTTATTTCGTGCTCCTTAATAGTGATATCTGTGTTGTTAGTCATTAGACTAATATTATTTCTTTACTAAGAAAATGGGAGAATATACATCAATGGCACGACAAATTGCTACGGGTGAATTTGATTGGAATCAAAGTGAAGTAAGAGTGCCATTTATAATAAGATAATATTATAAATATGTGAATCAAACATGCATATACTTACATGGGTTATATTATGTATAGTATGTTTGTAGCTTACGAACTTGAGGTGATACATTGTTTAAGATGATATAATTTCAGTTTCTTAGCAGTGGTGGCTTTGGCGAAGTTTATAAAATACGTTGGGAAGAAAAAAACAAGAATGTTGCAGCTAAGTTCTTTTATGGAACTGATGCGAAGGTATCAGAACAATTTGAAAAGGAAGTAAAGAATCTAATGCGTGTCAATCATCCGAATATTATAACATTATATGGCATCACCAAGGATAGTTTCGGGAAGCCATATCTTATCATGGAGTATGCAGATACTCAATCCTTATATAACTACCTTTATGGTCCAAGAGATCAGGTGTTAATTTTATATTTGGGAAAGCGCAATCTGATGATACAACTTGCCGAGGTAAAGAGCATAAGTTAGAGTTATGGATTGTTTAATTTTGCATTTTTGTAGGGTCTTGCTTATCTTCATGGTCTGGATCCAAAAGTAATCCATCGTGATCTGAAGCCAAAAAATCTTTTGCTTACCAACAATTATGAAACTTTGAAGATATGTGATTTTGGAACCTTAAGAGAAATAGTAGCTTCAAAAATGACAAGTAACCAGGGCTGTATACCTTATATGGCGCCTGAAGTGGTACGTATAGATAAGATTTATAAAACGAATTGTAACTCGATGGTATTTCAAGTATAGTTGGAGGACTATGAAAGTTATACGGAAAAGTGTGATGTCTATAGCTTTGGCATTATTCTGTGGGAAGTTTTTTCGGAAAAGAAACCGTATTCTCACTTGGAAAACCATAGAAATTATGATATTCAACATTTGGTATCAACTAAAGGTAAGAAATAAAACACAAATATTGAATGATTTTATCATCATAATTTATCGGTGCAGGTATACGTCCAAATCTGGATGATGTAAAATTACAGACGAATCAAAGAAATATTATATCCTTGATTGAAAATTGTTGGCATAGTGACAAGGACCGTAGGCCGAAAATGGAAGAGGTGCCTTTGCGACTCTACGAAGATCCACTAGACCAGAAGTCATTATTAAAGGCACGACAAATTCCTACGAATGAATTTGTTTGGGATCAAAAACAAGTAAGAGTGGCATATATAATAATATAATATTATAAATATGTGAAACAAATATAATATATATACACAATTTATATGGGTTATATTATATATATATAATATAGTTTGTAGCTTACACATTTGAGTATCAACCATTGTTTAACATGATATAATTTCAGCTTCTTAGCAGTGGTGCCTTTAGTGAAGTTTATAAAATACGCTGGGAAGAAAATGACAAGAATGTTGCAGCTAAGTTCTTTAAAGGATCTGATGAGACTGTATTAAAAGAACTTGAAAAAGAAGTAAAGAATCTAATGCGTGTTAATCATCCGAATATTATAACATTATATGGCATCACTAAGGATAGTTACGAGAAGCCATATCTTATCATGGAGTATGCAGATGCTAAAACCTTAGATCAGTACCTTCATGGTAAAAGAGATAATTTATTAGAAATGTCACATTTGGCAAAGCACAATCTGATGTTACAACTTGCAAACGTAAAGAGAATAAGTTAAAGTTTGGATTGTTAATTGATTTTGATTTTAACAACTGTAGGGTGTTGCTTATCTTCATGGTCTGGATCCAAAAGTAATCCATCGTGATCTGAAGCCAAGCAATCTTTTGCTTACCAACAATTATGAAACTTTGAAGATATGTGATTTTGGAACTTTAAGAGAAATAGTAGCTTCAAAAATGACAAGTAACCAGGGCTGTATACCTTATATGGCGCCTGAAGTGGTACGTATAGATAAGATTTAATAATACGAATTGTAGTTGATGGTATTTCAAGTGCAGTTGGAGGGCTATGAAAGTTATACGAAAAAGTGTGATGTCTATAGCTTTGGCATTATTCTGTGGGAGGTTTTTTCGGAAAAGAAACCCTATTCTCACTTGGAAAACCCTACAAATGATGCTATTCAACATTTGGTATCAACTGAAGGTAAGAAATAAAACACAAAAATATAATAGTTTAATTACTAATCATTTATCGCTGCAGGTATTCGTCCAAAACTGGAAGATGTTAAATTGCAGACGAATCGAGACGGTCTTATAACCTTGATTGAAAGTTGTTGGGATAGTGACAAGGACCGTAGGCCGAAAATGAAAGAGGTTTATGTTCTTCTCTACAGGATCTCTGTAGGCTCAAAATGAATTATTTTCGTGTAGAAGGCAACATACATGTTTTTATTTTTTTTGCTCTTAACTGTTTTAATGTGTCTTATGCTTTGTCTTTAATAGTAACAAGAATGTGGACAGTTTGCCAACTAAGGACTTACACGATGAAGAAACAGAAATGGGGTTTTAATTAATTAATAGTATTCAAGTTCAATTTGTCTTAAACCTCTTAAACAAAACTTAATAAATATTGACATCAACAAAGAACAAGTTTTTGAATCATTATACCCTATACATCCATTTTCAATGGGTTCTGGGTATAAAAAGCAGAGAATCGTGGAATCGAAAATACATAACTTCCAGTAGACTAAAGTTACGCTTGCAACATTATTTAAACACACAACGAAACGTTTTAACATTTGGTTAGGTTAGTTAGTTAGTTTTAATTACACTTTGAGGCATTTTGGCATTCTGGTTCTCTCTCTCTCTCTCTCTCTCTCTCTCTCTCTCTCTCGCTGTCTCGCTAATCATTATCATTAGATGGTTAGCGCAATGTTTTGGGGCAATGACGCTATTCGCGTGTTCCCCATAATGATGACGAAATTAACTGTAAAACACATGCCACACAAACCCAAAGAAAGAAAAAAACTGTTTCTGTTTTAATTCATTAGTTCTTTACTTTTGCTATTTCGCCGTACTACCAAAATAGTTGCGTTCTTTCTGTGTGTGGGCGTTAACTAACTATAACGCTAGCTAACTTTTTTGTATCTTATTAGTGATAAGCTTCTTTAAGTACACAGCACAAAAAATACATATAAGTTTTATTTAAATAATGTCTAACGAAAAAGTTTTCAGATATCTAAGATTGAAAGCTGACTAAACTTTCAGTTAAACTACAAAGCTCTAGATTTTCTCTATTAAAATACAGTTTAGGAATTTTTCTATGTAAAAGAATTTTAGGTAATAGTGTTGGAAAAAAAACTCTATAACTATCAGGCAGTTAAAAATGTTTTGTAAAATAAAACACAGTTAGAGATAAAGATTTTTGAAGATTGAACTTTACTATTTGTTTCTACAAGAAGTAATTCTTCTCTAGTTACAATTCAAACAACATTTTTTCAGTGCACAACTGGTGCCTAGTATTGTTTGCTTATAGCAGAAAGAATATTATTATTAATATTATTATTATATTATTACAGACATTGTTTTTGCTTCGCTTTAGCTAGTGAAATATGTCAATTGCACATTTTTGGAGCGAAAGTTGTGTTAACTATTGTTAATTAATTAATGGTTTGCACTATAACATTACAAGACAATTTGTAATTGTTGCTAGGCTCAATATTTACCAATATGTCGAGCCAGTTAATTGTGATATATGGTACCGAAATAACTAATCTACGTCGATGTTGTTGGATGCGTGGGCGCAGTTGTTGTTTTTGACATATTTCACATTCGGAAACGAGCGGCGGGTGGAAGGCAACAAGTGCAACTCCCTCCCACACCCTATCACACACACACACACACATACACGAACACGCAATGGGGGGGTTTGATTGCGCAATCAAATGGATTGTCTCGCCCACAGTTTGGCTCAGTTTGGCTTCGTTTGCCTTTAGAAGCTGCGGGCGAGCTTTGTTTTCCTAATGCATATTTGAAGTGCAAACGTTGTGCCGACTACAACAACAACAACAACAACAAGAACAAGTACAAAAAGAAGAACAAGAAGTTGAGGCCAACTAATCTGGAAGACAGATGCATAAACAACAACTGAAACAGAACACTAAGAAAACAAACAATAAAGAAACTTTGCTTTTGATAAATTGGCAAGAAAAACAGCAATGACAGACAGCAGCAACAACAGCAGCGAATGCCACGCCTACACGCCTACCGCCTTGCACGATGAATAGTATATATATATAATCGTTTGTGTATTTGTTGCGTTGCTTTATTTTCAGCTCGCAATTACTGCGGGCACGCTTAAAGATACTGTATCTGTAAGCTACAACAAGCGAAATTCGTCTTATCAGCTTGTTTAACATGTGTTTCGCAAATGTTAGACGATGCGAGTGTGTGCGTGTGTGTGTTTGCTTATCTTAACAATGGTTGAGATATGCACAGTGATCGCTCGAGAAGAAGGTTTGAGATCTAGTACATTTGCCAATGGGTTAAGTCTGAAAGTGATTTATAACTCCAGAAAGCCATAAGAAAATAGTGCTGAATGTACATTATCCGCAGTGCTCACTGTGCCAAGATAACATGCGCATTAAGTTGTCGCCTAGAAGCTGCAGGCAACGTTAAGAGGAGGAAGGGGCGGAAAGGCAGGAAGTTGCGGGTAAAAACACAGACACAAATAATAATATCTGGTTTTTGGGTTTTCACTCTCTTTTTTTTTTGCATAATTTCACCGAAAGTGGCTTAATTCAAATGAATGGAAAGTGAAATTGCGACAATAACAAACAAAAGTTGTTAAAGTATCTTACGGATGAGTCAGAGCCAAGGAAATGTATCTTGCAAGCGGTTGTTGGATTATATAATGGCTAAAATCTTGAGATGCTGTTTTTATTCGAGTGAAATTTTTGTTGTTGACTTACTTTCGATTTCGTTTTCTTGTTTAGCTTTTATGACATTTTAGTTTTAGATACATTTTAATAAAAAATCTTTTTGGTTGGCACTTTGCCCGATTTATAAATGTATATATATACATATAACTATATCGATGGCAGCGTTCATTTGTTTTGGCTTGTTAACAGCAACAAACAACAACAACAAGAAACACAAATGCCATAAATATTATTGCGAAAACAATCTTCAAGTGGTTTATTTATATATATATATATATATAGTACACAAATTGGCATTGCATATCAATTTATCAATATATTACCTCCCTCCACTTGTCAATAAGTTGGCAATGGCCCCAAAAACCGAAAGTTGCATTCAACTGCATGTTGCATGGAACAAACAACAATTTCATATATTTATTTTCTTTTGTCAGATTTTTGATTTGGGTCACGGAAAATGCTCGGAAAAACATTATTTTTTTTATTCGTTCCAAGAGGAATTTTAAAATAATAATAAAAATGCGCTGCAAAGCGGAAGTTGAAGCGTAAATGAGATTAAGTTTTTATTGTTGCACGCCAGATGCGTGCCACAGCAGCAGCAACTTTAACAACACAAACTGCAGCAAAATTTACGACCTGCAATTTTCAACTTGAAAACTTCCTAAATAAACATAATGAAAAGCAGCAGCAGCAGATATCTTAACGTTTCGCTTCACTTCGCACTTTTCTCACAGTTCTTTACAGTTTTTACAGTTAGCCATTCGCCATTCTGTTGCAGGTAACACTTGAAGCTCTAACGGCTTAAAATGAGTTATGGCCTTAAACTACACAAAAGTGCAACAAACGCCACCCACCAAGACACACAAAAAGCTGACCGAAAACACAGCTCCAATGGCCAGGCTTGAAATTGTTATTCTACGAGCTAATCGAGAATTTATGACATTTTCTTTATACCCTGCATTTTAGGAAAGAGTTCTTGCTTCGTACAGTTAGGTTCGAAATTTGAAAAGCTTTAACAAATTTATTTGTTTAATAAACTAGAGAAAACTTTTTTGTAGTTCTCTTAGAGTATTTATTTGAAGCTTTGCACGTTCTTCAAACGTATATTTATTTATTTGACTTAAGCCTCTTTCGAGTTCTAAGTTCTGAGCACATAAGATTTACGCCATTGAGAGTTTAAAGCAATAGCAATTGGCATAAATTAGATACATTGTTAAGATATACAAGATTTACAGTTAGTTAAGGCAAAAGAAAGTGTGAAAAAGGTGTGAAAAATGCGATTCAATGATTTTTCATTGTAAAATACTTTAGCTTTATTGATTTTCCGGTTTATCAAAACACTTTTCGTGGCGTTGTTGCTTTGGGGCGGCAAAATACTTCCTTATAGACCGCCTTAACGATCGGCCATGCCATGTGCCACAAGCCACAAGATGTGATTGATGGTTCGAGGCAGCTGCAGCAATTAGTAACTGAAGCTAAATTGTTAAAACTGGAGCAAGTGGAGAGAAAAAGAGAAGAAGAAGAACTCAAGTGTCTGCTTTTAATAAACAAATCGGTTACAGTATGCAATTGTGCATTAGCTGACACAGATAGAACAAGATACAATTTGTATCTTTGATTCGATCACATCTGTTGCTGTTTTTAGGTTGTTGTTGTGTGTATCTTTTGATTTGACTCAATTTGACTGACTCATTTTGTGTGTATTGTTGTTTGTTGTTGTGTTGTTGTGTTTTGTGTGTTTTGAGCTCAAAACTCAGTTGTTTTGATAACAGCGCCCTCTGTGGCACAAACCGGTTTAAGAAAGTTGTTTTCGAAAAACTTGTCGTTGCCAAAAAAAACACACACAAAAGAAGCTGAAATGTAGCATAAGAACTTTATTCTTATATCTTTTTGGCTTATATTCTGGCAGCTGGGTTCGTTGGCTGCAAGTTAAGAAGTTAAGAACAATCAACGTAATACAGTATTAACTCGAAAATGAGAACTTTTAACAATGGGAATTCACTAGAAATTCGAGTTGAAATTCTTTACAAATAAGCTATTTTGTATTTTTGTGCTTTTATTGTATAAAATGTTTTGAAAGCAGAAAGAAAATTGTCTTTGGAAAGCATTCTACTTATATTGAATGATTTTTTAAATAAAATTTTTAATACTTATTTAATTTAGTCATTTTTCCCTTTTCTTAACATTTTCGAAAACCTTTTATCATTAAGAAAAAGTGTCAATAGATATTTTAATAGCTTTCTCGATGACAAATAATAATTTATACAATTTTTTTAGATAGGTAGACACTGAAGATGCTCTTGATGATTAAGCTACAGCTTCTTTTGCGTTAGTGATCTAGTCATCTGATCAGCTGCTTACGCAGTCTACAGTTAACCACAATCATTACAACAACAACAACAACAATAACAATGTTAATGATTTTTAATAACAACTAGAGAGTCACGGCAACGATGAATCACGCCAACCTGGCTTGTTGCTCGATTGCTTGGTTGGTTACCTGGCCTTTATATATATGAAAAAAAAAACTCTGTTGCCGCAGTTTGTTTCTGTGTGTTTCTTTCGTTTCGCTGGAATGTCTCCACAATCACACACACGAACACACACTTTATAAGACACTTATCAATGAAAAGTTAAATTGATAACAATACGTTTATAATACGTCACGCGCACAACAACAAAGCTAGCCACACACACACACACACGCACACTAATACATCCGGTATCATACAGTTGTCCCTGAGAAAGCACCAAAATAAGAAAAACAGTAAACTTGCATTCAACATTGATAGCTGTCAATAAAACACAAACAAAACACACACACACACACGTATGCAATATGCATTTGTATTTGAATTGAATACAATATTCAAAAATTGGCTATTGAATCTCTTTGTCACACCACCTGTAGCCACATTTATCTATCTTTCTCTCACTCTCTCCTCTCTCTCTCTCACTCTCTCCGTCTGTCTTGAGTTCTTTTTTTTTTTTTGCAATTTTCTAGAATTTACACTCATACTACGTAGATACAATTTTAAGCTTTGCATTAGCACCTTTTTTTTGTTATTGTTGTCTGCACATTCTTATAAGAATTATTTGCAGCAATTATTTAGCGCTTACGTTTTCAATATATTTTTTACTTAAAACACACACACACAGAATCGAATTTATTGCGTTGTCAGCGAAGTTTAAACAGTTTTTTCTTTTGATACTTGTATTTGTGTTTGTTGTTGTATTCTCGTTATTTGTTATTGAATCTTAACAATTGTGCCTGCACTCTTGAAAAAACGCGCGTTTCGTTTCAACCGTTTGCTTTGGCGGACGTCCGAACAGCGCGACACTTTGAACTGAACTAAATGTTAAGTTCCAAGCTGGCGCAAATGTTAAGTTAACGACACAATGCGGCAGTTGCGTTGGCAGCGTAGCCAGACTGCTATATAAAGTACTAAAATTGTGTGTTTCGTGCTGTAGCAGGTAGCCTTATACTGCTAGCGCATTGGCGCACGTTAACATTTGAAAATGCTGTTAAGCTTATGTTAATTGTAAAGTTACTGTTGAATGCAAATTGTTAGGTAAATTAAAGATTGTTGTGTAGTTCTTAGTTGATTAAACAAACTTGACCTTTTAAAAGTAATCTTAACGTGTTAAGTGATATCTTTGAGTTTACTGAATATATATACAATAAAGATATGGTTTATAATCATGGTTATAATTAGTGCACCAGCAGTTAAAAACTTCCTATTTATATATGCCATTGCATGATGACTTAACATCAGTTATTAAATTTTTATGGCCATTTGACATATGAACAAAATTGTTCCGATTCAATCTACATGCAGGCCAAAACCAATTAGAATTTCTAGTTAATATACATATATATATGTGTGTGGATCGGAGCTAATGACCCAACCAAAATGTGAATCGAGCGTTCAGCTTTGCAATTGAGCTGAACGATCACTGATCGCATTATTCAAGCACCGCTTAATCTTCAAATAATTGTTTATTCAACAATATTAACCGGGTATAAATACTACTGCAAAAAGGGAAAGAGTGTTCAAAAGTGTTACGAAAATGTTGCCGAATTATTTGCTAGTTCTGTTCAGCTGTGTTTTGGCCTTTGACGTTGCCTGCGCTTGTGTAAGTAAAGAAGAAACAAAGAACTTTCAAAACTTTTACAACATACGAAATTGAAATAGAATGGCTACAAGGCTAAAATTGTGAAACTTGAGAATTGTGCCGGTCCCGAAGGCATTATACAAGTTGAGGATGGGTTCAGTGTTAAGCTGAACAAGAAATGCGAACTGATTCCAACGGGTTGCTTCAGCAACAAGGCCTTTACCACAGCCAATGTCAAGTATAAGGTGCAAAAGGATGGCATTGTGATGAAGGAGGGCAACATGGATCTATGTGCTGCTGCTGATGAAGCTTCTGCCGAGGCCAAGGATATGCTAAAGGTGTTTGGCGCCCCCTCAAGCTGTCCCGTTGCCGAGGAGAAGATCTGTGCCAATGATCACTTTGTCGATTTAAGCAAATACAAAGCCATGTTGGGCATGGCTCGAGGTCATTTGATAATTGACTCCGCAATTAAGCATGATACTGTAAGCATACTGTTTGCATTATTTAGTTCATTTAATATTACTAACATCTTGTTTTTGCAGGGCAAATCGTGTTTCCATGTCGAAATCGAGATAGTCAAGAAATAGGTTTCTTGCCAAATTTGTGTTTTCTTTTATTATGAGTCTTGCAAATAGCTATACATATATATACATATATTTTGTGATGTTGTAATAAAACATAACGGTAATGGACTGCACACACAAAATAACAAATTCTTTTTTATTCATTTGCTTTCCAAGAATATATCTTGGGGCAAACTTATCGACAAGTTTAGATTAGATGAAGTTTGTTACGTTTATTGTTTGGTTTAACTCGGATTCGTCAATCGCAATTAACTTCTTGTTCCGATAACACGATATAAATTGCATAAGATGCAGTTTTCAAAGTTTAATTTTATTTTGTTTGGCTTTACCTGTCCTATCCATCAATCACACTAAACTCCTTAGCACGGTTAAGAAATATTCCGTCTACTGTGTCTATGGTTCGATATTTTCGTATGCCTCGTTTACATATCAAGAATGAAATCCAATAAATATGAATAGTTCGAAGAATATGGTTAACACGATTAAATCGGCAAGGACCATAATGCAAGTACGATTGTTTGATTGTTCTGTGTCTCCTTAGGTTAGTGTAAAATGAAGTTTTCTTTACGAGAGAAGTGTTTAATACTAAACTCTGGATTTGGATTCAGATCCAGATACGATGAAGAGTCGTCTTAAGTACTTTCCAACAGATAGTAACAAACGCGTTGCTTTTATTTTACATATGATAGATTGTAAAGAACTTGAAGATAGAAGATTTGGGTTTTCCCTTTGATTTGTTGAAATGTAATATTGAATTGGTGAATGGTATAAGCAAAGAGAATGTAAGATATATATACCATTCTCTTTGGGTATATTAACATATACTTACCGACTTATTGAACTTGAAAATGCAATTAGATTCGATTTCTTTTTGAATATTGTATATATATTTAACATTTTAAAACACTTTGGGCTTAATAAATATTATTTTTGAAACAGATATCAAATCTTAATGTTAGTGCTCTAAATGTTTGTACACAAAGAGTTTGGGGTTTCTTGGAGTTTGCAACTGAAAGGAAAGTAAGGAAGCGATTAGAAGAGACCGTCTTGAGCAGAGCGAGGAGGAGCGAGGAGGAGTTCCTTCGAGGTGTTCCAGAATGTTCAGCAAATGCCCGAAAAGCCGTAATCACAATCGATATCTTTTTGCTTCAAGTGACCCAAGTACGGCGAGTGTTTAATACCGAAACTGTAGGATGGCATATGGGATAGATTAACCTGTTAAAAATAATGTGTTCAAGTTTGTTAAACCAGATTTGACTTCATTTGGTATATATATATATATTTTGTTTGTTTATATTGTCAATACGCTTGAAAGGATCAAGGAATGGATCAAGGATAATTCTTATCGGGCCGATTTGCGAGCAGGCAGCGTGTACAACGCTCAGGCAATATATATGTTCCCAGTTTGCCACTGAACTGCGAATGCAGAATGCCAAAGGATATAGATGGCGTTGAACGTTTCTCCCAATACTGCGGATCAGGTTGCACGTTGCACATAAATGAACCACCAACTATATAAGGGGTAGATTTGGTAGCATACCTTTTCGGGACAATGTGCACCGGGGCCGGGTTTATTGTCATCGCTGATCATCTTGTATTTGCCACGCATGGTATAGACAGGTGGCTTGGACTTGGTGACCGTATACTCGCCATCGTAGTAGCCGGGACCAGGCAGCACCAGTTGTGGTATCAACGATGGACGCATGCGTCCGGCCATTGTAAAGGCAGGTGCGGAACGTATGGGTCCCTCCTTGCTGCTGCCCAAGACCGTGGGTATCTTGTAGACGTTAGGAGCTGCAGAACAAAGTATTCAAGATTCAAATATTATGCAAGGGAAATGAAAATAAAGCCAGATATAATGGAGGGTAAAGTTGATCCTTGAATTTAAGTAAGGCAGCAACAGCTAGATTTTTCTTAAAAGAAGTACAAAATTCCTTAAATAATATTATTTGTAGGCAAAATCGAATAGTTTTGGACATAAAATGAAAATCAAGTTTGGTAAAGAATGGAATTTTGTACTTAGCTTAAGAACGATTTGGAATCGATTAATATTCATATTTTTAAGTTTAAGGTAATTAGAATTGGTTTGATTGGTTGTTTGAATGGCTGGGTTAATAGGTGAGAGATCTTGAATTATGATGACGCTGCAAAAAAATAACAACAAATACAATACACACAAAAGAACGAGAAAACTTTTAAAGTAATAATAAATTTAAGTGTGTGGGGGGGGGGAGGTTACCTGATAATCTTCTCTTGCACGCTGCTCGCCTCGACAGCGTACTTGACCGTGCTGGATTTCATGGATTTACCACTTGTCACAATCGCACCATCACTTTGCACCACTGTGCGTGTGCTGGTCGCTGCTGCTTTGGTGGTGCTGGCATCCGCTGTACCTTGGGTCGTGACTGTTAGATTACCCTTTCGGGCATGTGCATTCGCTTCGTGGTGCATTGTGGTTTGCTGCAATTGACCTTGATTGGTGCTTAGATTGTCATTTGTTTTTGTTGTCTTGCTGGTTTTTGTTGTTGTGGTTGTTGTTGTTGCGACTGTGCTTGGTGCTGCTAGCTGTGTGTGTAAAGTGTTGCCATTTGTAATGTGCTTAATGGTTGTTGTCTCCACTTGACTATTCACTGGTTGCGCCGCCACTTGAACGCCATTCACAATGCGCGTCTCAGTGGTTCTCGTTGATGTTGTTGTGGCTGTTGCGGTGTTGTTGTTTGTGCTTTCACCATTGTTGCGTACTGTGTTGCAGATTGCAAATATAATGGGTTTAATTGTTTTTTTTTTTTGTTTTTTAAAGTTTGTTTTCTATACTAGCACACAGAGAAAAGCAAATTGCATACCCAAAACATTGAAGTGAATCTTAATATAGAATTTCTACACTTAAGTTCAAGATATTCGCTGTTCTGCATCAATTTTTCTTTTCTGTACACTGTGTATTTGCATTTTCCCACTCCACTCCACTCCCACTCTATAAGCTTAATATGCGCTTCAAGTACTTTGTGTGCTTACTGAAATCCACAATTGACCCCAATGCCTAATGGAGAAATTAAAAATGGTAATCTGAAAGCTCTGAAATGCAGTAAAAATATCTGAAGATCGAATAAGATTAATTTACTCAATAAAAAGCATAATTTAAGCATTGTGTGCCGATGACGAATATCATATGATTAGATATCATCCATTACTCCAGCATCTCAATCTCCAGCAGGTGGTTATAGCTGTGCATCTGCAGGAGGTCATTCAGGAGGTCCTTAAGCAGGATCTTCAACAGTTGTATTTTTAATGCCCAAAATTTGCATATGCCAACTACAATCGTTTTCACATTTTTTGAGAGTTTCAAATTCGTTAGCTTTTTTCGGACATTTGGAGAAATTTGACAAGCAGCCTAAAATAACTCGACGAAAGACATAAAATTTACGTCGCGGCCCCTTGCAAGCATTTTCGTTTTTGTATTGGTTCTTCACCAAGCATTCACTATTTGGTCCCCCTAATTGTTAAATATGAAAAGAAAGCTTTTCGAATATAACTCTGCATATCTGTGCTTCTCAAAACTTACTTTGTCCATTCACGATCAATGTGGTGATCCAAAGTAATAAGACAGCGACTAACAACCACTTCATTTTGCTAACGTACGTAGATTGTAGGATCTATTTAAAATCTATCTAGCTTTAACCATATAACAACTAACACACTATTTATATAAGGGTACCAAATGGATTTCAGTGTATAATTGCAATTAACCGTGTCGAAAGTACTTGAAAGGTTTGATGCTCTTACCGGGACTTGCCAAACGTCTTTCACGTCTTTGCAATATGCGATCTTCAATGTAAGCGCCTCTAGGTTCTAGTGAGTGCAGTTTGATGAATACAGTTTATATATATATGTATATACATATGGTACATATATGTATGTATGTATATGTAGAATGTAGGCCAGTACACCAATATGATGGGAAACACACAGAAAATAGCAAATACGCAAAATAGAACATATAAAAAAAAACAAAAGAAATAGAAGAGATTAGCTTCGCATTACCAAAGCAAATTACCGAAACCAAGCAATGTAAACAAACAGAACCTACCTGGAATAATTGGCATAGGTATTGTCTTAAGACCAAAACTATAAGCTGGCGAGCTTGCGATTTTACATTGCTCTGGATAATAATGTCCGGGAGCTAAATACAGGCATGACATGATGCAGGACACAAAACATATATATGATAAACAGAAAAATTTACAATAAGTAACATGCTGGTGAAAGTAGGATTGGGTTCTAAGTAGAGTTCATTACCGGGTGCATCGGTGGTGACCTTGACCTCAGTACGTGTGCCAAATGTATAGGCTGGTGTATGCTGAGTGTGCTTTTCCGGTTCATATGCAGTGGGTGCTAAAAGTCATAGCCGATAGAAATCGTGCAAGTCGTGAATTAAATATGATGCCTTGTTTACCTGGTGTATCACTGATCTGCTCCCGATGTAGCTTCATGCCAAATGTAAATGCGGGCGTACCGTCCAGCTGACAGTTCTCTGGTCTGTAGTCACAGGGTGCCGGGGTATGGCTGATATGCTCAATGGTCGTGCGACCTGCAATTGTGTAGGCGGGTGTATGGTCAAGACGTACTTTCTCTGGTGCGTAATCGCATGGCGCTGGATGATGATTGTCCACCTTGGGGTCATATTTGCCACCAAATGTGTAAGCGGGTGAATGATCCAGTCGGGTCTTCTCCGGCGAGTAATCTCCAGGCGCTGGTGTGCCATTTGTGATCTTAACATCATGTTTGCCAGCCATCGAAAATGCAGGATTATGATCTTGTCGGACTTTCTCAGGGGAATAGGCTCCAGGAGCTGGTGTATCACTTGGCTTGTGAAGATCGTGACGACCCGCGAATGAGAAGGCGGGAATGTGATCTAATCGAACATTCTCTGGGTGATAGTCACCAGGAGCGGGGTAATGATTCTCAACTTTGGGCTCATTTCTTCCACCAAAAGTGTAGGCAGGAATATGATCCAAACGAGACTTTTCAGGGGAATAGTCGCCAGGTGCTGGCGTACCATTTACGATCTTTTGTTCGTATCTACCCGTCATTGAGAAAGCTGGGTTGTGATCTTGACGAAGTTTTTCAGGACTATATGCACCAGGAGCTGGAGTTTCGCTTGGCTTGTGAAGATCATGGCGACCGGCAAATGAGTAGGCGGGATTGTGATCTTGCCTTACCTTTTCGGGATGATAATCACCAGGAGCAGGTGTATGGTTTTCCATTTTGGGTTCATTTCGACCACCAAATGTGTAAGCCGGGGTATGGTCCAACTGACATTTCTCGGGTGAATAGTCACCCGGTGCTGGCGTGCCATTTGTGATCTTAAGGTCATGCTTTCCGGCCATTGAGAATGCGGGATTGTGATCCTGGCGAACTTTCTCGGGAGAGTATGCACCAGGAGCTGGAGTACCACTTGGTTTGTGTAAATCATGGCGACCAGCGAATGAAAATGCTGGATTGTGATCTAGTCTAACCTTTTCCGGGTGATAATCACCAGGAGCTGGTGTATTATTCTCTACTTTGGGGTCATTCCTACCTCCAAAGGAATATGCGGGTGTATGG
Organism: Scaptomyza tumidula; assembly: GCA_035044465.1. Taxonomy (NCBI): domain Eukaryota; kingdom Metazoa; phylum Arthropoda; class Insecta; order Diptera; family Drosophilidae; genus Scaptomyza; species Scaptomyza tumidula. The sequence continues at coordinate 1,004,524 of JAWNNW010000050.1, forward strand.
TCTAGTCTAGTCTTTTCGGGGCTATAATCTCCAGGGGCTGGTGTATCACTTGTAATCCTTGGATCGTGTTTTCCAGCCATTGAGAATGCAGGATTGTGATCTTGGCGAACCTTTTCAGGAGAGTATGCACCCGGAGCTGGAGTGTCACTTGGCTTGTGAAGATCATGACGACCCCCAAATGAAAAGGCAGGATTGTGATCTAAGCGGGATTTTTCAGGAGCGTAATCTCCAGGCGCTGGTGTACCATTTGTGATCTTTACATCATGCTTACCAGCCATCGAAAAAGCAGGATTGTGATCTTGACGTACTTTTTCAGGAGAATACGCTCCAGGAGCTGGAGTATCACTTGGCTTATGGAGATCGTGACGGCCAGCAAAGGAAAATGCTGGATTATGATCTTGCCTCACTTTTTCAGGGTGGTAGTCACCTGGTGCAGGTGTATGATTTTCAACTTTGGGATCATTTCTGCCACCAAAAGAGTAGGCGGGAGTGTGATCTAATCTAGTCTTCTCGGGACAATAATCTCCAGGGGCTGGTGTACCATTTGTAAGTTTCTCAATATGCTTTCCAGCCATCGAAAACGCTGGATTGTGATCTTGTCGAACCTTTTCAGGAGAGTATGCTCCAGGAGCTGGAGTATCACTTGGCTTATGGAGATCGTGACGGCCAGCAAAGGAAAATGCTGGATTATGATCTTGCCTCACTTTTTCAGGGTGGTAGTCACCTGGAGCAGGTGTATGATTTTCAACTTTGGGATCATTTCTGCCACCAAAAGAGTAGGCGGGAGTGTGATCTAATCTAGTCTTCTCGGGACAATAATCTCCAGGGGCTGGTGTACCATTTGTAAGTTTCTCAATATGCTTTCCAGCCATCGAAAACGCTGGATTGTGATCTTGTCGAACCTTTTCAGGAGAGTATGCTCCAGGAGCTGGAGTATCACTTGGCTTATGGAGATAGTGACGGCCAGCAAAGGAAAATGCTGGATTATGATCTTGCCTCACTTTTTCAGGGTGGTAGTCACCTGGAGCAGGTGTATGATTTTCAACTTTGGGATCATTTCTGCCACCAAAAGAGTAGGCGGGAGTGTGATCTAATCTAGTCTTCTCGGGACAATAATCTCCAGGGGCTGGTGTACCATTTGTAAGTTTCTCAATATGCTTTCCAGCCATCGAAAACGCTGGATTGTGATCTTGTCGAACCTTTTCAGGAGAGTATGCTCCAGGAGCTGGAGTGTCATTTGGCTTGTGCAGATCGTGGCGACCGGCAAACGTGAAGGAGGGATTGTGGTCTAGTCGCACCTTTTCGGTCTCATAGGCGCCTGGAGCCGGGGTGTCGCTGGTCTTGATTGTGTCATGACGTCCGGCAAATGAGAAAGCGGGATTGTGATCGTGCCGTACTTTTTCGGGACAGTAGTCGCCTGGTGCCGGAGTGGAGATTTCTACCCGTTGCTCATGCTTACCAGCGAAGGTAAACGCTGGCGTGTGATCGCTACGATACTTTTCCGGGGCATACGAGCCTGGGGCCGGAGTGTGGCTTACAGATTTCACTTCGTGTCGACCGGCTAGCGTGTAGGAGGGCGCAAAATCCAAACGCACCTTCTCCGGCTCGTAGGTGCCGGGTGCTGGTGACTCTTGCGACCTGCTGACCTGAACACGTTGGCCAAAGCTGAAGGCGGGTGTTTTGTTCAATACACATTTCTCTGGCTCGTATGCGCCGGGCGCTGAAAAGAGATTGTAAGTTCGATTTAGAGTGTGAAAAGTTGCAGGAATTGCAGGAATTCATTGTTTGTGGATGTGGTATCTAGAAAAGGACTTACCTGGTGTTGCATCCACAACATCATGATTTGATTTGCCAGCAATGCTAAAAGCGGGTGTCGTATGCAATTTAGACTTTTCTGGACTGTATGTGCCAGGTGCTATTTAAGATTTATAATAAGCTGTGATTACCAAAACTTTCCTATGCAATTTTTGTGTCGTTACTAACCTGGTGAATCACTGATCTGTGTGTGCTTTGTCTTCAAACCGAAGCTATATGCTGGTGAGTGTTCTACAACAACTTGTTCTGGCCTATAAGTGCCAGGTGCTGTAAGGGTGCAAATTTGTAGACGATGTTTAAGGAATTAATCATTTCGAATGAAATTAATGTTTTAAGCTGGAAATGCAGTATGAATCTTAATGTCATGACATGACTTATATGGTATTGCATTTGATAATCGTTTGAGATTTGAGGGAGTTATGAATTCGGAAAGTTCTGACCTATATTTAAGTTGATTTATCAACTTGCCTCTCAATCTCTTGACAAAAAATTGTTTTTCGCAGATCTAGAACGTACATTTAGAAAGCGTGCTTTATTTTCTATTTTATTTTACATACCTGGCGTAAAGTCGGGTCTCAGCTCGTGATGTTTGATGCCAAAGCTAAACTCTGGTGTCCTGCTAAACTTGACCTTCTCGGGAGAATAGGCGCCAGGAGCTGTGAAATAAGTATGAAAAGATTAGAACTTGAACAGAGGAGCCTACATTTAGCCGGGTTGTAGTCCAATCCAAGGTCTAACTAGATACTACTGGCTATGTTGTACAAATTGTAGAGAGAAGTGCCTCATTGCTGAAGAGGAGGAGGTAGTGTTGGGGTAGGAGGAGGGTGTTTGACAACATATTACCTGGTGTATGCTGATCGTGTTGGATTTTAGTTCGTCTACCGAATGTGTAACGTGGCGCAGTCTTTCTCGATTGCGTAACCTTTTCGGGACAATAGCTATTTGGCGCTGTTAGTGTTAATAAAACAAACAATTACGGTACGAATAACGGTTTATTTCTATTATTTAGACTACAGAGGTATGCAAACATGGCCATAAGTAAGACTAAAGTGTGTTATACTGAATGAGTAACGGAGTGTTGAAGAGTGTTACGAGATTAGTAGAAATAGATAGAGAACACACCAGAAATACCAGAAGTAGTATTAAGTAGGACATGCAAAAGAGAACGTGAATTTTAGGGGTGTGGTATTAACTGTAGGGGGAAAGGGGGGATTTGTTAACATGAAAGACGTTCGCCATTGAGGCCAGTTAGTTGTGTTACCTGGATTGTTAACTAGGTAAACGTTGACCTTAATGCGAAAGGAATAACGAGGCGCACGCGGCTTAAAGACATCAAGCGGTACCACCTCATAATGGTTGGGACCTAGTATAAAGTTGTAATTGATTTCGCAGCATTCGCGTTTACCAGTAGTCAGTAGTGGGTCAGTTTAAATTTTGTTTAAAAAAAAGAAAATTATTTTATTAAAATCAATAATATAAAAACTATCAATCCAAAAACAAAAAACCTTACAAGAAACACAACGTTGAAAAGAATCTTAAAGCTATATATTACAAAAGAAAAAGGTAGAAAGTCAATTTAAAAAACCGAAAGTATTGTACCAATAGGAGGGAGGGAGATAACTATACTAGCTGCTCGTACGGCGTACTTATACTTTTTGTATAAAATGTTGTGACAATATGATTAAAGTGTGTAATTGACTAATTGACTTGGGAAATACAAAAATACGTCGGTGTCTATCTACAAGTATTTACATGCTTGAGCGGTAGGGAAGTTGAATTTGCTTGAAAAAAATTAGAATTGTTGCACTTTAAAGTGTGAAAGTGATCCATGTAATATTGAATAACATTGAAATATTCAATGATCCTTTTAAAATTTAAATTTTCTTGGTACACATTAATATATTGAAGTGACAACCCTGGACACAGCTACGTGAGCACTAAGGAAGATGCAAAAGAGATATGGAAAAGAGAGACAACTATACTAGCAAGCAATTACAATCATATGACTACTGAGAGATAGAGAAAGACACAACAATACAAGCAAGCAGTAACAGTTACATTAACGTGACTACTAAGAGAGATAGAGCGAGAGAGAGAGAGAGAGAGATAGATGGACTAAGAGTACCAATGTTTAAGGGCAGCGTTTACTTACGAGCTGCTTGGAGGATGAGTTTCTTTCATGGTTTTCTTAGTTCTTTATGATTCTTATATACAATGATGATTCGGCCTCTGTATCCATGACGATTATTTCGAATGTCTTAGCTTGAGATGATGTTACTCCAAAGTCCATAGGGATAGTGATGCGCATGCAACCCATGACCAATAATAAGGCAATAACCATTCAAACAACCAACAGGAACCAAAACATCAACAACGAGAACAGCAACGACAAACAACCGATAACCAATAACGATAACGACAACTCGCTAGGGTCATAAGGACCGCCTCGACTTACCTGGTATGAGCTGCAACTTGGCGCACGCTGGCTTCTTGCCAAATGTATATTTGGGTGTTGCATCAACAACAGCCTTGGATGCCGGCAAAACATCATACTCCCCCGGTCCGGGATTTACAAAGCGTGTCAGCTCCTTGGGTCGGCTTTGTAGGGTAGCAGCTTGTGGATAATCTTTACCTTTTGGTCGCATCCCCGACACATTATACTGTGCTGGACCGGGTCCGGTTGTTTCGTCCCTACTGATTATCTTGTGGCCAAAGGAATATGAGGGTGCACCCTTCTTCTTAGAGTCTGGTACTTTGCTGCCTGTAAAGTTCATAAGTTATAGATAAGGAAACGATTCTGAACTATTTTCCTTAGCCCTTACCAATCAGCGTTGGTAACTGAACTATGGCTGGTCCTGGATTTGTAGTTTCCGCCGCAATCCTGCCAACACGCACTGTCGGCGTCCACGGACGTTGTTCAATACTGCCAGCCATGTTAAGGGTACGGATAAGTCGTACGGGCGTACAAGGTCCTAGATCCCTTCGCTTTGATTTGGATTTGTACTTAAATTCTTTCTGCAAAGCGAAAGAGAATGCATTTTATTAAGTACACTTTTGACTTTGAATTTCAAATAAGATCTAACATGTTTAGTCATTTTGCTGCAGTTTATTGGTACACAAGCAATTAAGAATTTTATCAAGAATATTTCTGCAAATTGAAGTTTATGTATTTATGTTTATTAAGATGTGTGTTATAAAACTTTTAAAACTTGTTTTAATATGCTTTATAAGTCAAGGAAATATATGTTTATATCATAATACTATTTTGGAATTCAATTTAACACCTTTCAGCAATTCATTTATTGCCGTAACCCAGCGGTCGGGGAACCGGGGTAAATTACCGCAAATGGGGTAAAATCGCAATTTTTGGGGGTACAAATAAAATATTTGTGAGTAAAGCATAAAGTTCTACAACAATGGGCACTCTTCCTTATCAATTTTCCAATTTTGCCAAAAATACTGCCGAGCTTTCGTCGAGTTTTTGGTAGTTTTTTCTAGTTTTTGACTCAACTATACCAGGCGCACAGACTCAGCAGCAAGCGATGCATAAATTCTCAATATATATATTTGCATACTTTTAGGCTGGCCTTTTTATTCATATTGACCTTCATACTTTTGTAGTTAAATATAAAAACCAGTGCTCTTGCTGCCTATTCTGTTCGCCTGGTAATTGGCGTCGGAAATATTTAAGAACTCGATGAGATCGCAAAAGAAAACCACCGAGCTTTCGTCGATTTTTTGCTAGTTTTTTTTTAGTTTTGACTCAAAGTACCAGGCGAACAGAATCAGCAGCAAGTCGATTGAATTGACTTTAATATACGGCCTATGCCAAATGCAATGATTTTTTTCCTTTTTATCGTAATGTAAGCGATCTGCCTAAAAGTATGTATACTTTTTTTAAAATTATTTTTAGAGGGTAATTTAGCCAATGCATCAACCTTATTTGTTTCCACACAGGTCGAGGAACCGCTATGGGGCAACCAACCTAAACAAAAATATTTTGGGGTAATGATTAAAAATTCATTAATTTTTCTAAGAAAAACATTTTTATTTAAACATATTAACAAAAGAAGAAGCACCTAAGTTTATATGTATATCTAATTTCATATATTATAATTAATAATTAATTGTATATATTTTATTAGATTTTTTGGTTTTTGAAGTAAATAAATACGATCCTTAAATACGAGCAACACAAAAATATCTTATTTTTTTCTTTGTTGGGTGGGAATCACAACAATCCTTGACTGCAAAGCCGATGGATCCTTAATGATATTGACGAATTTTGACCTAAAATGTGTTGGATTTTTTTTTTAAATAGTCCTAATCCACTTAAATCCTTACGGATTTTGAAAGGACATGTTGCGTGAGAGTTTTAAGGACCAACTCTATCGAACTGCATTCAAGGATTATGGGGTCATCTAAGAACAAAAACACTTGTAAAAATTTCACTCTACGGCCGAGCGAATTTAAGAAAACACCATAAAAGTGCAGTTTTCTCGGAAACCACAAGGACGATTTGAATGTCCTTTGGCCAGTTGGTAGCCCTGGTCAAAACAAAACTTCCGACACAGGACACGTTTGAATCCTTTAGGATTTGGCCGAGTTATAACCAATTTTCTGTTTTAAACATATATCCTTTTATTTCAGCTGTTTGAAGGACTATCGTCCTTTGAATTACTTTGCTCGAATCGGCTGGCCTAGGCCTACCTATGGTCCAAAGGACATCCGGATAGTCCTTAAAATGGCCGAGTAAATGACGATTTTGTAATTTTTAAAATTTTTTCTGACCTACCCCCTGTAATATTTTTCAAACATTTTTTTTTCGTGAATCCTGGAGATCCTTATAAGCAAATCGATAGATCTTGTTGCTGTGAGCTCAAAAATGTATTTTCCTTAAAGGTCCTTAAGGAAATGTTGAAGTTATGGCTTAAAATATAATGTCCTTTTTGCCCAAAAATTTATATATAAGTATAAATCGGCCAAAACTTTACGGATTTTCAAAAACCATGGTTCGTTGGATCTGCATGGAAAACCTCTTTCGAACTGCATTCAAGGATTATGGGGTCATCTAAGAACAAAACACTTGTAAAAATTTCACTCTACGGCCGAGCGAAAATAAGAAAATACCATAAAAGTGCAGTTTTCTCGGAAACCACAAGGACGATTTGAATGTCCTTTGGCCAGTTGGTAGCCCTGGTCAAAACAAAACGTCCGACACAGGACACGTTTGAATCCTTAAGGATTTGGCCGAGTTATAACCAATTTTCTGTTTTAAACATATATCCTTTTATTTCAGCTGTTTGAAGGACTATCGTCCTTTGAATTACTTTGCTCAAATCGGCTGGCCTAGGCCTTCCTATGGTCCAAAGGACATCCGGATAATCCTTAAAATGGCCGAGTAAATGACGATTTTGTAATTTTTAAAATTTTTTCTGACCTACCCCCTGTAATATTTTTCGAACATTTTTTTTTCGTGAATCCTGGAGATCCTTATAAGCAAATCGATAGATCTTGTTGCTGTGAGCTCAAAAATGTATTTTCCTTAAAGATCCTTAAGGAAATGTAGTAGTTATGGCTTAAAATCGAATGTCCTTTTTGCCGAAAATTTATACATAGGTGTAAGTCGACCAAAACTTTACGGATTTTCAAAAACCATGGTGCGTTGGATCTGCGTGAAAAACCTCTTTCGAACTGCATTCAAGGATTATGGGGTCATCTAAGAACAAAACACTTGTAAAAATTTCACTCTACGGCCGAGCGAAAATAAGAAAATACCATAAAAGTGCAGTTTTCTCGGAAACCACAAGGACGATTTGAATGTCCTTTGGCGAGTTGGTAGCCCTGGTCAAAACAAAACGTCAGACACAGGACACGTTTGAATCCTTTAGGATTTGGCCGAGTTATAACCAATTTTCTGTTTTAAACATATATCCTTTTATTTCAGCTGTTTGAAGGACTATCGTCCTTTGAATTACTTTGCTCGAATCGGCTGGCCTAGGCCTACCTATGGCCCAAAGGACATTCGGATAGTCCTTAAAATGGCCGAGTTAATGACGATTTTGTAATTTTTAAAATTTTTTCTGACCTACCCCCTGTAATATTTTTCGAACATTTTTTTTTCGTGAATCCTGGAGATCCTTATAAGCAAATCGATAGATCTTGTTGCTGTGAGCTCAAAAATGTATTTTCCTTAAAGGTCCTTAAGGAAATGTTGAAGTTATGGCTTAAAATATAATGTCCTTTTTGCCCAAAAATTTATATATAAGTATAAATCGGCCAAAACTTTACGGATTTTCAAAAACCATGGTGCGTTGGATCCGCATGGAAAAGCTCTATCGAACTGCATTTAAGGATAGCTGCGACATCTAGAGACTTGTTGGTCACGCGATTTGTAGCGAATAGAATAACAACATTGCACAAGTTACATGACAATTCTCATTATATATTTTTGCATACTTTTAGGATGGTTTTTTAATTCATATTGTCCTTCATACTTTTGTAGTTGAATATAAAAACCATTGCTCTTGCTGCCTATTCTGTTCGCCTGGTACTTGGCGTCAGAACAACTAAAAAAAACTCGTGGAGATAAAAAAAAAACCCACCGAGCTTTCGTCGAGTTTTTGCTAGATTTTGATAGATTTTGACTCAAAGTACCAGGCGCACAGAATCAGCAGCAAGTCGATTGAATTGACTTTAAAATGATTTTTTATAAAATATAAAAGAATAAGCGATTTGCCTAAAAGTATGTATACGCCACATTATTTTTAGAGGGTAGTTTAGCCAATGCATCAACCTTATTTGTTTCCACACAACAGCGGTCGAGGAACCGATATGGGGTAATATCAACTTAAACAAAAATATTTTGGGGTAATGATTAAAAAAGTTCCCCGACCGCTGCCGTAACCCAATAAACCAAATCCCTAAATTACCATCTACATCGATGACATGAAAATCCATACACAAACTTTGAAAAATACAAAACTCTCAACATGACTTGGTCGAATTATTTGTTACGAATTTTCTGGGCCAGCAAAGTGATTTGTTTGCCCGCCTAAAAAGACAAACAACGGACAAAAACTATAAGTTTGCGGTAGGCTCTTCAACCCGTGACCTTCTTTTACCCGAAAGGCGCTAAAAAGCCCTTTGCTTTATTCGGTTGGGTTGTAGATGGGGTCTTTGGGTTTTGGTAACAGGTAGCGACATCGCGGAGCGTATGTAATCGATACCTTACGATGACGACCCCAATTGGCTTTGGCTGAAGCGATTAGCTGACGCGATTGAACGTCGTCGTCGTCGTCGTCGTTGTGGGGCAGAAAACCCTTACCACCCTTTTCAGATGTCTTGGGTAGGTTTGCAACAAGGTTGCGCCCACCAAAAAAAATGTGTGCAGAGTGCTAATGTTGGCGATTTGGCGCATGTTAGCCCAACAAAACGATTACTTTTAATGACTTACGGAGCGACAATTGCATGCCACGAAAACGAGCAACTGTAAATAGAGTTGAACGCGTGTTGCATTTGCTCTTTTTGGTAGTTTATATTTTAGGCGTGTCAAGCTCTGATCGAACTGCTAAACCATTGTACAAGACAAGGCAACAGAAAGTACTTAACACCATCTTATAATACCTAAGACCTAAAAACGACAATAGAAAGAACTTAAAATAAGAATTAGTTTGTCTAAACACGATTAAGATTCCGAACAGCATCTTTAAGCTAAGGGAAAGTATAAACAAAAGTTTCCCTTAGATTGAAAGTTCATATCCAGGTCCTGTTTAGGTCGTGTTTGGGTCATGTCCTGGTTGTGTCCAGGTCGTGGTCTTGCTTGTGTTCGTGTTGGCACGTTCCCAACTCTAATTGAATACAAAACTAAAGACCAAAACCAAGACTCAGACCAAGTCTAAGTCCAAGTGGCTTTATGTAAATACATACAAAGTTGTAAATTTGGTTGTGGATGTTGATGTTGATGTGGCAGCGTGGCAGCTTGAAAGCGTGCAACTTCTATGACCGTGAAAAAATCAACAGCTCTGCTTTATGGAAATAAATTATATATATATTAAGAATACTACAACTGAGCCAATTTCTAAGTGGGCGTGGCTGAACTAAAACCCAACAAAGCCAAGTGACAGACAGAGCAAGAGAGAGAGAGAGGGAACGAGAGAAAGAGAGCGGGAGAGAAACGGTAAGTAAAGTAAAGCAAAGCTGTTTTAAATTGAGGCTACAAAGTGGGCGTGTTTCGGCCCCGCGACCTCGCACGCAATTGAAACATGAAACATGTTTGTTTTCATTTTGGCTAGCATTTTTGAATTGTTCTTTGTTGTGTTGTGTGTTCAACCATATGTGCTGCATTAAGTACGAGTAGCATTAACGAATCTTACATCATCATTGAATCTTGCACCCACACGCAATTTGGCTACAGCGGCAACTGCGGCGGGGTTCAATATCAATCAAAAGCGACCGAAACCATATAAGGCCATCTGCTCACAAGCTCCCTCAAGTGAAATCTGATGAATCAGCTATATTGTTAATAGACTGCCACCAGACATTTGCGTGGCTACACACCATTTCGATTCGATGGGAACTTCATAACTGATCTAAGTATTGATAGGAACTACGTTTGAGAGGGTATCTACTAATCTACTATACTACAAAAGTTCACTCCTTTCAATATTGTCTTTTCTCAAATAATATCTTTTACCTGCTAGCATCATTTCGATTTGATGGGAACTTCATAACTGATCTGAGTATCAATAGGAACTATGTTAGAAAGGGTATCTAGTAATCTACTATTCTACAAAAGTTCACTCCATTCAACATTGACTTTTCTCAAATAATATCTATTACCTGCTAGCAACATTTCGATTTGATGGGAACTTCATAACTGATCCAACTACCGATAGTAATGTTAGAAAGGGTATCTAGTAATCTACTACTATGCTACAAAAGTTTACTTCTTTCAACATTGAGTCTTCTAAAAACTGTTATTGCCTGCTAGCAACTTATTAATCTTAATTTGTGGCACTAACACGAGGCAGCCTAACAGCTTAGTTGCATTTAATCAAATTAATCGGACATGCAACATATAATTCCTTAGCCACAAAAGTTTGCATGGTGCGCGGTCTTTTGCATCAGATTGCAGCAAAGTTTGTGCCACTAAAAGGTGGCACAATGAAATTCAATTATACGATAGTAGATCGTGCAACTGATATGAGTTTAAACAGTATACGATCTTTTATCAGGTGCACAGGTCAAAACCAGTTTGCTCTCCTTGCCAATTGAGACGCATTGAAAACTGATTTTTGTTCGAATTGAGCACATGACCGCCTACGCCCCTCGCACCCCCTCCTTTACCATACTTTTAACACTTGTCTTCGTTTTCGAACGGCAAAACTTGTCAGTCGGCTATTTTCGTTGCATGACTCGTTTCGTCTCGTATGCAAAATCTTGATACTCAGCTCTTGATAGATGATGCCAACTTTGAACTCGCACTTTTTTACACACACACACACATGTTAGCGTACGCTTCATGAGCAACAACAATAACTAAATAATAGAATAGCCATAGAGAAAAAATTAATAAACAAAACCTGTCGCACGTCATCAACAATTTATGATATCAACTAACAAGATGAAAGAATAACTTATTGCGTGTTGCTTAACTCGAAATACACTAACTAAGTAGAAATATGCATAAGAAAGAGTTTGGATATAAGTATTGAAAGGTTTAGTGGATTGTAAAGTTAATAGAAATATGCATTGGGTAGAGTTTCTAATAAGAGTTGGGATATAAGTATTGAAAGGTTTTGTGGATTGTGAAGTTTATGAGAAAATTATTATTTTCACCCAATACAACTTAATTTCAGGAGAGATTAAACGAAAATAACAAGTTTAAAGCGTTTTGAGTTTTTGATTCTATAACAAAATGTATGACTAGACGATTATCATTGTTCATTGTTAGCAACACGACTATGGAATACACTTTCCTACATTTAGTTTTATTCTTCATCTTAGCCATCAAATCAAGCTAAAAGCTGACTCGACATAATTTTATAGAAAATTATTAAAAAATAATACAAAAAAAAAAACGTTAATTAATTCATAATGAAAGCAGTCAAAACCTCTGCCATCTGACAGCTTTAATTATTGTTATTTTATTTTCTGTTGCTGTTGCTTTTTGTGCTAATTATAAAATCCAAATTGCCAAAACAGCGAGATCAAATCGGACAAAATGAGCTCATTTTCCTGTCCGATCAACTTTTACGCCCAAATATGGCCAAAAACTTGTCTTCGGACTGTCTGTTGGCTGTTTCCTTTTAGCCCACATTGAGTTGTCCGAAAAAAAAAGTTGGCCAAACTAAATAGGTCTACAGACAAGAGACGGCCCACACACACACACATACACGTCAAACAACGTTTTGTATAACTCTATCAGCAAAATATTTCTCTTTGCCCAGTTAGTACAACAACAACAAGAACAAGCAACAATCACAACAATCAACATTGTGTTTAAGTTTAATTAACAGCCAAACAAGGCGAACAACAAGACTGAAAATGCCGGCAACTCGAAATAGAAGCATCTAAAACAGCCAAATAAAGTGTTTAGGCCAAAAAAAATGATAAAGACACAATATCAACAACAAAACTTACGTCAACAATGTGCATGTTCAACTATGTTTGTGTGTGTGTTTGAACTAGTTTTTGTTCTCAAAATCTAATTAAATGTTTAGGAAACGTGTTTTGTGTCTTGAAATATTTAAAGCTAAAAACGCTTTAAGCCAAGTGAAAGCTGGCAGAAAATAACTTTACTTTACTTGAACAATTGCCAAGTTGAAATAAGTTAATAAGAGAATGTTTAAAACCGCAAACTAATACTTAAACATTTTCTTTATTGTTTTTCTTTAGCTGTTATATCATTCTGTAAATATTTATTTATTTATTTTTTTTTTGCTACAAATATTCATAATTTGTGTTTATTTTTTACGCCTTTGGCGTTTTTTCGCTTCTCTTTCACTTTGGTAATTTAATTGTTGTTGGCTTTTGAAAAATGAGTTTGTCAGATAGACAGAGAGACAGAGAGAGAGAGAGAGATACTATATACATAGATATATATACATAAGTCGACCGGTTTGCATTTAATAGAGCTGATGTCATGAGGCTTGAAAAATCACTCGAAGCCACAATGAACTTGCCCAAAAAACGGATTTCCTCATTTGCCACTTGTGGCACAACAGACATATACATGTATGTGTGTGTGACATCAATATAACATTGACAAAACATTGAAACGAAGCAGCTGTTGTTGTTGTTGTTGTTGCAACAAAATGCCAATACATATAGAGAGAGTCAAGCAGACAGACAGACAGACAATCGACCCAAACCGACCTAAACTCCAAAACTCCTGCCCCAAAATTCTCCCGTCAGTCAATGAACTTTTAGGTCAGGATAAGCGCGCAACACGCAACGCTGCAGTGGCAGTGGCAGTGGCACTCACAATGACATTCACCACTCAGCCATAGGAAAGGCAGAGGGAGAGAGAGACGGGTTAACGCCTACTTACTTAACTCAATTGTTTGTTTTTGCTCCTTGATTACCAAAAAAAAAAAGTACACAGAAAGAAAATAAAACTGATGGGCAAACTTACTGATCTGATTCTTGAAACAAGTTCAAGTTTTATGCAATGCACTTCAAAACATTTTAAGTTAAAATGAACGTTAAATAAAGTTGATTTCTTTAACCTTTCTTCAACCTTTCTTGTACAGAATCTTCAAGATCAGTAAATCGTTCTTGGTATAAAAAAAAAATAACCCGGAAACATTTTTTTACAGTGTACTTACCACAGCTGTTGTGTCTAGGTCTTCCGTTGTCACCCTTTATTATTTAAAGTAAGTTTTTCTACTGTTGTTGTTGTTTGTTTATAACTTTGATTTGCACAATAATAAACTTTGAGTTAGCACACGGCTAGCCGTTATAATGGCAAACAGTCCTTGTTGGTTTTGAAACCCGTGCGGCAGGACTTTCAAAACATCTGCGAACACGAGAGACGCGATAGATATGATGATGGTGGGTGAGAGGGATGGATGGTGTTTGAGGGGAGCTAAGCAATGATTCTTTTTTCGTTTTTCGCTGATCGTTAATTGAGTTAAAGTGACAGCTGTCAAGCTGAGTTACGGTTTGTAAATTGCTAGAAATTGCCAAATAATATAATACGAATCAACTGTTTGTCGCGACAGTTATTAATTTTTGATCCGGCTACGTTTCGCACTCGAGCGCTGCTGAACACAAACTAAGCGCCAATGTTGTCTTCTCTTGCCTTTTCGTTTGAATTTTCCTAACAGAGCTGCAGGTTAACAGTCACTGTTAACGGTCGCTTTGTAAGCTTTCGTGCGTTGGCGTTAACAGCAAGTAAAAGATACAAAGCACCTACAACTGTTAATAAAGTTTATTTTGGCTAACGCTTTTTCGATTCTTTTGACCTTGCCTAGAAAATTTGTGCTTGCTTTAGGAACATATATATCATATATTATGATCTGGAAACTATGTGAGTAAGTAAAAACTGTTCCACCCACTACAAAATCGCAATTGTAGATTACTTAATGGCTCATTGAATCGCTATAATTTGTTTAAGTTTTACTCATCGATCTGGACGTTTATGGTGCTTTAACAATGCCGCCTCTTATTGTTTTTCAATTTTTTTCTTATATAATCATATTTATTCTGAGAGCTGCTGCGGTCGCACACAGACAACCTTCACCCACACATGTGCCAAGTGGTGCGTGAAAAACTTTTTTTTAAATGCCCAACCTCCCCCAAAACCAGATATGGCTTTTTTTTATTTTTTTGCAATTTCTGATATTAAACTTTGTCATTGCAAAAATTGTTTGAGAGCTTTTAGTAGTTTGTTGAGTTATAAACATCAATTTTTTTTCAACTTTCAAGTATAGGGTTGAGGGGCGTCAAGTCGGGATTTCTCGGCTAGAGCCTTCTTACACGTTTTTATTGTTCTTTGTTTATGTTAATATTTGTTAAGTTTTTTTAAGAGGTTTAAGCGAAATTTTTTTTTTTCATCGTGAAAATTTTTAGTTGCCAAACTGTCCAAATTCTTGTTACTATTAAAGACAAAAGCAAGTATGTTGCGTTGTTGCGTTGTTGCGTTGGGTGGGCTTGTTCAGGAAAGTAACGGATTTTGGGACTCTTTGAGGAGTCGTGAACACACCTCTTCCATTGTCGGCCTACAGTCCTTGTCACTGTGCCAACAATCTTTAATCAAGGATATAATATTTTCTCGATTGATCAAATTTTCAACATCATTCAGATTTGGACGCATACCTGCGCGATAATTGATTATTAATAAAATCATAATATTTTTGTGCTTGAATACTTACCATTATCTCCAACCTCCTTTTGAATAGCTTTAAAATCCATATGAGAACAGGGTCTCTCTTCCGAAAATAACTCCCAGAGTATAATGCCAAAGCTATAGACATCACACTTTTCCGTATATCCTGCATCGCCCCTCAACTATGCTTGGAAAACCATTAAACTACAATTCGTATTATTAAATCTTATCTATACGTACCACTTCAGGCGCCATATAAGGTGGAGTGCCAGTGTATTTTGACATATTTGAAGCTTTTTCTCTTACAAGTCCAAAATCACATATCTTCAAAGTTTGATAATTGTTGGTAAGCAAAAGATTACTTGGCTTCAGATCACGATGGATTACTTTTGGATCCAGACCATGAAGATAAGCAACACCCTACAGTTGTTAAAATCAAAATCAATTAACAGTCCAAAACTTTAACCTTTTTCTTTACCTTGGCGAGCTGTAACATCAGATTGCACTTTGCCAAACAATTAAACAACTTATCTCCTTGACAATGAAGGTATTGATGTAAGGATTTACCATCTGCATACTCCATGATAAGATATGGCTTCCCGTAACTATCCTTAGTGATGCCATATAATGTTATAATATTCGGATGCTTTACACGCATTAGATTCTTGACTTCCTTTTCAAGTTCTTTCGATACAGTCGCATCAGACCCTTTAAAGAACTTAGCTGCAATGTCCTTGTCTTTTTCTTCCCAGCGTATTTTAAAAACTTCGCCAAAGGTGCCACTGCTAAGAAACTGAAATTATATCATGATTAACAATGGGTGATACTAAATTTGTTAGCTACAAACTATAATATATATATAATATAACCCATATAAGTTGTGTATATATACATTTGATTCAAATATTTGTAATTAATTATATTATTATAATTTTATATATGCCACTCATACTTGTTTTTGATTCCAATCAAATTCATTCGTAGGAATTTGTCGTGCCTTTAATGTAGATTCACCCATTTTCTTATCAAAGAAATAATATTAGTCTAATGACTAACAACACAGATATCACTTTTGAGGAGCACGAAACAAAAGCTTCCGTTCTATTGGCAGTACAAATTATAAATGAGGATTTGAACAACATAGCGATTGCTTCAGCTTTAATAAGAATAACAACTGAGACTGCTGATAAGAAATGGATGAGTAATGGTCAACTTTTAGCTTATCGCGTGTACGTAATAAGAAAGTTTAACGTTGCTCGATTATACTTCCATACTTTTGGGGGCACAAAATTAAAGATACATTAAAAAAGTAATAAATTTATTTATTTTATTTATTATTCTTTTATTCAGTAGCAATATCACGTTGATGATTTTTTTTTTCTTTTGGTGTATTGGGCTTTGTTTGTATTTGGTTTTTTTTTTTCATAGCGTTAATAAATGTTAAATATAGTTCTATATGCATAGGCGCAATAAATCAACTAAGCGGCATATATTATGATTAACTAGTAATTTTGAATATATATTGCGTTCATGTTCTTCTATGGGATTATTGTAGTATTTTAAAGTTTGTGATGTGGTTAGGATGAATTTTCAGTATTTTTTTTTTCAGCTAAGACCTTTCGATTTATTTAGGTTGATGTCCAGGTTTGTATTAATGATGGATAATATTTAACAAGGCTTATGGACGTATAACATACGTATGTTTAAATGCGTTTTAATGCTATATATATATATATATATATATATACATATATATATGTTTGTGTATAGTACTATAAAAGTCTGTAGTTATACATACGTATGGCTAGACATACAAAACTTATGTCTTAGACTAGTATAAGCGGCGCTTCTATCAAAACTGTATCAAAATTTGTTCGTATAAAATGTTGTCACTATGTTTGCTGATTTGATTAATGTTGTTGTTTGTTGTTGCATTTGATTTTCATTGTTGTTAAGTTATTTGTTGTATATAGTGTATAAAGTATACTAGTTTATAAGTCTTGTTTTGAGTTGCATTCGGTTTGGTTCTGTTGACGGGTTTTTGGGATTTTTCATTGTTTGGCTCTGAAACCGAATTCTTTGTGCGAACAGTCTGGCCCATTGTATTTTGTTGTTGTTGTTGGTTGTTGTTGTTTGTTAGCTAAATAAATAAATAAAAAAACACAACGAAAACATATCAAGATCAAAAATAATTTAAATTTTCATTATACATTTTATTTCTGTATATCGTATTTCTTTTCTGTTTCTTATGTTGCGTTTGTTTGTGGCTTATGCAAACGATAAAATTAATTAAGTAAAACTTTTCTTTTTCTTTCATATAAAAATAGGTAAAATATATATATACTATATATATCAATATGTTTATGTACTCGTATGCATATTGTTTGATGTGTTTATAAAAAAAAATAACTAAAGAATCCATTTTAAAATTCAATATATATATCTATATATAACCGCATGCGTATGCTCTATATATATATATATACATGCTTAAAAGGCAGAAAATAAATCATTCAAATAAATCGATAAAATCAACTGAGAGACGCATATGAAAATTGTTTGTTTTGCGCAACGCATAGAAAATGATTAAACAATAAATCACAAAACTTAAGCTAAGCACGTAAAAATCTAAACTAATAAAAAACGTTATTCTTTTCGTTTCCTTATGTTTTGTTTTGTTTTTTTTTGTTTTCTCAGCGCATTTCGCATTCGACTTGGTTGGAGCTTAAACAATTAATTTTACGTTTAATCAGTTTTCTTATATATTCATGTTTTGTTTGTTTTGTTTTAACTAGTATATAAATTTACTTAAAAAAAGCACAATCATTTTTGTACATATATATATGCGTAAAATATATATCGTATCGGTCTGCATACTCATATATATGTATATATATATATGTATTGTAATCATTATCATCATTATTTGCGTTCTTTATGAAATGTATCAAAAATTTGACTATTTACTACAGTTAACTATACTTCAGTTGTTGTTTTTGCTGCTGTTGTTACACACAAATCTATTTCGATTTATATAAACATAATGATATCAATTTGCTCAGCTTTAGCTCTCTCTATATATATGTATATATATATATGTATGTATATGTATAAATAATATTATTATTCATAATTCAAAAAGTGAATACAATCAAATACGTGTGTACATACATACTATATAATGTACGATACGTTAATAACTTGCTTTGCTTCCGTTACTTAAATTTTAATGCATACTTTATATATATATATATATATTTTATATCGTTAACTTTAGCTCATTATAGTTAATATTTAGGTTTATGTATTTATGTTTAAGATGTTCTTTTGTTGTTTGTTGTTGATGTTCAGTGCATTATCCATTATCTCCAGATTGAGCTCCTCCTAATCGGTTAGCGTTTGGGCCACAAGCGCCAGCTGCTCTTTGAGCACACGGAACGAGGGACGTTCCTCGGGTCCATGTGACCAACACTTTTTCATAACCTACCAGAAAGGAGAGAAGAACATGTTATACATATATATACTATATAACAATCTATACTCACATCGTATATCTCCTTGGCACACGACTTTGGTTTCTCTAGTATAATGCCCCGTTGCACACGCTCAACGACTTCAGTGTTCTTTAGACGGCCATAGGGCATTTTGCCACAGGTAAAGATCTCCCACATAAGCACGCCTAGAAACGATATCGGATATTAGATTGAGATTGAGAGAGTTCAAATCTCTTTCCATGCTCACCATAAGCCCACACATCGCTTTTGGATGAGAAACGTGTATAGTTGAGCACCTCGGGCGGTGCCCATTTGATGGGAAACTTGGTGCCGCCGGAGCTTGTGTACTGATCATCGAGTACATAGCGGGCGAGACCAAAATCGGCGACTTTGACGACATTCTCCGAACCGACAAGGCAATTGCGTGCCGCCAGATCGCGATGTATGTAATTGTGACGCTCCAGATAGGCCATGCCCTTGCTAACCTGTATGCACATGTCCAGGAGCAGGCCCATATTGCCAATTAGTGTATTCTCGTGACGGCGCAAATAGTTGAGCAGCGAGCCGTGCTTCATGTATTCGGTGACAATGTAGATGGGTCGATGCTTGGAGCATACACCATACAGCTGCACCAGATTCGGATGCTGTAGCTTTGTCATCACCTTTGCTTCCTCAATGAAATCATCCTCGGACATTGTGCCCTCCTTCATCATTTTGACGGCCGTATCGATGGAGCCACGCCATTTGCCGCGTCTCACCACCCCAAACTGTCCCGAGCCCAGCTCCTCCATCAGCATCAGTTCCATGGGATGAATTTCCCATTTGTCGTGCGATAAACCCGCTGTTGGTGGCACTGGACGATCGCAGGGCGATGACTTCAATCTGCAGGCCAGTCCACCCGAATTATGGCGATGATAGTTAATCAGATCCGGTATAGTCTCGCAGCAATGCTTCTCACTCAAATAATACTCGCCGCGTGCATTTTGCTTAATATGATAGTGCTTCACATGCGATTGCGGACTGTTGGTTGGAAGAAGAGCAAGGTTCAAAGGATTTTAGTATTGAAAATAGAGAATGAAGAGAACGATTGATATAGCAGAAGAACCAAAAGAATCTTCCTCTATCCATGGATGGTAGATTCATATCCTTCTATCAATCTTCTATCCGATTACTTACACTTTGGTATGCAGCGATAGCGTATAGAGACCCTTAGTCGATGACTTGCGTACCACAAAGCAACCCTCCTTATCGCCCTGCTTTAACAGCGACTCGGCACGTTGTCGGGACATATCGCCCACATACCATCTAAATAGAGAGAGAGAGAGAGAGAGATGGTGAGATAGATATTTAGTTATAAGCTATACTTTACTTATTAACTTACTCATAACGCTCTAGACCCAACAGTGCTTTGGGTTTAACATAGTTGCTGGGTATGTAGCCGACATTGCCAACTGTATCCTTGACCTTCCACCAATGCTCCTGTGAGTCATCAATGACCTCATATTCAGCATTCTAATGTCCAAAATAATATTAGCACACATTTGTACATACATATTTTAAGGTTAGTAGTTTCTTACCTTTTCTAGTGATAAATCGCCGCCTTCGATGGCTTTGAATGGATAAAGTGCCACTACCAGCTTGACAAAGAGTGAATTGTCCTGAAAGTGTGAAGAATGTTCAGATTTAAAAAATTTAAACGATCTAGTCGCTCAAGAACGACTAGCATATACCCTGTAACCGATCTCTCAGACAAAGTACAGCTGTTATCGATATTTATCGATTGTGGAAAAACGAACATGGCCATTAAAATTTAAATGAAAACGTTATCGACGTGTGATTTAAGAAGTTTCTGGTAACATAGACAGACAAAAAGACAGAATAATTTCGCTATCAAACTCTATGATACCCTTTTCCCCTTGTTTTTGCTTGCGTGTTTTTTTTTTATTACAGGATATAACAAACAATGAACAGAGCTCAAAGCTAGCAGGCTTACCTTGGCTTTGGAGTTGGGCGTACCGGGCGTTGGTATTCCGCCTGGCATGTTGGCATCCAATAAAACGCCGTTGCCGTTAAGTAAAGTGGGTGACTGCTTAAACGTTGTCAGCGAGGACTAAACGGAAGGGAAGAACGTAACGTAGTGTTATTTAGTGTAAAGTGTTGAATGTGCAACGCTTTGTGGCATTCATTACCTGTGGCTGCAGCGATGTGGGTGTGCAATTGCCGCCGCCTCCTCCTCCTCCTCCTACGCCGTTTGGAGTGCCTAAGCCTCCAACACCACCGATACCACCACCACCTCCGCCGACGCCGCCTCCGCCACCACCACCGATGCCGACACCACCGATGCCGCCACCAAGGCTGCCGGAGCTGTTGTGTTGCAAGCTGAATTGACTGTTGGTCGTCGAGTTGTTTGGACTGATGCTGCGCGTCGAATTCTGGGCTGGAGAACTGCCGTTGCCTGCAACAACAAACAACAACAACAACAAATTAAAAACGGATATATATAAGGTTATCTGATAACCATGCGTGTGATAATTGTATTTTCATATATTTTAATAACAACAATATAATTGGCCAAGTCTTTCGATTTTAATACTCAACCAATTAAAACTCAAATTATTTCCTATAAACTTTTTAATCAATATAATTTAATCAATATCAAATATATATAAGTGATAATTGATAGTTAGTTAACTTAAAACACACACATATTAACCCAATTTGAATTCGTCTCCTTTAATGATTTTTTTCTATACTTGCAACATTAAAAGCATTTTCAAATCATTTTATTGTATATGTTTCAAGGGGTTCAAGTTCGTTGCCTAAGTCTTTTGTATTCAAGGTACAAATTTTTTGCCGGGTATTTGCCAAAAAAAAATCCAAAAAAAAAAATGCTGGTTCAATACACGTTGACGGTAATTAGCCGCAACAAAAGTAACGAAAATCGCCTTACGCGACACGAGACTCGAAATCGATTCTAGCCAAGGTTAATTACGGGCCAAATGCGATACTGAACGCTGATTCCAAGGCGTTCTGGCCAACAACGCCCACAACACTGGATGGATTGATGGTTGGTTGGTTGGATGAATGATGATGATGATTAAGATGATGAGATATGTTGCAGTAAGGCGTAACAAGTTTTGATGGCTTTATCTAACAGTCAAAGTGTCTATATATATGTATATAGATATATTCACTCGGTATGCAAATCAAACCACAAATAAATTGAACTCTAAAACTCAAAGTCCAAACTTTTGTAACTGTTTTTTTTTTTCGTTTTGTGGTTGCAAGTTATGCAACAATTACACACGCATGTACAGAGGTGTACATGTATATATGTATTGTTGCGATGAGTAAGCAGCATTAAGTTTTTTTTAGCAATATTCGGTTTTGTAAGCACTTCAATATATATTATTTACTGCTCGAGTACTTGAATAGTGGGGCGCCTCTTGAAGTCGAACTTTGCGCGTAGGCAAGAATCAGAAATAATAACAATAATAATAATATAAGTAGTTTAATGAATTGTGAATGAAAAAGTGAAGGTTAATCGAAGCGAAAGTGTTTGTTGTCTTTTTTTTTTTGCACAACAACGAACAGCAACAGCAACAACAACAACAACATCCGCGCGATTTCCCAAGCTTGCAATTTAATCATATATATTAAACATTTTTAAATGCCCTGCGGACACAGACACAACAGAAAGTGCGAAAGAGAGAGAGAGAGAGAGAGAGAGAGATATAAGCTCTCTGGAATTGATTCAAAACCAATTTTTCATTAATACAATATATTCAGGCCATAAATTTTTCATGTGAAAACTCACGATTTTTTACCTGACTCCCTCGAAAAACTGAACTGACGCTCGTTCGCTCTCGCTCTCTCTCTCCCTCTCTCTCCCTCTCTCTTTCTCTATGTCGTTCGTGTATTGTATAAACAAGAAGCAAAACGCGCCAACTCGATAGGCGACACAACTGTTGGAGCCTGCAGGCAGCTTTAACAAAAGACTCAACTCAACACAGATAGATGGCATTGGGGGGGGGGGGGGGAAAGAAAAAAATGAAAGAAAAATAGAAAGTTTTTCTTTTTCCCATCGCACTTGCCGGCGACGAGTCGTGCGGCGGCTTTTGTTATGCCATTATGCCATTTTCCATGCAAATGAAAAGCGCCTTCAGCCATTTGCATTGTCTGTGGCAACAACAGAGTTCCAACACGTTCCCAATGCACAGGTATATATATATATATATATATATACAGTTAATGGCATTATATACAATTCATCTGTTAGGAATACCCTTAATGGAAATAGCATTTCATTTTCGAGTTGGTTAAATCAAGTTTATAATAAGTAATCGATAAGCAGACAGATTGAATTATCAATAGGCAACAATCGATCAACAGGTAAGAGAATCAATTAACAAAAGTTAATCGATAAACATCTAAGGAAATTAGTGAAAGAAAAGTTATCGTCAAAATCAATAAACAGGTAGGAGAAGGAATTAACGTTAGGTAACCGATAAACACGTAAAGAGAATAATCAAAGGCAAGTTATTGTTAATCAGATATAGGAAATATTCGATTATCAATAAATATGACGGATATAACCATATTATCGATGTTCAGGTGAAGGAAATTGTCGATAATACGTCATAGATATTCGATTCTTATCGATAGGCAACAGATTGGGATTTAGTCTATAGAAAGTCATCGATGTTCGTGTATTTAAATAAATCGATAATAATTAATCGTAACAAAGCAGAGGAAATAACGAGATAATAATAATAATGTTCGATATCAAGTTATCGTTGAACAGTTATCAATAATAATCAATCACAGTTTACCTATACCTAGGCTTAAGTGTATTCAAAAATTCGTTGTTGTTATTGTATCAAAAAGCTTCAACTCAACTCAATTATAACTACAAGCTTTCTACTTATAATTTTCCGTACACACACACACACACACGCACACAACGATAACGATAAATTGGCCACTTCATGGCCAAAACGGAAGCAAAACTATTTTATATGCATATTAAAATTGCTTATGATTGGGGGCGCTAAAATGCTGTGGGCGTGGCCAGAGCAACGTTACAAGAAATAACATGAAATAAATATTCAGCCACAACAAATTTGTCATTATCTATCGGTAGTTACACACACACACACACACACACACACACAATTGGCAAGCCGCAATCGTGTTTATGGCCAATTGTGTAATTTTCTTTGCATTTTCTTGCACCTTATATATTGTTGTTGTTGTTGTTAGTTTTTTGCTTGTTTGCTTGGCAAATTGTTATGCAAATTTTATGTGCAGCTGCCAGACTAAGCAAAATACAGCACGTAGTTGCCAGACTTTCAAACACGTGTTCTATTGTATTCTAGTTCTTGCTTGTTGTTGTTGTTGTTGCTGTTATTGTTAACTGTCAACGGATCAGATCAGGTGAAACTGTGCTATATTCAATATTGAAGCCGTGACTCAATCATCAAACGCCCACGAAATATACAAAGCATTTATTTAAACTATTATTCATGAAACCAAAACAAGTTGTACGACATTTCTAGACCCAAAAGGGAAAACAAGAAAATACAATTGCATTGCTACACTGAGAGATATTTATTATATTCATTATTGAGATTATTTTCAAGAAACCAACAAGTAATACTTAGTATTTGAATATTGTTATGAAATCTTTTGGAGTATTGCCACGTTTAATGAAAAGTTTATATAAAAAAAAAGAAGTAAGAAAATTCTAGTCGAGAAATTCCGACAACGTTCGATATCTCCGGTATTTCTCAATCGATTTCAATACAAATTTCATTTTATACCCTTTAAAGCCATTTGTAATGGGTTAAGGTTATAAAAAGGCTTAGGAATTCAAAAGAAAAAAAAGTCTAAAGAAATATGTTTAAACTTAATCTTATTTTAAGATGCTTAAATTTGTTAGTTGAAACAAACTTTTCACTGCTTAGACTGTTTTGCTACTTGTTCTTTTCAGTGTAGTTCTTGTAGAACAGAATGTTTTTTTGGCCATGGCTTTGAGTCATCTTAACTCTTTTTTCTTACCCAGCTTGAGAGCCGATAATAGCATCATCTCAAATGCGGCTGCAGCTTCAAATAACTTCGAAAACTTGCGACGCTCTCAAAATCTTTTTATGGTATATATAATATATATATATATGTTTTTATTGTACGATTTCGAGTGGATCTTCACTTTTTTTTTTAATGTACAAAAAACACAACAAAAGAAATTGATTTAAGGCAAACAACAAATTTGTTCAGTATTTGTGTCAATTCACTTTCACATAAATCACTTGTTCAATTGTTCAGTTATATTGTTGTAGCTGCAGTTATTGTTGTTGTTGCATTCGGTTTGGAGCGGTTGTTAAAACTGGTTTCATGGCTGCTTCCTTTAAGCAATTTTTGTTGTCGTAGTCGTTGCTGTTATTATTATTGTTGTTGTTGCTGTTGTTGTTGTTGTTATTGCTGGCATTTCCATGCTACTTGGCTTGACCTTTAGGCGTTCGACGATCTGTTTGCTGATGCTGATGCTGTGACTGGCTTTTACCGTTATTTTCTGAGTTCAGCCTGGCCCCCAAGTGCGCTTCCTGGCATATCCACACGCACACACACATACATGTATATATATATTCTTAATTTTTAATTGTTTCGGTTTTTTGTTGTTGCTTCAACTTTCAATTTTTGTGCGTTACATCTTCATCTTCTGTATTCTTCTTCTTCTACGTCTTCTTCTTCTTGCGCTTTTGTCTTCTTCTGTTTTATTGCTTTCACGCAAAGGCAACGGCAGCCATTTTGTAAAAAAATTCCATGACAAGACGAAAGTTTGGTTTATTTAATGTTTTTTTTCTTTCTTTTTTGCACTTCACACAACTTACACAATTGGCAACAACAACAAGACACACATACACACACACATAAATAATAACACGCTAGTTGCTCATTAATAATTTTATTGAAATAATAATTGAATTATGTATTTAATTGGTACACACACATATATATGTATATAGATATTATTTGGGGAAGTTTTTTTTGTTTATTTAGCGCGTCGCGAACTGTTTCAGTAAATGTTTAAAAGCCAACTGACAAAACGGCATATGAAATTTTTGCTAGCCACCGACAGGCAGCAGCAACAACAACAAGTAACAGCAGCCGAAGGTGAGCGACGACGCTGGCAAGTGTAGAGTAGAGTAGAGTAGAGTTGAGTCAAGTGAACGACGAGCAGACGCATGAATGGCAAAACGCTGAGAAAATCAGGGGGGAAAACGAACAAAAAAAATAAAAACTTCAACGCTGCTAGCAGAGGCTATAAACATAAAGTAAAAACTTAATTGTAGCAGCAGCAGAGCAACAACAACACGACAACAACAACAACAATCAGTGCAGGTGGTACCGAAGACCAAAGCTTTTGAGCACACAGCGAGCGAGAGAGAGAGAGAGGGAGAGCGCGGAACCAAAGTTAGTAACAAGTAAGAAAAAGCAACAACAACAACAGCAGCAGAAGCCGCCAAGCGCAACATAGAAGGCAAAGAAGAAGAAGAAGAAGACAAAAGCGATGATGGCTTGGGCAACAACAAAGCTACAGATCAAGACTTCTGCCCACTGGGCATGTGCATGTATGTGTGTGTGTGTGTGTGTGCTTGGCAACTGTAACTGTATTTTCTTAAATGTTACAAGCCAAAAGTTAAAGTTCCAAGTGCCAAGCGACCAATAAGTACATGGACAACAACAAAAACGAAAAAACCAAATCAACTAACAAGTTGCACACAAAAAGCACTTGTATAATAGTACATCAAGCGCAAAAAAAAAAAGCCGCAGACAACAAATTGCGTTTGAGGTTTTTTGTTTTCTGTGTAAAGTTGTCGATCTTTTTGTCTGCCTCTTTTTATTTGCATGGTTGCTGCAGTAAGTGTTGTTGATGAAGCAACAGGCAATGCGAAAGGAAAAAACAAAAAAAAAACATGCTGCCTATTGAGCACGTAAATGTAAGAGAGCGAGCGTGGAGAGAGAGAGAGAGAGAGTACGTTTAAAAGCTCTCTTCGCTATCTTGAGGTGTAATTAATGAAACGCAGCTCATTGTGCTTTTCAAGCGCTGCCCAAAAGTAGGCAACACAGAAAAGAGAGCGCTGAACGCCAGACTCTCCAACAAAAACTCTACATGCCTGCTGCGCAGCGAACGCATCAGCAACAACAACAACAACAAACAAACACACATGAAGATCCATTAGTCGTCTGCTTTACTAATTTTCGCCTATGTTATGTTGTTGTTGCGCTTAATCATGGACATGATGAAGGCGCGTGCAGTAACAACGACAACAACAACAACGATTGAATTCAACTGCAAAGCAAAAGAAGAAGAAGAAGAAGAAGCAGCAGCAGCAGCAGCAGCTGCAATTGCTGGCATCTAATATTGAATATGAAAGAGGAAGACAGAAAACAATTCAACGCCTTGATCTCTTGTATCTCTTTTACACACACCAGCTGACGCGATAATGCATAATAATTATGAAAAAGTGGAGACGATTATGATATGAAGATCAGAATAGGCATTAAATCATTGGTGAAAAAAACAAAACAAAAAACACGAAGGTGAAAGAAAACAATTTACAATAACAAATTAAGGTTAAATGTTTACATCCGAAGCTCATAAAAAGCGTGTGAAAAATGTTGTCAACTAATTTGCAATTTGCATGATTAGGAAAACTTTGCATAAATACACTACAAATAATTACAATACAACAATAACAACAATCAGACAGGAAACACTAAAACAAAACACAACAATTTTTTTAATCGCTGCTGCAGTTTTGTTGTTATTGTTGTTGCTGTAGCATTTTTATGCAAATGTAGGTTAATAACATTTGAACGCATGCGCGACGCGCATATAAAATAGCAACAACAAAATAGCAACAACAACAACAACATTGGTTCATGCGTAATAAACTTTTCGACTTTTAATAAGATTCGAGAGCGTGAAAGAAAAAAATCAACTAAGCGAATAAACAGCTATTTATGTGGTGAGAAAGAGTATGAGTAAGGTGAGTGAGTGTGGGGAGTGTGGAGAGTTCGGTGAGTGAGACACCCTGTGGGTTGCGGTTAAGCAGGATATGCAGCAAAGATAGTGAGATATATTATTGGAAGAGTATTAAGTATTTAACTTAGCTTTTTAACATGCTCTTAATAAGATTCGAGAGAGAGAGCGAGAGAGAGGAAGAGAGAGTGATTCGAATCAACAAAGCGCATAAACAGCTAGTTATTCGGAGTGGTGGGAGAGAAAGAGTGAGTGTGGGGAGTTCGAAGAGTGAGACACCCTGTGGTTACGGAGGATTTAATTGGAAAAGTATTAAGTATTTTACATAGCTTTATGTTGAAATTGCATTAACGTTAACTTGTTTTAACCTTCAGACCAGTAATAAAATGAATTTTTAATAGTTCCAGGGTATACTTGTAAGAGACATGTAAATTACAAACTGCAGAGTTAACGAGCAGAAATGTAGGCGTTTCGCCTTGCTGCTCAGTTTGAGTTTGATTAATTGGCTAAGGAGCTATTTATGTGTTGTTGTTGATTAATGCCAACAACAACAACAACGTGAAATGCACTTCAAGTTTGATTCTGAGAATCTTATACTCAATATCTATGTTAAACGGAAGTGAGATTATATCTGATAAACTTTGATGGGAAAGTTCGGAAGGTAATCAAATCAATTGTTAACTATATATATATATATATATATATATATTATATATTAAAGTCACGTTTGCTTGCTAACTAAACAAAAACTAAATAACATTTATTATTTCACAAGTGAGATCATCAACGAAAATCAACTTTAGTAAAGGTGCAAATTTAATAAGCAACAAACTAAGCAAAAAATCATTTAGTTAAGTTGTAATATTATTAAAATATATTCATTGTTTCGATGCTTAGCTATTCATTTGTTTTTTTTGTAAGTTAAAATTCTGCGAAAAAGTTTTAAAAACAAATATATATTGAGAGGCGAAAATTGCAGTGTAGAATAAAAATATCTTAAACAAAAAAATTTAAGGTTTAAAAATTTTCCTAAAATATTTCCGCACATATATATAAAACTAATTTCATTTTATTTGACTTTAAAACAACTCTCAAAATATTTGTACAACCTTTTCTACCTTATTTTTATTACCTTTATCACTTTTTCAACTTTTCCTCCACGAATTTCCGTAAAATCAAAAATATATGATATTAAATTGGTTTAAAATTGATCTTAAAAATATTTTTTAAAATTGTTTTCACCTTATTTTTGTTGTAGTGTAGTCTAAACTATCGAAATACTAAAGAAATAAAGATTCAAAAATTTCCTAAAATATTTGCCCACATATTAAAAACTAATTTCAATTAAATTAACTTTAAAGCAGCTCTTGAAATATTTATGTATACGTTTTTCCACCTTATTATTTTAACATTTATCACTTTTTCAACTATTTCTCCACAAATATTTCCATACATATTGTATTTAATTGATATTAAAATGGTTTTGAAAAAATCGTCTGTCTGTCTGTTGTTGTTGTTGTTGTTGCAATCTGAAACTGTTGACCCACCCGCTGGCTATTCGGTCAATTAAGGCAACATAAAACACAAAACAAACAAACAGCAACAAAACAACAAAATATTTACGAAATAACAACAACAAAAAATATTAGCTCAATTTGCATATGAAAAATGATAATAAAAACAACAACAAAAACGAAAAGCGAGTGATTTCAAGCTTAAAACAAAACCCAAAACCCAAAAACCAAAACCAAATATTTTGTATACAGTTTTTAGTCGTTAGTTTTTTTTTGTTTTTCGATGTCGAGTGAATGTCGATGGATGATGATGGCGTCTGGTTTTTTGTTTTTTATGCATTCATAATGAAACCATTCAACAAAATACAACAAAAACAACAACAAACAATATGTAAAAAACCGCCTGCAACTTTTGGCGAGTGACTTGAAAAAAGTTGTTATACTAAATTTATTGTTGTAAAAATATCGACAAGTTTTTTGGTTTTTTGGTTTTCTTTGTTTTTGGTTTTGCACGAGTTGATAAGCAACTTTTTGGTTGCTCTTTTGACCTTGGTTAATAGTTTTTATGTTGATGCCGCGTCGCATCAGAGTTGTTTTGGGATTTTTTGTGCAATAAATTCCCAATTTCCCAATTTTTCAGTTGCTGTCAAACTGTTTGAACTCGTTTAATGGAAACTTTATTATATGCAAATTTAGTTGTCCCAGTCGAAATGTGAAAATGTTAACCGGATATTCCAGCTAAAAGAGATCGATCACGTAGCAACGTGTCCAGCGGGGCACAGAATGGTTTTTGAAACTAAAGTAAGAAAGACTTCTTTTTTTTCAACCAATAAAACATTTATTAATACGTGCCTGACCCACAGTGCATTTAAGTGTGGAACTTCCCAACAAGTACCAGTTAATAAACCTACGACCAACTACCAATGGCCAACTGCCAACTGCCAACTGCTCTTGACGTTTTTATCGCACAACAACAACAACAATGGCAACGGCAACGTCAACAATTCAAAAATGTGTCACACAAGATATGAATTTGCATTGCGGCACGATTCTGTGCGATGTGACGTCATAAGGCAACCATTTGACAACAGTGTTCGATATGTATCGTTTATCAAATGTCCCCAAAGGGAAATTCCTTCATTAAGTACCAGGAGAGGTGTAGATCCTACTGGGAATTTATATTGAACGCATGAATACAAAAATACCCCTTAAGGGAAATTCCTACACAAAGTACCAAAAGAGGTGTAGATCCTACTGGGAAATTATATTGATTTGAAGGAAATTCCTTTATTAAGTACCAAGAGAGGTGTAGATCCTACTGGGAAATTATATTGAATTGAAGGAAATTCCTTTATTAAGTACCAAGAGAGGTGTAGATCCTACTGGGAAATTATATTGAATTGAAGGAAATTCCTTTATTAAGTACCAAGAGAGATGTAGATCCTACTGGGAAATTATATTCAACTCAAATGAGTTAGATAGAGAGTTTATTGAGTTTAAATACCCTTAAGGGAAATTCCTTGCAGATCCTACTGGGAATTTATATAATTTCCTAAATGTACTTCTTGTAAGGCATTTTGCTGACCTTTTGATAACTAAAATACCCTTTCGATAAACTAAATACCCTTTGTGCTGGGTATCGGAAAAAACGCAAAATTGATTGGCCCCGCTGGTCAACCAGTTGACCAACTTTTAAAAGCGGCAACCGGCAACTTGCAACTTGCAACAACAACAATGACAAAAACCACAGCATTTTGGCCCCTTTTAAGTCAAGTGGCGGCTGTTTGACCGTTTGGCTCAAATTGCAAATGCAAATTGCAAATTTTTGTGGTCATTGTTAACTAAAGGCCATAAATACGCCGCACAATCAAAGCAATAAGCAACAACAACAACAACCAACAACAATAAACACCATTTAACAACAATGCAATAATTTTATTGTCAACTTTACATGTTTGCCTTTAAGCCCCAAAACGACTACAACAACAACTTTGAGGCAACAGTTGCAAATGTAAATATATTTAAAGTTCAGCTTTTTATCAGACCTCTTACTGCCAAAGGGGAAAGAAAGAGGATGAGTTTAAACTAAGTAGTAAATGGAATAAAGTTATATTTGTATAAAATTACTAAAAATAGTATATAAAGTAGGGAAAAAGTATTTTAACTGGGATATTTGACAAGCAGATTGCACAAAGCGACATCTAGTGGATCGTAGGTGAAGTTTCCTGAGATGTAATCAACGATAACACAGGCAAGTCGTTTCTTCGATCTCACTGATCTAATAGAACTAAGTTATTTATCGATAAACTTATTGTAGAGAAGTTGTCGTTTGAGAATGCGACATTCCAAGTTTTATTGAAACTTAATGCAAAACAAATCAAACTAGCATTAATCCGACTTTGACATTGATGCATCTGCTATAAATGCATCTGAATCCACATAAATGTATGCATATTTGTCGTGGCACGCCCCTTTTTGTGTGTTTGTTGTTGTTGTATTTCCTTATTGGCACGCTTGGCACTTTCAGTTTCTTGCTTCTCTTTGAGGCTTGGCTGAGTTTGCTAATTCATTTCAATTATGCAATTCGCCGCATCTGTTGTCTGCATCTGTGTTTTTCTCCGTGTGCTTCGCATCATCATCATCATCATCGTCATTGTTTTGTTGTCTGTCTGTCATTTCGATAATCTAATAACTGCCTGCCATCGTCATCATCATCATCATCATCATCATCATGATCATTGTCGTCTTATACAGCCTTATATTTAACATAATTGCCCACACGAGAGGCGAAAGAAAGGAAAGAGTGAAGAGAACTTTTGTAAACTTAACCCTTTGGGTACATTTGTTGAGTGCGACTTGTCATCGTTTAGAAAAGTTTCACACTCTTCATTTATCTTATGTTTCTTTATCTTAATCAATCATTAACATTTTGTTCGGAATTCAACTTTATTTTGGTTATGTTTAGAAAATAAATGTATTCATCATCATATTTTAGTAAAACCACTGTGTAAAAAAATATAATAATATGGGGCCTCAATGGGTTAAAAAAAAAAAAAGTGCAAAAGTGCAGCTGACAACAACACAACGGAGACAAGCACAGACTGTCGCTAAATACAGTCTTGAAGCCCAACCTTGTCATTATTGACAGTGACGCAGAGAGAGTTAAAGAGAGAGAGAGAGAGAGAGAGATAGATAAATGTGTAGATATTACAGATATATGTATTAAGTGATTCAGTTCTTCTGAGTTCTTCCTTTGAGCACACACACACCCAAAGTGATATTAAGCTGGTTTCACTTTCAACTTGAAGAACTTTCAATCTATCTGATAAGAGCAATAAAATGTGTAATGTTATGTTTTATATATATCATAATACATGGTATTAAATCGCATTATCACTTTTGTTTTACCTTCTTTTGCCTTGGAACTGGTTAGGCTATGGCCAATATGATTCCAAAAGTTGAGGCGACAGCCAAACACTTTCATTTCCTTGACGCGTTCCTTCATGTTGCCAATGACGCTCGTTTCGGCTAAACTCACGCAGGGTATCATTACGCACACACACACACACACGCGCGCAACTACAGCACTACAGTACTACTGGGCGCGTTTTGTGTGCGTTTTAAATCGCTAAAAAAACGTACTATGCACAAAAATCTGCTGAGCATAAATCGAAACAAACATTGAAATTAACGTTTTTTTGTTTCAAATTTTATGGCAATTTAAAATCATTTGACGCGACGTTCAAGGGGGGGGCGGAGGGGGGCGGTTTGTTATTCACTTTACACACACACACACACAGTTTGACACTTTTTGGCACTGTTTTCAAGTACTCATCGCGTCCAACGCTCGCGGAAGCAATTTGTTTTTCTCTAGTATCTTGGCCAAGTTGGAAAGGAAGCTAGTTTCGTGTTGTTTATTGCATGCTTAAATGGCCAAAATAATAATAAATAAATCGCACGCTGTGCACATAATATGTTATAAACAATCAATCAAATACATAAGATTTAAAGCTTTTCGCATATTAAATACCCTATACAAAAATCGACCAAACATAATCTACTATATAATAACAACACAAGACCCATTCCGAAACAGTGCAAACGGCATCGCAAACAGAATTTGAATTTCGTCAATTTGCCAATACTAAATCAATCAAAAACTCGCAACTCAAAATCAGCTGCTGCAATTTTGAAGAGATTAGATTCTTTTTTGATTTATGTTATTAAAAGCGAAACGTGCTTTGTGTTTGAATTGCTAATCAGTTGAAATACCTAAAAAACAAAACAAGAAACAAAAACGCCGCAAAAGCTAGCAAAAGATTCTGCAAGAGAACAAAAACAAAGTTGCGTCATGACGAGAGCAACAACAACAAAGAAACAGCATAAACAAAATGAATATTAACAACAACAACAAACGAAACGAAACGCAACGAAACGAGAAAAGAACACAACACAATAATAATTGACAATAAATGAGGTTAGTTTTGTTTGCTGCTGAAGTTGCATTTAATGATTGCAAATCAACGATAAAAGATCAATGAAATAATCTTTAAATGTTGATTGTGTTTTGTTGCTGATGATGATGATGATGATGATGATGTGCAACAATAAAAGTCGGTTGAGGTTAAGTTAAGGTATTTAACACTGCCCTCCCCCTCCCCCTCAATACCAATACCCTCTCTCTCGCAAGCTGAGCATCTTTAGCAAGTAATTGCTTGAAGCTTAACTCAAAAAGTTTATTGATTTGCTTAGTGCTTAATTAAGTATGGCACCGATCTTCTTCTCAAGTGGAAACAGTTTATTTTAGTTTGTGTTTTTCGAGTGTGTTTGTTTAACCCTGAATAATTTAGCCGTGAATAAATGACTTCATTCATACGAAACTAGAACAATTTGATGAGCATATTGATTGATTAAAGGTAAATAATATTAATTACAACCATTTCATCACATAGTTATCATTATATTTGCTTTCACTAACTATCGATAAGCTTTCTAGGAATATTTGAGTCGAAAAACGAATGGAAGAACTTCATTGATACGAAACTATTACAATTTGTTGAGTATATTGATTGATTAAAGGTAAATAATATTAATTACAAGCATTTCAACACATCTACAAACTATCGATAAGCTTTCTGGGAACATTCTAAGCCGAAAAACGAATGGAAGAACTTCATTGATACGAAACTATTACAATTTGTTGAGTATATTGATTGATTGCAGCTGAATAATATTAATTTCAAGCATTTCATCATATAATCGATAGCTATCGATAAACTTTTCAGGAACATTTCAAGCCAAAAAACGAACAGAAGTACATATTATATAAAAAGCTGACAAAAAATTATACAAATCGAAGAAATTTAACTGAGTTGCATATCATATATCCATATCTAACGAGTTGCTTATGAAAACCTAACAACTATCGATTCTTTTTCTGGGAAAAACGGCAAGGCTGAAACAAGAATAGTTGAAATTCTTTGGTCTTGGGGTAATACCAAACTCGTCAAACTATAAAATTGAATAAACTAAACTAAGAAAGAAAAAACAAAAACAAAAAAAGATGCTTTGTCTTCGATTGTTGCTGATGATATGATAATGATTATGATGACGAGAGGCGAGACCTTGAGACCAAGATGATCAGCAGCCAACACACGAACAATCGAAAGATAGATGTACTACGCATATTTTGATTTGATTTGTGTATCTTTAGCAGCGTTATATATGTGTATCTGAGTATATATATATATATATATATATATATATATATGTGCCCCGTAGGCGCAGTTCAATGAGCTGACAGTTAGACTTGAATTTTTTTGTTTTTTTTTAGCTGCCGTTGCTGCATAATTAACATCAATTTCGACTTGTTGTTCACTTTGTACAACACAAAAACTATAAATCAAAACTCAATCAAGCACACAGGCTCAAGAAAAACAAAAATCTAATGAACTCTACACAAAAACCCATAAGCATCAAAAAAAAATCAAAATAGAACAGAACAGAACAGAAAAAAAAAAATTTCCAATTGCTTAATTTTGTTTTTTCTGAAGCAGCCTCAAAATGGGCGTGTCTAGAATTCATTGGTTATACAAAACCTCATCAAGTAAGCAACAATTTTTTTATTGTTTATCTCTCATGTAATTAACAATATTAAGATAACAAAAAAAAAGTTATTAATGTTTCTCAATATCAAAATATGCGATAAAAAATCGTTAGGAACTTAAGAAGTTCTTAACTTAACGAAAAAGAATTGCTTTAAGCTTTGAGTTGCAAGGGATGCAAACTTTAATTCAATTTGAGAAGCTTCTAACTTTTGTAAGTCATAACTTCCTTAAAACTTAACCGATAATCAAATGCAATACCTTAAAAGCCAAGGCTTGGCATCTATTTCAATACTGCATTAACAGTTAGTAACATGATATCAAATCTACCAAGAACTTTCCGCAGTTATATTTTTTTAATACTTTGACCATTATAAAAATCTGGGAAATGCTTGCAAAAAAAGTACCGCTTGCTTGATTTTGGTCAGTTGAAGCTTTGTTTTGTCGGCATTATCACATATAGATATATAGATAGCCCCATCTTGTTAGAATGAACTTGTTTTGACCTTGCAAACAAAAAGCAAAGGCAAATAAAGCATGCAAATTCTTGTTGTATTTTTATGATTTTGCGGTTTAAGGGCGTGGCAGTGAAAGAAAGCAACCATTTTGACCTGATTCGAACGAACAAGCAATATGAGGAGAAGCGTGGACAAAGCAAAGCTCCGAAAAATATAATAATAATAAAAATAATCGTCGTATCATAAAAATATTCAAGACGGTCAAAAGCATTGCAAACTTTCAAACTCAACAAAATCAGGCCAAAGGGAGACAGAGAGAGAGAGCGAGAGAGCGAGAGTGAAGTGATTGTGGAGAGGGGAAAGGGTTAAAGAGGGTGCATTGGGGTCGGCTTTCGATCATCATCATCATCCAAATCCAAATCCAAATGAAATGGGCACGTCGCTGACCTTGACCTCAACGCTCTCGCTGTGGCCAATAAATTTGCAACCCTTCCCCTGCCCCTGGCACCAACACGTTCGAGTTAATTTACTTTTTGGATAAATTGCTAACGGTACACAAGTTGCTAAAGCTTTTGCCACTCAACGAGATCAATATCCGAACTCAGAGAGAGAGAGAGAGAGAAACTTGTTTTGTGCCAATTTGTTGTTGTTCTGTTTCGGCAACAACCTTCGATAAGTGCAGCAAAAAAGACCAAGCGAGAGAGAGAGAGAGAGAGAGGGAGAAAAGATTGCAGAAACCACAACAAACGAGCAAACAACCTTTGTATGTATGCGTGTGCAAAGCAAAACAACCGTTAACCCAGGGATCTGCACAAAGAGAGTGTGAGAGAGAGAGAGAGAGGCTAGCAAGTGTATGCACAGAGTTGCCAACTTACAAAAAGAAAGGTGTACAGCACAATTCTCACTGATAGACTCAAATATTCAAGTACTTAGGTAAAAAAACAAAAAATAGAAATCCACATTCCAAAAATTGGCAACACTGGCCGACCCGACGCATTATAAATTAACCATGCCCAACCAACCAAGCAACCAAAAAATGTTGCAGTTGTTTGGCCTGTTTGACCCGTCTCGTTCAAGTCGATTTTCCGCTGCAAGTGGAAATTTTGTTTTTCTTTTTCACCCTCAAAAGGTGCATAATTAACAAACGAACAAACGAAGGAACCTTTTCCATTTGTTGCCTATGTTGAATACCACACACGCACACACAATCTAACGAAACTTAACGATCCTAATTACCAAATGTTCGTTAAGTTGTTGTTGTTGTCCGATATGTTGGATATGAATTTTTGATGGTGATGTGTTTTGTATGATCTTTTTCAGATGCCAATCGCAATTTACCGGGAAACTACTCGGCAGGTAAGTTATGTGTGTTTGTTTGTCTTTTGGTTTCGGTAGCGCTATCAAAATATATATATATATATATATTTGTGTAACTCTCTCCTGTCTGGTTACATTATGAACACAGTCAAACAATTTACAAATTTAATGTTAGTGTATTTGTTTGTTTGTGTGACTTTTTAACGACAATTTGAAGACAACCTTTAATGCGAGATTTGGGGGGGAGAAAAAGGGCAACGTTTATTTTATGGCCTGACTTTTCTTCTTTTTTTTCTGATGAAATCCAAAAGCTGTAACAAAGAGAATCAAGACATAAGCTTTTTGGTGGGGCGTTAAAAACAAAAACAAAAAAAGGAACATGAGTCGAGGAGAGTTTAATTGATTTCTATTGAAATTTGAAACGGCACATTTTTAATGCCTGACCAGATAAGAAAACTCTTCTCTTGCAACATCATGGATCATGTTGTTTCGTTGTTTTTGGGTTTTGTTTTTATGATTCTTCAACTGAAAGTCTTAAAGCGTAAGAATGATGTGCCACAAAAATGAACTAAAGATAAGAACTATTTTGAAAGAGATTCTTTCCTATAGATAAAAGTACATGATGAAATTAACACTACACTACACAACACAACACAACACTACACTACACTATCTATGTTTTGAGCAGTATGTGGAAATTGTTGAAATAAAGTTTAAGAACTTGAAAAAGTTTGAACTTTATGCATTTTTTTCCAAAACACTTCCAAACACTGTTGAACAAAATTGACGTGTCGTCTACGTGATAAGCAGTCGTAAGTTGCGTTCCATAAATGGGACGTGCCTGGCCTTAAAACCAACAAAACCAACGTTCAAAACACACACACACACAAACAGTCAAATAAATTCCCGATAAAGCAAAAACAAAAACCAAAACAAAAACCTAAAAGAAAAAAATTCCAACACTAAAAACAAATTGCAATCAACTTGAAATGAGTTTAAAGAAGTAGAAGCGAAGTAGAAAAAGAATTGAAGATCCTGTTTTGAAAAATAAAGAACAATATTGAATTACACAAGAACTAGAAGAAGCAGAAGAAGCAGAAGAAAGAAAAAAAAAGGAAGGTCACAATTCGTTTACAACAGCGTCGATCTCGTCTGGGATCGGCTTAGGATGTGGAGGATGTTAAGTGGTTGCAGCTACCTGCTTAGGCAACGACTCTTTAATGTTAAGGTACTTTTGGCCAGAGAGGCGCCGCCTGCACACTAATTGGTTAGTTGAATTGAAAGAGAGATGGAGGAGAGCGAGAGGCAAGACCTAATATTTTAGATAGTCTTGCTTTTATCACAGACACGTGCCGCCTTTTGTTTTTTACGCTTTTTTTGCATTGGAAATTAACATCTGTGTTTTGAACATTTGCAGATAGATCGACAAAAAAAAAAGATATTTAAAACAATATAAAGCAAACTATTAATATGTATGCAAGTTTCGTTGTCTTTTGTCTCTTTCGCAACGCAACGCAGACAAAAACCATAAACGTTAAATTTCCCTTTTTTGGGTTTTGTTCTCACGAAAGTTTCAAATGGTGATTTTTATTCCACTTCTGCTTGTTTTTTCTCTCTTTTTTCTACAAGTTAATTAACAACCAAAAACTAAAAGATTTTCGTTTTGTAGAAGCTGCGCGTTAGATAAGCAACAACAACAACAGCAACAACAGCAACAACAACGACGGCAGGCAGCAGCAGCAACATAAGCGGGTCCAAAGCAGAAAGTCACAAAAAAACAAAAAAAAAACTGCGCACGCCAAAAAAGAAACAAGTTAAACAGCTTTGTGTGTGTGTGCTTTGCAAGCAGCAGAGCAGCGTTGCCAGATTGTCGCCAAGCCCCAACGCAGTTATATACATACATATGTATGCATGTAAATGCAGAGGTGTACGCGCAAATTGTGCATGTGTGTGTGTGTGTGTGCGTGACATAAGCCACTTTTACTGTTAGAAATGCATTTGGAGATGCGCACATTTAAGGTTTGTTAATTACTTTCGCGTCAAATGATTTTAAACAATTGGCATTTATTTGTTGTTGGAAATTGTAGGCATTTACATTTTTTTGTTTTTGTTTTCTTTTGTTGTTATTTTATTTGTATTGTAACACTTGGAAACTTCACTAGGATTTTCTTTTGTTATTTGGACGTTTGATTTACATTTTGTTGCCGCCACGTTTTGCTCATTAACAAAATGCAATTAACTTGGACTGGCTGGTGGATTTGACAATTATCATTGCATGACTTTGACGTTGTTATTTTGTTTTATATTTTTTTGCTCGCCTAAATGACATTAAAAGCGCGACTTGCGACGCCAAGAAATGTGAAAATAGCGACGAAATAAATATACAAAAATTGACGGCGAAGTCGATTTTGTTTTTTTTTCTTTTCTGAATGGCACACGCGCTTAACGGCAAAACAAATGACGACGACAAAGCAGAGACGTGAATTAACAACAACAGCGACGCGCGCAGCGCTTTCCTAAAGCCTGTTGCGCACTCAAAGACGGCTCGTAAGCAACTGAACTGAACGAAGACGAAGAATATTGGTGCGAGCGGAGCGAAACAAGTTGAGGGCGTGAGCTAAGAGCGAAAGAGCGAGACTGCAGAGACTGAGAGCGAGCACAAGAGTGGAGCATTTTGGGAGTTGATGTCTGCCATATGGGTGGAAAAAGTACATAAACAAAAGCAATCAAAGGCACCAAGAACGCAATGCAGTTGTTGTTAAACACACAAATCCATTTGTTTGTGTGCGTGTGAGTGTGTGTGTTTATACAAACAGCTTGTTGCTGCTATTGCTGTTGCTTTGAGTCTAGTCAAATCAATGGGCACACTTACACTTAAACTTACCCATACCCACATGCAGTTACAGTTAGAGTTTCATTTAGTTAGTTACGTACCTTCAAAGAAAACGAAAGAGAGAGAGAAAGAAAGAGCAGGTTAATATGCATACAGCTTGCTGATAAAGTTCTAAAGTTGTTAAATTTGCTGCCAGTTGCACAGGAAGAGACCCAAGCAAGTTTTTTTTTTTTTTTACACTGTACACATTTTGGATGGTTAGAAAAGGTATAAGGCTGTTTAGTGTGTTCATGTGGTATTATAACAGGGTGTTCACTAGTTGGGCAACTAGAAAACTTTCTTTATTCTGGAAAATGAAAGAGATGAAGGCAAAAAAGGGAGGAAGAGGGGGGGGGGGAGACATCAGCATCGTCGTTTTGTGCATGTTTTTGGCAGCCAGCCAAATATGAGTTGGAGTTGCGAAATAGAGATGGAAACGATGACGGCTAATATCAATAATATGGCGCAATTAGGAAAACATTATGCACGAACAATAACAACAGAAAAAACACTTTGAAAAGGCAACAAATTAGTTGGATAGTTTTTTGTTCTTATCAAGACACACATAAGCGTGTGCGTGTGTGTGTGTGTGGCCTGAAGCGTAAAAGCTGGTTCCGGGCAAACCCCTCAAAGCATCAACGTCGTTGATTATTAAAACTTAAACAATTGTCAAATGTGTGTGTGGACGCAAGATAAATTGGTAAAAGGCAATGAGACAAAAATAAGCATTGCGTAAGGAAAGGAAGAGAGCAGCAAAGACAGCGACGACGATGAGGAGGCTTTCAAAAGCACAAATGAGAGCTTTTAAGCGGCTGCTGTATCTGATTTCCCACGTTTAGAACGAATCACAACAGAAACGCATCATTAATCATGTTACGCAGCGAACACATATACAGAAAGACAGACAGACAGTCAAAGAGAGTGAGACGCGACGTGAGAGCGAAGCGTATGTGGAGGGCAAGAAGGGGGCCCAAAAACTCTAGGTTAGCGCGAGTGAGCAGCGCAGGGCAGGGCAGGGCAGGCAGGTCAGTCCAACAAGAAGAAGAAGAAGCAGACAAAGATGCATGAAAAAGGCACAAAAATAAAACAAGAAGGCTCTAGTCGAGAAATCCCGACTAGACGATACCCTGATCCCTATACTTGTGTATATGTATGTATACGCGCATACTGCATAATGCCTACTCAAATTCAATGTTCCATATCTCCGGTGTTTCTTAACCGATTTTAATAAAAATTTCACCGATTGTCATTATTTTGCTTAATGTTTTAAATGCCGTCTCAAAGTTTTCCAAATTCAAGATTTTGCTGTTATCGATCCCATGTGTATATCGGAAACGGGAAAAGTTATCGAAAATCGAAAACACAGTTGTACTGGCTAGGACAAGGCGAGCTTATGTTCTAAATCTGGAGTCTCTAGCTCTTATAGTCTCTGAGATCGACGCGTTCATACATACGGACGGACAGACGGACGGACATGGCTATATTGACTCGGCTGTTGATGCTGATCAAGAATATATATACTTTATAGGGTCGGAGATGCTTCCTTCTGCCTGTTACATACTTTTGCACAAATTCATTATACCCTTATTTCCCATTTTTAATGGGATCAGGGTATAAAAAGTTTGCAAATTATTTTAATAGTCAACTTTAAAATACTTTAGTCGAGCAAGGTAATCCTTTGTTATTACGTATACGCGATAAGCTAAAAGTTGACCATTATTAATCCATTACTTATCAGCAGCTTCAGTGGTTATTCTTATTAAAGCTGGAGCGATCGCTCCTCATTTCAAATCCTCAGTTATAATTTGTATTCTATCCTCAGTTGCAATTTGTATTGCAAATTGAACGGAAGCTTTTGTTTCGTGCTCCTTGAAAGTGATATCCGTATTGTTAGTCTAATAGACTAATATTATTTCTTTGCTAAGAAAATGGGTGAATTTACATTAAAGGCACGACAAATTCCTACGAATGAATTTGATTGGGATCAAAAACAAGTATGAGTGGCATATATAAAATTATAATAATATAATTAATTACAAATATGTGAATCAAATGTATATATACACAACTTATATGGGTTATATTATATATATAATATAGTTTGTAGCTTACAAATTTAGTATCACCGATTGTTAATCATGATATAATTTCAGTTTCTTAGCAGTGGCGGCTTTGGCGAAGTTTATAAAATGCGCTGGAAAGGAGATAACAAGGACATTGCAGCTAAGTTCTTTAAAGGGTCTGATGCGACTGTATCGAAAGAACTTGAAAAGGAAGTCAAGAATCTAATGCGTGTAAAGCATTCGAATATTATAACATTATATGGCATCACCAAGGATAGTTTCGGGAAGCCATATCTTATCATGGAGTATGCAGATGGTAAATCCTTACATCAATACCTTCATTGTCAAGGAGATAAGTTGTTTAATTGTTTGGCAAAGTGCA
The DNA here is from genome assembly GCA_035044465.1 of Scaptomyza tumidula. Classification (NCBI taxonomy): domain Eukaryota; kingdom Metazoa; phylum Arthropoda; class Insecta; order Diptera; family Drosophilidae; genus Scaptomyza; species Scaptomyza tumidula. The sequence continues at coordinate 1,046,922 of JAWNNW010000050.1, forward strand.
ATCTGATGATTCAACTCGCCAAGGTTAAGAGAATAAGTTAAAGTTTGGATTGTTAACTGATTTTGATTTTCACAACTGTAGGGTGTTGCTTATCTTCATGGTCTGGATCCAAAAGTAATCCATCGTGATCTGAAGCCAAGCAATCTTTTGCTTACCAACAATTATCAAACTTTAAAGATAGGCGATTTTGGAACTGTAAGAGAACTAGCTTCAAATATGACAAGTAAACAGGGTACTACACCTTATATGGCGCCTGAAGTGGTACGTATAGATAAGATTTAATAATACGAATTGTAACTCGATGATATTTCAAGCATAGTTGAAGGGCAAAAGATATACGGAAAAGTGTGATGTCTATAGCTTTGGCATTATTCTGTGGGAAGTTTTTTCGGAAAAGAAACCCTATTCTCACATGTTAGATTTTGCTATTCATAATAAGGTTGGAAATAAAGGTAAGTATTCAAGCACAAAAATATTATGATTTTATTAATAATCATTTATCGCTGCAGGTTTGCGTCCAGATCTGAAAGATGTTAGAAATGTGTATATTGCCAATATGAAAAATCGAGAAGATATTATATCCTTGATTGAAAATTGTTGGCATAAAGACAAGAACCGTAGGCCGAAAATGGAAGATGTGTGTTCTCTTCTCGAGAATGATTCACTAGTCCCAAATTCCGTTACTTTCCTGTCGAAGCTCACTCAAAAAGCAAGATACGTGTTTTGTTTTTGTTTGTCAACTAAGAATTAAAACGATGAAAAAAAAAAAGTAAGAAGGCTCTAGTCGAGAAATCACGACTAGACGATACCCTGATCCCTATACTTTATGCGTACAGTCAGTGCTTGCAAGTATGTGTGTGTGTGTCTGCATACTGCATACACATCTTCAATGTCCCATATCTTCGGTGTTTCTTAACCGATTTTAATAAAAATTTCACAGATTATCATTATTTCGTCCAATGTTTCAATTTGAGTCTCAAAGTTTTCCAAATTCACGGTTTTGTTGTTATCGATCCCATGTGTATATCGGAAACGGGAAGAGTTATCGAACATCGAAAACAACCTTGTACCGCCTACGCATTAGGCGAGCTGAAGTTACAAGTCTGTAGCTCTTATAGTCTCTGAGATCGACGCGTTCATACAGACGGACAGACGGACATGGCTATATCGACTCGACTGTTGATGCTGATCAAGAATATATATACTTAATGGGGTCGCCATTGTACCCTTTTTACCCATTTTTAATGGGCTCAGTGTATACAAAATTTTTTAAATTAATTTAATAGTCATCTTTAAAACACTCTAATCGAGGAAGGTAATACTTTGTTATTACGTATACGCGATAAGCTAAAAGTTGACTATTATTAATCCATTACTTATCAGCAGCTTCAGTGGTTATTCTTATTAAAGCTGGAGCGATCGCTCCTTTTTTCAAATCCTCAGTTATAATTTGTATTCTATCCTCATTTATAATTTGTACTGCCAACAGAACGGAAGCTTTTGTTTCGTGCTCCTTAAAAGTGATATCCGTATTGTTAGTCTAATAGACTAATATTATTTCTTTGATAAGAAAATGGGTGAATTTACATCAAGGGCACGACAAATTGCTACGAATGAATTTGATTGGGATCAAAAACAAGTATGAGTGGCATATATAAAATTATAATAATATAATTAATTACAAATATGTGAATCAAATATGTATATATACACAACTTATATGGGTTATATTATATATATATCATTGTTAATCATGATATAATTTCAGTTTCTTAGCAGTGGCGGCTTTGGCGAAGTTTATAAAATACACTGGAAAGGAGATAACAAGGATATTGCAGCTAAGTTCTTTAAAGGAACTGATGCGACTGTATCAGAGGAACTTGAAAAGGAAGTCAAGAATCTAATGCGTGTCTATCATCCGAATATTATAACATTATATGGCATCACCAAGGATAGTTTCGGGAAGCCCTACCTTATCATGGAGTATGCAGATGGTAAATCCTTACATCACTACCTTCATTGTCAAGGAGATAAGTTGTTTAATTGTTTGGCAAAGTGCAATCTGATGTTACAACTCGCCAAGGTAAAGAAAAAGGTTAAAGTTTTGGACTGTTAATTGATTTTGATTTTCACAACTGTAGGGTGTTGCTTATCTTCATGGTCTGGATCCAAATGTAATCCATCGTGATCTGAAGCCAAGCAATCTTTTGCTTACCAACAATTATCAAACTTTGAAGATAGGCGATTTTGGAACTGTAAGAGAACTAGCTTCAAATATGACACCTAAGCAGGGCACTACGCCTTATATGGCGCCTGAAGTGGTACGTATAGATAAGATTTAATAATACGAATTGTAACTCGATGATATTTCAAGCATAGTTGAAGGGCAAAAGATATACGGAAAAGTGTGATGTCTATAGCTTTGGCATTATTCTGTGGGAAGTTTTTTCGGAAAAGAAACCCTATTCTCACTTGGAAAACCCTACAAATGATGCTATTAGACATTTGGTATCAAGTGAAGGTAAGAAATAAAACACAAATATATAGTGGTTTTATCATCATAATCATTTATCGCTGCAGATATACGTCCAAAACTGGAAGATGTTAAAAACTTGATCAATCGAGAAAATATCATATCCTTGATTGAAAGTTGTTGGAATAAAAACAAGAAACGGCCGACAATGGAAGAAGTTCAAAATCCGTTAATTTCCTGTCGAAGCTCACTCACAAAGCAATTAGTTTAATTTGATTGCTCTGTTTAGCTGTTTTAATGTGTCCTATTCTTTATGTCTTTAATAGTAACCAGAAGCAGGGCAGTTTGTCAACTATTATTTTAATAAAAATTTAACAGATTGTCATTTTGGCTTGAGTTTCAAACGCCGTCTAAAAGTTTTCCAAATTCAAGATTTTGTTGTTATCGATCCCATGTGTATATCGGAAACGGGAAGAGTTATCGAAAATCGAAAACAAACTTGTACTGCCTAGGCATTCGATGAGCTTAAGTTCCAAACCTGGAGTCTCTAGCTCTTATAGTCCCTGAGATCGACGCTTTCATACATACGGACGGACAGACATGGCTATATCGACTCGACTGTTGATGCTGATCAAGAATATATATACTTTATGGGGTCGGAGATGCTTCCTTCTGCCTGTTACATACTTTTGCACCAAACCATTATACACTTTTTTCTCATTTTTAATGGGATCAGGGTATAAAAAGCGCGTTTGGACTGTGTCTGGGTTTGGCTTGGGGTATTGGATTCTCTTCTGCTGCTGCTGCTGCTACTCTTTTCATGGTCAATCACCCGACGCTTTTGAAGGAGACGAAAAAAAGCAACAAAAGCGCCTAATTACAATCATTTGTGACTTTCAAATGGGCGAGCTGTGGAACTTGGGATTGGGTCGAGGAACTGAGATGCCTATCGTTAAATAGGTGCAACAAAGAGAAACAAAGAAGAGGACAGACAGAGAGAGAGAGAGAGAGAGACAGCAAGCAAGCGTGAGATATATATTAATCAGAGCAGCGACAAAAGACGCAACTTCCCCCTTGACTTCCCTCACTTGACAACCCTTTTGCAGCTGCAGTTGCGCGTAAGCATCGAATCCTCGCAAAACTAACTAACTGGGCAAGTTCATTGCACATGCCCCGCGCAGAAGCAACAAAAACATACACACACACACACACACACATACACACAAATAGTGTTTTTGTTTACTTTTTCTACTGGCAAAAACAGGTTTGTAATTTTTTGTAGTTTTCGCTCTTTCGGCATTGTCCGCTCTTAAATATATATCGAACTGGCTTTTTCGAATATGCCCCGAATGCCCCAACCAAAATCAAAACCAAAAAAAAACCAGTTTCCAACTTCAAGGAACTTCAGGCACACAACTTAACTCTCTTCCCCAGCTCCGCGGGGGTGTGTGGTAAAACACAAAAAAAAAACAAGTAAGAAGGCTCTAGTCGAGAAATCCCGACTAGACGATACCCTGATCCCTATACTTCACGCGTACAGTCAGTGCTTGCAAGTATGTGTGTGTGTGTGTACGCGCATACAGCATACTGCATACAAAACTTCAATGTCCCATATCTCCGGTGTTTATTATCCGATTTCGATAAAAATTTCACAGATTGTCATTATTTTGCTTAATAAATTAAATTCCATCTCAAAGTTTTCCAAATTCAAGATTTTGTTGTTATCGATCCCATGTGTATATCGGAAACGGGAAGAGTCATCGAAAATCGGAAAGAAACTTGTACTACCTAGGGATTAGGCGAGCTTAAGTTCGAAATCTGGAGTCTTTAGCTCTTATAGTCTCTGAGATCGACGCGTTCATACATACGGACAGACGGACATGGCTATATCGACTCGACTGTTGATGCTGATCAAGAAAATATATATCTTACGGGGTCGGAGATGCTTCCTTCTGCCTGTTACATACTTTTACACAAAACCAATACACCCTTTTTTCAGGCTATAAAAAGTTTGCAAATTAATTTAATAGTCATCTTTAAAATACTTTAATCGAGCAAGGTAATCCTTTGTTATTACGTATACGCGATAAGCTAAAAGTTGACCATTATTAATCCATTACTTATCAGCAGCTTCAGTGGTTATTCTTATAAAAGCTGGAGCGATCGGTCCTCATTTCAAATCCTCAGTTATAATTTGTATTCTATCCTCAGTTGCAATTTGTATTGCAAATTGAACGGAAGCTTTTGTTTCGTGCTCCTTGAAAGTGATATCCGTATTGTTATTAGACTAATATTATTTCTTTGATAAGAAAATGGGTGAATCTACATTAAAGGCACGACAAATTCCTACGAATGAATTTGTTTGGGAGAAAAGAAAGGTAAGAGTGGCATATATAAAATAATAATAATATAATTAATTACAAATATGTGAATCAAATATGTATATATACACAACTTATATGGGTTATATTATATATATAATATAGTTTGTAGCTTACAAATTTAGTATCACCCACTGCTTATCATGATATAATTTCAGTTTCTTAGCAGTGGTGGCTTTGGCGAAGTTTATAGAATGCGCTGGGAAGAAAAAGACAAGAAAATTGCAGCTAAGTTCTTTTATGGGTCTGATGCGAAGGTATCAGTCGAATTTGAAAAGGAAGTCAAGAATCTAATGCGTGTCTATCATCCGAATATTATAACATTATATGGCATCACCAAGGATAGTTTCGGGAAGCCATATCTTATCATGGAGTATGCAGATGGTAAATCCCTACATCACTACATTCATGGTGAAAGAGATGGCACATTGAAAAAGTCATCTTATGTTAAGCACTTTCTGATGTGGCAACTCGCCCAGGTAAAGAGAATAAGTTAAAGTTTGGATTGTTAATTGATTTTGATTTTCACAACTGTAGGGTGTTGCTTATCTTCATGGTCTGGATCCAAAAGTTATCCATCGTGATCTGAAGCCAAAGAATCTTTTGCTTACCAACAATTGTCGAAAGTTGAAGATAGGCGATTTTGGAACTGTAAGAGAACTAGCTTCAAATATGACAAGTAAACAGGGTACTACACATTATATGGCGCCTGAAGTGGTACGTATAGATAAGATTTAATAATACGAATTGTAGTTTAATGGTTTTTCAAGCATAGTTGAAGGCCAAAAGATATACGGAAAAGTGTGATGTCTATAGCTTTGGCATTATTCTGTGGGAGGTATTTTCGGAAAAGAAACCCTATTCTCACTTGTTAGTAGATAATGATATTCAATTAAAGGTTGGAAAGAAAGGTAAGTATTCAAGCACAAAAATATTATGATTTTATTACTAATGATTTATCGCTGCAGGTTTGCGTCCAGATCTGAAAGATGTTAGAAATATACATATTGCCAATATGAAAAATCGAGGCGGTATTATATCCTTGATTGAAAAATGTTGGCATAAAGACAAGAACCGTAGGCCGAAAATGGAAGATGTGTGTTCTCTTCTCGAGAATGATTCACTAGTCCCAAATTCCGTTACTTTCCTGTCGAAGCTCACTCAAAAAGCAAGATACGTGTTTTGTTTTTGTTTGTCAACTAAGAATTTACACGATGAAAATACAGAAAAGGGGGTTAAAATAATTAATAGTAATTAAGCTATGTTTTTTCTAAAAAAAAAAATAATAAATAAATAAAATCAACAAATAACAATAAAAACAAGTAAGCAACAAGTGTGTGTGTACGCGTATACTGCACACTGTATACACCAATGTTCCATATCTCCGGTGTTTCTCAAACGATTTTAATAAAAATATCACAGATTTTCATTATTTTGCTTTATAATTCAAATGGCATCTCAAAGTTTTCCAAATTCAAGATTTTGTTGTTATCGATCCCATGTGTATATCGGAAACGGGAAGAGTTATCGAAAATCGAAAACAAACTTGTACTGCCTAGGGATTGGGCGAGCTGAAGTTACAAATCTGGAGTCTTTAGCTCTTATAGTCTCGACGCGTTCATACATACGAACAGACGGACATGGCTATATCGACTCGACTGTAGATGCTACTCAAGAATATATATACTTTATGGGGTCTGAGATGCTTCCTTCTGCCTGTTACACACTTTTACACAAAACCAATACACCCTTTTTTCAGGTTATAAAAAGTTTATTTTAATAGTCATCTTTAAAACATTCTAATCGAGCAAGGTAATCCTTTGTTATTACGTATACGCGATAAGCTAAAAGTTGACCATTATTAATCCATTACTTATCAGCAGCTTCAGTGGTTATTCTTATTAAAGCTGGAGCGATCGCTCCTTTTTTCAAATCCTCAGTTATAATTTGTATTCTATCCTCAGTTACAATTTGTATTGCCAATTGAACGGAAGCTTTTGTTTCGTGCTCCTTGAAAGTGATATCCGTATTGTTAGTCTAATAGACTAATATTATTTCTTTAATAAGAAAATGGGTGAATCTACATTAAAGGCACGACAAATTCCTACGAATGAATTTGATTGGAATCAAAAACAAGTATGAGTGGCATATATAAAATTATAATAATATAATTAATTACAAATATGTGAATCAAATGTATATATACACAACTTATATGGGTTATATTATATATATAATATAGTTTGTAGCTTACAAATTTAGTATCACCGATTGTTAATCATGATATAATTTCAGTTTCTTAGCAGTGGCGGCTTTGGCGAAGTTTATAAAATACGCTGGATAGAAGATGAAAAGGAAATTGCAGCGAAGTTCTTTTATGGGACTGATGCGAAGGTATCAGAGGAACTTGAAAAAGAAGTCAAGAATTTAATGCGTGTCGATCATCCGAATATTATTACCTTATATGGCATCACCAAGGATAGTTACGGGAAGCCATATCTTATCATGGAGTATGCAGATGCTAAATCCTTATATCACTTCCTTTATGGTCCAAAAGATCAGGTGCTTATTTTATATTTGGGAAAGCACAATCTGATGATACAACTTGCCGAGGTAAAGAGCATAAGTTAAAGTTATGGATTGTTTAATTTTTGCATTTTTGTAGGGTCTTGCTTATCTTCATGGTCTGGATCCAAAAGTAATCCATCGTGATCTGAAGCCAAGCAATCTTTTGCTTACCAACAATTATCAAACTTTGAAGATATGTGATTTTGGAACTGTAAGAGAATTAGCTTCAAGATTGACAAGATACACTGGCACTATACCTTATTTGGCGCCTGAAGTGGTACGTATAGATAAGATATTATAATTCGAACTCTAGTTCGATCGTATTTCAAGCATAGTTGAAGGGCAAAAGATATACGGAAAAGTGTGATGTCTATAGCTTTGGCATTATACTCTGGGAGGTTTTTTCGGAAAAGAAACCCTATTCTCACTTGGAAAACCATAGAAACGATGCTATTCAAAATAAGGTGGTAAATAAAGGTAAGTAGTCAAGTTCAAAAATATAATGATATTATTAATAATCATTTATCACTGCAGGTATACGTCCAAATCTGGAAGAAGTTAAAAACTTGATCAATCGAGAAGATATTATGTTCTTGATTGAAAGTTGTTGGGACAGTGACAAGGACCGTAGGCCTTCAATGAAAGAGGTGTATTTACGACTGTGCGAAGATCCACTAGACCAAAAATGTATATTAAAGGCACGACAAATTCCTACGAATGAATTTGATTGGCATCAAAAACAAGTAAGAGTGGCATAAATAAATATATAAATATGTGAATCAAATATGCCCATATACACAACTTATATTATATTATATATAGTGTGTTTGTAGCTTACAAAGTTGAGTATCACACAGTGTAAACCCCATAGTTTAACATGACATAATTTCAGTTTCTTAGCAGTGGTGCCTTTGGCGAAGTTTTTAAAATACGCTGGGAAGAAAATGACAAGGATATTTCAGCTAAGTTCTTTTATGGGTCTGATGCGAAGGTATCAGTAGAATTTGAAAAGGAAGTCAAGAATCTAATGCGTGTCTATCATCCGAATATTATTATATTATATGGCATCACCAAGGATAGTTTCGGGAAGCCATATCTTATCATGGAGTATGCAGATGGTAAATCCTTACATCACTACCTTCATTGTCAAGGAGATAAGTTGTTAAATTGTTTGGCAAAGTGCAATCTGATGTTACAACTCGCCAAGGTTAAGAGAATAAGTTAAAGTTTTGGATTGTTAACTGATTTGATTTTTACAACTGTAGGGTGTTGCTTATCTTCATGGTCTGAAGCCAAAAGTAATGCATGGTGATCTGAAGCCAAGCAATCTTTTGCTTACCAACAATTATCAAACTTTGAAGATATTTGATTGTGGACTTGTAAGAGAAATGGCTTCAAAAATAAAAAGTAACCAGGGCATACCTTATATGGCGCCTGAATTGGTACGTATAGATAATATTTTAAATTACGAATTGCAGTTTGATGGTATTTCAAGCATAGTTCAGGTATCAAAGATACACGAGAAAGTGTGATGTCTATAGCTTTGGCATTATACTGTGGGAGGTTTTTTCGGAAAAGAAACCCTATTCTCACTTGGAAAACTCTTCAGATAAAGCTATTCAACATTTGGTATCAACTGAAGGTAAGAAATACACCACAAAATTTTAATGTTTTATTAAAAATCATTAGTCGCTGCAGATATGCGTCCAAATCTGGAAGATGTTAAATTAGAGACGAATCGAGAAAATATTATACACTTGATTGCAGAGTGTTGGCATAGATGCCAATACAGAAGGCCGGCAATGAAAGGAGTTTATGTTCCTCTCTACAGGTTATCTATAGGCCCAAATATACTCTGTAAAGCATTCAGAACGAAGTAAGTTGAGTTTGAGATAGTTCTGATTTTAAAAAAACTATATTTTCAATTAAAAATAAATTTTAAAAACTTTAAAATTATAATTTTAGTAAGTTAACATGAATTATAATAATGAACTTTATAGGTTCATTGGAATTTCTCTATGTAAAATATATTTCAAAATATTTTTAAAAATTTAGAATGTATGCAAAGGCATGTTAATTAAAATTAAAATCAAAATAAATATTAATAGTTTAAAAAACTACAATTAAAACTTAAACTTTGATTTAATTGGATATTATTTTAATATTTTACTTTTAAAGGGCATCTCCTAGTCATACACTCCTTTATGCATTTTACTCTCTTTCAATATTTCGGAGGGATACTTGAGCCCAAGTGCGGTCTTTTAAGACGAGATTGTTGGACAAGGAAAGAGTTTTTCTTCTCTCTTCTCAAAGCTCCCGTTCCGATAACGATCACAGACATGAAGAAGCTATTTTTGTAGGAACTAAAAAACAAGGCGCACATAAATCTTGACAAGTGTGTGTGATACACACGGAGGTACGAAGCCAGGCCAATGAAAAGGGGCAAGTGGTGGTGGCGGGGCAGCAGCTAGCTGATGATTTTCTACATACGCGCGAAGCAGAGCACTGTTTTAATTACAACACGCAATGCGCACGCACACATCGAAAGGCAAGACAGCCAGACAGACAAAGAGAGTGAAAGAGAAATAAAAGGATGAAATGAAGCCATAAATAATTTCAACACATGTTGGAGTAGACGGGGGGAGCTGTGGTAAGTTAACGGTTGCGTTAAATGTGCGGGCGTAACGGGTTGAAAAAAAAATGCAAAAGATTGCATTCATTGACAGGCTAATTTATTGTAACGGCAACTGACAGGCAGCCCAAAAAAGAAACGCAGAAAAAAATCCCGAAAGTAGCTTCCTTTAGCACTTTCCTTGTTTAGCTGATTAATTGGCGACCTGATTTCGCATCAAAAACATACACACACACACACACACACACACACAAAAGCGATCTCTCGCAAATGACTTGACAGAAAACTTTGCAGACTCAACGGCCACCAAAAACCCCAACTTCATCTCATTCTTCTTATTTTTCCCTTGACAGCTGCTCATTTTGTATTAAGGGTAGCCCCTTAATTTAAGAGAGAGAGAAACAATGCGGGCAGGTTTCGTGTCGCTCGAGACTCTAATCTGATGACATAAATGTTGCGATCGAAATCAGCTTGAGCTGACAAAAGGAGCACTAAGTAATTGCTTGAACATGATGGGAAAAGTTCTTATCAAAAATGCAGCTGTCTGTCTAAATAGTGGGAAATAGGAGCAAGGAACATAGGGAAGACATTTGGATGACATTTTAAACAATGTGGCATATGTGTGTGTGAGAGACTAAAACGAATATCGATGGGGGTGATAATTGACAATGGGCTATTTTATTAAAGGTGTTTAAGTAGATTAAAAAAATCTAAATAGGAAATTTGACAGGTTTCGTTGGGCTTCTGAAGTAGTCATCCTTACAACGCTTAAAATATCAAATCTATCAAACCTATGTCTATTCAGTTCATCTACTATAATGTTCCTCGTTCATTTAAGCCAATACTTGGAATTGGCAGGTATTCGATAGTCAGACTTTAAAGCTGATTGCCAGCTGGCATGGATTGCATTAGAGACAAATCGCAGCAGACTAAAGCAACGACGATTGTTTTGTTTGTTCCGGCCACACAAGTTGGCAAAAAGTATCTGCGCATCTTACAGATACACACACACGCACACACATACTCATCAAAAGCACAAACTGGTAGCCAGTCATCTAGGAGTTTGCACAATGTGTCAAATTGCGCAAGGCGACAGCAGAAAGGAATGAAATGAGAAAAGCGCTGCGAATGGCAAACATGTGTGAAAAGTCACGACAAACCACCAGGAGGTGGGGGGGAAGGGGTTGGGTTAAGGGAAATGCATTCAGAGTTGCAATCGGATGCAGCAGTCTGCCTTGCGAACAATAGAAGCTAACTAACAAGAGTCTGAAAGTAAAATGCAGCTAGTACACTGAGAGAAATAAAGAGTAAACACATCAAGATCTTAAGTCGTTCTTTTAAACTTTTTAAAATATCAAAGTGTACGATCCAAGCTGTAAAGTAAAAACCATTTAAATCAGTTATACTTATTTTGAGACTCTCTTAACTTTTCCCAAGATTCTGGAAGTATATAACAGCTAGTACACAGAGAGAAATTAAGAGTAAACACATCAAGATCTTAAGTTGTTCTTTAAAACATTTTAAAATATTGAAGTGTACAATCCAAAACCATTTAAGCCAGTTATACTTATTTTAAAGGCTCTCTTCACTTTTCCCAGTGTAATTTAAGATGTTTCGGTAAAGTAGCTTTCAGTTGACGCTGATATCTTCATTAGATGAGGCCCCGTGTCGAATGAATGACACGCGTTTGCCCTCTCTCTCTCTCTCTCTCTCTCTCTCTCTCTCTCTTTTGTTCTTTAAAGGTGAAAGTTTCAAACCATGAAATTAAAATCGGAGAGGCCCAGCCCCAACCCAAAATTCACCCCATATCAGAGCCACGTCCCCGTCGCTTTCAATTTTCTAAAGCAAAGCGAATGCCACACAGTTTATCGCCACATGTTGCAATAAGCAAGAAAACAATGCGATATTTTCGTTCGACTTTTCAATCAAAACAAAATAAAAATACCCTAAGAATATGTATAGGGAAGTTTAAGCATTGTTGGTATCGTAAAAAAGTCCTATATTGAATAATTTTTCTACAGGAAAAACGAAAATTAATTAGTTTTGTACTAGAGAAAACCTTTGAAAACAAAAATAAATCCAAATATTGATACGGAACATTAAGCCTATCCAATTTCTGTGAGAAATAACTTGCCAACACATTTAAGGACCAAATTTAAATGGCCATACTGTAACAAACCCTCCCCCCAAACAGAACAGAACAGACCATTCAAGTACACATAATTCCACATGGTTGCCTGCTGTGTCAATGTTTCTTCTCCCCATCGATGTATGCTCGAGTAAAAATAGACACAATGTAGATAGAGACTAAATGAAACAAAGAATGTGGCAGCAGCTGGTCCTTGAAATCGATTGGATGTGTCGCAACCCCAAGCAGATTGGAGATGAGAGCTTCCTGTATTTGAAAATGATTCTTTGGCTCTTACTTGGATTGTTGTTGGCCTCACGCCAATGTGTGGCAGCTCGGCATCCAAAGGTGCTCCTCGACGTACCCTTGCAGCAGCTCCACTTTTTGCCGGACCAAAGACCCGGATGATAACGATATGACTTGGGCGTATTACTATCCTCGCAGACTGCAACAAAACACAGAGAGAGAGAATCGAGTAGTCAGTGAATGAATAAAAAAAAAAGAGTAGCATTAATATTCGACCCACACAGTGTTGAGGAAACTGTGCTGATTTGGGTTAAGCATTGTCTGGCCCTGATGCAAAGAGTCGCGTCGCGTCGCGTCTCTTCTCTTCTCGTTTCGACTCGACTCGACTCCAACTTCGATTGCTTATCTCGTGCTCAAACAATTGGCAGCTGCAGCATCTCTGCACCTCTTTTTCTGTATAGTCTGTTTTTAGTGGAGATTCGAGTTTATTTGGTTAATAAGACCAAACTTCCTAATTAGAAGTAGACAGGTAAGTTAACAGTTGGTGGTTTCCTGTATAAAGCATTCCTTGTAAAACTTAAGGTTTTCTAAAAAGTGAGGTTTTTTTCCATTTTCGGGGTTTCCTATTTGGGTTTTCTTTAGTCATTGAACAACATTCAAAGCTTTAGACTCTTAAAGTTTTTGGGGTTTGACGAACAGTCTGCGTTTTGAAGACTACGCTTTGTAGACTACAATTCAGGGATGTACTTTAAAAGTATACTTCAGCAGAGAAGAACAAAGTCATGACTAAATTTTTTACCGTTTTCATTTCTTTTGGGGTCATCATTCAAAAGCTTTGCAACTGACTTTAACTGACTGGTGGAGATGAAGTTAGTTTACCTTGTCGTATGGCTCGTATCCAATCGGTGCGCTCCTTCTCGCTGTTGGCTATCACGTAGAGCGTGTATTGAGGTACCGCTCTACCAACCGATTGCCCCTCAATCCCGTTAACAGCAGTCTGCTCAAGTTGCTGTTGTTGTGCGGCTGTTGTCGTCTCGCAGTAGCCCACTTGAAATGGGTAACCCTGAGCAAGCAAGTAATTGTTATTAATAACCAATATCATTATCAACGAAAATCGTAATCTAATTATGAATATGCTATACTCACATCCGGTGCAGAGGGATCACCGCCTTCGCCGCTTACCGATGCCTCCTCCACAAGGCGAACGCCTTTCAAATTTATACGACCCCGTTCACGTCGCCGCTAAAAGAGAGGTTAAAGAAGAAAGAAGTTGAGGATTAGCTGGATAATGGATATTGCAGAAAGGATTAAAGCTATTTAGCTAAAATGGTAAGCCAATAATAATATCATTTTATTTACATTTACTTCATTTCTATCCAAAAGCATCCTTTATGGAATTGAGTTCAACGTATCTTACTGCCTCAACCCTTCAAAACTTAATCGATTCTTTCAGTTTTAATAAACGACTTCAACCCTTTCTGCAGCCAAGAAGTGTTTAAATCATCGTTGCAGTTTAAGATTCAATCGATTCAAGCGGCAGCAACGAAAGAAAGAGGTTAAACAATACGTTTCCCTCTCAACAACGCGCACACCCTACAAAATATGCAACTGGTTTTAATAAAGTGCCATCAAAAAATTTGTCAGCTTTTTTTTGCTGCCTGTTTCCTATTTCTTTTTTGGCGTGGCATTCCACTTGGCGGCACTTAAGTGACGTCCTGCCTGCCTGCCTTGGTCCTTGTTGCAACAACAGCAAAGGGTTTGTTTTTGCACGTGTGCTGTAAATACTGAAGCAGAGAGGGAGAAAGGTAACAGGAACGGGGTTAGGGTTGGTGGTAGCATTGTTTTACCTGAACTGTGCTTTGCAAGCGCAATTAACTCAACATAATTGCTCTAATTGACTTGAACAGTGCCTAAAAGAAGCTCGAGCATGGGAAGCCCTAAGAAAATTGTTCCTGTCTTTCTTTCTTTTCGCTCTCTTATTGATTAGTTAGGGTAAATTTGGATAAGAAGGGGGGCGGGGGGAAAGACATTCAGTGAAGCGTCATCAAGTTAAAAACTCAAAGATATAAGCCCATCGGTCTCAGTGACGCTTAACCCCCTCCCTCTCCTTCCTTGCCTAACCTCTCTTGGCTTATCGCAACAGTAACCTACAAAAAATCTAAGCAAAAGAAAAAATCAGTGAAGCAATAACATAAAATAAGTAAAAACTTTCGATTTGAAGGTAGACGTTAGCGTAATACTCTGTTAAAAGGTGCTAACAGAACTATTAGTGACTTATTGATTGACTTCGTGACTCTAAAACTGTAGACAAACTGACCCTTCGTGACTGTCAAAGTGTGACTTTTAAGATAGTTCGAATTTCGTGGTCTAGAAGTGAGTCTTGCACGAAATGTGCCTATTTACAAAGGCAAACAAATGAATACTCCTCTCCCTTTTGAAAACAGAGTGTACGAGTATTAAAGAAAAATAGTTTAAGCAAAAGGCAACAAGCGACAAAGTTGACACAAAGACCTCAAATAAACAAGCAGCGATTTCAAACAACAAACCCCCAAACAGAAAACCAAAGAAACCAGAAGAAGAAGAGGCACTACAAAAAAAAAAAAAAACAGGCCAGATGCAGAGGCAAACACAGCACTTTGGGGTCAATGTGGGAGGGCAGACGACAAACAGCAAAAAAAAAAGCAGCAGACGAAGAAAAAAAAAATTGAACTTCCTTTAAGCTTTTTTTTTTTTGAAGAAACTCGCGAGCTGATAAAAGAAACCAAAACAAAACCAAACAACAACAAAAACAACGAGTACATAATAATAAATAAAAAAAATGAGTATTTGGGTTAAAGCAAAGTTTGTGAAGAAAAAGCAAAGAAATGCCGAGATATTGAAATAAAAATATGTTCAAGTAGTTCGTTCATAAGCTGAATGAAAAAATATATTCAACTTGACAAGGCAATTGAAATTGTAAACTGTAAGTTTGAAATTGAAACGCACTTAAAAGTAGAAGTAGATGAAGAAATGTATGCGTGCTTTCAATTGGCGCTAATTTGAGAAAATGGAGAGAGGAAAAAAAGCTTAACTGAGCGGAAGAGAACGATATTTATAATAATTATCCACATTACGTTGATAATTACTAGAAGAGAATAATGATAATGATAAGTTAATTGACTGAAAGTTGTGTTTGAGTACTTGAGTAATATGTTGCGATAATAGAGCGAACAAACATTCGATCTGATATATGGGTTAAAGAAAGTGAATCTTCTAGGAGAAAAAAGTGAAATTTCTATGTGTCGAGCTAGTTAAAAAGTTGACGTTAGGAATTATTACTAATATTAAGTTGATGAAATTTAAGTTAGGACCATCAAAAGAACATTTTCTGGAAGATATTGATTTGTCGCAGGTTGTTACTTTTGATGTAGGAAATAAGAAATAATATGAGATCGACGCGTTCATACATACGGACAGACAGACAGACGGACAGACGGACTGTTGATGCTGATCAAGAATATATATACTTTATGGAGTCGGAGATGCTTCTGCCTGTTACATACTTTTGCACAAAACCCTTTTTCCCATTTTTAATGGGATCAGGTTATAATAAAATGAATCAAGTGGCTTTAATTAAACTAAGTTCTTTGTTTCCTTCTATAGAACTATAAACTAAATTGCAAAATAAGAAGGCTCTAGTCGAGAAATCCCGACTGAACCCTATGCTTTACGCGTACAGTCAGGGCTTGCGTGTTTGTTTACACGAATACTGCAAACTCCTTTGTAATTACGTGTTCGCGATAAGCTAAAAGTTGACTATTACTAATCCATTACTTATCAGCAGCTTCAGTGGTTATTCTTATTATAGCTGAAACGATCGCTAATTTTTTGAAATCCTCAGTTATGATTTGTATTCTATCCTCAGTTATAATTTGCACTGCCAATTGAACGGAAGCTCTGTATTGTTAATCAATAAATTATTATTATTTCTTTGATAAGAAAATGGGTAAACTTACATCAAGGGCACGACAAATTAATACGAATGAATTTGATTGGGCTAAACAACAAGTAAGAGTCTCATATATAATAATATAATGTTATAAATTTGTGAATCAAATATGCCTATATATACACAACTTATATGGGTTATATTATATATATATATAATATAGTTTGTAGCTAACAAATTTGAGTATCACCGATTGTTAATCATGATATAATTTCAGTATCTTAGCAGTGGCGCCTTTAGCCAAGTTTATAAAATACGCTGGGAAGAAAAAGACAAGAATGTTGCAGCTAAGTTCTTTTATGGGTTTGATGCGACTGTATCAGAGGAACTTGAAAAAGAAGTAAAGAATCTAATGCGTGTCTATTATCCGAATATTATTACAATTTATGGCATCACAAAGGATAGTTACGGGAAGCCATATCTTATCATGGAGTATGCTGATGGTATATCTCTACATCACTACCTTCATGGTAAAAGAGATGAGTCATTAGAAATATCATATTTGGCAAAGCTTAATCTGATGATACAACTCGCCAAGGTAAAGAGAATAAGTTGTTTTGGATTGTTAATTACTTAATTTTGATTTTCACAACTGTAGGGTGTTTCTTATCTTCATGGTCTGGATCCAAAAGTATTCCATCGAGATCTGAAGCCAAAAAATCTTTTGCTTACCAACAATTATCAAACTTTGAAGATATGTGATTTTGGGCTTGTAAGAGAAATGGCTTCAAAAAGGAAAAGTAGCCAGGGAACTATACCTTATATGGCGCCTGAATTGGTACGTATAGATAAGATTTTATAATATGAATTGTAGGTTGATGGTATTTCGAGCATAGTTGGAGGGCGAAAAATATACGGAAAAGTGTGATGTCTATAGCTTTGGCATTATACTGTGGGAGTTATTTTCGGAAAAGAAACCCTTTCCTGACTTGGATAATTTTACTATTCCATATAAGGTGTTAAATGAACGTAAGAAATAAAACACTAAAATATAATAATTTAATCACTAATCATTTATCGCTGCAGATATGCGTCCAAATCTAGAAGATGTTAAAAACTTGATCAATCGAGAAAATATTATATACTTGATTAAAAATTGTTGGGATAGTGACAAGGATAGTAGGCCGACAACGAAAGAGGTGTATTTACGACTGTGTCTCCTGTGTTTCTCAACCGTTTTGAATTAAAACTTCACAGATTGTCATTGTTGTATTAATTATTTATATCGAAAGAGTGTATTTACATTTATAAGAATATAAATGTAAAGAAGACAAAAAATACGCTGACATGTTTTAGATGTCGCACTTTTTGCATCGATATAATATGATAAATAAAGAATATTATTGCTTAAAAACAGAATTCGCTGGAGGCCTCTTATAATCTTTTTCATCAGTATCCAATGTATCAAACGCTGTTCAGTTTTGTTGTTATCGATCACATGTGCATATCGGAAACGGTCAGAGTTAACGAAAATCGAAAACAAACTTGTACCTCCTAGGGATTATGTTCCAAATCTGGAGTCTCTAGCTCCTATAGTCTCTGAGATCGACGCCTTTTTACACATTTTTAATGGGTATCGTCTAGTCAGGATTTCTCGACTAGAGCCTTCTTGCTTGTTTATAAAAGCATAAGGATTTTTTACCTGATTTAAAGGAACAATAAACTAAATAGCAAGCGCTTTTATTAATTTTTAAAACTTAACATGTCTGAATTGAAAACTGTAAAACAAGGTAAAGCAAAAAGTAGAGTAAAGTTTAGAAAAGTAAAAAAAAAAAAAAAGAGTTCATAATTAGAGCAGAGGGCAACATCCGAGGGATATGAGGCGAACACAGGTTGGAAACAAAAAAGTAGCAAAGCTTTTCTAATGCACACATCCTGTATGATATACAGTATAGGAGCTAGCTGCCACGTTTTGTGGCACATATCTCAGTGAATAGCGCAACAAGCAATTGAAATGGAAATGAAAGATGAAAATAAATGAAAATTTATGACCAAGTTGTGAGTTGTGAGAATCAAAAGCAAACAGAACTTTGTGCGAACGTGAATGTGAATGTGGGTTGAATGAACTCATAGAGGCATGCAACACACACATGTGTTTGAGTGTGGAACAACAAATTGGCAAAAACACGACATGTGGCACTAATAAAATGGCAACAACGAGTGGGTTGGCTGCCCCCCCTCCCAAAGTAACATAAATGTATATAAAGCACAGCTGCTTCTGATTTAAATATAAAAATAAAGATTTCAATTAAGCAGCAGCAGAAAGCGAAAAGAAAGAAAGATGAGAAGGAGAATCCAAAGAAGAAAGGGAGATAACTACCTTAATTTAAGCTTAAACCTTCTCTCTCGATCGAAAACGAAAGGCATAAAAAAAAGTGAAAGTCAATTAATGCAACATTAATCAAAATTTGCCATTCAATGCATTTTGATATCCCAAATAGAAAATAAAGAAAGAGAAGATGGCTCTAGAGCTAAGTTTTTTGGTGTTATAGAAAAGGTTGAGCAAAGTGATAAGAACTTTCGTGTTGTATGAAAGGAAACTGTTGACAGACGCAGAATATCATAACAAAATCCGTTTACAATGTTGAGAAAGCAGGTAAGAAAGAAGAAGTAGTCTAAACTGAATTATTTATAGTGCAGTCAGGGAACCTCTTTCCTTTTTTTCTTTGTTATTGTATACATCAAATTTGCAGTGCAATTTCCGCGGCACATAAAAGAAAAGGAATGCAACACAAAGCAGAAAGAAGTAATACAATATGCCAAAAAGGACGAAATTGAAACACGAAACGAAGCCTTTGTTGGCAACAAGAGAGAGAGAGGAAGGGAAAGAGAGGGAGAGAGAGAGAGAGAGGTTCTCTATCTAGTTCTAAGTGAATTCTAAGAAACTGTCAAAGCAAGGTGAAAACAAGTGCGACAGGTAAATTTTTGGTGCATAGCGAAAAATAAAGTGTAAATTGCATTTCAATTGAGAATGAGCAAAAGGACGCAGGGAAATTGAGCGGAAATTAAGGATGTGAATGTCACAGTGGAAAGAAAAACGTAAGGAAATTGAAAGCTAAGAAACGGAGAGTTATAATATGAGAAAAAATGCCTTGAAATTAATACAAAAACCGATCTTTAACTTTGGAATTAGCATTACTAAGTACTTTAACTTATTGTTCAATAATGAGGTTTATGACTCAGTTTCAATAATAAGTCAATGACACAAATTTAATTGCTGAGAAAAGTAAATAGTAATGGGTCGACCTTAAGAGGTCTCATTTTAAGAGCTTGTAACGGGGCAAGAAGAAAAAAAACCTCCCACGACAAATGTGCAGCTAATGAGGCAATTCAGGCAAATCAAACAACTTTTTAAGTGCAGCTCAAGAAGTTTATGAGTGTGTGTGTGTGTGGAAGAAACTGAGCTCAAAGTGCAACCTTTCAATGTTGATTAATGGAAACAAACTGCGTTTGTTGCATGTTCAATGTGTGTTGTTGTTATTGTTCTTTATGTTTCCAAGTGTTGCATGTTCAAATGCCATCGACTTTGAGCTGCGTAACGAATTTGATGACCCAACCCAATACATATATATATATATATATATACACTCGATTGATCCGTGCGCGAATGACAATGGAGAAAAAAGAACTTAAGAATTGGGTACGACGTCTCCAATGATTGATAATACGCCCCTGGGGTGTCTTTCCTGACCGTCTGTCTATCTGCCTGTCTTTTGCTGAGCAGCAGGGGGGCGAGAGAGTATGATTGAAAAATTGTCTCATATAAATTATAACTGTAATAAAAAGTCCAAATACATTTCGAACAGTGTACAGTTCTAATAGCTTTTCAATTTCACGGCTCGATGAAGTAAATGAAATGGAACTACATTAAGTCTTTATGGATATGGATGACAGGGTGGGAGGTTATGATCAGAAACAAATTAAATTTGTTTACCCTGTGCACATTAATGAAATGGAATGGGTAAAATTGTCGAAAATTGTGTTAATCGATAAAAATCACAAAAGTCATTAACAAGTAAGAAGGCTCTAGTCGACAAATCCCGACTAGACGATACCCTGATACTTAACGTATACAGCTTGCAAGTATGTGTGTGTGTGTGTGTACGCGCATACTGCATAGTGCATACACAACTTCAATGTCCGTTATCTTAAGTTTCCCAAATTCAAGATTTTGTTGTTATCGATCCCATGTGTATATTTTGGAAACGGGAAGAGTTATCGAAAATCGAACTGTACTGCCTAGGGATTTGGCGAGCCTAAGTTCCAAATCTGGAGTCTCTAGCTCTTATAGTTTTTGAGATCGACGCGGTTATACATACGGACAGACAGACAGACGGACGGACAGACGGACATGGCTATATCAACCTGGCTGTTGATGCTGATCAAGAAAATATATACTTTATGGGGTCGGAGATCCTTCCTTCTGCCTGTTACATACTTTTGCACAAAACCATTATACCGTTTTTCCCATTTTTAATGAGATCAGGGCATACAAATCGTAAACACAATTCGAATAACTGTAGATAACCGATATCAATACGTTCATCTTGTAAAACGTAGTTAATAGCCTAGCAGATTATTTAAAACTATTTGGGTTCATTAAAATCAAATTTCGGCAAATACAAAAATTAATGTCAAGCATTGTCAATTACAGCATTTCAGATTAGTTTTTTAAAGAACGTTAACATGAACATTGTCGTTTTCGGTGCTTTGACAGCAGGTCTGCTCGCTTGTGCGTTGGTCACACTGGCAGCAAAGGTAAGTTTTATTGAATAACATTTCTTATCCTATATAGATTCATTTTCTCTTAATAGACAAAAATTGTAGCTGAATTTACCAAGGGGGAGTGCGTGAATCAGAATCCAAAAACAGTCTCACATCTCAATTGTTATTTAAATCGCACAAGAAATAATGTTTCGGCTTTTTATTTTGAAACTACGTTTACTGAAAATCTGGACAAAGTGGATTCAACTGTATTGTTTGCCATAAAACTTGGTAAAACATTTACTAACTATTCTAAATTGGATTTCGATTTTTGTGAAGCACTGTACTCGGCTCACCATTCAATCATAATGCAAGTTTTTTTTGTTGGAATGCGTCGTGACACAAATTTGCCAATTAATTGCCCAATTAAAAAGGTTTGTAATGGTTTATTACATGATTGTCCTAACTGAACAGTTTCTTTCAATATTCTTTTATTTCTAGAACGTACCGTACTTTGTAAATAACTATTCAATCGATTTGAAATTAGTCCCAGCATATATGCCCCGTTTTAGCTTTAGATGCGATTTATGGGTTACTGCCAACAAGATCAATCAATTTCACGTAACAACAATGGGTGATGTTTATCGAATTTAACTGAAACAAGTAAGAAGGCTCTAGTCGAGATATCCCAACTAGACGATACCCTGATCCCTATACTTCACGAGTACAGTCAGTGCTTGCAAGTATGTGTGTGTGTGTGTACGCGCATACTGCATACTGCATACACAAGTTCTCGTTTGTTTCTTAACCGATTTCAATAAAAATTTCACAGATTTTCATTATTTTGTTTTATAATTCAAATGGCATCTCAAAGTTTTCCAAGTTCAAGATTTTTTTGTTATCAATCCCATGTGTATATCGGAAACGGGAAGAGTTATCGAAAATCGAAAACAAACTTGTACTGCCTAGGGATAAGGCGAGCCTAAGTTCAAAATCTGGAGTCTTTAGCTCTTATAGTCTCTGAGATCGGTTGGCTCATACATGTGGACGGACGGACGGACAGACGGACAGACGGACAGACGGACATGGCTATATCGACTCGACTGTTAATGCTGATCCAGAATATACACACTTTATGGGGTCGGAGATGCTTCCTACTGCCTGTTACATACTTTTGCACAAAACCAATACACCCTTTTTCCCATTTTTAATGGGATCAGGGTATAAAAATATTTCTCAAATATTTCCGAAAAAAAAAATATCACTGTTTTATGAACGAAGACAAAATTGATTCCCTTATACCACTTCTTGAGTATTGTTGAAAAATAAATAAAGAACAACTGTCAAACAGATGACATATTTTTTTAACCACACCATAATGATCAAGTTAGAGGCTCTAGTCGAGAAATCCCACTGGAAAATACCCTGAACCCAATACTTTACGCGTACCTTCAGTGTTCGAAAGTGTGTACAGCATACTTTACTTAACTTCAATGTTCCATATAACCGATTTCGATAAAAATTTCACAGATTATCATTTCTCTTAGTGTTTCAAACGTTGTCTCAATGTGTATATCGGAAACGCGATAAGTTTTCGCAATTTTTAAGCCTGAATCTGAGATCTGATGTATCTATCTCTTATAGTTCCTGAGATCGATGTGTTCATACATACAGACGGACGAACGGACGGACGGACGTACGGAAAGACGGATATAGCTATATCGAATCGGCTGTTGATGCTGATCAAGAACGTATATACTTGATGGGGTCGGATTTGCTCCCTTCTGCATGTTACATACTTCTGCACAGAACCATTATACCCTTTTTTTTCCATATTCAATGGGTTCAGGGTATAAAATCGCAATTACGATTCGAATAAGCGTACATAAGCGATATCAATACGTTCATCTTCTAAAACGAAGTTAATAGCCTAGCAGATTATTTAAAACTATTTGGGTTCATTAAAATCAAATTTCGGCAAATACAAAAATTAATGTCAAGCATTGTCAATTACACCATTTCAGATTAGTTTTTTAAAGAAAGTTAACATGAACATTGGCATTTTCGGTGCTTTGACAGCAGGTCTGCTCGCTTGTGCGTTGGTCACACTGGCAGCAAAGGTAAGTTTTATTGAATAACGTTTCTTATCTTATAAAGATTCATTTTCTCTTAATAGACCAAAATTGTAGCTGATTTTTCCAAAGTGGTGTGCTTGAATCAGAATCCAAAAATAGTCCCACATCTCAATTGTTATTTAAATCGCACAAGAAATAATATTTCTGCCTTTTATTTCGAAACTACGTTTACTGAAAATCTGGACAAAGTGGATTCAACTGTATTGTTTGCCATAAAAAATGGTAAAGCATTTACTAACTATACTAAAATAGATTTAGATTTTTGTGAAGCACTGCACTCGGTCCATAGCCAATACATAATGCAAATTGTTTTTGCTGGAATGCGTCGTGTATCCAATTTTCCACTGAGTTGCCCAATTAAAAAGGTTTGTAATGGCTTATTACATGCTTGACTTAACTGAATAATTTCGAGAACCTTCTTTTATTTCTAGAACGTACCGTACTTTGTGAATGGCTATACAATCGATCTGAAATTAATCCCAGCATATATGCCCCGTTTGAGCTTTAGCTGGGATTTATTGGTCGCTGTTAAAAAGATCAAACTATTTCAAGTAACAGCAATGGGTGATGTTTATCGAAACTAACTAAAAATATTTCTCAACTTTCTTAAGATAACTATATTTCCGAAAAAATGAACAAGAATGAACAAGTAAGAAGGCTCTAGTCGAGAAATCCCGACTGGATGATACCCTGATCACTATACTTAACGCGTACAGTCAGTGCTTGCAAGTATGTGTGTGTGTGTCTATGCACATACTGCATACACAATTTCAATTTCCCATATCTTTGGTGTTTATTAGCCGATTTCGGTACAATTTCGATACAAAAAATTCAATGAGCAGCTTGAAATAAGGCACAAAATACTGTCTATCGATTAAAATTACAAAATAAATATTAAAAGTAGGACAAAAAGTAGAATTTCTAGAATTTCTTGAAATTATATTGATAAAAAGTTAAAAATAGCCCGATTAACATTTTAAAACTTAAGTAAATGAAAGTTTTGGTTAATTTTAAGATCTCTTTCAAGGATTTTTATTACAGGTCATTATCTAGTCGAAAATTTGTTGGCTCAATTACGTTTACCTTTGAATTTCTCACATGTGTTAAGCAAACAAACAGCGAATACAAAATTAGATGCATATTTCCAATGAAAATGCAACTTTAAGACGTTAAGGAAAGAAAAAAAAACTCATTTTTTCATATGCATAATTTGAGTTTAGAGTTTTAATGTTTCACATCAAAAAAGGACATGCTTGGCTGCCCCTTTTGGCGAGGAGAAGAAGAAGCAGCAATGCAGTCAGTGTCTCTCAACGTTTTTCAAAAACTATCTTATTAATGCGTCGTGCTGAGTCATGTTCACTTTTAATTTCTACATGAATGTATCTTTAGTCTGTGCTTCTTCCTGTCTAGTTCTATGCAGTCCGCTTGATGACTTCCTTTTGTGAAATTTGCATTATGTATTTTCGTATGAATGTTGAAAGCCTACGCTATAATTTGTGCCCCACTGGCAACGTCCTGGGAAAGGCCGACGAAGCATGAACATTGAAAGCGATTTAACTGGAATTTTTTTTTGTTTTTTTTTGTTTTTTGTTGGTTCGCCTAACGTTCATCAAGTGATCTATCAACATCATCATCATGATCGTCATCATGATCATCATCATGATTTTGTTGTCTGGGAAAAACGAAAAAGCGCGCGTTGGCGATCACAAGTTAACGATAAGCAACGCCTCTTAACAAAAGAAAAGCTGCATTCACAATCCCAATAATTAAATTTATTGAAAATGCAGAAACACAAGATGAAAATATCATTACCGATAGTGTCAATACCCTTCGTATTGCACATCATTCACAAAAACTAAGTTTCATTTAGCTCAAACTTAACAAAAACTACTTAGAAATGTTATTTAGAAATGTATTCACATAATTTAAAGTTTCTTTCTTTACAAACAATGTAACAAAATGGCAATGCTCATCAAGGCAAGGGTAAAATAATAAGAAAAATCGAAGTCAAAGATGCGCCGCAGAGATAACATCACAGACAAACTCAACTTGCACACACACACACACACACACACTTACACACAGCTGATCAATCAGTTGAAAAAGGTGTGCTATAAAACAACAAACCAACTCACCTCCTCCTACTCCCCACACTACAGACACACACACTCTTACACATATGCTGTCGCATATAAATATGAAAATCGTGACTTGAACGCTTAAAAAGCGCTTAAAACGTATTAAACAAACATATACATATGGAAAAACTTGTGTAAGGCCCGGAAAAAAACAAAATGACAAAAGAGTCACAAATAGACAAGAAAAATAAGAAGAAGAGCGCATAATTGAAAGGTAAATGGTGGAAAAGAACTGAGCACTTTGGGTGTGGAGAGATGTAACGCACACACACACACACACACACACAGTTAGATTATAAATGCGCAAAGGTCAAAAGGCAAACCTGCATAAGAAATGACCAAAGACATACCTAAGTATACTATATACATACATATGTACATATATAAAACCCTCACATAATTACAACGAAAGGGAATGAGTGAGAGCAAAATACTTTTCATGACAGCTGTAGAAAAAAGTGGGAGGAGGGAAACAAAAAAAAACAAAAAACCCCTACGCACAGGCATTTTAGTTTTCTTCGCTTGGTTAGCTGTTTAAATACTTTATTCATGTGCATATTGCAAGAACAAGAAAAATATGTAAGCGCAAGAAGAATGAACAGGAACGCTGCTGTCTTTGTCTATTTTTAAAGCAATTTGTTTGTGTGTGTGTGTATGTTTATTTTTATGGTTTTGATAAATGCTATAATGCGTCTTGCACTGAGGAGGTCGTTCACTGGATATAAAAACTGACTAATTGCAGTTAAAAGGAAAATCCCTGAATATAGCAAAAAAATATTGCACACAGCAAAAATATCGCATGCGATTAATTTATTAGCTAATATTCTTTCACTGCCTAGAGTGCAATAGCATGCTCTAAATTCTACCAAGTTAATACCGCAAAAACGTCAACAATTTATAATATAAATATTTGTAATTATAATTATGGCATGCAGACCACAAATATGAAAACAAAAAGTTAAATATACGCTATGGCTATTTTCGTAGGCATTTAGTATGCGCGTTCGAGTAAGAAAGCAACAAAAACAATCGCACTCTCACTCGCACACACACACGCAACGCACACAGTCAAAAGCGTTGAGCAAGAGCAAAATGCGCTCTTTTGGTTTGCTTGTTACTCAGTCACAGCGCCTCAACATGCAAGTGCCCGGGTAGCTCAGTCGGTAGAGCATTGGACTTTTAATCCAAGGGTCCAGGGTTCAAGTCCCTGCTCGGGCGAGCCAAACTTTTTGCATCTTTTTTTTTTTTTATTTGTTTCTTTTATTTTTTTTTTGTATTTTTTTTTTTATATTTTAGAATTTTGTTTGGTGCGTGTGGGAAACTGCTGGCGGCGCAACAAAAAATAAATTCATTCATAAAAATTGCATGCAATTAACACAGGAAAAGGGCGGCGCCCTCTACAGGCCAGTAGAGCACACGCAGAAAGCAACGCCTTTAAGCTTCAGGTTTAGGTTCATATCCATGTCTTCTTCTCTATGCTGCAGAAGAAGCGCAGCAATTCCTGAACGATGAGTGCGCAACGCCCCCTAAAAACATTTGTGTGTGTGTGTGTGTGTGAATGTTTTGGACAAGTTGGGCTTGTAGACACGAGTCTGGCGAAACTGTAATGCTAACCGGATATGGGGCGGATGCCAAAGCGATTGAATCATTCACTGCACTCCAAATTCGACCACCCCTTCCCCCCTCCCCCCTCGCAGAAATTGCAATTTATACGATATGCCACCGGAGCGGAGCGACAGTTTCATTGGAATTTTAATTTAGTGAACAGATTTTTTTTTTGATTTTTTTACATCGAGAAAATTAGTCAAGTCAAGTTTGGCAGACGATTTATCATCTGGATCTGGGTCTGGGTCGGTGGGGGACAATTGTTTGGCAACTTTGTTGCTTTTTTACAGTTATATCAGTTTAACAGGAGATTTTTTGTTTTGTTTTTGGGTTGTTTAAGCAACGAAATTGATGTCAATTGTACAGTGGGTAAAATTTGTTTTATTTACGCATTTTTTTTTAATAATTTAATTATATAAATGTTAAAAAATATTTTTTTATATATATACAGCTTATCTTTAAAGGCTTTTGTACGTGCAGTTGGTAAAATGAGTTTATTTCTTTAAAATTTTTATTAACATTTTTCAAAAATGTAAAAAAAATATTTTATATATATATAAAATTGGTTTATTTGTTTAAAATTATTTAAATAATTAAATAATTTCTATGCACATTGGGAAAAATTAGTTTTTTTAATTTAACATATGTTAAAATTTCCAACTGTGAATGTTAAATTGGTTTATTTCTTAAAAATTTTTTATATATTTTCAATAAATGTCAAAAAAATATTTATATATATATTTATATATGTCTTTAAAGGCTTTTAATAAGTTCACTACTACCTTTTGATGTTTTGATTATTTTACCTTCAAGTCTGAGCAAAATGTCAAGTTTATCAAAAGTTTACTTTAAACCTTAGATGCCTTTCACAAATTAACTAATTTATGCCATGGTACAACATACAAACGGCCTTTGCGGTGGGCCAAGGGGGTGACCCAACTGCAGGCGCAGCAAAGTGGAAAGTCAGTCAGCTAAATACTAACGTCCATACATATATATATATGTATATATATACTATATGAGGCAGTCTCGCATTGAGTTATGAACTTAAACCCCTGTCCGGGCCATAAAATAGCTGTCGCTGCTGCTGCTGCTGCTGATGAGGAAGATGTTGTTCTTGTTTTTTATGTCGTATATTTTATGATGACTCACGAGCCGCAAGTTGTGCGATAAGATCAATCATCACACACAAACACACACACACAGACAGAGAGAAGACGAGTTGAAGGGAAAGGTGGCTAAAAAAAAAAACAAGCTCATAGCTTTTTGGCCAACAAAACACGCCGCGCTGCGGTTTCTCATGTTGCTGTTGACCATCATCATCATCATCATCATCATCATCAAACCGTGATAACATTTAACGAATACGAAAGTAGACAAGTTTTGTGTGTTTGGGAACCGGCTTTGATTTCTAATTATTGGGATCGGTTCGGTACGGTTCGGTTAGCATCGCGCGTGAGCTTAACGGCCACCCCAAGAAACAGCGGAAATAGCTAAAGTGATAATAAAAGCTAATAAAATAAAGAGGCGAAAATCTCAACTTAGGAACAACAAAACCGATTTCAATAGAAAGCCATTTAAACATAATTCCAATTAAACGTTTTGTTTACGAGCACCACGATCTTAAAGGGGGAACACTTGCTTTATATATATATATATATATATATATATATATAGAGCGTAGAAAAGGGCAAAAGATTTACAATCTTGGTTAAGATTGGGAAAACATTTTAAAGACTGTGTCTGATTGGGTTTAGTGTAGGATTTTTCAACAAGAAGCTCTTAAATTTCTGCAGCAATATGCAATAACTCAATCTTCGGTCACACACAAAAGAGAGAGGTTGTAACAATGGGTTAAGGATTATTACACAGACGCATAAATGAAGTAGAACAGAAGTGTGAAGAGTAAAGAGTGGGCAGACAGATAGACAAGTGTGGCTTATTAGATGGTAGCCAGGTTTATTGAGCATTCGAGTCATGGCTAAGACAGACGAGGACCTACCACAAAGTGTGTTGAGTGGGGAGGGGGAGGAGGCGGTGATACTGTGATGAATCATACTCAATATACCAACATATATATATAACAACATATATACCGTTAATAGGCAAATCATGCACTGAGAGAGAGAGAGAGAGACCAACAGGTTTTTGTTGTGTTAACTTTTTTCTTGATTATGATTCATAATCGGCTTTTACAAGTGCTTTTTACAATGCACGAAGGGCTTGGCCACTTTGCGTTGGCAACAATTGATATGTGCATAAATGGTCAAAAAGGTTAACAATCAACAAGAAAGAAGGCTCTAGTCGAGAAATCCCGACCAGACGATACTCTGATCCCTATACTTTACGTATACAGTCAGTGCTTGAAAGTATGTGTGTGTGTGTGTGTGTGTGTGTGTTCGCGCATACTGCATACTCCATACTCAACTTCAATGTGCTAATCTCCAGTGTTTATTAACCGATTTTAATAAAAATTTTACAGAATGTCATTATTTTGTCTGATGTTTGTTAATGCCGTCTCAAAGTTTTCCAATTTCAAGATTTTGTTGTTATCGATCCCATGTGTATATCGGAAACCGGATGAGATCGAAAATCGAAAACAAACTTGTTCTGCCTAGGTATTAGGCGAACTTATGTTCCAAATCTAGAGTCTGTAGCTCTTATAGTCTCTGAGATCGACGCGTTCATACATACGGACAGACGGACATGGCTATATCGACTCGGCTGTAGATGCTGATCAAGAAAGTATATATCTTATGGGGTCCTTCTGCCTGTTACATACTTTTACACAAAACCAATACACCCTTTTTTCAGGCTATAAAAAGTTTGCAAATTATTTTAATAGTCAACTTTAAAATACTTTAATCGAGCAAGGTAATCCTTTGTTATTACATATACGCGATAAGCTAAAAGTTGACCATTACTAATCCATTACTTATCAGCAGCTTCAGTGGTTATTCTTACTCGCTGCTTTTTTCAAATCCTCAGTTATAATTTGTATTGCCAACAGAACGGAAGCTTTTGTTTCGTGCTCCTTGAAAGTGATATCCGTATTGTTAGTCTAATAGACTAATATTATTTCTTTGATAAGAAAATGGGTGAATGTACATTAAAGGCACGACAAATTCCTACGAATGAATTTGATTGGGATCAAAAACAAGTATGAGTGGCATATATAAAATTATAATAATATAATTAATTACAAATATGTGAATCAAATATGTATATATACACAACTTATATGGGTTATATTATATATATAATATAGTTTGTAGCTTACAAATTTAGTATCACCCATTGCTAATCATGATATAATTTCAGTTTCTTAGCAGTGGTGGCTTTGGCGAAGTTTATAGAATGCACTGGAAAGGAGATGACAAGGATATTGCAGCTAAGTTCTTTTATGGGTCTGATGCGACTGTATCAGTAGAATTTGAAAAGGAAGTCAAGAATCTAATGCGTGTTAATCATCCGAATATTATAACATTATATGGCATCACCAAGGATAGTTTCGGGAAGCCATATCTTATCATGGAGTATGCAGATCGTGAATCCTTGTGTAACTACCTTCATGGTCAAGGACATAAATTGTTAAATTGTTTTGGAAAGCACAATCTGATGTTTCAACTTGCCAAGGTTAAGAGAATATGTGTAAGTTTTGGATAGTTAATTAATTTTGAGTTTCACAATTGTAGGGTGTTGCTTATCTTCATGGTCTGGATCCAAAAGTAATCCATCGTGATCTGAAGCCAAGCAATCTTATGCTTACCAGCAATTATGTATATTTGAAGATATGTGATTTTGGAACTGTAAGAGAAATAGCTTCAAAAATGACAAAATACACTGGCACAACACCTTATATGGCGCCTGAAGTGGTACGTATAGATAACATTTAATAAAACGAATTGTAGTTGATGGTATATCAAGTATAGTTGGAGGGCGAGGAAGGATATACGGAAAAGTGTGATGTCTACAGCTTTGGCATTATACTGTGGGAGGTTTTTTCGGAAAAGAAACCCTATTCTCACTTGGAAAACCATAGAAATGATGCTATTCAAAATAAGGTGTTAAAAGAAGGTAAGTATTCAAGTTCAAAAATATAATGATATTATTAATAATCATTTATCACTGCAGGTATGCGTCCAAAACTAGAAGATGCTAAAAATTTGATCAATCGAGAAGATATTATATCCTTGATTGAAAATTGTTGGGATAGTGACAAGGACTGTAGGCCGACAATGGATGAGGTGTATTTACGACTCTACATAGAACCACTAGACCCAAAATATACTATAAATCTACGACAAATTTATAAGGAAGAATTTGACCTTTCAAGTATTGCACGTCGTCGACTCGCTAAATCAGAGGCACAAAAAATTTATACGGAAGAATTTGATTGGGATCAAAAACAAGTAAGAGTGGCATATATAATAATATAATATTATTATAAGATTTACACAACTTATATAGGTTATATTATATATAGTATGTTTGTAGCTTACAAATTTTGGGTATCACCCATTGTTTAACATGATATAATTTCAGTTTCTTAGCAGTGGCGCCTTTAGTGAAGTTTATAGAATGCGCTGGGAAGAAAAAGACAAGGACATTGCAGCTAAGTTCTTTAAAGGGTCTGAAGCGAAGGTATCAAAAGAACTTAAAAAGGAAGTCAAGAATCTAATGCGTGTAAAGCATCCGAATATTATAAGATTATATGGCATCACTAAGGATAGTTACGGGAAGCCATATCTTATCATGGAGTATGCAGATGGTAAATCCCTACATCAGTACCTTCATGGTGAAAGAGATAAGTTATTAGAAATATCATATTTGACAAAGTTTAATCTGATGTTACAACTTGCCAAGGTAAAGAGAATAAGTTAATGTTTTGAATAGTTTAATTTTGCTTTTCACAACTGTAGGGTGTTGCTTATCTTCATGGTCTGGATCCAAAAGTTATCCATCGTGATCTGAAGCCAAAGAATCTTTTGCTTACCAACAATTGTCGAAAGTTGAAGATAGGCGATTTTGGAACTGTAAGAGAAAAAGCTTCAAAAATGACATTTTACCAGGGCACTACACCTTATATGGCGCCTGAAGTGGTACGTATGGATAAGATTTTATAATACGAATTGTAGTTTAATGGTTTTCCATGCATAGTTGAAGGGCGAGGAACAATATACGGAAAAGTGTGACGTCTATAGCTTTGGCATTATACTGTGGGAGGTTTTTTCGGAAAAGAAACCCTATTCTCACTTGGAAAACCATAGAAATGATGCTATTCAAAATAAGGTGTTAAAAGAAGGTAAGTATTCAAGTTCAAAAATATAATGATATTATTAATAATCATTTATCGCTGCAGGTATGCGTCCAAAACTAGAAGATGCTAAAAATTTGATCAATCGAGAAGATATTATATCCTTGATTGAAAATTGTTGGGATAGTGACAAGGACTGTAGGCCGACAATGGATGAGGTGTATTTACGACTCGACAAATCAACCAATAGAAGCTCACTTACAACGCAACGTACTTGCTGTTTACTGTTTTAATGTGTCTTATACTCTATGTCTTTGATAGTAACAAGAAGAAGGACAGTTTGTCAACTAAGAATTAACACGATGAAAAAACAGAAATGGGGTTTTAATTAATTAATAAAAGTAGCTAAGTCAAATTTCGCTTAAAGCTCTTAAACAAAACTTAACAAATATTAACATTAACAAAGAACAATAAAAATCAGGTAAGGCTCTAGTCAAGAAATCCCGACTAGATGATACCCTTAACCTTATACTTGTATATATATTTGTGTTTGTATGTACGCGCATACTGCGTACTCAACTAATTAGTCAGCAAAGCAACAGCTGTTAGAGTTAGCTAGATAGGGGTACAACAACGACAACGTAAATACCCTGCAGTAACTTATATAAAGCAAAAATATGATTAACAATCAATGAAATTTTTGTTGAAATCGGTTGAGAAACACCGGAGATATCGGACATTGAAGTTGAGTATGCAGTATGCAGTATGCGCGAACACACACACACACACATACTTGCAAGCACTGACTGTAAGCGTAAAGTAAAAGGATCAGGGTATCGTCTAGTCGGGATTTCTCGACTAGAGTTTTCTTACTTGTTAACTATAAATGCAGCATTATTATTGAGATCAAGCTATGACTAAAACGCCTTTTCTTTTAAACATCGGTTCAGTTTTGACAAAGTTATGGGTTCGCAAAGTTTTGTTATATTTCGATAAGGAATTTTTAGACGAATTTCGAAAAAATAAAACATTTCCAACTATGAATGCAGTTTTATTATTAAGTTTAAGCCATGACTACAAAATCTTTCCTTTTAAACATCGGTTCAGTTGTGACAAAGTTATGGGTTCGGAAAGTTTTGTATCCGTCCCTAGTGTAATATGCAATTTGTACATGAATTTCGAGAAAATAAAACATTTTTAACTATGAATGCAGTATTACTATTGAGTTTAAGCCATAACTAAAATGATTTTCCTTTTGAAAATCGGTTCAGTATAGACAAAGTTATGGGTTCGGAAAGCTTTGAATTCGTTCCTATGTTTAATTTATATCTCAAATAAAGGTTTTCAATAACTCAATGCATTCATCATAATATTAGCAAAGTAAACTTCCCAAAGTGTTATAAATTATTGCCATCCTTAAAGCTGTCCGAATCAAATGGCCAAGTTAACTGTAATGGGTTGCTTAAATATGATGTGGCCGACTATAAAGCACGCACGCAAATAATCCCCTCATCACACTCCGTTTCCAACACCAAAATCATGTTGGTTGGGCCAGGTAGAGAGACCGATCGCCCGACCACAAACATGCTATACACTCATTTTTGTTGGCCAGCTTTTTGGTTGGTGACATCTGTCATTGTCTCTGTAGCAATGCCGTTGCCGTTAAAAGCTTATCAGCGAAACATTTTCGCTTTGGCGCCAATTTCACAAGAAATAAAAACCACAAGCAAAGGGGGGTGTGGAGAAGGTGCTATGATTAAGACCACCCGGCTAAAGGCAAGAAAACATTAATGAATACAGAGAGAAAAAGTGAACTGAAACTGAAACTAAAACTAAGACATTGATTTTGACTAAAATTATTTAAGATTGATTTCCTATCATAAAGAAACTTGATGGAAGATTTTTTGATATCTTTCTTTATCAATTTACCAATCTATCATTCTTTGAAAGGTTATAGCACATAGGTTTGGAATCCAAATATTAGTTCAAAGTTTTATTATTTAAGCTCAAGTTCACCATTTATTCTCATCGTTCCATATTCAATCTCATTTTAATAGGTATATAACATAAAGAATCTCATAAGGAACTTGATGGAAGATCTTTTTGATATCTTTCTATCTATTTGTAATATTTGTTTTTGTATAAAACATTGGTTTGGGATTTTCATATAATTTCAAAGTTAAAAGATTTAAACTAAAGATTCACCATATATTCAAGAATCTTTCTATCTCATTTTAAACATTTTTATAACACAAAAAATCCCTAAGGGAAGAGATTTGATGAAAGATCTTTTGATATCTTCTTAAAATATTTTTTTTTTATACTATTGAAACTCGAAATATTATAAAACATTATTTTGAGATCCTAAAATAAGTTTCAAGTTCAAATATTTAAACTAAAGATTCATTATTTATTCAAAAAACCTAACTTTCCTATACAAAATCTCGTTTTAATAATTTTTTTTAACATGAAAAATCTTTTTGCTATATTTTCGTTGTTTCATACTTCAATAAAATGTTATAGTTACTAACACATTTTCTCTCTCTGTATACAAAATAAATTAACTTCTTTTCGAAGAGAAATAACTTTAGGTGGCGCGCTAATTTGTCAGCATTGGATTGGTTTGGACCGTTAACTGCAGCGCTAAGGCCGTTTGTAATTCTACGAAATCGGCTTTGGTCAAAACAACAACAGCAAAAAGGTGTCAATTCGAGAAGACATCGAGAATGCATTCAATGACTAATAATCGAACAAGAGAAGAGAAAAAGAAGTTAAAGAAATATAAAAAAATAAATAATGGAAAGTTATAAATTTGAATGCTGAACACAAAAATTATGGAGATTGATCAGAGAGTTTTAGCATTGTGTTCTTCTACACTTTGACTTAACGTCATAAAATCTTGAGAGGGCCATAAAAAACCTTACGTTTTTTTCCTTTTTTTTTATACTTTTTTGCCAATTGCAAATGGCTACCGAACTAAATGGATGGCCACACAGAGTGTCCGAGCTGTTTACAGAGTTTTACGAAGCACAAAAGTGTAAATGGGAGTAGGTGGAGGGGTCTGATGGGGAGAGGGAGAGGGTGTAGCAAGGTGTAGATAGATATTGCACTTCCATTAGCTTTGAATAGGAGGTATGCTAAGTTCTTCGAATACCCTAGCAGAGAGTATATCAATTCTGACTTGAAGCAAGAGAAATCTTCCTTTCGATTGAGAATAATATAGCTAGGGCAGGAGTAAGGGTATTGAAAGTTCGGTTAATAACTTTATAGTTCGTTTTTAACATGCGTTGCCCTTAAGGAAAATTGTTATTTACAGCCTTAATCTGTGCGAAATGTATTAGAGACAGAGGACAGAGGAATGAGTGTGAAGAGAAGGAGCAGGAGGAGATGGAGAAGAAGAAGGTGGCAAGCGTAAAGTGTTTACAAAACAAAGCGCAAGGCTCAATTAGCATACCAGCTAGTGTAGTGTAGTCTAGTTGTGGGATTTGCCACAGGTTTCAATCTTTCAAGTGTTGCGATTTTCGTATTCGATTTTTATGACAAGGTTAATGACATCCTACACAAATGCTTGCAGCTGCAGCAAACTCAACTGAGTTGAGGCAGCATTAATCAGCAGCGTTTCGTTCGAAGCTTAACTGACCCTAAAAGACTGACATGAGACATGAGACGAGACGAGACACAACATGACAGAAACAACAACAACAACAGAAGCAGCAGGAACAGCACCCGTCACATCCTTTCTCGCGTAGACAAAAGGCGTATCAATCAATTAATTGAGCACACACACACACACACAACAAACACACCGAGACAAGTTCATCGAACCTCAAACTCCAGAGTGTAAAGCAAGTAGTTGAAGCGATAAAAATACACACAGCAACAAGATTGAAGGGTTGGCAGCTTGGTCAATGAATGAATGAATGAATGAATGCATGAACAGCTGAATGAATGAATAATGGCAGAAGAATTACTAGTTCTTGAAGGACATTAACTATACGAGTGAAGTTGAATATTACTTTTTGCCTGTTATGATTGTTTTCTATCGCAAGAATTTTCACATATTTGAAATTGCGTTTTAATCAATTTTATCGAAATTATGAAGGCTTAAAGTTTTGAACAATTATTTTTTTTTGATTTTTTGAAAAATATTTTTGGTTTCCAGATTTAAATGCAGTTGTATTGTAGAGATCAAACCATGACTTTTAAGATATAACTTTCAATTTTGACAATGTTATGAAAGTCGAAAGTTCTGACCGATGATTTTTCGACCTAAAAAAACAGTGCTATTAAAATTAGGTCGAAATCGCGTTTTAATCAATTTTAACGAAGTTATGAAGGTTCAAAGTTTTGAACATATATAATTTAAGAATTGTTATGCAAATTCATACGCTATGTTAATTTTATGCTAATTCGAGTACTCGAATCATTTATTGTACTTGAATATTAATTTTTGATAGAAAACTTTAACAAAACTCATTTAATAGTTAAAGTTTTAACTGCAATATGTTAAAAACTGAAGCTTTGTGACTATTATAAACATCTGTAACAATTTTGATAAGCATAATTTTACTGATAGCTAAGTTCGCATAGGTCCTAATGTAGCCTATATACTTTTTATAAACCCAAACAGAGCTCTTTACACTAGGGAACTGTTTGGGTTTAAGCATTTAATTAGCTTAGTTTGTGTTGTTGTGTTATTACTCAACTGAAAACAACATCTAAATCAATTAGGAAAAAACTAAAGTTAGGGAAACAGTAGGCTGCTCTTACCTCTTAATGGAGCCGACAGGCGTTGGGATAATCCTTTTAAGTTTCTTGGCGCCTCAAAACGGGGTGCGGCAACCCACACGAAGCGAGTGGTGGAGAGAGAGAGAGGGTTGCTAGACTGCTAACACAAAAAAACAGTTGCTACACTTGAAAAACTTTGTCGTGTTTTGTTACCCCCCGTTTTTTGGGTGGGGTTCAGAAGTTATATTTTGAGATATTTTACACGTTTTCAAGTGTTATACTCGATGGATTTGGATGCTGCTAGGATACACTATATATATAGAGGGAGTAAGGTGCACACTTGATGGCTATATTTTATAGCATTTATTGAAAGTTACAAATACATTGTCGTTGTATATGTGTAAATGTATGTATATACATACATATATTTAAGGGATGTTTTGAAATTTTTTTTGCCGAAAAAAACACACACGGACACTCGATTTTTCAAGGGTGGCACAAAAGCCGGGCGCGTAACGTCCAAAAAACGTAAAAACGCGAAAATTGCGAATAAAATTCGACCAAAAAAAGCATATGTTAATTAAGTAAAAGCTATACTTTTAGTTAAATTAAAAAAAAAACACCGACGACGACGATGAAAAATTGCGTTGCTGTTAGTACCGACGAGAGGAGTAATGTTTGAAAACGTTATCAGGAAAGGAAACAACAGAAACAACGTCCGCACGCGACGAGCCAACGTTAGAAACTTGGATTCGGTTAGTGAACTTCGTTTAACGGGGATATCTGCGATTTTCCAATTGGAAATTTCAAACGGGATAGCATAACTCTACAAAAAAACATAACCACATAACGGGGGTTGCTTCTCTCTCTCTGTCTCTCTTTCACACTCACACACTCTCGCTCACGTTAACTGTATTTTGCCGGCGCTGGAAACCAAAACAGCTGCTGCAGGGTGTGTTTGGTGTGTGTGTGTGTTTGTCTTCGGGAGACTGGAAGTATGTCGGAAAGAAGTCGGCTTTGTTTCGTATACGAACAACGCACGATTGTCTCCGTTTGTTTTGAAACGAAACGCAAACAGCGCGAAGATGCAAAACCTCTCGGGCAGCTCGGGCAGCTGTGCTCCCATTCACAACGAAACACCCCCCTAACCGGTACTTTTGTAGAAAAAAAAAAACACAGCCCACCACCACCCGCCATCCGGGTAACCGGTAGCCTTATCTACAGTTCGTTGCGTTAGGTGCTGCAATAACGACGCAATAAATGACGAAACCATAACAACAAGCCGAGACACCCACTTAAACATGAATAATGGCCAGTGAGATGAACACCCAGCACCATAAAGCACCCGATCTCATACTACATAGCCTTTGTCTCAGTCAACTCAACTCAACCCGATAATAATGCGTAGAAGAGCTAGAGAACAGAGTGGGAAATGATAAGAAGAAATATTTTTTTTTGGTATGAGTTAAGGAAATACTTTAAAGTCTTAACAAATTATCAGCGATATCGCCAAAAGACTCTTCTAGTATATCTATATCTCAAAAAGTTCGTTTTAACAGATTAATTCCATATTTATTGTGATAAATACTTAGTTTAAGTAATATATACACTTACTTCGACATTCTCCACATCATAATAACAGATTGTTCGCTTTGTTAGTTCAAACCAGCGATGTTTATAGTTGACGGGTGTGAAGCGTTTCTTGTTTTGAGCACGTTTCACCATCGAGCCACTTTTGACAATGTCGTACAGATGCTCAGACAATTTGTCCATCTTGGCCTGAAAGGATTTGCTGCTGGAGCGCAGTGATAACGACGATTTGATGCTGCCATGTGAGCTTCGATGCTTATTGCTGCTCAACATTGCAACAGAGTGGAGAGACAATCTGAAAGAGAAGAGAAGAGAAGAGAAGAAAGAGTGTTAGCCATAAAGTTATGTTAAATGTTTTGTTGGATAACAACACTTATATATATAAATCAGTTGAAATTAGTTGTGGGCGTGCGAATCTTATGCCATTGACCGTGGCCAAATCGCGTGTAGCCGGCTAATTGTTGTGGGCGTACAACAACACAACACAAAAACATCAATCACAAATCAGAGAACAAAGCAAGAGACAGAGCAAGAGAGAGGGAGAGGGGGAGAGAGGCTCGAGAAGAGAGTTGCAAATCGGGCGATTAAATGGCCGATTAATTAGGCAGCCGACTAGGCGGAAAAACGAATGAAACCGACCGACCAGAGTTGCCAACTGGACATTTTGCGGTCAGCTGACCTTGAAGCGTTGCAAACCAGTTGCAGTCTTAAGTTGTTGCTGGAGCAAGAAACCGATTAAAGGATTTGCTCAGTGTTAAGAGGCGCTGAAGACTGTAAGCTGATCGCTTGACCAACAACAACAGTTTGTTGCCATCGAAGCGCTCGTTTTCCAGTTGGGCATCACTTCCAAAAATAAATAAACCCATGCACAGAGAGAGAGAGAGAGAAAAAAAGATAGCTTGCATATTAAAAGGGCAGCAATATAATAACTTCATTAAAGAAAAATACTTTAATTTGCAATAAACGTTTTTTCTCACTGTGTACAAGTGTAAGTTTGTTGATGCTGCTCGGGCTATGGAATTATCGCACTTCAACAACAACGAAAGCCGCTTGCGACTGCGCATGGAAATCAACAAACAAAAGCGACAAATGCACAGCAATAACAACAACAACAAGGAAAGAAAAAGAACTGCTTAGCCTGCGCCCACCTCTTGCCCTTTCACTCTCTCTCTCTCTCTCTCTCTCCCACTCCTTTCGTTACGTTCATGCATGGCACTTTAATCAAGCAGAGCGTTGAGACCCAAACACACACACACACATTCGCCACATACATAAGTATTCAGCAAGAGCTGTGCAATTTATGTCTTGCCCGACTATATGACACCCTGTGCAAAACTAGTTGCATCGCCTTGATCGACCAATCGTTAATTGGATTTGTTATTAAGCTTTACTAGTTTGAAAATGTATCGAAAGTGTTGCTATTATTTCGTCTTATTAACAGTAATGCAGCACACCCGCTTATGGTTTTAGCATTTGCAGGTCATAATAAAATAAACACCGCAAAAGGATCGTAACAACGGCGCATACATAAATCTTACGCCTGGGGCCGGAGACCGAGACAGCGACTGCGACTGCGTCTGTAGCTGGACATGAAGCAACAGATTATACGCGTTTCGGCACAGCCAGGCGTGGCCATGGCCATGGTACACACACATATATATACGAGACAAAAAACACATACACTAGCGATTCAGTTCCAGGCGAAGACTTTGTATTTCGCCACGCAAATGGCTGCGTTTAGTTTTCATTTATTCTTTCATATATTTAGCAAATGATTTGTTTTTTTTTTTCTGTTTATTGTTGCAAGTTTTTGTTTTCACGTTTACGGGGGCAATGGAAGGCTTTGATTGCTATGGTGTTTGACGGCGGCGCGACCTTTGGAAGAATTTTTAATGAAACGAAATCAAAACGAGTTTGCAGCTTGAAAGAAAAAACAACAATAACTTGAAGGCAATGTGACAAAACATGGTCTGATTGGCGCGCGCGTTCTTATTGGCGTGAGCATAATTTAGAGGGGGGTGATCTTATCAGCAAGCGGTGCAGCGGCAGCAACTGTGAATTCTAGTGCAGTGTTTCTTAATATACATACATATATGCAAACCAAATGTGCTGATAAAACAATAAGACAATAAAAATATTTTTAACTGTAATGTAATTCGAGCTCGAACGATCAGAAAGAGAGAGAGAGAGATATAGAACGAGGTCGATAACTGTGCCAAACTTACCACAAGTGCCGTTAATTGAGCAATTGAAACAGCAGCAAAACAACGAAATTGTAATAACAACAAATCACTTTCGTTTAAGCGGCGCGCACACTTCACGACAACAATGAACTGGAATCACCGACGCGACCGGCTTGTACGGCATTTGCATACTGCTCTGCTAAGGCAGAGGCGCTAAAAAATTTATAAACAATTCGGCTTGGCTCAGCTGTGACACGCACACAAACACGTCCCGCACACAAACATAAACATAAGTATAAGAACTTTCCAACACACAGACGCAACAGGCGGCGAGACGTTTGCTTATTCTTGGAACAGCCAGTGCAGCATCTATCGCCAACCTAATTCTTTGACTTTATATAATTATGCACTTTGATTAGGTTAATATATACACTTAGTTAGTATTTTAGTTTATCTTTAATATGTATAATTAAATACAAGCGCGCAGTTTCATTCTAAGTGCAACCGCGCCGACGCGACGTAACTTTAAAATGCCTATCGATTAGTTATGAACCCTTACCATCGATGAACTGCTGTGTTCAGCGATTACTATCGACTTCCCGCCGCAATTGACTAGCTGGGTTGCTACTAAATATCGATCGTACCGCACAAAATAATTTTAAAAGTTAATCATAAATTTAACTATTAACAGCTTCCAGATCTAAGTTTATTTTTTAAAATACTGTGTACTTAATTTATTAAGTTAAAGAAGAACTGTAGTTTTTAAGACAAAAGCAATTACATAATTAAATGCACATCCTTAGTACTAGGGTCGAGTCGCTTGCGTTGTTAATCTTCTTTCTTTTGACTGGCAGCTACCCGCCA
Source organism: Scaptomyza tumidula (assembly GCA_035044465.1). NCBI lineage: Eukaryota > Metazoa > Arthropoda > Insecta > Diptera > Drosophilidae > Scaptomyza > Scaptomyza tumidula. The sequence goes on from JAWNNW010000050.1 coordinate 1,088,542, forward strand.
GGCGCCCACTAAATACCGCAACCAGATCATGAACAAATCAATGCCCATTTGCAGCCATGACCAGAAAGGCGACAACTTTGAGCCATCGATCTCTGTCCAGCGCACAGCCACCTCAGACATCGGCAGCTGCAGGCGTTCGGCCAGATACAGTAGCTCCACATCGAAGGCCCAACGTTGCACGTGCAGACTATTAAAGAGTTTACGCGCTGTCACACGCGTAAATAGCTTAAAGCCACATTGAGTATCTCGCACAGATCTCACCGCAAATATCCAGACAAGCGTATGAAAGCCATGCATCAAAATTGTACTAAAAACACAGAGAAGACATTTTAGTTAGAAGTAGATCAAGTGTATTCGATATTTACTCACCGTAAGAAACTGCGCGTGGCAATAGACTCATCCTCAAGATGAGCACGAGAGCCGATGGCGATACCATCGTGTCGCCACTCGGGCGCCAAACTTGACAATGCGTCTGCTAGTTTATCGTAGTCGGCAAATTTCGTCGCACCATCGGCATCTGCGAAGAGTAGCTGGCGGCCACGTGCACTTAGCACACCGAGACGAACAGCACCACCCTTGCCACGATTCTCTACCAGCTCCAGCACACGAAACTTATCCGCACCATGGATCTTGGAGTATTTGAGTGCCACAGAAACTGTTGCATCGCTGCTGCCGTCGCTAACGACTATCACCTCATAGGTAAAGTCAGGCTGCTTGGCGGCCTTTTCGTTCAGGAAGACCAAACACTCATCCAGCATAACAGGCACTGCGTTCAAAACACAATCATGTGATGATTGATTAGTCATAACAAAATGAACAAAAGCAAAACTCACATCGTTTCTCCTCATTGTATGCCGGCACAATGACGCTCAGCTCCAAGGTAGGCGAGTCATCCAAACTGGGAAATGGAATTATTTTAATCGTCTTGGGATCCAAATAAAACTTCTCATCCTTGTGGCGTGTTATATTTGGATATGGTTTTGTTTTATACAACACAACAAGCAGCGTCTATAATATATTAAAATTATCAATCAGTGTCATGTTGTTGTTATCGGTTTGCTATTTACATACCAACAACACGGCCACTAAGATGAATGCCACAAAGTAGCAGCAAAACTGCAGCAGCAAAGCGAACATTTTTGTGCGTTTTTTAAAGTCACAACTATCTAGTGGAATACATTCCTTTTTAAAATTAGCGCGAAATTACACGTTATACAGCCACGTATTTTGTGCCAACTTTGCGTTTGGTCACTGCAGCTGATGAACAGTTAAGTCAACAAGCGTATATCAGCTATCGCCATAAATATCGATGTTTATGGCAAAGATGTTGCCAGACTGTGTGTAGACAATACCACTTAACAGTTAATTCGTTTATTTTCAAACGTAGTTTAATTATTATTAATAAATCTTTTATAAGCAAGTAATTACTTTAAAAACTAAATATTTTACGTACGAAACTGACCTTTCTCAACAGGTGCGCTAATGTCTAGCAATGCAGCTGTTTCCTGCGCCTGCGCTCTTTCTTCCTCTCCCACTCCCACTCAGATACACACTTTAGGAATTTTTCAGAACGCGTCTTGTTTTGTGTGTTAAAATGTGTTGGCTCATTTAAAGGCAAAGAATAAGTATTATTAAAATGAAAACTGTGCTTCTAATTGTTGCCTGGCTGGCTGTGGCCTGCAGTGGCTACAAACTACAATTGCAAGCCAATGTTGGCGAACTGTTTACCTATAAAATTGAACCACAACTTTTCAATTGGACACATCAAGTAATAAGCGAACAGTTTCGCTATCGACCCTCACTCGAGAATTATCCAGATCTGCCCAGTTGGATGCGTTATATGTATAGTCATGAATATCATGCGGGCTTCCTCTATGGTACTCCGCCCATATCGGCAGCTGGAAAATCTCTCAATTTGGAAGTCGTTGCTTTGAATCGACAGAACTATGAAACGCGTCAATTGATAATCTCAATGTTTGTTGCACATAAGTTTATCACACCAAATGTGGTGCAAATGAAGATCGACAATCTAAATTGGGTGCATCTGATGGATCCGGGACGTGTGGAGAACTTACGCAACATCTTTCGCAAGGATCTCTGGCCGGCCAGCAAAGAGGATCTGAGTGTTGTGTTCATGGAATCGGCCGTTAACATGGGCGGACGTCTGCCACTGCGTCCGCAGCAGCGCGAAGGGTGAGTCCTTTGACTAAAGTAAATAATTTTTTTAGTCAGTGATATATATATTTATTAACTGTAGAGTTATTGTGCACGTTGGAAGTTTTGCCCAGTTCTCGACACGTCTGAATGAGCTGCAAGAGGAAGTGCGTCCGCTGTACAAGTTGCCATCGTGCACCTACAAGCGAACATCTGTGCAAAAGACATTCGAGAATGTTGGCTTCAAGCTCGATTGGTGTGCCTTCAAAATGGTTGGCGTTGAATCGCCCACAGAGATCCATTATCATAACAATCATGCCATTGGACGACATAAAGAGCAACAGCAGCAGCCGCAACAGCATACCGAGGAACCAGAGGAACGCTGGCTGGGCATACCACGTGAGGATGTACCCGTGCGCAACTATATCGATGAGTTTGCGTTTGCTTTTGCCATTCCTGGAATGATCTTTGCCGTTCTCGTTGGTATTCTATCTGCCGTTCTTTGCTTCCATCATCAGAAATTGTAAGTGCTTATGGGTTAGGGTATTAGATACGATTTTAATGTTTTGTTCATTTTTTTTATATTGTTCTTTCAACAATTTTGTTTTGTATTTAGTTTGAATATTTGTCGCTTTTTATTTTTCTGATTGACTTTTTTTTTTAGTTACGATCCACATTCCGAATATTTCTTTGCCAATATTTTTCACATATGCGAAGAGTCTTGCGCCAGATCGCAAAGCGATTCAGAAGATGATGAAGACAGGTGAATTTTAAGTTTAGTTTTGAGTTTTTAAGTTAACTTTTCACATTGAAAGACTTCTGCTTAATGGATTTCTCTTTAAAGTTCAATTCATATGGATTATCCCATGTCGTCCACGGTGCAAATGGTTCAATGCTCCGACACATCTCCCATGCAGCCGGTAACAACACTTAAGAGTCTCAAGGATCCTAATTTGCTGTTGGACAACATAAGCATGCGTTCCCAAAGGTTTGTGGTTAAACATTTTTATTTGTATTCCTTCTTAAGTTGTTTTCGATTTTTTACAGTCCAAACAACAGTTTGTATCAGTTTGAGGGGGGCGCTTCTGGTATATATGCACGTCCAAAACCTCCACCATATAAGGGCGGAACTTTGGGTCGCAGTGGTGTGGACATTTGACAAACATCGCCGAGAGTGCTCTACTGTTAAAAAAAAGGCGCTTCAATTTATTAAAAAAAAAAAGCAATACGCAAGCAAGTCAACTACAATTCGCCGGATACAGCCGTATTAAGCAAATACATATATCACAAGTCTGGCATATCATAATCGCATCGAGCTATATATCTAAAATATCAATTATAGTGTTATGTGTAGCAAATTTAGTTTTGATGTTTAGCTTTGTTGCAAATATATATCAGTTTTACAAATACAAACGATTTTTTTCTCGATAATTTGCAGCTCTGCACTTTTGACACTCACAACGAAACGACGACATGGCTGATGAGGTTGTGCGCTGCTCTGCCGCTGATAAGTGCATTTCTTTCGGTGAAAGTTTATAGTCTAATCGCTTTTTATTGCTAAATTGATCAATTAAAAGTTACGTTGCACAACCTAAAATGAAGCTAGCACTGATTGGCTCCCTGGAAGAGCTCATTGATCAGTACAAAATCCATCTGATTCAAGTGGTTTTCATTATATTCATCATAGCGATCGTTCTTATGGGCAGCTTAATGACCCTAGTGGAAGCCCATCTGCCTAACTGTATACGTCAATCGTTTCGCTATGGCAAGCATGCCCATAAAGGTGAAACGGATGCAATTGTCAACCATTTGGAAGTGCCCAAATCGTGGTTCGGTCATTTCTATATCTTTGCTTTCGGTTGGTCAATGTTGGCGCTTTATTTAATCATCAACGCCATTTGGAGTCAAAGTACAGCGCCGGAGTGCGTGCTACGTTTCCTAGATTTTATGTGCGGCGGTCGAAGTAATCGCCAGGTGCAGGTCGACTCGAATATAGCGCTATTGGGAACATTGCTGCTCTCCCTGCAATGCGTGCGTCGCTTCTATGAGACAAACTTTGTGCAAATCTTCTCCAAGCATAGCAAAATAAATTTATCCCATTATGCCGTTGGCTTTATGCACTATTTTGGTGCCATCATCGCGGTGCTGGGCAACACGGCTGGCTTTGTTCGCAGCTCAAAGCCAGCGCCGTTCACCCTCGAAAATGTTACACCATTCCAAGGACTGTACATCCTCATCTTTCTGTTTGCCTGCTGGCAGCAGTATACCAGCAATATGCTGTTGGTTAAACTACGCAAAAATTCCAAGAGCGGCGTCGTTCAAACGGAGGCACATTTGATGCCTATTGGCGGTTGGTTCAATCTTATATCATCGCCGCACATGTTCTTCGAGATAGTGATGTATTTTTGCTTGGCGGATCTCTTTGCGCCGATTGGCACATGGAAACTAATCTTTCTGTGGGTGGCCAGCAATCAGACGATCAATGCATTGCTCACACATCAATGGTACAAGGAGAACTTCAAGGATTATCCTAAACGGAGACATGTCATCATTCCTTGGCTACTCTAGGCTATTAACTTAATTATTATTATTAGCAAATTCACAATTGTATTTAAGAATTACAATTTTTTTTTGGTATTAATTTAATTGTGGCATTTATTATTCAACTCGTTTTACACTCACACACGCGCACCCATGCAGTAATACCTGGTGCTGGTTTTTGTTTTTTTTTGTCAATTTGAACTAGATATAAAACGTTAATAACGTTCCACATGAACTTGATGTGGGTAGGGGGAGGCAAACAGTCGGTTCTATTTGAACAAGAAACTGAAAGGCGAGAAATAAATATATATAATTGTGAAATGATTGATAATTTGGGCTTAAAAGTTATAAACTTACCTATAAGGATAACCCTGTGCCTTGGTACGAAATACGGATAGTAAGAAGGAGAAGAACACGGTTAACAAGATTAAACCGGCAAGGACCATAATGCGGGTACGACTGTTTGGTTTCTGTGTGCCCGACTCAATGAGCAGAATCATGCCTAGCACAATCATAGCATCTGCAAAGAGAGAGAGAGAGAAAATTAGTTGGTTAACAGTTGTCCAATGGGAATAGCTTTGTTTAGTGTTCATCCTTACTCAAGAACATGACAATATAGGTCTCCACGACCAGTTGACCCTGCGAGGAGCCGTGAATGTAGGCAACGCCACCGTTTTGTGTTTTATGCACCAGCGGAGGGCCACGTATATGATTCCACATTTGGCCAGAGATCATGGCAAAGCAGAAGAACACCGCTACTGCACCCCACAAATTTTTGTTGTACAAGAACTCCAGGTTATTGCGACGAATGTAGAGGAAACTGCCAATCAATGCGGCCAAAGTCATCATGGCAACAGTACCCGAATAATTTGGTGGCCGGAAAACGCGTATTGTTGTGTCCGTGCGTTCGGCAATAAATTTGGCAATCGAATCGGCAGTAAAACCAACGCGATGTATATCCATGGTATCTGCACCTTTGGGCTTACCCTTTGCTGGGAAATGCATGAAAACGGGCGCTGTATTTAGGCGAAGCATTTGGAAAACATCGGAGCCCTCATCGAAATCGACGCTGGCCAAGAACAGTTTGTTGGAGTAAACGGGCGAGAAGCGATACGAGTTCGCAACAATGTTGAACTCATCGTGCGCATGTCGACAGATCTGGCATTGACGTGACGGCGCCAGCGCCGTAAGCATCACAATCATTGAATAGTTTCGCGGCGTATTTTTTACATATTCACGAAATTTGGCTCCATTGAAGCGCAGAAGTGGCTTCTTCATGTTCATCTCGACAAGGTTCTCCACTTTCTCCGACAGAGACAGACCCGTCTACAAAATAAATCAACATTATTGTTTACATATGGTTTTGCCGGCTTTGGTGCACCGGTAAATGCGGCCCTGTTAGTCAGCAGCAGAATGACAGTGACGTGGCCAACAGGGCACGAAGCTGTACACTTTACCTTTTGTTTACCCTGTGCCGCGACGAGAATCAGGCAGCCTGCTAGCACAACAAGCGCGCACAGTAGCGTGTTGCGCAGCATTGTCATTTTGCAGCGATTTGTTTGTTGACTAAATATTTCACTAATTAAAACAGCGTTTAGTGTACAATAAAATTTTTTTGTAGCGGCGCTGCATGCAGCTGACTGTGAATGGGGATCTGTATAATGGCGTTGCCAGACTGCTACTTTTCTTCTTCATAGATTTTTGTCATCCTTTAGAGATGAGCAATATCTGCCTATCGATGCGGCTTCCATCTCAATCGCGTTGCCAAGACGCGTTGGTCCACTTCTATTTTTTATTTGTCTTTATTTTGTTTTAACCTTAAACCTTATTTATTAAACGCTACATTTACTATGAGCGATGTATTAAAGAGCTCACAGGAGCGTTCGCGTAAGCGCAGGCTTTTGCTTGCCCAAACGGTGAGTGGGCGTCAGTTTTGCGGCATTTTAATTTTCTTTGTTCGTGCTAACTTTTTATTTATTTTGCAGCTTGGTTTGTCCAGTGTCGATGAGTTAAAAAAAGTGCTGGGAAATGCTGACGATGGCAACAACTATGCCGGTAACGGTGGCAGCCGGCATCTCAATGCATCGGGACAGCGCGACGATGAGGATGGGAACGGTGCTTCCTCATCTACGCCAAACGAAATTTACAGAGACTCATCGACGTTCTTGAAGGGCACACAGTCTTCCAATCCACACAACGATTACTGCCAGCATTTTGTTGACACCGGCCAGAGGCCACAGAACTTTATACGCGATGTCGGACTAGCCGATCGCTTCGAGGAGTATCCCAAGCTGCGTGAACTGATCAAGCTCAAGGATAAACTCATTCAGGACACGGCATCGGCGCCCATGTATCTTAAAGCCGATCTTAAAACGTTGGATGTGAAAACGCTAGGCGCCAAGTTTGATGTCATTCTCATTGAACCGCCGCTCGAGGAATATGCTCGAGCTGCACCCGCTGTGGCGACAGTAGGTGGTGCACCGCGCGTCTTCTGGAATTGGGACGAAATACTCAGTAAGTTGAACAATATATATTTGATGCAAACAGTATAACTTAACTAACTTTTGCCTACAGACTTGGATATCGGCGAGATAGCTGCCCATCGTTCGTTTGTGTTCCTGTGGTGTGGCTCGTCGGAGGGCTTGGATCAGGGACGCAATTGCCTTAAGAAGTGGGGATTTAGGAGATGCGAGGACATTTGTTGGATACGCACCAATATCAATAAGCCGGGCCACTCCAAACAGGCCATACCCAAGGCCGTTTTCCAGCGCACAAAAGAACACTGCCTGATGGGCATCAAGGGCACCGTACGACGCTCCAGCGACGGCGATTTTATACACGCCAATGTCGATATTGATTTAATAATATCGGAGGAGGAGGAATTCGGCAGCTTTGAGAAGCCCATCGAAATTTTTCATATCATTGAACACTTTTGCCTGGGACGCCGGCGCTTGCATGTCTTTGGTCGCGATTCCAGCATCAGGCCGGGCTGGCTAACCGTCGGACCCGAGCTGACCAACTCCAATTTTAAAGCCGAGCTGTATCAGACGTATTTCGCAGAGGCACCTGCCACCGGTTGCACCAGCCGAATTGAACTGCTTCGGCCAAAGAGTCCGCCACCCAATAGCAAAGTATTGCGTGGTCGTGGACGCGGCTTTCCTCGTGGACGTGGCCGACCCAGATAGTAGTAGTATCCACTCCGCATTGCATGTATTTCTAGTTCATAAGCGCAAAACAATTGTTCACTGGTTGTAGCACTATAATAATGCGTGCCTCAATTTCGCATCTAAATAATCGATTAGTTCTCGTTACAGTTTAGAAAATTTTTATATTCTAATTATCGAGCGATCACTGTATCGTAAGTTTAAGCAACAATTTGTATGTATGTATGTCATTGTGCTCTTTTTATATTGCTAGGATTAAAGCTAAAAAATAAACAACTAATGCTGCAGACTAGGATGTTTGTTCAAATGTCGCATATATCTGTCAAGCTCATCCTCATCGCTAGAGGAGCGTCGTTCAGGTGGAGCAACGTCTACTGGTGGCCCACCATCAACATCATCATCTTCATTGTCACTGGACTCAAAATATGCATCCTCTTCATCACGTTCGATTTGCTTCAGGTCATCCAGTTGGGCATTATCATCCACAGCAGTGTAATCGAAATCCTTGTCTTGGCCGCTTAGGAAGCGTTCCTTCATCAAGCCCATGAACTCATTGCGCAACAGCTCCCGTTCAGCACGATTGTAATACTCGGCTGTGGTTATTTTGCTAATGGGTGCGCCTATATTGCGGCTTGTGGAGCAGGCCACTGGCTCATCATCATCGAACCCGCCCCATTGTTTGCGACATGAGTCGGGCACTTCACTGTCTATGATCGGAGTAGCCTCCTCCTGTTCTTTGGTGTCGACCTGCTGAAGTAGTTCATTTCGCTGCTTCTGCTCCAGCGTGTGCATTAATATACCCGAGAAACTTGTGTTCCTTACATCGTAGCTGTCGCGTTGCTTCTTCTCTGCCTCGGTCAAGTATTGTCCAACCAGCTCCTGGTATAGCTCTGGAGCCCGCTGCATCATTTCGTGTTCGCTGAAATATTCACCTTTCTGCAGCAGCTGTTCCATCGCATGATAACGTCGATTCTTCACGCACACAGAGTGTGTGTGCAGCTTGCGCTTGAAATCCTCCAAAAGTAGCCGAATGTCTTCCAGACTCTCGTCCGGCTTAATGGGCTCCTTTACGGCCAGAGATTGTAATTCACTTAATTGTTGCTCGTCGAGATGGCTTCCAAAGCGAATTAGGAAGTTCTCCCGATTTTTGTGAAACGCTTCTTGTACAATTTGTTGTTTCTCCAGCAAGTTAAGCTCAGGATCATCAATTTGTTGTGACTTAAAAACAATTTTTCCATTCTCTGCTAGTGACTTAAATATGTCCACAAGTTGTGTTGGCAATTCGGCTGCTTGTGAGCTGCTCTCGCTGTCTGCGATCTCAGTTTGTGTCATTTTAGCAAACTAATACTTTTGTAAACAAATGCAGCTTCTTTGTTTAAAAAGCCACTCACAGCGAATGACTTCTTATTGTATACCGGTTATGCTTCAACTGCAACTGTCATTCAATTGCAACTATCGATAACCGCGTGCCCATCAATACAATTGCCATTTAAGCATTGTTGTGTGTGTGCGTATTTTATGGGCTTGTGCCAGCTGTTTTGTTATTTTAGTTATAAACAAGAGCGGCGGCAGCTAATCAGTATCGCGCATTCTACACAATAAAGGCTTTGAACCAAAAGCATTTATCACTACTTGCGGCTACCCCCGCGACTTTCTACCGTGGTGAAATCGCAAACGATGACTAACAAACATATTGTCGTGAAAAAACGCAAAAGTCCCATTCTCGCAATCGCCTGCCTTCGCTAAAAACTCAAAAGGCAAGAAATCATGTCGGACATTGATTGGAATTTAACATGGAACTGGACAGAATTCTGTCCAACGGGCCTCAAGCCATTCGCCAATGACACCAACGATCTGTTGCCCTGCTTTCAAAAGACTCTGCTCCAGCTGCCCGTCTACACAATCTTTGCAGTCGTTTCCGCCTACAATTTCGGGGATCAGAGACAACAAATAACACGCAATGCACTACAATTGCAATTGTTATCACTGCGCACCGTGTTTAGTATTATATTGGCAACATTGCCCGTATCCAAGATATTTGTATTCCATCGTGCGGGCATCGATTTACACGCTGTCGATGTTCTCGTCGTCTGCGCCGAGTGCCTCATGTGGGTTGTTCATTGTGGTAAGTGTTTTTCTATTATGCTATGCTAATTAAATGTTTACATATGAGTCTCGACAACAATTAATAAACAATCTGATCGCAAATTAGTAAAGAAAATATACTTAAATGCTCGCAATTCTATGTCAATTGAAAGTCGAATGTGACGTAACAAGATTTTGTTATTAATATTAATTACGCATTATTTTAGGGTACCTGCTAACGGCTCGTCACTATGGAACGCTTAGCCATCGCGGTAGCTTGCTGATGAATGTGTTGTGGTTGACGGTGGTCGTGTTGGATGGAGTTTGGTTGCGTACGAGTCGCCACTTTGAGTGGTGGCCCTGGAGTCTGGCAACATTGCTGTGTGATCTTAGCTATGGAGCCACACTGATACCAAATGGCAAGGCCGTCTTGTCCTCCACAACGGCTGTGAACAGGGAGCGGGAACAGGAGGCATTGCTGGCAAATCGTTATACCTACTTTCACTTTGAGCTTAACGAAGCGCTACTTGGCCATGCCCAAGACGAGGCAAATTGGGCGTCACGTTTCGTCTTCCACTGGGTGCGGCCGTTGATTAACAAGGGTGTTGCTGGCAAATTGCGACGCATTGAGGATCTGTTTGATCTGCCCGATGCACTGAACATAACGCGCTTAAGCGAGCGACTGAACCTGGCGTTGTCACAAACACAAAGTTTATTCCGTGCCCTGCACAAATGCTTTGGATTGGAGTTCTATTTGATTGGATTGTTGCGTCTGGTGGCGGATTTAAGCAGCTTTGCGGGTCCTCTCCTGCTTGGAGGACTGCTGCAGCAGGATACTCAAAACAATCCTCAGTATAATCGTGCCTATTACTATGCCCTTGGCTTATTTGGCAGCACATTGTTGTCCGCCCTATGTGGCTGCCATTTTGATTGGCGCATGGCAATGGTCAGCATGAAGATGCGCGTTGGCGTCGTCAATAGCATCTATCGCAAGGCACTGGAAGCGCGCGGTGTGCGTGAATCTCGACCAGATATGTTAAACTTGATGTCCACGGATGCGGATCGCATTGTCAATTCGTGCATAAGTTTTCATTTCTTTTGGAGCATACCCTTTAAGCTCTTCACCACATTGTATCTGCTTTATCTGCAGCTGGGCGCAGCGTTTTTGGCTGGTGTCGTCTTTGCTGCACTACTGATACCCATTAATCGTTGGCTTGCCAAACGCATTGGCATCTATTCGACGGGCCTAATGACTGCAAAGGATGCACGTCTATCAGCCACAACGGAAACAATGCAGGGCGCCAAGCAGATCAAAACCAATGCCTGGGAACCCATATTCATAACGAAAATCCGTCAGTTGCGTCATGCGGAACTAAAGTTTCTCTCGAAGCGCAAGTATTTGGATGCGATGTGTGTTTATTTCTGGGCAACGACACCAGTGCTCATGTGCCTGCTCACCTTTGGTATGTCCGTGCTGCTGGGCAATCCGTTGATTGCCTCCACAACATACACAAGCGTTGCATTGCTTTATATGCTTATTGGACCGTTGAACGCATTTCCTTGGGTTCTCAATGGACTTATCGAGGCGTGGGTTTCACTGCGTCGTGTCCAACAGATGATGAATGTGCCCAATCTGGATTATTCGAACTATTATAATCCGATAATGCGTTCAACGGCAACAGCAGCCGATGCCACACCCAGTGTGCTGCAGATGAAGTCAGCGCACTTTATGCACGATTCGGAGCACAAGAAGACAGACGATAATGACATCACAACAACAACAACAAGAAGAACATCAACGAATGCGTCCCCACAGTTCCGTTTGAGTGACATCAATGTGGACATTAAGGCGGGTCAACTGATCTGCATTGAGGGACCCGTTGGTGGAGGCAAGAGCACCTTTCTAACGGCCATCATTGCCGGGCTGCAGTGCATCGAGGGCGAGGTGTGTGTCCAGGAGCTAACCACCGGTTTTGGTTATGTGCCACAATCGCCGTGGCTGCAACGTGCCACCATACGTGACAACATCGTGTGGGGCAGCCACTTCGATGAACAGTGGTACAAAACGGTGCTCCATGCCTGTGCCCTCAACGAAGATATACGCACCCTTGGCGGTGATCTCATTGGTGTTGGCGAGAATGGTCGCACCCTATCCGGTGGACAACGTGCACGCGTTGCTTTGGCTCGAGCCGTCTACCAGGATAAAAAGGGTGAGTTAACCAATCGGAAGTTTCATCAATGAGTGAAATAAAAAACTCTTCATATCCATTTATTAGTTTATCTGCTGGATGATGTGCTCTCTGCATTGGATGCACACGTTTCCAAGCACATTATTCGCCACTGTTTGCTCGGTTTGCTAAGGCAGAAGACACGTATTGTGGTGACACGGAGCACGCAGCTCTTCTTCCACGCCAATCAGATACTGCATGTCAAGGATGGCGAATTACGGCCCAGTGATTACATGACCGAGAGCATTGATCTGAGTGATGAGGATGAGAATGAGGAATTGCCAAGTGAAGCGCAAGCATTGCTACGTCGCTGCTCCGTCGAGTTGTCCAACAATGCGCCAATGGATGATGAAGATAAACGCAGCGTTGATAGCCTGCTGCTGGAGGAGTCGCGTGAATTTGGACATCTATCGGGCAATGTGTTTGCCTGCTATTGGCGTGCTGTAAGTGCACCGCTTGCTTGCACCGTGCTGCTGTTTGTGGTCCTCATGCAGCTATCGCGTAATCTCAGCGATGCCTGGCTGGCTCACTGGGTAACCGAAACAACTCTCGATATCCATACGAACGATACGACGTTACAGCATAAGCTGATGCGACCTGGTCTAGCTGGCAATGAGAGTGATGCTCATACAACTGGCTTCTATTTGGGCATCTTTGCTGGAATTGCAGTCACCAATTCTCTGGTGACTCTCATACGTGCCTTTCTCTTTGCCTACGCGGGCATCAAGGCGGCCATCTTTATGCATGAGCAGCTCCTCAAGCGGGTTATGTTTGTAAGTAACTACCAATCTAATCTATGCTCATTAATCACATCATATCGTTTTGTTTGCAGGCCAAGTTCAATTTCTTTGATGTGACATCTGTGGGTCGCATTCTAAATCGCTTCTCCTCGGACACAAACACAGTGGATGATTCGCTACCCTTTATATTAAATATATTGCTGGCCCAATTGGCCGGATTGGTGGGCGCACTGTGTGTTAGCCTGTATGCAATGCCTTGGCTGGTGTTGGTCGTTGTGCCAATGGTGCCGATATATTTGAATCTGCAACAGCGCTATCGACATGCCTCACGTGATATTAAACGCTTGTCGAGCAATGCAATGTCACCGCTTTATACTCACTTCACGGAAACGCTGGAGGGCTTGTCGACAATACGCAGCATGCGTGCCAGTGCACGGTTTCAGCGCGACTTTCAGGGCAAACTGGAGGAGAGCACGAAGGCACAGTTATCGGCATCGGCAGCCCAACAATGGCTATCGTTACGTCTTCAGTTGCTCGGCGCCTTGTTGGTGGGTGGCGCTGGTTTGTTGGTAGCCATAACGGCTTCGCATACGACCAATCCTGGCCTGGTGGGTCTCTGCATTTCGTATGCCCTCTCCATAACCGGTCAGCTGGGTGATCTTCTGCATGCTGTGGCCGAGACCGAACAAGAACTGGTCGCTGTCGAGCGTGTGGATCAGTATCTGCAGTTGGAGCCGGAACAGAATGCTGATGGCAGTGCAGATCCACCATTTGGCTGGCCCACACAGGGTGTGCTCAGTTTCAAGAACGTTCAGCTCAGCTATCGGGAACACTTGTCGCCAGCATTGCGAGGCATTAGTTTTGAAACGGAAGCCTTCGAGCGTATTGGCATCGTTGGACGCACTGGAGCCGGCAAGAGCTCGTTGCTGGCTGCCCTATTGCGTGTTGCACCCCTATCCCATGGCGACATCTATCTCGATCAGATTAATCTGAAGACACTGCAGCTTAGTCTGTTGCGTGAACGCATTGGCATCATTACCCAGGAGCCCTTCCTCTTTGAGGGTATGTGTCTTGAGTTTAGTTTTTTGTGATCTGAATTTAGACTCAAAATCATTTCGTTTTGTCTTTTCAGGCACCGTGCGTGAAAATCTTGATCCAAGTCATCGGTTCCATGACTCAGAGATTTGGCATGCCATCAAGAACTCAGCGGCAGCAACACTTCTCGTCCAGCAGCTGGGCAGTCTGGATGGACGTATCGAGCGAGCTGGCAACAACTTGTCGGCCGGACAACGGCAATTACTGTGCTTGGCCCGGGCGCTACTCAAGAATGCCAAGGTCGTTTGTATTGACGAGGGCAGCTCCTCGCTAGACGATGAATCGGATCTGTGCATGCAGCAGGCACTGCGAAATGCCTTCAAGAGTTGCACACTTATCTTCATTGCACATCGTCTGCGTGGTCTGCAGGCCATGGATCGTATTATTGTGCTGGACGATGGTAGGATCTGTGAGCAGGGCAAGCCACAGGAGTTGGCTAACGATGCCGGCTCACTGTTCCATGGTATGCTAATGGCGCAAGATATCAGTGTGGAGGATTTTGCTAGAATCAATTAGCTTATATATTGGAATGAGAGTGTGTTCGCTTTTCGATCAGTGTATTTATTGTTTTACATTCATAATATATTAGTTGATAGCTTTTACGTTTATGTATAACCAAATATATGATACACAATTTTATACATATATATATATAACAGATCGATCATGTACAATATTTAATTTGCAATCTTTTTGGTTTTGTGTAACTCTTTTGCTTTCAATCACAAATTCTTATCTCAATTATTCTTAATAGTAGCATTATTTACTTGACATATGTATGTATGATGTATGATGTATGATGTATGATGCACCATACTCAAGCTGTTTTCAAGTTTTCATTTCTTTCTCATCTACAAATATAAGTGACTGTGATTTCAACTTTACGAGTGTGTGTTATATGTTTGTGGAACTTTTAGTTTTGATCGAATTGTGCAAATCGTTAAGGAACATATAGGAATGATGATTATATAATCTTCACAAGACTTTAAGCTGTGAGTTCATACGTTTCTTTGTACTTTGATTAGTTTCGTATTATGAGTTAGTCGTTTGCTGTGTTTGTTTGTTATAAATGAATATAAAATTAGTAGCTGAAAAGCTTCTCGCCGGGCTTTCCTGTTATGTGCTGAAACAGATGAGGATGAAATGGCGGCTTGGCCAGCATGCGAATGATGGAGCGTTCGTATAAAGCTGTATATAGACGCAAATCCATATTGGTATGAACCTGCGAAAAATGAAAGTTTATAAGTTAAGCTATAACATCAAAAATACCCTTGCAGATATATATATATATAAATAAAAACATTATCTGCAAAAGCATACAATATGAATATTGTTACAAGGATGTGTTATAAGTTGGGTAATATGGTAATGTGGGGGAATGTAATTAGTTGGTGCCGGTGTTATACTTATTAGTTGTGTGTGTTTTAACATTTAGTATATGAGATTAGTGCCCGATGAGACCAGTGATTAGATAACATTAGTCCCTTTAATGGCAAACTCATACAAATACCTTGCAATTCAAACGCGATCCGCCAGCTAAAAAAACGCAGCAAAAGATTATAGAATAATTTTGTTACACTGTGTACGTTTTGTGTGTATATGTAGATTGTATTGGTTTTGGTGTCTGTCTGTCTTTATAAGTCTTTCTTTTGATAATACCTCTAGATCTTTGCTAATCACGTATACGATACGCCTCAAATCGTGTATAGCCTGATTAATATGGCCATAGGTAGCACTCTCACACTTCAGGACAATGGTACGCACATCAATAAAATCCGACTGGCAACGCTCGTAGAAATCACGAAACTGTAATACAGCAACACGTATATGTATATAACAGTGTCATCAAAATGGTTTAGGTCCTAACTTACATAGTTGCGTGTAAACTGCTTGTTAAAGAACTTTTCGATAGTCGTCAGTTGTCGAATGTGTCCGCTTAGCTGGTACAACAATAGTCCCATTTCACTTGGGTTACTGGTCATGATATTGTTGGAGCGCGACTGTGAATTAATTACGGTTTCTAGATGCTTCGGTCCGAATATCTTTCGAGTGCTGTTGTTGTTGTTGTTATTGTTATTGTTGCTATTTGTTGTGTTACTGGGCACGATAGCTGCTATCGATGGTTGCGACAATGGCGGCGTTGTTGACTGGTCCATTGGGTTCTCATCCTTCTTGAGGGGCGTATAGGTGCCAGTTTTAAGATATGTCCCATTTGCATTCACGCAACGTTGTGCCTCTTCTGAGTCCTTAACCATGGTATACTTATACTTCATATCGCTGTTACCCTTTGGTCTACCATCTGCTGTTATTGGTGATGGCTCCTCCTGCGGTTCGCTCCTTTGGCTAGCCTTGTATGGTGTGCTGTGGGCGCTAGGGCCACGTGGCGATGTATCATCTTCCGCATTACTGGAATCCGAATCGCTGCTATTATCATTGCTGCTCCACATATTCTCATTGTTGGCAGAGAAGCTATTCTTTTGCTTCTGCAGCAATATGTCGAGATTGGTGAATGCCATAATGATAAAATAGATCAGATTCAATGTGCTTATCTGCCACAAATCAAAGGCCGTCATAAAGCCAACTGGCAGCTCATCTTTGATTTTATTCAGGGCAGCTGGCGTATTGTATATATAGCCCTTGAGTATAATCCAACAGTGAACGATGCGTGTGAACACAAATATGAAATCCTTGACGGCCCAAGCGATGCCCTGCGAATTGATGTTGGGCAACACACTATTCGGACGCACCAGATCCTGCTTGAGGCGGCCGCACAGTGTGTCCACCTTCTTAAAGCACGGACGCTGATGATTCAAAATTGCCACACGTTCGGCAATATCGCTGCCCATCAATGCGATGTGCGTCATGTCTTTGAGTCTCTCCTGTGGCAGCACAATCTCCGAGTTGCGTCGCCCGTTCTGCTGTACAGCAGGAATTCCAGCACTACCAAATAGATTCCCACTGGTTGCGACCTTTTTGCTACAAATAGTAAATGGACAATTATGGGAGATTCATTTCAAGTGTCTTTCTTAATTTACATGTGATCAGTATTCGTTCCTTGATGCTTGTACTTCTTCTCGTCGACAATTAAGTCGGTTTGGGTAGCTGCATCACAGCTGCGCTTAACAATCGCATACGTTTGTGTGGCATTGTCCCTATTTGGTTGAGAACGTTGTTGCTGTTGTTGTTGCTGATGCTGTTGCGGCCCATAATAGCCGCCATGCATGCACGCCTGTTGTACAAATGCTGCCTGGCCATCGCCAATCATTGAGGCTAAAAAATAAATATACATATACACATACTACAACAAGAGATACCCTGTACCTAGCAAATTCAAATATGGCGGCGGGCCAAAGGCAAAGAAGAAGACCATAAAGAAGTAAAAGTTGAAGGGCAGCACTTTTTTCGCATCTTTATGTATTATGCAAAAATGTAAACACTTAACAGCTGATTGGGCAGCAGCTGATTTTGCCATTGTGAAAATAAGTTTTATTTACAATGCAGTTTAGAATATATGGCATGCATCCGTATATTTTTAGTTTACAAAATTAATGATACATTTTTTAAATATGCATTTGTAGAAAAATATTTAGTTCAGTTTCAACCAAGCTATGTATATGACTTAAGGTTTCAGTTTACAAAATGGCAGCCAATTACCGTTAAGCTAAAAAAAAACACGGCATCAGCTTTATGAAACGCACACTTACACACATGAAAAACTTAGGTACAGGGAATGTAAAAGAAAACGAAAGAAAAAGGTAAAACGACGGCGGTAACTTACCGGAGCTGGCTGCATAATACTGAACATTATCCCTGATCGGCGTGAAACGATAACGGTGCACGCCTGGACGGGAGGCACGTGGTGCAGCAACTGGAACCTGGCCACCAAAATACGGAGCGTTTGGAAATGGTGGACGCACCTGCATTGACGGCATGCACATTGAAATCGAGCTTTGCGATACACGCGACTCCTGCACAATGAAGGCCGTTTGCGAGCGATCCATGTAGGTGCTTTGCTGGTACATTAATTGCTGACGAGCCTCAAGCGCGACTACTGGCAGACGGTACACGGGTGGATTCATAATTTTAGACACTCGCAGGGAAACGAAAATACAAAAAATAAAACCAAACACAGAAGAACGAAAAAAGATGGCACTGTAAAAAAAAGCAATTAGAAAAAAATGAACTTTTTTTTAGGTTAACTTTTTTGTCAGCTGTTCGCGTTGAAATTTTTATTTCTAACTGTTTTTTGTAACAATGTCTGCAATTTCAATTGCGTAGACACTTTGTGAGCTAGTTAAAAAAAATCCTTAGACAATTTCAAAATATTTAAGTTTCAGCACAGCTTAAAGTAGAAATGCTCACCAGGAAGTCGGACCGAAAATAAGTCTTAAAACGAGCAACACCAAATCCAAAGGGCCGAAAGCGACGGCGCAACGTACATATTCTCCCAGAGATGTGTGCAAAATCGTGCTAAGGACGATTAAGCATCTGTCTATCGATAAGATTAATGGACTATTTCGGTGTTTCGTGTAAAATTGGTATTCAAAAAATTATGTATAATTGATTTCAAAATTAAAATATGATTTGTTTTTCAAAACGGATGTACAAATTTGCTTAAATATAAATCTAAACTTGTCACAACGTATATTCGAGCTTAAACTATCGCCATGAGCAGACACGATAAGGCGTTAACGGCTGGCTTGCACACATTTAAAGCTGCAATGCTGTTGCTTAACACTAATAGCTAAGACACCAAACCGATAGTTATGGCTCGATAATTGTTTGTAGACTATTGTGAATGAATTGAATGACCATTTAAAGAAGAAGAAGCACTCGCACAAAAAAAAAAACAAATATATAAATAAAAGTAATCAAAATGACAGAAGAAGCGAATTTTGCAGATCAAATCGTTAACAACAACAATAAAACAAATGTGCGCTGTCAGTTTTGCAATAGTTTAATGCTAAAAGCAAAGGAGGCCACCTACTGTGAACACGAAGTAAGTAACTTGACAATGACTTAACTCTTTCTAAAGCCCTGCAATTTATTTCAGATAGATGTGCCGCTAATGGTACAAAAGAAAGATAGTAAAGCCGATACGTTCAATACGGAGACGCTGCGTCATTTCTGGCTAGTCGCCGATATGATGACATTCGAGAACATCGGTTTCTCTCACACCGTCGACGGACGCAAGTTTCTTGTCTGCGCCGACTGCGAACGTGGTCCAGTTGGCTACCACGAGTTGGCCACCAAGCGCTGTTACCTCGCCCTAAAGCGTGTGGTGCACGCAGATGCCTAAAGTGTCGGGAGAAACCATCATGCACTGCCCACCACCGATCGGAACAAGTCGGTTAGCCTAATGTCAATACGCGTTTAAAATAATGGAAATACTTTCCAGCCAAGTACAGTGGTCGCTACGTAACTAGACCGACGAGCGATCACTGTATTTTGTATGATTTAATGATAATTCCAATGCTAGTTCATAATCTAAAACTCAAGAATTGTATTTTTAAATATTTTTGTTTTCTTTTTAATAATATTTATTGTTTCTTCGGTCAAACATTTAAAAATTGTATTGCATTCAAGAGAAGGATACTTAACTTAAGACTTGTCACTATATAAATGTTGTTGTCTTGCAATTTGTGGCTTACAATTTGAACCAAAAATAATGTACTTTGTGGGATTTTTGGTTTTTCTACAACGTTTTAAGTGTTTTTTCTCTACAGCTTATGGCTTCCAGATTCCGAGCGCTTCTCGATGCGTAAGTTGATAGTTGGTTTTGTTTTTTTTTTTTGGCAGTTGGTTACAACGAGTGTGTTTTGATTTTCCGAGTGCAGTGAGTGGGCGTGTGGGGGGGGGGGGAGGGGGCGTGTTTATCGCTTGGCCTCGGGCGATGTCCTTTTTTACTAAGCGTGTTCAACTTAACCTTAAAGTTTGTTTTGTTTTAGGGTAGGAAATTTGATTTGATTTCTCTTAGACTAAGAAATTGTTTAACTATTTATTTATTAATGCAATTGTTAAGCACTTTTTGCTGAATTTTAATTAATTTTTGTTTAGCTTTGTGTTTTATTATGAAATTAAAAATTAGAGAAACTCAGACGAAATAACATTTATTATTTTAAGTTTCTTCTTCACTTTTTTTGGTTTAGACTTAGTTACAACAATTTTATTTTTTATTTTTTATAGTTGGGGCTTTAAATACTCTATTAATTGCGGTAGGTTTTCTTTTTTATTTATTGTTTTATAATACTTTAATGTTATTTGAAGTATGTTTTCTTTATTGGCCAATTGTTTTATTTATTTGTTTATATACAATCAAAGATTTGTAAATGTTTTTCTTGTTTGTTTATATAAAGCTTTTCTGAGTAGAAAAAAAAACAGAAACTGCAAGAAAGAAAAAAACATGAGAAAGATTTTTGGTAACAATGAAGTTAAGATTGTTTCTTACCAGTTTCTGTTGCAGCTGAATTGTGCTGAAAGTTTCTTGTTTTTGGGGGAATAAAATAATTGGCTTGCATCAACAAAAACAATAGTAATTAATTAAACTAAAAACAAACAACTAAAGCGTCGCGCCATTTGGCGTTTTTATGGTTTTTTTTTTGGTCTTTTTTTAACGCTGCAGCCATTTGAAGGCGCCCAAAAGGAGACCAACTGTGGCCAGCAGACCCAAAGTCGAGATGCCACTCAAAGCGGCAGATCCATTGCAATTGTCCGTATCGCAGGAGCAGACAACCTGTCGACCCCCAAAGCCGGCACGAGAATAACAATAACTGGTCGATGTTTGATTCTGGAAACCGCAAGTGCGTATCACACGGCTATCTGGTGGCACTGTAAAAGATAGTTACAACACAAAACAAACAAAAGAGATACATACAAAATTGTCAACTTTTTGAATGTGTGTGTGTGTGTGTGGGTGTTGGTACTCACGGCTATTAACTGAGAACTCAATAATCTGTGTGATCTTGCGACAGTAGGTTGGCAATCCTTTGCCACGTGTTGAATACTCCTCCTGGCAATCCTTGAGCAAATTATCTGGCGGTATATCCAGCGCACAATTGGCATCTTTATGACTGTTGCATACAAAACACTTGATTGCAACGCCTGCAACAAAACATAGCAACAATTATAATATATAATAATAATAACACACGATTCGACGAGTTTCCTGTCTGTGTAATATCTATCACTCAATTAAGAAAGTTTTCCATTTACATAAGTAAGTCTACGCTTAACCTTAATTGTTAAACAACAATATGGAAGTGAGGCGAGTGTAAACAAATATTAAAACGACAGATTTAGATTTAGATTTAGATTTAGGTTGAGACGTTGACTTCGAGCTAAATTGAATTTAAGGTCGTGCGCGACACGAGATTCGCATTATATATATATCATTTTGTGCATAAATACATACGTACATATACAAAATCAAATTCAGACAAGAACAAAAAGAAACTTTGAAACATTGAAGTAGATATTCTTAATCAAGGCTTATGGATTATGCAATTTGAAATGCGCGAATAATGACACCATGCAGTTAGACACTGGTTGTTTCCAATGAGTAGCGACGACGCCTCCATTAGTGTTTGGCTGTTAAGAGTGTTGAGAGAGTGCCAGTTGCTAATTAGAACCAATCTGCTACGTCTCATCTGCTTTTTTTGGCTTTGTGTTAATGGACTGCAACAATAACTCGTTGCCCACTCACCCACTCATCACTCGCCCACCCAAAGTGGGTTACATAAGTCAGACAAAAGTGCTGCCGGCATTGTTTTTGTTTTGGAGTACCCCGTGCTAAACAATGAAGTCGAAGTAGAAAAGTATCTAAAGAAAACTGCATCAACCAAAGATGCAGAGCAATGACTTTTAGCTATCTTTGTGTGTGAAATAATCTTGCACATTTATCGTAAGTAAAGTAAGCTGATATTAGAAACATTTTATTAAAGAGATTTTTAAGCTTTTTTGTAACATTACTTTACATTAACATACATTTTTCTGTTTACATGTAAAAGTGAAAAAAAAAATGTTAATCTTCTCTCCAATGATTAAGGAATGTAAAACTAACATTCATAAATTTCTTTTCAATAATTTCCGTCAATTAAAATAATAAATATGGAATAGTTAACAACAGCGTCATACAATTCAGTTAAATATATGGTCTTAAATTGTATTGATTGCCTTTTCCGTTTAATTGATAGTCAGACATACATACATACATAGATACATAGAATATAGACTTTTGAATACTCAGTCAAGTTATAATCGTTTTCATTTTTCTTTTTAGGGAGTCGTGTTTTTTTTGTTGCAATTGGATTCATGCCCGCTCAGCGAGTGAAAGGAGGCCACATATACATATACATATACATATAAAGTGCAGATGTGCGCATGTCCTACATTCCCATACACACACACACGCACACACACACACACACGCACAAGCGTACGCATAACTCATCCATTTAACAGGCAGGAAAAGAAAGAAAAGAGAGAAGGAAAAAAAAGACGGTTCAAGATGCGCTTAGTTAGATTTCGCACTATTTTTGTGTCATGGTATATGCCAAGCGTTAAATGCGATAATGCGCTCAGGATAATTAAGATTAATTAGCATTAAGTAGATAAGCGATTTTAGTTAGTTAGTTTGAGAAAAGAGGCAAACTGCACTTGGAGTAAATATATACGCATATTTTTTCTACTTTGGTTACAACCAGACACATATTTTAGGAAATCATTACTACTTCTACAGTACTATGTGCATTTCTAATCATGAAAAAAAAACAACTTTTCTAAACTCCAAAGAAATTGTCAGGCACTGTGCCAGCTGGGTTGACTCCCAATGATATTTCTTGTTGGACAAAAAGGCGCCATTGCGGCCGGCTCTGAAATAACGGCGTCTCTCTCTCTCTCTCTCTCTCGTTCTTCGAGCTACGCCCCTCTCTTCTTATACCTCTCCACCCCTCTCAAATGTCCAGCACTACAGCTGTGACTTCCACTTTGCATTTGCTCCTCGGCGTTCCATCGTACGCATTATGTAATCGTAATCACGCTGGGAAGAATTCTGTTTTTTAGGCAATTGAAAAGAGTGTAGGAGACAACTATGTAGGTGTGTGTGTGTAGGTTGTCTTTTTTTGCTTTTTGCTTTGATTTACCTTGCTGCACGGCAATTGCCAAAATTAGCGCGCTAATCACATAGATGTACTGCATTTTACTTAAATTGAATAATATGATTTTACTCTTATATATTAACTTCGAGCAAATATTTGCCGGATTTTAAGCTTTTATTCTTTATTTGTTTATATTAAAATTTTTCGTTATGCAGCGCACTTGAACTACCGTTTTTTGGGTTTATTATTGTGTGTGTGTGTTTTGGGGTTTTATTTTCCGTTTTCCTTATTTTTGGTTCTGTTTTTCTTGCAAGCGAAAACGGTGCACGGCGGACACAGTGAACGGTGAACGATGAACGAAGAACGTCACAGCGACAACAAGCGACAACTGGAACTGAAACTGAAGACGCAGCTTGCACGACAAATGTGCCACGACGAATGAGCTGAATGAGCAGATGATGAGCCTCACTTACTCGGTCAAAAGTACATACATATGTATGTATGTACATATTCACACATTCATGTCCAGCCACCAAGCAAATTCAGCGGTAAATGCCCAGCGACAAGCTTTCATATCTGAGCTTTTGTGAGAGCATATAACGGTCCTTGCGCTCTCGCTAGGATTTGTTAAAGAGGGTTGTCACATAGTTTCGTTAGGACAAAAAACTTTCTGCTTTCATTCGAACTGCTCAAAATTCATCCTTACTTAATACTGGATTTTTCACACATACATTTATTTGTTTTCAATCAATAATTCTAGTTTTATATAAGTATTTATTCTCCATAATAACATAGCTATTGATATATTTCACTATTCGTAACACTCAGCGCAACTTAATCAAACAAATTTTATTAAAGTAAGATGCTAAATTGCGGTCGGGTTGTGCTGCGTGTCTAAGTAAGTTCCAACATATTAATTAAATTTAATCGCAAGTTTCCTTTTGCCTATCAACACACCAAGTTGTCGACTCGCTGCCCAATTGAGTTAAGCTACTGTTTTCTATATACTATATATATATATCTTGATATACATTTCTTTTTTTTGCGTTTGTTCGTCGCTTTTGTGCCTCAATCAGCGTAAAATTTGCAGATCTCATCCAGTTTTGAGTCTCAGTCTCGCAATCTCAAGCATAGTGCCTTGCCCTTTTTGATAAGCATCGTTATCGCTCGCACATTCAGTGCTCATCCAGCTTTGTCATCAATTGATGTCATTACCACTTTCATTTAGCGACGCTTGTCTATTAATAGATCTGGCAACTCTAGGGTTAAAGTACGAACAAATTGTTTCAAATTGACGCGTAAAGCATACGAAGCGTTTGCCAGCTCAGAGCTTTCAAGCTCCATTCACTAAAAGCTTTTCAAAGACACAAACAGTATACTGGTTTGTGTGGGAAACAAATAAATTCCCAGTATTATTTCTAATGAAGTCATTTTTGCATTAAAACCCATTAAATGTTGTCGCTTATTAATGTTAAGCATTACGTCAATGGCAACGCCACAATTTCTTTCCATTAATCTTCAATGATGGCGTAGGGGTGGTTGGGTATTAAGGGCAGGCGTGTTCACAGCCACTAAATCAAACCGGTTTTAGCAAAACAATAATTTATTAAATCGAGAATGTAGCCTAACGAATCCGAAACATACATACCAAACATTTTCTAAATTTTATTAAATTCCATTAGAGCCGGACTTCACTCTTGAGTAAACCAATATGATATCCATATTTATATTCCCCTGTATTTATTCTTTGAAAGATCTTGCACAAAATCGCTGATGCATGTATTGCAACAACAGATTCTCACCAGATACAGATTATTCTAAACCCAAAAAGCGTATACGGCAACGACATGCCTTGAACTTTGCTTGATATTCTTGTTGTAGCCGAGAAAGTAAATCTCGACTGCCTTAGCTAGATGAAACCAAACTGGTTGAGTTTTGGTAGCCATATTCCAGTTTTAGCTGATAACAAAACTGTTTAGTTGTGCTCCACCGGAACTCAATCCACAACATATATCAAATCAAACAACAACTATTAAAACATTACATACAGTCAATAGCATCATAAGCAAACGTGTTCATTGCCATTAAACGAAAAACAAATGATCTAAAAATTGTTAACAAATACTCAGAGTTAAAGTAAGCATTGCCTTTGTCAAAAGTTTAATAAGCTGCGAACACACGCAAAACACATAGAGAGAGAGAGAGAGAGCGAGAGAGAGAGTGAGAGCTTTTTATATTGTTTTAATAACCGCTTTAAAGCGGCTTTTATTAAAAAAAAGGGAATTAAATTTCAGTTAAAACTAAACCTAAACGTGCAACATTCATAAAGCTTATCAAACCTAATTTGATAGCGTACCCCGAACGAAATGAAGGTGCGAGAAAATCTGTTTCCCTCTTTGATGACGTTCTGCTCAGTGCACTCAAGTACATCTCATCCCATTCCCTTCAGACAACGATCAAGTGACGAAAGTTTTTCAATAACATCATTCAAAAACTGTTCTCTCTATTTCTGAGCTGCTGCTGCTGCTGCTGCTGCTGTTCTTGTCTACTCAATAAAGATCTCTCTTACACACACACACTCTCACACACATATGATAATCTGAGCGCTCAGCTGCTTCTTTGAGCTGCCGTTTGCAGTTTTCCAAATCAATCTGTTTTGAAAAACTAAAAGCAAGTTTTCAGATTCGTTTTGACGGTGCGCGCGTCAAGTTGTCTGTCTTCCCGAGATCGTCTTCTAACAACTTAATATATATATATATTTTTTGTAAGTCAAAATTTCTTACAAATTTTACTCTTTAATTATTGAATGTGTGAAACAAAAACTAGAAACGTGTTTTGTTAGCTATTTATTATTCAATACTATTCAAGTGCATCAAGTGTAGACAATACAAAATGTTCTAAAAGAAAAATTAACAAAGCAGACTTTAAAAGTTATCTTCTTAGGTGCTCTTAAG
Source organism: Scaptomyza tumidula (assembly GCA_035044465.1). NCBI lineage: Eukaryota > Metazoa > Arthropoda > Insecta > Diptera > Drosophilidae > Scaptomyza > Scaptomyza tumidula. The sequence continues at coordinate 1,114,598 of JAWNNW010000050.1, forward strand.
TCAATATAGTAATGCTAATTCATATGCCAAACAGTTGCTGCTAATCGTTCTTGATAGATAGCAATATTTACATATCTTTTAATACCCTCTAACATTTGAAGAGATGTGGAGTGTTTTAGACTTGAGTTATAGAAATCAACAAAACTTATAACAATAAATAATTATTATGAGCTCAAAAATATTATTAACATTCGGCTTAAACTCTAAACATGAACTCTTTAAATGTAGGGTATTTGTGCGTCGAGCATTTAACTTATTTATTTTGCACCTGAACTTTTATGAACATTTTTTCTCACCTAAGATAATCAAACCATTAACCAATTGCCTTTCACAAATCAAGATCAAACTGTAGACGACTGAAAGAAGAAATCTACGAAACATATACACACATATATATATATATATATGTATAATCCTGAGATCAGATCAGAAACAACAGAAAATGTCAACGACGTTCGCCTACATCGTATTAATCGCTTTTACTGCGAATCTCTTATCAGGTAAATAATATAAAACAAATTTTTTTACACATGCACAGAGAAAAAATGCGTGGATACTTTATTCCATATTTAAAAAAAACTTATCTCTGAATGAAGTCGCTCATAAATTGAATTTAAATTATCAAAATTAATAATATTAATATTTCGTTATGTTTTAATGAACTTTTTTTTTCTCTGTGTATATTAAGCACATGTCATGTATGTGATGAAGCTGATGGACTAGGTTAATTGGCGTCGGCGATTTTCTTTTGTTAATTTAATTAAAATGCATTCCGAGTTAGTCAATTGTTGATGATTGATTTTGGTTTTGTTTCGTTTTGGAAATTGAAATTTATTTATCTGAACGCGCTGTTGTGGAACGTAATAAGGTTGTTGCTTTTCACTCAAGTGAACAAATCAATTTAACTTTAATCAAATTAAAGAGCCGAAAAAAACAAAAAACACATTTTGCAGGTGCTATCGAACAATGGTTATAGTAATGAGATTGAGTTTGTTTAAACTGACGACTGTCAAATGATTTTTGCACAATTGAGATATGAGATCTGCCATTTGCATATAACCTTTGCGGTCATAATAAGCATGAACTTGTAGCTTAGTGTTTAATGTGCTAATGAAAACACAAATGTCTCACATTACAAAATTGTAGAGATATACGTATGTACAGATAGTAAGTAGTATGTATTAGGTATTATGTACATATGTAAAGATATAAAACTGCAATTGCTTATCTGATTATCGCCTTTCATCCCTTACAATGTGCTTGTGTGGGAGAGATTACATTCCAGTTCTCAACGCGCAAAGTTGTGACTTCAATTGAGGGTCATTTAAGTAAGTAACAGCACAGACATACAATTTACAAGTCAAATAAAAACGAGAATAAACTCCATGAACATTCACGTAAACAAACGTATTTCAATTTAAATGCCAGCGATTCCTTATGCTTATGCACAGTGAAAAATATTTGAGAATGTTTAATGTTAACATTATTAAATCCCAATGACTATGTCAACTAATAGACTAGATCCCAGTGTCCCCTATTTTATAATAAAATAAATAAGATAATACCTGAAAAAGCACCTGGGAAAAGAATTACGAAGAAAAATAAGAATCTAATTGGGAGAAATATGAAAGGGAAATAGGTGCTATTCCGCAGAGCGCAAGTATTTTTCTGTTAACGGGAGGTCGCACTGGGATCTAGTCTAGTAGTTCACATAGTCATTGGGTCTTAGCAATTCGAAAACTACACTCATTTATTATTTCAGTGTATACTATAACCTTTGTAGCGGTATCTTAAGTAACATGCATTTAAATTAAAGTCTTGCCTGCGTGTCAAAAAACGAAAAATAAAACCAAAGCTGAAAAACAAAAGTGCTCAACAGTTGACATGCAATTATTAAGCTCAACTGCCAACAGTCAGTCCGTCAGTCAGTTAGGCTAACTCACAATGCAGTTTTGTATTGGCTGGCTAATAAAATAATTTGCCGTCAAAATGTCTAAAGGATTTTTTTTTGTTTTTTTTTTTGAAAAGGGCACAACTTGCATTTTGTATGTCCATAGCTGTTCCATTCTTTGTTGCTGACAAATTGCTTTCCTTTTCCTTTACCATTTCCTTATCCCATTTCCATATCATTTATTTATTTATACATACAGTTTGGGGTCTGCGCTGTCATCAGTGCAACTCCCACGACAACGATGACTGCACCAGTCTGCTGGTGAATACGCCACGTGCCCAGCGTAACGATCAATATCTAACAGATTGTCCACCCAATGGTGAGCAGCAGCCGGCCTTCTGCAGGAAGACGATCATCAAGCTGGAGGTTAATAATGAGCATCGCATCGAGCGCAGCTGCGGCTGGATACAGGAGAAAATGCACAATGCTTGCTTCACTGCCGATAACGAGGGCTACAAGCAAACCATTTGCACATGCAGCGAAGAGGGCTGCAACAGTGCTCCGCAAACACTCTCAAGCATCGGCCCTGGTTTGATCACAGCCCTCGCTCTCTCCGTGTCGTTGAGCTGTTTGCTGCGGCGCTAAATTTCATTTCTTCAAACTACACTTGGCTAAAAAAAATGATCAACGTTTATTGGAGTTTAGTGTAACGCGAAACTAGAAATCCGAAAATTTAGCACCATATCCATAAGCCTTAACAAAATAATAACATTTAATTCAGTTATTACACGCAACTTCTGTGCATTTAAGTAATTTCTTGTATTTTAATATTACAAAAAAAAACCTAGATAAAACAAGTTTTCAACTATATATGATTTGTTATTTTACATTAACTTTCAAAGTTTTCTCTTAAAATCAATTTGATGTTTGTATAAGTAGCATTTGTGAATCATTTTCCGTACACCCAAGGCTAGTGCAAAGTACAAATACATTTAAAACATCTGGGATGCGTATGCTGAGCCTTCAAATTATATTATTTTTGTTGCAATTATCCGAAATGTACTCATGTACAAGTTGACCAAGGACTCCCACATGAAATGGGCCAAAAGCCAGTGCTCGGCCAGTAGATGCCAAAATGTCTGCACAATTGTTTTGTGGCCCAGTAGACGCAGACGCAGTTACGCATCCAAAACTAATAGCATCACTTTGATAGCTTTATTGTGAAGAAGTATGACGACGACAAGGACGACATGTTGCCTTATTGTTGTGACTACACTCAGCAAAAGAAAAGGCAATTGAACCAAGAGTATATCTCTTAACATCAAATCAATGTTTCTTAACTTTTTTATTTTGCCTTCTAACTTCAACGTTTATTTTTAAAAATTACACTTTTAAATGTAAAGTTGTTCTATTTTTTTCGTGTGTGTATAGAAGTATTCCGCTTTTATGCTTGGCTCGTTACATACAACTACACATACAGTTGCAAATGCGAGTGAAATAGAGAGCGACCTACATCCATGTATGTACATACACATACACAATCACGCACAAACAGACACACTAGTGTATGTTTTAGTTTCTGGAACTTCTTTCGTCGCCAGCTCAAGTCGGTTTTATTTGGTTCGCAGCCTTTGTCTATGAGTTACTTCAATGAGCGAATGAGCGAAACTGGCTGCGTGTGCGTTTTGTCGCCAACTTGGCGCCCTGGTCGCAAGAGCAACAGCATCCGCAGCTTCCGCTTGCCAAATCCACCCAATAACCAACCACCCACCACCAGCTTATCCAACCATTTTTCGATGCTGATGTTGGACAGAGCAAAGTGTTTTATTTTATTTTCGTGGACTCTTTGGCGCCAACATAAATATTGATTTTCAAACCTATAATTTTGAGACCTTTCTTTTAGTCGATGTGCGTAACTTGAATTTTCCTTTCAGCTATTGAAGGACATTGAGCTTTCGCTCCACAGATCCACAGGCAAAATGCATAACTGGCTTGTTTTGTTCAGGTTATGTAAAAGTCTTCGGCACTTGCGGGGTTTGGAATAAATGGATCATTGTCGAGTTTTGAAAACACCTCATTCATTGACGGCCTACGGTGCTTGTCACTATCCCAACAACTTTCGATCAAGGATATGATATTTTCTCGATTGATCAAGTTTTTAACATGTTCCAGTTTTGGACGTATACCTGCAGCGATAAATGATTATGATGATAGAACCATTATATATTTTTGTTTTATTTCTTACCTTCAGTTGATACCAAATGCCTAATAGCATAATTTGTAGGGTTTTCCAAGTGAGAATAGGGTTTCTTTTCCGAAAAAACCTCCCACAGTATAATGCCAAAGCTATAGACATCACACTTTTCCGTATATTTTTCGCCCTTCAACTATGCTTGAAATACCATCGAGTTACAATTTAGATTATAAAATCTTATTTATACGTACCACTTCAGGCGCCATATAAGGTGTAGTGCCCTGGTTACTTGTCATATTTGAAGCTAGTTCTCTTACAAGTCCAAAATCACATATCTTCAAAGTTCGATAAAAGTTGGTTAGCAAAAGATTGCCTGACTTCAGATCACGATGGATTACTATTGGCTTCAGATCATGAAGATAAGCAACACCCTACAATTGTTAAGAGCAATATAAATTGACAATCCAAAACTTAAACTTATTCTCTATACCTCGGCAAGTTGTAACATCAGTCTGAAATATATAAGTCTAGGGTTACCTCTTTCATCATGAAGGTAGCGATGAAGGGAACTACCATCTGCATACTCCATGATAAGATATGGCTTCTCGGTACTATCCTTGGTGATGCCATATAATGTTATAATATTCGGATGATTGACACGCATTAAATTCTTGACTTCTTTTTCAAATTCTTTTGATACAGTATCATCAGATCCTTTAAAGCACTTAGCTGCAATATCCTTGTCATTTGTTTTCCAGCGTATTCTATAAACTTCGCCAAAGCCGCCACTGCTAAGAAACTGAAATTATATCATATTAACTACATACTCATATACTGTTTATATTATTATATGTGCCACTCTTACTTTTATTTTCTCCCAATCAAATTCTTCTGTGGCAATTTGTCGTGCCCTTGATGTATATTCATCCATTTCCTTATCAAAGCAATAATATTAGTCTAATGACTAACAATACAGATATCACTTTTGAGGAGCACGAAACATAAGCTCCGTTCAATTCGCAGTACAAATTATAACTGAGGATTTGAACGAAAGAGCGATCGCTTCAGCTTTAATAACAGAATACGAACTGATAAGTGGGGAATGGTCAACTTTTTCCTTATCACGTATACGTTATAAGAGAGCATTACCCTAGAACAAACATTTTTTAGCTCTTCAGCTCGATTTGAGTTTTTTAAAGTTGAGAATTAAATACATATGCAAAGTTTTTCAATTGGCGAATTGAATGAGTTGAGTGCAGAGCGATTGGTAATGTGTGGCATGGAGTTGCGTGTGGAAGTGTCAAATTGTAAAAATCGTTAAAACATAATTTATGGGCTGACCTTTGACCAACAACAGGAACAACAACAACCGGAACCGTGCGTAAACAATTTTAAGTATGTCCCGTCACCGTTGACCGTTGCTTTGGCATGCAATGAAAGAATCTCGTCTAGTGAGTGCCTAACTGTGGTATAGCCTACCTACAAAAATTATGACATCAACGGCAGCAACAACGTCACCGACAAGTGGACGACAACAATGTGTGTGGATTTGGCCCAAAATGTGACCTCGTCACGCAACAATCGCTTTAAAAGAAATTGGCTAACTTTGATTAAATTTTGACTTTCATTTTCATGTGATTTGTTCAACACCACTCCAAGTGAATGCTGTCTGGAATCCCTAAAATTGTTGTGGGTTGGTGAATTGATGGTTAAACATACAATTTTTGGTATTTTCCTTCGGTTAGAGGTTCACCATAAGTAAGTAGTGCAAAATTTAAAGAAATACCGTGCCGTCGATTAACTGTTAAGCATTAAGTATGCTTCTCTTTTTTGTTCCTCACAGATATGACTTTAAGTTCGAGGTGCTCAGCATTCACTTTACTTATCATGCTTAAGAGTATACAACGGTGTATTTCAAATACATATTCGTTATTAAACCAAAAGAGCGATAAAAGTCAAAAATAGATTAAAATCTATAAAGATTGTGGTAGATTTTTAAAAAAACTTTTAAACTTTTAAATTTACCCAACAACCAACATTGTTTTGATGCTGATGTTGGACTCAGCAAAGTGTTTTATTTTATTTTCTTGGACTCTTTGGCGCCAACATAAATATTGATTTTCAAACCTGTAAATTTGGGACCTTTCTTTTAGTCGATGTGCGTAACTTGAATTTTCCTTTCAGCTATTGAAGGACATGGAGCTTTCGCTCCACAGATCCACAGGCAAAATGCATAAACATTGGATTATAATTTAAATGGCTTGTTTTGTTTAAGATATGTAAAAATGTTTATCTTGCATTTATTCTATGCCAATGTATAGTTTTCGTTTGTCGGCTTTTTTATACCCTGAACCCATTAATGTAATGGTCTTGTGCAAAAGAAGCAAGCATCTCCGACCCCATAAAGTATATATATTCTTGATCACTTTACACAAAACCATTATACCCTCTTTACTTATTCGAGTTGGGCCTATTAACTCGGAATTTAAACTCAGCTAACATCGAACGACAACTAACCAAGCATGATGCGTTGATAACGAGCTCCGGCTGGGAAGTATCGGATTCTGCACCTATTGGATCTCCGGAGAGAATAACACAAGCCTCTTTCATTGTCTTTCTAAGTTTCTTGTCACTATGCCAACAATTTTGAATCAAGTATATGATATTTTCTCGATTCGTCTCTAATTTAACATCTTCCAGATTTGGACGCACACCTGTAGCGATAAATGATTATGATGATAAAACCAATATATATTTGTGTTTTATTTCTTACCTTTATTTGATACCAAATGTCTAATAGCATCATTTGTAGGGTTTTCCAAGTGAGAATAGGGTTTCTTTTCCGAAAATACCTCCCACAGTATAATGCCAAAGCTATAGACATCACACTTTTCCGTATATTTTTCGCTCTTCAACTATGCTTGAAATACCATCGAGTTACAATTTAGATTATAAAATCTTATTTATACGTACCACTTCAGGCGCCATATAAGGTGTAGTGCCCTGGTTACTTGTCATTTTTGAAGCTATTTCTCTTACAAGTCCAAAATCACATATCTTCAAAGTTTGATAATTGTTTGTGAGCAAAAGATTGCTTGGCTTCAGATCACGATGGATTACTTTTGGATCCAGACCATGAAGATAAGCAACACCCTACAATTGTGAAAAGCAAATTTAAACAATCCATAACTTTAACTTACGCTCCTTACCTCGGCAAGTTGTATCATCAGATTGCGCTTTGCAAAACAATTTAACAACTTATCTCTTTTACCATGAATGTAGTGATGTAGGGATTTACAATCTGCATACTCCATGATAAGATATGGCTTCGAGGAACTATCCTCGGTGATGCCATATAATGTTATAATATGCGGATGATCGACACGCATTAAATTCTTGACTTCTTTTTCAAGTTCTTTCGATACAGTCTCATCAGATCCTTTAAAGAACTTAGCTGCAATATCCTTGTTTTCTCCTTTCCAGCGCATTTTATAAACTTCGCCAAAGCCGCCACCGCTAAGAAACTGAAATTATTTCATGTTAAACAATGGGTGATACTCAAATTTGTGTATATAGGCATATTTGTTTCACATATTTATAATATTATGTTATTATATATGCCGCTCTTACTTGCTTTTGATCCCAATCAAATTCTTCAGTAGGAATTTTTAGAACCCTTGATGTAGATGTAGATGTAGATGTAGATGCACCCATTTTCTTATCAAAGAAATAATAATAATCTAATGACTAACAATAGAGATATCAATTTTGAGGAGTACGAAACAAAATCTTCCGTTCAATTGGCAATACAAATTGTAACTGAGCTTTAAAAACTGCAACTGCTGATAACTAATAAAAAACTGCAATTGATAAGTGGGAACCACTCCAAGAGAACTGTCTGGAAGCCCGAAAATTGTTGTGGGTTGGTGAATTGATGGTTAAACATACTATTTTTCGTATTTTCCTTCGGTTAGAGGTTGACCATAAGTAAGCAGTGCAAAATTTAAAGAAATTTCGTGCCGCCGATTGCCTATTAAGCATTAAGTATGCTTCTCTTTTTTGTTCCTCACAAATATGACTTTAAGTTCGAGGTGCTGAGCATTCACTTTACATATCATGCTTAAGAGTATGCAACGGTGTATTTCAAATACAAATTCGTTATTAAACCAAAAGAGCGATAAAAGTCAAAAATAGATTAAAATCTATAAAGATTGTGGTAGATTTTGAAAATAATTCTTCAACTTTTAAATCCACCCAACAACCAAAAGTTTTTTGATGCTCATGTTGGACAGAGCAAAGTGTTTTATTTTATTTTCGTGTACTCTTTGGCGCCAACCTATAATTGTGGGACCTTTCTTTTAGTCGATGTGCGTAACTTGAATTTTCCTTTCAGCTATTGAAGGACATTGAGCTTTCGCTCCACAGATCCACAGGCAAAATGCATATACATTGGATGGATTATGATTAAACTGGCTTGTTTTGTTTAAGTTATGTTAAAATGTTTATCTTGCATTTATTCTATGCCAATGTTTTTTGTTTTCGTCTGTCGGCTTTTTTATACCCTGAACCCATTAAAAATGGGTTAAAAAGGGTATAATGGTTTTTTGCAAAAGAAGCAAGCATCTCCGACCCCATAAAGTATATATATTCTTGATCACTTTACACAAAACCATTATACCCTTTTTACTTATTTGAGTTGAACCCATTAATTACGGATTGAACACCCAGCGAACATCGAAAAAAAACAATCAAAGCATGATGCGTTGATAACGAGCTCCGGCTGGGAAGTAACGGATTTTGCACCTATTGGATCTCCGGAGAGAATAACATAAACCTCTTCCATTGTCGTTCTAAGTTTCTTGTCACTATGCCAACAATTTTGAATCAAGAATGTTATATTTTTTCGATTCGTCTCTAATTTAACATCTTCCAGATTTGGACGCATATCTGCAGCGATAAATAATTAGTAATAAATTATTATATATTTGTGTTTTATTTCTTACTTTCAGTTGATACCAAATGCCTAATAGCATCATTTGTAGGGTTTTCCAAGTGAGAATAGGGTTTCTTTTCCGAAAATACCTCCCACAGTATAATGCCAAAGCTATAGACATCACACTTTTCCGTATATTTTTCGCTCTTCAACTATGCTTGAAATACCATCGAGTTACAATTTAGATTATAAAATCTTATTTATACGTACCACTTCAGGCGCCATATAAGGTGTAGTGCCCTGGTTATTTGTCATTTTTGAAGCTATTTCTCTTACAAGTCCAAAATCACATATCTTCAAAGTTTCATAATTATTGGTAAGCAAAAGATTGCCTGGCTTCAGATCACGATGGATTACTTTTGGCTTCAGACCATGAAGATAAGCAACACCCTACAGTTGGTAAAATCAAAATCAATTAACAATCCAATACTTTAACTTAATCCTTTTACCTTGGCGAGTTGTAACATCAGATTGCGCTTTGCCAAATATGACATTTTCAATAACTTATCTCTTTTACCATGAAGGTAGTGATGAAGGGATTTACAATCTGCATACTCCATGATAAGATATGGCTTCGAGAAACTATCCTCGGTGATGCCATACAATGTTATAATATTTGCATGCTTAACACGCATTAAATTCTTGACTTCTTTTTTAAGTTCTTTTAATACAGTCTCATCAGATCCTTTAAAGAACTTAGCTGCAATATCCTTGTTTTCTCCTTTCCAGCGCATTTTATAAACTTCGCCAAAGCCACCACTGCTAAGAAACTGAAATTATTTCATGTTAAACAATGGGTGATACTCAAATTTGTGTATATAGGCATATTTGTTCCACATATTTATAATATTATGTTATTACATATGCCACTCATACTTGCTTTTGATCCCAATCAAATTCTTCAGTAGGAATTTTTCGAACCCTTGATGTAAATGCACCCATTTTCTTATCAAAGAAATAAAAATAATCTAATGACTAACAATACAGATATCAATTTTGAGGAGCACGAAACAAAATCTTCCGTTCAATTGGCAGTACAAATTATAACTGAGGATAGAATACAAATTGTAACTGAGGATTTGAACGAAAGAGCGATCGCTTTAGCTTTAATAACAGAACAAGTAAGAAGGCTCTAGTCGAGAAATCCCGACTAGACGATACCCTGATCCCTATACTTCACGCGTACAGTCAGTGCTTGCAAGTATGTGTGTGTGTGTGTACGCGCATACAGCATACTGCATACAAAACTTCAATGTCCCATATCTCCGGTGTTTATTATCCGATTTCGATAAAAATTTCACAGATTTTCATTATTTTGTTTTATAATTATAATTAATATTTATGGGGTCGGAGATGCTTCCTTCTGCCTGTTACATACTTTTGCACAAAACCATTATACCCTTTTTTCCCATTTTTAATGGGATCAGGGTATAATAAAAACTGCAACTGCTGATAACTAAAAAAATACTGCAATTGATAAGTGGGAAAAGGGTAACTTTTTTCTTATCGCGTCTACGTAATAAGAAAGGGTTACCTTGCTGGATTAGAGTATGTTAAAGTTGACTTTTAAATTAATTTGCAAAGTTTTTCGATTAGCTTTGTTATGTGAAGTTCCGTGTGGAAGTGTCAAGTTGTAAAAATCGTTAAAGCATAATTTATGGGCTGACCTTTGACCAACAACAGGAACAACAACAACCGGAACCGTGCGTAAACAATTTTAATTATGTCCCGTCACCGTTGACCGTTGCTTTGGCATGCAATGAAAGAATCTCGTCTCGTGAGTGCCTAACTGGGATATAGCCTACCTACAAAAATTATGACATCAACGGCAGCAACAACGTCACCGACAAGTGGACGACAACAATGTGTGTGGATTTGGCCCAAAATGTGACCTCGTCACGCAACAATCGCTTTGAAAGAAATTGGGTAACTTTGATTTAATTTTGACTTTCATTTTCATGTGATTTGTTCAACACCACTCCAAGAGAACTGTCTGGAAGCCCGAAAATTGTTGTGGGTTGGTGAATTGATGGTTAAACATACTATTTTTCGTATTTTCTTTCGGTTAGAGCAGCGGTCGGGGAACTTTTTTAGTCATTACCCCAAAATATTTTTATTAAAGTTTATATTACCCCATAGCGGTTCCTCTACCGGTGTTGTGTGGAAACAAATAAGGTTGATGCTATGGCTAAATTACCCTCCAAAGATAATAAAAAAAAAGTATACATACTTTTAGGCAGATCGCTTATTTTTTCATATTTAATTCGTGCGACATAGGAAAAAATCATTGCATACGGCATAGGCCGTATATTAAAGTCGATTCAATCGACTTGCTGCTGATCCTGTGCGCCTGGTTCTTTGAGCCAAAAACTAGAAAAAACTAGCAAAAACTCGACGAAAGCTCGGTAGGGTTTTCTTTTGGCGATTTCCACGAGTTTTTTAGTTTTTCCGTCGCCAAGTACCAGGCGAACAGAATAGGCAGCAAGAGCAATGGTTTTTATATTCAACTACAAAAGTATGATGGACAATATGAACTAAAAACACCAGCCTAAAAGTATGCAGTATATAAAAATTTATACATCACTTGCTGCTGGTTCTGTGACCAACAAGTTTTCGTCAAAAAGGACATTAGATTTTAAGCCATAACTTGAACATTTCCTTAAAGATCTTTAAACAAAATACTTTTTTGAACTCACAGCAACAAGATCTATCGATTTGCTTATAAGGGTCTCCAGGATTCGCGAAAAAAAATGTTCGAAAAATTTTACAGGGGGTAGGTCAGAAAAAATTTTAAAATTTACAAAATCGTCATTTACTCGGCCATTTTAAGGACTATCCGGATGTCCTTTAGACCATAGGTAGGCCTAGGCCAGCCGATTCGAGCAAAGTAATTCAAAGGACGATAGTCCTTCAAGCAGCTGAAATAAAAGGATATATGTTTCAAACAGAAAATTGGTTATAACTCGGCCAAATCCTAAAGGATTCAAACGTGTCCTATGTCAGACTTTTTGTTTTGACCAGGGCTACCAACTGGCCAAAGGACATTCAAATCGTCCTTGTGGTTTCCGAGAAAACTGCACTTTTATGGTATTTTCTTATTTTTGCTTGGCCGTAGAGTGAAATTTTTACAAGTGTTTTGTTCTTAGATGACCCCATAATCCTTGAATGCAGTTCGAAAGAGGTTTTTCACGCAGATCCAACGCACCATGGTTTTTGAAAATCCGTAAAGTTTTGGCCGATTTACACTTATATAAAAATTTTCGTCAAAAAGGACATCAAATTTTAAGCCATAACTTGAACATTTCCTGAAAAATCTTAATGAAAAATACATTTTTGAGCTCACAGCAACAAGATCTATCGATTTGCTTATAAGGATCTCCAGGATTCACGAAAAAAAATGTTCGAAAAATTTTACAGGGGGTAGGTCAGAAAAAATTTAAAAAATTACAAAATCCTCATTTACTCGGCCATTTTAAGGACTATCCGGATGTCCTTTGGACCACAGGTAGGCCTAGTCCCGCCGATACGAGCAAAGTAGTTCAAAGGACGATAGTCCTTCAAACAGCTGAAATAAAAGGATAAATGTTTAAAGCAGAAAATTGGTTATAACTCGGCCAAATCATAAAGGACTCGCGCGTGTCCTACGTCAGACTTTTTGTTTTGACCAGGGCTACCAACTGGCCAAAGGACATTCAAATCGTCCTTGTGGTTTCCGAGAAAACTGCACTTTTATGGTATTTTCTTATTTTTGCTTGGCCGTAGAGTGAAATTTTTACAAGTGTTTTGTTCTTAGATGACCCCATAATCCTTGAATGCAGTTCGAAAGAGGTTTTTCACGCAGATCCAACGCACCATGGTTTTTGAAAATCCGTAAAGTTTTGGTCGATTTACACCTATGTATAAATTTTCGGCAAAAAGGACATTCGATTTTAAGCCATAACTACTACATTTCCTTAAGGATCTTTAAGGAAAATACATTTTTGAGCTCACAGCAACAAGATCTATCGATTTGCTTATAAGGATCTCCAGGATTCGCGAAAAAAAATGTTCGAAAAATTTTACAGGGGGTAGGTCAAAATTCCTCAATATCATTAAGAATCCATCGGTTTTGCAGTCAAGGATTGTTGTGATTCCCACCCAAAAAAAAAAAAAATAAGATATTTTTGTATTGCTCGTATTTAAGGATCGTATTTATTTACCTCAAAAACAAAAAAAAATCTAATAATAAATCTACAATCAATAATTAATAATAATATAAGACATGGGACTGAAATTAGATATACATATATACTTAGGTGCTTATGTTTAAATACAAATGTTTTTCTTAATTAATAAGGTTGATGCATTGGCTAAATTACCATCTAAAGATAATAAAAAAAAAAGTATACATACTTTTAGGCAAATCGCTTAATCTTTTATATTTAAATGGTGCGACATTATGATAAAAAGAAAGGAAAAAAAATCATTGCATATGGCATAGGCATAAAATAGTTAAATTAATAGTTAAGCCAATGCACAAACCATGGTTTGTGTCACTGGTGGTAAAGTCAATTCAATCGACTTGCTGCTGATTCTGTGCGCCTGGTATACATGAGTCAAAAACTAAAAGAAACTAGCAAAAATAGTTAAATTAATAGTTAAGCCAATGCACAAACCATGGTTTGTGTCACTGGTGGTAAAGTCAATTCAATCGACTTGCTGCTGATTCTGTGCGCCTGGTATAATTGAGTCAAAAACTAAAAGAAACTAGCAAAAATAGTTAAATTAATAGTTAAGCCAATGCACAAACCATGGTTTGTGTCACTGGTGGTAAAGTCAATTCAATCGACTTGCTGCTGATTCTGTGCGCCTGGTATAATTGAGTCAAAACTAGAAGAAACTAGCAAAAATAGTTAAATTAATAGTTAAGCCAATGCACAAACCATGGTTTGTGTCACTGGTGATAAAGTCAATTCAATCGACTTGCTGCTGATTCTGTGCGCCTGGTATACTTGACTCAAAAACTAAAAGAAACTAGCAAAAATAGTTAAATTAATATTTAAGCCAATGCACAAACCATGGTTTGTGTCACTGGTGATAAAGTCAATTCAATCGACTTGCTGCTGATTCTGTGCGCCTGGTATACTTGAGTCAAAAACTAAAAGAAACTAGCAAAAATAGTTAAATTAATAGTTAAGCCAATGCACAAACCATGGTTTGTGTCACTGGTGATAAAGTCAATTCAATCGACTTGCTGCTGATTCTGTGCGCCTGGTATAATTGAGTCAAAACTAAAAGAAACTAGCAAAAATAGTTAAATTAATAGTTAAGCCAATGCACCAACCATGGTTTGTGTCACTGGTGATAAAGTCAATTCAATCGACTTGCTGCTGATTCTGTGCGCCTGGTATACTTGAGTCAAAAACTAAAAGAAACTAGCAAAAATAGTTAAATTAATAGTTAAGCCAATGCACAAACCATGGGTTGTGTCACTGGTGGTAAAGTCAATTCAATCGACTTGCTGCTGATTCTGTGCGCCTGGTATACTTGAGTCAAAAACTAAAAGAAACTAGCAAAAATAGTTAAATTAATAGTTAAGCCAATGCACAAACCATGGTTTGTGTCACTGGTGGTAAAGTCAATTCAATCGACTTGCTGCTGATTCTGTGCGCCTGGTATACTTGAGTCAAAAACTAAAAGAAACTAGCAAAAATAGTTAAATTAATAGTTAAGCCAATGCACAAACCATGGTTTGTGTCACTGGTGGTAAAGTCAATTCAATCGACTTGCTGCTGATTCTGTGCGCCTGGTATACTTGAGTCAAAAACTAAAAGAAACTAGCAAAAATAGTTAAATTAATAGTTAAGCGAATGCACAAACCATGGTTTGTGTCACTGGTGGTAAAGTCAATTCAATCGACTTGCTGCTGATTCTGTGCGCCTGGTATACTTGAGTCAAAACTAAAAGAAACTAGCAAAAATAGTTAAATTAATAGTTAAGCCAATGCACCAACCATGGTTTGTGTCACTGGTGGTAAAGTCAATTCAATCGACTTGCTGCTGATTCTGTGCGCCTGGTATACTTGAGTCAAAAACTAAAAGAAACTAGCAAAAATAGTTAAATTAATAGTTAAGCCAATGCACAAACCATGGTTTGTGTCACTGGTGGTAAAGTCAATTCAATCGACTTGCTGCTGATTCTGTGCGCCTGGTATACTTGAGTCAAAAACTAAAAGAAACTAGCAAAAATAGTTAAATTAATAGTTAAGCCAATGCACAAACCATGGTTTGTGTCACTGGTGGTAAAGTCAATTCAATCGACTTGCTGCTGATTCTGTGCGCCTGGTATACTTGAGTCAAAAACTAAAAGAAACTAGCAAAAATAGTTAAATTAATAGTTAAGCCAATGCACCAACCATGGTTTGTGTCACTGGTGGTAAAGTCAATTCAATCGACTTGCTGCTGATTCTGTGCGCCTGGTATACTTGAGTCAAAAACTAAAAGAAAATAGCAAAAATAGTTAAATTAATAGTTAAGCCAATTCACCAACCATGGTTTGTGTCACTGGTGGTAAAGTCAATTCAATCGACTTGCTGCTGATTCTGTGCGCCTGGTATACTTGAGTCAAAAACTAAAAGAAACTAGCAAAAATAGTTAAATTAATAGTTAAGCCAATGCACAAACCATGGTTTGTGTCACTGGTGGTAAAGTCAATTCAATCGACTTGCTGCTGATTCTGTGCGCCTGGTATACTTGAGTCAAAAACTAAAAGAAACTAGCAAAAATAGTTAAATTAATAGTTAAGCCAATGCACAAACCATGGTTTGTGTCACTGGTGATAAAGTCAATTCAATCGACTTGCTGCTGATTCTGTGCGCCTGGTATAATTGAGTCAAAAACTAAAAGAAACTAGCAAAAATAGTTAAATTAATAGTTAAGCCAATGCACCAACCATGGTTTGTGTCACTGGTGGTAAAGTCAATTCAATCGACTTGCTGCTGATTCTGTGCGCCTGGTATACTTGAGTCAAAAACTAAAAGAAACTAGCAAAAATAGTTAAATTAATAGTTAAGCCAATGCACAAACCATGGTTTGTGTCACTGGTGGTAAAGTCAATTCAATCGACTTGCTGCTGATTCTGTGCGCCTGGTATACTTGAGTCAAAAACTAGAAGAAACTAGCAAAAATAGTTAAATTAATAGTTAAGCCAATGCACAAACCATGGTTTGTGTCACTGGTGATAAAGTCAATTCAATCGACTTGCTGCTGATTCTGTGCGCCTGGTATACTTGAGTCAAAAACTAAAAGAAACTAGCAAAAATAGTTAAATTAATAGTTAAGCCAATGCACAAACCATGGTTTGTGTCACTGGTGGTAAAGTCAATTCAATCGACTTGCTGCTGATTCTGTGCGCCTGGTATACTTGAGTCAAAAACTAAAAGAAACTAGCAAAAATAGTTAAATTAATAGTTAAGCCAATGCACAAACCATGGTTTGTGTCACTGGTGATAAAGTCAATTCAATCGACTTGCTGCTGATTCTGTGCGCCTGGTATAATTGAGTCAAAACTAAAAGAAACTAGCAAAAATAGTTAAATTAATAGTTAAGCCAATGCACAAACCATGGTTTGTGTCACTGGTGGTAAAGTCAATTCAATCGACTTGCTGCTGATTCTGTGCGCCTGGTATACTTGAGTCAAAAACTAAAAGAAACTAGCAAAAATAGTTAAATTAATAGTTAAGCCAATGCACAAACCATGGTTTGTGTCACTGGTGATAAAGTCAATTCAATCGACTTGCTGCTGATTCTGTGCGCCTGGTATACTTGAGTCAAAAACTAAAAGAAACTAGCAAAAATAGTTAAATTAATAGTTAAGCCAATGCACAAACCATGGTTTGTGTCACTGGTGATAAAGTCAATTCAATCGACTTGCTGCTGATTCTGTGCGCCTGGTATACTTGAGTCAAAAACTAAAAGAAACTAGCAAAAATAGTTAAATTAATAGTTAAGCCAATGCACAAACCATGGTTTGTGTCACTGGTGAGAAAGTCAATTCAATCGACTTGCTGCTGATTCTGTGCGCCTGGTATAATTGAGTCAAAACTAAAAGAAACTTGCAAAAATAGTTAAATTAATAGTTAAGCCAATGCACAAACCATGGTTTGTGTCACTGGTGGTAAAGTCAATTCAATCGACTTGCTGCTGATTCTGTGCGCCTGGTATACTTGAGTCAAAAACTAAAAGAAACTAGCAAAAATAGTTAAATTAATAGTTAAGCCAATGCACAAACCATGGTTTGTGTCACTGGTGGTAAAGTCAATTCAATCGACTTGCTGCTGATTCTGTGCGCCTGGTATAATTGAGTCAAAAACTAAAAGAAACTAGAAAAAATAGTTAAATTAATAGTTAAGCCAATGCACAAACCATGGTTTGTGTCACTGGTGATAAAGTCAATTCAATCGACTTGCTGCTGATTCTGTGCGCCTGGTATAATTGAGTCAAAAACTAAAAGAAACTAGCAAAAATAGTTAAATTAATAGTTAAGCCAATGCACAAACCATGGTTTGTGTCACTGGTGGTAAAGTCAATTCAATCGACTTGCTGCTGATTCTGTGCGCCTGGTATAATTGAGTCAAAAACTAAAAGAAACTAGCAAAAATAGTTAAATTAATAGTTAAGCCAATGCACCAACCATGGTTTGTGTCACTGGTGATAAAGTCAATTCAATCGACTTGCTGCTGATTCTGTGCGCCTGGTATACTTGAGTCAAAAACTAAAAGAAACTAGCAAAAATAGTTAAATTAATAGTTAAGCCAATGCACAAACCATGGTTTGTGTCACTGGTGGTAAAGTCAATTCAATCGACTTGCTGCTGATTCTGTGCGCCTGGTATACTTGAGTCAAAAACTAAAAGAAACTAGCAAAAATAGTTAAATTAATAGTTAAGCCAATTCACCAACCATGGTTTGTGTCACTGGTGGTAAAGTCAATTCAATCGACTTGCTGCTGATTCTGTGCGCCTGGTATACTTGAGTCAAAAACTAAAAGAAACTAGCAAAAATAGTTAAATTAATAGTTAAGCCAATGCACCAACCATGGTTTGTGTCACTGGTGGTAAAGTCAATTCAATCGACTTGCTGCTGATTCTGTGCGCCTGGTATACATGAGTCAAAAACTAAAAGAAACTAGCAAAAATAGTTAAATTAATAGTTAAGCCAATGCACCAACCATGGTTTGTGTCACTGGTGGTAAAGTCAATTCAATCGACTTGCTGCTGATTCTGTGCGCCTGGTATAATTGAGTCAAAAACTAGAAAAACTAGCGAAAGCTCGGCGGTATTTTGTTGGCGATCTCCACGAGTTTTTGTTAGTTTTTCCGACGCCAAGTACCAGGCGAACAACTAGCAATAACTCGGCAGTATTTTGGCAAGATGTTGACCATAAGTAAGCAGTGCAAAATTCAAAGAAATGTCGTCCCGCCGATTGCCTCTTAAGCATTAAGTATGCTTCTCTTTTTTGTTCCTCACAGAGATGACTTTAAGTTCGAGGTGCTCAGCATTCACTTTACTTATCATGCTTAAGAGTATGCAACGGCGTATTTCAAATACATATTCGTTATTAAACCAAAAGAGCTATAAAAGGCAAAAGAGATTAAATCTATAAATATTGTTATAGATCTTATGTTATATCAATTTATTAGTAGAAAAGGTATTTTCCTTTAAGCGAGGGTATTTATATTTAAGCTTTAGCTTGCCAAATATTTTTGGTCTTGCTTGCTTCCTCTTGCTGTTTTCTTTTTGACTTTTGAGGGCCAGGACCGTGACCTTTACCAATCAGGAGGCATATTGTTTATGATTAATTAGAAATGCTTGCCAGTTGCATTGTCTAACTGTCTGAAATGGCTGCGAGGCAATGGGGCGAAAGGATTTTGAATGCGATAAATAAACGCCCACAACAAAGACGAGAAGAACAAGGACAAAAACGAAAACGAGAACGAAAACGAGAATGGGAATGGGAACGAGGACGATAAGTTTTCGCTCTAGGGCGCCACTAATTGCAATGGTTTGTTCTTGTTGCATTGCAGCAACAGCAGCAGCTCGATTGATAACTTTTAGATAAGGTTTTTTGTGGGGGGGGGGGGGAGGGGCTGTACACATCTCCTGGGATCTAACTGTTGCCCTGATAGACAGCATATAAATGTGTCTTGGTGCATTTTGCAATTTGAATAGCAGGTTTTTTTTTTCTGTGCCCTGCAGCCGTGTGGGAGCCAAGAGGTTATTACTGTCAAAGCCACTCGAGTGCGGCACCCTTAGCACAAAAAACAGATGAAGGACAGAGAGGGACGTAGCGAGACGTGGCACCGTGGAACAAAATCACAAGTTTATTAACAAAATCATGTCAAAATTGGTATAACCATTAACTGAAATCTTAGTTGACAAACGGTTTTTAAGAATTAAAATCGATTAACGTTTTTTCTTCAAAATTTGAGTAACTTCTGAACAATTTCTTAATGTTTCCTACTTCGTCCACAGTACAACTGCGCTGCGCCCACATGCCACATGGTTCGTTTTGTTGCTATTGCCATTCGGTTCGTGTTCGTGGTCGTGTCGCCACGAGTCGTGTTATGTTGCCGATGACGTCGCCGTTATATCCTTTCGGCGCCAGCAACATAGGGCACATTTGCCAATTCCTTCAAACAGTTTGCAATTGGCCAACGCTGGCGCCAGAACCATCTCTCTGCTCTGCTCTGCTCTGCTTTTTAGCACGCGTCGAGGCATTGAACATAATAAAAACGCAAAATCAAATAAAATAGTACAAAATATATATATTAAACATATTATAATTGAAAATTTGCTCCAGCACTTGTGTGACAGAAATAATAAAGTCAAAAATAATATCAATTAAAGTGCAAAAAAATGTGTAATCGCAAGCGGAGGTCATCAGCATTATTGTTGCTTTTGAACTTTCTTTGCTATCTAACTAAAGGTGTGTGTGTGCGTGTGTGTGCGTCTTTAAAAAACTGTAAAATCAGCTCAAAAAACCTTACCGAAAATATTTGACTAGTTCCACTTAAAAAAATTTTAAAAATACTAAGAAACTAAATAGTCGTGAAAATATTTCAATTTTACATCTCGAAAAAAAGAGTTGAAAAAATAAGAATTAATCAAAACACATTTAAGATGAAAGAATAAACCTTTGCATATCATTTTTGATCTGCCATTGCCTTAATTTAAATACTAACAAAAAAAATTGCGTTCAAAATATAAAATAAAAAAAAATAAAAATAATAATAATATTTTTCACAGGCTCTGCCATAAAATGTTTTGTTTGCGACTCAAGTGATAATCCAAGCTGTGCGGATCTTAAGTCCAACTCGAGCATTGTGCCGGAGGTAAGTAACGTGCCGCAGATCTTTGCCCCGAGTATCCCATTCAGTTAATCGCACCACAATGACCTTAATCAAAGTTTTTACCCGACTGCGAGGGAGACTAAGTACTAAATTAAGACCGCATAGCACATAAATTGTGAAAAACGGAAACGGAAATGAAAACGTGCAACGTTGTCGTCGTCGTTTTCTTCATTGTTGTGACCGTTAAGTGAATGTGTTGGCATTTCTTTCAGTTTTTTTTTTTCTTTCTTGTTTGCCAATTTGACCTAGTCAAAATTCTTCTTCGTACTTTTGTTTGTTGGCAAGTTGACATTGTTGAAATATCACGTACCTTTGAACTTTTCTTGACTTTAACTGACTTTGCGAATTTTTACGATTTATTTAAAATAATGTTTTAAGAGAATAAAATGTTTTTTTATTTAAAATTCACTTTCTTTAGAATAATTTAGCATTGAACTTGATTTTTGTGACTTCAGATTTTAAAGAACTATTCTTAAAACTGAACTGAAAACCGATTTAATCATATTTAATGAATTTATACAAAACCTTAACTTATAGTATAAATGAATAAATAAGAGATAGGTTTAAGTATACAGATAGAGATTTACTCTATGGGAAATGAATGAATTTTGCTAACTTTTGACCGCCTTCGTTGCTGGGTCAACGTTTGCATGATTGTTGTGTTATCGATAACCATGACGATAACAATGCGCCACTTAAAGATAAGATAAATGTTCTGTTAACTGCAGCACCCAGCGCAAATAAGCGCACA
The DNA here is from genome assembly GCA_035044465.1 of Scaptomyza tumidula. Taxonomy (NCBI): domain Eukaryota; kingdom Metazoa; phylum Arthropoda; class Insecta; order Diptera; family Drosophilidae; genus Scaptomyza; species Scaptomyza tumidula. Next base: position 1,135,814 of record JAWNNW010000050.1, read on the forward strand.
ATTACAGACCAATGACACAAATTGAAAAGTGCAAAGATGAAGGGAAAGGCGAGGGCGAAGGCGAAGAGAAGTCTCAAGATACATAAAACCAGATAGCAATCGAGTGCAATCGACAAACTGATCAATCATTAACCATTGTTAGTGATGTTTGTTTGTTAGTCGCTGCACAAATATTGACAGTCAGATAGTCTTTACGATTTGAAACTTAGTTGGAAACTGTTAAACTGTTCCAGGAATGCACGTTGGATAAAATGAAATCGCTGGACACTTGGCTATTCGATTTGAACAAGTTCTCCTATTTCGATAATGGGGCCAACAAGCATCCGTTGATGAATTGCCAAAAGGTGGTGGCCAAGGATCGTAAGTGGTTAAAGGGGTTAAAGACAATCTTAATGCTTATTTAACTTTAAATTGTATATCTGACAGCTGATTCGAGAAAGCTGGTAACGGCACGTTTCTGTCAGCTGGACACTGGAGATTCGGATGCCTGTGATATATTGCGCTCTAAGCTTAAGATCACCAGCGATGGCAGCAATCAGCGCAATCAAGGACAGCGACGTCGCGAAAGGGATCAACAGCTGCAACAACAGCAGCAGCGGCGTAAAGGATATGGCCAGGATGCTGCTGATGAGTCGCCCGAGGAAGAGTTCTTTTGTGACATTTGCAAATCAGATCGATGCAATGGCGCTGCTGCCGTAACGCTCACCACATCAACGCTGGTTGCCGTGTTGCTGATGTTGCTGCCACGCCTACGTGGCAATTGAGGCGTAGGTAAGGGCGTTGGCGAAGGTAAGCGCTGGTTGCATTTAGGTTGAGTTAGCATTAACGATTATCGTTTACCATTTACTTTGTAAATATTCGATTACCCATCGTTGATTTGTCCAACACTGAAACACACATAACAACACACACAACACAACACACACACACTCATGCACCACCCTTCCTTCTCTTACTTATCCACTTAGCTCGCCCTTAAAGCCAGCAAGGCTCTAGAAATTTAAGTGGCAGCAAACACACAGATACAAAGCACACACCGATACAGATACAGATACAGATACAGATACAAAGCTACATTTACAGTAAGATAAATACATATATATACAGATAGAGTTACTCCCCACAGTGGCAATCGCTTTGTGTCCAAGCAAATATACGAATTTCAATTAGCAGTCAGCTCGGAAAATCGGAAGAAAAACGAAAAAACACAAACAAATAATGAAGAAATAAAGCTATTTAAGGCATGTCGAAGTTTAAATACCTTTGCAGAACGAAGATAAATTCTTATTGGAGCTAGATTTAATGGTGGTAGTGCATTGTTGATTATAATCGATTTTAATCGATAGTTACTTTTTTGAGCTGACAGAGTTACCCTAGTTGGTTTTGGCCTTGGCTTTTGCTACTGATCAATATATATAGTTGAGGTCAGATAATGCTATCTGCAAGGGTTTTCATCAAAATAAGCTTTGCCAGAAAAAAACGGGCGATTATTATAGCTTTATTGAGTTATATAATTGGTTTGATGAGCTGATTGATGCATAAGATATGTATTCACCAAATGCCTTTAATTTTATATTGCAAACAAGTTTTGAAAATATATTTATAATCGTATTTTCATATGTACACCTACATGAATAGGAACATATATATATATATCTTATGGTGACATGAATGCCTGATTCTATGTTTATCAAGCTTCAAATCGAAAAAACAAAAACGATGTCAACAAAGTTCATTTTTGTATCGTTTTTCAATTGGTTTTGGAACATTATTTATCGTATGTGTATTTTTAAGTAGACAAAACGATTAGATGTGCTTGAAAAGTTAAAAAAAAAAAAATTATATATATAAAAGCAAACTAATCAAAAATGTTACAACATTTAATGCGAGATAAGAAACAAACACTCTTTCCGGATTTAATATAATTTCATAATTTTGTTAGACATTTTTTATATTTCGTTAAAAATTTAAACGAAATCGGCTTGCAACATCGATGTTTAAATATTTCAACAAAGCTAAGCAAAATAAATAAAAAAGAAATATGAGCAATAACCTTAAAATCTATATGTATACTAGAATAAATATATATTTATATGGTTTTCAAAAAACACGCAAAAACAATCAGCAAATGTGTGAAAAAAATAAGATAAAAGCAAAAAAAAAAAAAAAAAAGTGCAACAAATGTTAATTAAATGTGCAATTAGGAATGTTGAAAGCAAAGCAATACAGAAACTATTACGAAAAACTACACCAATAAAAAGAATATTTAACGAAAACTTCAAAGGCGAACTTAATTATATATCGTCGTTAAATTTTTTAAGGCGAAATGCAATTTTGGAGCTCAAGCGTAAGTAAAGAAAAATGAAATGAAAATCTGTTTAGTAAAACAAAGTGCGTCTGGCAATGCTGTACGAAATTATAACAGTGCATCAGAGTATAGCAGTATAACAATTCAGCATGTCTGATCTATAGCAGAGGAGAAATTGATTTCCTCATGAACCGATAACAGGTTTAGTCCTTTCAGTTAAGAACGAGGGCGCACTGTTGTACCTCTCTTGCTATTACATTCTCTTTGGATTTACAAGCAAATATTCTATACACATTAAACAGTGTAGCACAGTTTTTGTTAATAGTGATTCGATTATTTTTTTAACAGTATGACAGTAAGCAATATCTTTCTTCTTTTTTTTTGTGACTTCTTTATGTACTACACTTTATGTACATTGTCTTGCCAATCACTGATAATATTCCCATTACTCATGTTAGATGCAAGTCAGTCAACCTTCTCACTTACACCCACCCACCCATCCCACCATGCCGCAATCAATCGACGTTTAATTTGAAACTCTTTTGGGCGATGCTATCGTTGCCGTCGGCTTGTCATCCACCTAGGAAACAACATGATTTTTTTCTCAGCAGAATGCGAAAATTATTTTTTATTGAAACCAGCAGCCCCAAACGACGTGTCGATATCATTTTTTGCTACCAGTTCAATTTACATTTTCGCTGGCAACACCCACTCACTTCCCAGTTCGCTGACTTCCGCCGAAAAAAAAAAAAAAATATATATATATATAGGACAAGAAATTCTTAATCATGCGCTTACCAGTCTTAACATTGTTGTTGTTGTGGCTACTGGCTATATTTTGTGGCTGTAGTTCAGGTAGGTAGCTAAGCAGGCACCAATCAACAGGTGGCGCCACTAGCTGTTTGCATTTTTAGTTCCTTGCCGACTTTGACCGCTGCTCAATTGCAGCTCTGCGCTGTTATACTTGCGAGGACTGCAATGAGTCTCAACAAAACAAGCTGGAAGTGTGCAGTGTTCCTTCAACGGTGCAGCAGCAGCCAGCAACTGTATCGAGTGCGAGTCCGAATCCATCAGCCGGAGCAGCTCCGGCGCCAGCGTCAGTTGCTACTCCAGCACCAGCTGCAAATCCCGCTGCAGCTCCTGCTGCTGCATCTGATGGCACCGACGAGGACTATGAGAGCGAGGAAGATGAATCTGCGCCAAGGCCCACACTTGGTATTAGACCAGGTGCAGCTGGTGCAGTTGCTGCTCCAGCTCCAGCAGCAGCCGTTCCAGCCGCAGCCGTTCCAGCTGCAGCCGCTCCAGCCGCAGCCGTTCCAGCCGCAGCCGCTCCAGCCGCAGCAGTACCAGCTGCAGCAGCGGCACCAGCTGCGTCCGGTAACAGCGAAAGCGAAGACGAAGATGAGGATGACGATTATGATGAGAGAAAACACAGGCGCCGCATCAGTCGCCAGTCAATGGACAACAACCAAACCAGAGCTGTCTGTTATACAGCCATTCTACGACGTAAGTATGACGAAAAAATCCTAGGAAGAATGATTGAACAGAGAGAAAATATTGTCGAAAATGGCAGCTTAATCATTCGATTTTTATCGATAGCTTTCGATTGATTAGGTTGATCTAAAAGTGTTGCTCTAGATATTTGTATTCCAAAATTAAACTCTGAGATTGGCGCGATGGAATATATATTCCTTTACCTGTTGAATCATTCGATTTTTATCGATAGCTTTCGATTGATTAAGTTTATCTACCGAATATATATATATTTACCTTTACTTTATTGATTTCCCTAACATTCTCTTTTAGTTAACAACACCGAAATAACGAATCGCGGCTGTACGTACGTTGTGGATGACAATTCGACTGCCTGTAATAATTTAAACAATCGCTGGACTGTTGTTAACTGTCATGTGTGCGAATCGAATGACTGCAATTCACCCATACATGGCACAGTTGTGGGTCAAGGGAATACAGCAAGCAGTCGTCGGGTATCGGGGCAGACGGCGCTTGGAATGACTCTGCTATCACTAATACTACTATTGGGCAGGCTGTCTTGAATTGGGATCTGCAGCTGATAAGAAAAGAAATTTATGTGTATAATCTATAATAATAAATAAATATACATACATATACATTGTCATCGTAAGCTTGCTCGATTTATGAGCCGTTGCAAAGTCAATGTTACTATTTCGATTAGTATTTTTAGTTGGTGAGCAGTCGATCTATTTTTGACTAATTGTTCAGTTTGGCGATAAGCTTAAGCGCGGGGGGAAAGCGAACCATCATTGGAGAAGCAACTAAGTATTTTCTAATATGGCTTTAGGTTTGAGTGACCGACTGAAATGATACTCTGTAGCTTGAGTTGAAGGACTGAAACGATATTTATCGACACAACATGCAAAGTGAATTTATCGATAGCATGCTAAATACGTGTTATTTGAATGGCTGGCTCGAAAACGAACGCAGTAAAAATTTTGTGTTCTAAAAAATAGGTTGAAAAGTAGAAAGAACGTATGGCAAACCCCGTTTTTATGCAATTTGAAGTTGGGTATTTGTTATAATTAATTACAGCCACTGATAAGCCGCATGACGATGACAATAAGCATGAGCATAAGAATAAGTATGGGAATGACAATGGTTAACTTTTTCATTGTGACTTCATTTCTATTGACGATATCTGATAGGTGTGATAAGTGACGATGATGATAATGATGATGATGATCGAATGATAATCGAATGATAAGAATAAGACCTCAAGTGGGCAATCGCTGCTGCAGCAAGTTGAACGATTTACAACTTAAATCGAAAAATAATGCGACTAACTTCTCAATTAGGTGATGAACGAATTCTATCCGTTGCCTGCGGAAATGTTTTCAAACAACAAAACCTGTAACGTCAGCATTTAAAGGAAACTTGTTACCGCACCAAAACAGCTTACGTTCTTTTTTCTTTCTTTTATTGTTTGCAATTGCCAAATTTGTGATGCTGCTCAAAACTCGTATATATATATATAAAGTATATATATGTATGTGTATAAAAAGTAACTTTTGCTTCCTTGTTTTATTTTTGTAATGTCTACAGCTTCCGGGCGGGGGTTTTTATTTTCGCAGAAAGCTAAAAGTAACTGCTGAGAATATAAACAGATACAAAATAAAATGCAATTTTATTGATTTTATAGCAAACTAAAACAGAATTTAAAACCATTTAGTCAATGTTTTAGTATGCTTTAAGCATTAGTGTCGAGAATATTTAATGAGTTTTTTTTTCTGTGTAGAACAGCGTGAGATATTTTTGGCGATTTACGTGATGTCGCCAACAATTGCAGACCACAAAGTTTGTGTTTTATTTTGCAGTTGAATTTTATTTTTTCGTTTTTTTGTCAGTTATCTGCGGCGTGTTGTCGCGTTGTTTGAGTTTTGAAATATTGATGCGTCAGTTGCGAACAGCCGAGACACTAAACACAATTCTTGGCCATTTGGCACGAACCGTTTAAATCGAATGATACACTTACGAGTTATGCACAATACACGCATTACGCATCACGATCTATCGTCGGAACGAAAAACTTATTAGGGTTAAGCTTTCGAAAAGAACTAAGCTCAGCATGAAATCTCTATGACATTAATGATAATACTTTCAGATATCTAAAGGTTATAGTAATTTTACTTGCAATATCTATAATATATATGAAATACCATTTTAATTGGCAATGGAAAATGTTAATTTCTTTAAGCTTTTACTTTCAAGAAATGATCTTGCTTTTAGAATGACCTTGGCAGTGTTTATAAGTAGAGCTTAAGTGTTATAAAACGTTTGGCCTTTTCTTCTTTTCATTAACTACACTTAGAAAACATGATGCTAGAGTCAACATAAAATTGAATTCTGTTCATAAGTATGTTATCTACCTTATTTAAGTTAAATTTGTAACATATAAAATATATTTATTTCAGTTTGATATCTTTTTCTATACACATTATAAGTTTAAAGAACGAATGGTTTGCAATTTTTTGTTAAGTTTTGTTAAGTATTTCATCCGTTGGACGAAAACTTCTCCACATCTTCACATACACTTGCAAAAACTGACTGCTAACGTTAAGAAAAAGGGAATTTTAATTTCAAGTATGTAAACGTATTTGAGGTGAATTGGTTAAGTATAAAATATATTTATTTCACTTTGTTATCTTTTTACTATACATTTTAAGTTTCAAGAACGAAAGGCTTGCAATTTTTAGGCATAAAATATATTCCTTTCAGTTTGTTATCTTTTTCCTGCACATTATTAGTGGAAAGAACGAAAAGTTCTCATTTTTTTTGTTGGGTAAGTTATTTTTTCTCTCCGTGTAAGTTTGATCAGTTGAACGCTTCTTTAAAGCCAACAAATAGACCAGCTTTGGACTCGCACAATATAGGTGTAAATGGGTTGGGTAAGCACAAAAAACATAAAAAATAGCTGTTAATTTGTTTTTGAATTTGAAATCGAGTTTTGTTAGCATTTGCGTGCATTAAGTAATAATAAATAAATAATAATCATGGGACAGTCACAAAACATAAACATTATGTAAATTGCACTTTAAGCAAGAGAATCAGAATGATAATTATTTAACCCCCGAAAGAGGAGCGTCACAGACACAAAGGTGTGGATATGACAAGAACCGGGAATAATAAGTTAAGCAAGCTTCAAACATCTTAATATATCGAAATAAAGTACCATGTTCTGAGAGTGGGGAAATAATATTGTAAAAAAACCCATTCGTTGAATCATCTCGAATTGCGGAAAATCTTTTATCAACATGTCTGCGCTGCATATCAAATATAAAACTGGAAACATTACAAATCAAAAAATTATATATATTTAAAGAGCGTCAAAGAATAAGAGAGAGCGAGAGAGTCAGAGTCAGAGAGAGAGAGAGAGAGTTTACGTTTCTCTTCAGCTCTTTGAACTTTTACTTTTTAGCAAAAAGTTTTGGGGTAATCATTATAAATTAATTTGTTATCAATTAAAATAAATGTTTTTATATATACATACGCACACGCATACTAACTAAACGAAACTGAACGATACGCTCCCGGTTCTTTTCTCCATCTCTCTCGCTCGCTCGCTCGTCCAACTGGCTGGCTCACCGTGCTTGCTATCTCTTTCAAGCAGTCGCAGTCGCTGCGAAACTCGCTTATTAAAAAAAAACTCTATAAAAAGTCTCAAACAAATCACAAGATTTTCAGTTTAATTCCAGAATTCACAAACTGCGGTCGCGCCAAACACACACACAAACACACACACACACACAAAAGTGCAAGTGAATAAATATATAAATACATACATGTAATTTGCATAAATCTTTCGAAAAACGAAAAAAGATTTATATCATATCACAAACGGATTATAATTGACATTATATACACAATGCGTACCTCCAGTGGAAATCATTTAAACTTGGCCTTTGCCTTCGTTTTGCTGCTCGTCGCGCCAGGTAAGATAAACTGTCCAAAATGATATTCAAATAAATGTCAGTTATTTTGAAATCTGAGTCTCAAAGTGTCGTGATAAATGTGATATTGCAAGTTGGCCTGAAATAAATACTGCCTTATGCCAAATATTCTGATAAAAAAAAAAAATAATAATTATTGTTATATGTTGGTATTAATAAATATTTGTGTACGTGTGACAACAGCACCAAAAAAAAAGAAAAAAAAATCAGCAAACAAGCGAAATACAATTTAAATGCAAATTAATATTTTTGTTTTTTGTGCTGATCATAAAATTTTGATTGCATTCACAACGTTTTTTGCATGTTAAACAAGAGCGCAAAAAGCGAAAACAAAATTCACTTCAAGCCAACTAATGTCAACAAGTATTCTAACAACAAAACAATAACAATAGAGGGCAGACATCTACAAATTTGGAATTAATTAATGCAGTTTTCCCATAACATGATTTATTGAATAAATATATGAAATGAAATTGCTTTTGTTTCTTAGAAAATGTCATAAATAATGCGAAAATTGCTAGCAAATTTAACATTCATTAGATATATATTTGTATGTATATATATATATCTATAGATTTCTATGGATATGGTATGCGTAGTATCTTTAGGAATTATAGATTATTTTTATATGTTGAGCCACAATAAAAATAGTTTAAAATTGCACACTTGCATTTTTAATAGGGCTCTAAATCAAATTTCGATTGTTATGTGCAGTAAAAATTCACTTTAACAAACTCAAGCGGAGATTTTTCGGATATTGTTTTTCCTTTTTTTTTTTTAACACAACACACTCTCAATTCTCAGCTTGATTAACGTTGAAAACAATTTAGGTTTAGTGGCATTTGTGGTTTCGGAACATTTGAAATTGTTGAAATAATTCCAGTTGTTGTTAAGCTTTAAGTTTAGTCTAGATTTTGACATTGAAACCGAGTCAACTGCTAATTGAAAAGCAGCTACAGTTCGACTTGTAGTAATATACATATATATATATATATTTATATATAGTATACATATTTAGAGACACATGACGACTGTCGTTTAGCACATTTGAACAACAATAACAACTGCACAAAACAACCTGTTCAATCGATTAGCACCAAATCAAAAAAAAAACAAACCAGAAATTCCCGCCTGAATGGAAAATTAAATGAAAATTGTACTCACGTAATGAAAAAAAAACAAAAAAATATACTTTTGCAGATGTTTCTCAAACAAACTTCAATTAGTTTATTGTTTGTGTGCTTTTTGCGTTCTGAAACGTTTTGCAAAAATAATAATAAAATCTTTTAATGTGTTTAGTTGCAACTAATTATAGTACAGAGTTCGTCTTTAGAACTTAGTTTAGCACAAATCGTTTAGGGTCTTGCTTAACGTAACTGGTTTCAGTCAGGTTGTATGCATAATGTTAATGAATTGTCACACACACACATACAAATGATTAAATTATTATTATTTATAGCAAGTTCAAGTGCGCGTTGCTTATCACGTGCCACATAACCGCCTGCAAGACTTGCGCCCATCAATCAATGTGATTTATAAACTTGGTCTTAAACTCAGCAATCATTTAAACATTTAAATGTGGCAACACAGCGTATGAGTAATTTATAACTACCAAAAAAAAAAGAAATAATGGTTTTTCACACACACATTAATTAATTTTGTATCCTCCTGTTTGCATTGGGTTTAAGTGTATTAAGTAGGCTACTTTGCACAGCAAATTTTTTTTGCTTTACGGCTATTTCGTTATCAGCACAACTTGACAGACATTTTAGGATAAGCAATGGCTAAGCTGCGATTCGGTTAGCAGATGAGTCAGTTAGCTTTTTGCTAACTGGAAGCGCCATTTGGTGGCACTGATAACTCTGATAACGCAATTGACGCAATCAATAAGTTTGTTAAATAAATATTTGCTGTTACTGTTGTTATTGTTGGCGCTACATGCAAAAAACGGTTGCTGATTAATTTGCATGAAAGTTAACAAAAAAAACAAATAGAAGAAGATAACAAAGGCCGATCGTTTGGTTTGGATTTTTGAATGGAATGTTCAACGTTAAATAGAAAAAAATAGATTTTAGTTCAAACATTGACTTTGCAATTATAAAAAACTAATAATAAATAATGAGCAAATCAGATGCCAAAAGGATATAAAAGCCGTCGATTGGATTTGATTTATGGCCTGCACATGGTCTTTGACTATCGATCGATTTGTCATCGTTAATCGTTTATCGCTCGCTTGTTATTCTATTTGCCAAAGCTGTAAATTGTTTTTATCTGACTGTAAATCAAGATCGATACGAAACTTACAAAACAACTTTTATACACAACTCAATCTTTTTTCTTTTTTTTTATTAAATATCCTTGCAGCTTGTTTGGCGGATCTGATGTGCTATGTGTGCGATGATTGTGGCAAGGTGACCAAAGATACGCCACTCTTAACTTGCAACGAAGACTTTTTCAATCAGGGCGGCAGCTCGGAAGCCTCAACAGTAACAACAACAGCATCCACAACAATCTCAGTTAGCGAGGATGATGAAACAACAAGCATGACAACTGTGGCAACAACCGATGCAAGCACCACCACCACCAGTGCGCCAGCAAGTCCAACAACAACAACTGAGGAATCCACCACCAATCAGCCAGAAAGCACTGTGGAACCGATACCAACGCCAGCCACAAATGGTCCACCAGAGACAACAACAGGTCTACCCACGCCTCCAGCTGAGGATTTGAATCGTCAACTGCAGTCTGCAAACACAACACGTCTGTTGCCCAGCTTTGACATCGATGTTCCATCGATGACGGACCTCAACGTACGCCAGCGTCGTGCTGCGATCGATACAAGCGTCACCTATCATTGCTACACGGTGCAAAAGACACGTGAGTCGAACAGAACAGAACACTTGAACTTGAAGTTAATCGAACTAAATCTTAATCTTAATGTTTATTTTATAGTTAACAACACAGTTGTCACAGAGCGCGGCTGTTCGCGTGTGGAGACCATGCAATCGGTTTGCCAGGAACTGCAAATCCAAAACAATGATATACCGTTGAGCAATTGTGATCCTTGCTCAATGAATGCTTGTAATGGTGTCTCATCTTTGATGCGTTCGTCGTTGCTTGCAACAGTGCTCATTGCTGTTGTTGCTGCCGCATTGCAACATAACTAAGTTGTAGAAGGTTGAACTCCGTTACCAAATCGCTCACATCATCATCATCATCAACGTCCCGGTGTTATTTAGTACATAGATTGCTCATTTGTTTAAGACACAGAAAACACAAAGTCATTATGCGATGCGATGCGATCTGCACTCATTTGTTAAGTTAATGCAACCAAAACATTAAATGTAATTTCTAAGCGACACAAACACACGAAAATCGAAATATGTATACACTATACACTAATATATATACTATAACTTAATATGATCTAAAGCTAACCAAATGTGAAGCATAAGACAATTTAATTCATATATGTAATAAACTATTTATAGATCAAACCATAAACAAAATGACTTTTTTTTATACAAAAATCCGAATATAATTATTATACCATATCTATTAACACAATTTGATCTTCTTTCTGACTTGTTGACCAAACAAACAAATCAAAGAAAGAAAACCTAGATAAGAAGAATCATAAATTGTTGACTTTGACTTCTTAAGAATATGTGTAGAATGTAGTTTTAGGGTCTGGGTCAATGTCGCGGCGCATTCATGCTTTGTTTGGCGAAAGTGAGCGCGGATCATTGCGCATACGCCGCATTGTACAAACAAAGAAAGGTATACTTTTAGGCCATGCTAAGTAAATTTACTTAATGCAAACAAAACGAAAAGCAACGAGTACCGAGACACCAACAAAAAGATTAGATAACTCTTCATTGATAACCAAAAACTCGCGCTTCTTTGTGCGTACTTAAATGTTTATGAGTCGTGCGTACGAGAATTATGTATTATAAATTATGTAAAGATAGATATAGATAAATATGATCGTGTGCTTCCACAGAAACTGATTTTCATTTTGTGTACACTTAGTACATATATATAAATATATAGAGAGAGAGAGAGACTTGTGCAACATTCAATTATCGGAACAGAGATAAGCTACCGAACACTGTAATGAGGTTAATGCAGTAAAGACCTTTGATTAAAAGGAACGCGTGTTTGTTTACATTTCAAAAGTGTCTTTGATTCGATAATGACGTGTAAACTTAAAGGGGCTTTTGGTTAAGCGATAAGAACAGCTTATTGGAAGTGAAAGTGTCAATTAATTATGGACAGTTTGCGATAACACGATGATGAGCATTTAATGAAGAATTAAACGTAATTGACGCTTGTCAATAACAAATTCAAAAAATAACATTAAAAAAGGGTAAGTGTTAATAGAAAAAATACCTCAGTAAAAACTAAATGACGGAATGACGTTCTTTCTTTACAAAATAAATATTTCCTGTCATGTTTCCCTTGAATCATAATTATAAAATTGTAACAAAGAAACTACAAGTTATACCTGCAATCCCTTGTCATTGTTGTGCCTTATAAAGATTGATAAAAGAAAAGTTAATATTTACTTTCAAGACCTGAACATGCATAAGATAGGAATACCCTTAAGAATAGAAAAGTTTTTTATTGTACCTTGTGCCACACAAAGCCCATTTGTTATTCAACTGTCTAAATACTATGAATCATTGAAAACTAAAATCAAATTCCTTGCGAAAAATCACCATGAACTAAAGATACTACGAATAGGCACATTAATTATCTATAAATATATATAGTATATATATTATCATTTGCTTATCAATTTTTGTGTCTTTGTGTGTGTGGCAAAGTTGTTAACTAATACATTTCCACATGTTTTAGCTTTTATGCAAGCATTTTAAGTCAGCAAGCAACAACAAGTAAATAACATAGAACTTAAAAATCGATTATGCTGATAGGTATTTCTTAGAAATGTTGAAACAGAAACTAACTTAACTTACATTAGCCGAAAGGTATATTACATAGTAACATACACAATCTTTATTGCTCTGTTTGTTTGTCAACGTCCGATAGTTATTATAAGCCACTTATTGAGGAATTAAACAATTGGAATGCCAGGTTCTTGGAACAAAGGAAATAACCTTTTGTTATTTTGCTTATTGTACCCTGAACCCATTCAAAATGGTTAAAAGGGGTATAATGGTTTTGTGCAAAAGTATGTAACAGGCAGAAGGAAGTAACTTCGACTCCATAAAGTTATATATTCTTGATCAGCATTAATAGCTGACTCAATATAGCCATGTCGAGTCGATCTGAGAGACTATAAGAGCTAGAGACTCCAGATTTGGAACATCAGCTCGCCTTAATCTCTAGGCAGTACAAGTTTGTTTTCGATTTTCGATAACTCTACCCGTTTCTGATATACACATGGGATCGATAACAACAAAATCTTGAATTTGGAAAACTTTGAGACGGCGCTTGAAACTTAAGCCAAAATGATGACAATCTGTTAAATTTTTATTAAAATCCCTTGAAAAACACCGGAGATATGGAACGTTAAAGTTGAGGCGAGTGTTCAGTATGCGCACACATACACACACACACATACTTGCAAACACTGAATGTAGGCGTCAAGTATAGGGGTTTAGGGTATCGTCTAGTCGAGATTTCTCGACCTTCTTATTTGTTAATTAAGTTTTTATTGGCATTGATTAGTCAAGCATCCTGAGGAAGTAGAAGAACAAAAAAATATTTATTGCATGCGTATAAGCACATTTTTGTATGTGTGTATGAAATATTATCAGCGCCGCATAGGAGCGATCTTATCGGAAATATAGAGAGAAAATACATAAATGTATGTATGTATAACCGATATAGCCAGGTGTAGCCAACGGGGCGCTTCGTTATCAACCGATTCGGCCAACCCATGAGTACCACCTCTACCTATACCTATACCTCTACCACCTACCATCATATCGTTGTGGCCCGCTGTGCCAAGTGATAAAAACAAAGCCATGTTAACAATATATTTAATTGGTAGTTTGCATTCGAGTCTCAAACCGTGCTGTTGTCTCTTCCACATTTAGTTGGTCGCGTCAAAAACAAAAAAAAACAAATCCTTCAAACTACAAATATCCTTTAAACCAATAACAAGATGCGTTTAAGCCAATTATTATTGTTATCGATGTGTGTTTTTGCCGCCTTGTGGACAGGTGAGAAATCTGCAATTAAATATTCAATTAAAGAAATATTTGTTGAAATACTTAAACGAAGAAATTCAATTAATTAACCATTAGCCAATCCAATATTATTAAAAAAATTCATTGAAACTGAAAAGAAAAAAAAAATCCTTTTAGAAAAATTTGATATAATCAATCACATAAGTAACGAAGCAATAAAACTAAAATATGTGCGAGTGATAGATCGATCTAATTTCTTTATTGTCTTATGTTTTTTGTTTTTTGTTCATTATTTATGAACTACACAAGTTGTAGTATTTCCAGTATGCGTTATCAGTTGTCATGTTGTACTGTTTCCAGCGAACCAAAGAATCATGGCCATGACCATTATTGTAATTAGTTCATATTGGAGTTAATATTACGTATGCTACAAAAATGTGCGGCCTCAACAAAGTACTTAAAAACGACAAAACAACAAGTGAATAAACTTTGCATAAATTATTGTCACATTTAACAAATAGAACACACAGTTTATCTATAAAGTCTTAGAAGCTTTCTATTTAGATATAATAATATTGATTGTACGAAACATTTTCGAGCAATTTCTACAAAGAGATTTGAGGTACAAAGACAATGTCTTCAAAATCATGTTACTGATTCATTTTGTTTGTTTCTTATTATTTGTAGCAAATGCACTCGAGTGTTATCAATGCAGCGGCACCGGATGTGAGGATTTAGATAGCGATTCTGTCGTTTCCTGCAATTTGGATGATACTACAACGACCGACGACGATACGACTGAAAACACAGATTCAACAACATCACCAGAAAGCACCTTGCCGGGTTCTTCAACAACAACAACAGTAGCCAGTACTAGTTATTCCACCACAACAAGTGAAGCTTCTACAACAGAACGGCCAACGACAACAGATGTGACTGGCGAAACTAGTACAGAATCAACAGAATCATCGACTCAAACCGAAACAACCGAAACCTCGACAGAAACAACTTCAACGGAAACTACAGGAAGTTCATCAGCTCTACCATCAGAATCTACAGATAGCAGCACCACAGATTCCTCTTCTGAAACCACCACTGGAGTCACAGAAGGTGCCTCTTCTGAACCCACCACAGAAAGCACAGATTCCTCTACAGCAGATTCCACTCCTGAACCCACATCAGGAGCTTCTGAAAGCACCTCTGGAGGCACAGAAAGCACAGATTCCTCTACAGCAGGAAGCACAGATTCCACTCCTGAATCCACGTCAGGAGCTTCTGAAAGCACCCCTGCAGGCACAGAAGGTACAGATTCCTCTACAGCAGGAAGCACAGATTCCACTTCCACAGAGTCCTCCTCTGAACCTGCAACGGTCGCTACAGATTCCACATCAGGAACCACCGCATCTGAAGCCCCAGCAAATAATCCGAACATAAATGCTGTCGAAGCTATGAATCCGGATCAAATACTGCCACTAGCAGCTGGTGTGCGATCGGGTCGAGCACGTCGCTCTCTGGCTGCCCAGGCAGCGGATCAACTAATTCGCAATTATCGCTCCTTGAAGGTGGGTGAAAGTGACTTCCGTTTAGCTGCCTGCTATAGCATCGTGATTAAGGGCGGTAAGTACGGTGTACAAAAGATTGTCTTCGAATTAAGTACTTATTATACTCATTTACCTTTTAAACAGAGATTCAGCGTGGCTGTGTGAGAATAGCAAATGGTCAATCCGGTTGCCAGGCGGTACGTGAGAAGTTTGACGTAGCCCAAGATATGGCTGGTGATCTCTGCGATGTTTGCGTAACGGATCGCTGCAATGGCAGTGCCACACTGCGCATCTCCCTCGCATCCCTGATGCTGCTGCTGGGCTTAGGTGTGAGGAGCCTCTTCTAAGTGCTCTCCCTTCTGTGCTATATATGTTAATTTTGTACTATATATAATATACTTACTTGTACAATGTATTTGTAATCTTAATAAAAATATAAAAGAAAACGAATTCAAGTCAATGAAACATCTGAAACCTAACGAGTTAAGAAACGAAACGATAACAAATGTTTATAAACATAAAATTAAATTGATCATTAATTGTTTACAATAAATAATTTCGAAATCAAACAAAACTTGTTGGCTTAGTTTATGTTGATAACAATCAATGAAATTCTATGAAATTGTTGGAAGAAAAGTTATCAAAATATGTTTAAAAGGTACCAAGAGATCAAATAAAGTTTATATGTTTACAGATTAATAAACTATTTGCAGAAATAATTGATGAAGAATAATGCAATAAATAATCATTGAAGGTCTTTAAATCACACCATTTGCAAGATATAATGGTTAATAAATATACATTTATGATATCTTTGTATAAATATGGTTTTGGTGCAAAACAATCACAGCTCTCCACAAATAAGATCTATACTATATATATGAAATATAATCATGAGATCACTGGGAAAGGGTGCGTTTCGCAGAACCTTATCTAATCATTGACATGATTTTAAAAACTTACGGCTGTCATAAATAAGATATAGATTCCTTATGAATATATTCCCCGCATGTCGGTCTATTTACATAGCCTTACCTGTCTAAATTGCATCTGCGTCATTTACAAACTATCGCAATGCAATTTTTTTTATCAAATTATTGCCCTATTAAATGCAAACTTTCCAAGGTTGTGACAATGACAAATTAAATAGTTCGATTATTCTTAAGCTAGTATTGTGATTAATCAAGAATATAGCCTTTGTAATTTGTAGCTCAAAGTTCCATTTTCAAACTAGTAAGCCCAAGGAAAGCTTGCGAAAGAAAGAGCTTTTTTATTAAAACTTCATTTGCAAAGCTCTAATATGAATAAAATGAGTACTGGGTTATGGTTAGCGTATGCTTTAACCCAAGGAAAGCTTGCGGAAAAAGCCTTTTAACCTGAAACTTCATTTGCTTAAAAGCTCTAGTTACAAAAGCAGTGCTTATCATATTTGTTGTTGTACCGTATATTTTATCGCAGTCAATTTACCATTGTTATCAGCAAAAAGGTTGGCCGAGCAAACACATAACGTAAAGATAACCGAAAGTTGTGGATCAGCTCTTTTACAAAGTGTGTTGAAATGAACGGTCAACGCAAAGTAAAACAGTTAAACAGCAACAGTCAAAGGAAACGGAACACAACAAGAACTCTACTACAACAACTGATCCATTCAAAATTGCACAATGAAGAACCATAAATTTAACATTGCTTTGATAGCAACGCTTATCACAATCAGCTTGAACAGCTGCGCATCGCTGTGTAAGTTTTGATTTGATAATCCCTTACTTTTAGATAATTATTGAATATTTTCTTGCTACAGCTTGCGCGAATGGAACACTAGCAGCACCTACTCCGATCAATTGTGCCGAAAGTCTTACGGAGTGTTTTGCTAAATCAGGTAATTAGCTTTATTAAGGTTAAGTTATGAGTCATAGTACACGTATGTAAATGGTACACATACATACATATGCACTTATAGATAAGCTGGTTAAGTTCTTTTGTAGACCAAATACCAAATAATAAAATATCAGTTGGCAGTGGGTATATTGATTATGCATCTATGTATGTAGTTGAACGTGTTATTTGAGTTAGCGATAACAACAAACTTATTACACTGCTGAGTAATACTTTTGTTTTTGCGCAGAATTCATTGTTTGCCATTTAGCTGGTAACGCATTGAAATCCAAATAGGAAGCGATTTCTACTCTATCATATGCATATTCAATAACATTTTCGATTGCAGATGCAAATGGAGTTGTAACGCGTGGTTGCCTCAACGATACAAGCTGCAATGCCGATCCCCTGTGCGTGAGATGCAATACTGATAACTGTAATGCGAAAGTGTTGTGCAAGACGTGCACTGGTGCCACATGTGGTACAGCAACAGCAACTGGAGCTGCTAATCAGATATGTACTGACAACCAACAGTGTCTCAATCAGCTCAACACCGACGGAACGGTTACTCGAAGCTGTGGTGATCAGTGTGACACAGGCACTTGTAAATCCTGCACAACCGACTTGTGTAATGTGGCATCCTATCCGGGTGATTGGCGACAGTGCTATCAGTGCGAAGGTGCCAACTGCAATAGTGTCCAAGCAACAATGCTGAGTGCATGCTCCCCTTACCAGGCAGCGGGGCAGACGTGTTATATGATCGGTACAAGTGGCACAACAATGCAACGTGGTTGCAACAGTGATGCGGCGCCAGCCAACAAGTGTGCCGGTGCGACACCCGATCCAAGTTGCGCCTTTTGCGGAACTAACGGCTGCAACAATCTCATGTACGAGCAGGTTCTGGGCAAGTGCTACCAGTGCAATGATAATACGTCATGTGTTGGCGCACAGACAGCCAACACGGCTGTTAATTGTCCTGCGTCCAGCTATCAAAACACGACAAATAAATGCTACACACAAAGCAATGCGAATGGTACCGTGGAACGTGGTTGCATAAATAGTCGGACTGAAGCATGCAGTGCTAACGCTAACTGCAACGAGTGCACCGGTGAAGCTTGCAACGCCAATGAGACGCCACAATTTAGCTGTGTTGTTTGTCGCAGCGATATCGACGTCAAATGTCGCGCAACACCGGCTGACATTGCCAAAACATCGTGTACAAATGTCGGTAATGCGGAGACAGCAAACAAATGCTTTGAAGGACAATGGGGTGAGTCACACAAAACAATACACACATAATTAACACACATTCAAATAATGTGATTCATTTTGAATGTACGTTGAACACTCGAAATGTTGATAACACAATGCTGATAGCATATTTAAGTAATAAAAAAGTTAAGAACTATTCAATTTTGACGATTTAAATTCTCGCTAGCCCTTTAATTGCAATAAATGCATGATTTATCGATTTGCAATTATCGACTTTAAACATTTTTTCATTTCGTTCAATAGATGGCCTTGTATTGCGTGGCTGCCTCGCTGACGCTGGTGCATTGGTAGTTTATCAATGCTTGAACGATGCCGACGCACGCTGTAAAATTTGCCCTACTGCGAACTGCAATATAAATCCTATTAATGGTGCCTCCTCGTTAAAGCACATGGGTCTTGGATTGTTGGGATTGATCTTCGTTGTGAAACAGTTCATGTAAACTCTCTATCATAGCAAAAAAAAAAAAAAAAAAAACTGTACATACAACAAACTATACATATGATATGTAATCCAAATAAAATACGTAATGATAACCAATATCTATAAAAATGTGACAAATGAGTATCACTTTTGTGTGTTATGAGTCATGTTAGTCATGATGCGGCAGAACTTTACAATAAATCGACAAACAACAATAGATAATTGAAAAGAAATTATTAAAAGAAATTTTTATTTCAGTTATTTATAAATTCTTCGCAAAATGAGTGAGTTTTCAAGATCAAATAGTTGAAGTTCACAACAATTAAGTTTAGCACACTTCAAAATCAACAAATGACAATGTTTTTCAATTGAAGATACGATTTTTCGAGCTTTACTATTTAAAAAGAGATATATGTATATGTTGTTAAAATGCTTTCCTATCTTCCTCACAACTGACAATTGGCCGAGCTAAACAAACATTCGTAACGAGAAATAAACATTAAGATATTTGCAGCTATGATCCAAAAGTAATTAAGATATTTGGGTTAACAAATTGACTAAAAGTTAATAAATGAAGCAACAAGACAAACACTCCAGACTGTTAGGCTGCCCAGGAGTTGAGCTGATCCAGCACCAGGTGGTGCCGCATCCTTGTTGCAGTAAGTTCCATTGCAGAGCACACACAATTTCGGCTCCTTGCTGCAATACTTTTCACCCTCCTCCGTTAGTTCCGATGCACAGCCACGCATTATTAACATCGTATCCCCTGAAATAAATGAAATATTAAATTTACAATATTATAATCTGTTTTTTTTTTATGTTTTCCTAACAAAAGTTATATTTTTTCTATATATTTGAACAAATCTATTGAATACCATAGAAATGACTATGTTGCTTAACAGTATCTGACTCATACTTGAAAGCTGTCTGTAAGGATTTGTCTAATCGTGTTATAACCTACATTTGTCACAAACTATATATATTTCTGCAAGTAAGTAATTCTAAACTTACGCTGGAGCATGGTGTAGCATCCGGTGCGTTTGCCACTCTGAGAAGGACACTGTTGCCGTTTGTTGGGATATTGTTGGCAGCTACCATTCTTATAGCTGGTGCAGCTGAAGCAAGTGCTTAGCAATATGGGTTTGTTATTCACTGTTTCAGTGCCAACTGCTGGTTTTGTTGTTGTTGCCGTGGGAAGTTGGGGTATATCTGGCGTAGTGACTTCCTGTGGCGCTGCATCATCCTGATAGTCCGGTGGATGTGTTGAGTCGGCTGGCAATGCTGCCGTTGTCATTGGCAGTTCAGACTTCGGCTCAGTTTCGGGTTCGGTTTCCGGTTCAGTTTCCGGTTCAGTTTCTGGTATGGCTTGTTGTTCGGGTTCTGGCTCAGCCTGCGGTTTGACATATGTTTCGGTTTCTGGTTCAGTTTCTAGTGTAGGTTCTGGTTCGGTTTCATGCTTTACTTCTCGATCAGGTTCCGGCTTAGTTTCTATTTCGACATCTTGTTGCTCACTTGACTGGGTTGAATTTTTGGTCATATCCACATCCATTGTAGTATTGGTTATCTCTACATCGTGGTTCAACTCCTGTTTCTGTTCCCCCTCCTGCTCCTGTGCTGCTCCTTGCAGCAGGAGCAATGCGATAAATGCTAACCAACTTAGATGCTTAACGTTCATCATTGAATTGAGTGAATTAGCAATCAGAAATGATAAATGATAAATGATAAACGGTATTATCTGTTGAAACTTATTTTGATTATAATTTCACAAGGGCTCTACAAATATGCAAACCCAAAAAGAGAACCACTTGATTTTTGATTTGTTATTGGTATTTGTTCCTGTACCGTTGGTGACTCGCGGGCTACTGAAGCAAGGCCACCAAATTGTTGGCCATATGTCGCTGATAGTCACGCAATTATCCTACTCTAAATTAAATCGATATACAAACTAACAAACATACTGGCTTTACGGCCGACCCATTTAGTTGACCCTTGCCATCAAATAACATATGTATGTAGTATGTATGTATATCTGTATGTATTCATTCCAAACTCCTGGTCATCCTAGCGACCAATGAATTATTCATCATGTGAACATTTGGCATTGCCATCGTGCCAATATGTCCAACTAACGAACATATAGAACTTACTCCCGACAACATGATATGACGAGTATGTGGCCATTTGAATGATGTGTCTGGCTTTGCATTTGACCTATACACACTTTTGAATGAATACACTGACCGAAAAGAGTAGTCTTATACATTTTTGATAAAGTTACAAATCTAATTATGATAAACAAAAATATACTAAGAATCATATACAAAAATCTTTAAATAGTTTCTTAAAATACTCCACTATTATTTTTACAGTGTAAGATTTACACACTGTACTACATCAGAGTTGAGTCAGAATGCATGCAAGTTTCTCCCTTACCTGTAATTATAGTTGTAATATCAATAACTTATATCGTTTAAACTACTTCTTGGATGTATGATATGATTTGTTATACAGATGTTTAAGAAAGTGTGTTAAATTTTAAAGTTTTATATACTCTTTTTGTATCAACTTCATAATCTTAATGTTTTAAGATTGATTAAAAATTATAAGCAGGAGCCATCATTAATAAAATTAATAATTAACTAAGAGCCCATTTAACAAATGATAGAGTTGAGATCCGAAAAACTAAGCGACGATATGATCTCAGTAATGTTTTTAAAGTGATTAAAATATTTATCATTAGAAGCTTAAAGAAAATGTTTTGTTTGGAACATTAAATCAATTAAAAACTTTAAATTATATCTCTTGATAACCATTTCTTGATAAGAAATAATGTAGAGACTTATGACTTACCCATATGATTTATTTGAAGTACAAATAATAGAAAAGTGCATATACTTCTATCAATATAAGTTGTTTGGCCATTGTTCGCCATATTTAAGAGTATACTTATCGAACCGATTGATAATGGGCCTTTGTTCCAGTCAGTTGGTAGATAGATAAGCCATAAAATTGTTCTATGGCTAATCCACAAAAGACAAAGCAATTAATCCAAGTACAGAAGCAGTTTAGCTGCAAGTTGCGAAATGAGTCAACAACCAACCCAGATACTTCCGCTGCTCCTGCTCCTGCTGCTATCATGTAAGCTATATGAGGTTAATGGCTTTCCAATATGTTGAACATAACTATTAATAGGCCTCACCATGCAGCCATGTTGGGCAGCTATTGTCTGTTATCATTGCGATTCTATCGCGCTGCCCGAATGCGCTCAAACTCTGGGTGAAGTGGGCGTATTGCCGTTTAAAGAGTGTTCCACCGAACTGACGTGTGCCGTGTCAATTGGTAAGTACGCCTATCCGGAAAAAGGATCTACTGTTTTAGTCTTTAACCTTTTGCAGTGGACACGATTACGTATCGCGGTTGTGGTGCTGAAACACCAACCGCAGAGGCAACCTACTCCAAGCGATGCTCCTCCAATCTATGCAACGCTGGCGTTTATCCGCCCGGCCGCCTCAAGTGTCATCAGTGTGCCGGTGAAAGTTGTGTCGCTGCACCGGCTGGAAAGCCAATGCCATGTCGTTACCATCACGAGGAGGATCAGTGCTATACGGAGATAAGCAGTAATAGTTTGGCTTACCGTGGCTGTGTCTCCGATACCAATCATACGGCATCTGCGACGGCGCAGCTGTGTGCAATAAATGGATGCAACGGAGCACAGGGTGCCAGGACTTTAAGCTGTGTGAGTTGCGATTCCCTACAAGGACGCGGGTGTAAAATGGATCTCTTTCAGTTGGGCAGCAATTGCAATGTTAGCCAATACGAACAGTGCCAGCAACAGGTGCTACTTGGCCAAGAGCAGCAGCAGTTCTGTTTTACCTATCGCCATCTGAGTCGAGTGATTCGCGGTTGTTCGTCGGAATTGCCGGCCGAGCTGGAGCCCCATCGTTCTGAATTGGATCCGTGCGCCACCGGTGATAATTGTAATGCCGGCTGTCTGCCGCAACAGCGCTGTCTGACCTGCAACTCGGCAGAGCTGGAGACATGTCGAAGCAATGCCACTGCTTTGAGCAGCACCATATGCGGCTCTGCAGAAGCATCTTCATGCTATGCCTGTGAATATTCGGATTGGAGTGTGCGACGCGGCTGTGGTGAACCGCCAACAAGCGATCAGGAACAGTTGCTCAACTGCTACGAATGTGAAGGCAACGCTACGCACGGTTGCAATGCAATCGATTTCACGCGATGTTATCGGTGCAGCAGCGATAATGCCGCCGGCTGCGCCAATTGGGAGCAACCAGGTGGAATATTTATAGAGCAATGTGAGGTGCCGGCGTCACCCTGTCTGGTTTTACACTATGTGAATGGTACCACCGAGCGTGGTTGCCAGCGACAAGAATTCAA
Source organism: Scaptomyza tumidula (assembly GCA_035044465.1). Lineage (NCBI taxonomy): Eukaryota > Metazoa > Arthropoda > Insecta > Diptera > Drosophilidae > Scaptomyza > Scaptomyza tumidula. The sequence continues at coordinate 1,159,270 of JAWNNW010000050.1, forward strand.
CTGCAACCAGGCATCGGTGGCAAGCTGTCGAAGTTGCGAAGGAAACTTTTGCAACAAGGGTCCTTATCCAGAGCAGAGATTATGGTGTCATCAGTGCGTTAATTGCGATCAAGTTGAGCGTGGACAAAGTGCTCTGCCCTGCGGATTGGCTGCCAATGAGCCAGATGACCAATTAGCTGCATGTCTGGAGTTCTATGATGAGCACAATAAGCAGGTAGTGCGCGGATGCCGCTCCAATCGACAATTATACTACGAGTGCATGCTTAGAAGTCGAGACAAAGCGGGTTGTCGTCTTTGTCACACTCACGGCTGCAATGACTCACCTGGAGCAAACATGCGTGGCAACCTTCAACTAGAACACAATGCCTTAGCAATGAGATCAGGGACACCAAAAACTATAGCAAGCATTTGGATATGGTTAATTTTAGTTAATCATTTAATAAAAATGAACTAGAAAAGTAACCCTGTATATTAGTCAGCTTCACCTAATGCAATAATAAAACATAGATGGCGCTTATGGGCCGTAGCGCAGACGTTAATTGACTTATTGCATTGCCGAGCATATTAATATTTATTTTGGCTGATTTATAATGCAAAAAAAAAATGAAACTTCATATGAATGCCACTAATTAAACTACACGTACTGTAACTTCATATGAATGCCACTAATTAAATTACATATACTGCTCCTAATGCTGGTCATCGACCTCGTTTTGCCGCGGCGGTTTGTAGCCAGGGTTTAAGGCGCGTCCACGATGATTGAATGTGTAAAACGATGGGAAATTGCCCAGCGTATCCCAGGTTCGCTGCTGCATATCTACCGTAGCGCGTATTTCCTTAAAGTTGCCTACAATTTGTATAATGTTGTAAACGACAAGCACCAAACTTATCACCGTCTGCAGAATAATCTGTAAAGTTGTCAACGATTAGTTATGATCAAAATAACGCTTTTCTTTAACTCACATCCAGCGGCAAACTGGTCCACTCCTGTTCCGTGAGACGTAAATAAGTGCGATCTATTAAAATATGTATGACAATTAAATTTTGGCTTCAGAATAGAGCAAAGGTTGGAAAAATATGCACTTACGATGTGCGGCGGAAAAAGCGGCATGTGCAAGGCTTGCAAAGCCAGCAAGCAGCAGAAGTTTGTTAAAAAGTTTGCTTCCCATATTAGTTTTGACTATTTAATACACAAAACCTTGTTAAATACGGTGCCCGAATTTCAATGAAAAATAAACTAGCTGAAGTGTGAGAATAAATTTGTCAGTCAGATGTCAACGTTAGCCGGCCTTGCCACCCAAACAGCTGTTAGCATAAAGGAAGCGTTGCCAGATCTCATTTGAGTAAAACACTTGCTAATTCACAATAGACTCTTGTTTCGTACTTGTCTTGCGCCGTTCGCTGCTCATTCGTATCTGTGACTTCGGGTGCTTTGGATGTTTTGCGCGCTTTATTAAAACCAACTCAAAATTCTCCAGTTATTAAACAACCTGCATAACTAAACACCGGTCTTTTTTTGCGCGCGCTTCTCTTATTGAACAAACTATTTAAACTGAAAAAAAAGGCTACAACAACAACAAGAGCAATTTGACGCCCAGCAAAAAAACTCAAGTCCAGTTTGTAGACCCTTTTATTGTGTGCGCGCGTTTAAGAGTGTGTGTGCGCGTGTGTGTTTGTGTGTATCCTTATATCCTCGCTGCTGCCCCCGCACAACTGCACTTGACAGGGTGTGGTGTTTGAAAAAAAAATTCCAGCACAAGCGCAAATTGAAACAAATAAAATTACCATGTCTGTCTCCTCGAATGCCTCGTCCGCTTCGCGCAACGGCAGTGTTGATGATAGCACAACAACAACCGCTACAACAACAACAACGGAGAGCTCAGAGCTGTCGCATATTTTGAATCGACGCCAGGAGATTATCGACTCCCAAGAGGCTGGCATTGAGGTGCCGCGCACGTTCAAGGTGGTCAATGTCTACACCGAATTCCATGAATTTTCACGCAAGCAAATCAAGGACTATCAAAAGACCTTCAATACGTAAGTCAAAATACTTTTTACAGCAGCAAGAGTATAGTTATAGGCCTGAAGTATCCCATTAATTTGATTTGTACAGGGTATTTTGTTTACTTTTACTTGTTTACTTGAAATCAGCTTACTTTTATACTCTTCACCCAATTCCCAGACTCACAACTGCTTGACAATACCGCTCAGCAAAAATGGCCAAAACATAAAGCGTTTTGCGCTTAATTGCCAACTAAATTGCATGTTCGCCAACCCCCCAACCCAACAAGCCCCCTTCATCCTTACCTTCCTCTACCCTTACGAGATGCAATGGCGCATGACTCACAAACCAAGTGACTTTGTCACAGTCACTTTATTCCATATACATAAACCGCACGCCGTTTAAGATTTCAATTTCAACTCACGACCGATTTGCCATGAGTCAAGAAGTGAGCGCCGCTACTTAAACGAAAGTGTAACATATACACATATATATATATATATATGTACATTATATGCATATTTTTAATACCCTTCGCATTGCCAGACGTCAATCAGTCAATCAGTCTGACCTGACACCTCTACAATGGGCTAGAATTACCTAGTTCTATATATATAGCACATTGATAATATATCACCTATATTGATGTATTATTTGCATCTTACATCGTTGAAGTTATAATATTTATTTATTTATTCATAACCTTGAGTTTACAATTGCTTTAACTAACTTCGTTATGCATTAAACATTTTTTAAACGATTTAACAATTAACTTTAAGTCATTTAGTAATGGCTTTTAACTAACAAGCGCTGCTTTGAACTAAGTTTTTTATGTACATTCATAAATTTAGGTACAAATGTACCCCAAGTTCAGTTATAGAATATCTCTCAGTCGAGTACTTCTCCCAGTTGGGTGGGTGTCTCGGCTTACCACAAGCAAAACTGCATCCGCTAAACGATCGCATTTCGCATCCAATGAGGCGACAAACAACAATTGCGCAATCTTTCCGCTTATATAGATAAATCTTGAAACAGTTGCCTTAACAAATATGTTAAGTATTCTTTTTGGATATCTTAAGTGTTTATATGCTTGTATAATATGTATTATATATGTTTTTGTATGGCACGTCGCGTTGATAACTTATCTTTTATCTCGTAGCTCATCCAAATTTTTTGTTTTTTTTTTGGCTTTCTGATTACGCTTTGCATTGAAAATCCGCATGAATGTCGCGAGAGAGACATTCTAAGAACAAGCTACAGATTCAGCACGCTTAACATTTTCTCTTAACTGAATCAGCTGCAAGTGTTTTGTGTGTGTGTGTGTGTGCTTATGCCACTTGTACACCTGCAACTGTTCTGTTCAGGTTGTAGACATATGCATTAACACAATTTCGTAGCGATCCTAAGACAACATAACCCAAGCTACCTAAAATTCCTATTTGCCTACTTACAAATTGGGTCAATCCACAAACAAATCACTGTTTTGAGCTGTGTCAAAACGAAATATTTGTAAGACGAGAATGACAAGAAGCAACAAAAAAATGGCAATTGAAACGAACGTGCCTTGAAATTGTAATCACCAAATGGCAGCTCCACAATGTCTGGAAAGAACACGAAAAAAAAAACGAATTATAAAGTAAAAAGAATTTGCAAAAATTCTTAAATTGAGTTAGAAGATCAGTTTACAAGTCAAGAATTAAATGTCTGATTAATTCTTATTAAATGGATTTTCCAACCACAATTAACAATGATTTCATTACACAGGTTTAACGGGTTTATCATTTTAACTAGCGAATTCTGTGAAGCTGGGAAAAAAAAATGTTATTCAACATCTTCACTTGCTCTTTCAAGTATGTTGAAATGTTGTTGTTGTTGTGTTTATAAACAACAAAAAACCGGCTGTGGCTTTTAATGCAGCATTTGGCATTTGAATTTACATTTAATTCTCCGTCTAAATTTAGCAAACAAACTTGTACAAATATTATTATGAATCACGAGGCTTTGTTGTTTATATAAAAAAAAGAAAAAATGATTGCAACTGATTCAGTAAACAATTGCGCATTAAGAATTTCTCTGAATAAACACTTACACAAAATTGAAAAAAGAATTTATAAAGTACATGAATGTATTTATGTTTTCCTACAGATTTGTATAGTAAAATGCGAAAGAAAAAAAAAATGTCTGCATTGGGATTTTTATTTCCTAGAAATGATAAGTTGAGAGACGTGCTGATTATTTCTTCACGACCCAATTGTGCATACATTTGGAATTGTTTCAAAGTGATGGAAGGCACAAAGAAGAAGATGTAAACAAAGATGAATGAATTACGCAAAGAAAATGAAACTAAAAGAAAAATGAGGCGAAAAAGTGAATTTGTTAGGTCCACACGCCCGCAATCGCTAATCGGGCACGCAATATGTAATGTGTTTTATATTATAGCGTCGTAATTGTTTGTTGATATTGTTGAGATTTTAGTTTCCGGTTTGTATGTATGTATATTTAGTTTATTGTATTTTGGATGCGCCATTTTTCGCACGCTTTTCCGGGTAAGCGATAAGCACCAGACGGGCCTGCAACTTAGTGATTATTGATTTTTATTTAAAGGCGACGCCCACAACACATTAACAATCCTTGGGGCTCGTCTCGTCGTCTGGTCTGTCTACAACTGATAAGGTTTGCCAAATCCTTAAGCAACTATGTGAACTAACCACCACCAAAGCTGACGCCACTCACTCTTTACTCTTTACATACCATTTTCTATTTTGCTTTTTTAACTTGCTTCAGTTCGCACAAAATAACAACAACACATCTGCAAGTGAGAGCAATCTTAACCAATCCTAGAAATGAGCGCGTGTGTCGTGCTTTGTTCGTGCCGAAGCCAATAACGCTATGCTCAATGGAAAGTGTTTCAATATATTAATTGGTTTAACGAACTATCGCTTTGCTGTTCTCATCACTAGCAGCGATGTCAATGCCATGTCGCAGAGAGCTTACAAATCGGGTTCATGGCAAAAGTACAGCATAAGAGAACGCACACACACACACACACATAAATTGCAGACATAAAATTCAGTTACACGCACACGCACTTTACAATTGAGGGGGGTTGCCTGTTGTATAGTTCGTGTGTGGGCTTTTACACACTCTTTACATATATCATGCAGCGCAAGCTTTTAATTTAACCACACTAACCACCCATTATCACTGAAGCATGACCCTCCCCCTATATATGCAAATGATATATAAAAAAAAAGGGTTGTTGCACATTTTAGGATAAATGCTGCGGCCTTTCACAGCACTTCCTGCCTTTGCAAAGTAAAAGGGGTGAAGGCGCAAAACTGCTGCATTTGAATACATACAGGCTTGTGCGACTTCATGTGCAGGTTCATTGACATTTTGCATTTGAATTTGTGACTTTGTCGATGTGTTTACATTGCGATTACACACAGACACAATGCATGCTTGTTGTCCTCTCTTTCACTCACGCTCAACACGCTCTAGTACTCCTCTAACAGTCAACTGCAATGCAGTCACATGCAGATGCTGTAATCGGCAAGTTTTGGCCAATCGATAGCACTCCATTGTGAATGGACTTTGTGTGTTTTGCTTCCGCTGCAGCTGGCTGGCGCTGACCTTTGCCAAATGTACGAATAATGGTGATGGAGATGGAGATGTGCAAACTGGCGACCAAATGTCTGGCAGCCACAACAACAACAAAAACAACGAGTGGTCATTGCAACAACCGGAAAGCTTTCGTCCCGTCCCCCTACTATGAACTAACATGAGCTCACGCCTGCGTCATTGTGCGCGTATTGTGATTACAATTACAACTCGTTGATTGACAGTGAAATAAGTATAAAAAAAAAAAAAAGTATGTATGTGCATGCATACTGTTGTGGTTAAACCAGTATGTATACTATATGTATGAATCTGGTGTGGTCTGACTAGTGGCAATGTCATGCCACGCAATTGAGGAAATATCAAATTAAATAACATAATATAGTAATATACATCATGCACATAGAATCATCATCATAATCGGCAACAGTTCCTTTGTGCTTTCAACTTGTGACAATTAGTCAGTGTGGTCATTGCCGCATGCTACAATTGCTTATCAAAAGCGGAATCACTTAACTCTTAATGCATTGTTGTGCAGTTATAGTTGAAACACTGACTCATACAGCTCATAGCTAGTTGTTGTTATTTTTGTTGTTGCTGTTCTTGTTGTTAGAGTTTCCTGCTGCAACTAAAAATACGCACACGCGACCCACGCAACGATTTTCTTTCGTTAGTTTAGCTGCATCTGCTCCAATTTCGTAATGTCAAAAATATGACGGCACATTGAAGTTTGTTGGACAGTGTAGTTAAACATTTGAAAGACGCATATAAAGATTTTAGCAATCTTTTGCTTCTACTTGCAAGATAAATATATTTTGTTTTTTGTCACTGATTTCCTACTGTAAAGTTAAACTTAACGATTCGTTGTGCACACGCACATTGGGGCAAAACGGAGGTCTTAACACAAATATTTTTAGTTACACAGGTGCATGTTTCGTTTCGAAATAGAAGCCGCGAGACAATCAGTCGAACGAAATAAAAAACAAAAAATTGTGTATGCAAGACATCATCAAGTGTGTACATTTTTTGCCCCTTTAAGGTTTTGCTGTAAGTTGACTTTATACAATAGACACCGCGCTTCTATGTATTGTATGAAGAAATCCACCAAACTCAACACAGCAATGCATTTTAAAGCGTTATGCACACAACAACCGTTACAAAGGGGCCAGTGGACAAAAAGAGCAATAAAAACAACAAAAGCAAAAAAGTTCAAGAACATGAAGCGCTGTGACTGGCAAAGCGTTAGCATTAACCCGCTTGGGCCATCGAGCATAGAGCCAACAACAAAATAGCTTAGAAACATGAATTTACTATTATTGCTGGTTGAAACTAATAGAGAAAAAGGCAAACGCGACTACCGCACAAAGTACATTCGTTCAATAGTAATTGCAAACTACTTTGTATGTTGCGTACCTAAAGGCGGCACATGCACATTCACATACACATACACACGCAAATACAACACACTTAAAAACATGCATCTTATGCATGCGCAACAACAATGGCCAGCTGACCCCGTTATTTGTTGAACTGTACAAACCTACATACATACATACATACAAGTGTATGTAAACAACGTGTGTTTAAATAAGGAAAAGCAAAATCGCATGCAATGAAGCATTTATCTATTTAGATTTAGCTTCATCTTCTGTCTGCAACGTTTATGAAGAAATCATTGAAATGAAAACATTTTGTAATCGATAACACAAATTAAGGCGCAGAGAACTCCTGTAAGGTGGGGGCGTTGCCACATCACCTGCAGGCAAGCTCCTATATGATACGTATGCAAGTAAGCTAGAGCAAGAGAGCGAATGAAGATGGCTGCTAAGTTTGGAATTGTTTTAGTTCAATTGAACAGCTGGAAATCGTGCAACGTAACATTCAATTTTAATGAGCTTGTGTTAAGCGAGCGTAGTATTAATTGGAAAAGAAACCACAAGACAACAACAATCATTAAGAAAAGAAAAAAGCAAAAGTCTCGACAATTGTCAACATTGACGCAACATCAACACAGTAGCAGTTCCAGTAGCCGTAGCCGTAGCAATTGAAGTTAATTAAATGCCAGCAAACGCAATAGCGCCAACAATAATAATAATTATCCAGCGCACTGTTAAATGCGTGGTGACACCTTCGTGTCTTCTGTCTGTCTGTTTTTGTCTGTTTGTCTGTCACTGTTAATTACTTTCACTCACTCGAATGTATTTTGTAATTTGCCGCCGATACAATTAACAACGAAAGCGAGACACAAAAAATAACACCAACAATTTTCTTTACTCATTATCTGTATGTGTGTGTTTGTGTGTGTGTGTGACATCTTCTAATACTAATATGTTGTGAGAAATCGCAATTGAAATTGAAAGTAATGCATTTAACGTAACGTAACGTAACGTAATCTATCTTGTCAGCATAATCGATTGCGTTATTATTAATGTACAAATTTGTCAACAACAACAACAACGACGCAACTTGCCTGGCTAGTTACTTAAATGGCTCGAGGCTTAACTTGTCGTATTTTTAGATCAACTAGTTTGACTTGTTTTTAGACACACAATATATATATACATATATATATCCTTCAGCATTATGGCCTGTTCCAAACGATGCGGCAAGGTCGCGTTTTTCCGCAACATTTGTTGCATCTTTGAGCATCTGCCACACGCGATTCAAGCATCAACAACAACAAACAACCACTTGCGTTTTCTCTATGCCATACGATGGTTTTTCTTTCCATTATGTAATTGCGGGGTAAATGTATTTCTATTTACATTTTGATCACACAATTTCCTGCCCCAAACTTGCTTCAGGAAGTCACAAAAAAAAGACGAAGATGAGCGCATTTGAACTTTTGACGTTAGCCAAAAATGTTGTAATAAACAACAAATAAAAATAAATAGACAGAAATTAACAAACGTTACGTTATTGTTTCTTAACTTTCAAAGCAGAACTTGCCAAATATTGAAATAGTAAAGAAACGAGTAAGATTCGAAATCGATTTGAAAAGTTTCACACTGTTCAAAAGTATTCAAATTTATCGAATGTTTGTTTATCTTAATCAATCTTGTATTCATTTACTTGTTTTCTGAATAATATTTAAGTAAAATCAAATATGCTCAATTGTCAAATAAATCGAGGCTTAACTAGTCCAGCTGTTATTTTCATATGTTGTCATTCTCACTCTCACTTTCTGACTTTCTCGCTCTTTTCACTGCTATTTATTAAGCGCAATGGTTTTTCTTTTTTTTTAATGCCGTGTCATGGCGAGATTCAAGCGAAATTTAAACCTCAAATTGACTGCAAAAGTTAGCCTGAAATTGGGTTAGCTCATAGTACAATATTATCGATTGGCTAAAAATGCGGACAATGACCACAAAAAAAAAAAAAAAAAACAAAAACGTCCTCGGAACACATTTCTGATTGTTAAACCCTATTGTATAGCTGTAACACATTTGAGCACGAATGAAATTATATTGTTTTAATATATATATATACTTTCAGCTATGATACGGCTCGGGATGGATTTTTGGATCTGAACGAACTGAAGTATATGATGGAAAAGTTGGGTGCACCGCAAACGCATTTGGGATTGAAGAAAATGATTGAAGAGGTCGATGAGGATCATGATGGCAAGATATCGTTCCGTGAGTTTCTGCTTATCTATCGCAAGGCACAGGCCGGCGAACTGGATAGTGATTCGGGTCTGAATCAGTTGGCCCGACTCACCGAGATCGATGTGGAGCAGGTGGGCGTCAGTGGTGCTAAGGATTTCTTTGAGGCAAAGATTGAGCAGCAGCTGCGAACGAATAAGTTTCACGATGAGATCAGGCAGGAGCAGGAGGATCGACGTCGCGATGATGAGGAACGTGCACAAAGACGCCAACAATTTCAACAGCGTGCAGCCATTTTTCAATAGATCATTCTATATCAAATATATATACATACATATATTACCAACCTAACTATATAGGATAATTTGTAGTCTAGCGCGTAATCCTTGTGGCGTAGGTTAAACAAAATGCTAAATAGCACACACACATTTTTGGTGGAGTCAAAAGATGCGGAGCAGGACTTTGATACACACATATATATCACATCACATTCAAATATATATACAAAAAAAAAAAACTAATCACATCCATAATACCTATAAACTTTTTCACAATATTCATAAACATACTATATATACATAATGAGCATACCAAAAGCCTACATATTAGTTACATAAATATTTAAGTATAAAGTTATAATGTTTTGTGTTTAGTTTAAGTGAATATTATTCTTTTCTCTTTTGGTACTGCGTTCAGTTGTTAAATTTTACGATCTTTTCTTTTATTTTTTGTTATTGTTAGTGCCATTTTTTTTAACCTTTTCCAATTTGATTTTATGTTCAAACTGCATTTTGTTAATAAATATTAAACACACTTTAGTTTAATGTTTAAAATATTTCGAAATTGTTTTAAATCAATTTTTAGATTTTTTTTAAACACACAAACGAAAAACAGAACACAGCATTTTGTACATAATTATGTTGAAATTTGACGAAACGAAAAAAACTTTATTAATTAAGTTGAAAATTTCAGTATTTTCACTCAACAAAAGCCTTTCAAGCAATATTATTGATATGATTATACATATAGATTTGTTTATGAATTAAAATGGAACGGCAATTACTAAACTTATATATGAATTACTGTATATAGTGCAAATAAAGATATACATGAAAAAAAAAATAGATTGAATATTCATTTATCTTTTGTTTTGAAAAAACTTAAAATTGTCTTAACTGAAAACTTAAGCCGATATTCATGATTATGGTGATGTTAATTCTTCGTTTTAATTCATTATTCACTTTGTACTGATTATTGAAGATATGTGTAAATACATAATTGAAGTAATTAATTGGTAGGTGTATAAAGAACAAAAAAAAATAATAATATTAAATGGCTTCCATGCGATTAGAGATATTGTCCAATCTCTTTCTCATTCAAACCGTGTTTACTGTGCTCTCGAGCGTTGGTGCAAATGTTGTTTCTCTGCCAAGGAGACGGGAGAAAAACGGATCTTCTGACATCAAACCAACATCTCCATTTAAGACGGGGTGCAGCATCGAAGTATCCGGCACAACTTTTGTTCTATTTGGCTGATTGAGTGGCGGTAGCATCAGATTTGGCGGCCGATTCCTTAATGTACACGAATCGGTGCAGTCATTCACCTTGTAGATGCCCACCAGAAAGTTGCACAATTCAAACATGTTGACACGCAGCGACACAATAATAAACTGGGCATTCTTGGTGCGCTCCTGAAAGGATATTAAGAATAATAAATTAATAAGCTGTTAGTTGGATCTGTTAAGGAATCGTTCGTTACCTTAATGTAGTGACCAACAATGGAGACATTTTTAAAATCCAAAGCTGCATCGATCTCATCCATAAAATACAAAGGTGATGGCTTATAATAATGCAAGGCAAAGACCAAGGCCAGGGAGGAGAGTGTCTTCTCGCCACCAGATAAATTCGATATTAGCTTCCAGCTTTTTTTGGGTGGACGCACAGTAAACTGAACGCCCTCGGTGAATGGATCCATTGAATCGACAAGTTCGAGATCGGCATCGCCGCCGAGCGTAATCATGCGATACATTTCCTTGAGTTTGCGTGTTATGATATTGAATCCTGCCATAAATTCAGTGTAGCGGCGCTTGCGCACTTCCTCATACTTGTCGCGCATGGCGTTGCGCTTGGATGTAGTGGCCTCTACGACGCGCAAACGGTCAACATAGACTTGCTGCTTTTCGGTGAACTCCTGAATGAAGCCCAAATTGGGTTTCTTCTTAAGCTGCTCCTCAAGCAACGTTTGCTTATACTGCATATCTTCCAGATTCTCCGCCTCCAGCTCCTCGGGCGTTAGGGTTGTCAATGGCGCTTGCGGCTCCGTCTCGCCAGGTATCGCGTTGAGCTTGAGCGGTTTCAACTGTGCCTGCCATCGTGGTATATCCGTCTTGACTTCATTCATTTTGGCTGCAGCCGCTTGCAGCTTAGTTTCAATCTCAACGCGATCAATGTTACGTTTACTCTCCAGCTGGTTTAGTTCATCGATTTCCCTTTTCACATCCGATGACTGAGATTTCGCATTACTGATGGCTTCTTCGGCCTCAACAACCCGCTGCTCCAGCTCGTTCTTGCGCTCCTGACACTGCTTTCGTTCTTCACTTAGAGCACGCAATTTATCCTCAGCGGTTTTGATATTCTCTTGCAGATTAACATTGCTGTTCTTAAGACGTTCAATGCTTCGCTCCGCAGTGGTCAGCGCCACATTCAGAGAGCGGACATGGCTCGATAGCTTCTCAATTTGGGTGATCACCTTTTTGTGTTTGGCTTCAACCGGTTTCACTGTATTCGAGCGCAGTGCATCGTATTCATTTTGTGTCTGTTGTATTATATTCTCCATTGCCTGCTCCTTTTCCATGCGCTCCTCCAACTGTTGGGTAACTTGCTCAATCTGCAGCTCTAGCTCTTTGACAGCACCCTCATCTGTAGTGTGGCTAAGCATACGTTGGCGCTGTGCCTCGCACTGCTTAAGGCTGCTGGCCATTTGTTGACCATGCGATTTGATGCTCACTGTAAGACGCTTCTGTTCTGATTCGCTGCGTTGAAGTTTTGTGCGCAGCTCCTGTATCTCTTGTTCGAGACGCCCCTGTTGCTCCTGACAGTAGTTGATGCGATGCTGCAACTCCTCCGCCTGCACCTGCATATCCTCCAGTGCCTTCTGCGACACATGTGAACTGTCTGCCGATTCGGCGGTTTTGGTGCGCACTTGGGTGCCCATTTTGCCGCGAATCGGACGATTTCCGCCACCGGACATGGTGCCCGTTTGTTCAATAATATCGCCACGTAGTGTCACAACGCGAAAGCGTTCCCGTCCATAGGCAATGCGTGTTCCTTGCTCCAGATCGTTGGCCACCAGTGTATCCCGCAATGCCATAAAAAACGCAGTCTTAACGCGCTCATCCTCCACCTGAACCAGATCGTAAAGCCGGGGCACGTTCTCCGGTCTGCCAAATGAGAATATCATTTTATAAAGATCCAAATAAATTTACTCTTCGACTTACGTATTGATGGGATACAACTTGTTTCTCCAGTGCTCCATGCGATTGAGAGGTATAAAATTTGCTCGACCCACATTGTGGTCCTTGAGCGCTTTAATGGCCGCCGTCGCTGTATCGTAGTTATCTGTCACAATATTGTCAAGACGTCCACAGGCTGTGGATATGGCGATATCATATTTGGCATCAATAGCGCCCAAATCTCCAAGTCGTCCAAGTATGCCAGGGATCTTGCCCTCCGACTTCATGCGCATGAGAAAATCAAGTACTTTATCATTGGAGCGCTGTGCTTGCATATTTGATGATCGCTCATTGATCTGTCAATAGAACAGAAACGAATAATTAAGAAACGAATCATTTATTTTATAGCTAACAAATCTGGTTACCTCTTCGCGCAGCTTCGAGCACTGAACGGTCAGATTGCGCTCCTCCTTGCTCAGCTTTTCTACCTCGGCCGATTTGGTAATGATATCTTGCTTGAACTGTGGCATACTTTCAGTTAACTCCTGTATTTTGGTTGTCATGCTCTGAAGGCTACGTTCTGACTCCTCATATGAACATTTGAGGGATTCATATTTACGCGTCTCACTGATTTCTCCTTGCTTAAGTATTTTTAACTTGGATTCTTGTACCTGATGCTCTTCGCGAGCTTTGTTGACGGCCTCCTTGAGACCAATCAGTTCATCGCTGCACTTTAGACGTTTCTCTGTCAGCGGCTCCGATTGATCCTTGAGCAACTTTAACTGTTTCTCCAGCTCCTCATTTAGTGTGACCTTCTCCTTTTCCAAACGCTCTAGTTTACATTGACATTCCTCGACTTCTTTCGCATTCTTTTCTGGCAATTTTTGCAGCTCATTGAGCTCCTTTTCATTCTTATCGATTTGCGCTTTATCCTTTTTGCGCTGCTTATTTGTGTTCTCCATGGCGCTCTGAACTTCTGTATAGCTACGATCCGCACCCACCAGCTCCTTTTTGATGTCCTCGCGCTGCTTGACAAGCGCCTCGTATGCTCTAAACAAATTGTATTAATGAACAAATGATACGACTTCAAAACAAAAGTACAAAAACACTTACGCAATTTCCTTGCGTATGATGACCTCCTTTTCGGCACGTTCTTTCTTTAGACCTTCAGTGCCCTCGTCATGGGTCTTAAGATCCAAAGTGCATGTCTCATGCTCCTTGGTGTACTGCTCCAATTTCTGCTTCTTAATGCTAATGTACTTCTGGGTAACCCAGTTTTTGGTGCGCATCAGATCGTTCTCCTTGCGCAAATACTCGACGGCTTCACTGTAGGGCTGCATAAGATCGTGCACATCGCGCTCAGCCAGCTTGCAGCGATTGTGCTTCTCTGTGAGATCATCTGTCAGCTCATCCACGCGCTGATTGATTTGCTGGAGTGGACGAATATAGCGCTGAGTGCCAATAATATCCTCCAGATACTCCAGCATGCCCGTCTCCAGCTCATTGAGGCCCTTGGGCTTCATCATCGAAATAGATTCGACTTCTCCTTGCAAGATGAGAAATCGATTGTGCTCCAAATCCACATGATGCTTCTTCAAAAGCTTACAAACATCTTTGAGCTGTGCACGTTGTCTGTCAATCTGATAATATGATGTGTTATCCGACATGGCTGTGCGGCTGACCACAAACTGTGAGTTGGGCACCGAATTGCACTGCCCATCATTCTCATCCACCACCAGCTCAAAATGAACCGCCACCGAGCAGCTAGTCAAATTTGGATAACGCTTTGAGTTGTGTATTAGTGTAGAGAGCTTCTTGCAGCGAATTCGATTGGCACGGCTCCCAAAAACGAACATCATCGAGTCAATCACATTGCTTTTACCACTGCCATTCGGTCCGATGATCGCTGTAAAGGAATGATGAAAGGGACCCAGAGACACATCTCCCGCATAGCTTTTAAAGTTGTTGTTCACGATGTGCGTTATAATCAGGCGTGGGCCGACGCTCTCCATCGAACAGTGCGGTGGCACCGGCGGCGGTATATAGATGTCGCCAATTCGCGTCCCTCCCTCCTCATCGTCAAATACCAACGCCTCATCCAATGCGTCCGTTGCAGCGGCGTCCTCTTTTTGTTGCTGCTGTGCTTTGGGCGTTAGGCGAATGGGGCCGCTGGCGCGACTGCCTCCGCGTGCCATTGGCGGACCCATACTATTTCGTATTGTTTTTAACAATATTAAGTGCGCAATGCAGCGTTAAGATTTATTTAAAATCCGTAAAACAGTTCGCGTCTGCTGGCGCTAAAATAAAATATGACGCTAAGGCACGGTTGTATGCGCTTGCTAGCCACTCTAGCGGCAATTTTGTGCACTAAACGTGTTGGTGTTTTAAGCGAGTTGGCAGCCCTATTCAACAGTCAGCCGATTTAAACAAGGAATTCAAATTCAAATTATAAATTTTTATATATGTTAACGGCAAAATCGATACGAATAATTACGTTATTCTCGTTTCAAGCCTGAATTGTGAGACGAGTATAATGTTAATCAAAAAGCTAACTTAGTTTATTTATTGTTGAATTGTTGATCGGGCGTAACAATATGTGGCAAGAAAATGTATTAAACAAAAAAAACTCGTTTTCAAGATTTGATAATTATTTTTCGCTACACTTAAGATGCCTTATGTCTTTGCTGGTTCATTTTCGGTGCCACCACGGCGTTGCGAGTGCCGGCAGCGTCGCATGTCGGCCTTGAGGGCATAGCGGTGCTGGCAGACAGTACATTCGTGCGGCTTGTACTGCAAGTGGTAGCCCTTGATGTGCTGTGAGAGGCCATTGCGGCGCTTAAAAACGCGCTCACAAATACTGCACTTGTATCGTCGCTCCGAAGTGTGCGTAATCCGATGTTGTCTGAGTCCGGTCGACGAACTAAACAGCTTCTGACAAATGTCGCAGCTGTGCGTTTTCCTTTTTGTGGATGATTGCAGCGGATTTGATTTGCGCACTTTGCTACACAGTCGTGTCCTATTGTTATCCTGCCGCAGTTTACACTGGATTTCGTGACGACGATAGACGCGCCAATGTGTAAAACTGATGCTCTGACAGTGCCGGCACTTAAAACTCTGCAATCGAGCATTGCGCAGCGGCAACAATAGACAGATGTAGCGCATGTGCTGTCGGAGACCGAGACGCGAATGGAACAGCCGCAGGCAGCCAAGGCATCGGATTGAAAATGTTCGTGGCGGGGGCTGGACAAAATGTTGCTTCTTCTGGCGATGTATGATCAGCTGTTGCACACATGTAAATTTGCATTTGCAACGAGCGCAACGTAGGCGTCGCTTTACTCTGGGTTTTCGCCGTTGACGTAGCTTGCGACATTTGTCCTGCAGGCGACGGAAGCGTGCCGCTAGCTTGGCATAGGCTTGAGTCTGTGTGTCGGGGGCGCTGATAGCTGGTGGCGTGGCAATTAAATCGTTGCAATGCAAAAAGCTGCGCTGCATATCCAATATATCGATCTTCTTCTTGGCTGGTAACTGCGCAGGCAACCAATCCCGCTGCCAGTAATCCACAGTTGGCGGCAGCGACATGGAGCTGCCCTCCAGCTTTAGTGAGCTGCCAGTAGGCAGAGGAATATTTAATGGAGGAACGCTAACCATGGGTGCAGGCGGTGGAGCTGGAGCCGGCGCCTGTGTGGGCGTGGCATGTGCCTGGCCATAATGCTGTTGAAGACTTTCGGCGGTGAAGAACTTATTGCTGCACAGGTTGCAATTGTGCAGGCGAAACGCCGAGGATTGCACCACACTGTCGTTGAGCACCACAATGTTTGGCTTTGTTGTTGTTGTTGTTGTTGTTGCAGCTGGTGGTGTTGGCAACAGTTCACAAATCATGGGATTGGGTATCTGGCTGACATTCGTCACAATTGGTTTGCAGCTACGCGGTTCGCATGGTGCGATTGTTGGAGCTGGTTCATTTTGTTCAATGCCTTCGACTTTTTCGGTTTTGTATTGTTGCAGCGCTGGAGATTGCCAATCCTCCTTGGCGTAGTTGTGCTCTTCATTAAGCAGTTCCGATTGCAGCAGCTCCTGTGCTGTAGGCATAACAGGCACAGGAACTGTTTGCACCTGTGCCTGTGCCACATCTGCATCGTCTGTTATATTTATGAATGGATCATCTAGATTTATAATCTCCATGATATCACAGTTATTTATTATGTCTTGGGCATTGAGCATGGGAAAATCACAGAATTGAAACTTTTGTTCGGTTTCATCATGCGTTCCCGCCTCGTGATCACAGCAGCCCTCATCCAGTCCCATGTCCAGCTCATCGGGAAACAGATTGTCCAAGCTCTCGCATGCCTCCTGTTTCACCCGCACAACCGGCTCTTGTTTGATCTTTAGCTGTCGTCGATATTTGCGTTGCAATTCGCTCTGCGCCTGCATTACAACATCACAGAATTGCGAGAAGCGCTCCAGCTGACGACAGCACTCGCCACAGATATCCTTGGGCAGGGGCAAGCTGTCGTCATTGAGTATTTGCAAGGTGGGAAAGCATTTTTGTATCATGCCAAACAGTTCGAAACTCTTATCGAACGATACGCAATTTGGCGCCAAGGTGCCACAGAAGCGACATGTGCTCTTGCTGCAGTTGGTCGTTGGCGTTTCAGTTGGAGGCGGTAGCGTCACCTGCTCCACTATAACATTAAGCGATTCCTCAGACAATCGCACAGTGGGCACTGCATTCTTTTTTAATGTTTTTCGATTGTTGCTGCAATTAAAGTCGGAGTCAACAAAATGACGACTGCATACAGCGCTCCATTTGGAGGGCATCCATTGGCCACTGCGCTGTGTAAAGTCCTTCCATTTGTGCAGCAAATCCTTTCTCTTGAATGGAAATCTAAAAGTTTTGGTTAATTATTAGCAATTATATTAAGGTTTTTAGACGCCGTACCTGTGAAATGATATGCTGCCGGAATGTACATATTTATCGCTGCAATTGACCACCGCACAGTGGGCGGGCATTTGGCATTGTTTATGCAAATGCGCACAATCTCAAATATGCATAAAAATAAATTAAATTCGTGATTTTAAATTAAACTTCAAAGTTTTGTTTAAATTTGCAAATTAACAGTCTGCAAGAACAGCTGATTCACACGCAATGTAAAAAAGACAAAAGCCGCACTGTTATTAACAGCGGTCTGTTAAAAATTACTGGCAAAACAGCCGTTACTCACTTTCCAGGACACAGACAACAAACCATGCACGATTGTATGAAACTGTTTAAACTTCCTTTTTGGCAATGTCTATGCACAAAGTATGTCAAAACTATTTAAGAGAATTTATATAAATAAATTTCATGTTAATATTTGATTTTACTTATACTACAATTTAAAATTTTCGGTGCGTGCCTGGCAGCGGATAACGCAGTTTCCGGAAAAGAGTGGAAATAAACAGAAAAAACCAGTATTGAACTTTAAACGCAAAAATGAGCAACCAGATGCTGTTAATGTATGTTAGCTCACTGAACAAACAAACTGGTTCTCCTCTTATCAGTTAGCAGCTGATCGGCGCCAAACTACCCCACCACCCACCAACAGCCGTCGATCTGTTTGACAGAAATCTTCAATACTTGCTCGATTAGTCAGCTCTAGCGGCGGCCGTGGGCACAACTGTTAAGTATTCTGCCTGGAAGAACGTGAGCTTTCGGACAAGGTCAAGCAAGGTCTTTATAGTCAGAAACAAGTGAAAGTAAAAACAAAAAAATGGCTCAGCTGTTAAGGAACAAAAGCGTTTCACTTGCGTTGCGTTTAGGTCCCGTTGCTGGAACGTCTACAAAGCAATGTCTGGACAGGCAGAGACGCTGGCAGCACAACACCAAACGGTGCGAGTACATTTTCAACGCATTTAGCGCGTGTGTCAACAACTATAATTAATATTCATTTACAATATGCTCAAATTTTAGTGATTATGATCTCGTTGTGGTGGGTGGCGGCATTGTGGGCGCGGCATCAGCGCGCGAAATACTGCTGCGTCATCCGACACTGAAAATTGCAGTGCTGGAGAAGGAACCAAAGCTGGCGATGCATCAAAGTGGCCATAATTCCGGTGTTATCCATGCGGGTATCTACTATAAGCCAGGAACCCTGAAGGCTCGCCTCTGCGTCGAGGGATTGCATTTGGCGTACAAGTATCTGGATGAACGGCAGATACCCTACAAGAAGGTGGGCAAATTGATTGTTGCCACCGACGAGAAGGAGGTGAAGTTGCTTGGGGATTTGCATGAACGTGGCATCAAAAATAATGTGCCTGATTTGCGAATGATCGATGGCGATCAAATCAAGGAAATCGAACCATATTGCCATGGTCTAAAGGCGCTCCACAGTCCGCATACGGGCATCGTCGATTGGGGCCTGGTAACACAATACTATGGAGAGGATTTCAAGCGAGCCGGTGGCGATATCTATCTTGACTTTAATGTGAAGAAGTTCACTGAGTCGAAGGAAGGCAGCGCCGATTATCCAGTTACCATTCATGGTGGCAAGCCTGGGCAGACGGTTCGCACCCGTAACGTGCTCACCTGCGGTGGTCTTCAATCTGATCAACTAGCCGAACTCACCGGGTGTCCGCGTGATCCGCGCATTGTGCCTTTCCGCGGTGAATATCTGCTGCTGGCCAAGGAGAAACAGCATATGGTACGGGGCAACATTTACCCAGTGCCAGATCCACGTTTTCCCTTCCTTGGCGTACATTTTACACCGCGCATGGACGGCACCATCTGGCTGGGTCCCAATGCGGTGCTAGCGCTCAAACGCGAGGGCTACACGTAAGTTTTAATCCCTACGACAACATCTAACAAGTTTAAAGCAGCTTTCATTCACAGCTGGGGCGATATTAATCTCTTCGAGCTTTTTGACGCACTACGCTATCCGGGTTTTCTGAAAATGGCCAGCAAATACATTGGTTTCGGCTTTAGTGAAATGGCGAAGTCCGCATTTATTAATCTGCAGGTGAAGGCGCTGCAGAAATATATACCCGATATCAACGAATATGATATACAACGTGGACCAGCTGGTGTGCGTGCCCAGGCACTCGATCTTAGTGGCAATCTTGTTGATGATTTTGTCTTTGATCGTGGCACGGGCACAGGTGCTCTTGCCAAACGTGTCCTTCATTGCCGCAATGCACCATCACCGGGTGCTACTAGCAGTTTGGCCATTGCCAAGATGATTGCGGACAAGATCGAGGCGGAGTTCTCCATTGGCAAAGGCAAATAAACAGCTTTAACGTACACTGAAACTAATCCGTTCATTTGTTACTCATTTCATAAAGTTTCGCTTGCTGTACAAGAAAGTTAATTATATATATATCATAAACTTGTTATGCCTTTTAAGAAAGATTCTGTGCTTTCATTGTTGTTGTATAGTGTTGTATCGGCGAATATATCAATGTTATTCCTTTGTCATTAGCGCTTATCGTTATTCCTACTACTGTTTTTATACTGTAAAAACATTTTAACACACTGATTAAAGACATTCTGTACCACTTAATTTGTGTTTTAGTTAAGTTCCAGTATGTGTTTCTTGCCTGTTTCAACCTTATCCTTAATGCCAAGCACTTTAATCTCCTTTTGTAGATGGCCAACCGATTCGTTACTCAATAGCTGTCGGCATTTTTCATTTATGATTTTTAATCCATTCGCTGCATGCTGTCGCATTTGAGGATCACATGTTTCGGCTGCTTCGATGGCACGCAGCAGCCTATAAATGGGCAACAGCATATCCTGATAGTCCAGTAGACTCTCCATGCCTGCCAGCAACTCGGCCAGCACCAACAGAGCAGCACGCTTTGCCGGCACATAACACCCGGTGCTGAGTTCAGCGTCAATAAGCTGCATCAGCTCTTGGAAGAAGTTTTGCACCTGGTAAGCGAGCAGACGGCACATCTGTGCCAGATTCGCATACGCCGAACTTCTAAACTCATTAAGCGGCGATCGGGCAGCGTGCAGGAAACAATTGAACAGCACAGCCTTATAGCGATAACAAAGTGGACCTGCAAATAGGAAGGGAAGATGAAGATAAGAACAGGTTTAAAGCAGGAATAACAACTTTGCATACCAATTTCATTGGCTGCCTTTAAGATGGCTTCACCCACAACCAGACGATAGTCGAGATCGGCTGTCTCTGTCAGATACTCATCGCTGAGCATGTCCAGCACTTCTGACTCCATGATGTGCACTAGCGCAACAAATAATCGCACACAATTGAGGAACGTATAGGATTCCTTGTCCTTTAACGTGCTCAAGGACAATGCAATAATGCGTGGAGCTTGTGATATGAATGCGGGATCCTTTTTATGCAGCGCATCTATCATTAGTTGTATGCCATAGACCTGTAGATGGGGTTGCTGTTTCTCAATGAGCTCACGCGCTTGCTGAAATGATGCAAGAGCTGCCTTAGTGGACGGCATCTTCCCACTAAGCAGTTCCAGCAGTGGTAACAGTGTATTCCTAAACAAAGGATTATCTGTTTGTTTGGCCAGCAGTTGTTGAAGTGGTTGCTTCAAACGTTGGGTGCTTTCCGCCAGCTGCAGTTGCTCACTGTGCTCGAGTAACTCCTGGAACAGCAGCAGCAGCATGAGCAGCAGCGTTTGTTCCGCCTCCAATTGGATCTTTTTGTTTAACTGCTGCTCTATAAATTTGGAGAGTAGCTGCATAAACTGTTTGGTATGCGTCGTCGCCGCTAGTTGCGTCTTGAGTGGTTGATGTCCAATCAGCTGCTGGAGCGCCAAGAGTAGATCCAGCTTCAGCTGATACTTGCCGTGCAAAAAGTCCGCCACTTCAGCTTCTGTCGACAGCAAATCTATAGTGGCTGGACCTGTTGCTGTTGTCAGTTGCTGGAGCATGAGGCTAAGCAGAGCTAGAAATACTTTGCAGCTGAGTGCATGGTCGCTTTCGGACATTAATATCGAGATCAATGTACAGCACTGTTGTTCTATATTCCGCTCCTGCTCCGTTACCTGAACCTTAATCTGATCTGTCTGTACGATCTTAAGACGTGGATGTAAAGTGTTAAATGTGGGCGTTCCATGCACATCCCATTTGTATAAACGCAGCAACAATGGCGGCAATTCCTTTGAGGTCTCTCTGTTGTCCAGACACCGAGTGATAAGGGATGCCAAGTGCTGCCGCTCCTGCAGCTTCTCCGTCAGTTGTTGATGCACCTGCATAAGGAGCGGCAAAAACGGAACAATCAGAACGCTAGGCAAACAGGCAACGCTGGAGCTACAGAAGAGCCGCTGCCAGAAACGAATGCACTCGCACAGCTCTGTCTGGTCCCACACAATTAAGCCGTTTAGCAAATCCTGTGGGGATGTTAATGGTTGCCAGTGAGACATCAATATCTCCTCAATTCTTGCACGATTCTCAGCATCCAGTTCGTAAAGACGCCGCAGGCTCAGGGTGCCAGCAGGAAGGCAATTCGTCGAAGGCACACGACGACAGAAGTCAAAGATTTGATGAACTAAACGCTGCCGAAAAGTCGCCTTGAATCTTGGAGTTGCGATTTGTGTTACAATTTTGGCAACAATTTCCGCGCTCCTTGAGGCATCTATATTTGAAGAAGACATTAGGGCAGCAACCAGGCTGTCAAAACTATGTTCCAAGCTTAATGTTTTAAGGAGCACCTGGTGCAGATGTTGGGCCAGTGGAGCGCACAGTTGATCTGTACCTCTCAACATTAGCAGATGACGAAAGAAATCCGCTTTCGATTCGTTTTCCCAGAGATAACTAAGCGCTGTATTCGTTTGAAGAACTTGATCTGGTTGTAGCTCGTGCATTCGTAGACTAATAATAGCTGATAGTAGATCACTTTTCACCAGTTCCATGGCATTCGCAATGTGAAACTGCCGTATGAGCAACAAGCGTAGAAAAAACTGAACACTAATCAAAACCAGCAGGGAATCGCATCGCAACTGCTCCACTGCGGAAGCCTCCTGGTACAAACGTGATTTGTAGAAATCCGTGTGCAATTGCATCCTTAGAGCATAGAAGGATAGCTCCTGTGTAGTCTGAATGCACAGCTTTAGATGCGCCACAGATATTAAATCCTCCTTGGCATCACTGTGAAAATTTATGTTGTTTATCAGCGTGTGCAGTACGTGCAGCAGGCGTATATTATAGCAATTAATAATTTTCTTGGTATCAATTTGATGAATGTTTGCGGTTTGTTGGAGTCCTGCCAACACTTCTTGCAGTTGTTCTTCCACATCCTGTTGCACGTATTTCTCCAATACTTTTAAATTAGCTAAAAGGCTGGATGGCAATTCTGTTGTCGCCGATTTATGATGGATTGCTACAAAATATATACATCACTTGATAAAAACTGAATTAACGACATTAAGTCATGCAATACTCACTAGGCGCTTTTTCAAACGTTAAATTTTCGAGCAACACAAAATATTTTGCAATATTTATCATTTTGCGTCAATTTTGTTTGCAGAAGTTTAAACGACTAAACCTACTCGTTGGTTTTAGCATTCACATCAGCTGTTACTCAAACTGCGTGGCAGCGCCAAAAAAGCCGGCGCAGTTATGAAATATTCATTTTTGTAAAAACTATAAGCATTAAGAGCTACAAATTAAAATTTTAAAAGCACAAAGTAAAAACAACATTAAATACTTGTTGATAGTAATCTTGCATGTTAAACAAAATAAGCAGCTGTTCCTAAAACTTAGTGGCATTGCCAGCAGCGGCAGGTGATATGCTGGAATGACACGAATTCGTAGATATCTCATCGGAATAATTTCGAAACTGACAAACACAAGAAATCCTTGTCTACTATTAATGTTGCATTTAAATTTTTTATTGATATCCATGTATCCAATTATAGTTGTTAATTGTTGAACTAATATATAAGTGCGCAATTTTTTGTTTGGTCAACATGTTGGAGTTTCATCAGCATCGTGCCCGATTGCAAAATCGATGCTCAGCTCTAGTTTGCATCGGGTGGCAGCCTTGCACAGCAAGTTAGTGAAATCCATTTTAATTGCAGCTTAAATTTGGTCGTTTTCATTGCTGCAAATATTGTAAATAGTTATTTCGCGCTTATGTGTATATAGACAAACATTATGTGCAACAGCAATAAATAGTAATAATATTGAAAACCCAACTATTTCGTGAGCAATATCTTGCCGTAAATTCTGTACGTGTAAAGCAGGAAAATCGAACAACTTTCTTTTTTCATAGTGTGTGTAAGAGTGTTTGTTTGTCGTGTGTGTACGTGAGTATCGCTGCCATGCAAATGCGAAAAAGCGCAGCGTAAAAGTACAAATAGTGCGCAACAACAAAGTTAATAAAACTAAAAAATTCACATAAATTAATTGGCTAGAGGCTGGCTTGAATTGCTCAGTTTTTTTTTATTTTTATTAACGCCTACGCAATTAACACACACACACACACACTGCTGTCGCCGTCGACGCCGCCGTCGCTTCTGCTGCTGCTTTCAGCAGTAAACAAAAACAACAAAAATCGAAAAAAATGAAGAAAATCCTGTCGAAATTCGACAGAAATGAGAAATTGGAAAACTCGCACAACAGCTCCTCATCTAAGGAGACAAACAGTTTCGTTGGCAAGGTTTTTACAGTTGGACGCGTCACGGTCACCGTTGAGGATGTCTTGGCCGAAGGTGAGTGCGTCGGAGTGGGCGTGGGAGTGGGAGTGGGACAGAGAGTGTTATCAGATCTGCCTAAAGGTTCTGTATGTGCGTGCGTAAAACATTACACTTGATTGTTGCCACCTGATTTAAAAAGTGTAGCCAGTGCGTCAGATTAGATAGGAATAAAATAAAATAGAAAAAAAATAAATCAAATAAAAATTAAGCGTCAGAGATAATTTTAATATGGGGCGTAAACAGCTGCCCTTCGTCTTATCGCTTAATTGTCGCCGCCACTTGTCGCGTGCTGCGTCTGACAAACAAAGAAACTGTTCGCTTTAGTTTTTTGTTTTTGCTATAAAAAAAAAATATATAGAAAAATCAATCAATTATGCGAATTCATTAAGCCAATAAACTACAAACTATTTTTTCTGTGGCCTCTTATTCAGGAGCAGACATTGTTGCCATTTTGCCAAATGGCAAAGTTCAGACTTCATATAGGCAAAGCAAAAAGCACACAAGGGCTGTCAATTTCTTTCTTACCAAAATACACTGGAATTATACTTAAGTAACTAAACAGCACATCGATTTTTACAAGAAAGATAGCTTTAAAGTTGTCCCTTAAAAAAAGACAACTTCAATAGAAAAACAAAGTAAATCCCGTCTAGATGATACCCTGAAACCTTGCTTGCAAGTATGTATGTGTGTGTGTGTTAGTTTGTGTTTTTGTGTGTGTGTTAGTTTGTGTGTGTGTGTGTGTGTGTGTTAGTTTGTGTATGTGTGTGTGTACTTGACTTCAATGTTCCATGTCTCCAGTGTTTCTAAACCGATTTTTATAAAAAATTTTACAGATTGTCATTATTTCATTTAATGTTGCAAATGCATGAAATATTAAATATTTGTTTTTAGCTTTTAAATTGCAAAGGACTTTAAATATTTCATTTGAGAAATATACAGAGATTGATTCCTTAATGGAGTCTTGGTCTAATCATCATTTGTACAAATTCAATTGAGTGTTTTCTCCAACTAATCCAACCAATTCGGGCCTGTCCACCTTCTGTATTTTTCGTATGTTGTCCATTTAAATCACTAAATTTATAAAAAAAAAGAGTGTTGAATAAGCTTGGCTGAAAATGTTTTAATAATATATTTTTCACAAATTACCTGTCTAAGCAATCCGTAAACCACCAACCGGATCTGTAATATGTTGCACAACTATAGCGATAAATATCATTATCCCGATCTTTTGTTGAAAACTTCATGTTCAAATGTTGTTTCAATGAATCACCAGCAGTTCCAGAATAATCTCCAAGCATTTTTAACGGATACGACTCTGTCTCGTTGCCAATAAGAAAGTGACTGTACCTAGCAAAGGCAGTTTCATTGTCAAAGCTTTTAAGATGTATATACAATTCGTGGGGCTTAAATTGTGTCAGCAAGTGAATTTTCTCCAGTCCCAAAAAGAAGTTTCCACGCAAATCTCCAAAGCCTTCCTTATACGATTCCCAATCTCGATTAAAGGACGCACTGCCATCAATTCTTCTCTGGATTACAGTCCAACCAGAATCTGCCAGTTTGGAGTCACAGGGAGCTGAGAATGTCCCAATGTTGGGCAAATACAGCGTATGCACATCGGTTGATTTATGCAGACAGTTTGAAGAGATAGAACTCGATTGCACTTCAGATAACTTTAACTTAAGGTCGTTAATTTCTTTATCATAAGCAATGTGCTCGGATTTGAGCTTAGTTACTTGTTCATCATGTGAGGCGCGCAGCTGTTGAAGATTTGCTGTAGCTTGATCATCCTTTTTCTTCTGAGCGGTCTCCAGTTGGTATTGAAGTTTAATTATTGTCAACTCTTGATCTCGGATTTTATTTTGTTGTTCTTCAAACTGTTCCTCCTTTGATCGAACAGACTTTGCATAGTTTAATAACGGCTTAACAACCTTCAAGCAATAGTTGGCACAAGTCTCTTCGTGTTCCGTAGCTTCTTGTTTGGATGGAAAGATACCTTGTTTATTTGGAATACTATCCGATTCGGTTGTTGTTCCAAATCCTGCCAATAGTATTAAATCAACCAACACAATTATTGAAAGCCTTTGTTGCACATTCATTTTAAATATTTAACTCGCGATTGCGATATATATAGGTTCGTTGCACAGCTAAACAGATTTTGTACTAAATGAAAACGGATTTCGCACCGACTGAAAAAACCTCGTCTTTGTCAATTCTTTGCGATTAATCAACATTGAACTCTGACCGATCCAGCACATTGGGTTTTTTCCCAAGTTCTACGAAAATATAATAGAGATAAGAAAATGGACTGCGATCACCCAAACAATAACAGCTTAGTCCGCTTGGTTTTTTGGCGTGTCAAAGGTTATCAGAAGGCCTGACATCATACTCAATTGCTAGAAATGCTGAGAGTGAATTTTTGATATGTGGAACAAACAAATTTGTTTGTAAAATCCCGACTAGAAGATACCCTAAACCCAATACCTTACACGTACAGTCAGTTCTTGCAAGTATGTATGTATGTGTGTACGCAAATAGTGCAGACTTGACTTAACTTTAATGTTCCATATCTCCGGTGTTTTAAAAATTTCACAGATTTTCATTATTTTATTAAATATTTCAAATTCCGAATGCTAAAAGTTTTCCAAATTTAAGATTTGGTGGTTATCGATCACATTTGTTTATCGAAAACGGGAAGGGTTATCGAAAACATACTTGTACTGCCTCGGGATTAGGCGAGCTTATGTTCCAAATCTGGAGACTATAGCTTTTAAAGTCTCTGAGATTGACTGTTGATGCTGATCAAGAATATATACTATATACTTTATGGGCTCGAAAATGCTTCCTTCTGCGTGTCACATACTTTTGCACAAAACCAATATACCCTTTTTAATCCATTTTTAATGGGTTCAGGGTATAAAAAGCTAAACTGCCAACACTACCAGGCAAATAGATATATATTGCCATGTCCTTGAACTGAACTGAAGTGAATAATATCCTGCATTGCACTGACGCCCTTCAATTGCTGAGTGTTCGGCAAATAGTTGCCACTTCAAACAGCTGGCATACATTTGATTTGCATTTATTTGTTCCTTATGGTAGCGGCTTGTGTGTGTGTGTGTGTCTTATTTTCCACTTTTTGTTCGCATTTATTTGTCGTCTATTTTTGCAACTTGGCAAGCAACAACTTTGTTGCTATTAACGCTTGTTGTTGCATGCAACTTTTAATTGCCAGAGTTACCAGCTTTTGCACATACAAAAAAACACATTTGAATGACCCAAAAGCATAAGGAGTAAACTCCTCGTGCCTTACCTACCCCCCTTCGTGGTTGGCCAAAGCAACACTGTAAAGTGGCACCTGTCGTTATCTGTTTTGCGTTTCAAATTCACTTCTCAGACTTTTCTCGCTGCGTTCCAATTTCAATTACAATTGTGCATTGTACATTGTTATTGTGCATTGTTGCTGTTGTTGTTGCTGTTGTTGTTGTTGATATACGCTGCTCAACCTTCAGCATTGATTAACATTTGACGTTATAATTTCACAAACGCCAACTAAAAAGTCAAATGAAAATCGAGCACAGTTACAGTTACAGTTACATAAATATGTACACACGTACATACTCATGCATATGTATACACGTAGTTTCTTGTTGCTGCCCCCCCTTAAATGATTTGTCTGTATGTAGTATTCTTGTCATTGTTGCTGTGACGTGACCTTCAATAGTTTTGTACAAATGTACACATGTACCTATTATGTTCATTTAGTATGTACATTAAATTACGTCGCTTTTTATCGTTCATTGGAGTGGCGCTCAACAGCTGCGGGAGTATGGGGGGGGGGGGGGGTAACTGCGTTTTGTTGTGTACTTGAACAAAAACTTCTATTTAATAATAATAATATACATACATATGTAAATAACAAACAAGCATAACAATCTAAACAAATGCATAGCAATGGCAACTGTTGATAAGGGGTTATTCTTTGTATTTAAGGTTATAGAAAATCGGAGAAGACGCACGTTTCAGATTATTGAACTACTTACTATATATGAAGAAATGAATTAGATAGTATATGACATATGTTCAACAATCATTTCCTGAAAATGACATACATATTCAGATTCAAGTTTGCTCGCTTTTGCCTCCAAACAATTGTTATTACAGCTGACAACTGTCTAGACTTTATTTAGCCTATGATATCAATTTACAATAATGTCTAACGTATGTGTTTTTATACACAGGCGGCTTTGCCATGGTTTTTCTGGCTCGTGGGAACGGTGGAGGAAGTGCATCGACCATCAAATACGCATTGAAACGTATGTATGTCAACAATGAGCACGATCTGAACGTTGCCAAGCGTGAAATACAAATTGCCGTAAGTATTTTGCTGTTAATTGAACATTTATCATTTAATAAGCTAATTTTTTAACTATCGCTTATGCAGAGCAATTTGAGCGGACACAAGAATATTATTGACTACGTGGACTCAAGCATTACGCCCACCGGGAACGGAGTGTGTGAGGTTCTACTTCTGATGCCATTCTGCAAGCATCACATGCTGGCCATGATGAATGCTAGGTAAGTTTTTGACATCATTAAGCGAATGCAATTACTAATAGTACACCTTTTGGTTTGGCAGATTACACGTTGGCTTCACCGAGCCAGAAGTGCTGACCATCTTCTGTGATATTGCCGAGGCGGTGTCACGTTTGCATTTTTGCCAAACGCCCATAATTCATCGTGATCTTAAGGTCGAGAATATACTGCAAACGGATGCTGGGAATTTTGTGCTCTGTGATTTTGGTTCGGCAACGGCGAAAACATTAAATCCTCAACAGCATGGCGTCACCGTTGTCGAAGAGGAGATCCAAAAGTATACAACGCTATCGTATCGTGCGCCCGAAATGGTCGATTTGTATAGCGGCAAAAGTATAACGACTAAAGCGGATATCTGGGCACTAGGCTGTATGCTATATAAGCTCTGCTTCTTTTCCCTGCCCTTTGGCGAGAGTACGCTGGCTATACAAAGTGGTCAATTTGCAATACCGGATAGTTCAAAGTATTCGCGTGGCGTACACCAGCTGATTAAGTATATGCTCGATACGGATATGGAGCGACGGCCAAATATTTGGCAGGTCTGTGAAGTCGCTTTCAGGCTGGTTGGCAAAGAGAATCCTGTCCAGAATCTGCACGTAAGCTTTAACTTGTCTTAACCTCACATAGAATATCAATTATAAATATATATATATAATATATTTTATATGACAGAAATCACCAATGCCAAACTTTGAGCAGCTATTGGTGCCGCCGTTTGAGTCGGAGGCGAAACGCATTAATGCCGCCGCCAAAGCAGCTAAGCCACAGCAGAACGTTTCGCTTGTGGAGGCCGGCACTAGTGTGGCGCCACGTTCGCGTCCCAAAGGATCCACATCGGTGCATGGACAGAATGCGCTGGGCTTGGGACTGCCGCCCAGTCCATTGCCGCGACAGAGCATCACATCGCCACAGCCACAGCCAATTGTTGAGCAATTTCAAGCGAATTTCCCAGCAATGACTGCTGTTGTCGCAACATCAGCAAATTCAACAGGAGTTGCAGTTGCAGCAACTGTGCCAGCAACAGCCGCTGTGACAACAGTGGCACCTGCAAGCATACCTGATGCTGTGAACAGTCTGTTTGAATCCAGCGCCTATCCGGATCCGTTTAATGAGGCAGCTACAGCAGCAACTATACCAGCAACAGCAGCAGCAGCAGCGGCGGCAACAACAACAGCAGCAACAGTTGTGACTTCAACTCCAACTGTTCCCAGCGATGCAGTTGCAACTGAGCTGCCTAAAGATGCTGCTGTCAATGAATTGGGTTTGTCTGGTACACCCACCAAGCACATGCTAACACCGCCCAAGGCAAGCGGTGGCGGATCTGGTCTTGGTGGTCATCGACGCAATGTCAGCGACACCTCGGCCTTTAATAAGTAAGTGACGCAACTAACTTTTAATTATGTACTTTTCTTGCCACATCTCGCTGTATCGCTTCTCTTGCTTTCACTTTTTGCTTCTACTTCGATCGTTATCAAAAAAAAAAACAACAACTTTGAGAGCTATAAATGACGATGACGGATCGTTGCAGAGTCAATATAATATATACATATAAATATATGTTATAGTTCTTGAACCAGTTGATAAACACATTTCCTTAATTGATTTGCTTTGCTTTCCTATCTTCCCCTATTCCTGATTTTCAACACTTTCATTGATGTCAAAACTCATGATGCCGCCATTAGAACCTTTGCCAATGAGACAAGTTTGTTTTTGGCGCCCTACAACAACACCATTGCCATGTCTATGGGCGACGGACCACAGAATGTTGTATCGCTTGCGAGCGCCGCCTCCAATCCAGGCATTTATGCCGGCAGCAGCACTAGCACAACAGCCATCTCATTGTCCAGCAATGAACTGGCCAGACAGACGGTCGATAAGCGCGTCGAGGCCTGGAATCCGTTTGAGGAGGAGCAGCCGTTCAGTCAAATGACCGAAGATCATATATTCGAAGCGGAATTTGACAAAATACGACAACGCGGCAGTCAAGGCAGTAAGCTATCAACCTTTGTTTATATTGCAAGTATAAACTTAATATTAATCACATGATTCTTGCAGGCATAACGGCCAAGTCGGCGTCCACAACATCTACACTGACGCCCACGGAGCAAACGGTGACTTTGCCATCAATTGCAACAGTAGCTTTAACAGCAGCAGCAGCAGCAGCGACGACGACACCTGCTGCTGCTCCCGTTGCTCCTGCTGCTATTGCTCCTGCAGTTCCCTTATCAGCTGTATCGCCACATCCGCAAGCGGCTGTTGTAGAAGATCCATTTGGCTCGGCACCGTTCAGTTTGCCTCCCGGTCTGCGCGAGAAGGCGAGCTCTCTACGCAAAACTGGAGGTAAAGCATGAAATTTTCAATTATAAATGTTGCAAGCCAGATATACGTTTAGTTTGTCTCGATTTTTGTTGCTTTTGTTGCTCTCAATCTCTCGCTCTAGAAAGTGAAAATGAATTGAACGTAGACGTAGTCTAAAATACCCATCCCAAAGTAGAGTAACAGCAACAGCAACAACAACAACAAGAACTACAACCACAACAAAAACTACAGCAACAACATCGACAACCAACCAACAGCGACAATGCAACAACTTCAATAACAACAACAAACTGGGAGAAAGCTGCGCCAAATTCCTCTAGAATAAATCTTTAGATGCAACCCGTAGCTGTTGAGCTCCTAGTACAAAACAAAATCGACAGCAATTGGGAGAGAGAGAGAGCGTAAAACGAGAGAGAAATGAGAGAAAGTGTGTGAGGGAGAGAGATGGAGGGAAATGGGTGTAAAGGGGGGCGGGACGGAAAGCTTTAGAGTGCCATAGAACCGATGATAATGATTCCTCGATCATTGCTTACTTAATAGAGATTTATACGTATATATACATAATATATATGTATTAAAAACTATACAATATTTATTGTAAATATACAAAAATGCACTCAAATTACTAACCAACTGATTGATGTGCTGCAATAAGAAACAAACATTTGTTGTAAATACATACACACATTTACTTATAGTACCTATATATATATATATATATATATTTGAACAACAAAAAAAAACTTTACTTTACCAACAAAATGATCTAATATATATATATACCTTCAAACTCCAATCTAAGCGCTTCTAACAATACAAATATTGGTGCTGGTTCTATGCTAGAGAAACAATTATATAACTATTTAGTCCAAAAAAAATTAACACTTATTAATTAACAAACAATAGTAATTAGTGGTTGTGGTTTTAATTTAACCAAATATATATATATGTAATATTGTAATATTCTTATTTCTGTGTGGCTAAATAATTCGATTAAATTAAAAATATAAGGACAAATTTCAATTCAAAATTTTAATATTGAGCTTTAAGCTTTGCAACATATACTTTTCTCATATTGTTGTCTACCTATTGTACTCTATCATGTGCTATATAGATATTTAAATTTGTGTGTGGGATTTGTTAACTAAGCATTAAGCATTATTTATTAATATCAAACAATTCATATAGATGATAAAGATGAATATGTTTTTCATTAAAGCAATTATTTGCTGCATATCAAAATTAATGTTTAATTCGTGCAATTCTAAAGACTAATGCTAAACAACTAAAGATTAGGTATATTATTCAGCTATTGCTCAAAAATAAAAAACAAAAATTATTTTATTAATTTCATATCGTTCTCTTAAACTTTATCCCACGACTTCTTTATTTTTTATTTTTTTTGGCAAGTTTGCGTTAAGGTGCGTTCACTGCGGATGTGGCAGCAATTAAACAAATGAAAATCTATGTCCAATCAATGCTAGACAATATATTTATATATATAAAACTAAATATATATATATTTATTCGCACAACAGTCCACAGGCAAAAGAGATTTATCGGTCACAGTAAAAAAAACACAATTTAAAAAAAAAATGTTCAACTTAGCTATAAAAAATAAAAAGATGAAAAAAAATCCTGTTAATACTTGTATATACATATTATGTTAAACAAAACGAAAAATCGAGCAATAACAATTGAAAGTATTATTCCAAAGAGCTAAATTCTAGTTAATAAATATGAAACGATATATTACGAACAAAAAGTAAAGAACAAGCGCAATGAAAGCAACAAAAGTCAGGTACATACACATAACTAGCAAAAATCGACAGATATATATACAATAATAAAAACCATCTATATTTATAATACAACAAGTTGGATGAGCCAGAAACGCGGAGCTTTATTTTTAAGTCACAAAAAAGAAACCGAAAACCCAAAATGTTGAAATTGTATGAAAGTTAAGGAGCGTTTTAAACTGATTTCAAATGCAATAAACAAAACAAAAACAAACCAAAATCAAATTCAATTAGCTTAATTAAGCAACTATTTAGTTATTAAAATGGGATATTCAATAATATTTACTAACACCAAAAAGGGTTATGCACAGTATAGTTAAACTTAAAAATCGTAAAAAATCCTAAAAAGCTTCTTTAAATTTTTTTCTGTTTATTTTTCTATAGTTTACTGTGCATAGCAACTTGTTATCCATTTTGTATCCATAGATATTATTTAATCCACACACATACACATACACACACACCAAACCAAGGATGACATCAATATCTACAGCCATCAAAAGATCGCGTTCTCTTCGTTATCACATATTAAAAAACTAATCCTAAATGTTAGACATATCTCATTCCACTCACAATAACATAATATTCTCACTCACATAACAAGAGAGATACTTGTGCCACCAAAAACACAATCCAAATCTCGTAACTAGTTCGTAATCTCATTACCTTACTGCATAAAACGTACTTGATCTCATTCACAGCGAAATTCATCGTTAGCTGCCCATCGGGCGGAGTAACGCCAATTGCCACAGCTGGCGGCAATGCGGTCTCATCCAGTTCATCCAAGTGGCTGCTCTCGCCGACGCTCGAAGAGGACAAGACCTCATTGATAAGTAAGCTCAAAACGGATTCGGATGACCTCGGCTTGCAGACGGAGGGTGGAGGTGCCAGCAGCTTTGTCAAACTGCCGCTGGATGATCGCAACAAGTATGAGAAACTGCGTAGCAATGATCAGCCCACATCCGATGACTCCGATTCGGAGTTCTTTCAGCAGGATAGCGATGAGGGTGGCAGCAATAGCAACAAGAAGGGTGCAGCAATCTTTAAGCAGATCGTTACCAGCAACATACCCGAAACTATACACAAAATACAACAGGTTGCCTATCACAAGGTGGACAAAACAACGCATTTGCCCATCGTGAAGAAGTTGCGACAAACCGCCACCACAAAGCGACCCTCATCCTCCGCCCAGCAGGCGGCACAGCAGCTAAATCTAATGGCAGCCGCTGTCGCAGCTCAGGCAGCTCAAGCAGCTGCAGCTGCCCAGGCGGTGGCCAACAGCAATACTGTGGAATCAGATGACGATGCTGATTCGATTGGTTCGGCAAGTGATTTGCGTGCCGAGGACGATGATCTCTTTGATGAGAATCCACGTGCCTCGCTGGCCAAACTGCGACGTCCGCCGCCGCTCGACATGGATGGCATTAGTGAGAGTGTGAAGACCTGTTCCAGTTCGGCATATCATGCGGAATGCGAGAGCGTCACCACGCACGAGGATGATGTGCGCAGTCGTGTTGTGGTCAAGGTGCGACTGCGCAAAAAGGATCGTGCCGCTGCAGCAGCTGTTGCCGCTGCCAGTCTGGCCGATCCCAATGCCTCGGGCACAACAGGCGTCAGCATCAACAATGATGAACTAAGTCCCACATCCAGCGATTTGTTGCACAAGTTCGGAGATCGACCGCTGCTGCTCGACGATGAGCTGGACTATGGTTCGGCAGAGAGTAAGAGCAGCAATGAGTCATCTACCCAGGCAACAGCAGCCCCGGATAAGGAGGAGGAGGAAGCGGAAGAGCTGGATGTGTTTGCCATGGCGCCGTTTAAGCTGCCCGTAGGTAAGCCGCCGAAGCGTGCACCCAAACCAAGACCACGACCCAGCGAACCCGAAATGTGGACCTCGACGCCGGTCAAGACCCAATTGCCCAAATCAGCGCAATCCGACTGCAACTTTGCCAACTTTCCGGACCACCAACCGGTGGCAGTGGAAGCGGCAGGGGCAGGGGCAAGGGCAACCGAACCACAGCTAGATGAATTCAATGAGCCGATTTTTAATCCATTTATTGGCTCGGATCAGCGGGATCTCTTTGGCTCCGAGCCATTTCCACAGGTAATTCGCAAATGTGTTGTTGTAACCACGCCACTTGAACAACCAACGCTCCAGCTCCAGCACTATCCCAAAAGCAGCAACAGCAGCAACAACAACAACAATAACAATATGCATAACAATAATAATACGATCAAAGTTAATCCAGTCGTCTCCAATCAGCTGGTGACGATCAATCATTCGATTATTATAAATAAAACACCTGAACCGACATCGACTTCGACTTCGACGTCGACGCCGCTGTTAAATAATAATAATCATAAGATTATCAACAGCATCAGTAGCGTCTATGTGAATGTGCCACCTACCGCTCCAACCAGTTCCATCACCATTGCAACACAAGCAGTTCCAACTCCAACAACAACAACAACAATAGCCCCACCAACAACCACAGCACCACTACCTCCAGTAACAGTTCCCACAACAGCACCACCAGTACCAGTACCACAACAACAACAACAACATCAGATCCAAATGCAACCACAACATTTAAAACCGCTGTTGGCCATCGCTGATAATGGTTTTGTGCAAATCTCTCAAGATCGCTGCTCGGACTTTACGCCAGACGATGAGGAGGAGCCGGTGGTGTTGCGTTCCGCCGATCTGGCTGCCGAGAGAGATCCTGATGAGATCCCCCCAACCCCGGCTGTTAAGCCCAAAAAGGAAAAGTCCCATTTGGCTGTGAGAGCATTGCCCGCCAAGCTCACCCAAAAGGTCAAGGGGCATGCGTATAAAAAGGTCAGTGCTGCCGCTTTAGGCTCCACCTCATCCCTTAGCTCCGGCAGCAAGCAGAAACATCAACGCCTTCAATATCAATCCCATGACGACGACGACGACGATGATCATCGCACCCAGGATGAGAATCGTATTGGTGGCGGTGGAGCAGGAGGTGTTGGCACAAGCACTAGCAGCGGCAGCAGCAGCAGTCGCAATTTTCAATCAAATACCATACAAAACTCGGCCAAGACCGGCTTTAGTAATATGAGCTTTGAGGATTTTCCATCGGATCAGGAAATCGATCGCATGTCCAAGACAATACCGTTCGAGGTTGTGCGCAAGGAGAAGATGCTGCTGGAGGCGGAAAAGAAATTTGGTTCGCTTAAGCGGCGTAACAATCTCTTCTCTTAAACAGAGAATCGTTGTTATCGATTATCGGTTATCGGTAAAGTGGTCGCTCTTTCAGAAATATATATAGGGTCTTAAATTGTATGTGTGTCAAAAGTCTATATAAAATAGATTTGCTTGATAAGATATTTCTCAATTATGTCTCTTAAGTATATCATTCCAAACTCTAAGCCAAAAAAAAAAAGTACAGTTCGTTTAAGTTAAAAGTGTTATCAATTATCGAGCGACCACCACATCGAACGGAAAACTCCTATAAAACAGAGTAGAGACTGGAACTATCTTATCCGGATAGACGATAAAAAGCTTTAGTCTTGCTTTGCTATTATACACTCTTCTCTTTTAAGTTGTCGGCTTTTGTTCGTTTTATACGATTTATTTCTATATCATTTGCATTTTTTCGCACTCATTGCAGTTAGCAGCCGCCACAAACACAAAGACAAATCCACACACAAATACACACACAATGAACTTCCATGCACGTAACCCTATTTAACTATAACTATACCTATTTATATATATATCTATATAAAAATATATATTTAATATACCGTGTACCGTTGTTAGCACGGGCAGATCATGTATTTTTTGAGCAAAGTATTTCTCTGGTCATTGAATCCAGAGCTTGAAAACTTTTGAGAGAGAGAGAGAGAGAAAGGAAAACCACAGCTGACCTACAAATGGAAAACAAAAATCTATTATTACAACCAACTAATAAACAATTGATATATCTCTACGATAACTGTTATGTAGTGAACATGAAACTATAAATTCAATTTGTACATTAGTTATAATACAATTATTGCAAATGATTAACAATAACAAAATGGATTTAGAATTTATAATTTACGATCGCGTAAGTTTACCAAAGTTACATTTATTGTTTAATGGCATTTTTCCAATTGATTTGCTTTGTCAAATTTACTATTATTTATTTTCTATATACTTATAAATATATATTATATACAAAACTTCAATGTGATTCTAATACCCTAACACCCAAAAAAAAAATGAGATCAATTATAAACAACAATAACAAACAACAACAAAAATATATATATATACTAACAGCCGTTTTTGAATATGGCAAATTAAATTCGTACTCAACTTGTTTATGAATATGTATTATTATCGACTATACAAATTATCAATATGTATTTATATATATATAAACTTATTATTCTCAGCGAATAAACTTGTTTCTCCACAAATTAAACAGTGTACTGTGGCTTTTTATATGTAATCTCTTCATGGGAAATTACCTGCTGACAATAGCAAGTGCGCGAACCAGTAAACACAAATGAGGTTGCTACATCGGCTAAATTACCCTTAGTCACAAAGAAACATTGCTTTGTGCCTTTTTATATTCACATTTATGAAACTACATTAAGGTTTATCTAAATTCCAAACACTTGATATATTTACTTAGAAGAAACCTGTTAGATACTTTCAATAACAAAAAATATCAGCTATCCCTTTTTTTTATTAAGTGTCAGGTGCACGTTTATTTTGGCTGCTACTGTCTTTGGTTTTGCAAAAACAGCAACTGTAAACAATAATCAGCTGTGCGGCGAGGAAGTGTTTGTGTATGCCTATAAGCATGAATGAGAATGCGTAGGAGAACAAAATAAGAACGGCATTTGTAAATATGTATGTGTGTGTGTGTGTGAAGAAAAGTTGCCAGCACCGATAAATAAAACAGAAAAAGCGAGCGTAGAACATAACAACAAAGCAAACTCAGTAAAATTCACAATCTCACGTACTACGTCAATGTAGATATTTTTACAGTAAGCGAATCTAGCCACAATTTTAAATCGTATTACAATCATATTAAATTCATTATTATCCACACTTAGCGGCACCAAAATACATTCGAAATAGAATATGTTGCCAGCATTTACCGGAAACTGGAGTCAGGTGTTGGCAAAACCGCGCGTTTTAATAAAATGTGGCGGCTTCTCTAGCCAATTGGCGCGCAATGTTAACGAAAGGGTGGACGGCGATCCATTGTGGGGCTCGCGATTCGATTGCACCCAACCTGATGCTGTAGTAAAAACGCATTTGGACTTTTTGCGCAATGGCGCCGATATCATACTGACCAACACATATCAATCCAGTGTCGAGGGCTTCATGAAGCATCTGGGCAAGACGCGTGAGGAAAGTATTGAACTAATCGCTAAAAGTGTTCACCTTGCACGCGAAGCTAAGACCCAATATTTGGCTGAACTGGCTGAGAACAATGCCAACATTGTCGCTGATTTGCCTTGGATATTGGCCTCAATCGGGCCATACGGCGCCCATCTGCACGACGGCTCCGAATACCAGGGCAGCTATAAGAACCGTGTAAACTTCGCCGAGCTGCAACAGTGGCATACCACACGCATTGATACCTGCTTGCTGGCGGGCGTCGATGGACTCGCTGTCGAGACTCTACCCTGCCGATTGGAAGCCCTTGCCGTCACCGAGCTTATTTTGACCAGATCGGCTACAGCCAAGTTTTGGGTATCCTTTCAATGCAAGGTGAGCGTTTTCCTCAAACTATATACACAGCAATAAAACATATTCCAACTGTCTTTTAAAGGATGAACACCATCTGGCACATGGTGAATCGTTTGCCGAGGCCGCTTTGGCCGTTTGGCGCCTAGTTGAGAAGTATAAGGCGCAAACCCGTTTACTTGGCATCGGCGTCAACTGTGTTAATCCCAGCTATGTAACGCCTCTCCTTGAATCTCTACTCGCCATACTGCCAAAGGGTGAGCAACCGCCGCTGCTCGTCTACAGCAATCGCGGTGAGGTGTACGATGCCGAGAGTGGCGACTGGACAGGAACTGGCTTGAATGTCATCGATTTTGTGCCACAATGGCTACAGCTTGGTGCACGCATCGTTGGCGGCTGCTGTCGTGTCTATCCGGATGACATACTTAAAATCCGCAATTATGTTGATAACATCGCTCAGCAACCACAATCGGAAATCCAAACATCATTAGTTATATAATTTCTCTGGCCTAGACCCACATTGTGCTAAACTTATAAGTGTTACTATCTGTGCGAAAATATGTTTCGACTACTTGAATTTGATTCCCGAGCACAAAGTACGAATACTTTTGCTAAATTTATATTATCTTTTTAGTTTTTCATTCGACGAGTGGCTTAAGAAAACACTTAATATTTTAGTTTTTGAAACACTTGGCTTAGATCCATTTATCATATAGTTATAAGAATGTATTTCTCAGGTTATAAACAAAATCATATCGTTAAATTGAAACTGACTTAATAAACACAATTAATTCATTTGCTTTTATATGTCAATAAAAAAAAAAAGAATTATTTTTTTTCTGGCTCTTTTTTTTCCGCTTCGAGTACATCTGTGGTTGGCTTAGCCATATGTTCACCGTTATGTATTCACACGACAATGTTCGCGGTGGCAAAAAGTTGTGAAAAGGTTATCAAAGCAGACGCTGCCTGATTGTTTGTCCGGTGCCAGACGAACTTGATTTATTTACACAATCCGGCTGGTAAACAATAGATTAGTAATTCATTAACTAATCAATAGTGTAGTACTAGTACCTTTGTGTTTTGTTAAATACTCTTGCAAAAGTCTCAAAAAGAAAAAAGAATTTATTATTATTGCATCAGATTTTGCTTATCTTCAAGCCGGCTGAGACAACCCAAACTCACTTTTGAGATGTTTTTGTCCACGTTAATTAAAAACAAAATATCAAAGTTCAATATTATTTGAAAATAAATATTGTTGTAGGTCAAAAACATATTTTTCGCGTATATATATTGCAAAACAAATCAGTAATATATGTTACTATGTACTGTTTATGTTGTTATTTTAAAGATTGCCTTTGCTGTTCCTAGATCAATGCCCGCCGGCAACAGTTGTTGTTATTATATATGTACGTACATATGTACATACATACATATATATTTATTATGTTTGAAGTTAGCATTTTTTGTGATAAGAGCAACCTATAAAAGCAAGTGAACAACACTTTAATCTTCTACATTTAGTTTGAGCTCCAGACCGAACGGAATACTAAATTTAATAAAATACAAAATAAAAATTGTTCGCTGTTTGCGTTGCGTCGCGACTTTCGAGAAAACAAATCAACAAATCTATTTTAATCAATTACAAGCTATATTTATAAGCTTCTCAAGGTGAGCGAGTTTGTGTGTGTGTGTTAGAAAAAATCTTCCACGATTTTTAGAACAAACAAATATTTAGTTTTAAAGCTCAAGTTCCACTTAATGGTTCGTTGAACTGCTTTTGTCGTTGATTGGACCCAAGGTTACAGGGCTAATAGTTTCAGTACATCTGTTCCTAAACAACAACACTTAACACTTATCAGCCTGTCCAGGTGTCAGGGCTGACAGCACAAAAAGTGCCAACAGCTAAAAGGTCGAGAAAAACAGCAGCTGGTTCTGCTGATGCTGATAAGCAACCTTTACAACGATGTAAAAAAAGAAACTCGTATCAGCAAGTACTGCTATATATACTATTGCACTTTTCAGCAAACACTTTAATCATGGGCTTGAAACGATTGCTGGTTAAAGATGGAGGTTTTGGCACACAGATGACCGTGCATGTTGGCAACTCGGTTGATGGAGATCCATTGTGGAGTGCACGGTTCAATGCCACCAATCCGACAGCGGTCATCAATACCCATTTGGATTTTTTACAAAGTAAGTGATTAACATACTCATACACGTGTACATGCCTACATAAATATTTTAATAAACAACCGTTTTTGCGTTATCAATTTGTGCGATAGATGGCGCTGATATGATATTGACAAACACGTATCAGACCAGTGTCGAGGGTTACATGGAATATCTGGAGCTAGATGAGGAGCAGAGTGTTGAGTTGATCAAAAACACGGTGCGTCTCGCGCACATTGCCAAGGAAAAGTATCTGACGGAATGTTTTGAGGCACAACTGGAGGTCAACGAAGGTAGGTCAAATTATAAATTATAATCTTCAAACGTTTAATGAACTATGATATTCTGTACAGGTTACCCGCTGATTATAGCCTCGATTGGACCATTTGGTGCTCATCTGCATGATGGATCCGAATATACTGGCAGCTATGCTGATTTTGTGCCAGCAAAGACCATAACCGATTGGCATCGCGCCCGGATTGAGGCGTGTCTGGAGGCGGGAGTGGATGCTCTAGCCATCGAAACGATACCGTGCCAAATGGAGGCTGAAGCTCTAGTGGAGATGCTATGCGATGATTATCCAGAAGTGAAATTCTGGGTTGCATTCCAATGTAAGGATGAGAGTACGCTGGCGCATGGCGAAGTATTTGCTGAGGCAGCAAATGCGATTTGGGATATACTGCGAGAGCGCAAGGCACTGGACAAATGTCTTGCTGTGGGTGTGAACTGTGTGCATCCCAAGTTCGTGACGCCACTATTTAAAAGCTTGAACGGAGATCGCAATGCCGAGGAACAAATCCCATTAGTTGCATATCCGAATAGCGGTGAGGTTTATGACGTGAACACTGGTTGGGAGGGACGTGAGCATTGTGTGCCGCTTGCGGACTACGTGCCGGAGTGGTCGCAGTTGGGTGCAGAAATCATTGGCGGCTGTTGCAGAACCTATGCCCGGGACATTCGACACATAAGCCATGCCGTGCACGAAATAAATAAGCACAAAAAAGTCGCTTGATTTAAGAATTAAAGTTAGTAGTTAAATTTAGGTTTTAAATAAGAGTTTAAAAATTAAATAAAAATCTAAAATTAAATTTGTATGGTGTGTTTGTGATATTATTTGCAACAGTAACGCAGTTAATAGCAATCATCTCTTTCAAAACAAATACATTTTCTCTTCATGTCAGTCAACATAAATTTCTTAGCATTTACAAAATCTAAAGTCCAAATCAACAATAGTTCAAACAGAAATGAATTTATTTTAATGCTTTGACCAAACTTAGTTCAATGTAACGGTACGCGTGCTATCGTAACTATCGATAACATGTGCAGTCGCCATTCACAACACAGCCTGATTTTAATTTACCTTAACAGTTGGCAGCACTGCACGAATGACATTCGCGAAAACGCCGCGACCAGAACAAGCTTGCATTAAATTTTAGCAAATACATTTTAGATAAATTTGGTACTTCAGAGACCCAACAAACACACAAGCACAATGCTGATCAAAGTGAAGGTAAGGTCAACTCCGGAACAAAGAGTATATTTGCAAAGCCACCTAAATGATGCACCGTTAACCATGCGTCAGCTTTGGCGGACAACAACAATAAATTTACAGCAATATAGATTTATTAATTATTTGCAATTCCTGTTGGCAGACACTGACTGGCAAGGAAATTGAGATCGAT
This sequence comes from Scaptomyza tumidula, assembly GCA_035044465.1. Lineage (NCBI taxonomy): Eukaryota > Metazoa > Arthropoda > Insecta > Diptera > Drosophilidae > Scaptomyza > Scaptomyza tumidula. Next base: position 1,201,883 of record JAWNNW010000050.1, read on the forward strand.
ATCGAACCCACAGACAAGGTTGATCGCATAAAGGAGCGCGTAGAAGAAAAAGAAGGCATACCACCGCAACAACAACGTCTTATATTCTCCGGCAAACAAATGTACGTCCAATGAACCTTAACTGTTGAATGCTTTTTAATAAGTATGAATATTAAAATTTGTTAATTTTGCAGGAACGATGACAAAACGGCGGCAGATTATAAAGTCCAAGGAGGCTCAGTTCTACATTTGGTTCTTGCCTTGCGTGGTGGCAATAAACTAAATAATTAGACAGGCGTTGAACTCCTCTTTAGTAAATTGGTAACCCATAAAGTCATTTTCTACAAGCGATTCATGTTACTCAAATAAAAGAAAACCGTCAACGGTATTTACATCTACGAAAATCTAGCACACCTACAAATTAATTAATAATATGATAAATTTATGATATGCTGTAGCACACTGAAGGATAAGTTAAAAACCATTGATCTAAAAAAATGCAAATCTTTTATTTGTTTTTGCTTCATATGGAAGACGTACGTTCGACTGTAATCTTTTCACTTGTGGCAACTGGATGAGTCCACATGCTTAGTATATATATATATATATATATTGTCCATACATATATTATTGTTTTGGTTAGGCAGTGAATGGGTGTGTGAAATGTTAAATGCGACCGACTAGCAAATGATTCTTTGGGGTGCACTGCTCCGGCTTCAGGCGCGTAAGTATAACCTTATAACCGGCCTCCTCTGCCTGCAGTTTACGATCCGTATCCACAACGCACATGCAATGCAATCCCTGTAACGTTATCTCCGGCTTGCAATTGGTTGCGCCCAGCTCATGTGCCTGATCCGCCGTGTGCGCTATATACAAATAATCTTTTGTATCTAACACCTTTCTAAAACGTGCACTTAACGGATAGGCAATGTGTGGCATTGGCTGTAGAGATCCATAGCAGCAGGGACAGCACACGAAACCAGCATTTACACGCTGGCATTGCTGCAGAACAATATCGGTGGCTGTACCGCAGGCATGCAGCGAGGCACCAATGTCAAAGCGTCCCATAAAGTAATCAATATTGCACTGATAGAAGACGCAGTTGGTCAACTTAAGCTCCGCCGCACGCTTTTGTGCATGCACCAGCGAAAATGCCTTATTCTCTAGTACAATCACAATGCACTGGGGTAGCTTAAGAGCGAGAAGTATGGCCAGGTGGCCGGTTCCGCTGCAAAAGTCAACAATGCGATCGTTGGGCTTTGCCAATGAGACGACGGCATTGGCCATATTCTCCAGTTGCTGACGTTTCCTTTCTAAGCGCTCCTCTGGCAATGCTGAGCTTTTTGCATGTGTCGGATCAATGTCCTGCCAGTTGATTATTTGCTCGCCATATGAATGCTCAGAATCTGAGCTAAATTCCAACTTGAGTTGTGACAGTTTTGCCAACGCAGCATCGACTTCCACCTGGCTGGTGTAGATGCGATTCCGCGGACGATAACGCTTTGGATCGGCCTTATATAGGCTCGACTCCTCGCAGTCGGGTATGCTAAGAAGCTGTGTATTCTCCGCCGGCTTCACAAGCATCGGTACATAAAGCTCATGCAGGATTCGCGCACAGTTCCTGTCAAAGGTGTCAATCTGCAAGAAAAGCAAAATATTAGATAGGATCAGTTCGGATCTTCTCACGCTTACGCACCTCACTGAACCAAGTGCTGGTGAGCGGAAAATGTGGCAGCATTTGTGCACAATGCTGGAAGACTAGACGAAGCAGCGGATAAAGTATAAGATCGGCAATTGTAAAGCTAATGCCTTCGGCGAAACGATGCTCGATTAACAATTGCTCCTTGGGTATGCTGCATTCAATGAGGACACGCTCTTTGCGCTTAACCGGCACACCGTTTTCAGTCTGATTCGCCTGCTCCCTGGCTAGTTTATAGATGTTGTGCATGCGCACCGGTTGATTCATGTGTTGCTCGAACCGCACCACTTCTACAGGCACTTCGCGTAATTGCAGATCTCCGCTTTGCAGTTGGCTGACCAGATTAACCACATCTACCTCACAAAAACGGGTCCAGATGGAGGCTTCCGCCGGGGCCAGAAGGCAGCTGCCCTTGAAACCCAACAGCTGACGTAACTGCGCACTGGGCTGACGGGCAATGATCTCCCGACAAACAGCACACGTGCCCGCAATGAATATGTTTCCATTTCGCTCATAGATGGGCAACCGCAGATCCCTTAACGCAGGCAGAGTGGCGGCATCACGGCATGTGATATGCTGATCGGTCAGCTCGCGTCGCAGCTGTGAGCTGCGTAAAGCTATTTTTCCTGCGCCAATTTTGCTTGCGACAAAATTGACTTTGATGTTTTTGGGCTCCTTGAGATAGCGGTATGTGTATAGCGCTAGGAACGAAGGCACGCTGGTGTATATTGTTGTTTCCGCATATTGTGTGCTTATCTCGATCTCCACATACAGTTGATCCATATTTTTTTGTTTTTATTATTATTATTTAACTAATCATTTAACTAATGAGAATTAAATAAAACAAACAAAAATAAATCAATGTGAAACACAAAAGAAATCTAAATCAAAGTGCGTTTGAGGTTATGCACTTCAAATAAATAAAAACAGCTGAAGACCTCGAGCAGTAAGAAGCACATAATAATGTCATTCACATGTTAACGGCCGGCTGAATTTTTGAATTGACTTTTTGATAACGCTCATCCTTTTCGTTAATACTCGAACTCATTGTTATTAATATTGCAAATAATTGAATAAGTTTTTATCACTGCGCTGCTAATTAATCAAATCATGAGTTGCGCCGCATTAGGCCAGAATACAAAGCGACTTGTTTCGCCACATTGAATAGCAGCACTTGGTTAGTAAAGCTGGAAACTCAGTTACAAACGTTAGTTTAAATTGACCAGTTGTTCGAACAGGTGCGTGTTTTGGCTTGCCAAATAAAAAACGTGCAGTATATTAAGCAAATAACTTTAAAGTTTAATAACGTATAGAAATTAATTTGCATAGTTAACAATCAGCTGTGCATATTTATGCATGCCTGTGTGTGTATTGTGTGTGTGTGTTGTATGCCTGCCCAGTAGTGAATAAAGCTTAGGGCAAGCTTTACAAAAAAAAAACTGCATTCAAGTCAAGGTCACCGGCTATTCTCTCATTCATTAATAATGTTGTGGCGGCAACGGATATGGGCCAATGAAAAAACTTTACCAATTATAATATAATTAGCTAATTCGTTCCAACTAACCCTCTCATTCTCTCTTCGGCTTTCAATCTGAGCTTAAATTGCGCATTACTCCCTCTACAGTGTAGAGACTACACTAAAAAAAAGCAATTAAACTTTTTTGCTATTGTCCCGCTCAATTGAGCTTGTTTGTGTCTATCAATTGAAACACTTGGTAGTTGCTGATTTATACTATCTCAGAATGGCAACTAGAGTGCTATAATCCTTGGGCCGCCAATCTAGTCGATTTATGGATGAACGTGTGTGTGTGTATATGTGGGTGCGTGTGTGTGTGTGTCTATCTATAAGTGTGTATAAGTTTATAATGCAAATTGATTGACGTTAAGTTCGTTTAATAAAGTGCGATCACGACTTGTAGTTTGTTTGTTTTCGGGGACTCGTTGGGCAATTTTTATAAACTAAAAAAAAAATGCGAGAGTACATTGGATAGTTTATCTCGACTAGCAGATACTCTTATTAAACGATTGTGTCTGATTATCAAACAAACAAGTCAATATTTGACACCCACAACATCATTATATAAGAATATGGCAAAAAAAGAGTGTTAATAACCATGTTTGGTAAAGTGTACTAAAAAGGCAATGCAAACAGAAAAATAAGTTAGTAGCGTCGCAATCAAAATGTAAACAGAGAAAGGTTAAAATAAATTAAATAAATAACAAAATTAGCTGGTTTAATAAAAACAGGCGCGACACAAACAAAGATATAGACACACACACACACCCACATACGCACCGCCTTAAGATATGAAGATGTGCGGACGACGACGACGACGACGACGAACTCGTTTCGATTGAAGCGCTTGAAATTAAATTCATTTCGCATTTGAGCACAAAACCGAGAACATACCGATCGTGTAGTGTAGTCCGATCTGCTACTACATTGTAGTATATATAAAGTTGATTTTTATTTCTTATACAGCACAAAAATGGAGCAATGGAACAATGTGGAACTGACGAGCATTACCAAAAAATCATATACACTGAATCATGATTACGATGCCGCTGAAAAGCTCAGCAGCAGCAAGGCAAACGAGACGACAGCAACAACAACAACACCATCAACAACTGCAACAAATGGCAATGGAAATGCAAATGAGAACACTTCATCCGATGCTGAGTTGGTGCTGCAGCCCGGCTCTGATATCAAGCCCAAAATACAACCGGAGAATGTTGAACCGCTGGTGCGACGTCTCTATGGGATTACAATAAGCGAACTGAAGGAGCTTAAAGCTTATGATGATCGCAACTTTTTGATTGAAGAAGATTGGTGAGTATTAAAATCAAAACCCAATCAATACCCAATCGGATCATTATGAGTTCAAATTGAACATATTACTGACCTGCAGTTCGAACACCTTTTCCTTATCAAACAATGAGTGCAAAACAATATACAGGCATATCAATATTTGCATTGAGCACAGTAGAGGGTTGGCTTTACACATGAGTACACACACACACGCACACACATGCGAAGGTTATTTTTAGCGATATTAATTATAGTTTACGGTTTGTTGTGCAAGTTGAGCGCAACCTGCTGCTATTCTTTTTGTTGTTATTATTGTTTTTTCGGTCACCTTGGCAACATCATCTTTTGTTATCTTTCTGCGTCGTTTATTTTTGAGATAGATAACTTTTTCTCTTGATCATATGATAAAGTTCATTCAAGCAGCTTATTAAAAAACTGAATTTGATGTCACAAGATGTTTCACTTTTGCTGAGGGTTATTAAAATTAAAATCCCATTTCACACTTCAAAATAGTCGTTACTTCTGTTGAAACGCTAATTGTGTTTGATTGTTATTGCTGCACTTGCGAATGTTTTTCAACAATAAAAGTACATTCTAGTTTTTTAATGTGTATAAAATTGTTAATTGGGCAGTGATTGATAGAGCTAGCACAGTCTCTTTGTCACTTAATAAATAACTTTCTGACACTTAACAAACAAACAAAAAAAAAAGCTTAATATAACTTATACAAAAATTGAGAAAGTAAACTGAGAATTATTTAAGGACAGGTCTTTGCTGAAAGCCAAACATGCTTAGCTTGGTTTGATTTTCACTCAATTTGGCAGTCTTGGTGGCTCGCTTGCTCGCCTTTGGCTTGGATAGGCCAACTCGACGGGCAGTTGGAGCGAGTTTTGGTTCAGGTTTCATGGGCAATGCAGCTTCCTGGCTGCTTGGCAATATGGCGCTTTGTGAACTGTGTTCATCCTCTGAAATCGAGATGATATCGTCGTTATTATTGTTGTTATTCTCGATTACAGTTTCAGTTATTTCCAATTGCTGGCTCTGCACAGCAGCGTCTGGTTCAGTGGACTCCTTGGTTCCTTCAGTTGCTGTTGGTGGTGTGCCAAAGAAGCGACTACGCACTTCCACTGGCTGCTCTTGATTGAAAATGCTACGCTTCAAAGCATTTACTCGTGTCGTTTCGGGTTTAGAGCGATCCTCGCTTGACTTTTTGGGACTCAGCAGTCGTAGCAATGATCCATTTTCACACACCACCGGCGAACGTTGCGTATCCTTGGCAAATGGATTTGAGTGTCGATTCTTGCTCGGAGCTGGTGATGGAGGTGTGGAATTTCCATGGTCGCTGCTTATGCTAGGACTACGTTTACGTTTACCATTAAAGCTGTACATGCTAAAGAGTTCAGCTTCTGTTGGTTTTGCCAGCTCCTGGCGCAAATTAACTTCAATCTCTGCATCTAATGTCTGTCCCACAAAGTCCACTTTCTTGAAAAACAATGCACAGCTCGTTTGCTTTGTCTCCTTTTGCTGATGCAGTTCTTTGACATTGCTGCTTTGCCAAATACTTTTGTGCTTGGTGCGTTTTATGTGTTTTGGTTGCTTCGTTGACTTTGTGGCATCCGCACGATCTGGATGCCAAGTATCCAAACGCTTAAGCGTAAAGGGATTCAAATTGCCAAGTGCTAAATGCAATGCTTGATCGCTATCTGTCAGCAATGAGCCAGCATTGCTGCAGTAACTTTCATCAGTCTCATAATGCTCCAATGAACATAATCGCTCCATGCGTCGTTCCACCGGATTATAGATGTACATATGCTTAAAGGTCGCTTCCGCTTTCATAAAACTCTCTATGTACTCATCATCAACCTGGCCAAATAACAAAATAATACTATTAAGTTGTTAACAGGTAATTGTTTGTGTTTTTTTTTTTGCAATGTAAGTTTCATGAAAAAACAACTCATGAATCATTTTTACAAGTTTTTTTTTTATCAGATTTCACACACTGAGCTTTTTCTCAGCGTTGCGCACTTAGATAGAGATTATAATGTATTCTGAGTTAACGTTTAATTACTTGAGATAATTTGTTTTGAATATTTACAAACACGTTTAAGTAAACAACAATATTTACCTCTAGATTTCGCATATTGAGATATTGTGGTATTTTCTTTAATGCTATACGCATATCGTCCTGTTCCGTTTTAAGCATAAACTTGCAAGCCTTGGCCAAGCCAATGCCAGGCAGGGAGTCCAAATAATCACAACCAGATAGAATACACATTCGTCGAAACTTGTCAAACTGAAAGCTCTCCTCCTTACAGCCCATGGCCAGGTGTAGTTTGTCTGCCTCAACCAGCAGTCCAGCGCCACTTAGATCCAACTTGAATATGACTTTGTGTGCACCAAATAGCGTTAGATCGGAATCCTCTGTCACGATGTATTGTGCTATGCCCGCTCTATTAAGCCAAGCCATTTGAGCGTCTGCCTCGTAGGGCGCCACAATGCAATCAACGTTTCGCTCGCGACACTCGTGAATGAGACGCAATGCCATCTCGTGGGTGACATCTACACAGCGACGCATTTGAGAACGTGCCTCCTCCATGCGACCTAGGCGCAACAATTCTGCGGCACGCTTTTTGCTCTGCTGTCGCGATTCTCGACGACGTTTCTCAGTCAGCGCCTTGGCTGGCAAATGTTGCCCGTCAAAGACCAGTATGGGCTTAATGTCGTACGAGAGTAGCATTTGCACATATTTCAAACAGTATTGCACGTAAAGATCGGTGTCCTCACCACGAGCCAGTTTCTCGGCACAGCTGAAGACGCCTTTGTGCAACCAGCAATAGGTATCGACGGCAACGGTGCTGCCACGCAAATCTTTTAGATGCACCTTGGCCGATGCCTTCTCCATGAACGGTATAAGGCCCGTTATGCCCATGATTAGTCCTCAAACATTCACTTGAACAAACACAAAACTTTCAGCAGCTATATCAATAACATGTTCTCCCGCCAAAAAAACAACAGCAGATGCTCGTGCTTCTTCTTGCTCTTTGTTACTTTTGCCATTCGCCACGAACTTTGCGCCAAATAATGACTAAACATTGCCAACACTGCAAATGAACTTTGAATGATTTAAAACTTTTAATAAAAGTATATTTTTTCAATTTAAATGTATAACTTTTAGCAATGTTAAGAATCCACTTATTGTGTCTCATTGCCCGCAAGGTTATGTCCTAAAAATTCTTAATGCCTTGGACTCGAAAAAGGAGGACTTTGTGGATGCTCAAAATCAACTGCTGCTCTATTTAGGTAAATATTTTCTTATTATGTCAATGTACATAAACATATTTGTTTATTTTCTCCTAATGATATAAACTATAAGTAATTTGAATAAATTGTTTGCACAACTGTTACCGTAATTAATAATTGTTTATCCCACATTTGGTTTATAGCTAAACAAAACGTACAATGTCCGCGACCCATTGCCAATGCACGAGGCAACTACTACTCTGTGGAGCAGCTGGGTGGGAATGCCCATGTGGTGCGTCTGTTGGAATTTATACCCGGCAAAATGTTCCACGAGGTGGAAGTGACCAAAAATCTGCTTTACCAAAGCGGCGAATATTTGGCCAAATTGGATCGGGCATTGAAAAGTTTCACACACAAAGCATACGATACCCATAAGACAGTATGGATGCTGCAGTCGGTACCACAGATACGCGATTTTCTCTACGCTCTAGAGGATCATCAGCGTAAGTTGCTCTGCGAGGAAATCATCGATGCGTTCGAGACGAAAGTGTTGAGTGTGCTGCCAACGCTGGAGTTGCAGATAATCCATGGGGATTACAATGAACAGAATATTGTGGTGAATGCTGCAACAAATACCGAGCGTCCCGACTCATATCGCGTTACGGGAGTCATTGATTTTGGTGACACGAGTCGCTCTCCGCTCATTTTTGAAGTGGGCATCGCCATGAGCTACATGATGCTGCAGGTCAAGGACTTGGCTAGTGGTGGTGTCTTTCTGGCCGGCTACACCAGTGTCCAGTCCATAAGCGAGACAGAGCGCGGTTACCTTAAGTATTGTGTGGCTGCTCGACTTGCCCAGAGTCTTGTCATGGGCGCCTATACGCACACACTGGACCCAAGCAACGAATATGTTCTATATACCCAAGCACAGGGTTGGATACTCCTTGAGCAGCTCTGGCGTGACAAACTGGAGACAATTGATGATCTGTGGGCTAGTACGGCTCACCAGTATCTCACACAGAGCACCAAGTAGACGCCCAGCTATTCGTCCCGTCCAAACGCAACTATTTGTTTAAAAAAAAAAAACACTTTTTGTCAATTAGTATTTCAAAGAAATCATTCGAAAAACGATTCCAAATATTAAGTATTTGAGAATTTGCATTTTATCTTTATTATACTTAAGTGTATAGTTATGAATATAATTATTATTTTTAATTGTATGTAAACATTAACTATTTTATTTTTTACATTAAAACTTGTTGAACAGTTAAATGTATAATACAATACATTGTTTGAAGTTTACAATGCGGTATTTTTTTGTTGTTCTTGGGGATAATGTCGCCCTATATCATATAATGATATTTTCGCAGCAATTTACAATTTTGATTACCTTGATCTAAAATAAAATTCGCATGAAAAAATTATTTTTTCTAGCTGCGACAAATTGTTCTAATTGTGCTATATTTAAAGGGTTTAGAAATATGTTCTTTCTTACTTCATCAAATGATTTTCTCTTTTCATCTTAACACTATGTAGAAAATAAATCCTTTGACTTAAAGGATTTACTAGATATACAGACTTAAGCTACAGGTAATGCCTGCTTTCCAAAAAACAGAAAGATTTCACATACACATCTTTATCTAGACGTTGCACAATGAAAAATTAATATATATATATATACATATGCTTTTATATATTTATCGGTTCTTATCATGGCAAATAAGTAGTTCAAGCGACTTTTATCTGCTCGAGCAGAATAAACATTGTTTGCTTTTTGTTTTTGTACAGCTTGGAAATCAAGTTTATTTATTTTTCTTATTCAAGATGAAACAATTTGTTGTTGTTGTTGTGTCAATATAATAATTAAACAATATACACAATATGTATTTGTTGACATAATTAAGCGTGATCCGTAGCTTCTTTGACAATGCAGTCAAAACTGATAAACTCGACTCAACTCTTGGAAACTACCAATAAAAACTATTTAAAACTTTCAACGCACAAACGATCAGACTTTTCTATACAACATATATATATACGTAATTAATTAGTACACAACAAATTATATATACCTGAGCAACTAACTAAAAAACGCACACGCACATTATTATCAGTTTTTCTGTCAAAGAAGCTTAACGGGTTAAATTATAACAAAACTAAAAAATACACATTGCAAAACTAATCATAGACAAAAAAGAATTATTAATAATTTACATTTAAAAAGAAAAGTCTAAATTTCATCATACTTTTTCCTGCTGCTCATCCAATGCAGTTAGTTCTTAGTGATAAAGCTGAGATGATTGGATATAAATATTTTTTTTATAGTATTTTATAAACGTATGTTTGTAGCTCTCGCATGGAGCTAGTTACACTTTTCAAGTTTCTATAAGCTAACGACTTTTTAGTTGGTTATTGTGGTTAAAAGTTAAAAAAAAAAAGAAAAAAATTGTGTATCTTTATGTATACATATAGTTATATAACAGTCGTCAACGACGCTGCTGTCGCTTGCGCCGCTTGAGGAACACATACGATGAATGCCTCTCTTGTTGTGACGCCTCTTTTTTTGTGATGGGCAACTTTTTGCTGGCCAATGTTGCCACCGGCATTGCAGCCGCCTTTGCTCGCTCTTCCGCTGTGGTTGCCAATGTGGCCGCCAGCCAGGGTAACATAAAGTGTCCCTGTTGTTGTGTGTGGGGATTCAGCATATTCTCACCGAACGCTTGCACAGGCACCTCGGTCACAAACTCTATGCCCTCGATGTCATCGGGCAGTGGATAGAACGTTGAGGTGGGTAATGGGGGCAGTGGCACCAGCACTTCATCCTGATTGTGTCGCTGGCGTAACGCTTCGATTTTATTTTGTTCGAGATTATAGCGTGCATCGCGCTTCTTTCGCTCTATCTCATCCTTGATATATCTATCGTGTCGCAGCTCGTAGACCATTTCGCCTAACCGTTCAACATCTATTGAATCGTCACTACTAGGCATTTCTACCAGATTCCACTTGGGTATCTCGAGACTTGGATTGTCTGCAAGCAGTTCGTCGGCTTCCTCTAGAAAGAACTCATTGTCGCAATGGAACTCTTGATCCTCCCACGAGCGTGTCGTGTACGGTTTATCGGAAGAAAGAAATTTGGACGTGGTTTTATTAGTTGCCTGCTGCCTCTTTCTCTTGCCACTAGATTGTGGCGTTAAGGGTGTTGGTACTGTAGTGTTTGTTGTAGTTGTAGTTGTTGCAACTGATGCAATAATTGTTGTGGTACTGGTATTTTTTTTCACACCTCTCAGTCGTGGAGAAACTTCATTTGTGGGCGGTGGCGTTGGCGCTGGTGTCATGGTGGAAGGTGTAATTGTTGTCGCTGCTGATGTTGCAGGTGAGGATTGCGGTAATGGCGGATATATAAGACTGGTGTTGCTGCCCATGCTACTGTCCATGGGTGATCTCTTCAGGCGAACCATCGGTTGTTGTTGTTGACTCTGCAAACGTTGCTGTTCCTTTTGTAAATGTTCTTGCATACGTTGTTGTTCTTTCTGTAAATGTTCTTGCAGGCGTCGCACAATCGTCTCTTCCACGTCTTCTTCTTCTTCTTCTTCCATTTCCAGCTCAGACTGTTGTTTCTGTTGCGATTGCTGCTGCTCCAGTTGTTTTTGATGCTCCACCACCACTGGATCGGGTTGTGGTGTTGGTTTAACCACTTCTGTCTGAACTTCTGAGATCAACTTGCCGTCCTGTTTTTGAATTTGTTCCCTTAACAATTCTTGCCTTTCCTTATTTCTTTCCTTTATCTTTTGCACCTCGATCTTCTTTTTCTTTTCGCGTTCTTGTTTCTTCTGTTCCATCCGCAGTTTGCGCTTCTTTTCTTTAAAGCGCTTCTTCTTTTCGGCACGTTCCAACTCAAGCATCATGATATGCTGTTCCAGTTTCTTCTTCATCTCTTCCTGATGCTTCAATTGCTTTTCTTGCTCTTTCTTCATTAGCTCTTCTTGACGCGCCTGTTCCTGCTTCTTAAGTTGTTGCTGACGCTCCTGCTCCTGTTTTTTCAGCTGTTCCCGACGCTCCTCCTCTTGCTTCTTTAGTTGTTCTTGAACCAGCAGCTGTTGAAGCTCCTGTTGTTTCTTTTTTGCGCGTTCTTCCTGCTCCTGTTTTTCGCGCTGCTGTTTCTTTAACTGTTCTTCCATCAGCTGTTGTTGACGTTTCTGCTCCTGCTGCTGCTCGAGCTCTCGCTGTTGCTCTCGCTTCTTCTGCTCTAACCTCTTTTGTTGCTGGAGTTGCTGCTCCTGTTCATCCTGGTCTTGCTTCAGTTGAATTTGTAGCTGCCGCTCCCGCTCCCGCTCCTCCGCCTCATGTCGATTTTGTTCCTGTACCGCGGTATTGGCCAACAATGGTATATAATTTGGAGCAATTATTTCATTTCTTTTCGAGTTTTCCAGCGTGGGCAGCTTCCGAACTACCTGATTAACCCTTGTTTTAGCAAAAGTTCGCACCTTTTTGGTGGGCTCCGCATTCGCAATTGGCGCCAGGTATTTACTCGCTTTTAGTTTCTGTGGTGAATCTGTTATATTTGTCATCTCAATGGGTTCAGCAGCCATTAATATTTCAGATTGTTGCGATTGCAGTAGCGCATTGACAACTTCATCTTCGGCACTTGATTGTATCAGCTGTGGTTGGGCCGCCTCATACAGATGCAGCTGTTGCTGATGTTCCCGTTCACTTTGCTTCACACAATTTATGCCCATACGTCGCTAAAAAAGATAAGCAATTGATAATAAGTAAATCCATGTTAATGAACCTAAAGCAGAAGCTTACCAGTCTTTCAATATCAATGTGTCCAACGACATGGCCCATTTCAGAGATTTGTATCATATGACCATTGTTTATGTTTCCATCGGTCAATTCCTCCACACCGCCAAGTTCCTCTTCGGCACCAATAACAGTTTCCGTTATACCTTCCATTCCATCGTGAAATATATGCTGCTCATCATCATGCATTTGCACTTGCTCTTCTTCCAAGAAAGCTTGTTCATGCTGTTCAAGCTGTTCATGTTGTTCGTGCATGTTTGATTGCATATCTTCATCAATTTGCAGCTGATCCGTTTCGTCATCATGTTCGCGCTCCTCAGTTTCCTGTTTCTCCTGCTCCTCTTGCAGCTGCAGGCTAGATGACTCTTGATGGACACGATGAAGAATAATGGTGCTGATCTTTTTGCCACCATTAAATCCACCGCGTCCCTTGATATGCTCTATAGCTGGTGTCGTAGAAGGCAGCTCAGTAACCGATGTGACAATCACATTTGGAGTAAGCTTTCGCTGTGGCGATGGCTGTGGTGGCTGATAGCAATGATGCACTGGCTCCACCACTTGCTGTATTTGCTCAACTAACACCTGCTGCATCGCCTCGGTCTGCGTTTGATTTTCCACAAAGCATGGGATTTTCGGCTTGGGCGCAACATTATCAATCGCTGTACGTTTGTTAGATCGACGCCTGTGACTGCGTAACTCCTCAATTGTGTGTCCCAATTTTGCTACCTGTTGCACTAGCTCCTCTTTCTGTGCAAGTAATGTTTCAATGCGTGATCTTTTTTCATCAATTTTTTTGTTCTTTTTCTCTAGTTTATCTGTCTGCTCCTGCAGCAGACTCATATGAAGCACAATCATCCGCTTTAGATTGTTGTTCTCTACAATCAGGGTGACCACATCCGTATTGTTGCTTTTGCTTGATACAGGCGCTTGCGAAGGTGCGGGTTGTGCGAATTCTGGTGGTGCGAATGCTGGTGGTGCGAAGGTTGGCGGTGCGAGAGTTGTTTGAGCTGGTGGCGCTGGTGCTTGTTGCCAATGTGAAGGCGCCGGCGGCTGTGGTTGTTTGTAGTAGTTGTCAACGTCAGCAGGATTGTGCTTGCTATAGCTGTAGTTATGACTAGGACGCGAGAAGTTGTTGTATGACGGTTTATAAACAGATCGAGGCATGTGTTGTGCATATTGTGGTCCATCCATGTAGGATCCATCGCCACCATATCTCTGCTGACAGTAAGCCGCCCAATTGTAACGCTGATCCATTTCGTTGCTTGTTTACAAAATATTGCTCATAACTTTTGTGGGTGGTTTGTTTGCAGCTATTCACCGCGAACGCTTATAATTTTTGGACAGCCGCAGCTGATGGGCAAAAATGCGTAAATGCGCTGAAATTCACCACACTCGGACTTTTTTCTTGATATCAATTTTTTACAGAATTCTTAGATTTTGTAATGTACTAACATGTTTACCACATTGACATTATGACGAGCGCCAGCAACATTTAGCCAATTTACCTTGAAATTGGTTGCAAAACACTTTTTTCACTTGTTTGCGCCGTTCAAAAGAATTATGCGGATAAAATAAACTGGCCTGAAAAAAAGCATTTCAGAAGTATGGCGTTGACTGGTGTTGCCAGGCCACACAAAGGCAGGGTTGCTAAATAGTGCCACGCTGCCAACGTTGCTAGTTTCTATCTCACTTCACTGTTCAAAAATGTTCTCTTCTATCAAAATTGTATTTAAATATTAATGTAAATTATGTATAAAGTCAATTAGTAGAAGTTAAACAGCAAAAACGGACAAAAATTATGTAACAAAATGTCAGCTTACACGGTACAGGTTGGCAGCACAAAGCAACGTGTGTACGTCTCCAGTGAATGGCAATAACAAGAAGGTGAAAAATGGCGCCAAACCAGCTTGTTATTCTATAAATCGTCTAGTGGTGGTTTTCACGAATATCCGTTAATCTGCAATGGCATCTATATTTGGTGAAGATGGGGTTGACGACCTGTTTAACGATAACATTGTCAACGACAATGATCAGCTACCCAGCGATGGCGAAGCTGATGCCGACACAGGCGAAAAACTCTTCGGTGATGATGATGATGATGCGCCCAACGCGGATGGCGCAGGTGAAGAAGGGGCTGTCAAAGTAGAGCCCAAAAAGCGTGCAGTGCGTAACCCTCGTCCCCGACTTACCGTTGACACGCTGCGCGGTCCACGTGGCCTACACACAATCGAGAACTATTTTAGGGACATAAAGTTCAAAGGCAAGGGACATGAAAAGGCTGATCTTGATGAGGTTTTGCGCCGTTTGCAGCACTGGGGACATCGCATGTATCCAAATTACACGTTTGATGACGTACTCAACAACATTGAACGTCTTGGAAAGAAGAAACCACTTCAAGTTCATATGACACGCTATCGCATGGGACAGCTAGAAGACCTAACGGAGCTGCAGCAGGAGAACGAAATCAACGACAATGTCAACGATGAGGACAACAATTTTGCCGCTGAGCCATTTGACGAATTTGATGCTTTACTGGGCGAACAGATTGCCATGTCGAAACTGGCACCACGAACACCGGCTGTGAATCGACACAGTCTGTCCACGACAAGCAGCACACTGGTGACGCCATCATTCTCACGAAATGCCATTGTATCCACGCCATATTCTTTAACCCAGCGGACGGTGGCTGTTGACGACACAAGCGATTACGGGGTACCATTGCCGCCATCGCAGCCAGCAACGCCAAAATTATCAGCAGAGC
Source organism: Scaptomyza tumidula (assembly GCA_035044465.1). Lineage (NCBI taxonomy): Eukaryota > Metazoa > Arthropoda > Insecta > Diptera > Drosophilidae > Scaptomyza > Scaptomyza tumidula. Next base: position 1,217,171 of record JAWNNW010000050.1, read on the forward strand.
AAATGGCGAGAATTGTTGAGAATCGTCGGTTGGCTCAGGGGCGACTGAAGGCAAAACAAATGGAGGCGTCGCAAGTTGCATAGGTAAACGTTGAACGTATTTACGTATTTATTTTAAGTTAAGCATAGTCTAAGTAATAAGTTAAAATTCATATAGAAAGATTTACATATACATAATTGAACACGATCAGCTTAATAGAAATACTTTTGGTCAATTCCGTAAATGATATAAATAAGGATTGTTTTCTGGGGATGTGTATGTGTATGGTTTGCACAATAATAATTCCAAGTTACAGACGTGTAAGTGTGCGTGCTTTTAATTAAGTTTAGGTTGTAAAACGCAGGGCAACGCGTGGCAGCATTTCAATAACTCCCTTAGCACCCTTAAGTACAAAAGAAACAATATTCAGTGAGAACAGATCGGGGCTTGTTGTCAATTGCTGATCATCTGCGTTATTTGGACCCTCGCCATTGCACCTGATCGCTTGATCAATGACGTGAAGCAGGCGCTGATAGAGGAAAGACTGGCGATAGATTGGTTTAGACAAACTGAGATGATCATCTTTGAGTAGAAAGAAATCACCGAACTCGATGCGCGAGGACTCTGCGGTAACAATGCGCAACGGAAACTTGAATGTGGTCAGCATGGTGGGTGAACCCTCTGCCACGCTGAGAACATTCACGTGTCGCAGGATTGTGCGCAGACAGCCAATGAAGCGGCGATGCATCTCCAATAGCTTTGGTGAATTCTCCTCCATTTCCTTGACCTCTATCGATGGCGAGAGTATCATCTGCATATGCTGTTTCCATTTGGCAATTGATGAGCCACGATGCGGTGTACCCAGGAACACAATACCCTTTGTATTCTTGGCCAACTGTTGCACTTGAGGTTCTATTGAATCCACCGACTTAAGTAATATGAGCTTTGTTAATAGCCCACCCATGGAATGACCAATCCATACAATTGGTCGACCATTGCCCACATCCGCAACGGCAATGCGTTCGAGCAGTGTGCTGGCCCGCACATCAATATGTCCCTGACCCTTTTCACATGGACAGTACTTGGTGAAGTGCGCTGACCACTCTGTAACCGCTGACGTATAATCGATGCCAATGATGCTGCAAGTTTAAAAATGAGAAATATAAGTTTTTGCCTTAAGCGATGAATTTGGAGACTTACCGTGAGTCTGGATAGTCATCGGGCAACCATTCCATAGGCCAACAGTTTGTGTACTCCTCGCTAGAATCCTTATTCAACCACTCATTACCGGACACACTGAACAAGCCGCTGCAATTTTCATTAGCCTCAAGTGGTATATCTGGATGAACTACCTCCCAATCCGAATCCAGTTCAGCTTCATTGTACAAGTTCTCTACGAACTCTTTGGTTGCCGCATCGCTTATGTTCAGACGTTTTTGCTCCACCTTTTTGCTGGTCTTCAACAGAGAATCTGAAAATGTATATGGAATATTAACCAAAGATAAGTATTAAAATATTTTTGTATCTACCTTTCGATATAGTTGGCGTATCATTTGGATTGGTTGCTTCCGCCGTGGACTGTGCTTGTGTGGGAACCAGCTTTTTGGATTGCTGATTCTTATACTGTTGCCTGCTCCCGTTGCGCTTCTGCTCGCCAACAAGAAAAACGTCGTCCGTTTCGCTTGTGTAGAATGCATTTTTGCCATAGAGGCCCAGTTCTGTGGGTTTTCGATCCCGCTGACGCCAGGTGATGAAAACACCACCGAGTAAACCATGTATAAAGACAATGTCTGCCTTAGGCTTACGGCGGGTGCGCATACGTGGATGGAGGGGATAAACATTAGGCGGGTAAGTGAACTGATTGGGATCATCATGATCCAGATTGGCCATTGCCTTGGCCGAGATGACTTGCAGTCGCAAGTCTGGACACTGCTGCCATTCGGCAAGTGCGCCAACCCAACCAGAAACAAAGAAATGCTCAACTGCGTCCGGAACGAGAGACAAATTAGCCAGAACTTTGCATAGCGTTGACAGCGTTTCATTGTCGTTGTCGAATAACTTGCGGATCTCCATTAAATGCATCAGTCCGCCATCGTGAATGATCTTAGCGGCAATCTTGGGATCCTTGGTGATGTGATGCAAAAAGGAGATGATCTCTTTTAGCAAATCCGAGTCCTGCACACTTATAATCATGTTTTGGTCCTGTGTGAAATACTCGTTGGGATCGTCCTGCGTGGGTTAAATAGTATGGATAAGGTTGTGTCTATAGGTAGAATATAGTTCAACTTACGATGTTTTTTTGATCTGGAAAATATTTGCTGAAAAAGTGTTTGACACAGGACGATGGACGCAGATGAGCCAACATTACGTGGAGTTCGGAGAGCAGCATTTTAGGATTCTTAATGCAGCCGCGCCTTGGCAGTGGCATAAACCAACGCATATCGGCGCCAGAACGTGCCAGTGAGACGGAAGTGCGTGCATCGCAGATCTGAGCAAGATGTCGAAAGTCCCAATCCTTAAGATGATCCATGCATACCAGTTGCTGCACTGCTTTAAGTCGTTCCGCCTGGCTGCCGTTTTGGGCAATATTTAGCAGGCGCCAGGCCACCGAATGCTTCGCTGCCTTCCACCACTTGCCAATGGGATTAATAATGACACTGATCCATTTCTTTTCGTCCTCTTGCTTTTGCTGCAGCTTGCGCATAGACTCGCGATATATGTGATACTTAATATAGATGTATTCGGTGCGACGTTTGTCCGGCTCCTGTTGCTTCTTGTCCACATATTGCGCTAGGTATTTACGGATATGCGGTGTCTCGTAGAGAATGATGCCGGCGCTAAAATTATATACAAATGGGTAAAATGATTAAATGCGTTGTTACTCACAATGTGATTATGTTGTTGTTGTTTATTGTTGACCCAAATATCAACAGTTAGATCATTTGCCAACTATTTGTTGTGTTTTTGTTGTTGTTGATGTTATTGACATAAAACGTGCGATAAACAACAATAACAACAACAATCTTGTTTATTTTTATAAATTTGGGCACGTCAAAAATCTTAGATAGTGTTGCCACCTAAGATTTTTGCACGCCAGATATGGCTATTTTTCTTGTAGCGGTTAATTCTAGCGAAAATAATCTACTTCGTTATGAATGAGATATTCACGTAAATTCATAATGACATATGCTTTTTGCAAATATTAAGCATTAACAACTATCTTAAGCGTAATATTACAATGCATTTTTATTTACTACTGAAACTTAAAAAAAAACAATTTACGTTTAGCCTTTATTTTTGTCAATTTATTTTATCAAAACATAACAGCCCTGATGTCAAGGCAATCAGCGCCACACGCGCCGATTTTAACTTAAAGAATAAACAATAACAACGATTATAAACACAACTTAATTCGCGGGGGTCTTGTGCAAAAACTATTGCGCTCTATTTTAGCGGCCGGTTTGTTTACTTGTGTGCGTTCACTTGTGGGCGTGTGTGCTGGTATGCGAACAATAGGGGAGGGGGACTTGAACAGCTGTTACGCACAAGTAGCAGTACAGGAAGCAAAAGACGTATAAAAGCAACAGCAACAATAACAACCACTATCGTGCTATCTCATTTTCTCAAAATCGTACGTTTGTTTTGATCGCATTGTGTTAACATCAACAACAACAACAACAGTTGGCAATTGCTCAAAGTGTGCAGAATGAATAACTCGTATGTTGCTGTCAACAAATGACGTCACAGGTGCAATCGGCTGTTTCTGGCAAGAATGCGGAAAATGCATTTAGATTTGTTGTTTGTTTGTTTGTGTTGTTGTTGTTTTTGTTTTTTAGTGCATATGTACTGTAGATAAACTAAGTTGATTGACAAGCAACGAATTTCAGGGCCAAGTGGCACTATTCTACGTATCGTTAATGCCTGCAACGGCTTGAATTTGTAATGACGAGCCCCTTTTTAATTTCTCGTTTAACGTGTATTTTGTTGCTGTTGTTGGTTTCACTGATTTGCTTTTACTTACGTGGTCAAAATGCCAATGCCACCCAGGAGCTTCGGAAAACGGCGTATAGTTGCTTTAATATCCTCTAATGACATTGCCTGATGTATTTCTGTTGTTGTGTAGCCTTGCGGAGCTCACTAGTAAAATTTGTCAACTAGTTGCCAAAAGTTTGCTTGGTTTTTTGTTGCTGTCACAAAATCACACTTTAATTTTAGAATACTCTCTCAGAGTTTAAACTGATCACTTGCGATAATTTTGCTAATTATCAAAACTCTATTGGCTTTTGTGTTTATTAATTAACTTGCTACCCCTTTTGGGGATTTAATGTCTTTCTTTGTTTCGAACTTTTATGTTGTGATTCAAGTTGTTGAATGGCTGATTTGTTTTGTTTCCTCTCTTTTATCTCTTTTTCGTAGGCATGAGAGATGCCAGACTTTCTTTCGAGAAATTAAAGTGCTGCCACATAAATTTACAATTCAGCGACAGCAACGTCATAAATGCTATCTCTGAAATATTTTCCGTTTGAATTTGATTTTATTTTTTATTGCACGTAGTTTCATTGCGGCAAGTAGTGCTATAAGCTTTGATTAAACTTAAACATAGGGCTTGTTTATTTTTTATTTTGGGCGTATAAATAAAACAACGCTTTTAATAAAGTGGTTGCTCGGTAACAAGGATTTTCCAAACAAAGTATGTCCCAGCATGATTTGGTATATCAGATTATTGCATTTTTGTTACTTTTTAAATTTTTCCCTTCATATCTTGAGTTTTAAATCAATTTAAAGGTTTTTGAGACCCAAATAGTTTTTTTAACAGCCGCCCGCTGTGAATAACATTACGGCAAATGTTAAATTTGCATTTTCGTCTGTGCGTCTGCTATCATTTAGTATACGGCTGGTGCGCAGTGAGTGTGCATGCACTGGGTGTCGCTCTGGATTTGTGTTAAGCCAATAACTGCGTGGAATTAATGTCCAACAATGAAAATACATTTTCGCGAGCAATATGGAACCAAAGGCGAAGAAATACTTTATGTGACTCCAGCAGGTAAGCGCCTATTTACTTTTAATACATTTCGACAATTATGCAAGCATCTAATCCGACAGATCAAAGCAATATTGTCCGCGTACCTCTACGTGGCGATAAGCTGGTAATACAGGAGAAGTTTATGCTGTTTCGTGTACTGCAGAATATATTTCTGCCAAAAGGCTATCCGGATTCAGTATCTGAGGACTATGCGGTCTATCAAATATGGGACACATTGCAGGCATTCTGCAGCACCATTTGCGGTACACTTTGCACGCATGCCATACTTAAGGGAATCGGTGTGGGCAGTGAGAATATCAATGCGTACTCGGCCACTGTAACATGGATATTGAAGGAGGGCAGCGGACATGTGGGACGCATTCTGTTTGCCTGGTGGAAAGGCAGTCAATTGGATGTCGATTCGAAAAAGTGGCGACTTCGTGCCGATTTTTTAAACGATCTTGCAATGGGCATTGAAATCTATGTGCTTCCCAAATATCCACACTTAAGTACCCAAATCCTTTGTGGTTCAACGATGTTGAAAGCAATTGTAGGCGTTGCCGGTGGCGCTACACGTTCGGCCCTAACGCAACATCATGCGGTGCGTGGCAATTTGGCTGATGTCGCATCCAAGGATAGCTCTCAAGAAACTTGTGTCAATTTGGTTGCCTCTTTCGTTGGTCTCTATCTGCTGACGATGATTAAGAGCCAGGCTATGCTCTATACCGTCTTTTACATTGTCGTCACGCTGCATCTATACGCTAATCTTAAAGCGGTGCGTTCCATCTGTTTGCGCACCTTTAATGAGTCTCGTTACTTGATTGCTCTGGAGGAATTCTTTCGTTCATCACACATGCTGACACCACAGCAGGTAAGTCTACTGTTAAATATTCATCAACTGCACTTCGATCGGCATGTTTGAGATAACGACTTAATAGTTAGCGTTTCCTATAGACCAATCTTTAATTTGTTTTATAAACCTCTTGAAAACTAATTAAAAATTTGATTCTCTCGCTGCTAGGTCAATAAAATGGAGCGCGTGACTGTTGGCCAAACGGTATCTGTATCACTTAATATACGGCTAGGATTAAGTGTTAAGAATCTAATAGACGAATACAAAAGCAGCAGTGTCATTGAGAACATTGTATCCTCGTTTGATCCACATGAGCGCTTCATCATTGCGGAGGGCAAGAAACATTTGGGTGTCTATTTGCACTTTGATACGCGTCCGCAGGATGTCTTGAAGGCATATTTTTTTGCTGTCTCCTATCTGCAGGATCGAAATCAGATTAAGGAACAGTACTGGGATATACAAGGCAAATGGCAGGAGTTTCTTAATTTGGCACAAAAAGAGGGTAAGTCAAGTAAAATTATATAAAATCAACATTAATATCTTATATTATTCAAATAGGTTGGCTAATCCATCAACATTTGCTGCTGGTCGACGAGTATCGTTTAGATTGGAAGGCTTAGAACTTGATGCTTGCTATGAACGATATTATTTATTGATATTATAATTTAGCTTAGTACGTTTTTAAAAACAAACATACACATTTCTCACATATCTCACATGGTAATACCATAAAACCATAAGGCAATCCGTTGATATTAGCAAAGAATAACAAGAAACAATTGCGATAACACACACACATATAAACATACACATTTAGATTTAGTTTCACAAAACTCATCTTAAATATTTTCGAATATACATAACGTGAACATCTTCCAACTATGTAACTCTGCCTTAGCACAAAGTAACGTTATTAATCCGATATTCTTATAAGATATTCAGAGGGCCGTCTGAACATTTCTCTCAAGTATATATATATATATATAGCTTAGCCGTTTTTAACGTTATTAAATTTAAAAGAATGTGCTTACTTTGGACTCGAAACTTAAACATAAATACACATAATATCTCTATTTTGTAATAACTTACCACTTGTATATTTCGAGAAGGTACTTTTTACCAAAGATGAAAGAAAATCAAAAAATGTTTGATAAAAAAAAATTTAAAAATCAGAAAAACTGCGCAACGAACACGCCGCTTCAAATGCATTCCACAAAAAAATGTACAAAGTTTTTAAGCTTTATTTTAAATGAAAAACGTGTAATATTATTTATAAGCTTCGAATTTAATGTTTAATAGTTATGATTGTTTTGCCTTTAGCAAGTCCATTAGCTTAGCACTAACTAGCTTAAAAATACTTTTATGTAATGCGAATTGGTAGTTAAATTCGCAAAAAATTCAATTAATTTTAAAAGAAGAATGAATAAAGTTCTGTGCAATTTTACGCAATAATTAAATAATTTTATAAATATTATTTAACGAACCTATGATTCAAGCATAAATAAGTTTTTTTTTTCATATGGTGTCATTACAGCATGTTCTCTATCTGGTATCGATACTTACCGATGTAAACTATCGACAGCACTAGCGATAAGGTATTTTGTTGCTGTGAATCAAAACACGTGCGAATGGTAAACGTGTTGCTGTTGAAAGAAACAAATTTTTAACACACTTTTAAACAATGGCAGCTGTGCAGCCAGAATCGGTGCCAGCCGACATGGAAAAGGAAGCGACAAATACACCAGCCACTGTTACAGAAGTTGCTGCACCCGAAATAGTTGTACCCAAAGTACCAACTGCAGCAGATGAACTCGCACACAATGCATCAACTACTTTTGTTGACGAAGTAGTTGAGATGACGGAGACCACACCTAAAATCGATGAATCAGAGGAAACAAAGGCAATTGCTGAAGTAAACAGCGAGGTGGGAGCTGTTATTGAAGAAACTAATACAGTAAACCAAAAAGGTAAAGTTAACTTAAGATTCCAACTACAAAGCTTTCACATTCGATTGTTTTAACCCACAGAAACTGCGTCCGCTGAATTACCAGAACCAGAACTTTCCAAGAAACCCACAATAATTTCAGTTCAGGTAATTACTCCTGCTGTAGTAGATCCCACTCCTCAAGTGGATAACGTAACTGAAATGGAGTGCGATACGCCGTCAAATGTGGAAACTGCAGCATCAACAGAAAACACACCAACAAGTGGACTCGGCTTGCTTGCTGCGTACGTCTCGGATGGGGATACGGATACAGAAACTGCACATAAAGTGGACGATAGCGACAGCGAGAATGACGATGTTGTTGAAGTGCCCGTACAATACAATACATCCACAGGTCCACGCCAGGTAGTTGCCGTGAGCTCTGGTAGCAGCAGCAGCAACTCGGACTCCGATTCGGAGGGAGAGTATCTAACCGTGCTGCGCAAGAAAATCGATAAGCGTATAAATACGGAGGAAGTGGACGAGGATGACGATGAGGATGATGAGGATGGTACGCGTCCACGTCGTCGACAGCCGCCCAAGGTGCGTGGTGAAATGATGTTGGATGAGTTGCCGCCGATCGATCAGCTGGAGATAACCGTACCGGAGGATGAGTGCATTGAGCTAGGCAAGGTGCAATCGGTAGTTGATCAACTGGTGCTAGTTAGTGTATTGCCCAATTCCATGTTGTTCGATCTCGACACCGTGCTGTTTCTGGATAAGGGACGCAAAGTGCTTGGACAGGTCTTCGATGTGCTCGGCCAGGTGACAGATCCGCTGTATTGTGTACGCTTCAACAGCAACCAGCATATTAAAGATCGCGGCATTAACATCGGTGACATTGTCTACTGTGCTCCACAAACCGAGCACACGCAATTTGTTATTTTATCCAAGCTGATGCAGGTTCGCGGCTCAGATGCATCCTGGGAGCACGATGTGGAGCCACCAGCACGTTTTATTGACTACTCCGATGATGAGGAGGAGCGCGATGCTCGCTGGGAGCTACGCAAAAAGCGGCAACGTGAGCGTACCAACTCCACGGATTCAGTGGAAACCGTTGCGACAACCAACACAGAGTCAACTGAGGTTTCGGTTGCGCCATCCAGACAGCGTGGACGTCGCGGCCAACGAGACAATCGACGCTCGCAAAACTATCAAAATGGCAATCAGCCGCAGCAGCAGCAGATGCAGCAGCAACCACAACAGAGTCCAGCTCGCGATTCACAGTACAACTATCATCCCAGCTACAATCCCGGCAGCTGGCACTCGAACTACTATCACAATTATCATCCGCCAGCGGCTAACTTTAATATGATGCCTGGCATGGGTTTTCCAATGCCCCAACAAGGCTATGGCTATATGCCGCCACCACATCCATATGCAATGCCACCGCCGCCACCCATGGCAATGGGTATGCCACCACCACACATGTTCCAACAGCCCCCGCCATTCAATCCACACCAACAGCCACCTAATTCGGGCAGGTAGTGCAGTTTTCAAATCAAAATCTATCTTCACAAAATGATATCACAAATTATAAATTGCATTTTTTATATATAAAATAAAACCCACAACAGACAATATATTAAGTTTATCTCTTCACCTTAAGCGATTTTGACTTTATTTCAATAAAAAATTCGTAAACAATTTGCTTGTGTTGTTGATTTTTAAAAAATGTTCTTGTTAAAATGCTTTGACATATATATTTGTAATGTATAAAAAGGTACTTATTCTGTGTGGGATCTCAACAATAACGCTGATTACAGGTGTGTTTGTGTGTGCGCCTTGTAAATATGTTTGTATAGGTTTAAAAACTTATGGGCAATACCCAATTGACAAACACTCTAAAATAGTTTGCTATAATATTGTAAGAGATATTATATATGTTTACTATATTGTATATTGATAGATTTGTAGTTGAGTTTAAAAAAGTTACAAGTTTGGCAAAGGGATTGTTGAAGTTAACAATAAAAAATTATAAAATTTTTGAATTATAGAGCTTATAAACTTAAAATATGGTACATGATAATCATGCTAAACTTGTTGTGCCCTAATATCAACTGTTTTTGAATACTGCATAGAAATTGTTAAGTTTTAAATTGAAATTTATACTATTGCTCGGAAAATCGAGCATTCGTTGTTGTTTGTCAATTGGGCAGATATCATATTTACATACATGTATGTGTTTGTGTATAAATATATATATATATATGAACTGGTTTTATATACAGCAATCAAAATATATTTTGCCGGAAGCACTGCGAGAACTGTTTTAAAGAAGCTGCCAATAAACAATGTTAACTTTATGTGTATGTGAATGAGTGTAAATAGATGTGTGTGTGTGTGTGTGCCTATATATATTAATAAGTGGTGGTATGTAAAATATTTGTGTGTTTGAGCTTATTCGAGAGGCAACCAAAATGGGGCGCCACAGGCACATATGAGAATGATTAAAGCTAGAATCATTCAAAAATTGCATTCTTAAAGCTATATACATGTTAAACAAAAAAAAACTAAACAGACAACAATGCAATTAACAAAGAAAAAAGAAATTTAGTTGCCTAAACGCAGGCCAATTTGAAGGCGTGGCTTTAGTAGCACCAGAATGCAGGTGATGTTATCCTGTGAATCGCGCTCCTTGGCAGCGTCCACAAGCAGTTTGGGAATGTCATCGAGCTTGGTTGTCGGATCGTTAAGGCATTCATAGACCGTATCTACGACTAAAGACTCTGGCACATGATCCCACAGTCCATCCGAGCCGAGCACCAAAAAATCATGCGCCTCACTCAGCGGCACATCAACGAAATCCGGTTCCGCAATTACCGCCTCCAGGCTATAGTCGCCAATGGAACGACCCACATTAAGTATGCCATTGACACGCCACTGACCCTGGGCATGAATAACGCTGCCGCCACACAACTCAATGCGTCGCCGTTCATCCACAGCTTCCGGTTTGTGCGGCTTTACCAGCTGCAGTTGGGTACGTTCGCCCACGAGCAGCGCCTTAGAGTCGCCCACCCAGGCAATATATAGCTGTCGATCGCCAGTGATCAGAGCGCACACAGCTGTAGTTCCGCTGGTGATGCGTTTTCGAGTGAAGCGCTCGTCTGCCTGCAAGAATGCTGTCTCAAAGGCTGTGCGATAGAAATCCACTTTGCTGTCCATTGACTCCGGTGGTCGACGTAGCTGCTCAGCCAGCAGTTGTGGCAATTGGCTGGTAACATAGCAGGCGGACAGCGCGCCTGAATGACCATCGAAAACGCCAAAGAAGCGACAATCGATGTGATTGCTTATTTGATACATGGCACCGAAACGCTCCAGGTTCACATGCCGATCCTCCATTTTTCGTGGTTTATTCTTAACGGCGGCTGCGCTGTAAGCTGGCGGTGGTGATTCCAAGCCGCACTGGCAGCTGATGGGATCCTTACACAGAAAGCCATCTTCAGCATACAGTTGGAGCTTGTCGAATGCTGCATTATCCGTCAGCTTAAGCAGCAACTTGTCCAACTGAGTGACGACAAATTTTTGTAACTTTAGCAGATCATATTGCGGCTCCGTGCCATCCAAATTCGATTCAAACTCCTTGGCATGCCGAACGTCCTGCTCTACTTGGTCACTGGCCAAATGTAGCAGCTTTAACTGAAATCCTTGCGGACAACCGCTCGTGCTGAGCTGCTTCCAAATGGTAGCAAAGACTTCGGCACGACGCTCACTGCCGGTTACTTTGTAGGTGTCATTGCTGCTGCGTGTTACACAATTCCCATTGCGTGCCAACAACTCGTTACCCGAATTAACTTCACTGCTGCTGGCGGTCGTTGCTGCTAAGTAATCCTTAAATTGTTGCAATCGTGCGCATATTATTGGAGCGTCTGCATCGGTCGACATATTTTGCACTCAGCTGTTTTGCTGTTCTTATTGTCGTTGCGACTGATACATGTGTGTTAATTAGTAATAACGATGATGATTCACCCGCACTAGCATACTTTTTTTACGCAATGTTTCTATTTGTTTATATATTCTATGCAGTGTGGCCGCTTGTAGTTAATAAGAACAAACTGACTTTCTTACTTTAGTATCGATACTTTAATGCTCATGTGAATGGCAATAAATCTTCTTCTTACATTGCCGGCAGCACTCAGCTGTTGCTTTGTTGTGTTGCAACATAAGATTATTTTATTTTAATTTTTGTGTTTATTTTCGTGCAATGTGTGCTTAATCAAATATAATTCTCGATTAAAACATAATGTCGACACCACTTGAACAACAGACAGATGAGCGCGAAGCCCTGCAATCCATTTACGAAGGCGATAACAATTTCAAGGAAATCGACTTAACCACTTTTCAATATAAAGTAAGAGCCACATGTACAGACAAATGTACAAATTAGTTATTAATGTGAACTTTCTTTTTAGTATGGTGAAGAGGACAACTACAAGTCATTTCTAGTGGAATTAAAGTGGGGTGAAAGCTATCCAGATGAGGTGCCCACAATCAACATGAACACCTTCTACAATCGCAATCTGTAAGGAACAATGTTAAAATCTTCATAGTAGAAACATTCTTAATGGAATTTTCGTTAACAGCCTGCCCGCCGTGAAGGAGGAAATCCAAAATACTCTCAACGCAGAGGCCTCACAATGGTTGGGCTGTGGCATGACCTACACGCTCTTTGAATGTATTAAAGATAACATCGAGCAATTGACTGCTGCCCAGCCGGAAAGCGCGCCCATTGTTGCTGCTGTGGACGATGGTGTTGCTGCAATTAAAATATCAGATTGCAGTGCGGATGCCAAGCAAAAGGAACCCAAAAAGGAGCAACTGACAAAATCACAAAAGCGTCGACAATGGGAGAGAACGGATCACAAGGGAGAACGTGCACGTGGCCATGATTGGGTGGATATTGTTAAGCATTTATCGCAGACGGGCAGCAAAGAAGACGCTGCGGCCGCTATGGAAAGTGCAGCAGCAGCAGCTGCTGCAAATCCGGTGCTGCATCCACTGAACACTTAAGAAGAGAGACGCCTGCCAAAAACCAACAACTAGTTATGTAAATTAAAATATCAAATGCAGCAAATCTTATCAAAAATATAGAAACAGTGATCTGTTCTAATGTCTGTGCTCACCATTAAAGCTGATCAATTTACGCACGCATGTCTGGTTTATTTGGACAGACAAGGCCAACCACTTGCCATCAACTGAGTTGACCCCAGCCCATTTAAATGGAAAATCAAATCATTTTTTTCCATACTCTAGTCGAAAAATGTTTATGCACTGCGACAGTCGTTCGGTTTTGGTGTTGCTGATGATGATGTAATTTAAACACAATGCTGTTACAATTTTAACAGCTATAATTGATATATCATTTTGCACTTGCTTAAAAGTAAGCATATTGGCAGTAAATTGCTGATTGCGCGTGTGCCAAGTTTAAGTTAAGTTTAAACATAATTTTGAATACTACAAATATTGAGTCGTATTCAGCTTATCAGCTTTGTATTGAAACCGGTTTAACGCGGGAGCAAGACGTCGCATTAAGGCACGCCCGCGACTGCTAGCATTCCACAAAAAATTGTATTCCACAATGGGTCAGAAATGCTCTTGCCTAAAAATATGTAAAAATAGTGACGAACCATCGATCAGTGAGACGGACGCAACGTTGCGTATGCGCAATATCAATGCAAATGTTTTGGCAGCTCCGGGTGAGTATTTGTTTAAGAATGTTATGTTCAAGATACAGTGGTCCTTCCATAAGTAAAATAACTCGACTTGATTCGAAAGAAACTTTAATCGTGAATCGCAATTAATTTTCCTTTCTTTTTTCGAGTGAATATCAACAAGTTGAATAAAATAATTGACATATTCCAGGTTTTACTGTACCTTTGCATTTATGTTGTTTAACTTCAACGTGTGTGTGACAATGATAGTGCAAACAATAATTACCTAATGTCGATATTACCTTTTTTGCGTGCCAATTAAATAAACGCTGTAGGCGTATGTGTAAAATTGAAATCTAGCTGCCCACAATATCAAATAGTCAGACAAACAATATTTACTCTTATATGTATAGTTAAATATATAGATATATATATATGCATACATAGTTCCACTCAAGATTTATTCATCAATTATACTAAAATAGCCTGCACTTGAGTATTGAACAAATAATAAGCACCTGGAATTGCTGTCAAATACCTTAAACAGCAGGCCAAAAATCAAAATTGTTCGAACAAGTGTTATTTAAGAAAAAAAAGACATGGAATTGATCATTTTGATGCCAATGAAATTAATCATTAAAAGTATAAAAAATTACTAGGAATTTTTTGTGCTTCTTAAGCTTTAAGACTTCTATGGATTTTTAAGTTTTAAAAGTACTTGATGATTAAATCTTTTTTTTTTAAATGGTAAAATCCGTTTTTGGTGTCATTATTACACATTTAACAATACTAAATATGTTTTTGCACATTCAAATTAAAACAATTCACTTTATGCAAATCAGTCATGATGATGATGTTCTAGTTGCTCCAGGCCTATATATGCTCAGAGATAAATCAATTAAATTGGCCTCATTCGTTGCGGCTGTGAATCAAGACTCAATTTTGAGCATGAAGCATTGAAAGCCATGAAGCGATGACGTCGTCATCGCACAGATGTTGGTAGTATAAAGCTTCTATTACCACCACCACCACCAAGAGCAAGAGCAAGAGTTAACGCCAACGGACGCTTCCCGTTCATCATTAATCATAATAACAGAGAGCAAAAGGCGAGCTAACGGATAGCTAGATCAAGTAACAAACGCTTTGTGCATCAGACTTTGACTCTGCGCTGCCCTGTAAACAAAGTTTTTATAAATAAACTTAAAGTGAAATTGAACTTTTATAAAGTTAGTTGAAAAACACAATGCAGACTCTTCTTTTCATGCTAATCAAAAACCATTTAAATGCGATGTAGATACAAAACTTCCTTCTCCAAACATTAAAAGTGTTTATGATACCCTTTTGTGGCCACTTACAGGGTATTCAAACAAATAGAGAGCGCAATAGAATTAGAGAGCGTGCTTTTGTTGCTGGCAAAGCAAGAAACTATATATCAATTCCAATTCTGATCAGTGTGTTTTGAGGCGTTGCGGCGTTCGGTTTCGCTCAATTTGTTAGTTTAAAAAAAAAATTAAAACAAGAAGTGATAGTTTGTTGAGAGATTTTTAAAGCGCAGTTGCCCGTTACGCTTAACTGTTTGTGTGTTAATAATTTGTGGTTCTTAAGTACAATGGGCCATTGGTATCGCAGCTATGCGCCAAGTTGGCTACAACGCTGGATACCTCCAGCACAGCCAGCGAGAGTCTTTAATCCCTATCGCAACATACGTCCCGGTCCCGATATAGCAAGTAATTAAAAAATCATTAACTATAGATTAGCAAACAGATTGAAAAAGTTGCTAATAAGATTCGAATTTGTTCTGAAAGTGAATTTTACAATCTATCTGTTTAACCAATCTTCGACCTTAGTTGCCATTTTTGGCACTTTGTTAGCAACAAATTAAATATATTTGAATCCACTTATATATTTTTTCGACTATGACTTCACTCGCTTTGCTGTTGCTTCCCTTTTGTATCTATTTGTTTTAAGTCGTTTGACACGTTTTTTTTATTTTTTATTTGTGCTTTTCGAAATTCCGCACACATTTATGTTCTTTGTTTTTGCACAAAGTTTTATTTTCGTTATTTGTTTCCTGCTCATAAACATATTCCATACATCAAATATTCATTTACATGAATCATTTTTCTGGACGTACTTAAAAGGGCTTTTAAGATTTCTTATCTCTTCGCTGTCAAATTGAGCATCCCCAAAACAAAAAGAAAACACTTAAAAAAGGTTCAAAAATATTAATGGAAAGGTGCAGCCATGTGGAAATGGATTTTTGAAAACGACATATTGAAGAGGCGTGCCCCATAATTCCATTGAATTTGAGCAGTTTTTCATTGAAAAATAAATAAACATAAATAAAATCTTATTGAAATCGATGAAAAATTATGCTGCAAAAAAATATTTGTTTTAATTGTTATTTTTGCAATAAATTTTACGATTTTCTAAATAGATTTTTGGAATTTTAAAAATGTTTTTTTAAATGTTATTCGCTAGGTACTCTTCTAGGCAATACATTGTAAGCCAGCAGTCGGGGAATCGGGTAAATTACCCCTAATGGGGTAAAAATGAAATGTTTGTGGGTAAAAAGAATATTTTTAATTTCCACATTTAATAAAAAAGAGAGAGAGAAAGAGAGAGAGAGAGTGAGATAGAGAGAGCGAGCAGAGAGAGAGAGATAAAAGAGAGAGAGAGAGAGAGAGAGAGAGAGAGAGACACAGAGAGAGAGAGAGACACAGAGAGAGAGAGAGAGAGAGAGAGAGAGAAGAGAGAGAGAGAGAGAGAGAGAGAGAGAGAGAGAGAGAGAGAGAGAGAGAGAGAGAGAGAGAGAGAGAGAGAGAGAGAGAGAGAGAGAGAGAGAGAGAGAGAGAGAGAGAGAGAGAGAGAGAGAGAGAGAGAGAGAGAGAGAGAGAGAGAGAGAGAGAGAGAGAGAGAGAGAGAGAGAGAGAGAGAGAGAGAGAGAGAGAGAGAGAGAGAGAGAGAGAGAGAGAGAGAGAGAGAGAGAGAGAGAGAGAGAGAGAGAGAGAGAGAGAGAGAGAGAGAGACACACAGAGAGAGAGAGACAGAGAGAGAGAGAGACACAGAGAGAGAGAGACAGAGAGAGAGAGAGAGAGAGAGAGAGACAGAGAGAGAGAGACAGAGAGAGAGAGACAGAGAGAGAGAGACAGAGAGAGAGAGACAGAGAGAGAGAGACAGAGAGAGAGAGACGAGAGAGAGAGAGAGACAGAGAGAGAGAGAGAGAGAGAGAGAGAGAGAGAGAGAGAGAGAGAGAGAGAGAGAGAGAGAGAGAGAGAGAGAGAGAGAGAGAGAGAGAGAGAGAGAGAGAGAGAGAGAGACAGAGAGAGAGAGACAGAGAGAGAGAGAGACACAGAGAGAGAGACAGAGATAGAGAACTTTGGGAAAGATCGAAAACAGTCACAAACACACAAACTCATTGCACACTTAACTAATAAGACCTAATTCCTTCATGACTTACTTGAATTTTTGAGAATCGAGGAGGAGGGCGATTTTCATGTATTAAGTAAAATTATTATTTTTTGTGCATATTTTTATTGTTTCAACCCCCACAGCCCAAACACACACATTAACACACACACACACAAACACACACACACGTACACACACATATATATATATTAAATAAATAAAAATAAAGGGTATTAAAATAAACTTTCAGTTGGCATGAGACTTAATTTAAATAATATATTTTAATTTGCTATGTAAAACTACTTTTGTTTGCCCAAAAAAAAAGAAGAAGATTTCCGCGAACCGCTGAACAAATGTTAATATACAATAAATGTTTTTCTTAGTTCACGTAAAAATTTATACATTTTAAAAGAATTTATATGTTTGGTTTTCTGATAGAACTTGATCAATAGTAAAGTATAGGTTTTTTTTTATTCTATCAATACAAATCTGTCCATCAGCAAGTCTTAAATCTTTTTGCCTTCAGTCAACTTTTATATTTTAATACTCTTGCTGAAGGTACTCCAAATATTTTACATCTGTTACGCATTAAAAATTTACTAAAAACTAAAAAAAAACTCATAATCTCTAATTTAAGCATTTGCTTATAAAAAAAAAACTGACAAACACATATTTGTTAATTTGATTTTAATTAAAGTGCATTAAAAAATGTCTAGCAGTGTATTAAAATTTTCGATGTTGTTGTGGGCGTTGTTATGCTATAGAAATATCAAGCATACGCCCGAATGGTTCACTGTGAAAATTAATCATTGGCATTGAACTTATAGCCAATGTGGCACAAAGTTTGTTTTGTTTATGGCCAACGGCGATTATTCAACTTAAATTTGTTTTGGCTGCAACAGTTGGTCAATCTGACAACCAATGTCGCTCTGCCCAGCTTTTGCCTTATGAGATCATCAAGATTTGTACTCCATTGAGCGATCTGGGTGCAAAAACTATTGATAAGAACTCTGACTAATCCATTAAGTACGCTGATTTAATTACTTTTGATAATTGAATGAATAATCCATATTGAATAATAATAATCCCTACTTAAACAGATTCGGGCAGTTCGGCTGTGTTAGGAGTGCAACGAGTGGATCTTTGCTTGGAGGATAATCACGATGAGCATCATACAAGTCATTTCTATGCGGCAGCTGCCAAGGAAGCGTTAATTGTGCGACGTGGTGAACCCTTCCGGCTGCGCATCTACTTCAATCGGGATTATAGTCCTAGCAAGGATGCGATAAGCTTTATATTTAGTGTGACGGATGATCCGAAACCGAATCCGGGGCATGGCACATTGATGGCACTGGTGCCGCACGATGGCATTGATTATTTGGGTGATGCACTGGAATGGGGCGCCGGCATTGAATCCCATGAAGGTCAAATTCTAACGGTGCTAGTGAAGCCACCGGCAACGTGTTCCGTCACCGAATGGAGACTGGATATTGACACAAAGCTACTGGGTGATGGTTCACGCAGCTATCAGTTGCCGCTGCCCATCTATGTGCTGTTTAATCCCTGGTGTCCGGATGATCAGGTCTATATGGAGAGTCGGGAGGAGCGCAAGGAGTATGTGATGCATGATACGACTCTTATCTGGAGGGGATCCTACAATCGCTTGCGTCCATCTGTCTGGAAGATTGGCCAGTTCGAACGTTATGTGCTGGAGTGCAGCATCCGTCTCCTTGGCTCTGTTGGTAAGATTCCACCAGCCTATCGCGGCGATCCGGTGAGAGTGGCAAGAGCTCTGTCCGCCCTGGTCAACAGTGTGGACGATGATGGTGTACTGCTTGGCAATTGGACAGAGGATTTCTCGGGCGGCACAGCGCCTACCAAGTGGACGGGTTCCGCTGAGATTCTGCAACAGTTCCACAAGACGCAAAAGTCGGTGAAGTTTGCCCAATGTTGGAACTTCAGTGGTGTCCTCGCCACAATATCCCGAGCTCTGGGCATACCGGCACGTGTCATCACTTGCTACTCCTCTGCCCATGATACACAGGCTTCCCTCACCGTGGATGTCTTCATTGATGCAAATAACAAGAAGCTGGAAGCGGAGACAACGGATTCCATTTGGAACTATCATGTTTGGAACGAGCTGTGGATGCAGCGTCCCGACTTGGGTGTGGGCCAGTTTGGTGCCTATGATGGATGGCAGGCGGTAGATGCTACACCCCAGGAGGCATCCGATAATATGTATAGGGTGGGTCCTGCATCCGTCGTTGCTGTTAAGCATGGTGAGATCCTACGTCCCTTTGATTGTGGTTTCGTCTACTCGGAGGTAAATGCGGATAAACTCTATTGGCGCTACAATGGTCCTGCCCAGCCGTTGAAGCTACTCCGCAAGGATACCCTTGCTATTGGTCATTTGATTAGCACCAAGGCTGTGCTGAAGTGGGAACGAGAGGATGTCACCGATAGCTACAAGTATGCGGAACGCACCGAGGAGGAACGGAGCACCATGCTCAAGGCATTGAAGCAATCTCGTCATGCTTTCAGTCGTTATTATCTTAACGATAACTTCAATGACGTGGAGTTCAGCATGGAGCTAAAGGATGACATCAAGGTGGGTGAGAACTTTACCGTTGTGCTCAAGGTAAGCAACAAGAGTGAGGAACGGATTCATCAGGCAACCGGACAGCTCAACTGTGATGCAGTCCTATACACTGGTGTTGGAGCACAGGAGGTTAAGATCTTGGGTTTCGAGTTGGACTTAAAGCCTAAGAGCACCGAATATGTTCGCATGGAGGTCACATTCTTCGAGTACTTCGAGAAGCTCTCATCGCAGGCTGCCTTCCAAATCTCAGCCGCGTGTCGCGTTAAGGATACCGACTACGATTATTATGCCCAGGATGATTTCCGTGTACGCAAACCGGACATCAAATTCCAGCTGGGCACAGAGCCAATTGTTGCCCAAAAGGAGATCGATGTGATTCTACGCCTCGCCAATCCATTGCCCATACCATTGCACAAGGGACTCTTCACGGTTGAGGGTCCGGGCATTGAGCAGCCGCTGAAGTTTAAAGTAAGTCCTTGATCTAATCGAGGCTAAGTGATTAAATTTACTAACTCCTCGCATCTTTGCAGATTGCTGAAATTCCCGTAGGCGGTACGGCAGCAGCAACCTTTAAGTACGTCCCTCCATATGCAGGTCGTGGCACAATGTTAGCCAAGTTTAGTGCAAAGGAACTGGATGATGTTGATGGCTATCGGCACTATGAGATTGAACCACGTCCAGGTGACGTACTCCAACCGAATGGTAGTCACCGAAGCAGCAATATTATACGCCGTCGTACCGATGTGATTCCCTAAACTTGTTCTATTCTTCATTTTTATGTATTTGTATTTAATTTAAGTTTAAGTTTTGCATTTAAGTAAATATTTTCGAACGAAATAAATGAAGTAAGTTTAACTATCGTTATCCTTGGGCAGTATATCATCCATGCCGAGCGCAAAGTTGGGCTTCTTGGCTGTCTTGACGAGGTAAATGCCACGCGCCTCTCGCGGCACAGGATCACCCATTAGAATCTTAGTTCCGCTGCAATTCTTGCCACGCACCTCCTCCAATGTGTTGCATGGCATGCCATAGAAACCCTTCTCGCTGTTTATGGACTCCGCATAGTATTCATAGGAACGACCATGGCTGCAACCGGCTGTAAGATGGAAATGATAATAAGGACACTTCCTTATAGAGAAATTTCGTAAGTTTACTTACTGAAAATCTGTGAGAGCTCCTTGCAGCCAGGTTGGGGTGGTCCACCGCCATTCGGATAAAAGTCAACCATGCCAATGGGTTTTCGAAAACCCAAATAACCTGCACAACTGTGAATGACATCGACGAAATTTGCATCCGTTTCATCCAAATGGTTTTCCGGCCCAATACAATCCTCGAAAGCAGGTCGTGCTGGATCTAAGCCCGTTATGCGACTAACACGATACTTGGTATATGATCCTGCATAGCCCATAATATGTGCACCCAAACTATGTCCAATTAGATGTATACGCTGTGGATCTGCATCCTTCTCCTCAACGAGAAGATCTATCAATTTGGCCACCGCTCGACCGACTTGAACCGTATACCGTGCCGGAGTCAGATAATATATATTATCTGCCTGATCCCTCCAGTTAATAGCGAATACATTCACCTTTCCACGTTCTATATACGCGCCCCTTATCGACTGTATCGAATTGCTCATCGTACTGGATTTCCAGCCATGCACAAGGATCTTGGTGTCCAGTTCTGGATTGAATTTCTCAGCCATTTCTTGCCAGGTGTCGCGTTTCTGACGCACACGCTCAAAATCATTATCCTCAATCCAAAAATTTGAACTTATAATAGCATCACTAGAAAATCATAAAAAACTTTCATAATTGATTCCTTCTTGAATTATTTTCGTCTTACCTGCCATGATACTCAAATTGTATCAACTGTGGCAAACTGATGCGATTCTCTGCCGGCGGTTCGACTAGATAGGCAACCTCTGGCTTACCATCGCCATTGGGCATATAGATCCAGGTTTTATTATAATCCTCCTGATTTAAGACAACATCGCCTCGAATTCCAACTGCAAAGAGACAAAGATTAATTCAAGATTTTATACTTTTCAAACCTTATATCGTATTGGTATTTTACAAAGTAGAAGCACGGGTCGCACGACCTGAGCAAGTGCAGCAAATCCCGTGATGAGCCATTGTACAATTATGAAAGTGTTAGACACCTCGTTGCGACACGGATTGATCACATTACAAATGCAGGCTATAGGATTCAAAGCCATCTTAACCAGTTGCTTACTACGTGACGACTAAACGCAATTCAATTCGGAACTCTTTGTGATAACTCAGAATGTCATACGAGTCTGACGCATTCGTAATCCTTGTTTTTATGAGCAAGTAAAACATCGAGTGCACTCGACTAGAAGATACCTTCTAACCTTTTACAAACAATTATAGCTTCACCCTAAAAGCAATTTTGCTGTTTCCTACAAAACTTCAGCATTACTTTACTGATCCTAACGAAGTTTTGGTATTAATTGAATTTATTTGTCTTGCTTATGTATATTCTACATACACGTACACCAACAACTTAATCAGACCATAATGTACCCATTTGAAAAGGGTACAGGGTAGTAAAAACCAGTTCGGCTGCAGGGCAAGGCAAGTAATTAATTCGCTGCGTGCAGCACTTAAAAAATTAATCAGGGCCCCAGGCTCCAAAACATCCAAAACGCTCAGCAGTCAGCTGGCAAAATATAAAGTGGGTCAGACAAAATACACTCACCTTGCCAAGCAACAGTTAGGCAAATCCAACGTAGCCACATTTTCACTCTTTTCTCCTTTTCAAGCTCAACTTAAAGTTTGGCGCTACGTTCCGAGCTTTTTATAGTTAATTGCGAATAGGGACAGGTGTCAATCATGACTGGCGGCCTCCGGATTTTGTAAGCTAACTCGAAAGGTTGAAGCTAACTCGAAAAACTTATCTGGCTCTGCGGGAGCTAACTGGGTTAAACTTCAGTTAAAATACACTGTTGCATACCAAAAGCCAAGTGCATTGAATTAAAGGTGGTGGAATTAAATTTAGCAGATAGTACATTAAAGACATAATAATATCTTTCGATATTTGCGATCACTGTATGATTATTTATTTTTATAAATAGGGAAGGCTGGTAGAACGAGTATTACTTTTAAGTTATGCAACAGTTTTAGAACTCTACAAAAGTATGCTTTAACTTTTGGTGGAAAAAGCCCCACATTTACAAACAAAATATTTCATTCAAAGCTATCGATTATACTCATATATTAAATTCATTTTGCTCGTGCTAATATTTTTAAATGCAAAACTAAGAGCAAACATTCCTTCCTATTTTAAATATTACATATTCGATAGCAATTGACACGATTTTATTGTGAAATTGGCAACATATCGATATTTGTGTTTTTGGTATTTTTATAGTTTTCGGAGACTGTCGTATTGTTTTAGTGCGTCATATTTTAGAAACGCCGCGAAACTCATTGTCTTGTGTGAATTTCGCATTTTTATAAACGTATTTTGCATTTTACCTGCTAATTAAATATACAAACGAAATAAAATTTAACAAATCATGTCGGGAACAACTCAAAAATATAGAAATTTTATAGCGGAGCCAATGGGACAGAAATCTGTAACAGAGCTGGCTGGAATTGGCGAAACGCTTGGCGGACGCCTAGAAAAAGCGGGTTTCGATAGGGTAAATATGAGATGACGCCATGTGCAAATCCAAACAAAGACTTAATCACCACGTGCTTGTGTATTTAAGGCGTACACCGTGCTTGGTCAGTACTTGGTGCTGAAAAAGGATGAGGAACTGTTCAAGGAATGGATGAAGGATGTTTGTAATGCCAGCTCCAAGCAAGCATCGGATTGCTACAACTGTCTCAACGATTGGTGCGAGGAGTTCTTGTAAACGCCGCGGACTTGTTGCAAAATCTCGGAATCAGCAATACGCTGGGACGCAGCGTGAAATTCGATTTATATATCGTATACACTACAACAATATTCACGCTAATATATATAATATATATTGTCCACCGTAATGTTAAGTTATTATTAAAATGTATGAAAATGTATATTAATTGAAGTTAAGTGCCCTTGAATATTTGATTGTAGACCGCTAAATACTCACATACTTACTCACGTTAACCGCTTGTTAACGTATGGCACATGTTCTCTAACGTCAAAAAAGAAGGTTTACTTATAATTAAAAATTTATATATACTAGAAAGATATAGAAGTTCAATATATTCGATAATCATTAGTTTAAAGGAATAAAAGATCTAGTACTCGATAACAGTTTGTAGTTGTGCATCGATAAATTGTGATGGTTGCCGGACTTTAAAAAAAACAAAGGTGAATGGAATGAAAGCAGCTGCGTGAAAATTTAACAAACTTTTTTTAAGGCAGCGATATAGTGCATAAAAGTGAAAAACAAAGCAAAGCGTAACTGGCGCTTTGCATATTGGTAAAAACGCAATTCACATCTCAATAACTTGACTTAAAAAAAGTGAAAATAGTACGGCTTTGGCGTGCGCTTGTGTTCGTGTGTTTTTCTTTGTATATAGATTCGTAGACCGAGATAGCTATACAGTCGCGCCGCTCTTAATTCTACGTGTATAAGCGAGCTAAGCATATTTATGCAGCAATTCTGTTGTTTCAGAGTTCCAGGCCAAACATTCTGTGCGACGAACGGCTGAATCGACTTTTTGTGTGCAATGCACGACGTTTGCATTAATTATATTAGTAACAAATCGTAAATAGCGCAATTGTAACCAACAATCGAGTTATTTGCGAGCGTATTAAACAAAAACGTCAATCGTCTGCATTTACATTAGATTGTCTATTCGCGACGCATAAAAAATATCCGTGTGTGTGTGTGTGTACATTTTTTGCGTAAACGTCTCTAACCAAAATCGTAGTCGAAAAACGGTAGCAACAACGTTTCCTTGGAAAAATTGTAAATAGTAAACAAAATTTTCAAGTAAATGTAAGTAAATACAAAAAGAGGTTTGGAAAGTCGTAAATGCCTTAAAAATACTTCAGTATGTATTCTTAAATAGTTGTAAACGTCGTTGTCGTTGTCATTCAAATCTGTGCGATTGGGTGAGTGCGTTTAAGTGTATGTGTATGCGTGTATGTTTAGTATGTGACGTTGTTGTATCGTAAAAAGAGAAAGAGAACGCGCGCGCGGTGTAGAGCGGGGGCGTACACGGTTCCGTTCAAGTGCGAGAGAGTGAAAGAGCGAGCCGGGAGACACAGGCACTTAAGGCCCCGTATCCTTTTCCTTGTTTGCAGCTGCTCGGAAAATTCAATGACCTCATTTGTCTCACGTATGGACATTTCAATTTTTGTCTTTTCTTTCAAACCAACAGGACCAAACGAAATTATAAACACCAACAATTAAATAATAATAATACTCGACGGCAAGCTTTAAGAATACAACTCATTATATATTGAGTCTATAGCCATCGAGTGAAGTTATTATTAAACCAAAAGCAATAAAAAAAAAACAGAAGGAACCAAAAAAGCGCAGTCACGGCTCGCTACGGAACCAGAGGAAGAGCAATAATAGCAATAGCAAAGAAAACATCGAGCTAGAAAAACGCCAGCGGCAAGCAACAACAACAACAAATGGGAACCAATTCGGGAGCCACCGCTGGCATCAATAATAAGCCGGTCGGTGGTGCGGCCGTTCTCGGCGTCGGTGTTGGAAACTCAGCTGTCGGCGGTGTCCTATCCAACAGTCTGGGTGTCTCTGGCGGCCTCGGCGGTGGTGGCCTCAGCATCAGCGGCTTAAGCGGCGGACAGAACGCCAATGTTGGTGGCATTATTGCCGGCATGGGCGGTCCGGGCGGCGGCGGTGGTGGCAACATGGGCAGCGACGATGGCATGGGCGGACCAGGTGGCGGCGGCGGTGGTGGACCAAACAATCAGCAGGTCACAACGCCCCAATACACAATTCCGGGCATATTGCATTTCATACAACACGAATGGTCGCGCTTTGAATTGGAACGGTCACAGTGGGACGTCGACAGGGCCGAGCTGCAGGTGAGTCTCAGTCTCTCCTTTACACTTATTGACTATCCTCAATGCTTACTTTCCATTTCAATGGGTCTTTTACGTTAGCAAGCAAATCACTTTGAAAGCTACCGAAGCGAACACTCAAACAAATTTTTTCGTATATAATTTGTTTTGTAATCGACATTTTATGGTCTGTTTAATTCAGCAAACGTTGCAACGGTTTGGAAAATGTAACCGCCACTCGGCTAGCTTTATTTGTGATTATTATTATGTGGCTAACCATATCGTGAAACCTTTATAAAAGAAAAAGTTTTCTGTTTGTTATTGTAATAGCAATGATTAACACCTTAGTCTGTCTAAGGAAATTGTCTGTGTGTGTTTATAGTTTCACATGGGAATGGTCAAGTATGGTACCATCTTAGTCTGTCTAAGGAAATTGTCTGTGTGTGTGTGTGTTAATAGTTTCACATGGGAATGGTCAAGTATGGTACCACCCTCACCAGCACAACGCTTTCACCAAAATACGCACACAGTTGTAAACGTGCTATCGTGTTATCGATACTACGCTGCATTCGGTCTATGTCCCGTTACGCTCTGTAAAACAAGTGACATTCAAAACGTCACTGCAATGAAAACAAGTTGGCGTCGGCTGACACTGCGATTTTTTTTTTTTTTACCTACTGCGTTCACATACGTATGTAGTCATCCATGTGTGTACATATTTGTCGCAAAAATGTATGAACCTGTTCGCCTTGTTTTTGTTAAACGAAAAAAAGAATAAGAAAATAAAGTAGAGAGTGGGCACCGACTAGACGAACGGACCCCAGCCGCATTGGAAGCCATTTTAGCGCTTTTGCATACGAATACACATGTGTGTGTATATTGTATTTGTGTGTGTGTGTGTATGTCGTGTGCCGGGCGCTGGCTCCAAACGCTGCTGCGTGCTTCTATTTCTGTCTCTTTGGGCTGGTTGTGTGTCAGTGTCAGTGCTATTGCACATGCAACGTCCTTGTGGTTGTGCCGGGGCTACTGCTGCTGCTGCTGTTAGTTGCATTGCATTATCTTCCTACTCTCTGGCCAGCTGTTAGTCAATTTGTTTTGCATTCGATGGTTTGCTCAATGCGTTAATGAGAGTGATTAGAAAATAAATAAGAAATTTCTGTATCACTTTCCATCTATATTATTCATTATTCACATACATATTTTGTAGCAACAAATGACTGCATATTTGAGTGTAAACAAAAAGAGAGAAAATATATATAATAAATAATTATAATGCGCCAACTGGCGCCCACACATTCCATTCATACCGGCAGCTACCCAATCGACGTCGTCATCAACGTTGCATGTCGCTGGGTAATTTGAAATTTTTGCTAAGGCATTACCAAATACACAAACACTCATTGCGATTCTCAACGATGGTAGTTGTTGGCTTTCGTGGTAATAAAGTGGAAGTGTGCCCTTTTTGTTGCTCTTTCCACTGAAAACCATTTTTTTTTGTCAGCAACTCTTTAACTGTAGCACGCGAACAGCATTCAAACATTTTAGATGGTTAGGCGTGCTTTAATTAGCAACTGTGTCAAATGAAATGCCATTGAACGTTAATTCAAATGCAGAACATGTTTACATTAACAATAACAACAACAGTAGCAGCAGCAGCAGCAGTACCAACAGCAGCATCCGCGACAGCAGCAACCTCAAGAAGAAATCAAATGACTGCTCTGTTACGCGATGTTATGTATGCTCTCTCTCTGACGTTAACTTCCATCGGCATGCTCTCTTGTGTGCTCTCTTACACGTCTGCATGTTATTAACATGGAGAAATTGTTATTGTTATTCTTTGGGGAGAGCAGACCAATTGCTTGGGTGTGTGTGTATATGTGTGCGTATTTCCTCACCACCTCTTTTCAATTATTTGAGCGCGGGACCATTGAATGAGTTTACAAGAACAGGAAGCGAACAAAAACTTTCTGCGGTATCGTAACGCACCTCTATGTCAATTTTTCCAGTTGCTTTGTTCGGTTCCTGTTCATTTTTATAGTGCGTGGGAGTGGAGGAAAGTGGGAAAAGGAAAGTTAGTTTTTTTTTTGCAGTGTTGCATTTGTGTTTCGCAGAAAAGTAACGGTAAACTGTAGCCTGATTTCGCCCAGACTCGGTTGCCTTCCCTTTTGCAGTCAGTGTTTGTGGTACAAGTAGTTAAACAAGCCAGTAATTTTATATTACAATTAATTGAATTTAATTGTTTTTCGTTTGTTGGCTGGCGCAGCAGAGCGTCAACTATGTGTTCGCCTCAGCGTCGCGCCAAACGCAGCAATTGGAATGCAACGAGACGCACACATTCATCACCACACACTCAATACATACAAACACACACACACGCAAACACATCTATAAACATACGTATATATGTGTACGTAACGCAGCACAAATTTGATGGCTACCATATGAAAGCTTTTAAGTGCTGCATTAAAGAAAATTGATTATACCCCGTTGATAAATTGGGTGTCAGATGGGTATACATTGTGCACATACGAGAATATTTGTATTTGTATATCGATATTTATCGATAGGCAAAGATTTGAAAACTAAATGTGTCTATACTATTATCAAATAATAATTTCACTATCGAAAGTTATCGATTTTTCGTTATTACTATTTCTAATTGACCCTTTTATTCATTTATTTTTTTTTTAGGCGCGCATTGCGATGCTGCTGGGCGAACGCAAATGTTTGGAAAGCCTCAAATCAGATCTGACGAGGCGCATCAAGATGCTGGAATATGCGCTGCGTCAGGAGCGAGCGAAATTTTATCGATTAAAGTACGGCACCGATCCGCCACAGCTGAACGAGTTTAAGCCATTATCAAATGACGATGGTGGCCTCGGTGGCGATGTGGCAACCGATTCGGAAGTGCCCTACAGCTCTGTCTCCAATACTACGTGGCGGCAGGGCAGGCAAATGTTGCGTCAATATCTGGCTGAGATTGGCTACACAGACAACATCATCGATGTGCGTTCAAATCGTGTACGCTCGATACTTGGCCTCAACAACAATGCGGATCACGATGGTGGCGGCAGTGGTGGTGGTGGCGTCGGTGGCATTGGCAGCGGTGGCATCGGTAGCGGTGGCGAGAATCTCAGTCCCAATATTAATGGCAATGAGAGTAATAAACGCGCCTCGGAATCAGAAGGTAGGTTATTGTGCGCCCTCTTCCCCCCCTGTTGAAGATTTGAATAATTTGCTCACATTAGGACGTCATACTCCCGCTAAAAAAGTGCAACAATCAAATGATGCCATTATCCTGGACACCGAGGCGGCGGTCATGGCCAACTTTGAGTTTCTTGGACCGACCGAGATGTCCGATGACGATGAAATATCCGATGATCTAGAAATGGTTGCAACCGACAATGAGGACTCTGATGTCAAAATGGCCAAACGGCCCAAATCCGGCAAGGATATGCTTAACGAAGGTATGATCAAATGTTCCTTTTTCTACTTTCATCCAACTTAGTCTCGTTCCCGTACAAAAAAATCTTTGATTAGATCTCCCTCCCACCCCGAAGCCTCACTATTAAAATATGTAGTCTATTAACTATTTATTTGCATTTGCCCGATTTGCATTTCCATTCATTCATTCATTAATTAATGCCATATTATAACACCCGATAAAGTCATTTGCGCTATGTATTTTGTCTTATGCTTTTTTGTTTTCTGTTTTCTTTCGCTTCTTCTTCTATCGTCTACTTGTGTTGTGATGCGATGATCATCTTTGCGTAGATCTTGAGGCCGAGGTGGGAGAGCAGCTCTTGAACGATATGAATCTTATGACCGAAGGTGCTTTTCAACTAACAATAACAAAACAAATAAGCTAATCAACTTTATCCTGTGTACTAATTCTTTATATATATATATCTTATTTCCTGTTTTACACACAGAGGTTGACGGCGCACTGGGATTGGGTGAGTTGGCGCAGCTGACAGTTAATAATGAATCGGATGGAGTGTATGATGCGAATGCCAAGGATGGCACTGGTGGCAGCGCCGGTGGTGCTGGCTATCGAAAGACCTGGAATGCCAAGTATACGCTAAGATCACATTTTGATGGAGTTCGCTCATTGATATTCCATCCGGAGGAGCCGGTGCTAATAACTGCCTCGGAGGATAATACGCTCAAGCTGTGGAATCTACAGAAGACGGTGCAAGCCAAAAAATCCGCTAGTCTCGATGTTGAGCCACTATACACGTTCCGTGCGCACACCGGTGCCGTGCTCTGTCTGGGCATGTCATCGAGCGGCGAGACGTGTTATTCGGGTGGACTCGATGGCAACATCGAGTGCTGGCAATTGCCATCACCCAATATTGATCCATACGACTGCTATGATCCGAATGTACACTCTGGCACTTTGGAGGGACATACGGACGCTGTTTGGGGCTTGACAACAATGCAAAATAATATTGTATCATGCTCGGCGGATGGAACTGTTAAGCTGTGGTCACCATACACCAAGGAGCCGCTGCTGCGCACCTATACGGCCGCGGAGGCCGAGGGCGGGCCCTCATCCGTGGACTTTGTGCGCAACGAGGTGGATCACATTGTTGTCGCCTACAACAGTGCACATTGTATCATCTATGACACGGAGACGGGCAAACAGGTGATCAAGCTGGAGGCCTCACAAGAGATGTCCGGCAACACGGGGAAGTTCATCAACAAGGTTGTCTCGCATCCCACACTGCCCATCACTATAACGGCGCACGAGGATCGTCACATACGCTTCTGGGACAACACATCCGGCACTCTGGTACACTCAATGGTGGCACATCTAGAGCCGGTCACATCGCTAGCCGTCGATGCGCATGGACTGTATTTGTTGTCCGGTTCGCACGACTGCTCCATTCGCCTATGGAATTTGGACAATAAGACGTGCGTACAGGAGATAACAGCACATCGCAAAAAGTTTGATGAGAGTATATTTGATGTTGCGTTCCATGCCACCAAACCCTATATAGCCAGTGCTGGTGCCGATGGGCTGGCCAAAGTGTTTGTCTAGAATTGGTTTATTTAGAAACATCCTCCATCCCCTAGTACCCCCTCTATTCAAAACCGCTCCGCTGTTCAGCTGCATTCAGCTGCTCCTCCTCTCTCTCACTCGGTCTGTCTGTCAGCAATGCAATGATAACGAGTTCGAGTTAAATAATTATACATATAAATATACACTTATACTATATATATATATACACACATAAACATATACTATACATTTAAATCTAATTATAAACATTATACAAAATGATGAACAACAACAACAAGAAACAAAACTATGAAAAACACACACACTCACAACATTGCTATTCAAGTGGGTGTAAAAACTTCCCCTGTCCGGCCCCATCACTCTTTCCCTCATCAAAAAAAAAAGAATAAATAATTCACTTAATTAAGGTATTGCCGCATTATTAACCATACATATATATATATACATATATATATATATCTGTGTGTGTATTAGTGCAATAAACTTATTATTGTAACAGCGTGTTAAAGCTCTTGATCCTGTAGCATCTGTTTAGCTTCAAGTTCGATTAGCTTTTCTATATATTTCTTTGCCCAAATAAGATTTAAAAATTGTGTTTTTGGTCCCAAAAAAACTGTACAGCGATTGTGCCAATAGTTGATCCAGTGGATGCTTTCCTGTACATTTTATATACACACATACACATATAAAATAAACTTTTTAATAATTTAATGAGAAACAAGAGATGATTGACGATGATGATGTATGTACGTACGTACCTTTTCTTATTGGCCGCTCACTGTGCAAGCTGCCAAAAAAAAAACAAATCAGATAAAAAGCAAACAGCAAAAAAACACGTTTTGCATTTCTTAATGAAAACCGAAAGATTTACTCATCTATCAAACGTTTACGTAATGATAAATAAACAACAAAATATATATATATAAATATATACATATACTAATAGACGATCAAATTTGTAGTCTTAAGTGGCATAATAATAACTCCTCCCCCTTTAAAAACTACTATAAGAAAGATCATGCAAGTTGTAAATTAACATAAGAAATGCGATGACGATAATGAGATGATCACGATGACGATTCTGATGATGATGATGTTTATTTATTGAATGTAGTAGGAAGTGAGAGGTGTGCAACATACAACATAAATACATAATTAGTAAAAGATAGAAGCAAACACAAAATAAAAAAAAAAATAAAAATCATAAGAAAAACTTTATTAAACATTAAGTGAGAAAAAAGAAGGAGAAGAAAGAAAAATTACCTTAATTATGCTATTTCTATAATTTTTCATACATTATGTGTACGCAATGCTTAGGCCCCCCCCAAAACATCTAGATTCCATAGATCCAGATGATATAAATGATAATGCCTTGGAGCTAATAACTGTATGCTAAGCTATTTATTTAATTTATGCATAGTATTAAATATTAACAAACAAAAAAAACCCCCCCAGCAGCGCCAATTGCTGATCCAATGGATTTCGTAAATTTGTAGTTGACAAAAAAAAAGAAGAAAATATATATACTATTTATATATATATATATGCATATACCCGTATATGTTTAGGATCGCTTAACGATTCATAAATTGTAATCAAATAACCGTTAAAAGTGGAAGTGAATGCAGAGCAACTCAATATTAGTTCTAGTATTACAAATAATTATAAATGCGTTCGTTTAGTTGAAGCAAAACCAAAACGAAACGCAGCTTAAGAAGATCAAATGTAAACCCAACTTGATATTCGATAACAGAAGTGAAACGAAAAAAAAAGAAACCACAAAAAAAAAATCAAATGTAGCGATTCATTCAAGAACAAAATCCTTTACTATCTTATACATAAATTATGTGTATTTTAATTTGTACTTTTAGTTGTTACAAATGAAAATGCGATATCATATATAAATATACACCCACACACACAGACACACACATGTAGATCTATACGACAATGGCGATTATGATATATGTACTACTAACACGATGATACACACACACATAAGGATCACCAGTGTGATGCGCATATTATAAATGCAAAAAAAAAAGAAGAAAAACCAATACACAAATCTATTGATTTTTAATTTTAATTGTACATTTTTGATTCTTTTATTACCATGTATTTTTATTTTAAATAAAGTTTTACAAAATGACACAGCCTTGCGAATTTAAAACACCCAAAAACGAAAAAACAGATTCAAAAATTTTATTTTTTTTATTCAACAAAACAAACGTAAACGTAAAACTCAATCGTCTTAGACCAGCGGGCTCTGGTTTGCAACGATGCAGTTAATCAGAAGATAATCAGAACCAAAACAAAAGCAATTCACATTTAACACTTTTTTGCCTTCTAATTTCGTTAAAAAAAAGAAAATTTCGCTGCTGGCAGCATTTATATTATTTTGATATAAGAAAAAGGTCTGGTTGAAAGTGGGAAAAGCAACGCGCACAATATGGTTTTTATTTTTGAACCGTTTACAAAATCCACTGCCATATTTTTCGAACAAAAAAAAACAACAACACCACGCATACATTTTCATTAACGAAAAATTCTTTTTCATTGTTTTTGTATATTTTTTATAAATAGGAATAGTAACTCAAGATATTCTAGCTCGAGTTATTCAAAAACAAAGCTGAATGTGCATGGAGGATATAAAAAGCGAAAAAGTTAAACATTAAGTCGTGCAACGTTCATTGTAGATTTGATCATATAGAAAAGATCCCAGCACATAAGTTTATACAAATAGAAATTAAAAGAAAAAATTCAAGCATATTAACTGAAAGAAAACCAAATACATATAATTACTTTTATAATAAATCGAAAACGTACATACTTTAACAAACAAACAAACAAAAAAAAAGCATAAAAAACTCCACAAAATTCATGTTAAGATATAAAACTAAAACTGAATAAATAAAATATTTAAAAACAAAAATTCGTTAGATTGCAGTAGCTTTTTTTGCAGCGCACTGTGCAACACTGAAAACGATAACTTTCCAGTATGGTTATGTATTGTTATCGGATTCCGATAGAGCATATGTTATCGACTTAAGTAGTTACAATATTATTAATTGTTAAAATGGAGACCAGCGCAACGTTTACCAACGATGTGGATAAAACACAAATACCGCCGCTTAATCAAAAGCGTGTTCTTGCTTTTGTCAACCATTTTCTAATCAACACCTGCACTTTTCTCAATGAATTCGCGCTCAACTGCGAGACAAAGTTTGTGCAAATGGAGCGCCAGCTGCAGCGAACAGAGGCAGCATTAATCATACTGGAAGCGAAGCTTGCCTCAATACCAATTGATAACGACGCAGACACAGCCGAATTAAATATAACAACAAATGATGCTGACGAAGAAGTTGTTGAGGAAAGCGACACTCCAGAGCCGCAAGAAGACCCTGTAGAAGAAGTTAAAGGCGTAAAAGTCTCTGAAGACATTCGATACAAGAAGTTCTTTAAAATGCTGCATGTGGGCGTACCGGCGCCCGCAGTTAAAATCAAAATGCGATCTGAGGGTCTGGAACCGCAGTTCCTAGAGTAAGTAAATAAGCATTCTTCCTTCCTATGTTGCCAACTGTTCACAGGGAAGGACGGGAGAGTAGCACTGCACCACAAATAAAGACTGCACTAACTTTTCACTTGTACTTTCAGCAATCCCAATTTTATTCTGCAGGACGGCGAGCTCGACTAGCCTTCATCTCCGGGTATCAAATAATTGTGATATAGCATAAGATTGAATGCTACACTCTATTTTTTTCAATGAAAATATATTCTGTAATTTACGTCTACGATTTTGTTTTATTTTGCATTTTTTCAACACCTGCCAAACACTTGTAAAGTATTATTAGCTTAGTCGATGAAAAAAACTTAAAAACACACTTCAGTTACAAAAAGGGAGCTGGCTGCGATTGATTCCAAAGGAACGCTTAGAACTGAATCATCTGTCCCTTGCGCTTCTTGTCACCACCCAACTCGAAGTGCTTGCAACGCTTGAGGGGAGTCTGCTTGCGGTACTTGCACTCGGTGCACTCCATACGTAGCACAATTTTCTTGGTGGTCTTAGCCTGAAAACGGTAGAAAAACAACTTATTAGTATATATCGAGGTAACGGCAGAAACAGCAAGATATTTCGTTAAATAAGTTTGTTTGAAGGGACGGTAAGGCATAAGGCACCCAGGTTCGGGGTTACCTCGCTGCCATTAAGGCCGCACCAAAATCATCTTCATACAAATTTACTATTGCACTGTATATATCCCACCAAAGAGCTGAGTGCTCGCAGAGCGCAGCAATTTAGTTCTACTCAAAGTGCCAAATGCTTTATATATTTATTGTGGCCTTTGAGGCCACAACAAAGCAGTTTTAAGTTAAATTTACTTCTGCACTGAAACAGCAACAAAATGTTGGTTTCCCTATCAATGCCAAAGTTGGGCATTTGGTGCTTACCTTCTTCCTGAAGATGGGCTTGGTCTGACCACCGAAACCCTGCTGTTTCCTGTCGTAACGT
Source organism: Scaptomyza tumidula (assembly GCA_035044465.1). Lineage (NCBI taxonomy): Eukaryota > Metazoa > Arthropoda > Insecta > Diptera > Drosophilidae > Scaptomyza > Scaptomyza tumidula. The sequence continues at coordinate 1,252,201 of JAWNNW010000050.1, forward strand.
CTCCTGCCCTGAGCACCCTTGCGCTCCTTGGACTTCTTGTACTGCGTTACCTTGTGCAGCTTGTGCACCTTGCACTTCTTGCAGAAAGTGCGACGTTGTTTTGGTACATTCACCTGGAAGAATTTCACAAGTCATGTTAGTTTTTTTTTGCTACTAAACAAATTGCCGCCATCACAGTTAACAATGCAAATAAAATGCATTTAAAGTACGCACATTTCGTAAATAATGCATAAAATATATAGGCTACATTGTGGTGTGCACAATTTATACATTTGTTTTACATTTGCTACGTATTTAACGCGGATGTTTAACGATTTTCATTATAGCCCGTCACAACACCTACCATCTTGAATAGGAAAGAAGACCCAAAAAGACGGAATTAGAGATGTGCATAAGCAACGTATCGCTGTGGCTGGCAGAGTGCAGTGTTGCCATATTTTGTCGTTACTATCGATTTATACCAGTCGCTTAGCGATAACTTTCCGATTTATGTTGCACATCACTAGTTAGTAAAATTAAACAAAAAAAGAAGATCCACACATCGAAATCGCTGAAAAATCTTACATTTTCAGCATCAGTGGTGTATCCTGGTTAACAACGGCCTAGTGCCACAGTTGGTGTGCAATGAACGAAGACTGTAAAACATGCACAACCAGAATTGCAACCGGATAAACACAGTTATACTAACGGCACTGACCGTCGCAGTATAAATATCGCAAAATTAGCATAAAAATGAGATTAGGCTGCAAATGCGAGACTGGAATTAAAATGCAAAGAATGTACGCATTGCTGGCAACCTTGAAATTTTTGATTATCATTTTACAATTGCCGTCACAATCGGAGCAAGTGCAAATAACAGTGCCATGCGATCGCAGTCGCAAGGTTTTTACCGAGCCCTACGGCGAAATTAGCGACGGACCCTCCGGTTACAATTACACCCAGGACTCGCACTGTGAATGGCTGATAAAAGCGAGAAATGACAGTCAATTCATAACACTTACATTCCATAGCATGGCCACCGAGTGCTCATATGACTATATCTATGTGTATGATGGCGACTCCTTTAATTCAACGCTACTCGGCAGCTTCAGCGGTCGCACACAACCGCAGAAACTGGTCGCACGCAGTGGCAGTGTAAATATCGAAATTTATACCTAATAAGTCTATCAATTAAACTTATCATGAATTAAAATCGTTTTCTTGCAGATGCTTATACTGATGTACAGCGATACCAACTATGTGCTGGATGGTTTTCGTGCTTCCTACTACATATCAAACTGCCTGAACAATTGTCACAACCATGGAAAGTGTGTGGGCCATCAGTGCGTCTGTCACGGAGAGTGGGTGGGACCCGATTGTGAGGACGAGGCCTGCCCACAGAAATGTGGCGAACACCAGGGTCGCGGCAAGTGCCAAAAGAGCATATGTCATTGCTCCAACGGCTACAGTGGCAGATTGTGCGATTTAAGCGATAATCCGCCAGGCAGCAGCTGGCGTTGGCTAGCCACAGATGCCGAGGGCATGGCACCCCGTGCTGCTCACACCGCCGTCTATATGGAGGATGAGGACGCACTCTATGTATTTGGTGGATATGATCTAAACAATGTCATAAGCACCTTGCAGGTAATAATGTAAATCTATATATATAAAGTCAAGTTAATGGAATTTGATTTGTTTTATACACAGATATATCGCTTTAGCACCAGTCAATGGGAGGATGAGTGGGGCATTCCTCTGCAGAGTCGTCGCCACTTTTATCATCCTCACAAAATCGATCATACTTTGCTGAAAGCTGTACTTCAGCACAAGAACGAAGATGAAGCCAAGCTGTGGGGCTTGACTAGCGATGTAAGTTTTTTTCGTAACATACTCTACACGCTGGCCGAATCGAATTTGCATCAGCGACGTACACGCTCCTCGCTGCCGCTAACTACAGTCAATGCCAATTCAACGGATGAAGAGCTGACCGAATATCTGGAGGATATACTTGAGGAGGTGACGGATCACAAGCCGCACGGACGTTACGCTCATGCAGCGGATCGTGTACCAGGTGGATTTGTGCTCTATGGTGGCAAGCATGCCAATGGTAGCTTCTACAACGATCTCTGGCAATACAATAACACCGAAAGTGGCGGCAAATGGAAACAAATGGCTATCAGATCAAGACTCAAAACACCTGCTCTAGCAAGACACACACTAACAACGGCTGCTGATTATCTGTACTTGTTTGGAGGAAGCGTAGAGTCTGGTGAATTCTCCTCAAGCGTTTATCGCATACGTCTGCCACTAAGCGAAGATTCCCAGTGGCAACTAGTGCGGCCCAGGGGTGGAAAATCATTAGACGTACGCCTTGCTGCACATTCCACGGTCTATTATGCTGCAACTAACTCGCTGATTGTATTCGGTGGTATTATGACCAGTTTGGCACGCTTTTCCAAACTTTCCGATCGCATTTTTGCCTTTCAACTGGATCAACAGTACTGGACCGAGATACTGTATCCACGCACAGCGTTAAGGGATACAAATATTCCAAGGGAGCGTGCATTCCATACGGCAACAATATCTGGAAACTATATGATTGTATTTGGCGGCTATACTCATCGCCATAATAAGGATGAGATTTGCTATGACAATCAGATGTATTGGTATCACCTCAGCTGTCACATTTGGATCAATCAGGTTGTCTCCGCCGATGATATGCTGTATCCGAAGCATCAGGGTGTTTTTGCCCAAGCGGCTGCACTGCGTCGCAATCATACACTGCTCATTGTCGGTGGTTATCATGGCAATGTGAATGCGGATCTGTTTGCCTATGAGTTGCCAAAAGTGCTGCGTGTGGAGAACACACTGAACAATCACAATCCTGAGATGTCGTGTCGCTTACATGCCTCACACACGGCCTGCCTATCAAATCCGGAGTGCGGCTGGTGTTCGGCGGATAGTAGCTGTTATGGTCGCACCATTGGTGCCAATTGCACCACAAACCTACAGACAACACGTTGCCCAGGCATTTGTCCATCACTAGGCGATTGTCATGCGTGTCTGGTGCATGGCACTCGTTGGCGACGTGGCAGAACAGGTGCCTCGTCTGTGGCTAGCAAGCTGGGACTTAACGAGTGCACGTGGTGTGTCCAGAACGCGCGTTGTCATTATCGAGACGACACTTATAGCAACTGTCGCGACAGCACTGGTTGGTGGGGTAAAAAGGGCACAGAGATTCGTGAACCCATCATGTGTACCCGTGTTGATCGTCGACCGGGCTTAACCTACATCAAATACAACTATCCAGTAAACTTTACCATGCCCGACTATGTTGGCATTGTTAATGCCACTATGGTGGACTTTGCCTCGCCACCGCCATCGGCATTCTTTGAGCAGCAGCAACAAGGTGAAATGTTAGCACGCCTCATTGGCTACGTCCGACCGGAGAAGAAGTGGAATACTGACAACAACTCGGCCATACAGGTGTGCAGCAGTTATTCATCGGCCGTGTTGCGCGCTGGCCTTAGCTTTGATCTCGACAAGCTCGAGGAGGTGACCACACAAAGCTCAAATCAATCCTATTGCAGCACGGTTCAGCTGAACAGCACTGAAATGCCATTCCTTATAGATTTTCAGGTGAATTTGATTTTACTATTCATATTGCAAGTATTAACTAATCTTGATTTCAACTTCTTTGCAGGCACGACGCCGTCTTGGTCAGAACAACATTTACAATACGTATCAGAAAACTAAAATGGAGCTACATCATTTACATCATGGGCAATTGAATGCATTAACTTTTGAATATTTGGAACCGTATTATTCGGGCATGTGCAATCAGTATAGCAATTGTTTACACTGTTTAACCGATGCATCTTGTTCGTGGTGTCCTTTGACCAGTAAATGTCATTTGAGATCTGTTAATGAGACGGCCGTCTGCTCGACAAATGATCCAGAGAATGGCTTCCACTGGGCCTATCTAATCAATCAGCCCACACAGTGTTCCAATTGTTCCAACTATGTAACGTGCAGAGCCTGCGTTTCCACACCGGGTGATGGCGATTGTGAATGGTGGCTGGATGATGCACGCTGTGGACGCATTGGCAAATCGAATAGCAGTGTCCGTTCCATTGCCCAGTGTCCACGTCCGTGTCGCGAACGTCGTGGCTGTGATCAGTGCCTGGGCGAACGGGGTCGTTGTGTGTGGTGTGAGGCAAGTGCTCAATGCTTCAGTTTTGCTGTCTACACCAGTGAGTATCAATTTGGCATGTGCCGTGAATGGATCGACAAGGTAGGACCCGGACCACCAGCAATAGCTACAACAACAACTACAGCAGGATCTTCCTCTTCGCCTGCGACAACCACATTGACAATGCACCCATCTCCGCCGCGTTCGCTGCAACAATGCAAATCCTGTGAACGTCTACGCAATTGCACCGCCTGTCTGCGCACTTTGAGCTGTGGCTGGTGCTTTGATCGTGACAATCCCATCGAGGGCATCTGTATGCAGGGTGATTTTAGCTATAGCGCTGGAAACTGTTCGTTGGCTTTGAAAAGCAGCTCACAGCATGATGCTGAGTGGGCCTATGCCCAGTGTCCCGATGTCGATGAGTGCGGCTTGGGATTACACGATTGTCACAAGGAGGCCAAGTGTACGAATACCCAAGGTAGCTACAATTGCCATTGTCGTCGTGGTTACCTAGGCGATGGACGAATCAGTTGCGTTCGCACCTGCTACGAGTTCTGTCAACATGGCAATTGCTCTGGCGCTCCAAGTTATACCTGCAAGTGTGATCTGGGTTGGACCGGCAGCGATTGTGGCAACAGTTGTGGCTGCAACAATCATTCGACCTGCGTTGAGCGGCTTGGCAAGTGTGATCAGTGTCAATCTTGGACAGAGGGTGAACGCTGCGAGAGATGTCGCCAGGGCAGCTATGGCAATGCCACTGCCACAATTGGCTGTCATCCATGCGAGTGCAATGGACATGGCAATCAGGATTTGGTGAGCATTGAATAAATATCCAAATCGTATCAAAACTAAACTTTATTTCCAACAACAGGGCATCTGTAATGTTAATCATGGCGAGTGCTTCTGCAAGGACAATACGGAGGGGCCCAACTGCGATACATGTGAGCCGGGCTTCTACGGGAATCCACGCGATGGTGGACAGTGTTATTATCAATGTGAATCCCGTGGCATTCTGACTAGCATTGGTCGCAGTGCCATTGGCTCCTATCAATCGTATCGTTCGCCTTGGGGCGCCAGTCTGGAGGTGCGCGAATGTTTGTGGATATTGCAGCCGAAGACGCTGCAAGCGGATAAATCTTTGCTACAACTGGAATTCAAATGGAATAACCTGGCAATGGATTGTGATGAGAATGCTGTGTATATCTATGATAGTTTGCCGGATCTAACTGGCGCCGCACAACAAAATCAATTGTTGGCTGTCGTCTGTGAACCGTATAGCTCTGGCAGGATCATTGAGGCACGTTCCAGCCATGTGACCGTCTACTATAAACAAGGCAGCGAAAGACGTAACTTTGGTTTCAATGCTCTGTATTCGGTTAAGAATTGTGTCGCTGGCAGTTGTCTACATCCGCATACCTGTGATTCACTGCAGCGTTGTGTTTGCCCCCTTGGCTATGTGGGTCCACGCTGTGAGTTTGAGATCTGTCCCAGTAACTGTAATGCCAAGAGTACGCAGGGATATTGCGATACAGAATATGGTCGTTGCATTTGCAGCAGCGTCAACTTTGCTGGTGCAGATTGTGGCACCTTGGTGCATCGGCATCATTTGGTACTGACCGAGCTGTTTAACACACAACTCCTGAGCGAGGCGATGGAGCATCTGAGAAAGACTATACCACGTTTCGGACATTCGGTTAATGCTGATCGACGCGGCTCCTTGTGGATGTTTGGTGGTTATTCACCGAGTCATGGACCTTTGAATGATTTTCGGCAATTTAACACAAAGAATGCCACCTGGTTGCAGGTGACGGTGGAGTCATCCACACCGGAGGATCGCATGCCATTGGGACGTTACTTCCATGCCGCTGAGATACATGTGAAGCGTCAGATTATTTATATCTATGGCGGCATTGGTGCTAATTCCCGTCTGCTACAGGACTTCTGGCAATTCTCCATACAAAACCAACGCTGGAGTCTCATTGAGGAGGAGCCGGAGCAGGCACAAGAACAGGAGCAGGAACAAGAATCACCGCCAGCTCTGGCCGGGCATACATTGACACACTTGCGCTATCAGGAGCGTGACTCTTTGCTTCTCGTTGGTGGTTTGACATTGAACAAATCCCGTTCGCTGGAGCTATGGGAATTTGAAATTGATACCGAACGTTGGCAACAATTGTCGGCCATGGGTGCACGTCTTCCAATGCTCTATGGTCATAGTGCCGTCTATCATTTGGAGACGCATAGCGTCTACGTATTTGGCGGCTATGCTGGCGAGGCACAAAACAAACTCTATGCCCTGGATTTGAATAAACTGAGCTGGACCGAGTTGCCCACATTTACGGAACAGAATCCGCCGGCAGCTATGTTACCACGTGCCCGTTACTTCCATTCCGCCGTCAATACGGAACACTATATGATTGTCTATGGCGGACGAACGAATCCATTCAATGCCACCGATGTTCTACTAGCCTATGTCTATGCGTGCAATCAATGGGTGCGTCTAACGGAAAATGTGAAGCTCATTGGTCGCCTGCCTGTGGCCAGTTATGCCGAAGACATGACCATCGATCCGGATACGGGTACGATTTACGTAATTGGTGGCTGGGATGGCAGCGCCACCCAATCCCATGTGACCCGCATCAAGCTGCCCGAGGATATATGTCACCTTTGGAGCGATAAGAAGTCCGCATGTCGTCATTATATGGGTTGCAGCTATTGCACCCTGCAGACCACCTTCCTGAACACCTCCACGTGCTACACGCAAGGACGTGCACCATGTCTCAATAAGAATGGCACCCTAATCATCAACAATGGACCTGCTTGCAATGACAAATGGTTGGCCAGACGCAATTGCTCGAGCTTCAATAGCTGCAGCGCCTGTTTGGCCTCGTGGCCCATCCATCAGGAGCTGAGTCCCGTGTGTCAGTGGTGCGATGAGTGCGGCATACGTGGTAGGTGTGTTCCAGCTGGCGTCGCTTGTATACGCAGCAGTGCCTGGTGTCCCAAGGAACTCAGCGTCGGTGTACTCAATCTCTGTCCACTACCACAATGTCATCAATTGAGGTGCGAGGCTTGCATGTTGAATAGCGAACAATGCCATTGGGCAAGGAATGATATGGGCCATGTGGAGTGCATTTCTCGTGAGCTGGTCGAGAAGAATGCTTATCATCTGGTGGATCAATGTCCACCTGCTTGTCACACCTATACCAATTGTAGCAGTTGTTTGCAGTCTGGTCAGCTTGTCATCTCGTCGGATTGCAAGTGGTCCACCATGTTAAATCAATGCATATCGCCCAGCGCTCAACCTTTGCTATGTGCTGGCGGTGTTTGTGGTCTCGTCTTGGTTTCCAGTGAGCTGGAACGTTGTCCGGAACCATGTCATGTGTATACACAGTGTTCCAGCTGCTTGGAGCATGCTCATTGCGGCTGGTGTGCCCGTGAAGGTTTTAATGGCGATGGCATATGTACAGAAGGCGCTTTGGAGCATCGACAGGAGCATCCATCTGGTTCGACATGCGATCTGATCTACAGCAGCTGGCGCAATGATTCACAACTGACCCATGCCGATGTTGTTAGCTGGCACTATGTCCAGTGTCCGGCGGAGAATGAATGCGAAAATGGTCATCACAATTGCGATGCCATCTCCGAGCAGTGCATCGATCTGGACACCAATACGCCTGGCTACAAGTGCATCTGTGCCGCCGGCTATCGCGAAGAGGAGAACACCTGTTTACCCGTCTGTCGGCAGGGATGCGTCCGTGGCAGTTGTGTGCGTCCCAATGAGTGTCTATGTGACTTTGGCTATGTGGGTGAGAACTGTAGCATCCAATGTCTCTGCAATGGACATTCCAATTGTGAGTCAAGCAATCGGCTGGACATCTGTCTCGAGTGTCTTAACAACACCATGGGCGAACAGTGCGAGAAGTGTCAGCCACTCTTTGTGGGTAATCCTCGTATAGGTCATGCCTGCCAGCCATGTCTGGATTATTGTCATGGGCATTCGGATGTCTGTGTGGACTATAATTCAGATCCAGTGGTCTTCAATATGACACGCGCCGACCTGGAACGTATTCTGCCCGAGGGACCTTCTCATAATGCCACCTGTCTACGCTGTGCGAATCACACGTCTGGAGATCGTTGCGATAGCTGTTTAGTGGGCTATTTTAGGGGCAGCGAGGATCTGCATCGACAGTGCCGACCTTGTCAGTGCCATGGACATGGCAATATCTGCGATGCCGTCACCGGCGAGAAATGTAATTGTGCCAACAACACGGAGAGTGATGCTACCTGTACGGCTGGTGGTGGCAAGAATTCCGCCCAGCTTTGCTGGAGCGTTCAGTGCTCAAAGTGTCGAGACTCGTATGCTGGCAATCCCACCGATGGACATCAGTGCTACAAGCAAATCACGGTAGAGTCACGCATGTGCTTTGATGCCAAACCCATTGGTAAGTCTCAACAAACTTAAACGTACATCACCTAATCCTTCTCTCTTGCTCCACAGAGGAATGCAAATCGAAGCCGGCGGCGTTGAAGCCCGGTCAGACCGTATTCTTTGTCATACAGCCAAGATTTATGAACGTTGATATCAGGATTATTATTGATGTTACCCAGGGGGAACTGGATGTGTTTATGTCGCCGCAGGATGATTCGTTTATTGTGGAACCCAATCAAACGACAGGCTATCATGAGATCTTTCTGGACAATCGGTATAATTGGGGTCCCAAAATGAAACGTGAACATCCGTTGAACGTCGCCCTGCCCCGGCATGACAATGTCACGCTGCAGAAGCTCTTCCAGCCGGAACGTCCCACGGGCACTGGTAGTGCCAGCGGTGCTGGTAGCAGCAACTTCTATGTGCCACAATTACACGATTGCCGAAGTCACGGCGGACACAGTTTCGTTGTGCAGGACCAGTATGCCAAGGATCTAAGCACTCATGTCACTCTCAATCAATGTAATACGCTACTCCGTTTATTTGGATTGAAGAATCGTTTGGTTTTGACGCTGCCACAGCATGCTCATAACTTGAGTGCAACACGTTTCTTTATTGCATTGCGCGCCAGTGCTGGACCGGAGCCGAGCTATGGTTCGGTTGTGTTTCGTCAGGACCAGCTGCATATTGATCTCTTTGTCTTCTTCTCCGTGTTCTTCTCATGCTTTTTCCTCTTCCTCGCTCTGTGCGTCATCGTTTGGAAGGTGAAGCAGGCATCGGATTTGCGTCGCGCTCGTCGCCAACATGTCGTCGAAATGTTGAGTCTAGCCAAACGACCCTTTGCCCAGATCTTCTTGGCCCCAAACAGCCTCGACAATGACAACAGTCCGCCAACTTCATCCGTAACGCGAGTAATGCGACATCGTGCCCGTCAAGCCCTGCTCATACAGCAGCAACAGAATAATCAACAAACGGTTGAAACACAACTGCATAGTCCACCTGCAGCACACAGATCCACCTCCTTGTCGTCGTCGGCGTCGGCGTCCTTGGCAAATCACAGCTTCATCACACACGTCTCCACACACTCTGCCACACACATCTCAACATACACACAAACCTCGTCTCGCCATCTCAGCGGAGGTAGCAACAGCAATAGTGCCGCCGGATGCAGCGGCGGCGGCGGAGGTGCAAGTACTAGCAGCAGCAGCCACACACGTTCGGTACATTCTTCAACACAAGGAGCAAGAACTCGCAGCCGCAGCCACAGTCATAGCCGTGCTCGTCATGGACAGGTAACGGAAATCATGCTGGTGGCCATTGAGCCAACGAGCGACAATCTGGCAGCTGTTGCCACAGTATTTGTCGGTTTGCCGGGACGCTCAAAGGCTCCGACTAGCATTGCGCTTGGCTCAACTTTGATTTCGTATCCGCGTACGTATCCGGTTAATGCACGACACTATATACGTCAACAACGGAATAATCCGATCATACTGCCAGCGCCGTAAACAAAAAAAAAACAAAGAATACAAACTGTAAGTGTTAGTCTGTGCTTACTGTACTTTGCTTAACTTAACCCAGTCCCCGTCCCATTGAAATGCTCTCTCTGTTAGCAATATATATATACGATGTGCAGCTTAAAACTAGTAAATTCTAGATATACTATATATATAGTACTATAAATGTTGTGTAAAGGTTGTAGAAAATTGTCGCTTGAAAAGTTTCAGCTTTGTGATTAATTAAGTAACAAAAAATTGTAAGATATTGTGTTAGTGTTGTTATAGGCAAATCTGTTAGGGTTTTTTTTAGGTTCAAAACAATTTTCAATTCTTCAAAATTCTTAATATTTCTGATGTTTTATTTTAAAATTAAATTTTTCTATACAAAAGTATACGAAATTAATTTTTAATAATTTTCTTAGACCAATTTTGTAAATTTTAAAAAAGTTTTAAAGAAATTCTAATTTCCGAGACTTATAATTTTCAAGCGACTTCTCTATAAACATATATATACGAAGGTATACATAAATTAGGCAATTATTTGTACATTATATTTAGTTAACGGAAAAAGAAAACTATATAATTCTATATACAAAATATAGAAAAGGATCTGAAGACATTTAAAACTCCAAGCCGATAAAAAACAAAACAAAAAAACTTTTAGTGCAACTAAGAACAAAAATAATCAACTGAAAAACTGAACAAAAAATTTAACAGCTTTTGTGTGCAGCTGGCAAAGAATGAAATAATACAAAGGGAAAGTAAACTTTCGCACAACTATCAAAACAAAAAAAGAAACTAAAAAGAAAATGAACAAGTAAATGGAATTTGATCTATATGTGTTAAGCTTAAGATTTAAGTACTATATACTATATATATACTATGTGTATTGTCAATTTTACAGGAAAACTTTTATGGTGCATTTTGGGATGAACGCACATCAAACTTTTTAGAAGCCATAGCAAACAAATACATATATATATGTATGTAAACATAAACTATAGAACAAAAAGAAAAGCAACAACAAATACGTATTATATGTGCATGTATTTACTACTACTACTACAACTACTAATACTAAATGTGTCATTGTGCCCCGCCCATTTTCCAGTTTTGTTGAAACATACAAATAGCGAATACGAAAACGAATCTCTTTACTATGATATTTTTTTTTATATGCTCCTGGTTTAAGGTTTTTTTTTTTCATCTGTATAAAAAGTATTATGATATAATGGAATATGTATTTATCTCTCTCTCTATCTCTCTCGGTTGATGGTTAGCATTTGCTCAATTAAGTTAATACTACTATGAAAAGCTCTTGCACCTTTTGCACCTATGTACCTACTAATTTAAGAACAAAACAAAAAAAATGATACTGTATTTAATGACTATCCAAATGCGCTCTCTATTTCTACACTACACTTGTTATGTTTAAACACATACACACGCACACAACAACAATAAGCAACTATCGAACAAAAACAACATAAATCTCAGTGATTCTTTAATTTCACCTTATAACACTACACACACACATACTCAGTGACCCAAAAATGGTTGTAACAAATATTTTCTCACTAAAGCTTTAAAGCTTATCCTTTTTTTATATGATTTTTTTTATATATATTTTTGTACATGATTTGTATTTATTATGTTATAAGCGTTTACTTTTTTGGTTTGAATGAACAAAATTAGTAATATTTATACTAGAACTGATGATATTTTTTACCTATATACGTCCCCGAAAATTTGCAATATATTATTTTAAGGTGTATTATTTTGTATTTATATATTATATGATTAGTTTTCGTTTTTCGTGTTCCAACAAATGATAATTCATATAAATAAACTAGATGGTGTTAATGAAATGATAACTTAATGACTTTTTTTGATAGTAATCTCAATAAGAATGGAATTAACAGATCTCGACAGCTCAAATTGGAACAGAATAGTAAGAAAAAGCTATCGTCATTGTGCAAACGAATAATTTTATTGATTAAACAGTTATGGTGATAAATATTTTTATAAGTGTATTCATATGTTTTTTAGCGAACGATTACAGCGATCGCTGGTTAGTGTGATTAGTTTTAGTATGTTGTATATCCATTGTTAAATATGATAAGGACTGCGTTGAAATTAACTAGAACTTGTTGCGGCGGTTGTTGGCAACGTAACAAGTACCTCCTCAATGAAACTATCCGGTTGCTCAATCATATTTAGTAAGCCTGCAAAAAGAAAGGGGTTTGCATATTAACAAAACACTTTTAAGCAAAACAAAAGCACAGAACAACTCACCAGCCACATCACAGAACTCGGCAAATGAGGTGCATGGCAAAAATTCATCAGTCAATGTTTGCAGGATGTTATCCGTTGACTTGAGCATTGCCTCGTCATTCTTGCGTATAAATTCAAATAGTGAGGCTGGCCAATCCTCCTCCTTGGGCGTGGTGACAGTCTTGAAGAGCGTATTATATATCAAATCGACCAGTGACCACATCATAAGGAACGGCTTATAAACGCTATAGTCCTTGGCCTGACGATCCGCAGGCGAAAGCAGCGCCTTGCACAGCACCGATGGAGAGACATGACGCGCCTGGGCCACAGCTAGCAGACGCTTCAGATGCGCTAACTTATGCTTATTCCAGAGCTCACGACTGTGCAGCGACAGCGATATGGTAAGCATGTATAGAGGTCCATCTACCTCGTAGCCACATTCAAGCCATTTGTCCGAAGGCGCTGCCGTCAGATAAGTGAGCAGTGTTTTGCTATCACGTGCCGCTGAGCGTGAGGAGAGCAGCAAATAGACCGCATAGAAGAGCAGGTAGGGCACAAAGTGCATATTCGATTGTGGGCCACCGCCGCCGGCATCATCGTGGAAGCTACGCTCCCAGGCGAAACGCACCAGCAACAGTTTCAGATCATGCACACTGCTTGTATAGGATATATCGCAGCGTTGGGTGCTCTCCTGCATGTAGCTGCTGTGACGGGTCATGCAACCTGAAAAGGCAGCCTCTCCCACAGCCGGTCCCCACAGGGGCAACAGTCCATTGCAACGTGTATTCGCATTTTGCAGACTGGCGCGTTCCCATTCATCGCGACCACGCGTCAAGCGGATGGCGGAGGTGTGACAATCGACGTGTACCACATTAAAGTGGGTGACGGTGGTATAGCCGATGGTCTTGCGCGATTTCAGTTCAAATTCCTCGACATTGCAGCGTTTGGTAAATGTATAAATGCCGAGCACCTTTTCCGGCTGGCAGGCATAGCCTTCGCGGCAAATGAAACAGGTTAGGCCAGTCTCGTCGCGCAGTTTCTCAATCTTTTGCAGTATTGAACCCTTGGCAGTCACTTGTCCCTTCTCGTTGGTGCGCATGCCCAAAGCGTCCAACTGCTTCTCACGTGTTGCCATCGCCAGGCGTTTCTTTTCGGCGCGCGTAAAGTCACGCACTTCCTGGACACGAGATGCTGTGGCTGCATCTGTGCTTAGAGCCTCAAGTAGGTTCTCGGCCAGACTGCCGACATGCTCATCGCTAGACACCTGCTCGAGTCGGTGTATAATCGGTATTATGTCCTTGCTAATGGCCAGCTGTGTGGCCTCATGATAATTGGCCAGGCCGGTCAGAAAGCGTAAGATGTACTTTAAGCTCGGTCGCGATAAGAACTCCTTCAACTCATCGGAGTCGGTGCGTAGCAGTGTGGGTTTCACGCATGGGGCATGTTCTGTTATATGGGTGAGTGCACGCTCCACAATGCCCAAGCTAACAATGTAGTCCTTGAGAGTGCCGCCAATGCAATTGTGCTCAATTTGATTGGTTAGCACGCAGAAAAGTTCCAGCTTAAACTCTTCCTCGATGGAGCGCTCATCGTCAAAGCGATCAAAGTCAAGGATGTGCTGTATGTTAAAGGGGGTTAACAGTTAGTTTCAATATCTTGAAATACTTTTTAAGACTTACCTTAAAGTGTTCACAGAGCAGCGCCATTTTGACTTCGTTGCCATAGACAAGCGCAGCAAGAACGCGAATGAGATGACGCAGCACAGATGGATTGTTGCGCACATTGGGGCAGTCGGTGCAGGAGATCAAAGCGCTGACATATTCGGGTCCACCGAAGGTAAGTGAGAACTGCAAAAACGAGTCCAGGGTATCGCTGGCCGCCTTCGAAAGTATTGTTTCCATAATCTCAAGCAGTTGCTCGGTAACGGTAGATTGAATGGAATCGTTCTCGGATTGCAAGCACATTTGCAGCACCTTAAGCAGAGTATTGATGGCGCCAATTTCAGGGCGACAGAGCACATCCTGACAGCGACGCACCTTCACACAGATGAGGAACAGCTTGAGCAGCACCTGGATGAGTTCACGTTGACGCGATATGCGTTGCAGGCTGCCAATCCGTTCAAGCATCACACGCAACCCGTTGCAATCGGCTAGAACATTGGCCATGCGATAGAGCTGCTCCGTATCGACCTGTTCCTGGCTCTTGTTATTCAGGGTCTCCACGAATTCCTCGGTGGCATCGCCCAGCAAACCACGCATACGATAAACGATTCTCATTGCATCACGATCGCCACCCTCGGCTAACCAAACCTTCTTGTATACATCCTTGACAGGGAGATCCAGACTGATGATCTTATTATTAACTAGCAGTTCCATGCCGTTGTCATCCTCGAGCAGGGCAATCAATTCACAGTCAGTGCATATTTTGTTCTTCACATCGCGCATTAAAGGACCGAGACCCACCTCGCTGGATGGATACGGATTGCCCAGCATGCGGCCCTGCAAGAAGTCCTCCTGTTGCGGATCCTTCTCTAGCGTCATAAAGAAATCGCTCTCATCATGTTCCTCCGGATGAATAATGGAATAGAGACGCTCAAATATGAAGACCGGAGTCTTAATGTCATTCATACGCGTCTTCTCGACTGTATCGATGAGGATCTCCATAAAGGCACGCGTCTCCTCTTCGGTGCCACTAGTCATCTCCTCGAGCATTTCGAGCAACTTCTCCTGTGCATCATCAATGAGACGTGTGCGCTGCACGACTAGACTACGCAAAGCCAAATAGCTCTGAAGCACGGGTCCCAGAAGGCGCGTCTTATAGGTGCGTCGAATGTTGGGACACTCGAGGAACAACCAAAGTAACTCGACATACTGACGCAAGGCATAACCCAGCGATAGATCCGAGGACAGCGAATGCTCCTCCATGCGATGAATTTTACCAATTTCAACAGCCAGCAATTGCGAGATCTCGCCGAGAACACCGCGCAACACCAGATACTGTAGCCAAGGGGTTTCCGTTGCCACACTCCTATACAAGGTTAAGTACTCGGCACTCGCCTCGCCAGCTTCGCCGACATGACGCAAGAAGCCGGTCAGCATATTCAGAGCCTGCTGTTTCCTTTCGTTGGTGCGGCATAGACCACTAAGCAGCGAGCACGCCAACTGTCTACCAAATCTTGAGTTGGCATTGAAGAGCAATGGCTGAATCCATTTGGCATTGAATACCAGCGGTTTGATCACTTTGTCTTTGTCCAACACCAGATGACGCCAACGCTGGCCATACTTTTCAGCCAAATAGGTTGAATGGACATCGCCTCGACGTCCCTTGACCGGCGCATCTCCAGACTGCGATTGTTGCTTGCCACTGCCGCTGCTGCTGCGCTGTTTGCCACCCTCTTGACGCTGATATTTGTTGGTTGGCATTCGACTGCTCCAGGCGCTGTACTCGTGATTGCGATCCGAATTGAGCCACGCGCGATAATCAATGGTGTTCCCCTCAAGCAGCTTAACGCTGCACAGTTCGGTTGAACCTAATGGCTGTTGTTGCTGTTGCTGCTGCTGCTGCTGAGTTGCTTGTGTTTGTGTTGGTTGCTGCTGCTGTGATTGTTGCTGCGGTTGCGGTTGATTGTTATTGGTTTTGTTTCCTGGTAGCGCAGGGCAAATAAGATTCTGCATGATGCGCAGACAAGGATGCAACACCGATGTAACAGGTCCACGTGGCAAACTGTAAAATGTGAAAATAAACAAAATATAATTTTATATTAACAACCAATATGAAGATCTTTCTTACCGACAATTGCTGATAAACAGCTCAAAGATGACCTTAAGTTTGTACTCCCAGCAGACATCATCCTGTCCAAGCAGCACTTCAAGCAGCATCATCTCCTGATGCACAGCAGCCTCCAAGCTTATAAGTGGTATGGCACCCATTAGCGCATTCTTGACGCGAGTCGTTACCAGCTGCAACAGATGCATGCATGCCTCGGCATTGTCTTTGGTCAGTACCACCAACAGATTGCGCACCTCCTCCTGTATCTGGGGAGTGCCGCGACGCAAATTGTGCTCGGCCAGTTCGCTAACCAGACCCTGACTGTAAAGACCAACGCGACAATCATAGTTATAGGCCATGGCACGCAGCAGCGTCAGGCACTGCTCGGTGGAGGCTAAGGCGCAGCCGTAGCAGCGATTTGTTGTTAGATTTGTCTCTGCGCCAGAAGATGAGCTGGAAACTGCTGGCTGATCCTGTTGCTGACGATCGTAGGCAACCAATTCACTAAAATATAACATATATCAATATGAATATGATTTGTTTCTTTAAAACAGCATTTAAACTCACCTGCGGCATGCCTTGACCTTTTGCACAATCTTGCTTAGTTCCTCGAAACTGGTTCGCGATTCGACGCAATATTTCTGGGCTAGTAGTTGTATGATTTTGTTAACCTGCGACGTGCTGTGCACGCTGCCCATATTATCCTCGACTAGGCGATCACTGCTACGATGCTCGGCGACCTTCTGAATGAGTAGCTCAAGCATTTGCTTATTGGTCAAAAGCTGTCTATAAATGCGATCGGCACGTTCCAGAGAGCTGTGTATTAGTTGAACGGTCTTAGCGCGATCCTCTGCCGACTCGATGGGATCGACGGCGCAACAGACACGCGCATACATGCTAAAATCGAATTTGGCATATTTGCAGAAGCCGCACGAGTGACACAGGAACGGATCCTTCTCATCGTAGTTGATGGCGCGACACTTATGGCACTGGAACACATTCTCGCCACAATTGCCACAGACGCCCGGATATGCTGGCACTGCTGCACTGCAGCGTGGACACTGCAAATTCTCACTGGAACCACTCACCGTTTCGTAGAAGTCAGCAAACTCAATCATCAGATTGCATGCAGTTATTGGTAGTGGAAAGTCAATCTTGAGTTCAGTCTGTCCCGACTGAAGGGAGACGGTGCGTGCCTTATGCCACAATGCCGGGCGATTCTTGAGCTCGACGACAGCCTGCACGCTGCGATTGTTGTAGTAAACGTTGATGGTGCGCACCATCTTGGAGCGCTTGAGATCCGCAATGCGTACAATAAGTTTAGAGATGGTGTGACACTGCACCAGTTTGTAGATCATTGTGGTTGTTGTATATTTGGAGTCTGACTTGACTGAGGGTAGCTTTATGTTTGCCATTGGCACCTCCGGATTGTTGCAGACTAGACACGGTTCCGATTCCAAGTAGTAGCCATTCACCTGTTGAGCAAAATGGTACGGTTAAAAGTATTCACCTATTGGTTATTAATGGCAAACACTTACCTGAAGTATAGACTCTAATGTGGTATAGATGGGTGCATTCGGATGCTTGCAGAGTAGTTCGTTCTGTTGACGCAACACTTCGACGGCACGCGACACAAACTCTGGCAGGCGATCCGAAGTGCTGCGAGTGCTCAGTGTAAGATATCCGAGCAAATCCACAAATTGTGCTGTCCGACGTCCATAGCTGGGCACCAAGGGCCACAAATTCCAGAAGATACTCAGCAACTTCTCGCGCTGTCGTTCATTGGCATGCTCAAAGAGACCGGTCATGAAGGAGTGTGCCTGCCAGCGCAACTGGCTAACATTATTCTCTAGCAGAAAGATGCGCACAAAGCGTACGATAAGGGTATCGCTGGCATAGCGGAAGATCTGATGCACAAATGTGCTGCACTGTGCCGGATCAAACTTGGAATAGTAGGCGGTATCTGTATCTTCGCTCTTCTCGCGCTCACTGCGAACTTTGCCGCTTGATGAAGGTTGCGGCTGCGGCTGTTTGACTCCAGATATGGGCTGTGGCAAATTGCAGACAGCTGCCTGTAGCAGCTGTATTATGATGGGCGAGACGCCATCGTCAAGTTGATAGCAAGCAATCTCCATTAACATGGCCAGAGCATCCTCATGGACAACGCAAAACTTTTGCCAATTGCCCGTGCGCATCTGACTGATCTCCTGACAGGTGCGCAAATGCTCTGTCAGCTCCACCAAAGCATCATAGTTCAGCATGGGTGGATTAGCATTGTAGGGAGCGCCATTCTGTAAATCCAATGAAAATCAAGTTATGATAGGATACTTTAGTTATCTTTAAGCTCTTACCTTGGTGCTGACAATGCTGCACACACGCTTAACGACTCGGAAGTGTGCGTCCAAAGAATGTCCATCGCGATACATGCGGAACTTTTCCTTGCTGCCACAGATGTACATTAGAAGCTTGCGCACCTGGCGACGCAGCAGAGCATTTAGATTGAGCATCATGTACTCGCAGAGGGTAAAGGTCATTGCCTCGCAGAAGCCACTGTCATAGTTGTCCGGATGGGCGCTGCTTAGGCGTAAGATCTGGTATGGAAGACGCACAATGACCTCCGTAAGCAGACCATCATATGATTCGAAAATGTCGGGATAATTCTTCAGATAGTTGTGCGGTATGAGTATGGATATATCTGGTTTTGGTCCATGCTTAATGGGTTTCAACAGTTGAGTTGTGGCTCCGTTGCCGGCAGCATTCAAAGGCGACTGAGCGACTCCAGTGCCGCCAGCAGCGTACGGATCCCCAAGTACTTCCTTCCAGTGCACCAGTAGGGTGTTAAGCGCCTCCAAAGCATAGACAAAGGCGCCGCTCTTGCTCAACACATTTGCAGTGGTACTAGCCACAAAGGCGGTGTTATCCTTGAACTGATGTGGCGGTGATGTTGTTCCCGTCTGCTTGAATTTGGTCTTGCCCATCAGGACACCAAAAAGTGATAGCAATGCCAAACGCACTTCATTTTTAGCACACTTGGTTTCCATCTAAAATCATAGAATAGAAATATGATTCATTAATTTTACATCCGTATATATGTTGTATATTCACTAACCCTGCTGGCGGCGCCACGTTTACCAATCTCCACGTGTTCCACAACGCTGTTAAGCAAATCATGCAGCACCTGCTGATCCCGTTCGTTGTTGCCACTGAGATCCAAGGTGAGCATAAGTATGACCTGAATCAGGGGAATTGCTTGCAAGCCATTGCACAAATCAAATTTGGTCTTATGTTCAACAATGCTCTCCAGCACGGCAATTCTGTAATGCAAACAAAGAGATTAGTTTGGGTGCCCTCCAAGAGAGAGAGTTATTGATAATTCTTTACCTTAAATCATGCAATTTGCTAAGCTTCTCATCCTCATTAATCTCAATTTCCTCGGTACTGGACATGGTGCTGAGTGCAGCAACGCAGCTGCTGCTCGTGCCGGGCTGCTCTTGTTCCTGTTCCTGATCCTTGCTTTGACGCGGTGGTGAAGCATTTGCATGATCACCAAAATTGCTGCTACGGGCAGAAGTGCCACCAATGCTCTCGACACCACTGCCACCGCTCTCGGAGCCACCACTGCCGGCCTGCTCAGCGGGTGAGGTGCGCAGCGTTGAACCATCTGTGGCCACATTGGAGCCTTCATCATCATCGGAGCCGGCAGCATCGCCGCCGCTGGCAGGCGCATTGGCATTGCCAGCTGCCGCTAGACGTATACCCTGTAAATTGGCCAGTCCCTGTTGCAGGGATTGCAAAGATTGCAAGGCGTTTGCGTCTCCGCCATGCTGCTGTAGACTGAGCGCAATTGCAATGTCCATAATGGCCTCATCGTCCGCATCTTCGGGCAGACCGAGTAGACGGGGTAAACCGCCACCCATGAACGCCTCCAGATTGAGAAGTTGCTGCTGCACCTGGTTAACTCCTGCCTCCGCCTCGAGTAGCGCTTCAGCGCCAGCACCAGCACCAACTGCCGCTGCTGCTGCTACACCCACAGCGGCAGCGGCAGCCTCCTCAATAATATCGCTGGCCGCTTGTGAAGCAGCGCCTTGGAGGGCACACAAAGTGCTGTTGCTTATGGCCGAAGTAGACGGCGTGGGTGTTGAGCACGCCGGTGGAGTGGTCACAACGGCCACCTTGCGTCGCTTGATGCGCGGACTAAGCAGTAGAATGAGCGCCTCCTTGGCGCTATGACTAATCAAAGTGGCTTCATGCTTAAGCAGTTCTATGAAGTATTTGGTCATACGTCCGACCTGACTGGCATCGGCTAAAGCGAATCCATACATTATCTCAACCAGACAATGGACAATGGTCTCTGGCTGGCACAAGCCGCGACGCACAATATTGGTGGGTTCATCCAAGGCAGGCGTCACCGAATACATGTCCTGCACAATGGTCATAAGAGCTGACACAATATCGTAATTGGATTCGGCACAAATCTTTGCCAGCGATTGTGGTCGTGAGTTGGCAATGCCACGAACAATAAGTATAAGTCGATAGAATGCTTCCGGATCAATGTCCAGGAGGTTGTCCGTTAGGTTAGTTTTCGGCAGCAGTGCTTGCAGCTCGCCATGCACAAATTGTAGAAGAACGCTATCCTTGTAGCTATGATAGGCACTACGACTGCCATAAAGCGTGGCTAGAACGAATCGAGCTTGAGTCTGTACGGGATTAGGAGTGGGCAAGAGAAGCAATGCGCTTGCTGTCTTGATTGCCTTTTGGCGCATTGCTGCAGCGACGGCGCCACCGTTTCCAAGCAAATGCAAAGCACAATCGAGCACCTCGAGCAGATGTGTGCACATGCGATCCAGTTGGGTGATGCTATTAAAACCCTCACCAAAATTGGCAGCACTGGCCGGCGAGGCAATGGCTGTGGCTGCATTGGCAACATTCGAGGATGCCGGCAGCTCTTCGTTGTCATCGGGCCAACCAACAAGTTCCTTGGATTTGCCATAAACTTCGATGCAGTCGAGCAATGTCACATATTCCGGATCCTGTGATTTGGCAAAGCACACTTTAAGCAACTTATCCGATTGCAGCATTTCATCACGTGTTAGGGGTATATCGAACCAACGAGCACGTCGAACTGGCGTTGGAATTGTGCGTCCCAGTATGCTAACCGATTGCGGAGCACGCTGTGTATCTTGGGTGCCCAGTAGGACACGTATGCCCACCATAACGACATTGGGATCATTATTCAGCACCTCGAGTGTGAAGCCATTGGCACGTGTGCTTGCAACAAACATGCCCGTAGAGAAGAGACGTGTCTTAAGCTTTTGCTTATTGTATATCTGAAGCAGATCATTGCCACCAAACTCCACATCGGCGAGTACGTTGCAATGCTCAAAGAAATCAATGGGGAACACTGGCAGACCATTCGATGTCAATTGTTTTTGCAATGTGGCCGCTTTGCGCGGCAATTTGTTGGGTTTACTTGACTTGGGACTAACCGATGCATTGCTGCCACTCTTCGCTAGCAATGTGGATGAGTATAGTTGATTACCCAAAGGCTGAACTCGTGGCGACAGCCAGAAACTAGTGTGTTCCGGCTGTGCGGAAAAGATACGCAGACTGCCATCCTCGCAGAGTAGAAGCAGTGTTGTCTTCTCGGTGCCAGCAACTGAATGCCGTATGCCAACAACGTCCATGATCCGTGATTTGGCCGATTGTGCTTTGATTTCTTGCATGTAGATGAGCTCCGGTGTGATCATTAGTATAATTGGGTTATTTGATGTTTGCATATTGGCATATATTAGACCCGGATGTCCAGCGACTTCGGTCCATTGCACTAGCGGCTGTAGTGGTCCTTTCGATGATGATTTACTCACAGCCGAATTGGTGTCCAGATGATAGATGCCCTTGACACCCTCATTCAAATTGGTTACGGGCGAGACAAAGCTGCGTCCGGAGGCGTAACTGTAGAAGAGTAGCTCGAGTGCATGCGAATAGTATATGGAGACACCGCCGCCGCCCACTTGACTATTGATATCCTTGATGTGATGATGGTTGAGCTCGAGTGTGTTTGTCACATAAAAGTCACCATGAATGGCCAGACTCTGTGTGTCCAGTGTTTGATAATAGATATAGCCACTGCTGGCAAAGGTGAGCATATAATAGGCACCCTCCTGGTACATAAAGGTACAATCACGTATTTTGCCAACGGCCACCAGATAATAATATTTGGGACTATATGTGTCCACAGCGAGATCATAGATCTTCACATAATCGGAGGTAACCAAGGCGAGCATTGTTTGTGATCCCGGCAGCCAAACAGCCTTCTTTATATAATTGCCATTATCCAGTTGTGGAGTGACGACAATATGTTCATTCGTACTGCCGCTGCTGGAGAAAGTCAACACATGGCATTCCTTCAAGCCACAGACAGCCAAGCAATCCTCATTGCAGGGATTGGCAGCCAGCGAGAGCACAGTGCACGCAATTGGCGCCGAACTTAGCTGGGTGAGTGTCAGTTTGCGCTTGGAGGCATCTGCCTGTTTGAGTAGAGCGGACAGCTGTAATATGGTCACCTTGCCCTTCTCATGCGATACAGCCAATTGCTGACGTCGGCCGTGTGGCGATGATAGACAGCAGAAGGCGACGCGTCGCACAACACCCGACGAAATCAGATGCTTGATCGTTTGGCCCTGATCTCCGGAATAGTTCATTCGCACATTCTCAAAGGCGCCCTCCTGCGAGCCCAGTGTGGCAAACATAAGCTGATCCGTGACCTGAAAATAAAGCAAATCAGTCAATCAAATTAAATCAAATGGGTTATTCAAATATTAAGTACCTGGAAGCTCTGTTCCAGTTGATGTAGTCGTTCCAATGCGGCAATAGCACGCTTATGGCAGCCCACAATTGAGTAAAGTGTGCAGTTCTCTCGTATGGAAGGCAGCAGCACATCGAAATACTCTAGAATGCAACGGACGACAAGTAGCCATTGATCCGGATGCTGCAGTGCCTCGCGATGTTGCTCGAGCAGTTTGCCGAGCAAAGCGATGCGTTCATTGCTCACAGACTCCTTGCGCATTTGTGTGGGTGGCGATAAACGTTTCTTGCCTGCAGCAATAATGCTCATTTGGGTGGAGACAAAGCCATCACGTGAATCGCAGCCACTTGTGGGCAGACGACGACTCAGTGCCTGACACGAGCCATCCTCCTTGGCACCGCAATCGCAAAAGAAGTTGCCATACTTGGCATAGCTGACATCGTGTCCCTTGTGACAGACGCGAGCGCAAACGGAACAAACACCGACCGTATTGATCATGTTGCAGGTGTGACAGTGATACCAATGCTGGTTCATGAACTCCTTTTGGGTTTGAGAGAAGGTGCACAGCTTGTTATTAAGCGTATCCTCATCGGAGTCGTCCAGCAACGAGTCTTGATCCTGCTGCTCATCCACCAGCTCATCGTATAACTCATCAATATCCGATTGCAGCTCATCATCCCATGGTGGCATATGCTGCCGGCTGCCACGATACCCAATGCCCTGCAGCAGTTCGCTGAGATAACGGAGCAAAGCGCTCACATTCTCGGCATGACGCATCTGCTTGTCGGGCAACTGCAGCTTGGCCAGCTCCAGCCAGACCAGCGTTGTGTTGAACAGAGCGACATGACCACGCGCCGGTGCTGCGTCTGCTAGTGTTATCATTATCTGTAGCACATCCGCAAAATCACAACCATCCTGCGGTGGAGTTATTAACGTTTGTCCCAGCTGCAGCAGCGCCTGGAATAATGGTGGAGCTAGCTGTGCCGCCGCCGGTTGATCACGCACAAGCGATTTGACAAAGCTCAGAAGTAGGGCGCCATTCCGTGGATGTGTGCTGGCACTTGGCTGATCGCAGGCTTGCGAAGAGTCCTCAGATTGATTGTTGGGCTGATTGGTGCCCTGCCAGAGGCTCAAAATTTGTGATGTATTGGGTGCAGCATTCCCAGCGCCACCGCAATCATAATCAATATCCATTGCATCCAGTTGATCCGAGATGCTTGGCATCGCCGAAACCGTCGCCATATTTGTTGGTGTCTGAGCATTACTGCTGGAGCTACTCGATGGCTGTATTATGCTGGTGAGCTGCTTGCAGGAGGCCTCACAGCTGCTGTTGTTGGCCGCCACAACATTCGGGCCGTAAATGATGTGTGCAAGCCAAAGCTTTAATCGTGCCACATCGACGCTGGCTAGCTCGGCAAAGCAATCAACTAGTTCCTCATGCTGAAACTGTGCATCGGGCTGAGCGGATTGCTCAAATAAACGCTCCACAAACTGCAGCATCTTGCGAGCATAGCTCAGGGGCAATGTGGTGCCCGTGAATGATAGCAATAATGAGGTGAGGCTGCCAGCACGCTGCTCCTTGAAGAACTGTCGCATAGCCTGCACTGCCGTCGGCACTTCCAGCATTTTAATCATTGTCTTCAGTACAGCAAACAACATGGATTCATTGAATAGCGAACGTTGCTCGTTATCTGCTCCAGCACCACCAGTGGGTTGTTTCAACTCGCCCGCAAAGTCAATCAACATTTGATAACAATGTCCGATCATGTGCTCGAAAAGCAGTTGCTTATGCGCCTCATTGGTCAAGCCATGTAGGACTTCACGCAGACACTGTTCACTCTGATTTTGGAGATAATCGGTGCGCATATCCATCATGGAGGCGATGAGCAATGGCTTCAATTGCACCGCCACATCCGACGTGGTCGTGCAGAACGGCAGCAATAGTTCCAACAGATGTAATATGGATTTCAAACAATGCTTTAGCGTGTGCAGCGTTGAATATGTTGTTGATTTAGTTAATTCATTAATGTGAGCATCAATGACACTCATAGTGTATGGCTCGACGGGATGCTGTTTGCCATTGAAGGCATCATCATTGACGATCAGACACTTGGGCCACTCGTTGGCAATCAGTTGTTTGTCCTCGTTGGGCAACAGTTTAAGGAATGCTACATGCAATTCCAGCATAATTGTCGGCTTATCACTCACAACGGGCACAATCAAATTCAATGCCTGTTCCGGTGTCGAACTGGACAGCTGTTTAAGCATTTGTGTTCGTACAATATTCGAGACAAGGCTGTAAGCTTCAATTAGTTTTGGCAGCAATTCATTGCTCAGCTGTGTGCGCTCCAATAGTTCACCGGCCGTCAATATGCTATCAGCATCAAGTCTGGCTTGCTGTTCATCAATCGATTCACTGGAAGAGTACAGCTCAGGATCTGTAGCGGCACTTGTATTCTCACGCTCGCGACTCTCGGACGTTATGCTGTCCGTGTCGCTTTCCTTACGCAACATTTTATGGCCCTCCTTGTCAGCCCAGGCAAAGGCATGCATGTGGGCAACCAAAGAATCGAACAGTATCAGATCGGAGAGACGTGGATTTGATGAACCTAAATATGAAGAATAATTATGTTAATGCAATTTTAACCTCTTGTGCTTAACGTACCCTTTAATTGCCTATTAAAAGCCTCAACACCCAAGATTGTTTGCTTAAGACTGTAGGTTATGTCGGCAGTGCGATCACCAACTTGGGCCCACAACGTCTCTGCGTACTGTGTATACATGCCCTGCTTGATAAGGCTGTTGACCACCAGATAATGCGAGGAGGCCAACGGACAACGAATGCTCCACAGCAGCGAATGTAGATTCGGGGCACGTTCAACCTTAAGTAGTTCGACGTGCGATGTCGATGGTGGCAGACCGAGCAGCAGCTTCAAAGTGATGCTAAAGCAATACTGTATGGCGCACAGATTTTGTAGGTTGTCTTTTTCGCGGCAATGTGCCGACATATCCGTTATGGAGAGTATATCGATTAGAGCATCCACCAACAATGGATACTTGAGTTTGTCAGGCGTGCACAATATGAAATTCCAGGCCAAACCATCCAATTTGAAATCCTGTGCCCAGTGCGGCTTTGTTGGATCCGTGGTTACGAGCGAATAAAATGTGGGTCGAATGCCTGCAATGCAAAATAAATATATATAAGCAAAAGAAATTTTGGTTATTAAAGATACGTTACTTACTTGAGTTAAGATCACCCACTGGTGAGTTACGGAACTTCGTCTCAATGTCCTGACGACAGAAGGAGCTCAGTTTAGTGCGACTGTTGAGTAAGTCCGTAACCTTCTGTGTGTCCGGCATGCTGCTAACGCTAAACAGATTCCAGCGCACCTGATCGAGCAGCTCGGGTGGTGCATTGTACAAATGCTTCATCAGATACTCCAAAAAGAGCAATAGACGCGATAGCAACATCATTTGACTATTGCGTACAGGTCGATCGGCATTAATGCTGCGACAGACATCGGCACAGCGAATGACACCGCCAGCAGTGAGCAATAGTATGGATTTCTTTTGCATCAGATTTAACGAATGAAATAGGAAGAGCAACAATTGTGCATGCTCAATATTAAGATCCTCAAAGTCCGTATCGCTGAGACTTGACGTAGAACAGACGCCCTCGACTAGCGTATTGATGAGACGATGCCAAACGGATAGACAGGCCGCCTCCTTTTCCTGTGTCGGTTTCAGCAACAGAATCTGCACGAGCACCGACAATGTGCTGGGATAAACCTGCAGGGGCCAGCTGTTTGTATCGGTTGACCAGGGTGAGATGGACAGATGCTGTAGCAAATTCGATTGCAGCTGTTCCGAGAGTAGCGATGTTGAGATTAAGTTGTGTATATAACGACCAGCAGCGCCGGAGAAGCGAATCATTGCCGTTTGCCAACTGGAGCAATTGCCATCACCGGAGCCACCACTGGAGCCAGAACCGGAGGCATTACCACCTTCCTGTCGCATAACATCACGATCAAAATCTTTGATTATATTCGCCATGAGCATCATTTGTTGATCACAGACGCCTGCCTTGACGGCATGACGATTGGACAGGAATTGATCGAGGAAACAGAATAAATCCGCTGCCAAATCAAGATACTCATGCGGTTCATCCAGTTTGGGCACAAGTGCCGATTTCTGATCTCCATTACGCTCTTGAGTGCAAGTATTTGCATTATCATCATGGGTTTCCGGAGATAGAGTCTCCTTAAACCAGTGACCCAAATAGCTTTCGCTGTCATCCTCCTCCGAATTGTCGGAGCAGGAGAGTGAATCATTGAAATAGGTTGTCGAATCCGAGTAACTTATCGGTTCGCATTCGGTACGATCTCTGGTATTGGCACGCCTCAAGCTGCATGCCTTCCGATACGCCACTGTTGCCAGGAAAGTGAACAGTTGATGCAGTGTCGCTGTATTAAACACACGAACAATACGTTGCAGTGCGCTATAGTTCTGTAATATATCAAATTGTGCCGGTTCAACATTCATACAGTTGCCATTATTGTTGCCCGTTGCAGTGCCGCAGGCTGCTTCAATTTTTAGATCATCAATCAACTCCGAAAGCAATTTAATACTGTGATTCGTGATGGCCGCATTCAGTTCACCGAATCCCTGTTGTACTTTAAAGAGATTAACGCGCGCTATGGGCGTGCTGGGAGCGGCTGTTGCTTCGTTTGCATTTGTTGTAGATGGTTTAGCTGTTGTTGTACTGCTGCCGGAGGCAGCCATGGCACCCTGTATGCCACTGATGAGCAACCAGGAGCCATAGCACAAATGATTCTGATAAACATGCATGCGTGCTGATGCCTTGAACATCTCACCAATGCTTGTATAGATCTCAAGCGCCTTGTTCACTAACGAGCAGGCTTGCTCATCGAAATCATCGTGATCTTTGCTGCTGGCGGTTACATTGCTATTGCCTCCAGCACCGCTGCCCTGGCTAGTAGATGCAGCTCCTGACGGCTGCTGTTGCTTCTGTGATGCACTGCTGGCCTGACACATGCTCAGCACACTTGCCGCTGTTGATATTAAGACAGCATTATAGAGTGCAGCAATGCCACACATCGATAGCTTCTCAATGCGACTCGGTGTTAGGGGCTGAAGGGCAATCAGTGAGTGTGCCTGTCCCAGTATTAACAAATCAGTTATCACGTGGTTCATTGTAGACTTGACAGTGTTAGCCTCCACCTGGGTTAGCGGCAAATAGAGTGTCTTGCCGCCAACAATTGTCTCTAGATATCTGGAGCGATAACGATTTAATACAGGCAAAGCCACGCCCACATCAAGCAGCGTATCAACGCCATTCTGTTCCTGAAAGTACTCCACATTAGCCGTTATCAATTGTGTCTGTCGGAGAATGAGAGTTTTAAGTTGTTAATTTGTGTGTTGATAAGTTGATCAATAAATAGTTAACTTACGGTACAATCACTGATCTCCTCGCTCAATGGCACCCATGTCATTTTGCCTGGCTTAAGGGGCGCCAGCAGCTGTTGCAATATAACCGTTGATAGATCTGAACGCGAACGCTTGATCTCCGATTTGGGTGAGTCCTTGTCGGTGCCGACGCCACTGCTGCCAGCACTGCTACTGCTGCTACTGAGACTCTTGCTGCCCGATTCCGGATGCCTGGCGCTCTTTAGAACTGCTGCCACAGCATTGTAGTCGAACTGTGTGCCGCCTGGACCAGGGCAGTCCTCGCGGCCCTCGCACAACATCTTTAGTGTGACCAGCAGCCATTTGATCTCGAAAACAGAGACCTTCGGCAAACGGAAAAGTATGAAGCGTATGAGCACTGCGCTAGCATCGTGCAATTGTGAAATTTGCGTCTGACATACTAACATAGACAAAGAAAAAATTATTTAATAATAAAAGCAACACGCATGAGTCACAAAAAAAATACATATATATACACATATATATATTTATATGTATTTCATTTTCGCTAGCAAATTCCTTGCTTTTGTTGCGCTCTGAAAAAATCATTATGGCAGGAAAAAAGAGTGCAGGAGGGGTACAGGGCTACAGGGCTACACTTACTTGACTGAATTTGCATTATCTTATCGGCAGCCAGAGCCGCAAATGCGGTAAAAAATTGTGTGTAATTGCTTTCATCGTCGAAAAACTCATGCTCACTGCAAAAAAACAAATTAAATTGGATTTAGCATATTTTTAGCAAACGTTTTTCAACGTTTTTAGTTTCGTCACTGAGGGTCGCCATATTTAATTTTGCAAGTCACCTTGCAGGCAGAAATTTTCAACTGCGCCATTTTGGGCAAAGAATGTGAATATAATTGATTTATTTGACATGCACTTACCTTCTGGTTATCGCTTTTAGTATATTTGATATTTCATTTTTGTTTAAAGCGCTTGTACGATTAGAAAAAAATGGTTTTACAACCGAGTTCCAATCTGTACCTCCGCTATGCGCCGACATCTTTTTAAGTCTGACGTCCCTTTTTTTTCTTGTCTGCTTCTTCAACTTCGATTGCTTTTAACTGTCAACGGTGCGCTTTCTTTGGTACTTGATTTAGCGATACTTTTGTTGTGAAGTTTTCTCTATTTACGTATAGAACGAAAATGGAAAGCGCTTAATATTTAAGTGTTGTATGACACACCTTTTGTGCACAGCTGTTGTTGGTGTTGGCTAACTTCTTTGTACAATTTGCAATTTCCACAATTTAATAATATAAATAAGAAAGTTAACTAGGTAATAAAAATCCAAACGCAGCTTAATATAAAAGATGTAAAACTATTACCTATTTAATATCGATAGGCTAAGCTAACTGTGTTACTGGAAATTCTGAAACAATTGCATGCTGACAGCTCTCTAATATTTTTGATTTTAATAGGGCAACACTGTTTTTTGCATCGTGTGTTTTGTTTAGTTTAAGTTGCAACTTACATTTGTGTTTGTTAAATTAAATTTTAAAAAATGCAATTCCATTTCAAAATTGCTGAACCAGATGCTGCTTCATCGACAAACACCAGCAATCCGCACAGCACTTTACAGCCTCAACAACCGGCTGTCCTAACCGAACCAAAAGATGCACAGCACGAAATTAAATTGCAGTAAGTTAATGGTGATTTTCTGTCTGGTACTTGCTAAAAATCTTTTGCTAGAAACATTGTTGCCACCTTTTCGGTGGATTGTGAACTGGATTTAAAGATGATCAACTCACGCACCCGCAACTCGGAATATACACCAAAGCGTTTTCGAGGCGTCATCATGAGGATGCATTCACCACGCTGCACTGCGCTCATCTTTCGAACCGGCAAAGTGATCTGCACAGGCGCCCGCAACGAAACGGAGGCCAACATGGGCTCAAGAAAGTTTGCACGCATTCTGCAAAAACTGGGCTTTCCTGTTAAGTTCATGGACTACAAGCTGCAAAATATTGTGGCCACCGTCGATCTGCGTTTTCCCATTCGCCTAGAGAATCTGAATCAAGTACACGGCCAGTTCAGCTCATATGAACCAGAAATGTTTCCCGGTTTGATTTATCGCATGGTTAAGCCACGTCTGGTTCTCCTCATTTTTGTGAATGGCAAGGTTGTGTTCACCGGCGCCAAATCACGAAAGGATATTATGGACTGTTTAGAAGCCATATCGCCAATATTGCTTAGTTTTCGCAAAACATAGACTATATACTCATGTTATCTTAGTATTTTAATTTAAAAATAATAATTTAATGTAACACCGTAGCATTTATCGAACAATTGAACTGTGAAAACACAACATTTACCTATTTATGCATCAATTTGATACAAATAAATATAACGAAATACATATTTTAAAACGCAGTGTTATCTTTTCAACTGAAACAGTGTGACCACACTTAAAGAATCATTGCAGAAGATGGCGCAAAATGAAATTAAATTTAATTGTATATAAATTTATTTTTAGTTTATTTCATTACACAGAAAACGTACAATACAATATTTTAGTTAAGATTCACTTCATATCGCTTACTATAAAGTAGGGACGGAGTACTTGATTTCGAGAGTCGTTAGCTACATTTGTTTATGGCTATATGGATTCGTATAATATACAAAAGCAATATCTGAACTGTTTTTGTGAGAATACAAAATACTACGTATAAAACTTAAATACTATTTAGATTCATTTGTTGCATTATTAAAACATAAATGTGTTGGACGGTCGCTTTCAACGTTTTCAATTATTCATTATTATCTTTTACAAAAACATTTAGATTCAATAAAATAAATCTATATATAAAAATTTACTCAATTGATATGCATGCTCTGTATACAAAAAATCAAAAGTTATATGTTTGTAAATATATATATTCACTATCGATTTCTAAAATCTATTAAAGGCAATTTGTGATTTTCAAAAAAGACACTTGTTTTTCTTTCATTCTTACATTTTGTTATACTTTTCTTCTTCTTCAGCTGAAGTTAAGGCAGAGATTCTGATTCTGATATAATAACATATAGCTATATATAATATAAGTTGTAACTGAAAACACTAAATTGCTAAATGGTTAATGGATTTGTGTACATCAAATTTAAATCTTTATAGTTTGACAAAAAAAAAAACCTTACAACTCCTTTCGATTAGTTGCTGTTTTGTACATTTCGAGATAACGATTGAAATCGATTAAAAGAATAACTTCGTCAGTAGCATTATTGGACGGAATGCAATTTCGTAGAAACAAATTTAAAAATAGAATAGAAAAATAGAAATAATAAAACCAACTATATAACTCAACACATATACGAATTCAAAACTTATAACATGTTTAGTGTGGTTTTTGGACTGCTAGAGAAGGTCACGTTTCTCCCTTTTCTAGGTGAACAGATGGAGCGTATTGAGCACTAAATGCGTACGACTGCGCAGCAGGTAAATAAAGACACTGAAGAACAGCAGCGAGAAGGACATGGATGCACGCCAGCCCATGTTATAGATGGAACAATACGGGCACTGTGAACTGCCGCATACCTCGCAAATATTTAGCAGATATGTGGGCAGCGCATCAAAGATCGATTCATTGAAACGCTCTGTAGGAGAAAAGAAAAGTACGTAAGAGAAAACATTCATTAAGAATGATTTAGATTAAATCTGTTACTTACCCGGCGCATAGTAATCGTAGATGCGTACGGGCAGATAACGCGACATATTCGCCACTGGATACCAGCGCTCTATGGTAAAGTTTACGCAGATGTCTTCCTGATCCAGCTGATGATTTAAATACAAAATGTTCTTATAAAATATAACCATTTGGGTTTTGAACGTTCATTTGACTTACAAAATCAAAGTAGAAAACAATCTTGCGTTCCAGATAGCGTGCACGCTTTAGATTGCGTACACGATTGCTGAGCACGTAGCTATCTAGTTTCTGCTGTTGTATCCAGTAACCGGTGGGTATAGCCACATCCAGCACAGCCATGCCCGAACGCTCCGATTCTTGTGTGTTTACCCAGCTGTAAAAGCAAACAAATTAGCATTGCAGATTAAATGTTCATTGAAGTTATATTTTAAAACTTACTTTTGGCATGCCACATAAGAGATATGCGACTGATTTCTGCCATGAAAGATGGCCTTGGTGTGCAAACCGAATGCTGGCACTGGTGGTTTCGTTTGGAACTTCTCAATATCCACATTGTATTGGACATGCATCTGGAGTATAGCATAACCGGCGCCCTTGGCCTGTACCTTAATTGTGCCCCAGGCATCGGGAATCTATAAGATAACAAAATTGGAATTAGTATTCAGGTATTCACTAGCTGAAAAAGACTTTTACCTCAATGCTTTGCAGTCGCGCCAAATTGGTGTCATCGATGTGCAGCTCCTGAGTCTTTCCGCCCTGTGAGGATGCTTCGATCTCAACGCTCAGCGAGGAGACCTCACGAATTCGCGAACGTACTGTATATTCGACCAGGGCACGCAATGCAGCACTCGTATCCTGCGTGGAGGCCCAGCCACCCTCATTCAAACGTTGTGCATTCAGCCAGCGAACAATCGGCTCTACAAAGAACTCACGACGAGCCACATAAACCAAGAGAGCATAAGCGGTCGTTTCGATGTTAAGGGAATCGAATTCGTATGGCAGTCGCGGTAAGGAGAACCATTTTTGATTCTCCAGTTTACGTGGTGGTTGTGGCAACTCCTGATTACCCCAATACATGAAATCGCCAATGATTCGCGCATGGCCACGCAAGATGCTAAAAACGTGCTCTGCAATCGGTGAATTGCAAAGTTGTAGCGCATATGCCGTAATGGCGACATCATACGGTTCGGGTGTATCCTTCAGGAACTGCATATTCCGCTCAATCCAGGCAACAGCACGTTGCGTTGCCAACGCAACACGTGAGCCCAACGTGCCCGATAAATCTTTGACTGTGGCGAGCGTGATGAGCACATGGGATGTGAGTGTGATATTACGATTCCGAAGATTTGTATAGCTGGCGAAATTGGTGCGATTAATTTTACGATCCGGTAGCCAGGTGACCTCATAGAAGGCACCTTCGGGTGTCTGGTGTTGGAGCAGCCAACGCATGTTCTTCTCAATGATTGTGGCATCGATCCAGATGAAATTCTCCCACTCGTAGAAGGAGGCCTCCTGGAAGATGCGCAAACAGTAGCTCGTCAACCAGACCGAAGACGCCGAGTTATTCCAATCGGAACGGAAGAGGGAGAAGCTGCCATCGCCGCGCATAAAGCTCAATTGACGCTGATAGCCAATGTTCATGTGATGGAAGGCATTCTTCTCCAGCGTCTTGTTACGTTGATTGATCAAACGCATGTACATAATCGTATAGAGATTGGCAGCAAAGCTGAATGCATTCTGCTCCGCCGATTCCATGGGCATATGAAGCAGTGAAGTGGCATTGACGGGCATCGTTGGAAAGATGGGACCCACAACGTCACCCACCACAGAGATTCGTGCACGATTCGAGCCATAGACAAAGTAACGATCCACCTGGTAGGGTATCTCTGGCGTTTGTGTCACATTCACATGCATATACTCTAGGACATAGGCACGATTCGAGAGATCCAACAGCACAGCTTGATGACGATATTGGGGCAGACCATCTGATTCTACATGCAACGTACGCGTTATGGTATCCGTGCCGAGCAGAGTCGCAACATGCAATGTTACATCAATGTCACCCAATTTCTGTGGCACAACCGGCACATAAACCACTGTGGTGCCCTGAGCATCGAGGTATATAAAGAACTGATGTTCACCGAAACTCGTACGCGGATTATACGAACGGACAATGCCATCTTCTTCGACGTGAACAAACTTGTAGTGAGGACTACCGTGCAACACTACGGTTGCCTCAATGGGTGTTGTCATATAGTTGAAAACGGTGACACGGATGCCAACTTGTTCACCCTGCCGGCAAACCGATGGCATTTCCACATTGATGAAGAACGGCTGCACTCCAACATATTCCAAGGCGCGATTCAGCATACCAAAGCCTTTGGAGGGACTAACGCTAAAAGCGCTAACCATCCAATAAGCAGGACGATCCGGCACATCCACATTGAAGATATAACGACCATGTGGTCCAATATTCACATCCTTCCACAGCCAAACGTTCTCATAATGTCGCAGAACTCGATTAAAACGATACTTCCGATAGTTGAGCAGCTCCGTATCGTTGCGCACCTGACAGTCAATCTCATCGGTGCCATCCTCACAATCCAAGAAAGTATCGCAACGTTTCTCCAAGCGATAGCAACGTCCACTCAAGCACTCGCCATAGCCCAAGGTGCGATTACAAGTATCCTGTCGCCTGGGCACATAACCATCCGTAAAGACAATCAATCCACTGTATTCAAACGTGCGATTCGCATCGATGCCAAACGATGAGGCGGGGAAGTAAACCAACTCATCGGGATTACCCTCGTGGGAGTACCAAATATGTTTATAGGTGCCATTGGTTTGTTCATCAAAGTTGGACATTTTAGTGATGATCTTGGCGTAGGTCAACTCATTGCCCGCTTGCATGGTATAGAAGGCGCTATCGATGCCGGAGAGACCCACATATGAGCCCGGCTCACCAAAGATGGCCACTTCGACTTTTTCACCGGTACGCGCCTTGCGATTGTTAATGTAAACCGTAAAGTTATTACGCGAGATGCCATTAACGGGGAATGTCAACGAATCGGCAACGACTTGTCCCTGTGTCGTGATCTTCCACACCACCAAGGTGGCCATGGGTGCCATTTCAGCGCTCAAAACAACAGCAATAGTGCGAATGCCTTCGATGATCGTCTCACGGTCATTGATCAATATAACACCCTTGGACATAATCAGGTAATTGAATTCCTCCAAAAAGAAATTGGTGCGTATGTGAAAGATGATATATTCTCCCACAACTGGTTGCTCTGTGCTGGTCGTGATCTTGATATGCTGATTCCTGGGCGAATAATGTGAGACGAGCAGAAGTTCAGTTTGAACGCGTTCACCGCGCGGATCGACAAAGTTCGCCTGGAGTCGCATATTTTGTATGCCATTGAGGAAATCTCGCGATTGCGGACGTTCATCCAGATTCAAATCATTACGTATATCGATTTTAAGCTCCCAAACGCCATCACTTTGCTGTGACATGTGCAAACGCTGAGCAGGCCAATCTCGACGTCCACCATTCCTGCTCTCCACAAAGCCACTCACTTCCATCAGGCCCTGTCGCAAGAGATTCGGATTGATGGGCGAACCATCGTGATATTCCACAACTAAATATGTTGTAAATGGCATGGCTGGTTTGAAGACTTGCGGCGAATCACCGAGGAATGCCACACGCAAACTGGAATTGTAGATACGTGCCACTGCATAACCGCTGATGATCTCATCGTAGAACTTCTCGCCAACTGTCGCTGTGATCAGCACCTCCATATTGGCCAAATTGGGCACGAGAAGTTCCAGTTCACGCAGTGGCCATTTGAAGTCAAAGGTGCCATTAAAGTAACGTAGGAAAGGTAAGGAATTACGATAGCTGCTCGTCCACGAATCATAGTTATCAATCATCTCCGGTTTGCGCACCCAGAAGGGCCACTCCTCCTCGAACTGATAGCTACGCTCCACCACATACTGATTGCGATACAGCAGATCCTGTGAGAGATCAACGCCATCCTGTTGCAGCTGTGGCGGCACATTATACGGCTGCTGTGGATTCTGATTGGGAAAATTGTAGCGCCAGCGTTCGTTATACAAATTCGATTGTTCCAACGGCGAACGACCCAAACGGAACTTCTCATTCAGCACCTGGTTACTAAAGTAGCCAATGGGACGTATGGTTGCTTTAAGGGTTAAATTGCCACGTACGGGCAAACCGCTGGTAAAGTTGGCCATCACACGTCCATAGATATAGGGATCGGTGGTGAAGAAGTATGCCGGCATCGTGACATTCACCTCGAAACGCGTCTGATAGTATTCCTCGACACTAAAGTGACTCTCCTCCTGCTGTCCCTGGGCAATTACACGTATCGTCCATTCACCAAATGTTGGCTGATCCGACAGCTGGTATTCCAACGAAACAGAGCCCAAATTCGATTGTCTAAGAGAGAGAAGAGAACGATTAGTTATGATTTCACGGTTAATAGATCCAAGCTTACCTGGAAAGCCAACGCTTGAGTATGTGACGATTGGGATCGAGCATATAAACATCGATAGCATTGTCGAAACCCTTCAGTTCGGTCGTTATCGGAATCGTACGGAAACGCACTGTTTCACCCTGCATATAGAGGGGTTTGTCTGTCTGTACAAAGATGGTCATCGAGCGTTGTGAGAAATCCATACGGGTCTCGTTGAGAAAAGCAACACCGCCAAAGACATCCTGATAGAAACCCTCAACGCGCAGACGATAATCTCCCGTTACACTTGTGGGTGGTATGCGCATGAGTAGAGTTTCGGGAACACCTTCCTTGACATCTTTGGAATCGCCACTGATTTGAACGCCATCGCAAGAGATACTTGCATGAACGGTGATCGGATATTTGGCCTGGAGTATCGAAACAGATACCTGATAGATAAGACCTGGACGCACCATGCGTGAGGCGACTATAAAATAGGTTGGCTCTCGATTGTGCAGCGTCTCCAGGAAGGTGGCCTTTGTATTGTACGCACTCTTGCCGCGTTGCAAGCTGGGCTCATCGTCGCCATAGCTGCCACTGCTGCCCTGTCGTTTATTATAGTCCTCCTGGTTGCTTAGATCATTGTAGCCAAAGCCAGTATTAATTGGATTTGAATTGGGATTCAAGTTTGGATTCAGATTTTGATTGACATTGCCAAATTGTTGATTGTTGTTGTTGTTGATATCGTATCCGGATGTCGATTGTGTAGGCAGCGGCGACTGTTGTTGTTGTTGCTGTTGTTGTTGTACGTTGTAATAGCTGCCATCGTTTTGAGCATTGAGCGCATCAAGGCAGGCGCCAAGCAGCAACAATGCATGCAGCAAGTGCCACATGGGCTGCATCATCACTCAAAAAAAGGTTGCCTGCTAAGCTGACAAATGGAAAATGGAAAATGATGTCAATCAATCAGTGCGTAAAGTGAGTGCAAAGAATAGAGTGAATCAATTAGCACATATGTCTATCCTGTTACATGCAACTAAGATATAAACACAATATACTATATATAGCTGGCATGAACTGTTTTCGTTCTGCTTGTCTGCTCGAATGCTTTCCGCGTGCTGTGCAACCAGCGAAAACATAAACCAAAAACATTTAACGCTTACAAGAACACAAAAGGGCAATACACTAGAGCTCTAGGTATGAAAAATGTATTTGCAGCATCTGCTAAGCAAGTGTTAACACCAAATTTATCAAGTAAAAAATCAACATTATTGA
Organism: Scaptomyza tumidula; assembly: GCA_035044465.1. Classification (NCBI taxonomy): domain Eukaryota; kingdom Metazoa; phylum Arthropoda; class Insecta; order Diptera; family Drosophilidae; genus Scaptomyza; species Scaptomyza tumidula. The sequence goes on from JAWNNW010000050.1 coordinate 1,290,022, forward strand.
TAAGGTATTTGAATACGATCTGGGAAGAGGTAGCTGCATCGATCTATTTATAGCAGCAGTGGCAGGAGCAATGAACGTGCCACATCAACGAAAATATATATTTAGATGACATGGATTTGGTTGACTGCAGACGCAACTTAATACTAATGCCACACACAACATGCCGACGTTGGGTTGGTTGCGGCATTTAAATGATGTCAAACTTTTAAAGTTAAATGTCATTTCAAGTGGGCCCGCAATTAGTCTTTGATATGGGATATGTGCCAAAGAAGTTGGGCAACGCCTTACATACGTTTCTTCTTCTTACTGAGCTTTAAAATAAAGCCTGCGTAATGTACGACACCATTTCTTTGGCTTTCTGGGTATTGTCCCACTTTTGTCTTGTTGCTTGTTGGCAGAATGCCCTATAACGTATAAGTTTAAGATTTTATCAAAAAAAAAAAACAGAATAGAAAAGGAAACAAGGTATAAAATGCACGATCTTTGATAACTCAAAAACGATCCTGCGGCAAGTATGCAAAATGAACTGTTCCATCAAGGTGGAAACACTCTGACGACAATTTACCGTTTAAATTCATAATCCAGTGTTCATTGACTGACAAGTTCCATTAGTTTTTAGTTTTTATCGCTGTCATCGATACTTCTATGGAACTTTCTATTATGACAGATGGCGCTGCACATGGAAAAGGTGCTAATTTTGGACATTGACGCATTGACTTTTAAAATAAGAAGAAAAAAGTAAGCAGCTTATCATGATCACAAAGGACCCTCAGAAGACAAAAAAAACAGGACAATGCCAGGTAAACCAGCAACCTTACAAAAAACAAACTGTAAGGCACAAAGGTGAGAGGCAAGGATCCAATTAGGTACCAGCATAAGCAGCAGACAGGCGCACTTGACCCTCGGGCAATGCGGCCAGGAACTCAAATATTGTTGGAGGGAGAGAATATTTGAAAGGTAGTTTGCCGGTAACGAACAAAAAAAAAAAAAGAGAGACGAAACACGCAACACAGAAGATAGTGTCGGTTTACTATGCATTTTGTATATATATATGGGTGTGGGTGTGTATGTGTTTTGTTTGTTCACTGAAGCAGCAGAAGTCGCTGGCCATAGTGAAAACAAATACAAAACTAAGCGAACTAAAGAAAAAGGTAAACTACACGATAATAATAATTCAGCACCATGCTGCTAGAGCAACGGACAGTGTAATCCACCCTTTTGCTGCTGCTGCATAACTGTGTTGGCAAATAACGACTTTTTCCCGTCAAATCTAGCTATTTTTAGGCAGCACAAGAAACTTTATTGGATTAATTGTAAGTTTTCAGTATTAATTATTATTGATTAGAATTATGTAGAAAATAAGAATTAATAAATACAGTTTAACAATCTATTGCGTTCATTTTTTGACTAATTAAACATTGAATTTAGCTTGGAACTTAAGTACAGAATTTCGCCTCTGACCTAGAGTTGCCAACACTGTTGCACACACTTACATACAAATGTATGTAAAGTGGTATTAATTAGTGTAAGACCATTTCAAGAAGGGAGGGCAAAAGTGCAATTGAAATGCACGCAGGACTACCGGGCAAAAAACGGAGCGTGAAATTTGAGCACACACCAAATTTCCAATTGGGCAGCAGGTGGCAGATAAAATGCATTCAGAATTTCGCATATTTTTTCTCGCAGGAAGAAGTTTGCGGCCATTTTACGTACTTGAAAGCGGATATAAGTAAGCATTGCAACTAAAAGTGTTTATTGCATGAATAATGTTGCTAATAGTGCTAACTAAATGGGCGCTCTAAATGCCTTTTCAGTTTTCGGTCAACGCCCATGTGCAGGCAGCAGAAGAGCCACCAACAACAACAGCATAATAACAACGCAGGTATTTCGAGCAAACAAATTTTTGGGCGCGTCAAAAGCTTGAAGGAGTTCGGCACTCACCTGTTGAACAAATTAATGGTGCGCTCACGTTTTGCACATTCTTTGTAATAAATAAAGCAACACAAAATAATTAACTTCTAACTTAAATCTTAAATGAATTAAACACAAAACTTAGCAGCACTCTCACACGCACACACAATCCCGCAACGCGATGACTTATGCTAGGGACGGCCAATCTGAAACTGAACAAAGTTATCGCACCACACCCCTGTTCAATGGAGCTATCGCAATGATGGCTTATTGTTGTATCGATACATCGATGCCATGCACATTACAAAAACACACAAAACAATTAAAATTAATTAAAATCTGTATTTAAAGTGAATTATTAAGCACTTAATAGCACTGATCCTTTGACAATATTATCAACATTTGACAGATTTCAGATACTAATTGGCAACTTCGATCGACAAACTAGGCTTATCATATTTAAATTTTTAGCGGCCCACAGGGACACCCAATCGAAAACTTAAGGCTGCTAGCGATAGCTTATAGAAGTGTTGGCAAACGATAGTTTTGCGAGGCTGGCCGGGATCTTAGTATTTTAAGCGGTCAATCTGTGAGACCACATTTGGAGAGGCAATAAATGCCCAAGTTATGAGGCGAGTGTGTGTGTGTGTATTGTATGCGTGTGATGTAAGGTCATTCGCGTGAAAATATCAGCGAGGAAAAAATCGAATTTTTGTGTTTTGTGTGCTAGGTAAATTCCCGAAAAGTGCAAATTAATGCAGCTAAATCAAGTGCGATTGTAACAATCATCAAAGTGTGTACAAAAAATCGCTGTGAACACGTGCAAAGTTGAAAATCTATGCCAACGCAAAAATTATGACAAAAAGCAGCAGAATACTCATACACTCAAACACATGCAAACGCACGCACGCACACATACTCAAGCACATATCTACTTGAAAGCGGAGGAGCTTGAGCTAGAACCTAGAGTTGTCAACGCTTTTCGAGGAATTTCGTCATTGAGTGTGTCGCGTATTTTCGTGCCTCTGAGAGTGTGTGTGATTATGTTTTGTGCTTGCCTGCTATGCACATGTGTGCGTGTGCGTGTGTGTTGCTAGAGTTCTGATAGTAAAACAAAAATGAAAGAAAAAAAATCAACGCTAAAGAAAAAAAAGTGAAATATACATATTTTGTGAATATACACGACAACCAGATGCAAAAATGCAATGGGTCGTCACTCGTTAAATGAAACTCGCCAGCATTTCGAAAAACTATTACATAAATAGTACTAAGTGTAAATGTAAATGTTATTGAAAAGCGCAAGGCGAAAGCGCCGCCGCCGCCGCCGCACGCTGTCGTCATCGCGGCTAAAAAGCAAAAAAGAAAAGGAGAAAAGAGGGAGAGCAGCTAGCAAAAAAAAAAAATAGAAAGAAAAAGAAAATCCCGTTACTATATTTGCACTCAATATAATCATTGTTTGCCATTTTTCGCATACACACTCATGTGTGTGTATGTATGTGTGTGTGTTGCCGTCTCGTGACTTGAAATTGTTGAGTGTATTGACTTCTAGTCTTACAAATTAATATTTGAGCTTGCTGTTGTTGTAAAAATCAACTAATAATTGCTATTGCTGTGTGCGTGTGTGAGTGACCTCGTGTCTGTGAGTCGCGTGCTTGCGCTCGTATGTGTGAGTGTTAGTATGTGTGTGCGCGGCAGCGGCAAGGAGTGTCATGCGTATTTTGCTTCTTCTGCCCTAACTCCCCTTTATACTCTTCCCTCCTGCCAACAACATCAAAACCAACCTCAAGCAAGCTGCTCCTTTTTGCTCCCAACGAGTTTTATCTTGTTTTCCGTTTTAATCATATGCGGGCTCCGAGAGAGACAATCACGTCATCCAGCTTGACACGCACACATACACAAACACACACACATATACCCATACAAACTTTAACTGTTAACTTAAGAGCTTGAGTCCAATGTTGTGTGCGGAGGCGGCGCGTGAATTCTATTGTTATTGCTGTCTAAATTTTGCTTGTCTTCACATTTAAAGCTAAATCAATTTAATTAGCGTTGATATCATAATAAAAAAATTCTCGTATGTACATATGCATAGATATTTTTATATGATTGCCACTAATTAATAATTGAGGACAGCAAGCAGCATCGCATCATCATCAATGGCGACTACGTCAATTTTGTTATTGTTCTCATTTTCGCATGACAGTATGTGTGTTTGTGTGTGTGTGTGTACAGTAAATAAACTATGAACGGGACATTGAGTCATGGCCGATGACGTTATGCTGCGCTAAAAGGCAATTTGTCTTTTAAGAGTGCTCCCAACTTTGCCAATAACAAACGCAAAACTTTATACTCAATACTGTATGCTCGCATATAAGCACTTGCAAGCCAATCAATATCGAGTTCGTTAGACAATCGATAACACGCAACACGCATCACCATTGTGTGTGTGTGTGCAGGTCTATCGCGGTCAGCTGATATTTATTTTAGCGGCTGTTTTGCCAGCAATAAGAAAATAAATAAAAATTTAATTACATGAAACGTCCATCCAATGTTTCTTGTGTGTGTGTGTGTGTTTGTGCGCGCGCCTTTTGTTTCGAACGCAACGAAATTAGCTTAGCTACCCAGCTAAAAATCATGTCGAAACCGCTGCCAACCGCTTTCAGGCAGCTCATCAGTGTTCTGCCGGCGTTTCCCCTGCTGCCCACTTTGTTCGATATTTGTACGATTCACGTTCTTTTTCTTGTTGTCGCCTGCTGCTCTGTATTTGTATATAAAATACTGCAATGAGGTCTTTATCTTAATGCCATCTACATATGGCAAGAAACTTGCTTTGATAAGATATTTAAGTCGTGCGGCATTATGCTTGTAACTATGCTAAATTTGGTAGATTTTGACGCATAAAAAATAACACTGGCCACAAATGCGTATGACTTGTGACGGAAACATTCCGTTGCTGACACGTCGCGGCAGGGTAAACAAACTCCTGCTGTTTCTGCTGCTGTTGATAACGTTGCTGCCGCCTGTCAACATCTCCGCCGCAGCGCACACAAAAAAACAATGAGCTAATAACAAATCCGTACGACTTTTATCAGTCAGCCATGACGACGTCGCTGCCGGTGCCGCTGCTGCTGCCTCTGCCACTGCCGCTGTCGATGCCGATGTCCGAGCAAGCGTCAGTCGCTCTGCTCTTTTGACTACTCGCTCGCTAGCTGTTGAGTGGCTAGTTCAGTCTGCTCGCTGATTTCGTTGCGTTACGTTTACGCTTACGCTTACGTTGTGCTTTCCGTTCCGTTTCTGTTGTGTTGCGTGTCCGTTTGCCAATTTGTTTTGTTGGTTACACTTCAGCAGTACGTATTGCCAACCTTTATGTGTAAAATAAAAATATATGTTTAATAAAATACCAAAACAAAAACAAAAAAACTCTTATACCACTCGTGCTTTAGTCGCGAAGCAATTTTTGTATAAGACGTCAATGTGGGATAAATTCTTTTTTTGGTTTTACTATCCAAAAATTCCTCGACCTCAGTCTCGCTGCGTCTGTGTGTGTGAGTGTGTGTGTGAGAGAGCGAGAGAGCTTTCGGGCAACGCATGCAAATGAATAACGCGACAAACATAAGAAATTAGCAAAAGGTGCAGTTTCGGCATTCGCCTCGCCCCTTGCACCCCCCCCCCCCCCTCGTTATTAGCGTTCGCACGTGTGCTGCATACAATGCGGACGTAGAGGAAGAGAAGAGAGAGCGGAGAGACAATAAGTGAACAGTTTGAACAGAAATTATATTTAGTTGAATGCTCAGTTTTGGTTTCTTTGCTGCTTCTTCAAATATATCCTTGAGCTTGCTCTTTCTCTTCCTCTTCCTCTGCCGCGCTCTCTCGCTTTCTCCAACTTGTTCACGCATTTGAAGACGCCGCGGGCCGTCAGTCTGCCTCTTCTTCTTCTTCTTCTTTTATATCGTTTGTGCTTGGGTTTTTATTTTTAAATTTTTCGTGCAAAAAGCATAAAATTCAAAGCAAACCGAAACGCGAAAGAATAAAAGAAAAAAACAAAAAAAAATACTTATTAGACAAATTATGACAAAGAAATAAAGAAGAAAGAGCCATAAAGTATATGAAATTGTTAGTTTAAATAATTTTTCTCCACTTTTCTTTCATTTAAACTAATCGAAAAAAAATAGCGACAAGAATTAAGAACAATAGCTGGAGCTGGTTAATAATAAGAGAAAGAGCAGAAGAATCGTTATAACAAAACACAAAAGAAAACGAAAAAGAATAAAATCTAATTAATAAATAAAATATATAAAATACCAACAACCAACCAACCAACAAACAAACAAACAAACAACAACATCAATAACTAATATCAAATTTATGTTAAGCATAATTAATTAATTAAATAGAGAAATAAAAAAAAAACAAACTTCGTATAAATAATTTAATATTAAAAATGATATAGTAAGTTAATCATAAAGTACAAAAATATAAAGAAAAAAAACCAACAACAACAACAAAAATAAATCTATACATATATATATACATAAAAATATATATGTATAAATTAATATATATAATTAATCAATCAGTAAATAGTTAATGCAAATTAAATATGTACATGCAAGCAATTTAAAACGACAAAATCATAATAACAACAACAACAACAACAACAACAACAATTGAACACAACAACAACAGCAACACCACAAAACAACAACAAAACGGATCAATACCAAAGATGGAGGCGAAATTCTTGGCTAGCGCTTTTTCATTCCTCTCGATATTTTTAGCGATTTATGCTCAATCAGTTGGTAAGTACAACAACAACAACTACAACTTAATTAACAATAAAAAAAACATTAACCACCCCCAACCCCTTATATACACTATATATATGTATTTAAGCTCTTGATATGCCCCCCCTCCCTCTCTATCTCTCTATACATGTATTTGTTGTGTGTGCAACAGAAATTGCAAACAATAACAAAACCAAACAACAACAACAACAAAAAGATGTTTGTATGTGGTTTACAATGACCCAAAGACCCAACACATAAACAACCACCCCCGCCCCCGATTTACACTGTCCAACCTCTAGCGAAATACGCCCTAATTGCCACGGCGGTGCAAAAAACAACAAGAAAGAGGTTTTAGTCGCGAAATTCCGACTAGACGATACCCTGAACCCTATACTTAACGCGTTAATGTTCTATATCACTAGAGTTTCTTAACCGATTTCAATAAAAACTTCACCGATTGTCATTATTTTGCTTAATGTTTTAAATGCCGTCTCAAAGTTTTGCAAATTCAAGATTTGGTTGTTATCGATACCATGTGTATATCGGAAACGGGAAGAGTTATCGAAAATCGAAAACAAACTTGTACTATCTAGGGATTAGGCGAGCTTAAGTTTCAAATCTGGAGTCTTTAGCTCTTATAGTCTCTGAGATCGGTTGGCTCATACATACAGACGGACAGACGGACGGACAGACGGACATGGCTATATCGACTCGGCTGTTGATGCTGATCAAGAATATATATACTTTATGGGGTCGGAGATGCTTCCTTCTGCCTGTTACATACTTTTGCACAAAACCATTATACCCTTTTTGCCCATTTTTAATGGGTTCAGGGTATAAAAAGAAGATAAGTCAAGTCTTGTTTTGTCAAATACCCTTTTCCTATCTTTTCGCGGAACCTTTTCAATGTTGTGTTTGTTTGGGCGAAGTACACTTTTGTGTGGTTACCAAAGGATTACTGATCGTTCATGCGGTAAAGACAAGTTCCGAGATTAACTCCAAAGAAATATGTCTCGAAAAGTAGTTCAAATAATCAAGAATATGATAAGATAAGGCAAGCTTGCTTTTAGCATTATCTAATAGCATTCTAACATTTGGTCAGATAATCGAGAATATGATAAGATATAGAAATCTTGATCGGTTATAGCATTATCTAATAGAATTATAAGATTTGTTCGAAACACGTTTTCTTACTCCATCAACTTGAGGGTTTTTCTCCGTGCTTTAGAGTATGGTTATTCCTTCTACTTTCTTGTACTTCCTGATGACCCAAAGTTCTGCTGGGTTCGCCACACATACAAAACGTGACACAAACTAACACTAACACATACACACACAAGCACATATATATATACATATATATATATATATATATATATATATATATATATGTATAAATATTGAGCGAACACTTTGCTTTCGCTTGGTTATTTTGTTTTTATATTCTCTTTTACATTGTAAAGCGTTCCCCTCTCTCTCTCTCTCTACCATCACACCAACCAGGTATTCTCTCTCTCTCTCTCTGTCTGTTTGTCTGTTCCTCTTTTCCACATGTGTGTCTATGTTTTTGGCCTTTAGTTAAGTGTACTTGTGCTTCGATATTTTTGTGTTGCTTTTTATAGTTTATATTGTTTGTTGTTGGGAAAAGCAATAGCAATGGGATTGGGTATATTGGATGTGGGGGAGGGGGGGTACATACTGGCAACGATATTGGTCGACATTCTGTGTACGTTTGTGGTTCCGTTTAGTTCATTTCATTTCTGTTCTGTTCTTCTATTTTTCTTTTCTTCTCATTTGATTTTCAATTTGCCACACAAAGGGAACAGCAACAACAACAACATTGTAGTATTAAGTTCATTTTAGTATTTCAGCTTAAATATTATTTTTTGTTTAGTTTAAGTCGTTTACACGGTCGCCAGGTATATACGTATATATGTATATACATTATATAGTTTATAGTATATTAGCCGGATTCTCCTTCTACTTTTGCGTTCTTGTTTATATTAACTCATCGACCCGCGATACTCTCTCTCTCTATATAGTTAGTACGGCTACATACCGTACCCCGTACCCCGCCCCGCTACCCTCTCAACATTTGTTTACACATTGAAAATTGTATGGTTGTCGAAAGTTATATAGCTTTTAACCTACACTACACAACACAACACAACACTACACACATGCCATCATCTATTTATTATTCTAAGCATATTCTATCCCATTTACCATTTAGCCAGACCATCTATCTATCTGACCCACCCCACCCACCCCTTCTTGCTGCCTACACACATTGTTGTTTGAAGGTTTAGATCGAGATTTGTTTGTATGTCAATCCATCTTATTTCTACAACCCCCACACCACCCCACCCCCTGCTGTGTTCAAGGTGTTTTTGTTTTATTCATTTGAAATTCTTAGTTGTTACATTTTCGAATTAACAACTAATTAAACTCAATTAGTTTGCGATTTTATAATAAAAAACCAAGAGAAAAAGAAGAAGCTCATTTGTTTATTTCGTTATTTATAAATATTGATTTGAACTTTTTCGCTAAATAAAAAATGAATCTTTTTTTTTATTGACTATAAATTTGTTGACTGATCTGATCGGAGAATTCATACTCAACTGTGAATTGATTTCGAATTCATAACTAATTCACATCAAAAAATCGATAAATGCTAATTACAAAATAAAGTATTTTAGTCATAAACATTTCGTGAACGAAAATATTTATATATACTTCTTTTTTGAATAGACTAAAAGATATCCATTAAATCAGCAATCGGGGAACTTTTAGAATCATTACCCCAAATATTTTTGAATTACCCCAAAATATTGTTGTGGAAGTTAACTTTACCCCATAGTGAAGAGCAAAAAAAAATATATATATATATTTACATATATATAAAATTTAAAATATATACTTTTCAATGAAAAAAAAAGGTCAATAGAATATTAAGAATATATAAAATTTTAAATAAATACTTTTTAATCATTAGACTCAAAAACAAGTTTTCATACCTTCATCAAAAATCTTTAAGATTTTTTACTCATTCTCGAACTTAATTAGCACCAAAGAATTTAGTTTTTACAAGTAAAAGTTGTAATCAAAGTATTTTTGTATATATATATACCATATCTAGGGTATTCAAGTATTCATTGCAATACCTTCGATTCAGGTGTCTTCATTTTTAATCTAAGCGATTACCTAAATTTCTTTTTATTCACTTGTTTTCTGTTTTTTACATTTTATGTTCGATATTTTCAATGCTTTTCTTTATTGTTTACTTAAATCAGACTTTTAATATTAGAAAACAGAAAAAACTTTTAGAAAACTGCAGACAAGGAGCACAAATTGGAATAGATTAGTACACTATAGAACAGTGGTCGGGGAACCGGGGTAAAAGTGAAATCTCTTGGGCTAATGGTAATGATTCAAAAGTATATATTTAGAATAGTATATATTTATGGGGTAAAGTCAACTTCCACAACAATATTGTGAGGTACTTCAAAGTTTCAAGTTTGACAAAAATATTTGGGGTAATGATTCAAAAAGTTCGCCAACCGCTGTTATAGAACCATAGATTTGTAGTACAATTTTAATCTTCCTTTAATCTACATTTTGGATCAACCCTCCCAATTAGAATCATATCAGAAAAAACATTCAGAAAACTGCAGACAAGGAGCACAAATTCGAATATATTCGTACATTATAGAACTATAGATTTGTAGTACAAGTTTTAATCTTCCTTTAGTCTACATTTTTGATCAACCTGCCCAATAAGAATCATATGCAAAAGTACGAAACGCTTTTCACTTCTCTTTTATTTTTATTGTTAGTTTTTTTTTTGATGCTCGTTTTCGTTGTTTTTGTGCTCGTTTTTACTTCAAAGCGAAATGCGTAGGCAAAAAAAAAAGCCAAACCACGTGTTGTCCAGGTGTGTTTATATTGGCTTTCGCATAGGTATTTCTTCTATCTATCTATCTCGCTCGCTCTGCCTTCCTTTCGTTCTGTCAGTATATATAGATTTGACGAGGTCTCGTTTTTACTTTTGTTTCTTTTGCTTTTTTTTTTTGGGGCAGCGCAGCTCAGGTTTTTGAACTCGACAAATTGTACAAACAATATACAAAAACAACAAAGAGACAAAATGTCCTTTGCTTTGTTGTTGTTGGTGTTTGTGTGGGTGTTACCTGTGTTGTTGTTGTTAGCCATGTTTATTTAATGGCATTTTCATTACATTAATAAATGTCAAATATTTAAATTCCGGCTCATCCCGAATCCCCAAAAGCCGCTAGTCGATAGTTAGCACAGTAGAGCAAAAGTAATGATTATGTTATGAATTTCATTAAGTACTCAATAAAATTTTTTACAATCTGGCACAGTGGTCAACTCAAGTCAATAACCTACATATTCAATTAATTCTAAATATTATATTAAATATATATTTAGCGATAAGAACGATTTTTTTCCTTGAATAAATTAACTTTGTGGAACAAAGAACAGAATAACATGTTGTTCCACACAATGACAGACAGTTATTCAAAGCAATCTATATATTGATATAAAGAAAATACTATATATATACATACATGTGTGTGTGTGGACTGTGAATGATTGTGTACTGCAAAGAAAGATTTGTTTGTTATTTTTATAAAGACAATAAACATGAAATGTAATTTCCCTTTCAATGTCGTCGACGTCGTCGTCGTCATTGGCGCGTCATAGTGAAAGAAAAGTCTATACAACCGCCCACCATCGTTATCTGCTTGCGGTGGTGGCGGTGGTGGGGGGCGTGGTCATATTGTATTGTGAATGCATTTTGCTTGCTTGCAACTCTCGGTACATCGCTTGGCACATTCCCTGCTTTGTTCTAGACGTAACCTCTGTGTTTCCGGTCGTGCCAGATAATGGTTGCCTTAACACACACAAAGTATATACATATATGTATATATAAACTTGGCCTATCAGTGAATTGCACATTTTGCCCAGCTCTCTCTGCTGCGTTTCATGCTAATTTTTCAACACGGAATAGAAATGTTTTTGTTTGAAAGAAGCTGAAATGGGGCAACTAACTTTTTTTTTGTATTTGCACTCTTATCTTATTGTGGCCCTGGTCTGGTCTTTCTTTTCCCCATCATGCGTTTAGGCGAGCAGGCAACAATCCCCCGTACCACCCGTACCACCCGTACTTTCCCCATTTCATTAGCAGGCACCTGACAAAAGCTAAAAGTTCACACATCGACTATTTAGAGGCAGACAGGCACTTAATATACACGAGATAAACACATATACAGATACATATACATACATACAAGCATACATATAAAAGTGCTTTTGTTCCAACCTATTGTATATGTAGTCTTTAGATATATTCCACATATTTAAAAATAAATATAAAAATTTTCTGCGTGAGAACAATAAAAGTATATATGTATGTGTGTACGTTTATGTATGCGGGTATTGAAAACATTTGTGCCTGAATCACTTTTATTTGATTTTTTGGGTTTTTTCTACGAAATGTCAAGTTTTCTTTGCACTTGAAGTATATTGCGTGTAGACCACTGTGCATGCAGACATTCGGATTATACATACATATACATGTGTGTGTATATGTATGTATATGTAAGAAACGTCCGTCTGACTGTCTGGCAGCAGCGCAATTTGTTGTATGTTTTAGTCGCCAAGTCAAAGCGTTGCCAAACCAAAAGTCCGTCGGCAACGTCACTAGCGTCCCCCCACCCTCTTATTGTCGCATCAATCAGACGTTTTATGGGGGTTGTCGGCCAGGGCCGCAAAGTCGCACAAAACGTTTCTTGCTATCGAAGATTGCCAGCAAATTTTTCCATTGTGATGACGCCGCGCAAGCGAACTAGAGCACAAGGAGTGAGTGAGTGAGAGAGACAGTTGCCATTTGCGATCAATTTTTGTCGCCAGCCATTTCTTTTCGGCTGCACTCTCACTCTCTCCCGCTCTCCCGAGCTCTGTCTTTGTTATATTTTGCAATTTGACTTGCACAATGCCCTTAAAGATAAGTCGCCTGCAATAGAAAACAGATGGTGACAGAATAACTGTTCATGCGGGAGGGTGAGTAAGCAGTAAAGGAAGAGAACAATAGATGGCGCTCAAAGCTTTATCGCTTCATTGACTTTGACAATTTGAAATTGCTTGGTTCCAAAGTTCAAAAGTTACTGTAAATGTATGTATGTACGTATGTATGTATGTATAATGGACTATAAAAACGAAAAGGAAAAAGTTGAAACGACAAGAGCGGGTGTAATAAATGTGTATACATATGTGTGTGTGTGTGTGTGTGTGTGTAGTGTTCTTGTTGTTTTCTTTTTTTGTCCATTTAGTTTTCTTTCGAATCAATTTGCGTTGGTTTCAATTGTGCCAAGCCAATAATAATTGACATGAATGTCTGGCACACAAGTCCGAGAGAGAAGGCCGAATGAAATATTCAATACTGTCTGACATGTTTTCTTTTGCATTATTTATTAGATCTGAAATGTTGTTTCGTACCTCAATCACGCCACCAACCAATGCTCCTCAAACTATGCGCAATGATCTTTCAGTTATCAGTTGCCGCAAAACTGTTTCCAAGCAATTTCAAATTGTTTAAAGCCCAAAAACCGCTTGAGAGCTGGAAATTAAAATTAGCTAATGTTTATTTCGTTTAATTAGACAACTGCAAGGCAAATAGAATATTTATGTACACACCCACACACACACACACACAGCGATACACCGATACATTGACGCACAGCTACATAAAATAATTTTATAAATTTTTTTTCTGTTCTTTCAACATACTTGAAAACATTAAACAAGTGTTTTGTTAATGTTTGTTTGCTAAAATCTTTAATGTGCATTGCCAGCAAAATTAAAAAAGAATCCAAAAACTAAAACCAAAACCAAATTAAATAAACTTTTTCAAGTTCTTCGCTCAAATACGTTTACAAAAAAATTTTTGTACTATTTGCTGCTGATATTTGTTGTTGTTGTTTTTGCTGCTGCAATGCAAAAACTTTTCTACACACCGTGACAGGGAAAAGGAGAATGGAATAGCGCGGAAGAGAAAGACAGAAAGAGAGAACGCTCAGACGCCTAGTCATTTTCATTTTGGTTGCTTTTGCTAATTTTAAAATAGACAACAATTTTTTATTTCAATTTACAGCAGCCAACTAGCTAGTCAGAAAAACACACGCACACACACACATATACACATACACAAACAGGCTCCTCTGCTGCTCTCAGACCTCAGCCGCAGACACATGACTCGACGTCGCAGTCGCAGTCGTCGTCAACGTAGCTGTTATTCTTCTATGCCTTCGCCTGTCGCCGTCGCCGCCGCAGCGTTGTTGTTATGTTAGAAAAGTTTTGTTTGTTTTAGCGAGTAACTCGGTTGCGTATTTAAATATTTATATATGCACACGTATTTATAAATCTCTGTCTGATTATGATAAGCATGCTAATGATAATGGTTAGTTGGCACTATTTATTTATTTATTTTTCTTTTTATAAGTGCCATCCCATTAGCATAAAGCGTGCTCTGCTCTGTCAAGTGTACACTGAGTGGTGAGCAACAGCAACGCGGCTGTCCCTTTTCACCACTGTCACTGCAATTGCCTTCTCGCTTTGCCTGCCTTTCGGCACCTACCGAACACCCTGTGGTGTGGTGCATTTACACTTTACCCGGTATTGTGTTGTTGTTTTCATTTTGAATTTTTTTTTTCACTTTATTGAAATTGCTTTGTTTTGAGCGCGTTGTGTTGTGTGTGTGTGTTTGCCAATTATTATGAGTTTACGCATTTAATTGACATGTTTCTTGAAATAATGAAATTCACGTTTTTCTGCGTTCACTGACCGATCAAAACGATAAATTGACCACAACAACTCTGTGTGCGTGTGTGTGTGATTGTGTGTTTATATGCAGTCCAGTTAGCCGGCGTTGACATTCTGGTCCAATTGAAACACCAATTTGGCAACGTTAATGCCTTTTAAAAATCAATTACAACATACTTTCTAAGCATTTTTTTTGGTTGCAATTTTACGTGCACAGCGACTGCTGAAAATAAAAGCTCAGACACACTCACAAACACATGCACACATGCACATATGGACGCAACACGTAACATTGGCGAAATCAATTTTGGTTCGTGTTAATTAATTTTGTGATATGTTTTTTTTCTTCTATTTTATTTTCTTTTTGCTTGTAAAATATTCTCTGTATGAGCGCACTTTGTGTTCGTCGTTGTAGCATCTATTTTATAGTTTTTATTTCTGTGTTTTGTTTCTGTGTAAATAATTTAATTGCCTTTTGCGAAAGGACAGCCATAATAACAAGGGAGGGGGATCCTCAATGCGATCATTAAATTATAATAAAACCAAAACGAAATTTTTTGCAAATGTACTGAGCGTTTGCTTACACACACACACACACACACATACATATACAAATGCCAATAACAATATGTCAGGAGTGAGATGCGAGTCTGCTGTGTGGTGAAATGAGGTGGTGATGGTAGAAGGTGGTGTGTAAAAAGAAGGAGACATGTATGTGTGTGTGTGTATTTGTGCTGCTGGCAGCCATAAATTTGATTAAATAAAGTTTTAGTTGGCGCTTTTGAATGTGCTCGTGCTCTCTTTTTTTCGTTCTTTTTTGTACGATTTGGTACAAGGAATGCGACAAAAACTATTCTATTCTACTGAACAAGCAATAAACCATAAATTTCTTGTCACCGACAACAACAACAACGACAAACAGCAATAGTCATAGCGGTTAAACGTTTAGGGCTTGCAAGTGTATAACGAGACGTACGACAAACAGAGAGAGGATGAGCATTTGAGTGTTTTTTTGTAGAAGTACCGTAAATGTGTGAGAGAGTGGGTGGTGAGAAGTGCGCTGCAAAAAAATGTTAAGGTGTGTTACGCGCACGTGTATGTTCTGCTGCTGCCGCCTGTCTGTGTGTGTGTGTGTGGTGTGTTGGTGTTGTATAAATTTAAAATACTTTTCGTTTGCGCCCGTTGTTATCCGCTGCCTGCAATATGCTTTATGTTTGTACATACAAATGTTAATGTGTGTACGGATGTGTGTTTGTTTGCTGTCCAAAGTGACAGAACGTGGCACAGAGGGGAAGAGAGCGGTAGAGAAGTTTTTGTGTGTGGCTTATAAATGAAATTGCCGTCTGCAATCTTTTTGCGCTTAATTTTCTATAAAGCTGTCAGCTGAATATTTTTGCTAAAGTTACACACACACAAACATGTGTGTGTGTGTGTGTGTGTGTGTGTGTGTGCTCTGTACATACATAACTAATCACCGAGTGTGTGTGTGTGTTGACATGCCAAGGCATAAAGACTATGTCCGCAAGGCTCGTTAAATCAGCTGATAAGATTGCGGTTTTATCTCTTCAACAACAATATACATTCTTTATTTGGTTGTTTATTCGTTTGTTTGTTTGTTTGTTTGTGTATGTATTAAAGTACAAAATTTATTGTCACATTTAGCTTTTTGCTTATTTTTTGGTTGATATCACAAGTAGTACTTGTTACCACCGCCGCCTGTGATAACCCAATATAACTGATAAGAGCACAAAAAAACAAAAAAAAAGCGGCACATGGTCATTCGAGATGAATAACAGCGCAGTGCTATAAAACTTGAACATAACTGTATATGTACACATACATACATATATATTTATGACCATGGCTTAAGAATATGCAGTCGAAAAGTGGATGGCGTTTGACGTCATTGTTTTTGCGTCATAGCCCAATGTCACACACACACACAGATACACACTCATACACTTGTACAGAGAATCTCTTATATATGATGTATATATACAGCTGACTGGAGAGTTGATTGTAATCAATTTGGAAATCATTTCTACGTCAATTTTCGTCACTGCGGTCAATTTGTTAATTGTTCAGTGTTGCATAACACCGCAAAATGAACTCAAAAATCACGTTCCTAGCGTGTGAAAACACTTAAAAATATTTAAACAGATATATATATATATATATATAATGACCTAATTAATGAATACACTGTTATCGATAAATCTTAATTGATCGATGTTCCAATATATGTGCACTGTTTATCGATAATTAACTGAATAACACCAATTGCTTATCAACTATAATCTATATAACATATGTTGTACAAACCAATAATTGCACTTTTCTAGCAGCAGATAACAAAATCATTCACAAACCGATTAATTTATAATTTTGAATTGATTTCTTCATTTCGATATGGTTTATTCAATTTAAGGAAATTAGGCTGTGCTTTGTTGAAATAATATTTAAGGATTTGCGACACATTACGAATAAATAAATTTGAAATATATATATATATATATATAAATATATATATTTTTATTTCAACTTGGCGCTGAAATCAAATAATCTCAAATTCAATGGAAATCTCATTAAAAAAAACCAAAAAAAGTTATAAGAAATAAAAGAAAATCAAACAAAACTAACCTATAAAAACAAATACAAAACACACACACACACACACTCGATCCGATCGGATCGGATCGTACTATTGTGCCACACATGCTATATAGTAGTCATAATACACATACATACATATAAATATACTTTTTTATTGAATGATTTAAAGGCTAATTAAAAAAACAGCCACAAAAAGTTAAAATTTATGTTTAATTGTTTTAACTTCGATGTTTTTTTTTGTTCATTTCAAATTATTATGGTTTTTACAACTTGCGACCTCAACTTTACCCCCCCTTGCGCCTCTCTCTCTCTCTCTCGTGTCTGTCTCTGTCTCTCTCGCTATATGTTTGTACATAAATTGTTTTTTTTTTCGCTGTGTGTGTGTTTTTTAAATATATATATATATATATATAATTAATCGATATATATAATTAATCGATATATATATAACTTGTGACCCATTCGCTGCCCTTTCAAACCGCCTTCTTCCACTCCCCGTCAAAAAACTGCTCTCTACGCCGTGCTTACCAAAAAAAAAAAATCTATAGCGAATAATGACAGCGACGAGTCGGCCGAGTTTGCACTCGCTACCTCACCCGTCGTCTACTATGGGGATTCGAATGTGAATATCGGTGAACCGTTTGCCATTACCTGCGTAATACCCATTACCGAGAAGATCCATTGGCTGAAGAATGGCGAGTCGATAACTCGTCACAATTTGCGTCATGGCCACGACGAGCACTCATATACGCTCTCGGAGAGCGCCATTGAGGGTGAGTATTTAATGAATGACATGAACATGAAGAAGAAGCTGAAATTCACCTCAACTCCTCAACACCACTCAACAACAATACACCACTAACGAACCAAACATCAGGCGAGAAGCATAAGATCGAGGCGCATTTGAAAGTTAGGCATGCACTCAAAGTGCATGAGGGACGTTATCAGTGCAACAACAACAACAACCATCGCCATAATAGCGGCTATCATGTGCTACACGTGCGCAGCAAGCAACAACAACAATTTCCCACAGAGAGTGGCTATCAAACGATTGATGAACTAACGCCAAGTTCACCCGATGAGATTTTTACGCGAACGTGGCAGGAGCAACAACAACATCAGCAACAGCAGCAGCAATCGCAACAACAACCGCACAAGCAGCACAATCAGCCATCAGCTGACTATGTTAATGGAACAGTTTATGGCCTAGACTTTGGCTATGAGCCGGCACCAACTAGAAAATACAATACCAATAACAACAACAACGAACTCACCACGCTGCCTTGGCATCATACGACAACTAGCACACAGGGTGCCTCAGGTGTTGGTGGTGGTGGTATTCATCGCATTTATTCGGCGACGCCGCCAGACTTTCCACCACCACGTTTTAACCTGTTAGAGCATACGTTGGCGCCACCAGAGCCGCCCACCATTCAATTGTACAATCAGTCAATGCCGCCTTATCGCCAGCCAATTGACACTGCCACAATAAGCAGCACGCCGCCGCATCATCATCAGCAGCAGCAGCAACATCATCAACAACAACAGCAACAACAACAATTGCATCAGCAGCATATGTTAAATGCATTTCAACTGCCGCCGCCGCAACAGCAGCATCCACAGCAGCAACAGCATCACAATAATGATAAATATCAGACGTATGCGCCGCAATTTATACCGCCAGCCTTAGGTACCGTTACCGCAGCAGCGCCCACAGCGTTATCCACCATCATCAACAACAACAACAACTTCGGGTTAATGCAGCAACAGCCCAAGACGTACTTGCCTATTAAAAAGGGTGAGCACACTCACACATCAAAAAAAAAAAAAGAACACTCACCTTAAATCACAACCACATACACACACACACACTCAGACATACAGAGTGATCGAATAAGAATTACATATATATATTTCCATGTTAAGTGATGACATTTTAAAACGTGTTTGGACTGTGAACTTATTTGGCATAACATATGTAATTATTCGGTCATTATTTATTGTAAACTTGTTTGCAAAGTGAACTTATTAGATCACCCGTTTTACCATATACACAACACAAGAAAAGGCTGCTGTGGTGAGATTAGGTTGACATTTTACCGTTGTATTGATACACCACAATGCAAATCACGCCAGCAGTTTTTTTTTTACACACACACACTCACTCACACATGCGTACATACAACTATGCATCAGCATTTCAATCCGTTGTTGTTTTGTTTGTTTTCACAAACGCCCTTCACAACAACAAGAACAACAACAACAGCAGCAGCAGCAGCAACAAGTTCATACACATAAAGCTCGCATCAACTCAATTTTGTCAAATATTTTTGTCTCAGCCTCGCTCTTTTTTGCTCGTATCTCGCTCTCCACTCTGTCTCGCTCGCTCTCCCTTCGATATCAGCACATCTTCATTGCTCCTAATAATAAATCCCTCATTTAACTATTTTGGTGTTGTGAATCGTTAATCGCTAGTTAGCTCTCAGGCTGCGTCAGCTCGTTCGCTCTCATACACATACCCAAACACATACACATACACAAACACGTACATGCCCATACAAACTTAAAGTTTAGCTTTTGGTTTTTTTTTTTAGCTGTTGCTTGACAAATCTATGTGTGTGTATATATATACTTTATGTGTTGTTGTGTCGCTATCGCTATCGATGTCGTTATTGTTGTTATAATTACACTAGTTTGTTTCTATAATTTAGTTGTTTACCTTACTTAGTTTTTCTTTCAAATCACACTGTTGGCAGGTGCAAGCGCTCACTTCTCTCTCTCTCTCTCTCTCGCGCGCGTTTTCTGTCCCGTTCTTGTCAACTTGATTGATTGGGCAGCCATTTTGGTGACGCATATGAAAAAATCATGTGTAATTTTGAATTGGCGCTGAGCTGCTTGATAAGCCTCGTTGTTGCTTTGCCCCCCAAAAATGTGACTTTATGTTTTTATTGCTTTTGTTTTTTTTGCTATTTGTTGGTTTAGCTTTTTACGTTTTTATTCGTTCTGTATTTAGTCGATAAGGACAAAGCAAATACATGCGTAAATGTTTTTGTGTATCGATTATCGGTTATCGTTGTTAATCTCTCTCGCTCTCTCTCTCTCTCGACTTTAGCTGTTGCTTTATTGCTTTACATTTGCTTTTGCTTTTCGATAAATAAATATTAAAACATTTTATCTCTACAACAAAAACAACGATTATTGCTACATTTCGATTGCAGCTAACTTAAACCAGATATTAATAATAATACTAAAATCTAATTATACAGATATACAAATACATATATATACTACAATACATATAAAAGCGCCGCGCAAATCAAACTTATTTGATTTCAGTCCAAGTTAAAAACAAAAATATTACAAAAATATATCATTAAACAAATTATATATGTATATGCGAAATAAACAAATTCGAAATTCACCAACGAAAAAAAATTATTATTGTTTGTTGTTTTATTTTATTTTAATTTCTTAGATTTATTTCTAGTTTTAATACTTTTAGGTGGCCCTACAAAAAAATAAATTTTTATTTTTTGTTGCTGTTTTTTTTAATGATTATTATTATTAGTACATCTAGATCTTTGTGTGTGTGTGTGTGTGTGTGGTGTGTAACGATTGTTGTTGCTCTCTTTTAGTTGCAATTAAAGTTTTTTTTTTTGGTATTTTTAGTTAAATAGTTTAAGTTAGTTTAAGCCAAACTGGCCAACAAAAAAAAAACACAGCGCAATCCATTACCATAAAAATAAAATGTGCAACGATAAAAAAATATATAAATAAAACTGCAACTCATTCCCCTTGCGCCTCTCTCTCTCTCGCTCGCTCTCGGTCCCAGTTTTAAGTACCCATAAACTAGTCCCTCCAGTACCCCCCACCCCGCCACCAAGCCACCTCTCATACTATTATTATTATTCTAAGCGCTCGCCTCAACTTTTCTTTATCTACAACTAATATATATAGTCGTATATAAATATATATATATACCCATAAACCATAAAAACTATATTTTCCTTCTTAGTTTTATTTTTATATGCATTTAACTCTTAGTAATAAATTTGTTTAAGCATTTATTTATGTAAAAGTTGTTACACAATTCTCCTTCGTATATTATTATGATATTTATCATCTATATACGATTTTTCTTATTTCTTTTGGTAATTGTTTAATTGTTGTGTAAAATATTGTTCACTTTTTTGAAGCATTTTCACTTATTGCTCTCTCTTTCTCTGTTTACTTCTTTTTCTTCGATTCATTCAGGGCCAGATTCCTTGGTGCCAAATTATGACCATGTGGAGCGTCAAATGAAATTCTACGATATCCGATCGCCGCTTGTCCTCAGCTGCAATGTTAAACTCAACTCAACGGAGCCACTTCTATGGTAAGTTAAAAACAAATACCTTTTATTGAATAACTACTGTACCTAAACAAGCAAATCTAAAACCCTTTTGGAAACACAGGAAAAAGCAAAATCGTCAGTTGTTCCCTTGGCTCAGCAGCACATACTTACACACATGCATACATACATACATACAGGCATACATACATACATACAGGCATACATACATACAAACATACATACAAACATACATACATACACACATACACACACACATACACACACACATACACACACATACACACACATACATACACATACACATTGCCACTTAAAGGTTTACACAAAGTGAAAATATTTGATATTTTCACTTTAGAGCTATATGGTCACCCTGGTTGTTGTTTTTTATTTTTTATATTATTTTTTATAAGTAATTCAGTCATTTATATCTTAAACCTATTTAACAGAACTTAAAAAACATTAACATTAACAAAGAACAATTAAAAATACTAACAAAGGCACTTAATTCAACTGCCACGAAAAGGTTTACACACCTACGTTTTTGGTGCATTTTCGTTGTGGAATTCATATGTACAGTTACTTTTAATTAAATAAAAAATGCGCAGATCTATAAGAGTCCAAATTTTTTTAGCCAGATCACTTGCCAATGAAATGAAGAATGATTGTGGAATCACAATATCTCGCGAATGTGGCCAAAAAAATGTTTAAGTACCTACCCAAAAAAAAAACGGCGCCAGCTCTTGAAAACCAATAATATTACACGGACTGTACAGCTCGAGATTAAGGGTAGGTACTTAAAATGGATATAGGCCACATTCGCGAGATATGGTGATTCCACAATCATTCTTCATTTCATTGGCAAGCGATCTGCGCAAAAAATTTGGACTCTTATGGATCTGCGCATTTTTAATTTAATTAAAAGTAACTGTACATACGAATTTCCTACGAATTTTACAACGAAAATGCACCAAAACGTTGGTGTGTAAAGCTTTTCGTGGCAGTTGAATTAAGTGCCTTTGTTAGTATTTTTAATTGTTCTTTGTTAATGTTAATGTTTTTTAAGTTCTGTTAAATAGGTTTAAGATATAAATGACTGAATTACTTACAAAAAATAATAAAAAAAATAAAAAACAACAACCAGGATGACCATATAGCTCTAAAGTGAAAATATCAAAAATTTTCACTTTGTGTAAACCTTTAAGTGGCAATGTGTACATACATGCATACATATATACATATACATCTATAGTTGGCAGTTATAAGAGCAATCATTTTAATACGGCACAGCTAAGCACTTTTGCTTAATTATGTTGCCTCTTTATCCTCTTGTCCTGCTCTCCACCAACATCCTGCCTTTGCGTTCTAACCCAACCACTTGACTGACGTAACCTGAAGAGGAGAGACACACAGCAAAAGAGGACGGTGTGGCGTGATGTGGTGTGGTTTGGTGTGGTGGGTTTGGTGGGTTGAGGATGTAGGAGGTTATTACCAGGGAGGAGTGGGTCGGTTTTCGAATCTAGTTTGTACATACCTTTAAATATCTCTGTGTGTGGGTGTGTGTGTGTAATGGTAATGACACTTTCTCTCATTATGTTAGTGTAGTTGGTCGTGCAGGGCCGCAACTTTGCTTGCGTGCCTCACGTTGAAGTAGTTCTGAATAATTGGCACCAAACTTCTTGCAATGAAGAAAAACAAAACACCGCAAACAACCAAAAGTGTTGACAAGCCTCAAAAGATATGCATTAAGTTTATTAAAGTTATTTTTAATGAACTGTAATTGAAATATGTACAATAGTTATTAGCCGCTTTGTATGATTTGTATCGATACTCTGTACGATCGATAGTTTGTCATGTGTAACTAATAAGTACTTATTGTTATGACACCCACCAATAGGAAAAAAGATGGCGTCAATGTAACGGATGTTCAATCACTGAGAGGACGCTTCAAGCTGATCAATCCCGAAAGAAAATTTATCATTGAGCGTTCGGAACCTCACGACGATGGCGTCTATACCTGTGAATTCAAAGGCGCCTCCAGAGACATACACGTGTTTGGTAAGTTACAAACTAATCGTATCAAAGAATGTTATATATACTTATTATATGTTCCATTTGCAAAACAGCTCGCGTTGTTGTACGAGTGCCTTCAAATACTGGTGTTGTAGAGGGTGAAAAAATGATGATCACCTGCGCAGTTGTTGGCACCAATCCCCAATTGTCATGGAGCTTTGGTAAGTAAGACTTTAAACTATATATTGAATGATTAATTGAACAACTTTCTTTTTGTTTTGCAGGCAATAACAGAACTATTACAAATAGCACAGGTCGTTATATACTGAAAAAGGATGATAATAAGATAGAGAATGCTATTTTAATGGTCGAGAATGTAACACTGGACGATAGAGGCGAATTCAAATGCCATGGACGAAACGAAGCAAATGATTATGGTGTCAATAGCACTGTTGCCACCGATTTTACAACCGTTCGTGTTAAGGGTAAGAATTACCTTTTCACAACAAGAACAATCGAATCAAATCTAACTGAATTTTCATAGGTAAATTCGCCGCCTTGTGGCCTTTCCTGGGCATCTGTGCTGAGGTGCTGATTCTTTGTTTGATCATTCTCATCTATGAGAAGCGACGCAACAAGAGTGAACTGGAAGAGAGTGATACTGATCCCCAAGAACAGTAAGTTCCCAACAACAACAACCAACCAACCAACCAACCAACAATCAACAAACCAACCAACCAAAACCAACAACACAAGCAAAACAAAAAATCATCAAACAAAAACAACAACAAATTAATAAAGCAGTCCACTCAAAACACAAATATTAACAAAGTATATACAACAACAACAACAACAAACAACAACATAAACACAAATTTAACGCAGCAGCAGCAGAAAATTTACATTTTTAGTTCATAAACTGCAAATTAAAGACGTTTGAAGCTGCATTTTTTCACAATGCGCAACAGACAACAACAACAACACACACACACACACAGACATATGCGACGTACTTACACACACACACACGTACACGTACACACACACATACAGACAGACAGAACAGCAGCAGACAGGCAGCAACAACAAATTCTAGCAAAATTTTCTTAGTTTACAATTTATAATTATTAATTATTTTGTTGTTTGTGTTGTAACGACAAATTATTGTTCTTTACAACATTTTTGCAAACTTCAAGCTTAATATGTAAAAAATAATTATTGTTTATTTGCTGCTTTGAAAAACAACTTAAAATGTGTGCTATGCGTAATCGATAGTTATCGATATATTTTGCTTTAAAACTGACAAACACACACACACACAACACACTGAACGCAGTTTTCTAGCCATATATAAAATACATATACGAAGTATATATATAATATATATATATATATATATATATGTATGTGTCTATGATTTATGATTTAATGTTCAAAAGAAATAAAAGTTGAATAAACATTTTATTTTTGTATGCTGCGCTTCTTTTCTGTTGCTTAAACTTTTACACACACACAAACACACACACCAACACACACACACTCACACTTTTCATAATATGAAATTTTCCCTTTTATGGTTTATATCGAGTGCATTATTAAGATTGAAAGTAAATATGAAGAAAAAAACACATGTTATAAACTTTTGTTATTTAAGTACTTATTGTTTAATTATAATTTAAAAATGAAACGATTAGCAACGCCTTGAATTAATTACACACACACAAACAAACACACACAATCACCGTTTAAAAAATGAAAAGAAATCTATTCTATCGTTACTTATGTATATTATTATTATATGCCTATTATAAATGACTAAGCTTAAAAACAAAAACAAAATGTTGGCAATAAATTCTTGTTAATAACACAAACAAACAAACAACAACAAACATGGCTACAAACTAGAAAAAAAACGTTAAAAACTTTTTTTCATGCAGTTTTTTTTTCATTTCTTTATTTTTCTTGTATTCAGCTTGTCTCTCTCTCTCTCTCTCTCTCTCTGTACTGCTTCTCCCCCACACCCTTAAATCTAATTAGTCTGTACAAACACACACACACACACACACATACACGCATACAAACACACACACACAAATAGTATTTGTTTTCTTTTGCGCACTTTTTCTTCTTTTTTCAGTTCGAAATTTTTTATTTTTTTAGTTGCAGTTTTTTTTTCATTTCCTTTTTGCTTTTGTAAATTTTTAGTTTCTTGTGAATAATTCGAAATGACGAAAAGTTATTTTATTTTTACGATTACGATTACAATCTATATATATATATATATTATTATAATTTTTTTCTTTTCGTCTTATATATTTAATATTAAATACTTTAGTGCTATTCTTTTTGTTCGCTTATGATTTTTTGTGCGTTTTTATTATTTTGGGATTGATGATTTCTATAAAAATAAAAATAAAAATGAAAAAAACAACAACAACAACAACAAATGTAAAACACATAAATAAACGCATTTTTATTCATCTTTTTTCGTGTTGTGTGCAATTTTTTGTAGTGTATGTGCAAGTATATATATTTATTATGTTTTATTTGCTTAGCTATATAGTATAATATACCTTATATAGAGATCGTCCTGCTACTCCCCTCACACACACACTCACACACACGCACACACACATTGAAATGCAGTATTAATCGCAATTTTATTCTGGGATTTTGTAGAACCTTCTCTATGCGCATTATTTTTTCTTTTTTTCAGTTTTTCTTAAAAAAATTCGTAGTGCCAAGAACAAAAAAAATCTATAAAAAAAAATATTTCTCGTAGCTAAATAATCATGTGAAGCTAATCAAAATGTATTTTCATTCTTTTCTTACTTTCCCCCCCACCCCAAAAAAAAAAAATAATAATAAATAAATCACAATCCGTTTAAAAAAACTAACAAACATTTTCGTAGTTGATAAAATTTCGCAAATAAGTAAATAAACAATTTAATGCATAAGTAAATAGGTAAAAAAAACAAAAAAACAAAAAGAATAAAATATAAAAATGCAACAGCGCACAAAAAGCTTGATTGATTGATTGACAGATTGACAGATAAATTGGTTGAATCGATTGTTGTCGCATATATATCGGTTATCGCTCGCTATCGTTGCTACCCCGAAAATCCAAATGAAATAACAAGCTAATGAAAATAATTCAAAACGAAACGAAAAGAAAGCAAGAAAAATCATCATCAACAAAACAATAAACTACAACAATAATAATATTAACTAGACAACAACAACAATAACAACAACAAGTAGTAGTCTAATATTTGTACCAGCAAAAAAAACACTTAAAATGCAACAAAAATAGAATTTTATTATAATTTTTCAAACATTCAAATATTTTGATTTTGATTGCTGTCCTTCCAGTAAAACTTTTTCTTAGTACTTTTGTATTGATTGAGATCTTAAACTAACTTGATTGATTGATTGATACACTATATATAATATATATGTATATGCATTTAGATTGATTTTGGTTTGAAATCGTTTTCCTAGTTCTCTCTTGACTCATATGCGATTTTTTTGCAATTTGTTTCTTATTGCAGGAAAAAGAAAAGGAGATATTATGATTAAACAAATTCCTAAACACAGTCCCTCTCACTCTCTCTCTTATATTATATACATACATACACACACACACACATACTGACAGTTAGCGAAATGAGTGTTGTCACCCCCACATCCACAACTTTTCCTCTCCCTCTCTAACTTTATTCACTGAACAACTTGAAAAAGAAAAAAAAGAAGTTTGTTTAGTAAAATTGTAAAAACCAAAAAGAAAAAAAGTCTTAATATTAAAAATGAACGCGAAAAAGAAATTAACATTAACATAAATGAAAAGTGATAGCAGTTAAAAAAAAGAACACACTAAATCGGAACATTAGTATTTAAAATAGAATCCAATGATGTTAATGATGATTGATGATGATGACGGTCCAGAGAGAACCTTCCTCCCAGAACACAACACCGAAACCGCAGTACTATTAAATAATATATATATAAATACTACAACTACAACTAACTACTACTAATACAACTACTAAAGATGTCTCACACCACTCTCCCACACACACACACACACATAAATACGTACGTACGTAGGAATATTCGCCATGTTGCAAACAAGAAACCAGTGTTGTAAATAACCAGAAAACGAATGACGAGCGTTCCGTCTGCAGTCTCACGTATTCCTTTATATATATATATATATAAATATATATGTAAAGAACTTTCATTTTGTAGGTAGTGTTTTTTCCCCGGGATGTTTCAGACTTGAAACTCTATACAAAAAGAAAAGAAATAATTCACAAACCTAAAACTAAACATAAAAAAAAAAATTATTAAAAAAATACCAAAAAAACTGTTGAACGAGAAATGTTAAAATTTGTTTATTAATATTAGTTATAATATAATAATAAAAAAAAGAAAATTTTTTAATCAATTAAGTAGCGCGTTATGAGAATATTTTAATAATAAAAAGGAAATTAATTAAAATATACATATAATATATAGAAAGCGACAAAAACAACAACAACTACATTGTATATTTGCATAATTTTAAACTATCACAAAAAAAAGAGATGAAGAAGAAGAAGAAAAATGCGTACTGCCAAAAACTTGTAAAGTTCTCAGTACTTATTGCTTAAAAAAACTATTGTATTGTATGAAATATGATTATGATTATGATTACGATTACGATTACGATTATATATCGACGACTCTTTGCCTCATTTTTGGTAAAACTAAAAACTAAAACTAATCCAAAAAATCAAAACTTATTTATGATTTGTGTTAGTTGTTTTAACTTTTTTTGGTTGTGTATGTATGTAAATTATATATATATATATATATATACTAAAGCGGTCTTCAATTTTCATCTAAACTTAACTATAAATAGTTTGATTTTATTTCATTTTAAATATTTAATTTCTTTTTCTCTCACTTTTCTTTTGCCGCTACCAAAGCTTTAAATATTTATATAGTATAAACTGTAATCGCAGTAAATAAAATAATAATCGATAATTATCGATGAGATAAAACTTATGTTAAGCAAAACATGAGAAATTTGTATAGTTAACTTAAAAACAAAAATTAATAAAAATAATAATCGTTCTGTTATATACAAAAAATAAAAACTATAGAAAAACATAACTGAATCATCGTGTGTGTATGTTCGATATATATATATATATTTATATATATAGGAACAATTAAATAGTCTAGCAAACATACTTGAAAACCGTCGTAATCGTAACACTCTCGATTGAACAAAACGATATATGTATATTGATATCGAAAAAAAATAATTATGATTTATTTTTTCTTAGAGTTTTGTGTATAAGTTTTATTTTTATTGTAATACTTGTACAATTTGTTGTACAGTTTTGTGGCTTATTTGTGTAACGACTATTTGTGACTATATATATATAGACAGTATATATATATGCATATATATGTGTATTGTAAACAGCTAACGAAACGGTTAACAGTTAAATAACATTTGCTTACGTTTTGCAACACTTCTTTTACGCCCACACAAACACACACATACACAACCTCTTCGAACTGATTAAGTGAACCCACGTTGCTTATACACACACACAAACAACAACAACAACAACATGAACAGCTACGATACCTATTTACTGCTATAATGTATGACGTAATGTTACCCACAAACAACAACAACTTTAAACACTCGTCGAACAACTATTGCTATATACATACATATACATAGTAAATGAAACCACAACTATACATACATACTATATATATACAACACTTATATTATATACAACATTGTATGTTTTTTTTTATGTGTACAGTGAGAACAACAAGAAAAACAAGAACAAAGCCTGAACAAAACAAATCGTGTATCCTAAAAAAGAACTCCTCAGTATCTAAACGATTAATTTACGCCTTTCTTTTCGATTAATTTTACAAAATTATTTGTATTATGATTGTTATCGATAACAGAACAACAACAACAACAACTAGCACAGAATTTTACTCTCTCTCTCCCGCGTTAAGCGCTTCATAACAAAATAAAATAAAATAAAATTAGTCTAGGCATAAGTATATATATATATATATACATATATATATATATAGGAAAGCAGGTAATTTTATTTAGCTTTTAAGTCACGTTATTGCAATTTTTGGAACCGGGAAACCAATTCGAGAAGATGAAGAAGAAGCAGAAGATCGGCAAAAGCACCAACAACAACTAACAACTATATAATAATAACTAACTAACTTAAATTATTAACTTTCAGTTTCAACACTCAAAAAGAAAAGCTAAACAACAATTATTCGAATACAAATATACATACAAATAAACATCTAAACAAAAATATAACAAATACATATACATTTAATAATTAGTTACAACAATTGTAGGCTCTCGAGATAGATTAATAAATGATTAAGGATCGATGACGATCAAAGATCAAATATCGATTTGCCAGTCACACGTTTCGTTAACACAACAACTCGTTGTTATCGAACAATTGGAACAAACTCCCCACACACACACACTACGCTCTGTCTCTCTCTCACTCTCTCTTTACCAAGGAAAGTTCTCTTTGACGTTTGTCTGTTTTCACTACTTCTCAGCCCCCCGCCCCCGCCACACATTGTAACCGTTGTAAGTAGTATAAAGTTAAAAATGAAAAAAATATGCCTTAGGGTTTCAGTAGATTAAAAAGCAAACAAAAACAAAAAACTAACGACGAAAAACTCTTATACAACTCTTCTTATATTCGGTGTATCGATGAAACGTGTGACTAGCTCTCGCTCGCCCTCTCTCTCTCTCTCTCCCGTTCACTCTCGCGACGGACAGACAGAAATATACTCTTATATAACTACAGTTATAACTACGGGTAAATCGTTACACAATAAAAAAAAAAACAAAACAAAATATATAATATATAGGATATAGATTGCCAGCAAATTGAAATCCCGACAGTCAGCCAAAAACAAAACAAATATATAGAGAAAAAAAATCTTTTTGCTAAAATCTTAACAAGAATGCTGCCTAAATAGAAGATGTTATAACAGGAGAGAAGAAGTAAAAGAGGAGAAAAAATTCAATTAAGTGCCCACAAAATAAAGTTAAAGCAAATATTAAATAAACAAACACACATACACACACACACACATTTATATATATATATAGTATATACCAACTAACGATAGATAGCCTTTAAATAACAGACATATGTTTATATAACAAAAATCTGGCGAAAGTTTTTGATTTATTTATTGACTGTCCAGATTGAAATCCAGGCGTCTTCAACTAGGCAAAATACTAGAAATATTATGTTTAACGACGAAAAAAAAACAAAAACTATGATTTTTAGCAATTTATATAGGAAATAGTATTAACAAAAAGAAAACATACTAAATATATATATTTTATATATATATTAGTATGGCAAATTAATTACCAAAATCACAAGTCAACAGGGCACAGCGCTTCTTAAACTATATAGTATATACATATATATATATATAGTATATACAACATATATATTCATTTCGATGAGAAAACTTTTTTAAAACCAACGCTAAACTTAAATTGCATTAAAATCTAACTATAAAAAAAAAACTAAAAAAGAAACAAAAATGCAACTTTTTAAACTAATATTGAATTGAACCCAACAAAGTGTTCATTAAACTAAAAAAACAAAAAGAATAAAAATGATGATATATATATATATATATTGCATATATACATTTTTTATGGCTATGGCAACAACAGCAACAATTTAGCTATGTAATGTAATATATATAGAGTTTAATAAAAAAATTGAACACAAAAACTACACATAAACAAAAAAGTTATTAATAAATAAATACATACAATACGTACATACAAACATACATGCATACAAATAACAATTTCATCAGAAACAAAAAAAAATTTAACGAATTTCATATGAAAACTGCGCTCTTAACGCCTAAATCTACCGATTTCTCTATATATATATATATATATTACTACAAACATATATACATACATATACATAAACATACTGAATATATATAAATAAAGTGAAACACAAAAACAAAAACAACATAAAACTTGTTTTTTAGGCACTTTAAAAACCTTTTGCGTTCATTTTGTTTAACAAAAAATAAAAGAAGAAAATAATTAACTTTTATACATTGTGCACGAGTATTTTTTCAAGTGTAGCCCGATAACTGTAATACTACACGCAAAATGGTCGTCACAATTCATCATGATGCTCGTAACTAGAAAATAGCTAAAATTGTTACACACACACACTCACACACAACTAACATACACACACACACATGATTTACCGTACATTAGCAGAACGAAAGCAGAAGAAGAAGAAGAAGAAAAAACTGCAACACGAGTAATAAAAACCAATTGTATTATATCTAAGAACTCCCCTAAAAACCTCTCAGCAAAAAACCGCAAGAAAAATAATAAGAACACAAAGGTTAATTAACGCTAAAGATATATATGGATATATATATATTATAAAAAAAAACTGCGGCTATTTATTAAGTATTTTAAAAAGCAAGCGCTTAAATTGTACATTTTTACAAGGCAACTGTACATTTAGCGCCCACGGCATAAAATCAACAAGAACCTACAAGAAAAAACCAAAAGAGTTGAAAGGCACAGCAAAAATAAATATTAAAAAATTAATAAATAAATTAAAAAAATAAAAGCAACATTTGGATCGCTAGTAGAAGAGTCCAATACAAAATGTTGCTTAGCCAGAACGGAAATGAGTTTATTAAACATACATTTAAAAATTCATAATTATAAAAATAAAAACCAAAAAAAAAAACAAAAGAAAAAAACCCAAATTCGTTGCATAATATTTAAAATAAACGAAGGTAGTATTAACTCGATTGCCTAATTCTAATATTAAAACAAAAACAAAAAAAAAAACCAAAAATGGAAAAAAAATCACTATATTAAAAAGGTAAAAAACAAAAACATTAAAATTAAAAATTAACAAGGTAAAATAATAATGAATGAGAAACCGCAAACAAATAAGAACAACAAAAAAATGTTATTATACTTATTATACCGATTAAAAATGAAAACAAAACAAATTAAAATAAAAATTTTATTTAGATTACAAATCTTTTTGCACTCTCGAAAGAAAAAAAAGTCCAACACAATTTACAGCCAACAAACGGTAGGTACAAATATATTATAATCTCATCCAAAAAGTTGCTCGGAGATAAAAATTTGCATAATCTTTGTAGCTTAAACTTTTGATTCATTGCAGTTGACGACGGGCAACAGTTGACGTCATATATAAATATAAATAAAACAGCATTTACATAGTAATAATAATAATTTTTTCTTTTTGATTTATTTTAAAAACGTCACTACAAAGTTTGGTTGCATCATGATTAAGTTGATTCATATTTGATTCAGATAACACGCAAGTCTATTTTATTTCTAGTTAGGTGTTCTTTTTTTTTGTTGTTTGTTTAAAATTTTTATCTCATGTTAGTAAAACAGCAAGGTACTAAAGAATTGTTTGTTTGTTTTTGCCAGATAAAACTGCTGCATATTGGGTTAACAGTGGTTTGTTTGTTGGTTTGCTATCTTATCGAGCTGTTAAGCTCTTGACAGCTTTAACTGTGAACTCTAGGTTAGATAATAATAGTAATATATAGTATATACTTGTACTACACAAATACTTTTACAACAAATACAATGGTAAGAGACTAAGGGAAGTAAAATTTGACCACAAGCACAAGGATCATATCATATCATATCATATATATATATAATAACATTATGTTTATGCACAAAACAAAATAAATATGTACGTTTATCATAAATATATATATATGTGTAGATTATTAAAGGACATGGGCTTAAAACAACTAAGTAAAACGATCCTTTAGGCATATATATGTATATATTCTCACTACTTTCCATTCGATTGTATCGCATTATCGTTGAAGGTGCGTGGTGCCTGCAACAGATCCGTATATTGCAACAGCGCCTCACGCAGCGAACGAGACACTTCCGGCGATGTTGTTGTGGTGCAATCCACCAAATACGGATATAGACCGATCAATAAATCCCACGCAGGCTTATTGACTACGAGATCAAAAAGAGATAAACATAAGTTGGATATTTTTATGGTTAGTTTTAACACTCACCTTTGGATGCTGGCGCTTTCTTCATGGACACCACAAGTGTTGCAATTGCTTTGAGCACAAACGATATTTCGGAGAGGCGGAATCTAAAATAGATTGAAAGTATGAGTATATAGAATGTGAAAATCGTCTAGACGAAAGTCGAACCTTGGCAACGGGCATTTGCCACTTTGGCGTTCATCATCGTTGAAACGCTTGAGCACCTCTTGGAAGCGATGTAGAAGCGCTGTGACTGCCAATCGTCCGGCAAATTCCTTCCCAGCATTGGCACTGGGCCACAAGTGGGCATTGAGAAGATTATTATTGCAAGCAGTGTCCGTTGCTTGATCCTCTAGCAGCGAGAACTGTAGCAACGTTTCGAAGCATGTTTTGGCAAAGATTTCGCGCAGCTTCCAGTCGGACTCATAGCAAATGTTGCTATCGGATGCCGAGTGTATGGAGCCCTTGTTGAGCAGCACGACAATTTGCATGATGAACTCGTGGGTCATCTCATGGGCATAGGGTAGCACCTCATCGCGCAGCAGCTCAATCACTTGACAATCGATGGTCTCATCGAGCACAATCTCCTCCAGACCACGATCCTCGATGGTGCACACGCTGACGGGAAACAGAAACTTATCCAACGTATCGACTAAATCATCCCATAGGCTGGCAAAATGCTGTGGCTTAGCGCGTGCCACTTTCAAGCCCGTGTGTAGGACGCTTATTAAGCTTGAGATGGCCAACTTCCAGGTGCTGGAGGAGAGACATTTGTATTTCATGGCCAGTGGTGTGCGCAGCGCCTTGACAATGTCGTGCAGTATCTGTTCCTGTACCACAGTCTCCTCGGTGGCCGTGCTATGGTATAGCTTCACACAAATGCTTATGGATTTCTCGCCAAATGGTATATAGTTCATGCTGACAACCTCAATGGATGCATTGTTGCCATAATGATTGTTTGATTTGCCATATTTGCTGTGCTCCACACTCTGCTGGAAGGTGGGCGGTGCACAGGCAAATTTGCTAAAGATCAACAGCTGGCGAAAGATGGCGGGTATCAGTTGGCGTATTGTGGAGTCTGTATCAGGCCTTGTTGCCTCCTTTTGTATAAGCTCCATGCATTCGAGTATGCCATCATGCAGTGGCGTCAACAAAGTATCCGACACGGTGGACATTATGTAAGGAACGGCATCCGTTTGCACCGGTATACAAACGGCATTTGTCAACACGGTACAAAACTTATCAAAGTCAGCGGCACTGAACCTTAAAAGCAGAAGACATTGATCAATTGCTTGTTGGTTGTGGTGAAATGTCAAAAGCTTACCGGTCCTGAATGTGCTGAAAAATGGCAGGAAAGATTTGAATTAGCGCTGTGAGGAATGCCTGACTGGGAATGTAGAAATCCTCTTGACCATCATTGCCGCCAGGCATCAATTGTCGCGTTGTCGCCGACACTTTGGTACTTTCCATGCCAATGCTCAACCAAATGTTCCAGGCGATCTACGAAGATAATGATTATAAGTAAGCATAAAATATTATATTTAGTGTATATATTACCGTCCAGATTTCATTCTCCTGTTGCTGTGCCGTCTGTCCATCCTTATGACCACGCTCCGTGCTATTGTGATACATGATCTCTTGCAGCGACTTCAATGCCGCCAGGGATACTTCACCGTTCTTGCTGAGCGCCGCATTCTGTATGAATTCCAGTATCAACGACCAGGCACGCTCAAAATCACCCAGCATTTGGAGCAGCTCACGCTTGGTATTGAACACACGACACACACCGGATAGGGTGAGCACCTGGGTCTCGGCCCATTG
This sequence comes from Scaptomyza tumidula, assembly GCA_035044465.1. NCBI lineage: Eukaryota > Metazoa > Arthropoda > Insecta > Diptera > Drosophilidae > Scaptomyza > Scaptomyza tumidula. Next base: position 1,325,509 of record JAWNNW010000050.1, read on the forward strand.
CTTTTGAGCGGTGTTGCGCGAATGATGTATGAGAATGTTGCCACTGGCATCCACTTTCTCATTGCTGGCCGAGCTGGTCAGAGCGCGTACATTGTCGAGCAGGGGGAAGAGCACCTGCCAGACAAGTGCTTGCCACGTGGGTGGATTTAAGAGACTGCCGTGTGCGGCTATCGTGGAGAAGAGCGTTTGTCCAGCTGATTTGCGTACTGCGGGACGCGGATCAACACACAATCCACCCAATTTGGCATACAGGCACATCCAGAGCTTGTCGAACTGTGGCATTTTGACGGTGCCCGGAAAGTCCGGCAAGATGGATACATCTTCCAGCTGTGTGGACATCAGTTTGTCCTGATTTTGATTGAAAAAGTCCGAGATGTTCCACTGCAATATAAAAAAGTTTTAAGATTCCGATTCCACTGCTGCTTTATACTCTTCGCCCGCTTACCATAAGACCAATGGCTGTTAGGGATATATTTAGCTCTTGGGTTTGTGATCCAAATTTGGCTGCGGTGCTGATGCAGAGGGGTAGACAGCGCCAGGGCATGACGGTTAGAAAATCGGTGATGACCAGTTGCAGGCATTGGAATGCGGTGCGTATTAGCGGCTCGCCGTGATGATCATTAACAGCGCCAATTATTTCAATGATTGCGGGCCAGCCAAACGAGAGAATCTCACCAGCTGTATTTAGGATCTGTAAGACGCAATCCAATTGACGCTGACGCACATCTGCATGCAGCACGGTTGACAGCTCGGATAGCGGACTTAGCAACATGGTTTGCAGTTCCTATAAATATATTGTTAGTTAGATCTGTTTGGAGAAAATGTCAATGCACTCACCAGATTCTCTTTAAGCGGCTGCTTGTGCTTAAACTGCAACGCCGACTTGACCAGATATGTGATGGCCTCCACGCCCCATTCGCGCATGCGTATGTGTCGATGCTGGCACACCTCGAGCAGATGATTGGTGAGCGGTCGCCAAAGGACTTCGATGCGTGGCATGTTCACGAGACCCGTTTCCATTAGTTTGGCCACAGCAAAGAGCGAGGGCTCACGATTGGCATAGGCCAGCTCCATGGCCTCGTGGGAGAGCTTGCACAGCGCATCAATTAGATAATGCAGTGCCAGATCATCCAAATACTGACTGGATTCAAACAATTGTCCAATCATTTGCGATAGCACAGGCAGATCAGCCATTACTGCCGTCTGTATGCCCACATTGGAATCAACGGCTGGTTTGGGCATCGCCTGTAGACTGCCCCCTGTGGAGGGCTTAAGGCCGAGGATCCAAACTAAATGCTGTAGCGTTTGCAAGACCATGTGCCACGATGTGCCCAGTATGCTGCCATTATTGTGCGCTAGCAGCAAAATCGCACGCATACATTGCAAATTCTTGTTGGTCAACATGACCGGCGCTTGCATCACACTATGTGGCAAGGAGGCACTCGGCAATGGTGTACCCACTGCCACAATCTGTGGCCGAAAGTCACCGTTATCAGCCGTTGAGCAGCTGTTGATGAACTGATTGCTTAAATCCTGACTGCCGCTGCGCGTGTGACCTGAAAAATGTTAAATCTGCATTATATGTGCAAGGTTATATATCGAAGTTATCAAACTTACATCTGAGATCTGCATCCGGTTGGATATTGTTGGCAAATATGGACATGGCATAGTGTGGCGGAAACGAGGCACGACACATGGCCATAATGAAAGCATCACGTGGCTGCAATTGATCCAACATGCCACAGAGCGCTGCATAATTTTGCATTGCCTTTAGTATGTTCTCAGTGGTGGCTTCATCAATGGATGTTTCGACAAGTGGAATGAATGCACTGAGCAGGCCAGACCAGCTGGAATTGATCAGTTGCAGGCACAACGGCTTATGTTCCTCCTCGGTTATAACAGCCGTATTGTGTGTGGGATGCAATTCCGGTGTGCGCTGTATGACGCCGCCAATGGAGCGTGTCATGTCCAGCAGTATGGCATAGGCAAGTGAAATGCCATAGCTATCGGGTATATTTGGTGCATCATGTTTGTCAAGCAACTCCAAGCTGAAATAGGGAAAGTCTTAGTAGAATTTCGAATCGAAATGAAATGGAATAAAGTGACACTTACTAAACAGCTTTGGACAGACCGGGCGCAAAGGTTGCCACCAGTGGCAAATAGGCACCGCGAAACATAAAACCACATTGATTATTACCACCGCTGGCAAGCGCTGTCAGCGTGCTCGGCTGTTGTCCAGCGCCACCAACAGTCTGCTGTCCACCATTATTGAGCACAGCGGAGGCATTAATAAGTGCATAACGTATATAGCTGCCCATTGCAGCAATCATGTCGTGCACAATGTGCGTGGCATGATTCTTCAAATCGTACGACTTGCAGAAGAACGCAATCAGTGTGGAGCGTGTAACAAGCTTGTGTATGACTTCCAGTGCGAGGGCACGTTGCCAGTGCGGCTTATCCGGATCCAGAAACTTGATGATCAGCGACAAAAAGATCTCGCACTCGGTGACCAGTATGGTATGATACTTTTGTATTAGAATAGCAACCAGTCGCAGCAAACGCATGCTTATGGGGAAATAGGGTTTGTCTGCTGGCACAGCAGCGGTGCCATTGCTTGGTGCCGGCAGCTGACGATGTTTGACATTCGGCGAGAATAGTTTGATAACCAAAGCGCAAACTCGTTCCTTGAGCAGCAAACGAAACTCTTGATTCTGTGCAAGTAAAGAAGATATTATTAGTGTTCAATTCGGTTGTGTTTCTTTAAGCTTACCTCATGGAATACTGCACTAAAATTGCTAAGAACTGCCTCGAGCAGTTCCAGGCCAAAGGTTCGTGTCATTTCTGTCATGCCCAGAAGCCAATAGGGCTGTTCGGCATTGACCAGCTGCACGAGATCCTGAAACAGATGAAAGGCGTCCATGGCATATGTTTGTCCATCCTGAGTGCTATCCGCATCTGGGCTATTTGTGCCGGATTGTTGTTGCTGCTGCTGCTGCTGTTGTTGTTGCTGTTGATGATGCTGCTGCAGTTGCTGTTGCTGCAAACTGGGCACCGAATCCTTTTCCAAATAGACACGTTCAAAGACCAGCGATACCAGTTGCCTTATGGTCGCTCCAGCTGTATTCACAATCGTTGCATTCTTGGTGTAATGCAAGCGAAAGCATAGAACCAATGCCTTGGCCAAAGTGTCACCATGAACAACCAGATTGGTTGTTAGCAGAAGTGTCACTGTCTGCAACACTTTCACCTCCTCAATGTTGTGCTCCATCAGCGTCCACAAGGCATTGGTTATATACAATGCACCCTTCTGATCCACAACCTGCTGTGTTATCAAACGTTGCATCATGCCCAAACAGAACTGTGAAGTGGGAAGAGAAATCGGTCAATTACCAACTAGTTGAACTTGTCTGATATGACAATGAATGACTCACCTTGATTATTTTCAAGTCTTTCGTTTCGCAGCCCTGCACCAGTGGATAGAGTATCTGGTTGACGGTGTAATACACCGAATTTTGTTGACTGCTGCCAGCGGTGGACAGCTTGGAAATTGCCTCTTCGCATGCCTGAAAAAAATAGGTAAATTGTAAGTACAATTAGCAGCATTTATCATGTCTTGAATACATTTATTTCTTATCTTTATTGAAGGGACTGTTTGCATTTTGAAAAATTTTTTTTTAAGTGAGTCATGAAAAATCCATTAAGCCAAATCGTTTAAGATTTATTTTACAAAAATAGTTGAACAAAATCTACGTTTCTATAGCTTTAATTGGCATTATCTACTAGTTTCTTAACATGTGAATAGTTTCAAACCAAAAAGAGTATTAAAAATTCATCGTGTCAAGGAGTTTGTTCCTTCTTCTTTAAGCAACAATAACATTTAATGGACCTGAGCAAGTTTCACTTTACTTACATTTAATGGCCCGTGCTCAAATCAATTATTGTAAGTATAACACTTATCAATTTTATTTCTTCTTTTGCTTCTGACCAGTCTGATATCAATTTCATAATTGCGTCGCGCACACACACACACACACACACAGGTGCATAACCTTTAAACCCCCTCTCCTTACACATACAGCAACCCTCAACGCTGGCGTCACCAGACCCCCGCCCTTCAAAGCGCGACCCCTTCCATACCGCATGACAAAGCGCCGCAAATTAATTTGTGGGCAAATGCAGCTGCACACGTCAGCGGATTTTGAAGGTAGCATGCAACAAAGACAGTAGCAGTTATATGACCCTGGCACAAAGGCACTTACCTCTTTTATTTGCGGGTACTTCTTCTTGGTTTCAAGTGATAGCGTCTTGAAGTCTGCCTGCAGGGCCTCCACAAATTTGTGCACATCGGTGCCTCCAACCACCCCTCCACCCACAAATGACATAGTTATGCGCTGTGTTGTTGGTTTATTGGTTTCAGCTGCTGTTTGTGCTTCGGCCTTCTTGTTGCATTAACGACACTTAGTTGTGCATTATATGCATGCAACATTTATGCCTAACATATGCGTTTTAGCGCACTTTATGCTTTTTTTTGGATCTAAACAAATATCCGCTAACTAGCACAATAACATCGTCGGTTGTTGAAAATTTTTTGTGAATAGCTATTGGCAGCTGCAGCTGACGTACACAAGTTTGTCGATAGTTAAAAGAGCGCTTGCGTTCAGAAATCACAGCGGTTGCAAAGCTGTTGTCTCAATGTAACGCTGCCCGCGTAAATTCTTACAGACAAAAATTGTGTAATATATATATACTAAAAATAAACGGAAAAAACCACGAAAACATGTTGGGTAATTTGTATTCTAACGGCTAGTGATGTAATAAATAAAGTCTTGTAAGCAAACCTTAAATTGCGTGAATCAACTTTTAAAATTCAATCAATTTTTTTAAAGACGGAAGTGACTGCTTGCTGCGTATAACAGCTCAAAATTGCATGTTACTTAACAGTATGTTATGCAAGATGTTAATTGCAACAGGGTGGTTATTGTGATTAGTGGTAGACGAAAGAAGCAGAAACACAAAACGACTTGCGGACGACGAACACGGCCGACTCGCACCCCGTTCGCGACTCGCGGAGTAAACAAAAAAATCTGTATTTGAGATTCATTTTAATGAGATTAAAACCCTAAATTGTAAAGGCATTTCAATGCATACGTGCTAGCCATAAAGTGCATTAGTCTGAAAAGGTGTCATAAATTTTAACAACAACCACAACAACACAAACATCCAATAAAATAGCTGCAGTAACTGAAACGAAAAAAAAATAGAAAAAAATTCGCGAATATACATGCATATTGGGCCAGAAATAAACGCAATGTGTTTTTTTTGTTTTTGCTGAAATACCTGGCCTGCATGACTAATGAAAACAGCTTAAGCTGCGTTAAATTAAGGCTAATAATAATATACTCTCGAGGTTTGTCTCAAGGCAACTGGAATTGTTTTTGGACAGAAACAGCTAGAACAAAACATAACTGCTAATCATTGTCATAATTTGTGGATTGTCAACAAAACGTTAATTAATTATGAGCAACAAACACTAAAAATAAACGAACTAAGGCATATAAACCCGTGAGGCACTGCCCATCTAGTAATTATGCTTGACCCTGGTCCAACAATAGCCACAGCTACAGCCAGAGCAATAGCTAAAGCCCCATCGCCAACGCCAACTTTGTTGCTGTCTTCATGTTGACGACGCTGACTGCGTCGCTGCCGCTGCCGTCGTCTCAGTCGCTGCTTCAATTAACAAATTTACTCGCCAAGTTGACGTCGACGTCGACATCGCGACTTAGCTGCAGGTAAGTTAGTTCAAGAGAGAGACGCAATATTTGCGATGAGCGCGGGTCGCACACACACATTTTTTTCTTCTTCCGAAAAACACGTGTTAATAAAGTATGATGAAACATATTTAACGTATTTAGGCATATGTTTACATATTAAGTTTCCATATGTTAAGAAAAATCAAGAACCATGTAAACATTAATCGGGAAGTGCAATTAACTAGTGTTATTTAACACCTCGTGTTGAGTTTTTGAACTGTTCGTGACAAGTAAATAAACACGAATTGCTCAAACCACTCTCAGCTCTAGTCCACAGAGAGAGAGAGAGAGAGAGATAGTGACAATGCATTGGGTTAGCAATGACTGCGTTGCTTTATTGTTGTTAAATTTTAATAACATAAGCATAACGTTGTTTTGTAGTTTGTTTGTCTATTGCTTAAAGATTGAGCAATAGCTTTTGACTATTACCAAATGTTTTTGATGCGTATATTGCGGGTGAAGGTTTCTCATTAGTTAAAACGGAAATGGTGGCTCTTAACATACGTTAAGTACATTAAGTTGTTCGATCAGCTTGGCTATATCTCTAAGACCTCAACACTGGTCAACGCCCCCTGCCTTTTTGATTTTTGGCGTTTTGATGCGACTTTGATGATTGATAGCAACGTGGTCAACTCCAAAGATTTTTCGCTAGCAAACCCGTTTTCTTTTCAGCATAACCGCCGATTATCTACGGTTCAATGTACTTATAACGTTGTTCCTACGACTGCCAGCATCATCTAATACTATTACTACTTACTACGCTTATTATATAATATTTGTTATATATAACTATTTGTAACTCATATTACTTAATGAATGTTCAAACTAATTGTTGTTGCTCTGTAAATTTTTACAGTCACATGGCAATTTCACACTTGATCAAAGCTCTGTACACTGGACAAAACTCTTTTGTTCAACACAAACATATAGAGAATTTCTTAGGAATATTGTGAACATAATTTGCCATCGTGTAGAGCTTCAGCTGATAAGCTGAACAAATTAGTTTCGCTCTTTACATATTGTTATTGCCCGGCGTTTGCAACTGTAGTGGTGTGGTGGGGTTGGGGTGCGGTGTGGTGTGGTGGGGTTGGGTTGACGGAAACATGATATTGATTAGGATTTGTAAACATTGCAGCAGGTACTTGATTCAAGACGATTCTTATCAACGCCACGCTAATAATGACTCACCGCTTGAATATTTTAGATGAGAACCAAACTAACAACAACAACAACAGCAGCAGCTTAATCTATTCATGTCATAAAACATACATACATATAAGATGTGTTGTTATAAAGCACTCTCGCTTTCGCGTCACTGCGCTGCGGTCTCCACCAAATACAATGTTTATTATTAGCTATATTTTCATCTAATGTCTGAACACTTGTGTGTGCTTAAGGATTAGTTAGTTAGTTACTTTTTGAAAGCTGCGATAAGCTTAAGAATTTGCACATTGCGTCAAAAAAAAAACACTTAAAGAAAAGAATACCCCAAAAACTTATAAATCAAACAACTGCAATTGCTGCCAATCTGTTAGAAATCTTATCAAGAACCCTGACTCTTTCGCCAGAATCGACTTTATCAAATTGAAATTTATTAAAGTTAAGGCAACAAGAATCTCGATTCTTTGAATTTGTGGCTAATCAGTTGTTTGATAAGATTTCAACAAATATTAGTATTTAAGCATTGCCAATTGGTTTTTTATCTGTCGCCTGCTTTTGTTTTTTGATTTATTACAACATTTTATTGCTGGACATCTGGTCTTTAAGTAAGCTTTTGATTAGAGAAATTAAGCACGCTACTATTAAAGTTCTTAAGCAACTTTGATAAGGTTAACTGTTTTATGAATGCAGCCGTATCGAATGGAAAGTTCTTGCTACTTTCTTAATAACATTTTATAGATTTTCTTTTGCTTAGAATTTGATGGGTTTCTTAAATAAAAGCGAGCCATAAATACAAAAAATATTATTAGCATTTTTTTATGAGGCACTTTTGTGAAATTTAACTGCAGCGCTCCAACCAGTAAAGTTGGACTATCAAAAAACGCATCGATATGCATTGAAATCTTCGCTTCTGATTGGAAACTTTGAAGCTGGAGGGGGGCAGATTTAACGGCTTCTATCTTTGAGTGTATCTGGGCCAAGGCAAGTCAAGTGGTTACCAACAACAACACAGAATATAGCCAAGTGCGCAGGCGGGTTTCTTTCGGCGAATCGGGTCAAGAATTTTAAAGCTTACTTTATGCCCGTCGCATATAAAGTAGTTGCTAAAGGCAAACAAACAAACAACAACAACTACAACAACATCATTCTGGATGCTGTGCTTTAACGTTTGTACCTCTTGACATTTGTCCAGCTCATTAGCATGGCCCAAACCAAACAGGTAGGCACGCAAACAGCCATAGTCAACAGAAAGATAGCAACAGTCATGATCTTCAACTTTTGCGTGTCTTCACGCTACTCCACTCTTTCTATCTTATGCCCAAAATATATACAATATATATATATGTATATTTGCTCGACATGCGTCAGCTTAAAGTATATATATATATATATCGTACATGTAAATATGTTAACGGTCATCTAGCGCTAATTGGAAATTCGCAAGTCTTGAAACTAATTTAATATTGAACAGACACGTTTTTTGCTATTTATTAAGAACATGTGATATGCCACAGTTTTGGAATTTGAGATGGCAAAATTATTGTTGTTGCTGTTGTTGAAATCCAATCTAAGTCTTAATTAATCATCAGCATTATTCATAAAAACATATTATTTTACTTATGACTTATGTTACGACTTTTGAAATTTCCCTTTAAAAACCGGTTTGTTATTCTTTTTCATAGTTCAATAACTTGAGCGATTACTTTATATATGGTATTTTAATAGCTGACTGCTCAAAGGTCTAAAAAGGTCTTAAGTACCTTTTTGAATGCTAAATGAACAACAATTAGTTTGCTATTTTTGTTACTAAGAGAGAACGCATGTTTTAAGCCGCCCGATAAGCAAATGTTTATTTCTTTCCCCTCTTGATATCTTGGATATAAGGTTTGTGCTTTCAAACTAGAAACCAAACCATGGAACGCATTACATATATTTATGCGTTTCCGTGCTCTTTTTCTCTTTCTCTGTATATATAAAATTTTGGTGCGTTATCAGTTCCTGTTCCACCCGAACCGAACCGAACCGAACCGAACATACACAATCGCAAAAAGATTAATGTAGTTAAATGGTTTTGTGTTTTTGCTTTTGTTTAACTTCGTTTATTAGGCTGCCAAAAAATAATGCTCAAAGTTTCTTAAAAACTTTGGAATATTCCGTCATTAAAAATATAGATAAATAAATATTTCATTACTTTCACAGTTATAACTTCAAGTTCAAAGTCTAAACGCAAGCTCAAATTTCCCAAGATAATTATAATTATATGGACATTTTCAATTAATCGATCGAATGTAATTGCAAAACACGTCATGCTCGCAATATTTTAGTGTTACCCATAAATAGATAAGTTTGTTTGTTTGTCGTGATAAATATCATTAACTTAACATTCACTTTTTTCTCTACGTGCACTCCAGATAAGAATAATTTGTCGGGCAGCACTTTTATTGCGACTTGGCTAGGAAGTTCATACTACCATTATTGGTATTAGTTTTGTAGGTCTATTGGCACATTTTCTTCCTCTACATTTTATATACTTCCTGCTAAAAACACTAAGCAACAAAGTCGGCTTTTAGATATAGCACTTAGTAATGTCAACTAATTATTCTTGTTTATATATATCATTGCAGTCGCTCTACGATCGTCATAACAATTACTTTCTATACATAAAATAACGATACAAAAAAAAATACTCAAAGATCGGATAAACAAACTTGGAACATTGAAAAACACAAACGAAAAATGGTTGCTGTTGGAAATTTACATAATACGCGCATTTTGCGCTTTTTTCTCGTCTTGATTGTTGTCATACTCACAATCTTTATCTATGCATCGTACTCGACAACCGCAACATTGACGCCAACACATATGCATTCACTTGCGTCGGCGCCACCAACGGCACAACAATTAACGGCGGCGGCGGCGGGACGACAGCAACAGCTGCTGCCTGCAATGGTGTCCCTGAACAATACGGGTGAATTTGGTCTATCACCCGTTGAGGATTTGCCCGCCGCCGCCAGCAGCGGCATAATTAATAAACTCGTGCATAGAAAGCAGCAGCATCGTTTGCCCACCATAGATGAGGATGCGCTGCTCGATGGTGGTGGTGCTGGTGCCAGTCCCATTGCTGTTGGCAGCGAGCAATCTCTCAATTTGGCTGATGAACCCGACGACCTGCAATATGTGCAGAGTATTGATGCAATAACAGGTTGGTTGAGGTTGATGTTGAGATTGTGTCAATAATGTTAATTGCTTAATATTATTAACTTGTTTTTTTATACTTTCAGGCAACATAAATAGCAACAGCAATAACAATAGCGAATCTGTTGCTGTTAAACAAACAGCAGTTGCTGCTGGCCAACAACTGCAACAGCAACAACAACAACAACAACAGCAGCAGCAGCAATCACCATCGGATGCCGAGATTCTCATGATACCAACATCCAATTTGCAAAAGTTCATTGAGAATGCTGATAAGATACTAAAGAACATGACATCAAACAGCAGCAGCAACGTGGCGGCAGGAACGGTTGCGGGTGCAGGTGTCTCGTTGACCAGCGAACAACGCACGGGTTGGTTGTCTAACTATGGGCGTGGCATGCGCTTGTCAGTTGTCGAACGAAAATGAATATTAAATAGAGTCAGCAGGAGAACGTTTTATATAGAACAAGTTTTTTTTTTTTAATATGTTTCATATGTATGTCAACGTAATCATTTGTGTATTAATATTATGTACAAATATTTATAAACTTTTATTTACTCCTTTTGTTGCACATACCATCACATAGCTAACACACCCTGAAAACACTCTTCAGTAGCTCTGTCGTCGTCAGGTATCAGGTCACCCACACCAACAGTTTGTTTGTTTACTAATTGCCAGTTAGTCCAAAAGTGTCGTTTTACCTAACGGGTTCTGTTCTAGTTCTGGTCGGTTTTGTTAGACGAAGGCGTGGAGCTTCAGTTCAGTTCGTTCGTTCAGTTGTTTGCATAGCGCTTGATGCACGCTATTATGTTGCCATAATATTACGTAACGACAACTTGGACAACTTGGCGCACACCATTGTTCCCCATAGATACTTAATTAACATAATATTGAATTTACCCTTGAAACATTACTCATTCTATTCTATTTCTGTTTTTTTGTGTTCGCAGATAAGACCAATCAGCCTAGTTTGATTGAGGACTTGCAAATTAATTTGCTGGATAGCAATAAAAACATTAATGAAGGTGCGTCGGCTGTTGGCTCCTATGCCGTTATGCCAGTCAAAACGGTGGAGGAGCAAAAGGAGAAGCCGCCACCAGCGCCAAAAGTGCCAAAGGGCAATAGCCCAAACAAACCAACTGGCCTGGACCCATCCAAGGGCATTGCAGCACATAAAATTTATGAGAGTGGCCATCTCAACGATGAAATCGATGTGGAACGCATTTGTCCAGCGAATGGCACGAGCACAAGACTTCTGGTATTGATCACATCGGCCCAGACACATGCCGATGCCCGGATGTCGATTCGTCAGACCTGGGGACATTATGGCACACGTCGGGATATAAGCATGGCATTTGTTTTGGGTCGCGGCACCAATGAGACTGTGAATACGGCATTAACCCAAGAGAACTATATGTATGGCGATTTGATAAGGGGCAACTTTATAGACTCATACAACAATCTAACGCTCAAAACGATCTCATCGCTGGAATGGGCCGATCAGCATTGTCATAGTGCCAAATATATTCTTAAAACGGATGATGATATGTTCATCAATGTTCCGAAACTATTGAATTTCCTCAAACAAGTCGAGAAACGTAAGGAGAAACGTGCTATCTATGGACGTTTGGCCAAAAAATGGAAACCCATACGTAACAAGAAATCCAAATACTATGTCTCAACGGATCAGTTCCCAGCGGCAGTATTCCCCTCCTTTACCACAGGACCTGCCTACGTTTTGACCGGCGAAATTGTACACGACCTGTATGTGCGTTCGCTAAAAACCGTATATCTGAAGCTCGAGGATGTCTTCACTACGGGCATTGTGGCGCAGAGTCTGGGCATTAGTCGTCTGCATGTGAATGAGTTCGTGAATCGTCGCATCTCGTTCAATCCTTGCAATATACGTAATGCGATTAGTGTGCATATGATCAAATCGAATGAACAGTTCGATCTGTGGAAGAAGCTGCTGGATCTGACCACTAAATGTAAATAGTATTTTAAGTTTAAATTATGAATTTAATCTCTTGATGTTTAATGTAATAGCCAACGGGATTTTTAAGCGACAGAAAAAAAAATACAAACAGGCAGCTGTAGGAATATACTTTAGTTTTCTAAGAAAAAGAAATGTATCTAATGTCTACTCAAAAGTTACATACATATACTATATACTATTATATTGTACTCAACGTACTCGTATATTTTTAATTATGTCTTGTAGTCTAATTTTAGCATTATAAATGCCATTAATTATCTGATAATAAGTTATAACTCTGGTTATAAGTATGTTAACACACACACACACACACACACCTAAAACATACTTTAGACGTATATTATGCGTCCAAAACAAACGAAACAGTCTCAAAGAAAACTATGGTCTAATTGTGGTCAACAAATAATCTGTGTTTTCTTGTTTTTCGAAATATATAAAAGGCAGCTCTTTTAAGAATACAACTTTTGTTCTATTGTTAAATAGTTATTATTATAATTTAAAAAAGAAATATCAGTTATTTTTATACAGTTTTGTTCTCCGAATTTCCGAAAATCTCTTTTAGTTAGAGTGACCGTAGTGTAGCGGTGGCGGTAACATAATATCGATAAGACATAATCAGTATTGAAACAAAACTCGGGTTATAGTGTTCAATATTAACTTAATCTTTTCTGGGAAAACAAATTTGTACATAGATTTTCGTCTTATACGGCAGTTTTTAAATTTGCTGCCATTTAAAAACCAGTGTTGTACAACCATCGTGGTGATCGTAAGCGACTTTTTACATATCGATACAAAATATTAACAATGGCGCGATAACATTTAAACTGGACTTGGAACTGAACCACCGAGAAAATGAACTAGTTATGCCAAAACCGTGAACTTGTGTCAAATCGTATTGTACTGAACTGCCATGAGAAAGAGAAACATGGAACCAGTTGCGTTTAGCTCACCGGAACGCTTGGTTTATTTTTTTGTGTAATTTATGCTCAACGGCAAATTTTAACCACGATAACTACGTGTTAATTTGTGAGCAAATTGTTTTAGTTTTAATAAACGATAGCACGTAGACGAGTTTGCAAATTGCTGCGTTTCATGTGTCACAATTAATGCGCCAACAAGACAGCAACAAGTGGTGCCACCACAAACAACAACAATAACATCAAAGTGATCCACGCCAAATTGAAAAATTAAAAGTAAGCGAAATTCATATAGCTGTAGCAGCTACTTGTGTTGTTGGCTTAAAAATCCAAAAATTAAAAAGTTTTTAAATTTGCCTTGTAATTACCACGCAAAGTGTCTGCCTCTGATGTGCGTGTGCGTGTGTATGCGCGTCCGTGTCTTTTTAAAGTGCGCTGCGCAGCTCTGTTTAGGCCAGCGTCGTCGCGGCATATAAAACAAACAAAAATTCGGCCAGCAGCATAAGAGCGCACCCAGCAAAAACCAACAACAGCAGTGACTGCGACAAAACAACGAACTAACGAAACTGGGGGTGTTTGACTGCTCATTTTTGATCGTATGTGTATATGTGTGTGTTTGTATGCGAGTGTGTGTGTCAGTTTGTGCCTTTGCCAACCAAGCCATTATATTTTTTTTGTCTTATGACGTAAACCACCTAAAAATCAAAAGTGAGCACAGCGACACATATAGAAAAAACGAATGTGAGCGCATTTCATGAATTCGAATATCGAATTCTTGCTTTCAAGTCTTCAGTCTCTTCGTGCTTCGTGTTGTTATTGTTTTTGTTAAACGGTGCTTCTTAGAATTTTTTAGTGTTGCAAACTAGAGTTGGTACACAATGCGTGACACGAACACGCACAACTACGTACAAAGTTCTTGTATATCATAATTAAGAGTTACATCTCTAAGATTACCGTAAACAAATTTAATATATGCCAATAAGCTTTGTTTATGGAAACATTAAGCTAGAGCTTGACTTCACATTGTGGCACGCTCCCATCACTTTGGCAGACCACGTTTCTTGCATTTGGGGCCGCCGTTTGAAATATTTGAAAACAATTTGAAAGCCGCGCTATATGTACGGTTGGATGTGCATTTAGATTGTTTACAATTTGGCATTGTTGCCGTTCATTAGTTATTCTCACACGCTAGGCGGCCTGGCTGCAAAGTGCATTTGCCTCGAAGTAAACAAAAAGAAAATTATTGTTGTGTTTGTTGTTGTTGCATTGGCCTATACAGCCAGTGAAGCAGTGATTGCAACAGCAGCAAGCAAACGGTAAATTCTCGAGCTAAAGAAATCTTGTTGAAAGCATTTCCTACTCGACATGAAAAGAAATTGTTATTGCCCTTTCCATGAACAAGTAGTTGTTGTTGTTCTTGTTGTTCCTGTTGTTGTTGTTGAGGCTATTTTGCAATAGGCAGGCCGCTACATTTGCCTAAGATCATTCACAGTTTGTAGCGGCGATGACAACATCATCAACTCAAAACCTGTCTGGCCTGAATGAATCACGAGTCTTAACTTCTAACGCACGTCCACTCGGCATTCGAGCAAAAACAACAACAAATTCAAAATCTTAACTGACGAAAAAATTGCATTGAATGCCGCCAAATGATTCACGCACACACACACACACAAAACTAACGGATGACCCCGCGCAACTTTTATCGCTTGCTTGCTCTCTCGCTCTCGAACTCGAACTCTCTCTCAGTTTTAGGCGCTCTCCTGTAAATTTGTTATTGCCTATTTTGGTAATTATCGCGTCATTTTTTTTGTTTGTTTTTGATACTCGCTCGCTCACTCACTCAAATGTAGCTTATTATTTATGTGATTTGTTTAGTTAAGCTATTAACTTAAATGTTTGTTTTTGCGGTTTCAATAAACCGTTTTCATGCACCACGTGCTTACGTTTACCCCGCCTCCTTCTCTACTCTCTTCACATCATCATCGCATCAGCTCTTCGCATTATTATTAACATGTTAATTGGCGCGAACTAGAGATGGTACCAAATATCGGTCACAGCAAGTGCAGCTTGTAACTTCTCACGCGCTCATCTCTAAAGCGCCGTTGCTCTCGATCCTTGTGTTTGGTAAACAAGTAAATGAGCATCACTAATTAAGATGCAGCTGATATTTCTTTCGAGGGTGGAGGAGGAGATGCTTGTTGTTAGTGGCGCGCAGTTCAAAGAGATTTGCTGCCTTTGGTGCGATGTGTAAACAATAAACAGCTGTTCAATCAAGCAAAAGCTGCGCATGTCCCAAAGTTAAACACCGAAAAAAAAGCACAAAAAAAACAAAACAACTCACACAATCACACACACACATATTTATAGCGGTATTGTTTTGTCAGCAAAAATGCGTCTCAAAAAGTTTGGGTTCGATTTAATTCCTATTGATTTGTAATTGATTCTAAAACTAACTAATTTATTTCTTTAGCAAAATGTCGCGACACGAAAAATCCAAATCGGTGGGTGGCGGTATACTAGAGAGCTGGTTCGGTCGTCCATCGAAGTCGAAGGGAGCTGGCAACTACAACAGCAATTCGCTGCCACATGGAGCCGGTGGCCGACCCATCTCCACGGATGACGATGGCGCCGTTGTGCCTGTCGTTGATCTGCAGCAACAAATACAGGAGATGAGCGAAACACAATTGAATGATAAGTTACAAGATATACTCGAGGATATGAACATACCCAAGGATAAGCGAGAACCGCTGCTCACCAAACCCATTGCGGAGCGACAAAAGATGATTTTCATGCATATGAAAGGTAAGTGAAGAGGGGTAAGAGAAGAGCAATGTCACCTGTTATTTGTGTGTACAGCTATACAGCTCTTTGTTATTGGTTTTTATTGCAAGCATTTCTCGGTATTGTTTGCAGTATTTGCAATGATTCATGTCGCATTCTAGTTGGAATTTTTTTTGCGTTATCATATATACAGCTATAGATATTGCCTTATCTATAATTAGAAGAGGTGTTTGCAACAAAATACAACGTTCTACTTTCATTTAACTAATTTTTGTTTAACACATTGAATGCAATTTCAATATTCATTACACATTTCAATTCAATTACACGACTGGCCTAAAACACATGCAGATTAGAATGTGTTTGCAAGCGTAACTGTAAATTAAACACAAAACACCGTTATTTTGCACCACCTGCCAGCAGCAGCAGCGACATTTTATAGCAATCGTCATCAGTAACTAGGAGAACCCACTGTATGAAAAAAATATATATATATATATATGAATCGTTTTTATAATTAACTCAAGGACGCGAGCTTGTCTATATTTAATTATGCTGCTTCATTGAAAGCTGATAAATATAATTTTGCAACATTTAAATATACTCACAAAACCACAAACGCGTAGTTAAACATTTATGTCATATGTTAGTGAACACCCCTAATGGGGTATGCGTTTCATAAAAAGTTCTTTTAGTTTGCACATCAGCGGTCGGGGAACCGTGGTAAACTATCCCAAATGGGGTAAAAATAAAATGTTTGGGGTTAAAATGTATAGGTTTTTAATTTTATAAACATTTGTTTTAATTTTTTTCTTATCCCAAGCTGTGGTGTCTAAATTCCCTACTGCAAGGGAGATAAAAAAAATAAGAAGGATGTGGGATAGAATAAGAGAGAGAGAGAGAGAGAGTGAAAAAAAACATACATACGGCTTGAGAAACTGTAAAAGAATTTTGTTCATCTTGTTTCCTCTCTTTGTTTCGCTGTTCCAAAATCAATGATATGGAGAGAGGGAAGGAAAGAGATAGAAAGAGAGAGAGAGAGAGATAAGAGAGAGAGAGAGAGATAAGAGAGAGAGAGAGATAAGAGAGAGAGATAAGAGAGAGAGAGAGAGATAAGAAAGAGAGAGAGAGAGAGATAAGAGAGAGAGAGAGATAAGAGAGAGAGAGAGATAAGAGAGAGAGAGAGATGAGAGAGAGAGAGAGAGAGATAAGAGAGAGAGAGAGATAAGAGAGAGAGAGAGATAAGAGAGAGAGAGAGATAAGAGAGAGAGAGAGATAAGAGATAGAGAGAGAGAGATAAGAGATACAGAGATAAGAGAGAGAGAGGGAGGTAGATATAGAGAGAGATAAGAGAGAGAGAGGGAGGTAGATATAGAGAGAGAGAAGAGTGAGAGAGGGGGGTAGAGAGAGAGAGAGAGATAAGAGAGATAGAGATACGAAAAAAGAACTTTGAGAAAGGTCGAAAACAGTCACACACAAACAGAAACTCATTACACACTTAACTAATAAGATCAAATTCCCTCATGACTTACTTGCATTTTTGAGAATCGAGTAGAAGGGCGATTTTAATTTATTAAGTAAAATTATTATTTCTTGTGCATATTATGATTGTTTCAACCCATACACAGACCATACACCCACACACACCCACACACACTCACACACACACACACAAACACACATTAACACACATACATAAAGACAAAATAACAAATGTAGCAATAAATAAAAATAAAGGGTTTTAAATTAACTTTTAGTTAGAATGACATAATTAAAAATAATTAATTTATTATTGCTTATTGCTCATTTGTTTCTTTTCTTTCAAGAACTGTGTTCGATTTTCCAAAGTGGGGTAAAACTGAAATGTTTGGGGGTAAAAATTAAACTTGCGAGTAAAATTTTTTTATTTTTTGCTCTTCGCCATGGGTGAATGTCAGCTTTCACAAAAGTATGTTGGGGTAATGATTAAAAAAGTTCCCCGACCGTTGATGTACGTATATACATACATACATGCATGAGCAGAAGTGTCAAGTTTGTAAGCTAAGACATCAGATAGCAATGAAATGGCAATTAAAGCTAATCAGTTTGATAAGAAAAAAGATTAACGCATCACAGATATGTTGAATAAACACTTTAATAAGGCTATGATAATTTATGTAAATATTTAATACTATAACTTAGCTCTTTGTCTGTCAAAACACAGAAACATTCCAACGCTCAAATTAGAAATCAACTTTTTATTACTGCAGTTTATATATAATTTGATTAATATCCCTCTGCATGTGTAAGCAATTGAAGAACTCACATTGAGTTATATAATAATAACAAAAACAACCACTTCGACTCAATGATTCTTTATTGGATTTGTTTTGCGATTGTTTATAACAATACTGTTTTTTATTTATCGGCATTGCGTTTGCGCTCGCCTTTCGCAGCATTTATTTTCAGCGCATTTTGTCATTCGAAAACGTATAATTGCACATACGGTAAAAATACATACATACACACTGGATAT
Organism: Scaptomyza tumidula; assembly: GCA_035044465.1. NCBI lineage: Eukaryota > Metazoa > Arthropoda > Insecta > Diptera > Drosophilidae > Scaptomyza > Scaptomyza tumidula. The sequence goes on from JAWNNW010000050.1 coordinate 1,343,888, forward strand.
AAAAATATGCACATAACGTTACGTGTATGAGAAAGAGAAAAAGTCACATATATTATAAGAAAGCTCTCTCAGCATCGATGATCGATAGAAGTGTTGCCTTGCTGCTTATGCACTCTTTGCGCCTTCACTCGCTCTTAATGCAGCAACTTGCTGAGCGAGAGAGAGCGCAGCGCATTGTTGTCATTGTAATTTTTACCGTATGCAAAAAGCACTTGATTTTTGTACTCTCGAGAAAAAATACAAAAAAAACTCTGCGACAAGGCGTCTGCATTGAAAACACTTGACGTAATATAATAGTAACAATAAAACACATATATATATAATGTATATATTGTTGTGATTATATTTTATATTGAAGAAACAAATAATAAACACGCGTACTTGTGTCTGATGCGTTTTTTGATAAAAGTCAAGGTTACACTTAAGTAAACCATCAAGCATCGTTTCCACTGCGACTGATTCTGTCTGTGTGTGCTTGATAAAGCGACGCAGCATACGCATTAAAAAGCTTTAGATAACGGAGCAGCAATGAGAGCAACTGGAGCAAAACGAACCATTTGCTGAATGGCTGCTTTTATTTTACAGTTAAGAAGTTGCTTAATCAGCTTTGAGTACAGTGGAAACATGCTCATTATTCTTTAGGGAAAGTTGTATAAAATTGATTGAAATGAAGTTTTAACACTTACAACATCTACTTATTTATGCATACTACTACTACAAACATACTTTGTTTATCTTCACAACAGGCAAGAATTCGCTGGAGCGGAACGCTAATTCGCGCTTCGAGAAGCCCAGCGATTATATTGAGTACCTGGAGAATGGAGAGCATAGCGAGAATAAGGTTTATCAGTGCGTGGAATCGTTGCGTGTCGCTCTCACCAGCAACACAATATCCTGGATCAAGGAGTTCGGTGAGGCGGGCATCGGAACGATTGAGAAGCTTTTGACACGTGCCAAAAAGGATCGAAGCTATGATCGCATTGAATGCGAGGCAATCCGTTGCCTCAAGGCCATCATGAATAATACATGGGGCTTGAATGTGGTCCTAACGCCCGATCAGCATATGGTTGTCCTGCTCCTCGCACAATCTCTCGATCCACGCAAGCCACAAACGATGTGTGAGGCACTCAAGCTGCTTGCCTCCTTTTGCATTGTCTACGAACGCAATGGTTATGAAAAGGTGTTGCGTGCAATAACCACCATAGCGGCAACATCGTACAAGTCCAGCGAACGCTTTCGGCCCATTGTGGATGCACTGTTCGCATCGGACAAACAGGATCCAAAGCGAGAACTCGCCTGTCACAGTCTCATCTTTATCAACACCTTGACAAACACTCCAACGGATCTGAATTTCCGTCTGCATCTGCGTTGTGAGATTATGCGTATGGGTCTTTATGATCGCATGGATGAGTTTAAGGCGATTGTCAATGGCAGCAATAATGAGGCGCTGCAGGAGCATTTCAAGATCTTTATGGAGATACGTGAAGATGATTTTGAGGAGTTTGTACAGCGTTTCGATAATGTCACCTTCAACATGGACGATGCACAGGATTGCTTTGATGTGCTCAAGAATTTAGTAACGGATACCACATCCGAACCGTATTTCCTATCAATATTACAGCATTTATTGTACATACGCGATGACTTCTACTTTCGGCCCGCCTACTATCAGTTGATTGAGGAGTGCATAGCACAGATTGTCTTCCACAAGGGCTACTGTGATCCGAATTTCGAGAATCGAAATTTCAATATTGACACCTCGCTGCTGCTGGACGACATTGTGGAGAAAGCAAAGGCCAAAGAGACACAACGTTCCGAGGAATATGAGAAGAAGATCGAGGCTCTGGAGAGTGCCAAACAGGAGGCTGAAGCGAAGGCGGCACATCTCGAGGAGAAGGTCAAAATAATGGAGGCGAATGGTGTGGCAGCGCCATCACCCAATAAACTGCCCAAAGTCAATATACCTATGCCGCCGCCACCACCTGGTGCCGGTGGTGCAATGCCGCCGCCGCCACCACCTATGCCTGGTATGGGTGGACCACGACCACCCCCACCACCGCCAATGCCCGGCATGGGTGGTGGTCCACCACCGCCACCTCCACCGCCTGGCATGATGCGACCCGGTGGTCCACCACCGCCGCCTATGCCTGGCATGATGCGTCCAGGTGGTCCAGCTCCGCCACCCATGATGATGATGCCCCTGGCACCAGTGCTTCCACATGGTCTGAAGCCCAAAAAGAAGTGGGAGGCCAAGAATCCGATGAAGCGCGCCAATTGGCAGCCCATTGTGCCGGCCAAGATGTCGGAGAAAGCCTTCTGGGTCAAGTGTCAGGAGGATAAGTTAGCCTCCGATGATTTTCTACAGGAGCTGGCCATTAAGTTCTCCTCGAAACCGGTTAAGAAAGAGAACCAGAAGGATTCGGTGGATAAGCCCACAACGCTGACCAAAAAGAATGTAGGTCTGCGTGTCCTGGACTCCAAGTCGGCACAGAACCTATCAATTCTGCTCGGCGGCTCCCTCAAACATCTGTCCCATGAACAAATCAAGATCTGTCTTCTTCGCTGTGATACCGACATTCTGTCCTCCAACATTCTGACGAATCTGATACAATATCTGCCGCCGCCGGAGCAACTGAAGCAACTCCAAGACATCAAGGCCAACGGTGAACCTCTTCCGCCTATTGAACAGTTTGCAGCTACAATAGGTGAGCTACCATTCCATTTCATCCATGAGCAGTTAAAAATTCTTAACTTTTTTGTACTTAAGGTGAAATTAAACGTTTATTGCCGAGATTGAACAATCTGAACTTTAAGCTTAACTATGCGGATATGGTGCAGGATATTAAACCAGATATTGTTGCGGGCACGGCTGCCTGCGAGGAGATACGCAACAGCAAGAAATTCTCCAAGATCCTAGAGCTAATCCTACTGCTGGGCAACTATATGAACTCTGGCTCAAAGAACGAATCGGCCTTCGGCTTTGAGATATCCTATCTGACCAAATTGAGCAACACCAAGGATACGGACAACAAGCAAACACTACTGCACTATTTGGCCGATTTGGTGGAGAAGAAGTTCCCCGATGCACTTACCTTCTACGATGATCTGTCGCATGTGAATAAAGCATCGCGCGTCAATATGGATGCCATACAAAAGGCGATGCGACAAATGAATGTGGCCGTTAAAAATCTAGAAACCGATCTGCAGAACAATAAAGTGCCGCAATGCGATGATGACAAGTTCTGTGAAGTGATGGGCAAATTTGCCACAGATAGTCGCCAGCAAGTCGATGTCTTGGGTAACTATTCCGAATCGAATCTGTTCCTTAAGAAGTACTTTATCTAACAAGTTCTTGTGCTGTGTTTTTTCAGGCCAAATGAATGGGCAAATGGAAAAGTTGTTCAAGGACCTCAGCGAGTATTATGCCTTTGATCCAAACAAATACACAATGGAGGAGTTCTTTGCCGATATCAAGACGTTCAAGGATGCCTTCCAGGCGGCACACAACGATAACGTGCGCCAACGCGAAGAGCTAGAGAAGCAGCGACGCATGCAAGCGGCACGCGAACAATCGCAGCGAGAGCAAATGGAACGACAGCAGCGCAAGAATGCCGTTGTCGACATGGATGCGGCACAGGCGCAAGAGGGCGTCATGGACAGTCTGCTGGAGGCGTTGCAAACGGGCTCCGCATTCGGACAGCGTAAACGACAGCCCAGACGACAGCGTCCAGAGGGTGCTGAGCGGCGAGCTCAATTGAGTCGCAGTCGATCGCGAACGCGTATGAACAATGGCCAAATGATGACCCGAGAGATGATACTTAACGAGGTGCTGGGCTCGGCGTAGTGTCAGCCAATTTGTCGTGCTCTTCATGTACATATATAAATAGACATATATATACATATATATATATATAGTGCTTAGAGATTAACAATGGTAAACTGTTGCCTGATGTGTGTGTGTTTATAATCATCAACAAAAAGTGGAGCTAAGTGAATCTAATTTTTTTAAGCTGTCAGCCAACCTAAACTTAAATTGACAAAGTACATATACTATATATATTTTTGATACGATTTTTATCTTGAAAAAAAGAAACAATGTTTGGTTTTGCCTGCTGTACTTTAAATTAGTCAAAAAATACTTTTCTCCTATGGCATTTTTGATTCCATTTTAATTTTGTATTTAAATAATATACTTTTATTATTGTTGTCATTATGTCAATTTTGTTGTGCACTTTGTTTTTGAGGCACCCAAACAAAAAATATATATATATATATATCGAACGATCTTAACATTATATAGAATTCCTTTATTGTATTTACTTTTGATTTTAGTCGCAGTCAATTTCTCTTTTTAACTTGTGAATCGTTTTTATATCAACATAAGTATACGAATTGCGCAAATTAATGAATTCTTTTTGTAATTATGTAATTTTCTATAATTTAGGAATTAAATTCCCCACGCTAAATGCTAATAACTGAAAATATAATCGACAAAAATTTATTTCTTTTTGTGTTTTTTTTTTCCTACGCTTTGTTAATTGTTTTATTGACAAAGACATTTTATCGCGGCATTCACAAAAGGGTGTGCACAACGCAAAACTGCACTTGCCCAACCCCCACCGACTAGGCAATCGACGGGGCTAAAGGGGGGGGGGGGGGGGTGAAAGAAGATTGGTAACGATCACTGCGCAGTCATGGCTATAAAACCTCTTCAACCTCTTCCAAAATTAACCGACAAGCGAGACGCCGCGCGACAAAAACAAAACAAATAAAAGGAATATAAAGAAACTCAATAATCCAATCCAAGCATCGCGTCATTTAAGTCTGGCGACGGCAAAAAGGTAAAACTACAATAAATACATAGGAACAAACACATCCGTATATAAAAGGTACATTTTGATACAGTATTAACTCGAAAGTTGGAAATTTTCATAACATAAAAAAAATGTTTATGCCGGAAATCATTTATAAAAGGTTTTTAAAAATATAAAAAAAATTTTCTTGAACTTGGAAATGTTGAAAAAATGTCCTTAAAAATCAATAAGCACTATATATTAGGACGTTACGAAGCTCTACTTATAATCGTTCATTTAAATGCAGTTTTAATAAAAAAAAAATATCTTTTTAAAGCGTAAAAAATGTTAAAGACCCAAACCCTTTGAAAAATTATCATTTCTAAGACAGAAAAGTTTTGAATGCTGTTAAAAGTAGGTAAAGAAAACTTAGTTAGAGTTTGTTTTTGTATAAAAAAGGTAAATTTTAATACAGTTATGACTCGAAAGTTGGAAATTTGTATAGCTTAAAAATGTTTGCAAAATATCTATGAAAATCAATAAGCACAAATTATTGTTAAGATAGTAAGTTTCACTTCTATTCGTTCATTTAAAGGCAGTTGTATAAAAAATAAATATTCTTTTAAAGCTTAAAAAAATATTTAGAGACAAAACCTTTGAAAAGGTATTAGTTATATGAAAGAAAAGTTTCGAATGTTTTTAAAAATGGGGAAAGAAAACAAAGTTTAGCTTAGTTTAAGTAAACTTACCACTGTACCAAATGGTATATGCTTAGTTTATAGCTGACTATATCTCTATATATATATATATATATATATATAAACTACTCTGCTCTCGCTTTGCCTAATTGCCGTAGAGGTCTGCTTTATGACTGATTTGTGGCGCTTTGCTTTTTCTTTATGGATTTATTACAATAATTGCATTTTAAAACTTTTTTCCGAGACGCCTTTTTGGTTTTTTTATTTTTATTTTTTGTTAATAGCCTGGTCATATTCTAATTTATGGCCAACTGAAGTGACTCATAATAGTTATAACTTGCACAAAAAATGCATTAGAAGAGTTTGTTTGTTTGTTTGTTAAACTGATTGAATTGATATTTATGTTGTTTGTTGTTTGTTGTTGTTGGTCATCTTTTAACAGTTAACGAATGTTGTTGCTACATAGCTTTTGTTGTTGTTGTTGAGGCACGAGCAGATTGCGCCCCTAATGACTTCCAGGTAAGGAACACATACTCATAAGGGAGTCCTGTTACGTGACTCGCAGGCTGCGCGACAAAAAAAATCATCCTTCATCCTTCCACGAAGTGAATTCCGCGAAAAGAAAAAACGCCGAAAAATGGGCTGCAACCACTTTAATGATGGTGCGAACTTTATGGAAAGGCAACGCACCTACTTCTACTCCTACTCCTACGCCTTGTTGTCTCTTTACCGATCTGTTGCAGCTGATCATAAAACTGTTTTTGTCTTTTGGCCTGACAATTGCTTTTACAATGTCTCTGTTTTCGGGCATTAAGGGGTTTTTTGTTTAGACAGCCGCCTGCGCATATACTTTCCGTTAATAAGTGCAATTTAGATGGAGGACAAATGTTGCGATCGATTTGCCTTGGTTTGCCTGAATACATTTCTAATTATTTGCACTCACTGTTTCAAGTTTTTATGATGCTCAGAAGATCAATGAATGCGCTTTTTAAGCAAAGTTTCTTGGAAGTCAAAACAGAAAACTCGGTCTGCGGATTACTCAATCGGTTTGGGTTAAGTAAGTTTTGGTATTTATGAATAATTGTTCGTTACTTTTTGACATTTTTGTATTGGATTTCCACCATTGTGCATGTTTGCCATTCAAATTTATACTTTATTATCAATTTAACTGCACTTAAAATAAAACTTAAACATAATAAAGAGTTTATTCTTTATGAAATCATATCTTAATCAAACAATTACGATGTTTGTCTTATTGCCGACATTTATATGGTGATCATACGTTACATCACCTACATCACTTATGATGTAGTTAGAGCATTTGTTATACAAAAAACTTCAATTACTCGTTGAAAAACAAATGCCAACATAAAATCGTTGATTGGCACTTGGAAAGTTATAGCCAAAGGCTCAATGAAAAATTGTACGATGGCTGGATAGATAGACGAAGGCTTGTAAAAAATGGAAATCCGTAGTTATGGCACTACAAACATGATTTTACAGCCACTAATTGCATAATGCACACTCGAATGGAATTACTTAATTAGGCAATATTAGTTTATACTGCAAATCGAAGCAGTCGTAAAGGAAAAGGCCCCTTTTTCACCAAAACTCCAAAACTGATACCTCTTTCTGTGTGTGTGTGTGTTATGCCAAGCCCAGGTCTCGAAATGGGGGGCGGAGCTACCTGCTCGACCAGCCATAACCCGTAACGTAAACGTGCACGTGCGAGCGAGATAGATAGGCTGTGTGGCATAGAAAGAGCGTGAAAACACGAAACATAAGCCATCTTGAATTTCAAAACTCGCAACGGAAATGAGGGTTAAAAAAAAAATGCCTACACAGCGTAGCGTACACACTGTGTGTGCAAGCGAGATGACTAGCTAGCTGACGCAGTGACGAGAGTGTCACTGCTGTTGCCACATATCATCAGTTTTGGGCTTACAATTCTTTTTTATTATCAGTGCTCGAGGTTGTTCGTTGCTTTCAGTACGTATTCGACTGCGGTTAACGTCGCAACAGGCCAACGCAACGGCAGTTGAACAAATCTAAAAAGAAGAAAACTACTACTAAAAACAACAAAAGTACGCGAATGTGTTCAATGCAATATTTTAATACTAAACAAACAATAAAGGTTAAATCGATATACGATTAATCACGACATAACACCAGTACAAACATATATAATCTCAAAGTGTGTGTGTGTGTGTGAAGAAGAAGGAATTGAAAGATCAAGAAGCGTTTCTAAAATGTGCTTGTAATGTGCAAAAATAGACAAACAACATAAACGTTAAGTGCAAATCAATTAGCAAAGACTTCGAACAAAATAGTTGCCCTAACCTCACACAACCAAACCAACAGAGAAAAGAAAAACGACGGAAAACCCAAATATGGTTTCCCACTATTATAACATGCCGTATTCGCAAAAGCACAGCGCCAACTTGGCTTATGCATCCGCCGCAGCGGGTCAAGCATGGAACTGGCCCACAAACTATCATACGCAGCCCAATCATCAGTTTCTCGGCGATGTTGATTCCCCGCATGCCGCCCACCATGCCGCCGCTGCCCACCAGATGTACTATAATCCGCATCTGTATGCTGCAGAATGGCATTCACCCGCTTCCAATTCGGCGGCAGCGGCAGCCGTGGCAGCAGCTGCAGCTAACGATAACTTTGTGCAACAGCAACAGCAGCAGCAGTCCAACGGTGTCCCAACATCGGCTCATCAGCTGATGCATCAACATCAGCATCACCATCATGCGCATCTTAATGGCGGCGGCGGAGGCGGCGGTTCCAGCAGCTCTGCCAGTTCGGGCAGCAACAGCTCGGCACCCGTTGTGGGCGCAACGCAACTGAATGAATCGAGTGGCTCGGATCCCGTTGCCATTGCCCAGGCACATCAGCAGCAGCAACAGCAGCAACAACAACAACATATTGCCGAGGGTCTGCCATCGCCGCCAATAACCGTGTCGGGCAGTGAGATATCGAGTCCGGGTGCGCCGACATCTGCCTCATCGCCGCATCATTTGAGCCATCACTTGAGCAACAATAACAACAACAGTCCTTCAACGCACAACAATAACAACAGCATTACGGCCAACAACAACAACGCGCATCGCACATCGCCAGCGAAAGCTCAATATTACGATTGGATGAAGAAGCCATCATATCCTGCGCAACCGCAACCAGGTAAGATTTCAACTCTCTTCCATAAATATTAAGTTAACATCCATCACAAACTATCATTAAGAATACAAAATATTCTTTATTTTGCTACTCAAATATGTTCACCTTAGTTTGCAGTGTGGGAAGTCAAGCTCAAAGCTTGCCAGCATCACCTTGTTGTGAATCGAATTCGAGTTCGAATTTAGTCACCTTTTTTCTTTGGTGGGTTTTGCCCGCATCCGCAACGAGCACTGACTCGAAACAGTCTCTTCTTTGTCTGCCTCGGTTAAGGCAAAGCTCGTGCTGTTCGCGCTTCAGAACAAAAAGCAAAGCAAAAACAACGTTCGAAAACATAATTTTATAACTAACCATAAGCAATTTGCTTGCATTGAGCGCGCTGCAAAGGGCCATTAGGCTCATAAAAATCAAATGTTTGTCTTCATTTTACGGCATACACACATCGCCTTGATTTATGCCCCAGGCTCAACTAAACCAGCAGTCGTGGCCTGAAACTTGTCGACTCTGTTGACTAATTTCGTGTCATAAATCAATTTAACTATAAAACATAAAAAAATATAAAAATCAATGGGGTTGATCAATTCAATTCCACCAGTTTCTAATGAAAAATGCAAATAGAACCGAAAGGCAAGCAACGGACTCAACGGGCTCTCACAACAATTAGCGGCTCGAGAAGTGTTTGTTGTTGTATGTTTCGAGTGGAAATGAACCGATGCGAATCCATTAAAAATGTGAATACTCAAATTGGGATACTGATCAATTGAGTCATTGTATGCAGCTTACTTTCATCTGGCAATGCCAACGCTCCTCTCTCTCTCTCATTCTGCCGCGCTCTCACATTAAAGGTGAAAAGCTCCAAGGCTGTCACCATATAGTTTTTGTTGCGATGTCTTTTGGTTGTGTTTTTTTTTCACCGTTGCACAATAACACAGCATTAACATTTACAGCAATGCAAATACCCAATGCATACTCATACAAACTTACGTGTGGACGATGTATGCACACACACACACAAGCAAATACACTCGCATGCGTAAACACGTGCGCAAGCGCTCACAATTTATGACCCAGGCGCATTTCAAGTTGACGACGAACGTCGCGTCGCGTCGCGTTCGATATCGACGATATCCATTAAGCCCATAAAATCAGTTTGTATGCAATTAACGTTTATGGCACCGCCGTTGTTCATTTTAATCCTTTAACGGGTCAAGACGACAAATTAAGATTATGCATTTTTATTTATTATTCGTATAAATAATATACATACATATAAACGACATTTTGTTGCACTTTAAGCGCCATGAAATTTTGTTTCCAATTCAAATACACTTTCTTCTGCGGTGAGGTGTACGTGTCAATAGGAACCACATACCACCTCTCTCTCCCCCTCTCCCTCTCTCTGTGTGCTGGGTGTGGCAATAAAGTGTTCAAGAATTGTTTTTTTGTTGTTGGATGTACTTTTGTTTCAATAGCTGTGTTGTCGGCGGTTCGGTTTTTGCGCGATTAGATTAGCGACAATGGAATGGAATGGGTTACCTTTTTTTGGTGAAATAATCAACAGCCGCCTGTCAATGGTGGGTCGAGGTGGGTTCTATTCCTATACTCTATACTGGTGCTGTGGCATTAACGGAAACCAGGGTTTCTATGTTGCTCTAATAATGTTTTTTTCTCTGTGTTTTTTCGTAGTTATTTTTCGTGTGCGTTATCTTTAGCCCAATGGTTTTGATAAGAGGTACGCCGCTTTTGGGCGTATTGATTAAAACAATAGTATAGCCAATAAACCAATAAAAATTAGTTTTACTTCCAATAAAAACTAAATAGCGACATTTATGGCCAAATCTTTGCAATCATTATTAACGCAAAAAAAAAATATATTGTTATATGTATGAACAGGTGTATGAAACGTCCATTTGAACACAGGAAGAAGTAACCTTAACTTGACAAATGATAAGGCTAAAATTGGTTTTGTGGCAAGTTAAGGAAGGGGTTCGAACGTGTCTTTATGTCTATGATCGGGTTGTGGGCATAAAAACTCTAATGCCACATGACACATTCAGATTTAATATGTCAATATGCACAAAATTTATGAATTCCCCAACGGGGAAGAGAGAGGGAGAGAGAGAGAGAGAGAGAGTAAGTGTGCTACATATCTATAGTATATCATATATGGCGCATATAGCATAGATGTGTGTTGCCCCAAAGTCTGGCCCCAAAAAAAAAAACCTAGGAAGAAACTACGATGTAAAGTTATGCTACAGTGATCCCTCGACAAAGTAGAAAATGCTTTCTTTCGATTAAAATTGCTTAGATTCCAAAAGAGTGAAATGAAAACGATAAAGAAAATGTGCTTCACAATATGTATCATTGGTTAATGGTTAGGTAAGTCTTAGCGAGTTACCACTGTACTTACATAGACACACCACACTGCGGGTTGAAACATCGACGTTGCCGTGTTTGGTTGCATGATAAGCCATTAAAAATGGCCACTAAAAACGAGCTGCAAACGATGCAGTCAACTTCTACATTCTCGTCGATGTCGATGTCGAATGTCGCCTGTCGATCGTTATCAGTGCTATCAATATTTGGTGGTTGTTGTTGTTGTTGTTCTAGCTTTGCTGTCAGCAGTCAGAGTTTGTTGGAGTATGTGTCAAAATGAAGTCCACACCAGTTGTTGTTGTTGTTCTTTGTTGTTTGATTATTAGCCCAGTTGAGTTCATCATCTATCGTATGCGACATTGCGTCTGACAAATGCTATACGATGATTGACATGCCTGGATTAGTCCCGTCCCACTATATTTCCTTCAATCTCTCTACCTCTCTCTCTCTCTCTGTCTCTCTCTCTCTCTGTGTGTCTCTTGGTTTTTTTCATAACATTTACTTTGGGTTTTAGTTGTTTAAATATGGTTTGTGCCCTGGTTATTTGTATTGGAAAACATTGATATTGGTTAATAACAGAAAGCCCTTCTTATATATATATATGTTAGTTGTTGAACATTCGATTAAACATACATATAAACAAATATATACATATACACATATATATAAATGTGAAGTTGTTCGTTTAAGCGCCATGGATTTGAAAGCTTTTCGAGCATTAAGTATAAAGGAAAACAACTCGAAAGACTCGAAAGAAAATAGTTAAATCTATATTGTAGAAGTTAATCAAAAATAGAAATGTAAACAATCATTATTTGCCTTGAGCCATAAACAAAAATTGCTAAAATTGCTGACATTTAACTTTAAGACTCGTTAGCGACACTCAAATCCGATTGTCAATCAAAATATTCCACATTTGACAATATGACAAACATAAATTTTGTTTGCGTTCTTTCATACATATCCTATCTATCAACCGGGGCATAATTCCACTGATTGACAGTGTTGAGAAACGTGTCACGTTTCCAATGAAAACGTTTTCTAGTATATATATATGTGTGTGTGTGTGTTTATGGCCAAGATTTGCAGCAGTCCAGCTAAATACACACACATCATATATTTTTTTTTGTGGGCGCAAGCAATTGCCCGTTAATCGCTTAACAATACAATAAAGTAGCAATAATTATAAAAAAAACAACACACAAACTAAATTAAATGTTTCAGAACCGAACCGAACCGAACCGAAGAGACAGAGAATATCGCTGACTACATACAATGAACAATGAATGAATAAATATTGTATATGGTAGCAATATTCGGATTTTTATGCCTCACTCTAAATAGTTATGATGATGATTATATTAGCCATACGCTGAGATTTCTTTTATTCTTTAGTGATTATTATTAGGTGATTTAAAATGTCTTCTTTTTATTATTATTTGCTTTTGCTTGTTGTTATTGTTCTGCAATACTTTCACTTTTTGTGTGATTCTTGCTGCTGTTTATCTATCTTAATAGATTATTCAAATATTGTTGCACGTTGACCCAAAGCATTTAACCTACTGAGATAAGCACAACAAGAAACGAAACGAAACGAAAAGAAAAGTCGAGCAGCAGCAGCAAAAGCGAGTAGAAAATTTATAGTTCACACCATAATACGAATAAAGAGGAAGTGTGTGTACACAACACACACAACACGAGACAACACACACAACACACACGAAAATTTATTGCTTATTATGTTTGTTGAATATTTTAATGAAGAGCAAATGATCAATTATTGGACTTAACAGCAAAGACAAGCATTAGAATGGTGAAAAGCTTAGCTTAAAATGTTAATTACATATTCATGTTAAGTTTTAACTTAGATGCAATCGTTTTAACATGTTTTGCTGCTATTTAACGTTAGGCATTTTTAATCAACACATTTGAATAGTATTAAATATCCTTTTATAACTTCTTCATTTCCTTAACCTTTATAACTTGAAACAAATCTTTAACTATAATTCTTATCACAGAACTGTGCAGCACGCCCATCTTAGAGGACTTAAGCGATTTACTGGAAGCAGGTGGTACGAACTAATATCCTAACTTTTCTTAGTTTTTGGTTTTTGGTTTTTTGCCTGCCTTTGTTAATGTTCCTTTCTTCTTCTTCCTTTTGTTGTTCCTTGCATGCGCAGCTCATAAATAAGCTTTTGCAGTCGTATATCGTATCGCATCGCATGTATCGTATATACGATACGATATCATATATGTACGATTGTAAAATGTTTATTGCATGCCCCAAAGTCGCAGTCGCAGTCGCATTTTAAATAATTAACGTAAATTAGAAAATAATTTTGTGTTTCTTTTTCTGTTCATTTGGCCTGGCACTAAATTTATGGCTTTAATGCCAACTGCTTTGACTGCAAAGAGTCAAATTGTGTTGACCAAATGTGGCTGCCATTTTTTCTAAGCCAACGACGGCGCCACTTCTCTCTCACTCACTCATTCATTCACGCTTGGCACCGCTTGCCAATGGCGTGTTGTTGTTGTTGCTGGTCCTATCCTCTGTGCTCCGCCTTAGTGCTGCCACGTTTTTTGCGTGCCACATTTGGCTGCGGCACGTAGAAGCGGCATTTGTTTTATGCCGCCGCCGTTGCCGCCGTTGCCGCTGCACGCGATCTGATAATATTTTCTTGCCTTTCCTTCCTTGGCATTTATAATGCTGCGTGCCGGGGCGCGCCTTGCCATCGCAGTGGAGTGAGAGGGAGAGAGGGAGAGGTTGTGAGTGGAGAGGAGTGTAGAGTTGTCTTGGAGCAGCGGATCTATATTTAAAGGCGTTGTACTTTTTGCATACATACAAATGTACATATGTATGTTTGTATGCATGTTTGTATGCATGGCAAACGCTCATAAAATATATATATATTTCCATGTCGCATGTTTCCACTTTGATGTGCGCCATTTTGAATTTCTCTTCTCGGTTGTGTGCTTGTGTGTGCGTGAGCTTGCGTGTTCGTGTGTGAAAGAGTTATTTATTGATGCGCCGCATAGCATTAGTGGAACTTTAATTAGGTTTTATGGAAATTATATACAGCTAATCATATTTACGGCTTATTTCTTACTGCATGTTTTGTTCTTCTTTGATATTTAGCATGAAAAGTTAAGAGTTAAGAAATATAACCATAGGAACCGGAAGAGTTTCTTTATCATTGCCGTCGGAACTTTACCTTTAAGTTTTATCTTTTTCTCTTAATAATATATGATTTTTCTTTGATACTTTTGCTATTTGCATTATAAAATACTTAATAAAATACCCATAAACCACATAGACTTAATTTATAAGCAATTTATGCGACAATTTAACTCCCAATATACATATATAAATATATAAATCAGCTCTTGCATTGATTTATATGTTGCTTTTGCCCTCACCCCTTTAACAAATGATGCGTCTGGTCGCAAAGGTGGTAAATTACCAAAGAACAGAATGCAAAAGGCAAAATGGCAAACGCACAGAAAACCCCGAAAAAAAAGGAAAAAGGAAAAATAAAATAAACGTCAAATCGAATCAAATGATTTTATGATGTAATTTGAGCTAATATTTACGATATAACAGCATCTAAAACAGCAGCAAAATGCCAAATAAATGTTATTGTTATATTGTCGCTTGGGTGGAGAGAGCTTTCTGCTAGTTATTGTTGTTGTTGTCTTTGCTTTTTCCACATTTATGATGCTCGCATTCCACTCGCACTCTCGCTCTCTCTCTCCCACATAACGTAAGTGCAAAAATATTTGCTCAACTTTAAGTTGAGCTTCAGAACGTTCAGAATGTTGTTGAGTGTTGAAAAGTCAAGAGTGTTGCTGAGGCTGCCTTCCAGCATTGCCTTTCCACCAGTGTTGTGTGCTGCAATGTCCCTGGAGTGCAATAACTGAAATTGCTGCTGAGCGGCAGCCCAAAGATGGAAGGGAGGGAGAGAAGACGCTATGGCTTGCAAGGTTGCCCGCAACTTTTGACCCACACGAAAAAGCTTTAATTCTTGAAATTTAAATAGCAGCAGAAAAAGCAAGTGTGGTGGATTGAGAGAGAGTGAGTGAGAGAGGGTACGAGAGAGTGTTGTCAGTCTGTGCAGGTAATAAATGTCTCCCAATAGATTTGTTCACACACCAACACACACACAAGCACAAACATTTTTCCTGCTGTTCTGTGTACTTACATATATTTTGTCATCATGTTGGGCAACCACACACCGATAAAGATGTGACAAATTAACGCGCCCAGCATGCGACAAGCCACATTAACACGCTGTCAGAGTGGGCAACCCAAAGCGCAACCACCACCAACTGTCCCATAACTAACCGCAACAGTTAAACTGTAACGGTAAGTGTAACGGTAACTCTAACTGTAACCTTGGTCTCTCTCTCACTCATTCGCTCTCTCTGTGATTTGTCCGCTGGGAGTTGAGCACATAATTGCCGCAATCTCATGGTGTGTTCTGGTGTTCTGTCCGACAATTTTCGGTATCTTATTTTGGCAACAGCTGTTTACATAAAAATCAACGCTACATGAACAAATTCGAACTCTATGGTTTTAAGAGGTGTAACTAATTGACAACTGATTGCAAATTATCATAATCATAATCTTCGATGATATTAGGTATAATTTTTAATATTTCTAACAACTTCAATTTATAATTTATAACCCAAATTGACGAGCACATTTATGGTTTGAAGTTTGCTCCCATTTTTCAATTGATATTGCAATTCCCTTCGCATAGGCTATAAAAAAATCTTAAAGCCTATCTAATACTGTTGCCAATTGGTATTTACACTGTTTTTGCCTTTGTCGGCGAAACAGATAGAAGAAGTTGATACAACAAATACGAATGAATACACAATTGTTGTTGGTGTTGTTGGTACTCCACAACAATAAGCCATAAACCATTCGATTGTTTGAGTTTGTGAATTATTACACTGAGATATATATATTATTGATAAGGTCAGGGTCGCAACAGGAGCAAGTGTTTTATTTACAAACTATTTGTTTATATATATATATATATATGTATGTATGTATGTATAGATATGTGGTTCAAAGTCGAATTTTTTATAGCTATGGCAATGAATCAGAAATGAAATTGTGCAAAAAAAATGAGGAAACTTGTTCAAAAGTGGTTATAAATCTTTTCTCAATACGATTTAAGCATTTAAGAGCTTAAAAAGTTTTCATTTTATGGTTAAAGAAAGTTATCGATAACTTATTCCTAGAAGTGATTTCATTTTGTAAGTTTTCATCTCAGTGTAATAACGTTACACAGACAATCGACGTGAATGAAAGTAGATACTACGATCAATATCCATACCACATATCTAGATACTTTGTTAACTGTAGACTGTAGACTCATGTGTATCATTACACTCGATAGCTATTAAAGCTTATCAACGAAGCCCACAACAACTTTCAATACCCCAAGAACCCCCCCCTCGACAAACGATCAAACTGGAACTTGAAACTCCTCCTTTTGTGCCTGTTTGTTGAGACCTCAACTGGGATTAGGGCGGTGCGTATGCACCTTTGAACTATGCCGCCGAATACGGAATCGAATCGATAGGAAAAACCTATCAGAATGATGTTGTTGTTGTTGTCAACTAATCCATCATTACACTCAACTGTAAGTTGGAACTATTTTCAAATCATTGTTACACACATTTAATTGAAGTCAGTTGGCTTTAAAAATGCTTACGTATAATGTATAATATATATAGTGTATATATAAATTATACTGATACACCCTAACACGAATGCGCCCAGTGACAAAGTCATAAAAAAAATGTCACACCTTTTTCCTTTTCACGCAGCATTTTATTTAATTACGAATAAAATGTATTTGTACTTTAAAGTCCACAAAAGAAAACACGTCTGTGTGTGTGTGTATATATATATTTGTATACGGATATATTAACGTGTGCTTTTTCTAACATTAAGCTCAAGTTGGCATAATAATAACATAACATAACAATAACATAACTCTTTACATACCCTTTGCTAGAAAAATGCTAGAGAAAGGTGAATTGCCAGCTAGAGTATTTGGTATTCAGTTTTGTTCTAAATGAATTTTTATTATTTGCAAAAATGACTTAAGATTTAAGTTTTTTTGGCTGTTGGGGCTTTCGACTATTGAATTATGAGCTGTGTATGAGTTGTGTATATCTTATCTTAAAGGAGACGAAAGAAGATCCATCTAACTAAACTAAGTCTATTATTTGCTCAGACTGTGAGACTCGTTTAACTCTTGGTCCACATATAAAGTGTGCAGTGTGTGTGTGTGTGTGCAGATAATAAAACACTTTTCGTCGTCGCGAGCATGGTTTTAGTAAGTTTATAGTTTTATATATGGTATACACAATTTATTGGATTATGGCCATGAAGGTCAGAGATACAACACAACAGACTAACTCAGTTTAACTCTATGCCCAATGCGCCTTGCTTATGTGTGCTCCACTTTGTATTGTGGTCTAAATAAAAATGATGTTTTTGTTTACATTGCAGCGTGTGCAGCAGGTGTGAGAAAGTTGATACTCTGAGAGTGCCAACAGATAAACCAAATGTTGCACATTCCAAAAGTATTTCAATTAAGTAAGCTTAGGCAAAGCGCGCTAGAAAGTGTTGAAAAACAGCAACGTTTATGTACGGAGCTTTTTCGAACTGCTAGAGCTTTTGAACTTTAGTCAAAGATCCTCTTATACAATTGCGAAATAGTTAAATGAATAAATATTATTACTCGTAAATCCTACTTGATGATTGTGGGGTTTATTTTTTCTGCCTATTAATGATGATAAATATTTTTGTGCACTTCCTCAAAATGGCAAGCAACAACAAATAACTCTTCTTCGTGTGTTGTCTAAACAAAAGTTTCGGGTTATCAGCATTAGCCGTTGGGTTGGGGTATTATGGCACCCCTATCATATCAGGCCGCAGCCAAAGTTAGCCAAGTTAGAAAGAAATAAACACACGCGCAAGCAAAAGCCAAAAATCACAAAAAACTTGACGCGACTCGAAGAAACAAAACGACTTCACTTAAATTGCAAAGAAAGAAAGATTCGAGATTTATTATTATATATACAGAGACGACGCGTTAGCTGTTAGATGGATGTAGATTAAAAAATCGTCTGTAGATTCTAGCTTTAACTTTTTTATATGACGATTGCCACATTTGACTAAACAAACAAAATGTTCTCATCCTCGTTCTCGTTCTCGTTGTTGTTGTTGTTGTTGTTGATGATGATGTTGAAGCGAATGTTATAAATTCATGTCTAAACAAAAGTGTAAAAAATAAATACGACTGCGAGAGCGACAAATAGATAAGCCCAATAGAGTTGTACGCCAGCTAATGGGTTATAATTTCTTACCATTAGCTTTTGCTAGATATTATTTAAAATGCTTTTTCAAACTATAAGAACTTACAGTTATGTTTTTTTTGCCTTGCACAACACTTGAAAAATCATCTAACATTTTTTTTTAGAATTTTTTGGTTAACACTTTTCGAAAAACAAAAACGTTTATATATCATTTCATATATCATTTGAAGGTGTAGCGCATTTTAAGGTCTTTAACACCTACACCATTTCCCTCTTTCTTCCTCTCTCTCTCTATACTACCCTCTTACCCACTCCACCCATTATTATCTGCTGCTTGAACTTATCATCTGTGAAAATATTTGTATGTTTGTTCGCATTGTTTGCTCGATTTTAATTGTGGTTTACGTTCCACATAGAAGTAGGAAAAAAAAAGAATTAGAGCAAAATCCCAACCTAATGTACAATATTTGTTTGCATTACGTTCTTGTGAGTTTTTTCCTAGACTCCACTCTGCATGTGTGTGTGTGTGTTTATCACGTAGGCAACTACATACATACAACCACACATACATACATATATACATATGTAGCATGAAATGATCCCGTGGCCTTTTTCATGCCTTTTCGTCTTTAGCTGTTTGTCAGTTTTATTTCTATTTGAATTTTGATTGACTAATTGCGCAGCAGCAAAGAGGCGAGGAGACAAAAGCGCCACAAACACTTTTTTGGCCAGCTCCCAAAGGTCTCAAAGGTCTTTCTTCCTCTTCACTTTGTGGCTAAGGTGTCTTTGGCGGCGCCCCAAAGATCCCCAAAGGCCGTGTCGCTTATGAAATTTTGATGTTTACCGCATTGGTTGGACAACTTTTTGATCGTTTCGTTTCGTTCGTTTTTTATGGCCTATCTTAATTCAAATATTGTCGGCTCGTTGTATGCATTATATATGTATATGACGAGCAAACGAATGATGAAGATGGGCAGTTGGAAAGGATGATGAGTTGTTTGCTTCAAAACTGACAAACTGACTCAATGACGAACGCAGTCTGTCAAGCTGCTTTTTGATCATGGAACGAAGATTTTGTTTGCAAAATAAGCAAAGAAAATAATTAAAAAGAATTTTAACATTTTTAAACCTTTTAACACTCTTTTGTGTATCTTTTCTCAAGCTTTTATGATTTGTATGTTAATCTTGAATATATATTTATAAGCATGACTTGATCTTGCAACAGTTATGAGAATATTTTAAGCATGAACATCTAAATTCTTTTAAATGATATCTTCTCTAATTGAACTAATAAAAATCTCTTGGTTTTTGCAGGCAAAACGCGCACCAAGGATAAATATCGTGTGGTTTATACAGATTTTCAGCGTTTGGAGCTGGAGAAGGAATATTGCACATCGCGTTACATAACAATCAGACGCAAAAGCGAACTGGCTCAATCGCTGTCGCTATCGGAGCGACAAGTGAAGATCTGGTTCCAAAATCGACGCGCCAAGGAGCGCAAACAGAACAAAAAGGGCAGCGATCCGAATGTGATGGGCGGCGTTCATCAAACCGATTACAATCAGCTGATCGATGCTAAGGCGAAATTGGAGCCAGGGTTGCATTTGCAGCATACGTTGCATTCGATGAATCCGATGGCTGCCATGAACTTACCCGCCATGCGTTTGCATCCACATTTGGCGGCACATAGTCATTCGTTGGCAGCCGCAGCGGCACATTCGCATCTGCAACAGCAACATAATGCTGCACAAATGTCTGCCGCTGCGGCGGGCGTTGGCACGCTCTCAATGTGACATGGTGACTATCATCGTGGCGAAGACGTTGGGTATCACAACAGCAACAGGAGCAACAACAACAACAGCAGCAACTGCATGTTGCAGCAACATCAGCCACACTTGGCCAGCAGTAGCAGCAACAGCAGCGGCAGAATCAGCTTTGCAGCATGTCCAAGTGATTTGGCGGTGGATTTGGCTTAAGAACTAGTTTATTTGATTTTTGTTTGTCGGGTAGGTGAGAGAGATGGAGAGAGGGGGGAGAGTGGGGGAGGGGGTAAGCTGTAACAGTCAGACTGTTTTAGCAACGATTTTGCAGCCCTTTGAATATTGCACGTTGTTAATTTTTGTGATTGTATATTCGGGATGTTAAACGTTGCTCCAGCTGCTCCTGCTCCTCCCTAAAAACCTGCATCATTCCCCTTATAAATGTATAGTTGATGTAAAATGTATGTTTTATTTAATCTAACTAATATCTATGTATGTCTTCTTTGTTTATTGGTTCTAGTTAAAAAACAAATTCAATATATATATATATATACATACATATTTGTATAGCCGTCCCGCATTGTCTTATATCTTTAATGAAAAAAAAAACAACAAATTTACAAATAATTTAATTAATATGCATATAAGAAAAGATGGTTTATTGAAATTTGGTGCAATTTGATTACACACAAACATACAAACAAACACACACACATGTAAATATGTATTACAACAAAAACAACACAAATTTTTAACGTTTATTACTTAAATGCTGTAATAACAATTAGTTAGTTAGTTTTTTATAGAATTAATTGAACTTTAATGTTAAATAAATGAAAGCAACAAGCAACAAAACACATACACACACATATGTAACACACACATTTGGTGCACAACAACAAATTATATGATAATGCATTAACATAAGTCCAAATACACACAGAGTTGCCCCCACACATATCAAAAACTTTAAAAGCACACGTGCATCTAATTTAATGTTTAGTTAAATTATCGCAACAATTAATTTATGTTTAAATCCATGTGCTACTTGAATTAAAAAATAAAAAACAAAAAAAAAAATATTCCTTTTGTTGAGTTAATTTAGTTCACCACATTAAACAACAGCTATGGCCATAGCAGCTGTTATGCTCCACCTACTACGTAGAAGAAGAAGCAGAGCTGTCAATTTATATTTCATTTTGCCTACGCCTTTTGCCGTCAATCGCCATTAACGCTCACAGTCACTATTGTTTGCTCTGTTGCACTTACAGCTAAATGGTGTCCCGGGTTGATTGTAAACTCGTGTGTGAGCGTGTTCGTCTTGCAGTGAACAAAGCTTCAGCCAAATGGTAAAGGTCAATTAATTTGTAAACAGAATTGTGCATAGTTAATTGTTTTGAACTTTAACTTAACTTTCTGAACGCTTCAGCCGGTCGTCCACATATAAAGATTTGTGTATTTTTCCACTCGAGTAAGTTTCGGTCATCGTCGCTAAGCTTCTATTTGACTCTTATACGTTTACTGTGTCACGACTAAGCTCCTAGTGAGAGAGAGAGAGGCAATTAGGATCTTTCTTCTACGTTTAATGTGTCACGGCTAAGGTTCTAGTAATGCGCTCTTAAAAAAGAAACTTGACTAATTAGCTGTATGACAGAGAGAGCGTAGAGGTAATCAGGATCTTTCTCATGCTTCGATTGATTTATGATGTTCACTTTCCGATTTATTGATGGCTGCCAATTAATACATAGTAGTATTTGAAACGAGTCTTCCACTATAAAAGAGTCAACTATGTGTGCAAGTGTCGAGTCGGATTGGCGAGGGGCAAAAAATGTAAAAGTCAAACACATATAACGAAAGAATTAAGAACATTTTCACAGCAATAAATGCATAAAAGTCAAATCTATATAGATATACATATGGACATATGTCGATATTGTATAAAATTTATAATCGCTGGATGCTGGCAGCTAAGCCAGACAGCTATTGTCGTCACTAATAGAGACATACCGAAAAGCAGGCGAACAACTGAAACTTCGAATTTCGAACGTACGTTACTTTTCGGCCAGCCATAAACTTTTATGGGTCTCAAAAGAAGACGAAGTGAAGAGGAAGACGACTGCGATGACGATAACAATGGCGCAGCTGTAAGCAGAAGTTACGATGATTGGACGCTTATACAAGCTGGTAGTATGTAGTATATCTGGTGATATCCTCTACAAGGGGTACAATTCTGGCAATCCAATGGGTGCCAATTAAGACAGAGCCGCCATCCTATCATAAAACTTTTCTCCGTTTTCGTGAGCGATCTTAAAAAGATCATTCCGTATTCCGTACATTTTATGGTTCGGGGTGGGGTGTTGGCAACTGCATTTCTTATTCACTATTTTCTGTCGAAGAGCAATCATAAATCATTTGAAATGCATTTGTTCGCCTCTTTCTATCTCGCTCTCTCGTACTATTCTTTTTATACGTTTTTGAGGATGTCACAAAATGGCGCAGTTGGAACATAAGCTGTGAATTCTCAATAAGTCGCAAGACAAAAAAATGTGCAACTTAATGTGTAATGTAGTAGCTAACCCCGAAATAAATGAAATGTCGGCAAAAGTCAAACATGCTGTGTGTATATATTTCAAGTATTCGTTACAGCCGGCTGACCAAAGAGTTAAAAACCAAGCCGGGCGTTTTAACCCGAAAGTGAATATCAATTAAACTACATGTACCCGTACGTACGTACATATATTTGTGTGTATGTATTGAAACAAATACAAACAAACGCCTGCAATCTTCGTTGCATCTTCCATCGTCCGTTTGCTCGGGTACCGTTCACTTTTTCGTTCGTTCGTTCGTTCGTTTTTTTTCTCGTTCCCCCTTCCAGTTCCAGTTTTAGCATGTAGGTGTGAAAATGTAGCGCACACTTCCTTTATCGGGGCGAGCGGGCTTCGGTTCTTGGTTCGTTCTCATGTTCGTTTCTGTTTTGCAAGTCAAAATATTTTTGTATATTTTTTTGCGTCGTTCCACATCAACAATAACAACAACATCACCCGCTGATCTAGGCGGACAATCTATAAAACGATTCGATACGTTTCGAGTTCGAGTCAAGTTCCAAATCTAGACAGGTTGTATATTATTATGGTTTGAACATTTCCGATTTAGTTAATCTGCTGCATAATAAATCAACGCTTAAGAGTATCAATTTTGCGGACTCGTACTTGGCACTTGAGATAAACAACACTTATTTCTTAAATATATTATATATAAAATAGATTTGAGCATTGTATAGAGATTAAATTAGTTTAATTTTCTTAAAGCTAACCATTAATAAATTATTGATTATTACACACATCAACTAAATCAAGCGTGATAAAAATTGCTTTCATGCGCTTTGAAATGAATGCAAAAAGAGAAATCGCTCTTGAATGCAGCTTACAACAACAACAAAAAAGTATAAGAGATGCCGAAGCAACCCGGTTCTTATCTCAAGCATGATCGAGATAATTAATTTATGCCTAGGTACATATTTGTTTCTTCACGCGCTTCTTCCAAAGCTTTATCCGGTTGCTTTGTTGTTGTTGTTTTTGTTGTTGTTTCAAGTTCAGATCAGATGTCCGCAAGACAATATGCTTGCTTTTATGCGGGAGTTTGATTAACACAATTCGAATTCAGTTTGTGTGTGCGAGTTTTTGTTGTTGTTGTTGTGTGTTTATTGAAATTAAGCAACAAGTTTTATTAGTAAGCATGCACTAATTAAACTCTGGCTGTCTGTCGTTTGTTTTTTTTTTGTCACAGAAAAACTGAAACTGAATCTTGTGGTGCGCTCTGTGGAGCAGTAGATCATAAAAAAGCCGCTAAAAGGTGTGGGCGATTTCACAAAAAAAAACCACAAGATGAATAAACAACAAAACTGATGTTATTTTTCGGATTTTGATTTATTTATTGAATTGATTAGAGGGCGTCGGGCTCGAGATTCAAACATTTGATCAAGGGTGAAAATAATCATTCACTAGCCTAAATTGACATCTTATGTTTGCTTAAATTCAAATAATTTTTATTTAACTTGGCAAACATCTTGAGTTTGTAATATTATCACTTTTTGAATTGTACGCGTTGTGCTAGTTGACAAAAGCTGATTACTATTAAATCGCTAACGCACATCTGCTGGTCGATTGAAAGTCTATCGTTATCGCTGTATCGTACTGCCACACTGTGCCGCAAAAAACGACCTAAAAAATCACGCGCAGCCCACTTCAAGTCAAACAGAATTTTTGTTTTGTCATTGCAACTTTAAACTCTTGGAATTTCTTAAATTTTAATACAAAATGGTAAGTAAATGGCTAAAAAGTGGTAGCTTTATGTGCTAATTTATCTGCTTGTTGTTAAATAGAATCAGCAATCGCTTAAAGTTCGCCCATCAGACGTGCACGTACTGAATGCATCCGGCCGGGCTGCCTTGCCCACTGAACAAAATTGTTTAAGCCAGCTGGCGCATGTTCACCGTTTGCGCGACTCGGAGCTTAACTACAACGATCACAGATACAACATTGACATGCAAATGCTGCGAAATCGCGAGGGTCTCGGTGCGCCCCTAAGAATGGGCATGGAACGCTTTGCCGCACGACAAATTGGCCGTCTGCCTTTTCTGCAGTCCAGGTGAGATTTCCATATAAATACATATGTATAAATTTAGATATTTATTTGTGCTTTGTTACAGCAACATGATGGACGATGTTTTAACTGGTCGCTGTGATGAAATCTCCTTCGAAGACTTCTTGAATCTGCCAGAATACAATGAGAACATGCGTCAACCCCATGCCGTCGTGGAAAAGTCAATGGGCATTCATATTTAAGTGTACAAATACAACTTTTAAAACATACCATCTTATAGCGACTAGCTGCTAATAAAAAAAAAATACTAGTGGAACAACGATTGTCAGAAGCGTTATTATTAATTTATGCTTTTTATTTTTATTATGGTTTTAGATATACAGCGCTTGTCGATTTTTTAAATTTCCTTTTCTCATTAGATTGCCAATTTTTGGTTTCGAGTCCCACGCGATACCAGCCCCGAGTACCAGGCGAACAGAAGTCAGCAATTGGTTGCTGATTTTTAGAGCAAAATTGACAATCACAAAAAAAAATAAAATTTTGCTTGCCTTAAAGCGCTAAGCCATACCAGCCCAAAGTACCAGGCGAACAGAAGTCAGCAGTTGGTTGCTGATTTTTAGAGCAAAATTGACAATCAGAAAAAAAAAAAAATTTTGCTTGCCTTAAAGCGCTAAGCCATACCAGCCCAAAGTACCAGGCGAACAGAAGTCAGCAGTAAGTAGCTGATTTTTAGACGCGTCTTTAATTTTCCGCCTTTGTCGTATGCAATGATTTAAGTCAAAACGAATTCTCCTAAAAGTATGCTGTAATTTTTTGCGTTCGTTAAATTTAGCCACGGCAACAACCAATTTTAGTAGCTGGTGAGAGCATATGCTATACTGATAATAAGCTAATAAAATATTTAAACTGCTTTTATTACACGAAGTATTTGTTTATTTGTAACTTGATTTGTGTGTACAATTTGAGTAATTGCAAATTACCGCACAAGCTAATTACAATTAACTCAAAAAAACAAAACGTATTTGAACTAAATACTAACGAAATATTGGCAGAGCATGATTTGTAAATACATTTAAATTGGTTGTACTCAAAGAGATTCATTAAATTAAATACCTATATATGTATATATATATAAAAGTATGATATGTATAAAAAAAAAGTTCTAAGGAGAGCATTGTTTGCCTCATGAAATGCAATAAAAAAATGTTGTTATTAAAGTAAAAGGCAAACAAATTAAACAGCTTGCGATTGGACGAATTCGTTTCATACATAATAAAATAAGCCTTAAAATTAAGAAAACCAATTTTTTTTAAGCAAAAAGAGGCGGGAGGTAATTTTAAAAAATAACTTGTACAATATTGCATACACATTAAAGTAGATATTTCGTTTGCGGTTCGAATACAATAGGTTCTAAGGAGAGAGAGAGTGAGAGAGAGAGAGAGAATAAAAGTATTCGTTTACTGCTATTGCAGTTGTGTCTAGTAAATCCAGTTAACGGGCACCCATTGCTCCTCATGACTCATCTGGTCCAAGGTCTCCACCACTTGACGGAACGTCTCATCAAAGTCCTCATTGACAATGACCATATCGAAGTATTTCTCATATTTACGCTGCACAAAGCTACTCTCCTCCACCGTCGAAATGAGATCGTCATCCTGTTGATAATGATAATAGTTGAATGTGTTAAGCATGTTTTGTGTATTCAAGCAGAGATCTAAAAGCGCTACTAAGGTGGCCTAATGCGTGGCACGACATGAACAGGTATATACTGTAGATTAGATGAGTTGACTTTTGACTCTCTCGCAGACATTTACCTCATATAGCGATGCCAAGGACTCGAGGGTACGTGCACGCCTGGAGCTGAAGCGTATGGAGCTTTGACGATCGAACTGTAATAAATTTTTGGAACATTAGCGCGGGTTCTAGGCTACATCTAGCTAAGTGCATATATGGTATATATATATATCTTGACATACAGATAGATTCCTATTGGAGCCGGTTGCACGACGATCGGCATAGATGGTTTTTAGTTGTTCCATGCCGGGTGCAGCAATGAATATGACAAATGGCATCAGTTCCTGGCTATTGTGCAATATCTTCAAAGCATTTGGCGCACAATCCAAAATGCACATTCGTCCACTATTGATAACATCTTTAATGGACAGCAAGTGGGTGCCATAAAGATTGCCATTGTGTTCGCCATATTCGAGAAACTCGTTCTGCTTGATTGACTCCTCCATTTCTTCGCGGTCCATGAACCAATAGCTAACGCCATTCTCCTCCAAGGCGCGTTTAGGGCGACTGGTATCTACAAAAATATATAACTAAGTTAATATATGTTCCGTACGGGTATTTTTTTCGGGCTTTACGTGGAATCACTGCTCCAAATTTGTCCACATCGCTGTTAATCAGTCGATTCTTGAGCGTGCGTCTGCCCACACCAGAGACGCCAATCAATACTAGAGTTTTCCTGCGGAATGGTGGCATGCGTGTCACCTCCTCATACAACAACAACTCTGCCTTGTCGAACTCACAGTTTGCCACTGAGCGATACATGGTCTTTCTCTTACGCTTTGATATCTATAAAGACTTTTGGTTAGTATCAGTCAATATTACTTTGATTCAAAGTAGTTACCCTAGTGCCACAGATGCCAATCTTGTGCACATAATCCGCTTCGGGTGCAACAAATGCCTTGCGCCGTTCCTCAAGCTCCTGCGATGGAATCAATCCAATTTTATCCGACTCTGCGGTTATATTCTTTGCCTGCCACCAGTTGGGATCCTTGACATTAATAATCTGGCAAATAGAAAAGGAATTGAATAAAGTTTCTTTATGTAAAATTCATAATACGCACCTGCAAAATATCGCCGGACTTGAAGGGCAATCCAATATCCCTGCAGGGCAGCAGCGAATCTTCCGACGGAGTGTATGTGAATAAGGCGCGCATATAACACTAAACGGAGAATCAATAACATTTAGTTGGCTTCAAATCAAAGTAAAAGGAAGAAAGACATTCGATTGAAAGATTTACTTACTTTCTTGCACATGGTTAGGAATTTTGAAAGGGTCTGATACTTAAGAAATCTATATAATTTGATCAGTTTTTAAAAACAATCAATAATAAAATATTTTCGTTCTTTAAAAATCATGAAAAATGAAAAGCTACATAAAAAAATTTAGTTTTCTACAATTTTAAAAAAATCCATGCAAAAAAGTAGCAAATCCATTTTTTTAAACGTTTTTTTAAGTTGCCAAAAGCACATTTGAAGCACAAAACACAAAACTTACCGTTAGTTTCTTGCCCGATTCAAGATTTGAGATGCCGTTCTGTTTTACCTGACCCCCACTGACCGTATAGCGAGCACTTTTGATCTCCTCATCGACATTGGGACCAATTTTGAGCGTTAGATTCTCCTTGGCCCGCGACACCTCCACCTGCAGGTCATCGGGTGTACGCACTGCGGTGCCATTCACCTCGAGTATGACATCGCCCACATGCAACATGGCCTGTTTATCGATAACACCGCCAGCAAGAATGCGTGCCACAACCAATTGCTTGAACTCATCCAGTTCGACAGTGAGACCCAGCGGTTGCTTGGGATCCCGACGCAGACCGACCATTTTAATCGTTTCGACTGGCATCTTGCTGTTCAGTATGTCTTCCGTATAGAGATAGCCGCCCGATTGGCGTTGACTTGTCGCCTCGAGTTTTGTTATGGAACCACCAGCAGATTTCAAGCGTTGCTCGTATAAATATCCTATCTCATCATGTGCACGCAGCAGAGCCTAGTTTTAAAGAGAGCGAGAGCGAGCTTTTATTACCGTTAGCTTAAGCTTGATTTTATATACTTACACGAAAGTGTGGTTGGGCCAAAAGCTTTGCTAGCTCGCGCGATTCTAAACGTCGTGAGGGCGAAAATTTGCGTATGATATCGTCACAGATCGGTTTGTTATTCAAGTGAGCAGGCAGAAAGACGGGCACGGGCTGCGGCTCGGTTGAATTCAGCTGAGCGAAGAGTGTTAAAAAGTACATGCAAAGAAAGAGAAAGAGGGAGAGAGAGAGAGGTCGAGACATGTACGCATAATTAAATTAAAACATTCACATTAAATTCGGTAGTGGGGCGTTGGACAAGACAAGACAAGCAAAGACAAGATCTCATCATCAACATTGCCATAGTGCCCTGCCCTAGGTCAAGTCATCTTTGCTTCTGCTTAATTGACGTTCGCATCCGTTAATTGATAGCTTGCGCTTTTTTTTTGGCAGTTTCTCTCTCTGTGTTGCTCTCTTTCCCCTTCATTTAACCCCCGTGAACTTTGACCAAACGACATACTTTGAAAAAGTATTGGGTCAAAAACATTTAAGAATATTTGGGTCGAGCTGTCAAAAAAAAATCAAGAAACAAAACCCTTGCTCAAAAAGTGAATTTAGTTTTTCTTTTCTTTTCGTTTTGCTTCAATTGCACTTAATTCTTGTCTTCCGCAGCTTATTGTCTTGTCTTGTCTTTGAGAATTTATATACTTTCGTCTTTAACTCATCCCCATTTGCAATTCCTGCTCGTGTTATTATCGTCTGTTCGCCACAGTTTCCGCCCACGACACAACAATTCAGTCACACACATTCACTCACTCATGCAATATTTATACGCTAGAGAGAGTAATTCTTTTCATTTCGCTTGAGAGCGGATGACAAATGCAAGAAAATTGCATTGCAAATGAAAACTTGACTGCGTGAGACGAAGCTCTATTATTTTTTACCCTTGCTGGATGGTATCATAGATTGTACCTATATATTGATTTATTATTATTTCATTGTTTGCAATGCAAACTTCTTAGTAAGCTCTTTTGGTGCTTAGAAACCCCATAAGCCTTTAAGCTCTCAACCCTATCTATCCTATTTATTTTGAACAGACAATAGCTTAGCGATGTCTCCAAGCAGTGATTATTCTCTCTTTGTTTATTTACACATAGTCTGGTGTATATCGAATTACAGTTCTTTTTTCGCGTGAAAAGAGGAAGCCCCACACACGAGCTTCCTATTCTTGCCCTAACAGACACACAAACACACACACGCACACAAATGACAACTGTTATTGACACTGAGCTCTGCTGGTGGTGGTGGTGTTGTTGTTGGGCAAAAGGGCTTTCACCTCAATGAATGGTGGATTAGTATTTGTCTGTTGGGTTGTCATAACAAATTGCACAAAAATATCAACAGGTGTTGTTTAATTTGGCAATTGTTTATTATTCACGCAAACACAACTCGTTTAAAAGCAACAATGGCATTTACTATAATTGATTTTCGAGTTTACAAAACGTAGTACGTGTGTAGGGGCTAAGCGTGTGAAGCTACAGACGTATCTTAAAGGTAGTTAACCTAAAAATTATAATTTTGTTTATAATCAAGCGTTTTTCAGTATGATTTAAAGTTGTTGTTAAATGTTTAAATTAGGTTTGTTTTTACTTGCACGTAAACAATTCTTGTTTAATACTAATAACTTTTTTCACTTTTTTTTTGGAGCCACTCCCAAAACGCGCGAGCGAGCATAGCGTTAAAGCCAAGTAGAAGAAGAAGAAGAGCGAAAGGTGTAAGTATCTATGTGTGTGTGTGTGTGAGAAAGCCGGAGAGTAAGCTTCTATTTGTCAGTATGTGTGTGTGTGTGAGCATGCATCACACTCGATTTTGGAAATGCCAAAACACAGTTAAGACGTTACACAATACGAACTGAGAGCCAAGACTACGTCATCATCTGAGACGTATTCAACTTAGCCAGGCTAAAATTGTGCTTTATAAGTTTTGTTGTTGACTGAGTAACCAAGGTAGCGCACACAAGCCAAAACACTTGCTCTATTTATCTATGACACATATACACATTCAATTATGTTTAATTTGCTGTTAGTATATAAATTAAATGTCTGCAATGCGCTTAAAACGTCTTTGAGTTAAAACAAAATGAGCGCGACGATCGCGAGAGAGAGAGATGGAGAGTAATATTCAAAACTAACTGTTGAATATTTGTTGCCTCGTTTAAGCCATGCACAAATGAGCAAAGCGCGCACACACACACACGCATGCAGATGAGTAAACACAGAAACGTAGCCATTGACCGAACGAATATAACAAACAGAACCTCACCTTAGCACAGCTCGCAAGTAACTGACTCACAGCGAAACCCAGTTTACCCAGCGTAGTTGGGTGTGCGTTGCTACAGAGAGTGAGTGTGAGTTAGCAGGCGCGCGCTCTAGGGCTAGATTTACAGTGTGGAGAGTAAGCTTGCATTTTAGTTGGCGCTCTTAGCATTGTGTATTAGTGTTAGTGCGTGTGAACACTTGTTATTTTCGAACGTTAAAACTGTACGCGATTGAATGTCTGCTGTTAGCATTTAACAGAGGCTCAGCGTAGTATTTTAAGCCGCTCTCTGGAGAGCTTTTATGCTGGGCAGCCGCCGCTACTGCTGCTGCATTAGTAGGCCAACCACTTCTCTGTCTCTTTGCTTCTGCAGTGCATTTGTTGATTTTGTTGTTGATTTGTGCCCAGGTAACGTAAAGTTTTCATAATTAACACATGCATGTACATTTACTTTGAAAAGCCATTTTCAAACCGGTTACAAGCTTCATTTTAACTCTTTTTTTTTTTACTTTTTAGGGCGTTAATGTTGTCGTTTGCTTATGTGTGCTTTTTATGTGTGGAATTTTTGAGTGACATTTATTTTTTAACCATATTTGTTATATGTTGTTTGCCCTATAGTCTCGGCATAGTCTCGTGACTTGTATTTTTAATTACTTTCACTGCCTTTCCCAACAACGGGTCAACGGTAATAAGCCCCGCTTACCGCTCACCGCAAATCTAAAGATTATTCTAATTATCTGTGACACGCGACGTCGATTTTGATTATTTTTGTGGTTTGTTGGCTTTTGCGTGTTTAGATGTTTTGGCTTTTGGCCAACACATACAAACACATAAGCCCTTACAAACAATTTTCATAGTTTTACAAATTCTAACAGTGAGAAAATCAATAAATCTCCTCAAATATGAGGAAAGTTTTAACATATGCAAACCACTAGCATTAAAACTTAATTTACATAACATTAGACCAAAGTTACGCACAATATAAAGGTCAAATACGTAAGTGAAAAGGAATTGTGTTAATTGCTGTGCCATAATGATGATCATAAAAGAAACTCGTCTCGTAACCAATACAAAAGGCCGGGCCCAAGCATCAAGTGTTTCGCACTTAATGAACGAGAACAATAGACAAAGCTTATCTCAAAGCATAGCGTAGTGAGTGCTTGTTAAGCTAAGTGAAAGCTCACTGAAATTGCATCCCTGACCCTTTTACTTTCATGAACATTGAGTGGTATGAACGTAAGAAATCACGCGTAAAGAGCACTCAATAAAATGATGTAATAAAGAACAAACGTAAACATAGAAGAAAATTTGGGTCTTCACATTGGGCATGTGAATATTTACACTCAACCAAAAGAGGTGAGAGGAAATTAATAATGTAGCAAATATTAAAAGCTGCAGCTTGAAAGGATTACAATTTCACCTCGCTCTTATTGACATTTTATTCATTTTTTTGTTTTTAAAGTATAACTCATTTTTTTTAAGTGTACATACGCAAGAACTGCCACCAATCGAGTAAACAATGATTTTTCTTGTCTGTTTGATTATGTGGAAAAACGCACAAAATGATTTTTCCCATATTGAATGTGAAGAACGGCAGATGTTCGGCTGGCTTCATACAAATCTGGATCTGGGTCATGCCCCCAAAAAGAAAGTACCGTATTAATTTACATACCATAAGTTCCTTGTGTGGCGTTGATGGATTGCTTAACAAAAGACCCTTCAGAAAGATCTCATCCGTGTCCGAAAGGTCAGCGGAATTGCGATAGGCAGCTGAAAAAAGGGAGAGGAATGAGGGATACTACAAGGTCACTAGCCTATATGATGGACTTAAAAAGCTTAAAGGTTGTCCAATGCGAATAAGTTGAAAGGTAGCATTGCCGTTATGTTAAGCCGCTTACCGTTATCCCTTCTATCATCATCGCCAATTTTGTTGTTGCTGGCCAGCAGCTCAACTTGATCCTGACGCGCCCGACGCGAACGTGCACTCCAACGCACCATGTTGGCGCCACACGAACTTTAGAGTTGAAAGGATTGTGACAAGAGAAAGGAAGACTGACGTCACGCTAAAGGAAGCGCACACACACATACACAACTACGCTGACGTACACTCACACGCACGCACTTGCATGTGTAGCTGGCTGCGCTGCTAATTTTGGCAATGTCTCAACATATGCTCGAAAGTAATTTAAATAATCACTGCTTTTATTTGTTGTTATTGTACACACACACAAACATATATACGAACTGAGCAGCAGCAATTCCGCCACGAAATCACAACAATAAATATAACAACAAGTTGTAAAGACGCGCACAAGCTCAAGAAACGCCAACAGCTAGCTGGGCCAGAGAGCGTTTAACTGAAAAGTCTTTTGTTGCATGCTGCCCGAAAGCTTAGGAAGCTTACCAGCAACAACACCAACAACATAACAGCACAAACGAGTTTTTCACGCGCTCGATAACGATAACGAAGGCGACGATATATCACCAGAAATTCGCTTGTCATTTTAATTCCAAACAGTCTGGCAGCACCGAGCACTGAACAGCAATCGAACAACCCTAGAAATTCTTGCTCGTCACTATAAATCGGTCGCATGCTCACAGAGTTTTCATTGTGTGTGCGTTTAGAGAGCCACATAAGTGATTTCCATAAGGATAATTAGGTTGAAACCACACAATAACACAACAACAGGAAAAGAAAATCAAACAAAATGCCGGACGCAGTGCAGCAAAGCTTTGTGCGCTCTTTCATTGACTACTTAAAGAAGCAAGTAGATGTCATGTCGCCGGATCAAAGTGAAAGCATTGAGGTGGCCATCCAATGCCTGCAGGCCGCTTTTGACGTGGGCGATGAGGAGCCCGAACAGCTAACGGCCACAGAGCAAAGCACTACAGCAGCTGCTTCGGGTACCGGCACAACACCTGGCGGTGATGCAACTTTGGCCGGCACCAGCAGCGGCGTCAGCACCGGCGCCATCAACACAAAGAACATTGACATGTTTGAGCTCTTCCAATCGTTGTACATTGAACGTAATCCAGAGTCATTGGCACTGGCTGAAACCATCAAGAACGAGGGCAATCGCTTGATGAAGGATGGCAAGTTTAATGAGGCACTGTTGCAATACAATCGCGCCATCACCTTTGATCCCAAGAATCCCATCTTCTATTGCAACCGTGCTGCAGCCCACATCCGTCTGGGTGACAACGAGCGCGCCGTGACCGACTGCAAGTCGGCACTTCTCTATAATGTCAACTATAGCAAGGCATATTGTCGTTTGGGCGTCGCCTATTCCAATCTGGGCAAATATAATGAGGCCGAGCATGCATATGCCAAGGCTATTGAACTGGAGCCGGACAATGCTGACTATCGCAATAACTTGGAGGTGGTGCGCAATGCACGTAATCAACCGATGTCACAGCTGAACCCTCTGACCGATGGCCTTAACGCTATGCTCTCCAATCCAACTGTGCGGAATCTGTTTAGCAGCGCCGAGATCGATCTGGAGCAATTGCAAACGATGACACAGAACCCAATGGTCATGAATGCCATTGGACAAATGTTTACAAATATGGGTGGTGCTGGTGGTGCACCCGGAGCAGCTGGTCAACCTGGAGCACCTGGTCAAGCGCCCTTGCCCATGCCAAACGATATGCTGCAATTGTTCCAGAGCTTCGCATCACAGCTGGTTGGTAACAATCAGCAGGGCGGTAACAATGGTGGCGGTGCAAACAATCCAGGTGGACCCCAACAGCCGGGCAATCAGCCACCGCCCAGCATCTAAATCTGATGAACGTTTTGTCGTCAATCACTTTAGTGTTAGCCACCACATTTACGTATATTATAAGTGGACATCAATTTGTTTTAAATGTTTAAATGGCCCTATAATACACATACATATATTTTTATTAATGCTATAAAGAATAAATAAATAAAACTCAGAAAATATTTTCTTGGTGGGGCTATCTCATATTCAATCCAACCAAGGGATCCAAATTCCACTGAAATATAACGCAAGTCGCAACGAAGTTTTTTATTTGTTTCTAGCGAAACCGTTTTATGGTTTGTTTTTTTTTGTTTATTGAAGTTCAAAATTGTTAGATGTTCTCTTGTTACGTTGTACAATTGTTGAAAATATATGTGAACAAATCATAATTAATGATGCGTGTGAATAGAAAAGAATTTGACAAGCTATTTCGTACATGTTGCAAATTGCAATAAGGTTTGTTGTTTTTTTTCAAATAGGGAACTTCATTGTGTGACTGGTTTGATTATTATGATTAAAAGATGAGTTATTGCAAAGTTGTTTAAAAACTATTTTTTTTTTTATGTTTATGATTACATATAGCATTTGGATAGATCGAACGATAAAATTAAGCACAAGAAGAATAAAACAACATACAGTTTTTCGTGATGGCAAAAATAAAAATGTGTCGTGGATATTTTACGTTGTTTTATATCATATTCAATATTATGCTTAATTTTTCAAACGAGTTTCAACTACTCAACAAATGTGTGTTTTTTTTTGGGAAAATTTATATTGAACTTTACTATATATGATGTTGAGATATTTTAAAGACTCTGAAATATAAGAAAAGGTAGACAATTACATGGAAACTTCACTCGATACTTACCCGTTTAAACGGAGCAGCAATAGTACTTCAGCGACGGAACGAAGTTCGTCTGTAGCCAAGTTTTTTTTTTATATTTTGTATACAAGAATAAAATAGTTTTCTTTTTAACGCATGCCGAACGTTGATCGAGATCTTTATAATCTCTAATTTAGTAATTCTTTCTTTTGTGTGTTGTTTAACGACTAGGAGACAGCGAACTTGAGAAAGTTGTGTAAAATTGTTGGTTGGTTGCATCTAATATCTGTTGTAGCGTCGATTCCTAAAGTTTCCACCGCCGCCTCCTCCACGTTGCCGGTTGCGATTGTTGTTGTTGTTATTGCCATAATTGGAATTTACCTTGCCAGAATATTTGCCCGAGGGTGGCGAATAGAATTTCTGTTCATTGGATGGCCGCGATTTCTTATCCTGTTGCTCCTGCTGCTCCTCCTTACCATTTGCGGTTTTCTTGTCAAATGTGATGGGGACATGTCTCTTGCCCAGCTTGATCTAAAAACAATTACATACATTAATATCCGAATAAACTTAATGATTTCAGTATAAATTCTTACGTTTTTGGGCACAATCCAAGAAAGCACAATGTCATGCTTAAATATTGGTGGTGAATGAAATAGATCTCGTATCAATATATTGATATTTGATGTTGTCTTCAGTGCCGTCTGCTTCAATTGATTCTCCTCAGATTTCAATTCCTCGGCGGACTTGCCCTTAAGTGCCTCTTCTAGCTTCTTTATATAACTGAGTATGATATATATACAGTGTTAGTTTTAGATCTTTGCATATTGACATCTTTCTTTAACTTACCCCTGTGTACCGCGAGCTAGATATTGTAATCTAGCACGAAAGTCTTTTAGTTTTTCAGCATCCTCAACAAATGTTAAATTGCTGGGATGTTTCTTGCCCAGCGTGTGCAATCCATATAGCAAACATTCAGCATGTGAGAACTGGAATGAGGGTGGCGAATCGACCACTTCTTCCTCGCTTAGCTTTGGCAATGGCATGTACTCCTATAATAAAACATATAAGATATTTATTTATAAGTTATTGGACATTTAAGTTATAAGCCAAAATACTTACCAATAGCACATTGTATACTGCATTGATGCGTTCATTTGCATTTTCTAGCTTATCTGTATTGGTTATCATTTCGGCAAATACTTTAAGCAGCCGCAACTGTATTTGATCTTGTGAAACTGCTGTGGCAATCAAATTCCATGTATTAATTGGCAACAGTTTATCGCAAACATACACAACAAATTGTGTTGATTTGATGGTTTTCTATAATAAAAAAGAGAGAGTCAGAGATTGCTTATCAAATGTTCTGGCATTAGCATACCGAAAAGTATGGAGCCGCTGCTGTGGCACATTGTATAAAGCGTTCCACAATCTCATCGTCGACAGCTATGTTATCCGTATCGATACTATTTAGCTCGGCCTGTTCTGTGGCCAGCTTGACGAGTTCTGCATGTCCGGTTATTGTGCTACCCAGCTTGGTGGCACCCAAAATAGTCATACATAAATGAAATTCATCGGCTGTCACATCCTGCAATGCCTTCTTTACTTCCTCAACTATGTAATCCTCGATTTCCTTGGTTATGATATTTGGGCCCATTGTCAACAGTTTGGTTGCAATGAACTTGAAGCAACGCTCACGCGTTGTCTCATCGCCCGTGGATATTTGTTGGAATAAACCAGCTACCGCGCTCTTTGTATCTAATTTAATGATGCTTAGCAATGAGTTATTGACTTGTTGCAACTCGGTTGCATCGTCCAATATCAACAGCTGAGCGAGAGTGTCGCCCACGCGTACAGTTGCCTCTGCATTGCCCTGGCATAGTTTCGGCAAATCTTTGATGGCTTGACGACGTATCTAAAATGGTGGGATTATTAAGTTATTATGAATATTATAATATATTTAAATAAAACGAGTGGAAGTTGTGCTTTCACTTGTCTGCACTACAAATATGTTTTCTATTTGTTTAACGCACCTGTGTATCATCATCTTCGCATAAGTCAAACTGTGCATCAATAGCGGTATCTGATAGTTCCGGAAAGTGCTTGAAAAAGTTGGCAATAAATTGAGATGCCAAGCGCTTCTCCTTCGATGTGCCTTTTACGGCCTGCAATATTTCTTTGTATTCCGCAACATGCTGAAAATAATTTAAAAGGAAACATACTATAATATTTTCATATTATAAATTTTCTTGACCGGCGCCGGCGCGTTAGATTTGCATGCATGCATGCATACATGTCAATTCACACACACGCACACACACAAACATTTCGCTAGTACCGTTCATTTGGACGCGTTTTTTTAATGGCGGCTTACCTCAGTTATTTTATCACCCGCCTCGGATAATATCTCATAGCATTTATAAAGTCGCTCAATGGTATCCATTGTGGTTGCCTATTTATATAATTTTAAAATACTAATAATTACTTTGACAGTCACTTTTACACAACTAAGCGTTCTCCACAATTTTTTCTCAAACAAAATGGTGTGGTCTAGTCAGTGATGTCACTTCTACCTAGCGAGCTGTCAAATACACATCGCATGTGCGATTGACTATCGTTTATAAGTATCGATAAAGAGTTAATTTAAAATACTTTATTTTTTAGCTTTTCAGTTGCAGTTACAAACATAATTATGTGATTGCCTTTAAGGCCTGCTCAAAGTAATCCACCATCATTGGATATATCTCATCGTATTGTTGTATGTTCTTGCGTCTGGCATTATCACGATATCTCTGCAATGCGCCCGAAATTAACTCCAGCTTTTCACGCTCTGCTGTGTGCCCATCAAGCCATTCGATCAAACGCTCATTTGACCAATTTGCACAAGTATGCGGTGACTGCAGCTCCGCACCAGCATGACCAAATAGAAGCAACAACACTATATAACTAGGCACCAAGGAATCGGCGCCAACCGTCTGCTTTATCAGCTCCTGCGGACTTTGTACCACCAGCAGTGACATAGCACGCAATAAACGCGACGGCTTACCCAGCTCCGAAA
This sequence comes from Scaptomyza tumidula, assembly GCA_035044465.1. Lineage (NCBI taxonomy): Eukaryota > Metazoa > Arthropoda > Insecta > Diptera > Drosophilidae > Scaptomyza > Scaptomyza tumidula. The sequence goes on from JAWNNW010000050.1 coordinate 1,382,408, forward strand.
AATTGGGACACAGTGACTTAAGCGCCTGTTCCATGTGCTGGCAATCCTGCTTTAAACGCTGCCTGCCAGCTCCACTCAAGGGCCGCAAAATGCACATATTGTGTATGAAGAGCTCAATGCAGCGCTTGGCCAACTCCTGGCCACACTTGCCGGTCATCTCCTTATCATCAAATAGCTCAATATGATGCGACCAGGAACGACTAACAAACTCCTGCAGTTCCTTCATATACATAGATGGTCCCGATGTTGATAGTCTATCAGTATTTAAGCCAGGCTCACGATGCATGCTCAAAATGATAATGTTTATAGCTGTGATAACTGACTCCATAATCTGTTGTAGAATGGTGCCAATTAGCAGATCTGCCTGCTCAAGGGAGCGCGCAATATTTCCACGTGCTGCTCCAGGCGTCTTCTCGAATTGCACCTGAAGATCACTTAACATGCGACGCACTGAATCCTTGTAGTAGTACAGCACATTGGCCAGCTGCGTATTTTGTTGCTGTTGTAGATTGGGCAAATCGACGACTTGTTTGGAATCGGCACCCAGCTTAATTTGTGCCTCCAGCTTGGTGCACAACTCCTTGCCGCAGGCAATGAAAACACTTGCAATCGAGTTACTCAGACGGCTATCAATAAGAGCGGCACTTAGCTCCGTGGATGCGACACGTATAAAGTTGTCCACAGTCTCATTGCCGGGCAGATCAATGCCCGCCAAGCAAGCCTTCAAGTTGGCAGCACACTTGCTCACATAGCCCACCTCGAGGGGTGCAAAGAGTTCGTTATCAAATTGAAATTCATTATTGAGACGCTGTTCCAAGCCCCGTGCCGAGGTTAAGAGCTTTGAGAGTCCCTCCTGCAGCGTCTGGTTAACATGCTGCGAGCACTCGTCAAAGGATTTGCGAAGCAGCTGTTGTACTCTCTGCCAGAAGCGCTGTGGAATGCATTGATCGGATGACTCTGATGTATAGCCAAACTGATTTATCTGCTCGAGAGCCGTTTTCAACAGCTTGATCTGGGTGCAGCTCTCATAGAGCTCATCGTAGAGTAGCCAATGCAATGATTTCCAAAACTTGGCACGAAAATTTTGTGTTGTTGTTAATTGCGGCGCCTTGCCAGGTCCGCGGGCCACACCCGACTTGCCGGAGCCATTGCCGCCATGTGTTGGCGAACGCATTGAATCGGCTTTATTAAGCACGGATATATCGGTGCCAGCAAAGCATTCCTTAAGCGATTGCTCCATGTCAGCTATGAACGTGGCCAGCAGATTCTCCAACGATTTCTCCAGTGTATTAAAATTCATAAAAATCTACAAAAAATACGAAAACTTAGTGGAAGATTGGAAGATAGTGGAACTGTAATCATTTACCTTAAGTGCATTGACCACCTGGGTTTGATTGCGCTCCTGCAGCCCGGTGACCAACTGCATCTGGGTTAGATTGCGTATTTTTTGCCTGGAGCTGATGACATAGGCACGCTCCGCCTGTACAAACTCAATATCTTTCAGCTCCTTATCCTCTATAAGCTGACCCAGTTCGAAATGTAACTCGGCTTGTCGCAGCACATCCTTGGTATTCTTTAGCTTGGCCGTCAGGGTAAGCAATGTGCCGGCAGAGCGCAGCAGATGTGACACTTCATGCAGGCGTCCCAGTACTTGCGTCTGGTTCTCTACCAATTGATATTGGGTATCAACTTGGCCCTTGAGCCGATGCCCCGTGGCACGAACTCGCTGCACATCCTCCGCAAGCGAATTGAGTGCGGCATCGAAGCGTCCCGCATGAGTTGCCTGCTGCAGCAATGCACCATGCTTGTCGCGCACCTGTTGATGCAGCTCCTCGGTGGTGCTCTGCAAGCGTTTTGATAGTTCTTGGATTTGTACACCAATTGTCAGGTGAGACATTCCAGACGTGTAGTCGTCATCAGCTGCGTCGGCTTCGGATGTGGATTTACCCTTGCTGCCATTGGGTACACTGGCAGCCAGCATTGTGGATACCCTTTTATGTAATGATTTTAGATAATAAAATCAATTATTTAAACATCTTTTAAGCGAATCACAAAAAAAAAAACAACACGTACATTGCCAACTATCTAGAACTCAACTTGGTATTTATCCGAAGTCAAAGTTGTTGGTATTTTTTCAGCCATCCGGTATAATTAGTGTATTTTAAAGTGTTTGTTTTGTTTCTGCTGATGCACAAGAAAAACAACTGTGGTATTGTTTTATCATATTATTGCAAGCAGTGACATGTCCGACGATATAAAGAAGTACTTTAATGGCCTGCTGCACAAGTGCGTGTCGTTTACAGTTAAAATGGCATTCACACAAAACACATACATTTTTGCTAATTGGAAATGCATTTTTGCAGGGTCAGCGGCCTCTACGTCATACAGATAACGGATCGCGATGGTGTGCCACTCCTACGCGTTAGCCAAAACCAGGAGAAGAATGTGGATTTTGCGCTAATGCCATCGTTTATACCCACATTTACGACGGCCTGTGATCAGGCCAGTAAACTGGGTCTGGGTCGCAACAAAACAATAATATCAATGTATTCCAACTATCAGGTGCGTGTTAATCTACTTTGTAATAACGGAACTAATACAGTTGTAATACTTTCCATCTCTTTCGTTCTGCAGGTTGTACAAATGAACAAATTACCGTTAATACTAACATTCGTTGGCGCTGAGGATTGCAATACGGGTCACATTTTAGCGCTGGAACATCAGGTGGATGGCTACTTGGAGGATATCAAATTGGCTGTTACTGAGCCATAAAATTGATTACAATGAGAGTTTTTGCAAGAAATACGAATGTATGTAGTATGTTGTATATTTAATAAAAAATGAAACTTTTAACTTGGCTTAAATGCAAATGCTGAATTAATATTTGTCTACGACTGATTCGAAACGAGCGCCACCTATGGGGAATGATTAGCAAATCACTTTACAATACATTTCAATAAATCTCTTCTCCTTGTTTCTTTAAAATTCTAAAATACATTCCATCTTACAAACGCTGTGCCTTTTTTGTCTACATTTTAAAGCTATGATACGTTTCAAAGTTCGTCGTGTTGCGCGGATGCAATGAAGGCGTCGCTATCGCAGGCAGCTGGAGTCTCAAAATCATAACTATATTCACAACGATTCGGTTCGCTAACTGATGTTATTCTCGGCTCGACGGCACAACGAATGTTCACGATAGCCGAACGTTGTGGTCCGTTCCAACAGGCGGCACCCTGTGCATACTTTTGTCTACTATATTTGTTTTCACCCTCGCCAAACCATTGATCCCAACGACCCAAAGTGGTTTCAGAACCACCATTTTTGGGCTTCTGGGCAGCACGATCGAACGGACACAGCGAGTAGACATATTCACGATCCTCGAATGTGTAGCATTCGCCATCGAGCACCGCCCACTCTTCGTTCTGGCCATAATCCTTGCCCTCTTGCTCATCAATCTCCTTCTCCTCGTTCTCAATCTCACGGATTTGACGTTCCACCTCCTCGAATGCCTGACGTGCCTCATTCGCCTGGTCAATCAGACGTTGTGTCTCTGGATCATAGATGGGCGCTGTTGTTGTCGTCTCCACTTCGGGTATCGCCTCACCCAAGCCCACATCGGGCTCATCATCATCATACTGATCCTCTTCATCTTCCTCATCCTCCTCGTGCGACTCAGCTGCACCAGCCACATCCATATCCGCTTGTTCTGCAACTATAAAATGGTTGTTATATGATTTTGATTGTTGTTCATCATGGCTTGTTTACCTTCAACTGCTTCCTGTGGTGGAAGAGCTTCACTGCCCTCCACTTTTTCCGTTTGTACCGGTTTAGTCTCTACTGGTGGCTGGAACAGTCCCTCGGCTAGCATTTTCAGTGGCTTAATCCTTGGCCAGGCTAATGTGACAAAGGCATCCAGATCGACTCGTTCCCGTTCATCTAGGAAGAATCTTGCCTCCTCAACGGTGACCACACCATTTCGATCCCTATCCAGATTCATATCGACCATCAGTTCAGTGACCTCGACAAAGCCATCCTGGTTGGTATCGTATCGCACAAAATTTAAGCTGGCCTCTTGACGCATCTGCTGTGGCTCTTCTTCAGCTTGTGCTGTATTGGCATCCAGTTCACGTTGCTGCTCCTTGAAAGCCTCCTCGGCTTCGGATGCCAGAGCCTCAGCAATAATCTTAAGCTGCTCCTTCTCTGCTTTAAGCGATTCCTGCTCCTTAATGCGCGATTGCAGTTGAGAGCGACGCGCCGCACGATCCGCCTTCATTTGCTTGCCGCGATTCATCATCTCTTGGCGCTTCTCTGCGCCCCGCTTGTGTAGTTCTGCCTCGTTGCGACGCTGGATGGCTGCCGCGGCGCCCAGTTCCATGCAGGTGTTAGTGCAACCCGAAGCGGGCAGCTCATCACTGCCATCACAACAATCACAGACGCCATCCCGCACTTGAGAACTGGGTATCTCAACCGGCTGGTGGCCCTTGTTAATGCAATGGAACTGCATATTTGGGCAAGCAGCGGTGCCAGGCTCATCACTGCCATCGCCGCAATCACAGTAATCATCATTGATGTGTGTAAATGGTATCGTTTTTCCACCATCCAAACAGGTCCATTTGCCATCCGATCGCGGCTGATAAAGCGCTGCCTTTGCTAGTGAGACGCCGCTTGGACGTGGTACATCGCCGCATTGAACCACGACTAAGGCATATGCTAATAAAGCTAATAGTATTAATTGTGAATGTATCGAGTGCATTTTATATTTTGATGTCACCGCACAATGACAATGAATTACGTGGAAATTTCACTCTTGTAAATGCCGGTCAGCGGATAACTGTGTGGCATTTACGATAAGAATTAAAATACCAACTATTGGTACAAAAATACTGCATCTATGTACGATGGTTCACACACGATACGATTGGTTACCAGAAGATAAAACAGCTGATGCAATAGTTTTTGCATGAGAATATTATAAATACACAATATGTGCACTTTTTGGGAACGAGGCATTTAGATAAATCCAATATCAAGCACCAGTTGCATGCATATGTTCGGACGACAGGTGTATGGGGTAGCGCCAGATGTCATTTTGACACACGTTGGCAGCTCTAACAAATCAGCTGCCGGTTTGTTATTTAACTCCGCAGGTCGTGATAAAATACAAAACAAGTGATATATTATGGGTTTCCTGACTCAAGTTTGGGCGAAGGCATCAGCGACAACGGACACAGTGCCACCGCCAGTCGTGCTGCCGGATGCCAAGCCCGTGGCGGATACAAAAGCAACGGAAGACAGCCCGACAAGCAAAGAGCCAAAGGAATGGGGTTATGATCTTTATCCGGAGCGTCGTGGAGAGGCCTACAAGACGAAATGGTCACGCATCCTGTTTGGCATGGAAGGCAAGGAGAACATCGATCGCTACAAATGCGAACAAAATGTCTATTGGTGTGTGAAAAATGGCCCGCTAGTCAAATTAATGATGGGTGCACTGCGCAGTTCCGGTTGTCCCTTAGATCTTCGCCGGCATATCTCGTGCGAGGTGTGCGATCCCTCTGTTACTGGCGGTTACGATCCCGTGCTTAATCAGATTGTCGTCTGCCAGAACATGGCCACAAATAAGAGTATGGTGCATGGCGTTTTAACTCATGAAATGATTCACATGTTTGATTATTGCAAAAATGATTTGGACTTTCGTAATGTGGATCATTTGGCATGCACTGAAATCCGTGCTGCCAATCTGGCGCATTGTTCCTTCCTCAGCGCCATGATGCAGGGCGATGCATCACCATTTAATGTCAAGGAAGCGCATCAGGTGGGTGGTCAAATCAAGACCTTTGCCTATATTCTAATCACCTTCTTTATCCTTGCAGAACTGTGTTAAGTCTAAAGCACTTGCTTCTGTGCTAGCTGTACGTAATATTAGTCACGAAGAAGCTGTTGCCGCCGTGGAGCGTGTCTTTCCCAAGTGCTATGCGGATCTGGAACCCATTGGCCGAAGGATACGCCGCAATTCAACGGACCAGCAAAAGGCATTCATGGAAGCGCCCAGTTACGGCTACGATGTGTATTAACAAAGGTTGTTACACTTATTTGAAGCAAAAAAAAAAAATTCAATAAAATTTATTTTTAAGAATTGAGTTAATAACCAAATATTGCAATGCGTTATTAAACATTAAATTTGTTATATAATGTCTATAAATTAAATTAATTTCAAACATTGATCACAACACTAATTCAAGGTTAAGCACAACAATTTTTTTTGCCTTATATGAGGCCAGTGCCTTTAGGCCCAAGCTTTAGTAATCGTTTATATAGCGAGGAAATACCATGGAGGATTGTGAGTTTATTGGTATAATATTGGAAATTATAGGCGATATGTTGTTTGGATGTGAGTATTATATAAATTAACTTTAATGTTTATGATACTTTTAAGCTATATTCTTTTTTTTAGCTAACTCTGATTCCGATTCGGTGGAAGAAGACTACGATTAGGAAAACTTTCATTTAACATTCATGCATAACGGCAAATAAAATAAAAATCATAAGACAGCTATAAAAACCCGTAAAAACCAAAACGATATCGGCAAGGTAAAAATATGGATTGCTGCGCTATAATCGAAGTATTATGGGGGTTTATAAACGATCTTTTTTTCTCGGAAACCTGTAAGTTATAAAATACAAATTCTACAAGATTATATAAACCCTAAGCCTTCTTTTAGCGGATAAGGATTACTTTGGCAGTTATTATGATGATTATTAATATTAAATACGACATGGATGCAATTTATTAATAAATATGTTTTGAACATTTTCAAAGGCATTTCCATTAGCATGCAATTGACCTATTTTGTTAATAATATAAACCCAAATCGATTAGACTTTAAACTTTTGCATTTGGGCTCATTATTATTATGGCTCATTAAATAGTGAACTGGCGTGTTAGACAAAAAAAAAAAATATGGCCAAAACGAAAGTCATTTAGTTACAGAACGTTAGGCACAACAGTCAATAAATATGTTTTTGGATTTATTGGGTGGCATTTTTGACTTTATAATCGGTTTAATATTTCCCAGTAAGTTGAATAGTGTGTTCGTATCGAAATCAAATCAATAAGGATATAATTTTTAAATAGGTTCCGATGGCGATGATGAACCGGATTCTTCTGAAGTGGAAACAACAACTTGATGTTCAAAGTTCAATTCGTTTTTAATGTTTCAAATTTATTCATGAAAGATTGGTTTTTTTTTAAAAATATATATATGCATAATATACTAGTTGGGAATATGTAACTTACATTGCTCTTTTACTATTCCAGATAAGTAAAAGAAAGCCAATAAAAATGGATTATATACAGTGTGTGTTTGAGAGAGAGAGGAATATTCAACATTTGCACAATGTTGTATTAAAATAGTTTATAGAGCTTTTTGAGTTCCTGCTTTTTCCACTTGGACAACTCATCAAACTCATAAAAGGACATTTTAAAAACGGCAACAAAATCATCATGTGTGAGGTGTACCTAAAATAAACAGGGTAAGAATTGGCTAGATAATATTTGTTGTTTCAAACGAACCTCACGCCTCAACGGATTGATTTCCGGCGGCAGCATATCCATTTCTTGGACCAACACCGACAATGGATACTTTTTGTGACCATCGAAATCCTTTTGGCTATTGTTAAGCATTAGTGCACAGTCCTGCTTTAGACAATTGCTGGGCGCCTCACAGCCCAATTCCTGACGCAGTCGCTCATAGGTCACAAAATTCTATAAAAGTTTGAAGTTGATTAAATCGACAAAGCGAATTGAAAGGTATATCGCAGCCATACCTTGCTCTGCTCATGGTCCCACGTCTCGAAGAAGCCCTTGAAGACATTGGGCTCTTCATATTGACGCACCACAGCCAAAGCGGTTGCTGAGCGTCGACCAAATGGTGCATTCTGCACATAACACTGTGCAATCGCTGTATATTTGTTACGCTCCTGACTCTTTGCCTTTGAGCCTAGCCAGACATACGCCAAAGTGCCCGTATCGAGAACGTATGTGCAATCTGCACAGAGATCGTGCTGCTCAAAGCCCAAGATCTCCTCGCAACGTAGTAGCGATTGCTGCCACCAAACGAGAAAGAGTTGAACAGGCGGACGTGGCTTCGAGGGCACCGTCGTGTTTAAATAACAATTGTTACTCAATGTGGGTGAAATGTTGCCATTGCCACCGTTGCTGCTACCATTGCACATACTGCCAGCACCACTGCTGCTGCTGCTCGTTGTGCTGCTTGCCGACGATTGACCATTGATGACGAGCGTTTGGTTGAAGTACATGGCAACTGATTGCCAAAACTCTTTGCTCTCCTTGCCCTCCAACATTAGGGAACTTTCGCCGAGCAAAGCACCGACTGCTTTGGCCATTTCTCTGGCATCTCCGGTGCTGCTCTGACCACACCAAACCCACACATGATTCGTCTTGATGGCATAGCAATCTTTGGAGCTTATCGATGACAATGAATGCTCCTCAACGGCCTTGCTATTGTAGCTAGCATCACCATACACTTTCAACAGAAATGTCTCCAGCATTATGTTCGTCTTGAAATCCCATTTCATATTATTATTCGAATGCAACAACTCGCTACGCTGCCCACGCATAATGATCAGTTTGCCCTCGAACAATTGCAAGAAATGCGGCGTCTCATCGAACTCGTACAGCTGCACAAACATGCTCGCTCCGTTAAGATCTTCAAAACTGGTCATGGCAAAGCGATCGGCTTTTGCTATTGTCTCTGCTGATGCCTCCGATCCGTTCCATTGATAGATTATGTTCTGTACGCCCACAGATTCCAAATCAGCGGGCACAACGGTAGCGCACTTTAATAAAGAATATAAATGAGTATTTACCCCTATAGACAATCCAAATGAATCTCACCTGTACAGTGTACTTGACCACATAGGAGGCATTGGTGGTGAAGACGACAACTTTGCTCAAGGGCAACTCATTCATTTGGTCATCGCAGATGCGATAGATTACTCGTTCTCCACGTCCATCGTCCACCAGTTGTGTATCGGCTGCCATTTTGGGACGTTCACAGAGCAACACGGCATCCAATTTGCCAAATTTGGTGGACACCGGTTTGTGGCCACGTGAATTATCCTGCCAAATGTTGAGCCAATTGCCAAAGAGACGCTTAAACTCGACGGGCTCATGGCCCTCCAAGACGCGCACAACCAAAGTGCTATTCGGATACTTCTTCTTCTTGACAAAGGCACGTCCATTGCCCATGGCGGTGAGAGCATCCGCTTGAGTTGCCTGCGCACCCACCCACAGCCAAATGCTCTGTCCATAGTTGTCCAACAAATAGACGCCATGGGCATCACTTAAATCATCCTTGCCGGGCATGCCCACATCCAGCTGATCGAGATGCAGACGACTACGTTGATTGCATTTGTAAATGCGAAACTTGTTGCTGCCATTGGAGCCAACATCACTGCTGCTGTCCTTATTGTTGCACTCGTAATCGTTGCCCAACTTGGTAGCATGATAGACAATACGCGACTGTAAGGGTAGCACACTGTTCCACAGTTTCTTTTGATCGGCATTCATGGACTGTTCGTAGCCATCATCAATGATACAATACGGTTTATTCTGACGATGCCTTTGCACCCATAATAGAGCGCAACGTCGCTCGATCGATGCACTCGAACGTCCGACCCAGACAAATGTTATTGCATCCATAAGCAGCACCATTATATAATCCGAATTGAAGTGCGTCCAATCAATGTTGGCCAGCTCAACGGCACGCAACCATTTGCGACCATACAGCTGAAATAAACGCGTCGTTTGCGGCGTATTAACCAAAGCGCCAGACAAAACACTGCAAAAAGGTAGAAGAAGGTTTTAATATGTGAATAAAATACTATATATATTGAATTCAAACTTACTCATAGCCATTCTTAAAGTAGGATAGAAAGCGTGCACTCTCATGATTCTGTGATTCACGATAAATGGATGCCACATTGCCCAGATAAGTGTCCAATTCCTGGATCTTGTGTACAACATTCGAACGATTCTGTTCGGTGACATTGCTGCCCAGCCAATAATGAATATAACGTATCAAGGGTACATTTGCCTTTTGTTCACGTGTCTATTAGAACGAAGAGATGGCGATTAGTTGGAGTTTAAGTGGAGAGTTTTGAGTTGAACTTACAATAGTATCATGATTGGCATAATGTCCGACTAAATTGGATGCATAGATGATGTAAGCACAGTTGTCATAGAAGGTGCCATATTGTGTACGAGCGACTGCCTCCAAGCGATCCTCATCGATTTTCCATATAGCAAAACAAATCGCTTGCTTGGGCAACTTACGAAATGTGGCATCCACCTTCAGGTCGGGTATTGTGTCGGGACGTATCTCCTGTAAAGTAAATAACACACATTAATGATCTTTTCATGTTCTCCACACCATTTACATTCAATAACGAAACGATCAACTTTCGAAGCTACAATTTCCCACAACACTTAAATGCTGTAATTAATGGCGCCATGTTTGACATGTTACAAGTGAACCAAACCACCTTTCAAATGGTTTCACAATTATAATTTCATCAATGTGACAAAGACGCCTTTTGTCTCTCTTTGCGAAGGATGTTTCAAAAGCTTGGGTGTTGCACTCCAAAAATTTAAGTAAACATACACAGAAAAACCCGTATTTTGTTATTTGACGCTCTGCATTTGGCTTTTCCCGAATGCGATAGCAAATGAGAGTGAAAACTATACCAGAGTGACGGGCCAACTAGCCAGTTTTTATTTTTGTGTGTTTGATTTTTATTGAACATAAGTTTTCTTATTTATTTATGGAACGATGAATGCTGCATGCTGCATGCTGACCACACAGTGTTGGACGACGTTGTGGAAAGTGTTCAAGTGTGCCGCTAGTCTATGAACGATTAACGGATGAACGGTGCAGCAGCAGCAGCAGAGGCTTCTTCGGGGCATTGCATTTGTTGAAAATGAGAAATGAATTGCATTAGCAAATCTGATCTTTCGTCTGATTGTTTTGATATTCAGTTAATTAATAAACGTGTCTTTGACTTCGACTGCATAATAATTATCTCTTCTCTCTCTCTCTTTCTCTATACACATATTTTCCATTGACATTTTCATTTGTTTTGTATTGTGTTTTGTGTGTGCAGTGACCAAAAAACAAGTTCATGCTACGTTGGGTTTGACTTTTCGATGTTGTTACTGTTGGATGTTGGGTTGAGGGTGATGCCATCGAGCCATATCCCCAATGACATATCATACGAAATCAGCGCAAACAAACAATAATAATTATAAAAATGAATGAATGTCTTTATGCGCCCCGTGTCTCAAATTGCATGAAAAACATTTTAATTATTGTCTGCAAATGGCATCTAAAATAACTTGAATTGGTCGTTCATTGCTTTGGTTGAGTTTGCTCTCTTTAACTGATAAAAAAGTTGATGCTGCTACTGCTATTTGTTGTTGTTGTTGTTGTTGATGGTGACAACGATTGATGTGTTGACAGTCGAAACTACATTTGTTATAGCTCTTCAAAAAAAAAATAGTCTAAATAAAAAGCTGACACATTTGTATGCTCCCAAACGCTAAATGATGACTTCGTCGTTGACGTTGTTAAAAACTTTCACAACAATTTGGTTTCTTCATATATATTTTTTTTTTGTTTCGAGCAATTAGCGTTCATGTCTGTTATATAGCCTGCAGAAATGTTCTTACCAAAAGAATCTTTCTTTTTTTTGGCACAACTAAAGAAATCTTTAAGAAAATTGTATTTGGAATATTTTTGCTGAAGATAAACAATGAAATACTAACTAAAGAAGTTATTATTTCAATCAAAGATCTAGAAGAACTTTTAAGAATATTTCCCCATTTAAACATTTTTCACGCTATGCTCGTTTAATTTGCCTATCTTTCGCATGTCAGTCAAACCAAAAGCAAAAAATGTTTATCTAAGTCCTTTAATAAAAGTGATAATATAATGAAATGCTTTCAATGAGCACGCAACATGAAACGCACGCGAATTAAAGTTAAGTGTTTTGTTAATTAGTTTAAGAAACAAACCACAAAAAAACACTTATGAGATTAAAAATAAATCTGAGCACATGAATAAACGCGAAACTTAAAAAGTACAAAGAGAACGAAAAGTATGGTATAACTTTGGGGACATTGGGAACATAACTCATTAAGGTTGTCATAAGAACAGAAAAAAAATGTATATAAAGATCTTTAGAAGAATAAAAATCAAGTATCAATCATCTTGTTGAAAGCATTACTTAAGAAATATTTTCCTTTACACATAATATTTAATCTTTTTAGAGTTCTTAAAAAATCTTTAAAATTAACCAAAATTCATTAAGCTTAAGCGCTTAACCTAATTCTTTCAGCTTCAAGCTGCCCGCAATTAACACAAAATCTATGCTAAATGCTGTTCAAATAAACAAACAAAATATTGAAAATTCAATACTCATAATAACAAATAGCAACAACTTTTGATTAGCGCTGGAAACAAGACAAAAATCAAGTTGACAGGAGATAAAAATATGCAAGTTTATAGCAAAGGGGATGAAGATATATAAGTAAATACCGTTTCTCTTGGTGACAAAGTTAACTCCATGTTGACAATGGCAAAGACAGCAAGTGGCAAGTTGCAGGTTGCAAGTGGCAGCTTCTCTTTTGACACTTAGACAAGATGAAGTAAAAGATACGTTGCAAAGCGAAGCAGGTTGCAAACGTAGCCTTGAACTAGTTTTTGTTGTTTTCGTTGTTGTTGCCGGCCTGCAACTCTCAAGCACACAAAGTGAAAATCCTTTTCCCCTAAAAATCACTAAAAACGAAAACTAGACAACAGCAAAAAAAAATAAACGAAATTTAGCGCGCGAACAACTTCGTCTTCGTCTTCTTCGAGTTCTTCGTCTATTGCGGTTTTTATTAGTTGTTGTTGTTGTTGTGTTCACAAGAGAATTTGTTTATGTGTGTGTTACGTTTGTTTTGATATGTAAAATAAATTGAAATGTAATCCAAAGTAAAAGTGAAGAAAATTATAATGTTGATTAGAAGGCAAAGGCCTCATACACACACACACACACACACGCAAAACGAATTCAACAGCCGTTGTTGTTGGCCTTTCTCACAATCTCTTGGACCACCGTTAGCCAAGTTAATACACACACACAGCGAAGAGTAGAAGCGAAAGATTTGCGAAAGAAGAAAATATTTTGTTAGCTCCCGTTTGTTTGTTCCGTTGCGTTGCTGCGTTTGTTGTTATATGGCAGAAAGCCAAATGTAGACTGGTCCAATCGACTGCGATGCCACCAAGTTTATGGCCAAAGAGACAAAGAGCTTAGCCAACTAACAACAACAACAACAACAACTGCGAAGCGAGCGGCGCATTTGTGACTCACACACACAGAAGACCCGACTCACGACGAAGACGACGACGACGATTTTGAGTCGTGTAATATGAATGAAATTATCAGTTAGATGTTCGTTTGTGTTTGTTCGTTTGTATCTTTGCTCTTTGGCGAGTAAAGTGAGAAAATGCAGAAAGCGCAGCAATAAGTTTTTTTTCTTTTCTTTTCTTGCTTGCGGTTTTTGCAGCAAAGAGGTTATTGGTTGGGTCTTGGCCAAAAGCCAACGGCATAATCAACACCATCATGCTGCATCCACGATATATGTTATATATATGTTGTTTATGAACTTATCGTAAGTAAGAAATGCTAGAAAAGGGATAGTTATTCTGTTCTGTCATTACCCTCTATAAGTCGTTTAGTCAATTGTCTAGAACTAACTTAAGAAGAGTATTCGTGTTATGTTGTTGTTTATGCCTTAAGTGATTTTTACCTTAGAAAGGTATTTTTAATGAGAACTTTTTCTTATAGCGATTCCTTGAACCTTGTAAATCATAGGATATAGAACACATTTCTAAATGACACATTTTCAAAGTATTCTTGTAGAATTGTAAGTAAAGATCTTGGATCTCAAAAGAAGTTGTGAATAAATAAAGCAACTAGCATGGTAATATATGATCTTAAGGAAAATCCAACATTTTTTCGTACTTTAAAAGAAAAAATAGTTTTATAAGACAATAATGGTAAAAATTGTTAACAAAATATAGGTCAAAAGTATTTTTAAACAAAACATGAAGTTAAAATACTTCAATATTATCGTAGAACTGATTAATCCTTAAAAAATAGAAAGACACTTATAGAAAGAACGTAAAGCTGAGATATTAATAAAGAATTTTGCAAAGAAAGAAGCAATGTACATGAAAAAATGTGAATTTAGAACTAAGATTGGGAAAATAACCCATCTTTAGAAATATTTTATGAACAAAAGATCAAAAACATCGAAAAATGTGAATTTAAAGCTTAGAATGCAAAACTGTTCCATCTTTTGATATATTTTATAAGCAAAAGATCAAGAAACAAAACTTTCAACTTTCCAAGTCAAGTCAAAACGTATCTAATGAGTGTACAAGCTAGTCGTGTCAGTTTCAAGCGACTTGTTTAACATGCATATTAGACACTTGCTGCATTGACATTTTCCATATGCAATCATGCATACAACAGAAACATAGAGAAAGGAAGAAGAGTTTAACATAAGATGCACATATATATATGTATATGTATATAGTTGGTTTGAGTATCGGATTTCCCTTGCATGGTTTGTCAATTGTTTTGCATCGTTGATCATTTTACTTTTATGAGCTATGAACTAATCATTAACAGACGGCCAATGCAGAAACAATTGCCAAGCTTAACTTAACTTAACTCTTTCTTTCTTTTCGTGCCTTTCTATCCTTGAGTTTCGGATGTTTCAATTGTGGAAAGTTAGCGAACTTATGATTTGTTTAGCAATCTTTGTTGCAATGCAATTAAGCTTAAATGTTCGTAATCGCTTTTTAGTTTGTGTCCCTTGGGCTTGAACTAAGTATCTTAAATGAAACTCCCAAAGATTAACTCCCCTTATTAACAAAGACTGTTTAGCCAACTGCAAGTTCAATCAACCATTGAGGTTAAGGCGTGAACTGAAAACTAAACAAGAAAAATGAAAGCATATTGGAAAAATGCAAAGCATTTGCATTTGTTTTTCTTTGCTTTGCGCCATTGGAAATGTGCGATTTTTAGCAACCAACAAATATGATGAAAAATGTAATTTACGTTTTTTTATGGTAATTACACGTCACGTCACAAGAAAAGCCAAAACAATTGACTTTTCCTTTTCAAAAAACAAATAACAACTCCAACACTAATTTGTTCATTGTTTGGTTGGTTTTTTTTTTGGTTTTTTTCGGTCTCACCTCGAAGACAAACAAACAACCATTAACGACAGTTTACGTAAAGTTTAAACAATGCCATGGCATTAAAATGCATTTTACTAGACTTGCAACATACCACCTGCAACAACAACAAAAGGGGGAGCAACAACAAGCAAAAATGTACCGCTTTTATCTGCTTTTGCCAACTGTTGCCTCCTAGCGGTGATTTCTGTGTCGATTTACTAGTTCACCATCTCAGCTCTTCTTCTGCTTTTGTCTCGATCTTTTCATTAGCTGTTGCTGCTGTGAATCTGTAAATGGTTAAACTATGGCAAACATGCTGCCAAGACCACAAAAGAGCCATCTCTTTGGCGACCATCGTTAATTGCCTGTGGTTTTTTCTTCTTTTTTTAACTTAACCTAGACTCTCGAACAGATGAGACTAGACAAATAAAACCAGCTGTCCGTCCAGCTGTTTTGATCACAAATGGAAATGGAAATACTTTAATATTGTTTCTTTGTTTTTTGGTATTTGATTGGGCTGCTGTAAATGTTTTTTAAACGTTTGTCTAGCCAAAGCTTTTAATAGTTGTGAGTAGTTTCTGAATAATCAACTGTGGGTTACATCTGTTACGATCTTGCTTTGATTCTTACTTAAATTGTTTCGAATGGAAATGTGTTTTGTTATTGTTCAGTAGCGAATGTATAATTAAGAAGTTAAGTTAACAAATGATGCAATATGCTTATTTACTCAGGTGCAGAGCTATGCAGATTGTTGAACTAGTTCAGTGAACCACAACGGAATGAAGGAAACCTTGAAAAGTGTTCACAAAGGCGCTTCTTTAAGTGAATTAAATTATTTGTAGCTATAATTTTGAACTAAGACAGACAAATTTAATCAGTTGGATGCTGCCTAACGTTATATATATAGTGGACCACTGTGAATTGCAATATTGGCAGCGTATCGAAAATTGCGAAAACGAAGAAGAAGAAAAGCAAGACCCTAAAAAAAACCCTGTTGTAGTATTTTAGCTGCCTGTCTTCCCACGCCGAAACTTTTTGCGATGTGGGTGCGAGACGAGACGCGACACCAAAGTTCAAAATAATTTTAGCATTATTACAGTGGGTGCCACAACAACAGCAACAACAACAACAGCAACAAAGGGAACAACAGATCTTTAAGCGAACAGAGCAAAAAGAAAGCAAAGCAATTGCACAAGTTGAAGTTGAACAACAATTGCTTGAGTTGAACCATAACACAACACCAAACACCAAACGAACAACAACAATACAGACAGCTGCAAAGATCTACGGTTAAACCGTTATTTAACAGTTATTTAACATGCAATTAACCTGGCCTCATATACTTTAATAAACAAATGCAAATATATGGGCGAGCAGAGTAGTCAAAGATAAAACCTCCTTCATCTGAAGCGAACCTAAAACTTAAATGGCTATCTACACTGCAAGAAAAAACTGTATTTTATGTAAAAATCAAAATAAACTCATAGAAACATTAATAAATATGTGAGTTTTAACGTACTAAAAATAATTTTTAACTTTTTCAATACTATATATATAAATTTTTTCTTTGAGTGTAGCAGTACCTTAATGTTATGGTGCAATAACTTTCTAACAAACCTTCCAGAGTATCGGACCAACGTTCGCCTCTTTACTATGTCTGTGGTTGTTGGGTCATTCATCTTAATTATCACACGGCCCAAAAAATAGAAAGAAAAACCCTCAAATTTGAACCAAAATGTTGCTTTAATGGTCTTGAAAATTCATTATCGTTCACAACACTGACTAACCTCCTCTTAAAACACTGTCCATTTGCATTTTGTGAGCACACAGCAGACAACAATCTTTCAAAAGAAAAATAGGAAAAAAACTAACCAAATTATTCGTTTGTACTAGAAAGCTTTGACCGTTGGAAATTATTCCCACCTTTATGAAAGCTCTTGTTCTTTGCTTCATCTTCTATTTCTATTTCTATTTTTGTGTTTAATCACCGGAAGCTATCTTTGGGAGCATCTAAGCATCTAAGCATCTCTGAAGCAGAAGCAGAAACGCTTAATTACAAAAGCCGCGTCTCCGTTTTCAGCTGTGTTTTGTTTTCAGATAAATCAACTCTTTGTTTTTTTTTTGGTAGCGCCATATGAAGAAGAGTGTATTCAAATTGGGTTTTGGGTAGCGTTTGATTTCATTTCCATTTCTCGTAATAGAAACTCGCTTTTGTGTTTTGCCAATTAGACACGATTGTCGCTCGCTTTGTTATGACTCGTTGATTGGTATGGTTCCTATCTATTTTTGTATAGGGCATCTAATAGCGGTAGCATATTCTAATTAAGAATATTGTTTGGTTATTGATATTCTATCTTTAGGGAAAAGTCAGGAAATAATTTGATTGCTTTGTGATAATTCATATATGACTCAAGGTCGCATTATGCATCACAACAATAATAATGTGAATTGAACTCTTTTTCAAGCACTTTGTGACAGGGTGAAAGACCTTTGGAAGCGTAATAACGGAAATAAAAGGCGTGATCGTTCCAAGAAAAACAAAACAACGAAAAGGATGTACATACAAACATAATTTATACAAGCATGCAATGTATTTATGTGTGTGTGTGTGAAACAATTGCTTTGCTGTAAATTCGTTTTCGCCACTAAATTTAAGTTATCTCAATAATTATCTATGTACACACTTACATGCCGCTTAACACAGATTAATTTAATTACATTTGTTAACACATGCAATGCATAAATGATTTATGTACATTTTAACACACTCACCTGCTTAATGAAATTAAACGGCGGCATTTTGTACATTAATTTGTTGTTGCTGGTTTTCGTCATGCAAAAATACAAAGCAAATTGAAGAAATGCCTGCAGGCGACAAATGCAGCTGGCTACGTTTGTTGTTTGTTGCTTTTACGTAGTTGTTTGTTGCAGCAGGTCTAAAAACAGCTCCCCAATTACAGCAAAATCAACAAATTAAACAATTTTAATCTTTTTCGCACTTCGTTTTTTTTTTTTTGCTGTCACCGCTTCAACGCGAATGCCGACGTTATTCCCGCTCTACTTTCCTAATTCGCCGCTTTGCTATTTTCGCAATTTAACCGTTATATGCACACACACACACACATAAAATGAAGCGAGAGAGAGACGCGCCCGAAGCGATCAGTGTGTGCATAATTAATGTTTGTGCTGCTGCTGCTGGTGTTTCTGTTTATTTATTTCTATTTCTTTTTTTGCGTAACTCATAATTTGTTGCGCAAATTGTGCAGCGGAAATAAAAACTCAACGTCGCGTACAGAAAATTAACCCGAATTGCAAACGGAAGCAACAGGCAACTTCAAACTTTTACAATAAACAATTGGTAATGCGTGAGCGACTGACTGTGCGCAGTTGGCTTAACCCGTGAAAAGTCGGCTTACAACTGAACGTCCCCTGGCATTTGGACTTCAATTGAAGCGCGGCTCGGTCGCATGTCAAGGCAAGCGTGGCTTCGTCGGCTTTGACGTCGCATTCGACCCAACGGCGCTCAATTTTGTGACCCTTTTCGTTTGGGGCGCACTGGAATGGTTTACACCATAAATGAGAGAGAGAGTGAGTAGATTAACCTTTTGTAGGTATGTATGCATGTGTGTATGTGTGTGTTTGTTTTTTGAGTAGATTCTTGGAACATCACGCATTCTGTTCATTATGTTATTTTTATTAGTGCAGACACATAAAGGAAGTGAAGCAATTAACACGCCACTTGCTGACATCATTTCTTTACTGGTTGCGCATTAGAATCAATATACATTCGCGCACCAGGACACGGGCATTGTTAATATCACGCAACAGACGCTCTTTGGGCGCACGTAAGCCAATCGCTGTTGGTCCCAAGCTGCTCTGCATTTCTGCAATGACGCTTAGCAGATTATCGTAAATATCCACAATGTTGGTTCCGCCACTGGAATCTGCAAAAGTGTCGTTGGAATATGGGAATGCTTCAGCTAGTATAAAAACTTTAGGTAATGCATATTGTATGATATTTTTGTAATTATTTTGCATACCATAATTGTTTCCTCCGATGCCGTTAGAAGTCGACATCATCTGCAGTTGAGCCTGTGCATATTTGGTATACTCCAGTTTGGCCAATACCTGCTGATACTCATTCGAAAATGCCATGGCATCGTGAGCCATTTGTTGTTGCTGCTGCTGCTTCTGTTTTTCCAGCATATGTTGTTGTTGGTAGAATTGCAGTTGCTGCTGGATCGCTGCAGCGTTTGGATCATCGCTATTGCTGACGATTGGAATGATTTCCACATTTGCCTTGGGACATTTTTCGATATGCTTTCCAGCAGTCCAGGATTCTGGCTTTGTCTCCGAATTCGGTTGCTTTGCTGGCACAGCTGTAACCGTAAGGTCGCTATAACGCGAACGAAATGATTCCAGGTCAGTAAAATCCATTTTTTCGTAGATTTTATTTTCTCGAAATAAAACTGATGACAGTTTGTCAATGGCGTAATGTAGAAAGCCTTTTCTCTGCCAGTGTTGGAAACTTTATTTTTTTTTTGATAATTTGACAGTTGACAGTCTCCCATAGAGATTTCACTAATTCGATTTTATATAATTGCTTTATTTTTCTCTCATTCATTAATCCCCCACCTGTAGTGTTGCATTGTTATTTTGTGAGCTGTTAAGTGCAGCACGCTTTGATCTATAGAAAATAAAGAGTACTTCCTATACTTTATGAACCTAGCAGCAGTTTTTGGGGTTACTCGAGGTTCTGTTACACTAACCACCTGTGATGTATTTCCGCATATCACATTCGTGTTACGGGACGTAGGGGTAATTACCGGCCGGCACAACAAAACTCGACTCATAAGCAGGGCATTCTTTTTTGTTGTTGTTGCTACTTTTGGCTTTTGGCAGCAGCGGTAGGCGCTCAAGCGTGCTTCCCGCATTTGTTCTAACCCTCGATTCGGGGCATGACGCATACAGGTTAAAAAATTACACTTGAGGCTGTTTTTTCTTTTTAAGTAATTCAATTTCTTCTCATACAACAAAATTTTGGTATAGTTTTGGGTTTGACTAATAATTTAGCTACTTTAGTTGCTGGTCTGCTGTTGGGCTCGCAATATCTCTTTGAGATTACGTTGCGTCTGTTCGCCGCATTCGAAGCGATGATAATCGATAATGCTGACACCATGTTCCTTGAGCACTTCACCCACGGTCTTGTCGGCATCTAGCAGATACTCTTGATGGATAAGGCATGTTTCATCATCCTTATTCTCCACTGGCTTGTCCTTGTCGTATTCACCCACTTTAATGGGTTTCATGCCAACAATTTGCTGGCAAATGCCCTTCTGCAGTTCCGGATCATCGATATCCTGCGTGGAGCGATATGCGACAATCGCACCATATTTGCCCACTTGCGTTATGTCCTGTGTGGTGCTGACATTTGTTGGTGCCGGATGCGCATAGCCCGCCAGGCGCAAATCATTGTTGACCTTGAAGCAAAGAGCACGTCGTATGCTCGCATTTTCGCCCACGGCGCCAATGAGCAACGCCAGATGATCGCCCAGTGAGCCACCTTGAGGTGTTTCCAGATTCTTGAGTGCTTCCGAATCGAAACCAAGCTAAACAAAACACAAACAAAAATGTTTGTTTATTACGAATAACTAAGCTAGTTAAAGGGTCATTGAACCCTCACTGTAGTTGTCATAGTAATTTTTACCTTCCACAAATCGCCATCGAATTCGGTTAGATCTGTGTAGTGGAGCACAATGCGTGAGACATGATCCACAAAACGCTTGAATGTATCATTGCGTGCCACAAAATCTGTTTCACAGTTAAGTTCCACCATAGCACCACGATTGCCGCTTAGCAAAACACCGACAAGACCTTGTGTCGTGACACGATCCGATAGTTTGGTGGCTTTCGACCAGCCCAATGATTGCGCCTGTTCATGAAGCCATTTCTCAGCCTGCGCGTAAAGGAATATATTAGTTGAGCACACACTTGTTTCCTCTCTCTCGCTCGCTCTCTCCAACTCACCTGACTGACATCGTTGTTATGCAACTCGAGCGCCTTTTTACAGTTGGCAAACGTGTAGCCGGTCTTTTTGCGTAGCGTGGATAACGCGCTCTTCTCGAGTCCGGCGCCGGCGCTGCACAATTGGCGCGTGGTGTGAAAAGCACGTTGACAAAACTTTTGCAGCAACATTTCGAACAATTCGAATAATTTCCTAAAAAATGTTTCTTAACAATCTGTGAGCCCGAAAGGGGGGAGTGCTCGATTTAAATATGATGTAAATATTGTGTACTTGTTGCGCTTAGCCTGCTGCCACGGGCAACAACAGAATTTTGTTACTTTGTTAAATCAATGTTGAATGTGTTGTATTGCATTTGTTTTCAACTCGTCGGCATGTTCAAAACACCGGCTCTGGCTATAGGAACATAAACGCGTTTGCGGCGCGTAATTAACAACAAACAATTAACAGCAACTATTAATGTAAGTGTTTCGATTTTTCATTAGATCTTGCTTGTGCAATACTTGTTTCACGTATTTAATTTGTTATACACTTGAGTATTTTAATTGATTTGGTATTTTTTAGTTGATTTAAGTGTCATTTCACAAACACACATCTGTGCTGCTTTCGATGTATCGATAGCATCACTAAAAATAATATTTTATTTTTCGATACATACAAACAGCGCTGCCACCTAGCAGAACGGTGTGTGCGCGCGTAATTTGAAAAACAAGACTGCAAGATGGATAGACAAAACCCAAACAAGAATATACCCAGCTTTACGTCCGTGTGCGGTGCGAGACGCATCTGCTCCAAGTCTAAGATGCTCTACACACGCCCAAAACCAGATGTACTACAGAGCATACTGCAATCGAAAGCGAATTCGGATTATAAGTCAAGACGTTTGTGGTATGAACTCAATATGCCCGAATGTGCAAGTCATCTATTCGATGGACAAATGCTCTCCGATCTGCCCGAAGGTATGAGTTGCTCCAAAACAAGTACGCGTCGACAACATCACGAAAAACACGGTGCTTCCGGTCGTAAGAGCAAAAGTTCCTCAAACTATATGATAATGCGACAGGAGCGGGAAAATTTTCGTCTTAAGCTCGTCGAACTAATTATCCATATGGATGAAGATATAGATCCCAAATTGAGAAAGGATTCGGAGTTGGAGACCCTAGCACCTGCCAGTTTTCCCGATCAGGGTGAACGTGAAACTTTACGATATTATTATTATATAAAACATGGCATTGACACCATTCACGTTTCAACCATTAGCAAAAAAACCCTAAAAAGGTGAGTTTGTTGTAGTTTGATCTTTTGAACTGTTAGTGAAAACCATTTTTTGCAGAATTGATAATCTTGTGCCGGTTCTGCTGAAGAAATGGGATTCAGCTTTTGTGGAGAATATTGCCGAGGTTCGTTCCGATTATGTGTTTGCCATGAAGAAAGCTGTTGTGGATTTTGTCCTAAGACATTCGGTTCTCGATCATTTAACCCAAGAAGGACTTCCAGCTAAAATTCAAACCTTTGAGCGTAGAGAGGTCGAGAAGCTAATGAATCATTGGCGATATCGGTAAGACGACATAATATATCCCATCTCTTAACTTTTTAACACTTCAATTTGTTCTTTGTGTTTGCAAATTCAAAGAGCAAACTCGTTAAAAGCAGATGTTTTAGCATAGACAAAAAGTGTTTTTAGTTGAAAAACCCTCAAAAGTCGTTATAAAGTTAACACAATTGAATTTCCAGGAGTTTGCAATTGACATGCAATTACACCCACACACACACCCACACACACGTATTTCTCTTCTTATGCGTGTGTTTCTGCTCCTTTGTATATTTTTCTCGCCAAAAATAAAAGAACTCCATTCAAAATGTGACGTCAGACGACGACGACGCGCGAAATCTTATAAAATAACTTGACAATAAAAGTCTGTAGTATACTATATATATTTATATATATGTGTGAAGAGAGATGAGGATAGATCGAGGGGGGAGGGGGGGGGGGTTAAGAAACGTGGTGGGACATTATTAAGAGCCAAGTGGCAATTTGGGGAAAAATGGTGGAACGAGAGGGGAAAAACGCGAGAAATCGCTTTGCGTCGTGCCAAAAAAACTTTTTAACCGCCAACTACACAATGTGGCTTCAGCTTCTTGCAACGGAAATGGAAAGGCAGTCGGCAGGAGGGGTATCGGGGGGTATGGCTAAAAGTTAAGTCCTCCTGTGTATTGGTTTGACATTTGATGAGCAACAGTAAAGCTGCTTCTGGGGATATAATAAAGTGGTAGGGGCGGCTTTTCGTTAATACTCTGTTTAAGAGCGGTAAAAGAGGTAGATTTGGACTTCAAATATGATGCTTAAGTTTATAAAACAACATTAATAATCTTCATTAAAGCTTTATTGCCAACAAAAACTTTCTTCAAACTATTTTTCAGCTTGTTTTTCTTCTTTTCGAGACAAAGAGTATTGAGCATTCGTTCTTACTTGTGCTTTGTAGGTGCTTGAGGGCGTGTCAAGACATAAGTTGCAAAAAGGATATGCTTAAAAATAAATTGAACTTGCTGCAGACACACTTAGTAGCACGCAGTGTGGGCGTGGCACTAAAAATGCCCATTTTTGTGGTGCAATGGGGAAAAAGTTTTTTGTATTGCGGCTCTTAAAGTAGGTCGTCGTATCGATAATGTTGCGAATGTGTGGAACAGCTTTTTGTTTTCTTATTTATAGGCCGCTAGCATTTCAGCCACATTAAACGAAGGCCAAGTTAGCCAAGTTAGACAAGTTAGTGGGCGTACCCAACGTTTTGCCCCAACGCATTGCCTAATGGACCGCATTAAAGTAGCTCAAGTGAAAAGTTTTTAGTGCTTTTCTTCACGTTCATTTGCATAAACGTAAAGAAATTCTACTACTTTGTGCATCTTTGGCTTATATTTCTTAACAGCTACGACGAGAATCGCAATCGTTTGAAGACAACACTCTTTTGTATCCATCGAAGCGTTGCCAGCATATTGGAAGTTTGGAGCTTAAAGTACAGCAGTAAAACATTGGTCAACATTGAGGAATTGAGCAGAGTCGAAACGCCTTTTTCTCTTTTCAATTTTGTGGTAAGTTTATATGAAAATGAATTTGCTTTCGTACTGTGATTAATTTTTGTCTGTCTTTTTAGTATGCTTGTGGTGCACATATTGATACTGGTAAGAGTATGCTGGAGGATATCTGGTATGGTGAGATACATACAACGCTATTGAGGGCCAGTAAACGTAGCCAATTACCTGACATACGGCGCATGACTCTAGTCAAGAGATTCTTCAACTGTGTCGCTGCTTTAATGACACAACAGCTGGAAGATATTTGCATACGTAGCCTGAAAGCTTTCGCTAATTATGTTTGTGATTTTGGTGTAAGTAAACAAGTTTAGTAAACTCATTAGCAGACTGTTTGTTTAATTGATTGAAACGAGGTTAGAATGCATTCACCAAACACAAACACAAACTAACCTTTCTTATTCCGTTTTTCGCTTAGCACTCAAATCCTGGCTTTGAAATCTCTTGCATGCTAGCTGATGAAGATACCATACAATTTGTTCCAAGCTTTTCGAAAATACAAAGTGAACTTTTGAGAGTTATCGATTCGATTGTGCATTCAGTTCAGAATATGCCACGCATCGAGGGTAAACTCTATACGGATCTTAAGATCTCAAGGAAGCTTTATCTCACACCCACAGTTCCCGATAGTATTGTGGCGGATGCCAAGAATCGAATATGCTATATGCTTGAGGAACAACGCATTGGACCGGAGTTGAGATTGCAGGACTTTGATGCGTTTATTGATTTGATAAATGGCATGGATTCGGAGCGAGTGGGTCGCTTTATGGAGAGCGATGCCAGCTTTGAAATGTACACCGAGTTGGTATATGAGTACAGGGAGAAGGAGGATCGCATTGCAAAGGAAGTTTGGGGTGTTATTCGCATGGGTCTCTATGAATTTCATCGTGATAAGTTCATCACACATCTGGAACAGTTGGCAAGACAGCATCAAACGGATCTTCTGGCTCGCATGGTGACGGATCAACAGGCGCGTATCTCTCGTTTGGGTAAGGAGTACGATATGATTGCCAAGAAGGCTTTAACAGTGCCCAAGGATACGGCGGAGCTAATGGAACTCAAGGCTTATGTAGTGCATGCCGAGGAGAATCTGGTGCCCGAAATGGAAGCACGTTTGAAAGTCAACATGACTGAAATACTTTGGCTAATGGATCACACTATCTACTCACCGCTAGAGATTAAAAACAACAGCAACTCCTTCCAATGGTATCTGAAACTTGCATCAGTATTCGAACAACATCGTGTAATCATTGCCGAGAAGGTGATTGAGTACCAGGAACTGCTCAAGAAACGTATCGAGATGTTCCGACGCGAGCTCCAGAACTACTTTGATCAGGTGCAGCTATACGATACCTGGGGCGAAATCAAACAGCTTTCCAAGTATAAGAAACGTGCCGCGGTGCTGGATCAGCGTCTGGTTACAGCCATGGAGACCATCGATCAGATTAATGAAGAAGAGACTGCCTACGGCTGGGATCTATCACAGTATCCGGTGCGCAAGAAGGCGCATGACCAGTTGAAACCCTATAAGAATCTTTTTGATGCTGGCCAGGACTTCATTGACAAGTGGGAGTTGTGGATGTATTCACAGGTTGGCTCCTTTGATCCCGACGAAATTGATGGCGATGTGGCAAATTTCTATCGCGTCATACAAAAGTTGGAGAAACAAATGGGCGAACATCCGAGCACAATGCAACTTATACTCGATGTTAAGGAGCAAATGGAACTCTTCCGTGGACATATGCCGATTATAAACACGCTGGGTAATCCCGGCATGAAGGCACGTCATTGGGAACAAGTCTCTGAGATCATTGGCTTCCCCATTAAGGTGTCGCCAGAGCTAACGCTAGAGAAGATTATCGAGTATCAACTAGATGAATATGTGCCTAAGTTTGAAGCCATCTCGGAAAGTGCAACCAAAGAGAATAATCTTGAAAAGGCCATGGCCAAGATGGCCAATGAATGGGAGGGCGTTGAGTTTAACATATCACCATACAGGTATCATAATTTCTTTTACTCTAATACCATGCATGTCATCCAAACTTTAAGCCGTAAAGGTGTTTGTTTGCACCGTTCTATTTTTGCATATATAATTGAAATGTCTCCCGCAGGGATTCTGGTACCTTTAAACTGTCCGCCGTGGATGACATCCAAATACTGCTGGACGATCAAATCATCAAGACGCAGACAATGAAGAGTTCACCCTATATCAAACCGTTTGAGGCAGAAATTATGTGAGTACTCTTTCCAACTCCTTCAAGCGTATTTCTGTTCACCACTTGTCAATGTCACAAGCACACATAACACACACATCTTTCCCCTTCTTCGCTCTCTGATTATCGTTGCTTTTTTTTTTGCAGCAAATGGGAGGCAAAGCTTATGCTGTTGCAAGAGATTCTGGATGAGTGGTTGCGCGTGCAATCCACCTGGATGTATTTGGAGCCCATATTCAGCAGTCCAGATATTCAGCAACAAATGCCCGAGGAGGGCCGACGTTTCAGTGCCGTGGATAAGGTTAGTTCATCAAGTACCTACCCTACCAAAGGGAATATTTATTCACATAAATCCTATTACAGATCTGGAAGGAACTGATGAAGCAGGTCGCTGGGGAACCGCGTGTCATGACCGTTGTGCAGATCGATAAGATGAATGAGAAATTAAAGAAGGCATATACACTGCTGGAGATTATTCAAAAGGGACTCAATGCCTATCTCGAGAAGAAGCGTTTGTACTTCCCTCGCTTCTTCTTCTTGTCCAATGATGAGCTACTCGAGATTCTATCCGAAACAAAGGATCCCACACGTGTACAGCCGCATCTGAAGAAGTGCTTCGAAGGCATGAGTACATTGAAATTCACCGAAGAATTGGAGGTTGTTGCAATGCGTTCGTCAGAACGCGAAGAAGTTTATCTTGCTGATGTAATTTCGACCGCAAAGGCACGAGGGCAGGTGGAGAAGTGGCTACTGGAACTCGAATTCGATATGAAGAAAAGTATACATCACAAGATATCCGAAGCGTTTTACAGTTACGTTAAGATGCAGCGAAATATTTGGGTACTCTCCTGGCCGGGTCAATGTGTCCAGTCCATATCGTTGACCTATTGGACTCTCGAGATAACCGAGTGTTTTTTGAGTGAAACACCCAAGGAGAGTCTGGCCAAATATTTGCAAAAGTGCATGAATCAAATAATGAAGATTGTCGATTTGGTGCGTGGCGATCTCAATGCACAGAATCGCATAACGCTCGGTGCTCTGGTGGTGCTCGATGTCCATGCTCGCGATGTTCTAGCGGAAATTGTTGAGAAGGAGGTTGAGGATCTGCAGGACTTCCAGTGGCTGTGTCAGTTGCGCTATTACTGGGAGGAAAACAATCTGGATACCCGCATGATTAACTGTTCGCTGCCCTATGGCTATGAGTATCTCGGAAATACCCCACGACTTGTGGTCACTCCTCTCACGGATCGTTGTTATCGCACTCTATTTGCTGCCTTGAACTTGCATTTGGGAGGCGCTCCCGAAGGTCCTGCAGGCACGGGCAAAACAGAGACAACCAAGGATTTGGCCAAGGCAGTGGCCAAACAATGTGTGGTCTTTAACTGTTCAGATGGTCTGGATTATCTGGCGCTGGGCAAGTTCTTTAAGGGTCTAGCCTCATGTGGCGCCTGGTCATGCTTCGATGAGTTCAATCGTATTGATTTGGAGGTGCTCTCTGTGGTTGCACAACAGATTATGACCATACAGCGTGGCATTAACTCTGGTTCGCCCACCTTGGTCTTTGAGGGAACTACCTTGACATTGGATCCTACTTGTGCTGTCTTCATTACCATGAATCCAGGTTATGCGGGTCGCTCCGAGTTGCCGGATAATCTGAAGGTAAAGTTAATTCTTAAGGACTTCTATTCTACATCCTCATTACCTATACTTTTATACCACAGGCTCTCTTCCGCTCTGTGGCTATGATGGTGCCTGACTACGCCTTAATTTCTGAAATTGAACTTTACTCCTATGGATTCCTGAGGGCCAAACCGCTGTCTGTCAAGATTGTGGCCACCTATCGTCTATGCTCGGAGCAGTTGAGTACACAATGCCATTATGATTATGGCATGCGTGCCGTCAAATCTGTGCTTAAAGCTGCTGGTGCTTTGAAACTACGATATCGCGATGAGAACGAGGATATTCTCGTCTTGCGCTCCATTAAGGATGTCAATTTACCCAAGTTCCTTAATCAGGATATACCACTGTTCCAGGGCATTACCTCAGATCTGTTTCCAGGCGTTAAGCTACCCGAAGCGGATTATGTCCTCTTTAACGCTTGCGTTATGAAGGCATGCGAGAAGCAAAACAAACAGTGTACACCCTTTGTGTTGGAGAAGGTGCAGCAGGTAAGTCGATATCTTTCTTCTAGATACATAACTCTTCCCTCTAAATATTCCCACTTATCCAACTTTAGCTGTATGAGATGATTGTGGTGCGTCATGGTCTGATGTTGGTGGGTTATCCGTTTGGTGGTAAGAGTACAACATATCAATTGCTCGCCGATGCACTTGAGTGCATGGAGTTGAAGGATGGATCCGAGAATCGTGCCATCTATACTATTATCAATCCCAAGGCAATTACAATGGGTCAACTTTATGGTCAGTTCGATGCAGTTTCGCATGAATGGAGCGATGGCATTTTGGCTGTAAATTATCGCATCTTTGCTGTCTCAGATACGCCGGATCGTAAGTGGTTGATCTTTGATGGACCCGTCGATGCCATTTGGATTGAGAACATGAACACTGTGCTGGATGACAACAAGAAATTGTGTCTGATGTCTGGTGAGATTATACAGCTTTCGAATACAACGAATTTGATATTTGAGCCAATGGATTTGGAGGTTGCTTCACCTGCAACGGTTTCACGTTGTGGCATGATCTATTTGGAGCCCAGTTCATTGGGTTGGGAACCATTGGTAGCATCTTGGAAGAACACATTACCTGCAGCATTCCATAGCGTGAGCAAGCAGCTCATCTCATCATTGATATCTCGTTTTTGTCCACTTCTCCTGTTCATTGTTCGGAAGAGTCTGCGAGAGATTGCCCCCACATCAGATACGAATCTGATGGTGAGTCTAATGAACTTCTTCGAGTGTTACATTGATGATTTCCGCGATGAGAAATATGTGGCGAATGTATCCGATTTGGATTTCCGTGCCCAGACAGAGGGTATCTTCTTGTTTTCAGCAATTTGGTCGCTTGGTGGATCTTTGGCCGCAGAGAGTCGAGAGAAGTTCAATTTGATCTTTCGTGCATTGATGGAAAAGACCTTTCCGCAAAGCATGTACGATGCATATGGCGTTACAGAAGATCTGTATGTGGAGCCGTTGACGAAGCCTTTCATATTTCCCATACCCAAGAATGGTTCGGTCTTTGACTATCGCTACATAAAGGAGGGCAAGGGCAAGTGGAAACCCTGGCAAGATGATGTAAATGCAGCTCCACCTTTGCCACGCGATATACCCGTCAATCAGATCATTATACAGACAAATGAGAGTGTAAGAATTGCAGCTGTTCTCGATCTTCTGGTACGTCATGGCAAACCACTGATGCTTTGTGGACCAACGGGAACAGGAAAGAGTGTCTATATTATTGATTATATGCTTAAGAAAATGGATTTGACCTTTTATAAACCACTGCTGATTAGTTTCTCGGCTCAGACGTCTGCGAATCAGACACAGGACATTATCATGTCCAAGTTGGATAAGCGTCGTAAAGGCGTCTTTGGTCCACCACTCAATACACGCTTTGTCATCTTTGTCGATGATGTTTCCATGCCCCTGAAGGAGAACTATGGCGCCCAACCACCCATTGAGCTACTACGCATGATGTTAGATCACATGATGTGGTACGATCGCAAGAATATTATACCCATGAAACTAATTGATTTACAGATGATTATTGCAATGGGTCCACCCTCAACGGGTAATACGGTAACGCCACGTTTTCAGCGTTTCTTTAATGTCATCTCGATTGATGACTTCAACGATGATATTATGACAACGATCTTTGGCAAGATTGTGCTCTGGCATTTGGATGCGAGGTAAGTAAAGAAAAACTACCCACGATTGGAAAAATACATCTTAATCCTTATCTTCATTGCATAATAACGATTCTTAACTTTATGAATAGGGGTTTCTCAAAGGAGTTTGATCCGTGCATTGATGAGATCGTTAATGCCACGTTGACCGTCTATAACGATGCCAAATTGAACCTATTGCCAACTCCTGCGAAATCGCATTATCTGTTCAATTTACGTGACTTTTCGCGTGTAATACAGGGTGTGCTGTTAAGTGTGCCCGAGGCAACCGAGGACATGAATTCGATGCGTCGTCTGTGGGTGCACGAAGTATTGCGCGTCTATGGGGATCGACTCGTTGAGGATGCAGATCGCAGTTGGCTTTTTGGGAAATTGTGCAAAACTGTGACGGACTGTTTTGAACAGGACCCCATGAAGTTGTTTGCCCGTTTCGTGAGCAAGGGTAAACAGTTGGAAGAGTCTGATTTCCGACAGTTGATCTATTGTGATTTCACCAATCCGAAAGCGGATACCAAGAACTATGTTGAGGTGCAAGACCTGGAGGAATTGCGTAGAGTTGTGGAATCCTATCTAGTTGAATACAACAATATGTCCAAAAAGCCAATGAATCTGGTACTTTTCCGCTTTGCCATCGAGCATTTATCGCGCATATGTCGCATCATAAAGCAGCCACGTAGTCATGCTCTGCTCATTGGAGTCGGTGGCTCCGGACGCCAGAGCTTAACTCGTCTGGCTTCGCATATATGCGACTATGAGCTCTTTCAAGTGGAAATAACTCGATTGTATGGTTCGTACGAGTTTCATGAGGACATCAAGTCCATTTTACGTAAAATCGGTGCATCCGAAATGCATGGCGTATTTCTCTTTACGGACGTTCAGGTGGGAGTTTTTTCTGACTGATTAGAGACATTATATATAATTAGTTGGGCAATTAAGAATGTGCTAATGTGTTCCTGAGACTTTTTAGATTAAGGACGAATCGTTTCTGGAGGATACCAACAATCTGTTGAACTCGGGCGAGGTACCCAATCTCTTTAGCAACGAGGAGAAAATCGAAGTCGTCGAGAAGATGTCCCAAATCGACAAGCAGCGCGACAAAGCCGTTCAAACCGACGGCAGTCCCGTTGCCCTTTTTAACTTTTTTGTTACGGTGGGAGGCTAAAAAATTTACAACCCATTCTATTGCAAACACTTCATCTTGAACTAATTACACTTTTGTTTTATATTTCTTTAGACCTGCAAGGATCAGTTGCATATTGTGCTGGCGATGTCACCGATTGGAGATGCTTTGCGTAATCGTATACGTAAATTTCCATCGATTGTCAATTGTTGTACAATCGATTGGTTCCAGCCTTGGCCAGAGGATGCTCTACTTGCGGTCTCAACGCGTTTCCTTGCCGCCGAGGAGCTTACTGCCTTGGAACGTAAGACTGCCATTGATATGTGCATGGAGTTTCATACATCCACACAGGAGCTGTCGGCCAAGTTCTTTACTCGCCTGCATCGTTATAACTATGTGACGCCCACCTCCTATCTGGAATTGATTCAGACCTTTAAGGCACTGTTGAGTCAAAAGCGAAAGTGAGTTAAAATACCTTCTTTAATTCCACATACTTAACCCGCCTTTACTTTACTTTAACAGCGCCATAACAACGAATCGTAATCGTTATTTGACTGGCATATCTCAACTGGATATTGCTGCACAGCAGGTGGCTGTAATGCAGGAGCAGCTGCAGGCACTGGAGCCAAAGCTAAAGGAGGCCTCCGAGATTGTGGCCGAACAGGTGGCCAAAGTGACGGCAGACAGTAAGCTTGCTGCGGAGCAACGCGAGCTCGTCAAAGAGGATGAGCAGGCGGCCAAAGTGCAGGCAGCCGTAGCTCAGGAGATCAAGGATGAGTGTGATGCTAAGCTGGGCGAGGCGTTGCCCATTTTGGAGTCTGCTTTAGCGGCGTTGAATACACTCACAACGGCAGATATTGCCGTGGTGAAGACAATGAAGAGTCCTCCGATTGGTGTGCGTATTGTTATGGAAGCTGTTTGCATTCTGAAGGATATGAAACCGGATAAGGTGCCAAATCCCAGTGGCGTGGGCACAGTTGAGGATTATTGGGGTCCATCGAAACGTGTGCTCAGCGACATGAAATTCTTGGACAGTTTGCTTAACTTCGATAAGGATAACATTTCGCCGGAGGTTATGAAGAAGCTGCAACAGCGTATTCTCACCAACGAAGCTTTCGATCCGGAAAAGATTAAGTCAGCATCGACGGCCTGTGAAGGTCTGTGCCGTTGGGTCATTGCCTTGTCCAAGTACGATGTGGTTGCCAAAGTTGTGGCACCCAAAAAGCTAGCCCTCGCTGCTGCCGAGGCTGACTATAATGCAGCTATGAAACTGCTTAACGAGAAGTTGGCTCAACTTGCACGCGTAGAAGCGAATCTGGCGGCGATTCAAAAGATTTTGGATGAACAGTTGCGTCAATATGGGTGAGTATAGTGGTGGATCTTTCCGTTAAAGAGATATAACTATTCTTTAACTTGTAGTATTCTACTGGCTGAGCATGAAGGCTGTACAAAGAAGCTGCAGCGTGCGCAGGAGCTTATTTCTGGCTTAGGCGGTGAGCGGACACGTTGGTCAGAATCGGCCAGAAACTTACAGGCGAGCTTTAAGAGCGTTACTGGCGATGTACTCATCTCGTCGGGCGTGGTTGCCTATCTGGGACCATTCACCATCGATTTTCGACTTACGCAAATTCACAAATGGGTGAAAATGTGTTTGGATTATGGTGTGACATGTACGGCAGACTTTCAGTTGGCCATTGTGTTGGGTGAACCGGTGGAGATACGTTTCTGGAATATCTGCGGATTGCCAACAGATGCGTTCTCTGTCGAGAGTGCCATTATGATGAAGTGAGTTTTGGGGGCATGAGGGTGGAAAAATACTAGTACATAATAATCTATTAGGGTTATAAACGTAATAAGGAAAGAAAAATTGCCCCTATTAAAGTAGGCTAGTTTGATTCGAAGTGGATTGAGATTGTGCCTTCATAATTTATACGTTTCACTGTCAAATAGTTAATGGCTTTTCTAACACAATATTCGTGTTCAAAAATTCCAAACAGATGCGCTATTCCCTTGGGGGGAACAAGAAAGCAAAAGTTTGAATTTGCTTATCAAAGTCATTAGCTTACAAAAAAAAATCGATTCAAAAAGCATTATGCTAAAGATTTTGTTATTGGCAACAGCTGTACGCCGATCTTATACATTATACTTTGCATAAATATCTACGCCCACGTTCAATTAAACAACGCGACACGCTAATTAAACCTAAGCGCTTTGCAAAAGCGCAAAACTCTGAGAGTTGTTAAGTTGTGTGAGAGATATTCCTAAAAATATGTTTTATTCATTTGTAACACAAAAAGTTGAGCATAAAATGCTCTATTTATAGGTTCGTAAAGAAAGTTTTTCTTTTAAGTTTGTTTTAAACTCATTAAAGTTTAAACACTCTTACTCTTTGTCATTTCAAATCATAATCGCACATCGATTAGCGCTGACCATTAAGTAATTTGATTAATGCATTTTGCTTCAAGGGTATTAAAATTTTCGGTACACCACAGTTGGCG
Source organism: Scaptomyza tumidula (assembly GCA_035044465.1). Lineage (NCBI taxonomy): Eukaryota > Metazoa > Arthropoda > Insecta > Diptera > Drosophilidae > Scaptomyza > Scaptomyza tumidula. The sequence continues at coordinate 1,416,520 of JAWNNW010000050.1, forward strand.
TTTTCGTCCTCCTTATTTCTAATTACAAACCAAAAAAAAAAAACGAAAGAAAAACCTTCACAAAATGTTTGAATTCACGCATATTAGGAAAATTAAAGATATGCCGCATTTTCGCCGTGCCGAAAGTGTGAGAACAACACCGGATGCTGGCACGGTAGCCGGAGGGGTGTTTATGTTTGTGTGTGTGTGTGTGTGTGTGTTGCGCCCGCATGTGGCAAGAACACTGGAGTGTACCGCATGCCTCGGTGGTTGCTTTAGCTCAAGGTACCAAAAACGAAGGCCATGTCTAAGAGGGTGGTGGTGTTGGTGATGGTGGTGTTAAGGGCATGGAATTTTCATGTTTGATACGTGTGTGTGTGTGTTAGAGAGCATTACGCATCTGGTGAGTTTTCTGTTAAGGGGGCGGTACATCGCTTCGCGTTGCCACAATGCCACATGCCACACTCCATGTCCCGTTTCCCGTGTCCCGTGTCCCATGTCTCATGTCGATTTAATAAAGGAAATTCTTTGGCTGCTGACTCGACTGCGGAAAGCGAGTGTTCAAAGTAATTTGGAGCATGCCCAAATACCTGAGAGAGATGTGTATAGAGGTGTGTTTGTGTGTGTGTGTGTGTGTGGTTGGAAGCTGCACAAAGGATAAGCAATTGATTAATGTGCACCCGGGGCGAATTACGTTTAATTTTACACCCATAGACATGGCAAATGAATGATGTTCCGAGGATTTGCTTGCCAAACTACATTCGACTTTGACTAGTTACTAGTAGCAACAACAACTGCTTGAGGCGGTTTTTCTTTCTTTCGACACAAGATGAATGAATTTGTATTTGTTTTTATCTGTCCTTTTGTTTCACTTTTTCTATTGTATACTCGAGCTGATTGGGACGTGTAGTTTAGGTTGTGAGATATGATAAACATTATAGAAATTTAGCTTCCATAGGAAACTTCTCATAAAACTTTACAGAAGTTTCATAAAATTAAGGAAAGCTAACTTTGAGATTTCTAGGAACTTGTTATGATATTATGATTTTATTATTATTCTTATTATTATTATTATGATATTTATCAACATCTTTATCCATCTAAATTTCCATCATTATAGTTAATCAAAAACTGTTTTTCTATATTCAAATTATAACATCAAAGGTATCTTATTTCTCATCACCTTTAAACAAAATATAATTTTTCCCTGTTTTTGCTTGGGTTTTCCTGCTCGTATTAAGTCTGTCACATTCGCCAACATCGTGATGACCCTAACCATTTCACCCGCACCTTGAAAATGGCAATTGGATCGTAAATTGCTAATGTGGAGGTAGCAGGTGCGGATACGAATCGGTTTTTGCGTTGGGGTCCGGTTCGGTTCGGTCTGGTTTGGTCCGTTTAGGTTTGGGTCATGTCCCCTTTTTGCATAAATGTTTGATTAAATAATGTTAATTTGGATAAGGGCGCATCTATGCCGGAATTGCCTTTAGAGATTTGCATTTTAAGCAGCTCGAGAAACAAAATAAATATTTACAAATTTCTAGTTTCACAGCCTTAAAGTGCTTTAAAAGCTGAACGAAAAAAAAAACTCCCTTAGCTGTGTAGAACTTTTGTGATTTACCAACCGAAATTCTTTACTGTTTTTTTTTTCTGTTCTTATTGCATTCGCATTGTAACAATAATTTTTTGGTGCTTTTGTCTTATTTCTTTATTCGCTTGTTGTTCCTCTCCCTTGTGGTGTTTTGAACTCTGGTGACTTTTTTTTTCCAACTGCCTACTTGCCTCCTACAAATGGAACCTTTCAATACCCTGTAGTTTAACGGAAGTGGCTATGATAGCGATTCGTTCTTGATGTTATGTATAGGCGAAAGTTTCTTAGCTTTAAATTGATTTTTATTTTACACACACCATATTTCTGGTTCTTACAGCATATCTATTAATCGAGCATTTGTGTTCTTTGCGTTCTTCTCTTCCCTAGGTATTTGCATTTTGCTTGCCATGTATTGTCCAAGCCTGTCCAGCTTTACACACACACACAGAAACGTACATATGAACCGTAGAGTCAGTTCGTTTGGCATGCAAAGTATGCGCATTTATTCGCTGACATTTTTCATGGGCTCTTCATGCTCTCTCTCTGGCGCTTGGTTGGTCTTTTATGCTGTTTTCTGGACAGACAGAAGGGAAAGGGGGAAGGAGGGAGCTTGAAATTGGCTCTTTTGTTTTTGCATCAAATATTTTTCATTCATCAAGTTTTCAATTTACAAAAATGTTCATTCATTCGCATGAACAATTTGTATTCGGTGTGAATTTGTCATGTGTTTTTCTCTCTCTCTTCTGTTCTGTTCTGGTCTGTTCTGTCGGCCATTTATTGTTGTTATTGTTGCTGTTTTTTTATATTATTGTTGCCCCATGCCTCTGACTATTGTATCTACGTATGTATCTTTGTATCTGTGCATGTGTGTAACTTTGCATATAAGGACTTAAATCAGTCGCTATATATATATATATATTATTTCTTATATACACACAATTTGTACATAAATGCAAACAATTTTTTCCTGCATTTTTGTGTACATTGCAAATTATATTTATAATTTCAATAGCATTATTGACGCCTATGAATTATGCACAGTTGATTGCATTTGTTTGTGCCCTGTTAAAAGAGATTTAAAGGGGTGTATAGAGAAAGTAGCTCAATGAATATATATCACACTTGAATAAGTACTACAAAAGTAGCTTCGAAAGTTAGCTCTACTTGAGTTCATTAAGAATTCTATTGAATAGTTTTCAACGATAATGAAAATCTCTTAGGGTATAGATAAATCGATCATTTCCTAGTTCAAATGATGTTTGCCTTGATTTCATACTGTTGATGTGGCCAAATTAAATATAAATTATTTATGGCTTATAAATATTTTTTGTTTAACTGCATTCATCAATCCACAAATAATAATATATGCGAGGTGGTTAAGATTAAAGCAAAGAGTTATTGCAGGGTATACTTAAAGAGTATTCTTTAAAACCTTAAAATCTGTTTTTGATAGAAATGCACGTCGCTGGCCGCTGATGATTGATCCACAGGGACAGGCCAATAAATGGATTAAGAACTATGAAAAGAACAATAAATTGTGTGTCATACGATTGAATCAGGCCGATTATACTCGTGTGCTGGAGAATGCCATACAATTTGGTTTGCCGGTGCTGTTGGAGAACATTGGCGAGGAATTGGATCCCATACTCGAATCCATATTGCAGAAACAACTATTTAAACAAGGCGGCACATTGTGCCTCAAACTGGGCGACACGGTTATTGAATATAATTTTAGTTTCAGGTAAGTTATAAAGATCGAATTGAGACTATTTATAATAATAACATTGATCCTATTTTTATAGATTCTACATGACAACAAAGCTAAGGAATCCCCATTATCTGCCCGAGGTGGCTGTCAAGGTGACGCTCTTGAATTTCATGATTACAACACAAGGCTTGCAGGATCAGCTGCTGGGCATAACTGTGGCAAGAGAACGACCCGATTTGGAGGCAGAGAAGAATAATCTCATTGTACAGGGTGCTGAGAATAAGCGTATGCTTAAAGAAACTGAAGATCAGATATTGGAGGTGCTCTCATCAGCTGAGAATATTCTTGAAGATGAAACTGCTGTACAGATCTTGAGTTCAGCTAAAGCATTAGCTAATGACATCAACGAGAAACAGGTTATTACAGAGGCCACCGAGAAACAGATTGATTTGGCTCGTTTAAGTTATGTGCCAATCGCAGAGCATTCGACAATTCTATTCTTTACCATAGGTAAAGTAGCTTAAAAATCTTTAAAAACTTCTCACTAACTTTTGTGTATCTTGCAGTTGATTTGGCCAACATTGATCCTATGTATCAGTACAGTTTGGTTTGGTTTGTCAATCTGTACATGTCGTCCATTGATAATACGGAGAAAGTCGATGATATTGAGGCACGTTTAAAGGACTTGAGAAATCATTTCACCTACAGTCTGTACGTTAACATCTGTCGCAGTTTGTTTGAGCGTGTAAGTACTTCAAGCTCCCAATCACAATCACAATTATCAACAAAAGCGTTGCTTCACTTATTTTGGGGGGTCATTCACAACAAAGTTTAATATATATGTACTCTCTCAGTTCTTGCCCCCTTCTTCTTCGCGCGTTAAGCCTGTTTGTGTGTGTGTGTCGTAATTGCGATATAATCCTATTGCGTTGCATTTGAAGCGTATTTGTTGGTCGCTTGATTTTCTTTGTGGCTTTCGTATCGTTACGCTTCACTGCGTTATAATAATTCCTTAGCCTCCATGGCTTCAAGGACTTGTGCCTCTGCTGCCACTTCAATTGACGTTGATGCTGATGCTGATGCCTGTCTGTATTTTTGTTCCCGGTTGCGTTTCGCACTGTGGTGGAATTTATCAATGTTAAGTTAAGCGAAAACGAAACAAAGATTGTTCTATAAAAGGTTCTTATGTTATATTTTCGTTAGTTCACAACCTTCCAAGGCGATATACCTCTAAATCTAGATATTTATAACACTATCTAGTAAATCTTTTTCAAAATCACTTTCTTTTAACCACTGTGCGACTGTCAGTGTGGCTATAATATGATAACGTAGTCAGGCATCAAAAGTGTGTGCAAAAGGCACGAAAAAAAAAAGAAATGGAAAATTTAACAAGGTCCTTTCAAACTTGATGATGTTTTCAGTCAATTATGCGCTCTGCTCTTTGCCTTTGCCTTTACCTTTTTTACCTTAACTAAGCTCCCCTTTGATGCTTGACTTTTAATTTCCTTATCGAAAAAAAGAAGGAAAACGCAGCTTAATATGAAATATTAAAAGTGAAATGTTATCTGAAGTAATGCTTTGATTGACTTCTTGTAAACCCATACATACATACTACTAAAGATTGAGCTAATGAAATTTTTGTTGCTTTCTGACAGGATAAGCTCTTATTCTCACTCATATTGACCATTAATCTGCTGAAGCATGAGAATTTGATTGACAATGCTGAATGGATGTTCCTGCTGACGGGCGGAGTTGGCCTAGAGAATCCGCATAAGAATCCCACTAACTGGCTGGGCGTACAGAACTGGGACGAATGCTGTCGCCTAACGGAATTGAGCCGCTTTAAGGGATTACGCGAAGATGTCACTGCCAATGCGGCTAGTTGGAAGGAGTACTTTGACTCGCGCACGCCACAGGATAATAAAGCTATACCCCAAAGTTGGCAACATTTAAGCGTGTTCCAGAAACTATCGTTATTGCGAGTATTTCGACCGGATAAACTAGTGCCAGCTGTTTTAAACTTTGTCGCCGGCGAGATGGGTGCACGTTTTACCGAGCCACCGCAATTTGATTTGAATGCCTCGTTTGGTGATTCCCATTGTTGTGTGCCCATGATATTCATACTGACACCTGGTTCAGATCCAACGGCAACGCTGATTAAGTTTGCCGATGATCAGGGCTTTGGCACAAATCGTTTGTTCTCGCTGTCGTTGGGACAAGGACAGGGTCCGATTGCCGTCAAGATGATCGATGAGGGCGTCAAACTGGGTAATTGGGTAGTTCTGCAGAATTGCCATTTAGCTGCCAGTTTTATGCCATTGCTGGAGAAGGTCTGTGAGAATTTGTTGCCTGATTCAACGCATCCAGATTTCCGACTCTGGCTTACGTCCTACCCAGCTGAACATTTCCCAGTTGTGGTGCTGCAGAACGGCATCAAGATGACCAATGAGCCGCCCAAGGGTTTGCGATCGAATATAATGCGTTCATTGCTAAGTGATCCGATCAGTGATCAGGAGTGGTATGAATCCTGCACCCAGCCACGCGTCTTTAAGCAGTTGATCTACTCGCTGTGCTTCTTCCATGCTGTGATCCAGGAACGACGCTACTTCGGACCCATTGGCTGGAACATACCCTATGAGTTCAATGAAACAGATCTGCGTATTTCCCTGATGCAGTTGCGCATGTTCCTCAACCAGTACGAGACAGTTAACTATGATGCTCTACGCTATCTAACAGGAGAATGTAATTATGGTGGTCGTGTCACTGATGATTGGGATCGTCGCACACTCAAAACGATATTGGATCGTTTCTATTGCGCCGCCGTTATTGATCTGGAGAAAACGTATTATCTGGACGAGACCAGCTACTACTATGTGCCCGTCTTGAAGGAATCGGAACTTTATATTACCTTTACACGTGAATTGCCACAGATATCGCCACCATCCATATTCGGTTTCCATGCCAATGCCGATATTATGAAGGATCAACAGGAAACAGATATGTTGCTCAATCATGTGTTATTGACACAGGTATGTTAGACTGTTTGTTGAGGTTGTAAGTACCTTTAACTTGATCTATCATGTTTCTACCAACATTATGTATATAGTGTGTAGCTTGTAGCTAATCAATGTTCTGCTTTATAATCTGCTTAACTTTTGCTCATTTAAACAATTCAACCTGCTGACAAAAGGAACGCTGGGTAAGTTTAATATTTATATAGTGAGAGTTTTATGTGTGTGAACCCTTGAAGAGGCTTCTGGTAAACCTTAAAACCATTTAACCTCGCAAGGGTATCTTAATTCCGGTAACCTTTATTACTGTTAACACATATTATTTGCTCCCTTTGTGCGGTACAGGACCTTCATGAGAAACGCGTAAGTTGCTTAGTATTTCAAGTTTCCCAATTTTCGCTTTCTATAACAGTTAGTTTTCTGTGTTGCTTTGAATGCTTGCGCTTTAGAAACTGGAGAAAACCCAAAGAGTTTATATAGATGTGCTATCGCGTCGCTTTCCCGAAAACCTATCCCTACCCACTTATCCCACAACCTGTCCACCCTTCCTTGCACTCTATCAAATGCCACTGAAGGACACAAGTGCCTCAACAGATGATAGCGGTGGCTCCAAGGCGTTGACACCCGAGGAGGTGGTCACTAATGTGGCCACTGATATATTGGATAAGCTGCCCAAACTGTTTGATCGTGAGACAGCACTTTTGAAATATCCAACGATCTATCATCAGAGCATGAATACGGTGCTGGTACAGGAAATGGTTCGGTTCAATGTTCTACTAAATACAATACGCACCAGTTTGATAACGCTCAGGAAGGGCATCAAGGGTAAGTGTTTTGTTCATTTATCACTTTCGCATTTAAAGACACTTTGTGTTTTCCCAAATGTATTCATAACTAGTTAACTTTTAATTTCAAATAATTTTGTAACAAAATTTTCGAATTTTCAACTATTCGCGGAGCGGTTTCATCCGCGAATCTTCTCCTTCAACTGATTCTCTGTGAGTTTGTATGTTATCATCGTCATTATCGTCGTGAGCCGTTGTTAAGTCGTAACTACTTTTTGTGCCACTTTGGAGCTTATCGCCTAGTTTGGCGGTGAAGGTCGCTCTGGATTGAGCTTTGGATTCCAGCCGTAGAGAATCTTCGTCTATCAGTGTTGTTATTGACCTCCCTTCAAGATTTCCGTCGTCTTCGTCACTGTCGTCATCCAACTCGATTTCGGCGACATCTTCTGGTTTTTTTTCTTTGTCGATATCATCTTGATATAAAGAGTCATCTTGGTCGGTGATAGCATAATCCATGTCTGCCTCCTCACCGGATTCCATATTAAACCAGCTGCGTTCATCGTCTGCCTCATATTCAGAGACCGCCTCCTCTAGTTTGGAGCTAATCATTTCGTTGAGCGCACCGATAAGCTGATCCTCTTTTTTTGTTTGCGTTTCATGTTCACCAAAATTAATACCAATATCGCTAAGCGTACTTGATTCCACTCGACTCACATGTGAACGCATTAATGTGAAATCATCTTCCAGCAGAATATCCATCGTGCTTAATATGCTACAGACACCATCATTTTGTTCTGGCTCAACATTTGCCTTTTCGTACACCGTCAAATTGACAAGGGTGTCGTCAGCGTCATCCCTTTTATCAAAGTCTTTGAATTGTTCATCTGAAACTAGATTTTTGGTGATTTTGTCCTTTTTCAATTTCTTCATCAGCGATAGGACTTGAGTGCGAAAATGCGTCACAGCGAGATCATCATCATTCGGTGTATCCCTGCGACCATATAGCTCCATTATCTTTCTATCGGCTTGACGTATTTCATCATCGGGCGACATAACCGCATGCGATGGAGCAATATGCAAATCAACGGGCTCCATCACTAACGGTTCCGCATTAATTTTATCGATAATTAGCGCGAATACATCATCAAATAGTGACGTACAGTTCTCGTGTACAATGCGCTCATTTTCGGTCTTCCAGCGACGACCCGGAACTGCCTGACGTATAAGTTTTCTTATGATAGCGTGCGCTTCATACCAGGAAGAACGTCTAGGCTCATCACTTTCGCTGTCAGTCGAGATTAGATGTAGATCGTTATCAATTAGTCGATCAATCAAATCGCTAGCAATTGTGCTCGCGATATCATAAGTTTCTAACTCCTCCCATATGCCAGCAAAAAGAACATCTTCAATGATATACTTGACTGTCAACTCAGTCTCGCGTTTCAGTAGCAATGAACCCAGTTCCGGGAAATACATATCGCGCAGCATAATCCGAAGTGGTTCATAAGTGAGTGGCGTTTGAACCAGCTTAAAACTTTCCAACCTGCTCTCAATTTCCTTATCGATTTCTTTTGCCATTTTGGTAACGGCTTCGATCGCATTGCATTCGGCAATGTGTGACATATCGGTTGTTAATATTGTATCGATAAAGTTCTCGGCAGTCTCTGTGTGCACGAGATTGGTCTGTTGGAAAATGTCCTCGTAGATAAGACGCATATCGTTCTCCTTTTGGCGTAAACCCGCTTCGGCAGCCTCGCGACGCCAGCGCTCTTTTTGTGTTAGTATCGAGAAGAAGTGCAATTTGCGCTGCTCTTTCAGTCGTTCCATTTCCTCTGATAGGAATTGCATGATCCAGCCAATGCCGGAGCCCTCGTACATATGCAATAGCTGCTCCAGATCCTCACTTCGGCGTTCGTGCAGCATCTCCTTGGCTATATCTGGACGTTGCTGTATACGCTCTTCATCCTCCACATGACGTGTAATGGCCAACAGCTGCTCTTGTGTTAGCGTTTCTTTTTCCTTTACACGCATCACAGTCGTCTTACGTCGGTCCTGGAAATAGCCCCTAATATTCTGTAGCTCATCATAGTCGAAGGACATACGGCTGTCATCGGAGCTGATCTTAGGTCGTCGCTTAAGACACTTGGGCGATGTCTTTTGCTTGGTTGCCTGCGTGCGTAGGCTCTTCAGAGATTCATACAGTTTCTGCAGATTCTTGTCGGAACAGAAGTTCTGCTCGTATTCCTTCACATACTCCTTGGGCTTGGACCATTCCTTCAGTTTAGTGAACGGACACTGCAACTTATCCATATTCACACGCTTCTCCAAATCATCAATGCGCATATCAAACGCCTTTCTACCATCGCCCACAAAACTGCGACGCGCCGGATCCACGCCATGTCGAATCAGTGGTCCATAGAACTCCGAGCAGGGTGTACCCAATGCATACATGGGACTCTGTTTCACCCAGCGTCGCGGGATGCCCGCATTCTTAATCTGCAAACGACGCATGGCACGTTGATACGCCACCTCGTTCTTGGCCAAACCCTGTTGGCGTCTTTTCTCAATGCCTTCACAGGCGACCTCAATACGTGTCTTGGAGTCGGTGTGCATCTGTTTCTCACGCTTGTCAAACATTCGTATCACAATCTCCAATCGCATCATCTGACATTCCTGTATATACTCTTCCCGTTCCATCCAATGCTCCCACTCGAATGCCTCGAGTATCGGTCGATATTTACTTTTAATCGCCAATTCCCGCGCCTCGTGCAGCTGTTTCTTGAAGCTCGTCTTTAAAGCATTGTTGAAGGCCCAACGCTTGCGTGCACGCTCTAAAATTTCCACTTCATGTAGACCGGGTGGCTTATCGCCAGGCAGCAGTGTGGCCAAATTAAAAAGCTCCAGATGTTCAACATGCTCCTTGTCTATGACATCAGGCAAATAGGCCAAAGTCTGTGCCGAAGATTCCCTGTAGGTTGAGTGCGGGAGTTTAAAAAAATATTAAAAAGTTGAATTTCCTTTTCACTTACCTGTAAAGTGTTTGTGTAGTTTGATCCTTGAAGCGTCGCTCATCCACATAAGTGGGAAAGTAGTCACATTTGGTTGTGTAATCCTTGACGCTCTGCAACGATTCCCGCATCTTCACCTCGAATGTGTGCACATCAGTTTCCCGATCCGTTAGGAACTCAATGCCCGGCGCCTTAAACTGACACTCACTGTCTGTGCGTGCCAACCAACCAACCTTACGTTCCGCCGGATTGTTCTCACCTTTACATAAGGATAGAAGGTTTTAAGTTGACATCTTACGCCTACAAATCCACTTTATGCTTACCGCCTGGAACGCGTGAGGGATTCGTTATAAGACACGATGTCAATCCCGTTTGCATTTCACTATCCTTAACGGTGGTTTGTTGTTGAGGTTTTCGTTGCTTGCTGAAGGTCACACGTTTGGCATGCTTTGGCTGCTGTTCGACCAGGAGCTGCTCCTTGGAACTGCTGCTTCGCATGCGCTTCATCTGCTCTGCGGCGATTGCACTATTCAATGAAGTGTTGCTGCTGTGACGCAAACGTTTCGTCTCGTAAAGGACATTCATGATGCCTGGATCCTGTGTTGGCATCTTTTCTTTTTTTCTTTCTTACTAATTAATCACACAAAATAATTGAAAACTTTTTAAGTAATCATTTAAGTGTTGCACGTTTGTTGAACGTTCTCTAATTGCCTGGTTTTTTTTTTTTATTAGCTCAGCTCGAAAGTAATTGTAATTGATTAGTTTGTCAAAGTTAACTTTGATTTGATTGAAAGATTAATTGATTTTTTCTTTTCAGGTCTGGTTGTGATGAGTGCTGCCGTGGAGGCCGTTTATAAATCCGTTTTGATTGCAAAAATTCCACAAATGTGGGCCAGCAAGTCCTACCCCAGTCTTAAGCCACTTGGCAGCTATGTGAATGACTTTTTGCGACGTCTCGAATTCCTGCAGGTAAGTAGTTCTTCGAGTTCTTCGAGCCAACAAAATTTGCCATGACAACAACTATTTGTTTGTTTGTTTGTTTGTTTTGTTGTCTTGACAGCCGTGTTTGTTGACCTGATTTTGATAACCTATTGTCATTTATTTTACAGCACTGGTACGACCGTGGCGCACCGCCCACATTCTGGCTATCGGGTTTCTTCTTTACACAGGCTTTCCTAACGGGCGCCCAACAGAATTATGCCCGTAAATATGTGATTTCCATAGATCTGTTGGCCTTCGACTATGAGGTTCTGTCGCTGGAGGAGACACAAATGGCTGGCGTTGCGGCACCCGACGATGGTGTCTTCGTTTATGGCATCTTCTTGGAGGGTGCTTGCTGGGATCGCCAAAATAAATATATGATGGAATCGCGTCCACGCATTTTATTCGATACAATGCCTTTGATATGGCTGAGGCCACTCAAGCGTACGGATCTGCCCGAAAGACACAACTATTTGTGTCCCCTCTACAAGACGGCGGAGAGGCGTGGCATCTTGTCCACAACGGGACACAGTACCAATTTTGTTGTGGCCATGCTACTCGATTGTAATCCCAAGACACCCATCTCTCATTGGATTATACGCGGTACGGCACTCTTGTGTCAATTGAGTTTCTAAATTTTCGGCTCCCCATAATACTATATAATATATATCTATATTGTAACAGTAGTAATGTAGTTGGATTGTGCATGTATTAGTAAATTGTCAGCTATGCTGCAGATAGTCAACAAATAATATTTCTTAATACTTTCTGGTATCCAAATGGAGTTGCAACTTCAAATTCAACTTATGTAAAATATAGACAGCTTTAAAAAAGTATTTTATGTGCGATTAAATCATTTTTCAAATATTCATATTTGTTTTACACATATTCTTATAGAATTTTCCTTCAATTAACCGTAACTTTTATCTTTAAAGTCTGTTATGCCTACCCCTTTCGCAATGTTGTGTGTTATAGGGTATAAAGCATTGTCCGTTTGCCATAGATTTGATTTAATATTCTCAAACATTCAACATTTAAAGTGCATCCTGTTCCTTTTGTCAGTCGAAATAAATGACCAAGATGAAAAAAGTTAACTCAGATTTGAGTGAGACGGGAGACAGGATGGTTCATGGTACGTTAATCATTTATTATCTGACATGACTGTGATTATTTAACTTTTAGACCAGACTGCCTGCCATATTTCCATCTTAAGCCAGCAAGCAGACCTTTTTTTTATACCCTGATCCCATTAAAAATGGGAAAAAAGGGTATAATGAAGTTGTGCAAAAGTATGTAACAGGCAGAAAGAAGCATCTCCGACCCCATAAAGTATATATATTCTTGATCAGCATCAACAGTCGAGTCGATATAGCCATGTCCGTCTGTCCGTCTGTCCGTCTGTCCGTCTGTCTGTCCGTATGTATGAACGCGTCGATCTCAGAGACTATAAGAGCTAGAGACTCCAGATTTGGAACTTAAGCTCGCCTAATCCCTAGGCAGTACAAGTTTGTTTCCGATTTTCGATAACTCTTCCCGTTTCCGATATACACATGGGATCGATAACAACAAAATCTTGAATTTGGAAAACTTTGAGATGCAATTTGAATTATAAAACAAAATAATGACAATCTGTGAAATTTTTTATCGAAATTGGATAATAAACACCGGAGATATGGGACATTGAAGTTTTGTATGCACTATGCAGTATGCGCGTACACACACACACACATATATACTTGCACGCACTGACTGTACGCGTAAAGTATAGGGATCAGGGTATCGTCTAGTCGGGATTTCTCGACTAGAGCCTTCTTACTTGTTTCTTATTCAATTTTTAAATTGCTGCACAGCTTTTTTTGGGTTGTGCGCAAGTTTAACGCTCGAGGGTTGTGCGGAAACTAATTTGGTCTAATAATTTATGGGTGAAAGTTTTGAGCCAAAAAGAAGCTATTGTGCGATAAGCAAAGTGAAGCTTGTTGACGATGAAGCGCAACACTTGAAACATTAAGTTTGAATTGGCCAACTACAAACTGAAATTAGTTCAATTATTGACATTTACCTGAGCCGACTGCTTAACGCGTCTATTTATTATAAGCTGCTATCACTTTGAAAAATCATTTCAACTTGACTATGCCCATTAATTACCAACTTTTTTTTTGTTAGCACGATGCTTAGCCTATTTATAAGCATCATCAGCCTAACCTTCTTCTACTCGCTGTTCTGTTTTGGCCTTTTATCTGCTCGCTCAGCTGTGCGTGACGCCATCAAAGATAATGATGCTAATTAAGCAACAACATTTTCACAAAACTGTTTTAAAGCGATTTAATAATGCTACAAAATCTGCTGATGTATGGGGTAATATCCACCCCGAATAACACTTTAAATCGAGGATATTTCTTAACAGTAGCCGTCACTATTTGGTTCCTAGATACCCTGTTTGGTTTAGAAGTGAGGGAAATGAGGTTTAAAGAGTTATAAGGAAAATAATATTCCTGCCTTATAGTATATTCCTGCCATATCAGATATGAATATTAACACATTCTATATATATATATTATTCAACACTGCATAAAAAGGAAGTTTTGCTCGTGAGCCCTTTTTGTTGTTTGTTGTTAGAGTGTTAAATTCAGTTCAGTTTTTGGTTCTGCTGCTCGTTTTCATTTTCATTTTCGTTTTTGGCAAATAATAATGCGTATTTATGAGCAAACAACGAAATTATATTTACTTGCGTCGCTTCGCCAATATTTGCATGCAATTAATTTTCCACTTCCCAACAACGACAACACCAACAACAACAACAACAATGAGAGTCAAACGAAGCGAAACGTAACCAGCATCCGCATCCAAAAAACCCCAAAAATCCCACTCAATGCCACAACCCAAGCTTTTAGTCAGGTTCGAAAATCCTTCCGCCCATTCCGAACGCCCAAATTTATTCTAAAAAGTATTTTAACGAAGGAATCGAAGAAAAAGGGGGCGAGAATTCGTTGTGGCTGCTGTTGCTGCTGCTGATGACGATGCTCCAGAAACTTAGCCAAGTTTGCCGTCGCCCAATTCTGACCCAACTTTCGTCTGCTATCTTCAATTCCCTTAACGGCGGGCGGACAACAAAAATTTCCTTCGAAAACTTCGCTTCGCTTCGTGTTTGAATGTTTTTGAGTTTCTTAATTAAATTTTCAAGCGTAATACAAATAAAATGTCCTGTTTGCAAGGATTCACAAGATTCGCCTTTGCCTAGTTACATAAATGAAGCTATTAACAGCTGATTTTCTTAAATGGTTTGCCAATACTCACAGTTTGCTTTTTATGGCTATCAGAAATGTTTTTCAAGCACTTAAATTAATTTATCGCTCAAACACACACACACACACACACGCAGAAGTCGCGTTAAGCCCATATCGATGGGTTTAAGTTATGCCCAAAATAAATTAATGTTCTAAAAACACAACAAAGAATTGTAAATCAATATTTATGGTATGGTATTATGGGCAAGAGTATAAGAACCATAAAACAGATTAAAGCTGATGCAAGATAAGCATTGAAAATATATATAAAAAACTTTTAAAATGCAAAAAAAAATGTTTAATCAATTGTTATAAATTTATTGCATTTTATATAATCTGCAAATCTATTAAACATTATTTTTTGACATTTTGCTAACATTTTTTTGAAACCCATTTAATTTTTTTTAATTTACTTATTGACTCTAAATACCATATGGGGAAAAATATATATTCAATAACGAAAAATCTGATTAATAAGAGTATCAAATCGTCGTTTAGCTGTTTTTTTTTTGTACTTTCGGGTTTTTTTTGTGGGCTTTTGTGAAGCTTTTTTTCGCGCTTATATCGTTAAATTTATGACTTGAAATGTTTGGGCATTACTTTGGCAAGGGAGTTGGGCAGGGGTGGGGGGAATGGAGCGACCACGTATTCAGCTTAAGGTAGGCGTTAGCCATGCTCGTTAGGCGTGGCATAAACATAAATATATATATCTGTATGACAATTTGTAGATTTATGTATAGAAATTTAAATTTTATTATGCGCTCTCTTGGTTTGTTGTTGTTGGGTTTAGGGAATTTTGGCTTTTGAGATTTTTATTCACATATTGAATGCATACATTATGCGGGTACCAGTGTTAGTGTTGGTGCCCGTGCCATTTCTCAACTCTTGGGTAAAACATAAAATTGCACTTATGCAGCAGAGAAGCAGAGAAATCTGTGAACGACGAAGCAACCAAAAAAACCCAAGCAACGGAGCAACCATAACCGAAAAACCCAGTCAAGTGCAGATACACACACACACACACACACACACACACAGACATAAGCATATTCATACCAAAATTTGTGTATTGGTGTGTGTGTGTGTTCTGTGTCCCTGTGATAGCTTCAACCACATAAATTGCTTTAGCACCAAAGGGATTTGTGTCAAAATCAGAACAAAAAAAAAATAGAATAGAACGATGCCAAAGACTCAAAGACAAGACGCGTCCGGTCCAAAAACAAGCAATCTTGTCTGGCCATTTTTCTTATTTCTTTTTTAATAATAAATTTAAGTTACCCTAGCTGATACTTAAAGTATCTTTTTTGTGGTGCCAGGTTTAAGTATTTTTATGATACTTGAAATGATTTATATTAAAGTCAAACTGAGCATTCATAATCTTAACATTTTCTTTGGTAATTTCATTAAAATATTTATCATATTACTTCGTCAACTTTTCCACCCTTTATATGCAAAGGTTCTTAATGATTTTCTCCAAGACTTTATCCTATGCTCTTTTAGTCTTTTTTAGATGATTTACTTCAAGTTGTTACCTTTTGTTTTCACCCAATTGTGATTAAGTTAACAAGTTGATTTAGCTTGGGATCATCAGAAACTCAGCTTCTCTTGTGTTTATATAGAAAATGTAGAGTAAATATTTATTCAATAGCAAACTGCAAGGCAAACTAAACATACTCTCTGTCTGCACAACTGCGAAGCGAAAGAATGGCTAAAAAGTTTTGGCTTAATTTTGAGCATTTGCTTTCACAGTTAGAGCCAAAAGTTTTTCTACTTCAGTAAGCTGACGGCAAAGGCAAAACAACTTACACACATATGTGAGTGTGTGTGTGTGTGTGTGTGTATGTTGTATGCTGTAGCAAATCAGCTTACAACTTAAATTGAGGCACTTTCGTTTAGCTTCACTTTGCATGTTCGTGCTTTTTGCGCACTTCCTTGTGAGCCTTGAGCCTTGAGCCTCTTAGCCAGGATACGAGTATCTAAACAATATCTAAAGCAAACTAGGGAGTGGTGGGGGCGGGGAGGGGGGGGGGGTGAGGAATGGTAAAAGGAGATGTATGATGGTAGGTTTGTTAGCGGTGGAGATAGCAAAGAAACCGCCTCTGGCACAATTTAGTTCCTGCGGGAGAATTCTGACGAAAGTTCTTCTTCTTATTCTTGTTCTTGTTCTTGCTCACTTGCTCTATTTACCATTCTATATGTATGTATGTGTTTGACAAAGTATTTGTGTGTGTATGTGTGTGTGTAAGTATGCGTGTGTGCTTGTAAGCATTAGAAATAAATCAAGGGATTTTTGGGATTTTGGCTGGTTTTTTCGTTTTTGCTTAGCTTCGTTTTCTTTATGTATGTAATACCCATTTAAAAGGTTCGGTTCGGTTCGGGTGTGATGGAATAAAGCAACTTTTTGTAAAAGCTGAAATATCTTTTCTATAAAGGATATATTATTATTAAGTATTCGATTTTCTGCTTATCTAACTTCAAAATACTATGAAAACTTTGTGGAAATCAAAGGACAAACCTAAAAACTAGTTTTGAGAGACTATGTTTAAGATAGCTGAGTATCTTAAAGTTAACTTTTGTTATAGGATAACTTGAAAACGATCTCTTGTTACTTATTCTAACGGTTGCTTTGGCGTTGCATGTTCGCACATGTGCTGAAAGTCTTTCTTACCCCAACACCTCTGATTCTCCCCCCTATTTCTGTGGGCATTAGTTTGGAAAATTGTTTAGTCGACCGCAGACCAAAGCCCAACAAAAACAACAACAACAACAACAAGAAGAAGAACAAGTTGTCGTTTTCAGGGTAAATCAAGTCGCAAACTCAAATAGAAATGGCAAACTTTTTAGGACCATGCAATTATGAACATTTCTGTCCGCAAGTCTCCCAAATATATATATATATATAAATGGTATAAAGAAATACGAAAGAAAATTCAAGCTTATTTATGTTGAAATTAAGCAATTTAGTTTAATTGAATTTAGTGTTTGTTGTGTGGGTGGCTTGTTTATGTTGCTATTTCACGTGCACCAGACACTAATTGAAGAGCCCACAAATTTTCGGAACCGAGCGTTGTCGAGCGTTGAGTGCCAATCAGCCGAGAATGCCGAGAAACTGTGACCGTTGCTCCGTGCATAATTGATAATACTATAACGACCACGGCCAAAGGTATATGTGCTGTTGTGTGTGCGTGTGTGTGTATATGGGTGGAGTCTAATTACAAATGTGAAAGATACTTTGATGTCCTGCACACACACACATAGAGGTAGAGGAGCTCTGCATTTGATGCGTGTGTGTGGTTAATTAAATGTAATGACATATAAGCAAAATAATTGCAAACATTTTGCGGCCTGTGTGTGTTTGTGTGTGTGTGTGTAATTATAATGTCATTTGTTGAAAATGCTGCAATTTGCCAACACTCAACAAATGATGAAGAAAATGACTTTTCATCGCGCTTTTGCATACACATACAAAAATGTTAAATGTCATAAAAGTATTTGATTTCAAGGTTCTGTCTTTGTTCGAGTTGAAATGACTTGCGGCTCATTTTGACAGCTAATTGAAATTCTGGATAATTGGAATTGGTATGCAGAACACACACACACACACACACACACACGTACGAACGTGTGTTAGTGACATGTGCATTAATCTGGTGTTAATTGAATGCGCGTGAAAAAAGAGAATTACTTTCATTTGAATCACGCTGCGTATACGTATTATATATTTAAATATACGATTTTATTTTATATAATTTTGTCACGTCAAAAGATTGATTTTTTTTTTGGCTGATTCAATTGCAATTAGCATTTAATTTGTATTATATTTATTTTACTTGTTTCGTTAAATGAAATTCGATTTCGAATTCGAATTCGCATACAAATTGCTCGATTGTTGTTTGGCTGTCTTCAAATCAAATCAAATGAACAGTTCACAGAGTTTGACATTTAATTAAATAAGAGCAGAGTCCAACAACAAAAAAGTTGGACAAAGCAAGAAAGAAAGCAAAAAAGAAAAAGGGATGCACAACATGACCAATAACTTTTTACCTATGGTCGTTATATTGCTGCTGTTCTTTTGCTGCTGCTATTTGTTCACTCTTCCTGCTTGTTATTCGTTTGCTTTTCATCCCCAAAGAACGTGGGGTTATATGTGTTATCTCATGAAGTGTGTAACAAAATAACAGTACAAAGTAGGATAATTATGAAAAAGTTTTGTATTTTGCTTTAGAAGTTTTTGTTTGACTTTTAAAAATAAATTAAAAATTTTTTGCTTTCACTACAGAAACTTTGTTAGTATTTTTTCTTGAATCTGCGATGTACAAAGGAATACTCAAAAATACTCTTAAGACAATATAAGATTTATTCATAGCTCTTTATTTTAAAGGTTTTGTATTCTGTTGGAGAAATTTCTCTGAATTACAATAAATATAACAAAAAATATAAAATTTTTAGCTTTGACTAAAAAGCTAAATAAAAAATACCTCTACAGAAACTTTGTTAGTATTTTTTCTTGAATCTGCGATGTAGAAACAAATAATAAAAAATAATTTCAACATAAAATACGCTTGTTAAGCAATCAATTTATTTATGTGCAAGCAGCTAGGGGTGTTTCTTGACAGCGTATACAAACTTCGTTATGCTGCCACTAAAGTAATTCTTCATGATTTTTGGTTAAACTTTTTTCATTTATTTGTGATGCTGGTCACAGCTGGCTGAACGCGCAATTCCTTTTACTTTTTTTTTTCGTTGTTGTTGTTGTGTGTTTTGTTTGCCATTTTGCGTTGCTCGCACTTTGCGACAGCTCATAAAATGTGAGCGACACGCATTAAAAGTGTATACGTGCTAGTGTGTGTGTGTACGTGTGTGTGAGAGTGTGAGTGTGTGCTGGCTTTGACACTAAAGAATGGCTGGGTGGGTGCTGTTTAGCCCTCGTTGGTTCTTGTTACGCAGCAATAATATGATGAAGGCGAAGAAAGCAATATGAAAATAAGTCAAACTGCACGAAGACGCGACTTCTAAGCCGCCAGGCAACAACAACAACAATAACAACGAGAAAGAAAAAAGGTCCTGCATGCTTAGCAAAAATAATAACAAGAAAGAAGGCTCTAGTGGAAGAAATCCCGACTAGACGATACCCTGATCACACGCATACTGCATACACAACTTCAATGTCCCATATCTCCGGTGTTTCTTAACCGATTTTAATAAAAGTTTCACAGATTATCAGTTTTTCGTCTAATGTCTTAAACGCCTCAAAGTTTTTCAAATTCCAGATTTTGTTGTTATGGATCACATGAGTATATCGAAAACCGGAGGAGTTATCATAAATCGAAAACAAACTCCTAGCGATTAGGCGAGCTTATGTTCCAAATCTAGAGTCTCTAGCTCTTACAGTCTCCGAGATCGAGCAAGTTGGGCAAAAAGCGTAGCTATATGAAGCAATGGAACTGTGAAACGATAAGAGCTTATTCCATCTGGCTGTACGAGATGATAATCGTTTTGTATATTGTGTTTAGTTTGCACAATCTCTATGCTCACGCGATGTTTGTGGCCGCCGATTTTAAGCGACACAGAATCCGCTGTCCTATCCCTATACGTTGATGATAATGTTTTCGATTCCCCGGCCTGGTTTGCCGTTGTCATCATGATTGTGATGTTATCTGAGGTGTTTTTGTTCTGCTTGTATATTGGCATTTTTAGCAACAAATTGAATAAGTATAAATCCAAGCGATAAGTTCTTAAAGAAAGTCATTGGCATTTGACATTTGGCTTAAAGCTGATACCAAAGTACAAGCTATATAAACAAGATGATAAGCTTGGGACTGACGTTTGACATTGAGATTTAAGCTGATACAGGCTATATAAACAAGCTGATATGTCTAGGGATTATTCAGTAGACGAAAAAACGTTGAACGGCAAAGATGAACAATTCTATTATTATTATTATACTAGCTGGAATTTTAGCTGTGCCAGAAAGTTCAGCGGTAAGTTAAATATATATAATGATAAGCTATAGAGATTTTATTTGTTGTTCATTTAATTTCAGCAAACTTGTGAAGAATCACGAGACCTCAATTCGAAATGCGGAAAATACTGCTTTAAAGTTGTAAAACCACTTTTGGATTATACAAAAAAGTTGCAACAACAAGTTGAGGATAACGAAAACAAACAGATTGCGGAAATTTTCAACAAAATGGAATCCCTTGAACGTTTGCTAAGCAATAAGATTGATAGACTTGAGAATCGATTAGAGAAACAGGAATCGGAAACTTTCAACAAAATTGAACACCAATTCGAAAATCTGAAATCAGAAATGTTCAACAAAATAGAATCTCGTGAAAGTTTGCAAAGCGATAAGATTGATAGACTTGAGAATCGATTTGAGAAACAGGAATCGGAAACTTTCAACAAAATTGAACACCAATTCAAAAATCAGAAATTGGAAATTTTCAACAAAATGGAATCTTTTGAAAGTTTGCTAAGCGATAAGTTTGATAAACTTGAGAAGCCTGTGGAGAAACCAAAGGAGGAACCAAAGGATGAACCAAAGGAGGAACCAAAGGAGGAACCAAAGGAGGAACCAAAGAAGGAACCAAAGGAGGAACCAAAGGAGAAACCAAAGGTGGAACCAAAGGAGGAACAAAAGGAGGAACCAAGGGAGGAACCAAAGGAGGAACCAAAGGAGAATCCAAAGAAGAAACCTAAAGAGATAAAAATCAATGAGAAAATCTCATTCAAACTTGTCGGAAGCAAATATTATTATATTGAACATGATAAGAAACTCAATTGGTTCGTTGCTTTTCGCAAATGTAAAGAATTAGGCGGACATTTGGTTAATCTGCAGAATCAAGAAGAGCTTGATGCATTGGTGTCCGAGTTGCACAAAAATTACTATTGGTTGGACCTCTATAGATGGGGCGTGCAGAACGAATTCAGTTCGATGACAAAGAGAGGGAAAGCCAAGTTCCTCAATTGGCATCAAGGAGAACCTAATAATTACCGTGGTCACGAAGATTGCGTTAATCTGCGTGATATGAATGGATCCTATAAAATGAACGATGCTAAATGCCTTGATGAATCTAATTATATCTGTGAGAAAAACTTGAATGAATAAATATAGTTGCAAGTAAGAAATCCCGGCTAGAATATATCTTTAACCCTATATTGCAAGTATGTGTGTGTGTGTGTGTGTGTGTGTGTGTACGCGCATACTGCATACTTGACTTATGTTCAATGTTATCCTGTGTCTATCAAACGTTTTCAATAAATAATTCACAGATTTTCATTATTTTGTTGTATAATTCAAATGGCATCTCAAAGTTTCCCAAATTCAAGATTTTATTGTTATCGATCCCATGTGTTTATCGGAAACGGGAAGAGTTATCGAAAATCTAAAACAAACTTCTACTGCCTAGGGATTAGGCGAGCATAAGTTTCAAATCAGTAGTCTCTTGCTCTTATAGTCTCTGAGATCGACGCGTTCATACATACGGACAGACGGACGAACAGACGGACATGGCTATATCGACTCGGCTGTTGATGCTGATCAAGAATATATATACTTTATGGGGTCGGAGATGCTTCCTTCTGCCTGTTACATACTTTTGCACTAAACCATTATACCCTTTTTCCCATTTTTAATGGGATCAGGGTATAATAAGTCAAACTGCACGAAGACGCGACAAAAACAACAACAACAAGAAAGAAAAAGGTCCTGCATACTTAGCACAAATAATAAAAACGTAAGAAAAATAAGCTGGATGTATGTGCATATTCCTTAATAAGCAAAAAGCTTGACGCATGGAATTCTTCTTCGCCCTTAAAAATAAAAGCGGATTGGCAGCTTGCACTACTTAAATAGCTTAAGCATTTACTTAATTGACATCTGTATGCGTTGGAGGCATCATTAAATATTTGCTTATGCAGAGAGAAATTCAGTTTATATATATATATATATGTATGATGACAGGTGGCTGACAAACGTTTTTTCACTTTCCACTCGCTATGCAAATACTTTGACACTTATCTCGCTGACGTGTGTGTGTGTGCGAGGGCAAAAAAAGAAAAGAAATAAAGCCAATTTGAATTTTCAATTTCAATGTTTTAAGGGTTTTATTTATCGTGCGCCGACTTCTGATGTAGTCGTAAAAATAAATAAATATATATGCAAAAGTATGGCTCTGAATGTTAAAATAAAGTAAAAAAAAACGAAAGGGTTGAGTTGTGCCCTAGGGGAACATTTAGTAAAGAAAAAATTTAATAAAAAACAAAAAACAGGCTTCAATCGAACGATATCAACTGGGAGATGCTCGTTAGCAGGATTAGGAACTCATTTTTATGTTTTTTTATGTGTTTTATGTTTGATACAAGCCCAAAATTGCAACAGCATCGTTGAGTAAATGTTAATCGGCTATAACTTTCATGTTTCTTAAGAGATCTTGATGAAAATTACTCGTATAAGCGAATACAAAAGCCTTTACATGATTGCTTAAGATTTTACTTTAAAAGTATTCAAACATTTGATTCTAACTTGTTTTGAATATGGTATAGAAGAGATGATGTTCCTAGCCTTAAGTCTCTGGCTTCATAACACTTGTTTATAAACTTTCTGGGTATGAAAAAATTCGTATGTACAGCTTTTAAGCCACTTAGTGCAGATATCTATAGATTAAAGACTGCTTCGACATGTTTCCAACCTTCTCATCGATATGTTTCCAACCTTCTTAAATATGGTTTAGGTGAGATAATGTTCCTAACCTTAAGTCATTGCCTTCTTTACAAATCTTCATAACTTTCTGTGTACAGCATTCAACCCACTTTGTGTAGATATCTATGGATAAAGACTGCTTCGAAATATTTCTAAAAACCTTCTTAAACCACTTTCGATTGTCATTAATAACAAAAATATATTTTTGGAAATTTAATAATGTATAAATTAAACTGAATTTTAGCTTTTTATTTGCAAACCACCAACAGTACGTACTTTATTTTATAGTAATTATGCAATGGCTGCCATTTTAAAATAAGCTTTAGGCAGTTTAATTTCTCTCTTTTTTATTATTTGTGCTGTTGTTGTGGTTGTTGTAGCTGGCGGCCATTTTGTGCGCAATTAAATTGCGTAAGCGTTTATTTCTCCCGGGCGTAAATGTTTCTGTTTCTCTGTGTGTGTGTATGTGTGTGTGCATTGTTATTATCATTTACTTTTGGTTGTGTTTTCGCTTTATATGCATTCAGTTTTATATGTATTTAATTGGTTTAACTTTTTGTAGTTTTTTTTTTTGTTGGTCGTTTTTGGTTGGCTTTAACGAGCCGAGTTGCTAGGCAACCATTAATGCAATGCGGTTGCATACTTTTAATGCTCACTGTAAGTGTTCGCCCACTTTTGTATTTGTTTCAAATGAAGTGCTTCTTCATTAAATATGCAAATTATTCGCCATTTGGTTTTATTAAATATTCATTTTATGCATAAAGCTTAACAAAATATTTATTATTTATTTCGACATCCTTTTTCAAATTAAATTCGCTTAGATAAGCAAATGAATATGCAAATTATATTAATAAAAACTTTTTTTGATTGGAAAAATTTTTAAATAGATTTATTAAGCAATTTGTGATTATTAAAAATTGTAATAAAATATAATTTATTAAAATTAATATCAATAAAAAAAACAGCTTAAAGTTTTATGTAAAATTTAAAAATTCAAACTAGAATTTGACACATTTTTGTGTGGTTATGTTTAAAAAGTTTTCTGGAAAAAGTTTCACCTCAAAATTTTGGATGCCACACAAAATGTAGAAAATATGCAAATGTGGAAGTCATTTATGCATAAATTGCTGTACAAAAATTGCGCCAACTTTGTGATGTAAATGTTCTTTTTTTTTGAGAGTTTTATACATGCCCAAAAACATTGTTAGCCTTTTTTTTTGCAGTGTTAATCAAATACAGCGTTAGATCGTTAGAGAGAGATGGAGATAAAGGTAAATTGCTGGCCATAAACATAAAAGAAATTGGCTCAAAGGCTTCAGGGCGTTATGTCAATATTATAGCCATGTCTGTATATATGGATGTATGGATGTATGAAGCGATGCGAAGCCAATTTATATTTGCATTCGGTGCGTTTTTGAGTCACGGAAATATTTTTTATGATGCGCGAACCATTAAAAATCATATAAAATTTCCCTTTGACAAAAGCAGACAAAGGGCAGACCCAAAAAAAAAAGAATAATTCGCCGTCGTCTGCACTATTAAGGCTCTGGGCACTTTTATTTTTATTTATTTTTTTTTGTCTGTCCTTCGCAACAGCACAGCTGCCATTTGATGCAGTGAAACAGAGCCAGAGTCGAACATCATCATCATCGTCATCAACATCAAATGCAGCACATGCCAAAGTCATGTAGAGACAGTAGACACGAATATAGTCACCCTTTCACCCATTCACCCATTCACCGTACGTTTCAACCTTCAACCCCTTATCGAGGGGTGGATCTCTTTCGTATTGTGTCCAACCCCCGCGTTTTGCGCCTGTTCATCAAAATGCAAAACTAGCTTTTTTCAACAAAACTTGATTTTTATGTTTACATTAAATATAAATTCTTTCCAGTCTCTCGTTTTCAAGCGTTTCAAATATCTTTCTTCATACACACAGAAAGAGAAAGAGAGAGAGAGAGAGATAGAGATAGAGAGATAATAACGCGAGTGGAATGAATTCCCTTTTTAATTTTTTGTTGTTGGCTTCTGGACCCTTTAAAATCCTTATTGTTGTTTTTGTTTTGTTGCCTGCTGTCGCTATGGTGTTGCTGGTGCTGCAAATAATATGCTGGCTGGCTGGCTGCTGTTGCTGTTGCATGCTGTATAATTTGCTACACACACACACACATAAACAGATTTGTTTTGCTGCAGCGCACAGTGGAACAAAGATGTGGTTTATTTGAGTTCTCTCATAGCTTTTGTTATTTACTCAGCTTTCCCTCTTTATTGTATATCTTATGCGTTAAGACTTTGATTTTTGTTGCAGAAAAACTCACAAATTAAATTCTAAATTACAAAAAAAAGATGAGAGAGGGACGCAGAGAGAGAGAGGGAGAGAAAGAGAGAGAGAGAGAGAGAGAGAGAGAGAAAGAGAGAGAGATAGAGAGAGAGAGAGAGAGAGAGAGAGAGAGAGAGAGAGAGAAGAGAGAGAGAGAGAGAAAGAGAGAGAGAGAGAGAGAAAGAGAGAGAGAGAGAAAGAGAGAGAGAGAGAAAGAGGGAGGGAGAAAGAGAGAGAGAGAGAGCGAGAGAGAGAGGGAGAGAGAGTAAGTGAGAGAGCGAGAGAGGGAGAGAGAGTAAGTGAGGGAGTGAGTGAGAGAGAGAGAGGGTGAGAGAGAGAGAAGGTGAGAGAGAGAGAGGGTGAGAGGGAGACAAAGAGAAGAGAACTTTGAGAAAGATCGAAAACAGTCACACACAAACTCAATGGAAGCTTAACTAATAAGATCAAATTCCTTAATGACTTACTTGAATTTTTGAGAATCGAGTAGAAGGGCACAAAGTAAAATTGTTGTTTTTTCATTATTTCGTCTATATATAACATCATTTCCAAGTGTTTCGTTTTCAATATTTAATTGTTATCGATCCCATGTGTATATCGAAGCGGGAAGAGTTATCGATAATCGAAAACAAACTTGTACTGCGTAGGGATTTTGATTGTAGAAAAACTCTGAAATTAAATTATGAAAAAATAAAAATTTTTAATTAAAAAAAAAACAAGTAAGAAGGCTCTAGTCGAAGGAATCCCGACTAGAAGATACCCTGATCCCTTTTTTTAATGGGACCAGGGTATAATAATAGTAAAAAAAATGAAAGGAATATTAAAAAATTTAAAATGTTTAGCAAGTTAAAAAAGTCATTGAAAAAAATACTTAAAATTTAAGCAAATATTAATAATAAAAAAATGTTTCATATATATTTTTTTCTTATAAATATATTTTTAATGACTTGAAGCTTTTTTTTTATCAATTCTTCAACGTATAAGTATACTTTAAGTTAAACAAGTTATTATTGAAGTTCTTCTTATCAACATATCTTTCTCACAGTAGTATTTCATGTAGATTCCACAGTGAATTGCACTGGAGATTGTGAAAAAAGCTAATTAATTTCAGTGCATTTTTCGTTTGGTTATGCTTCGCATAGCTTGTCGGTTCGAATTTCTTCTGCTTGCGCTATTCAATATATAATTATGGTTAGTTGATATTTCTGGACCCGTTCTTTTCTCTCTCCTCTCGCTTCAATCTCTGTGCGGTTCGGTTCGGCTTCTGTGGGTTTCTTTCATCTGCAGCTGCTGCACACACACACATATATACACACATATAAAACACACGCAATATTCAAACCAAAAACCAAAACCAACCCAACCAAACCCGACCCACCCACCAAACCAAACTGTAAACTCTATCTATCTCTCTCTAAAGTAACTGATGCTATGTCATGGGTCTGGGCAACAACAACAACAACAAAAAAAGGGTCTTCTCGTATGAAAGCTCACACACACACACATACGCAGAGGTCGTGGCCCTGGACCGAGGTGCTCCCCCTCTCGTTTCGCCACTCCTCCTCTCCTCCTGGTATTCCCTTTTCGTAATCAGGTTGCTGCACGACGTCGACGTTTACTTTTTGACTGCCAGAGGCAATTGCTTTATTAAGAGTTTCTGCTCTACTTGATACGAGTACACTCCCCCCTCCCTCCCATCACCCTCCCTTCACCCTCTTTTAAACACGTTTGTGTGTGTGGTGTGTGTGTGTGTGCAATGCTAAGGCTTAATCTTACTTAGTTAACTTTAAATTAAATCTTGATATTCACATATCGTTGACTCAACCTTCCGCTCCTTGCTGACCTCGCCACCCACCCCTTCCCTCTCTGTTAGATGCTGCTGTCTCGCCTCGGTTCTGAGAATTGGGCGTGGCAGCAGCAGTGGGTGCAAAAGGGATGAGTTTGCGTTGTTTTAATGTGCCTGGCACAAGTGTGAGTGTGTGTGTGTGTGTGTGATGCCAATTTTAATGCGGTCTCAGTGCACACTACGAACAAGGGCTGGATGGGGTTGGGTGTTGGAGGGCGGCGAGCTCATGTTTTTGCCATCAGGCAGACGGTTTTCACATATTTTTATTTTCATTGTTCACAATACATATGTGTATGTGTGTGTATGTGTGTGTGTGCGTGTTACCATAGAAATTTCATTTTAATATATTTTTAATGAGCATGCTAAAAATTTAATACATTTTCGGTATTTATAAGTGTGGCTTCTCTTCTCTTTACATTTATATTATTTTTTTTTTTTTTCCTGTTGCTATTCGCATTATCCCCCCTCTCTCTCCAACCAACCCTCTGTCACTCGCTTTTATTTTTTGGTGGTTTTTAATTTCTATTTTCAGTTATTTTCTCAACTCGTTTAATTTTTGCATGTGGCTTTGGCTGTTGTTGAAATTTTACAGCCAACGCTTTTTTTCCCCCTTTTTTTTTGGTTAATACAAAATTTAGCCAGCAATTTTTCGAACGTTGCAACATTCTCCGTTGGCATGTGGGCTATTTAAAGCGAATAATTTTCACATATTTGAAAGAGTAACAGTTTTTTTTTTCGCTTGCCAAAAAATGTATGCAAAAATATGTGGGAGGTAGAAAGCGTTTAGAAAAAATGTGTGCGAATAAATATTACGAATATCAAAATGAAAATGATGAAAAATGGAATTATTTTCGTTGCTTTCAACGAGTTCAACTCAGTGAAAATATATTTCAAAGCTTAGCTAACGATTTTTAATCGGCTTAATTTTGACTATACAAAATGTTTTCAATCAACTTTATTTGTGTAATATTTATTTTTAGCTTTGGCAAATGTTTTATTTTTACAACATTTTTCGGATAAAATTAATTTCCGTTAGCAAATGTTGTTTTAGCCAGCAATTTTATACCAAAGGGTAAAAATAGAATTTTTTGGTTTGACATAAATAAATATATTTATATATGTATATGTATTCATATACAATATATATTTTAGTTCGGCATAAATTGTAAAAATTGTTTTCACAGTAATAAACAACTTCCATTGAAAAATATATATATTTTTTTTTGCTTTTGCTTTGAGTTTAAATTCTTGGAAAAAATGTTATTAAAATAACAGTTGGTTGCTTTTAATGTGATCAAGAGAAAGAGAGAGAGAAAGAGAGAGCTACATACATGAGTTTAAAATTCATATATAAAATTGCTGCTAAACTTTTCAATTAGTTTTTGCCTTGTAAAACCATAAAAAAATATCTTTATGAAAAGACTGCAAATTACATTTTTGTTGCTAGCTTTAACAAAGTGTAAATGCAAATTGCAAAATGTACAAATGACTATTCTGAAAGGGGAAAAGGTGTTTTAAGACTACAGGATCTTAACTGGTTTATCAAAGTGAAAATTGTTTTAACTAGATCTTTGCAGGCAGTTGGTTAAAAAAATTGAACAGAGATTTAAGTTAGGAAACTTATTTCACTTCAAGTCTGCCGCTAGACGACATTGCTGACATCGAAATATATATGTATGTATGTATCGTTGGCCAAGTTAAGCATCTGACAGGTTAGGATATGTACTTCTACTAAGTACGTATGACATCTAACATATGCATTACACTAAGACCATTTAATTGACACATCGATAAGATGGCAAAAACGAAAGAAGCGAAGCGCAACTGATACCCTGGCACCTTCCTATACACACACACACACACATACAAAAATACAGTATTATAGATAAGTTGGTGTACGAGCATTTCTATTGTATATAGAGTTCTATACACACATATATATATATAAATATATATTTATACTTGTTTGTGGTATTGGTGCGCTTTTGTTCAGACGTCTCGCACTGTTGCCCGTCATGTTGCCTCAATGGCAACAAATTTGTAGCCAACAATTTGAAGCGCATTCATTTCTCAACAGCTAGGCAAAAGAAGGGGGGAATGAAGTTGCCTTTGATGCTGTTGTTGCTCGCCTGACAGTGAAAGCAGAGCAAAGCAAAGCAAAAAAGAAAAACCAAAGAAAGAAACTTGCTGCCAACTAATAGTATAAAACGTAATGGGAAACGGAATCGGATTCGGATACGGAATGGTAATGGGAATAGAAGAAGAAGTGACAAGAAGGCGAAACCTGTGTGTCGAGTGGGTGTGTAATTTCTTGTAAAGTGCTCAATGAATCGAAATTAATTAGTAACGGAAGCAGAAGCTGAAACAAAGAAAAAATAAAACCAGCTAAGCAAAGCGAAGCGAAGCAAAGAAAAAAGGCGGCTTTCAAACAATTTGTTAGCTAAAAGGAAACAAAGTTGAAGAGAAAAGAAATGCAAAAGCGAAGCGAAGAAAATGTAAAGAAGAAAAACCCAAGCAGCAAGAGAAAATTAAGATTTCCGTTTGCCCTTATAACCATTTTAACGTATTTTCTTCCTTCTTGTTTTTTTTGCTGACTGCTCTGGGATTGTGTGGGAATGGAAACGTTTTACACATTGCCCACGCTTTGAAGTGTGGAAATTTAATTAAATTCAGCTTGCGCAGTAGAAAAAATAAATAAATAAAAAAATAAAAAACCTAGATGAAATAAACTAGGCGACACACACCATTTTAAATGCTGGAGGGGCACAATTCGCACTTAATTAGAATTGCGATTATGGAGTCTTAGCAGCAGTTTATTTTTATTTTTTGTTCATGCCACGCACTTTCTTTAAGTAGTTGACACATTTTTAGCGTAGCTTAATTAAATTGCTGGGTTAAGCAGAGCTATCTTCTTTAACGTTTAAGCCACATAAATTTCACATTTAATGAACGCGAAAAGCGCGAAAAAGCAACGCAGGTTGAATCATTTGTCAGTTTAACTTATATATTGGCATTCCAAAGGCGAAATGTCACTTCCAGTTAGCAGGAATATTCTTCAAATTTTCTTCTTCTTGCTTTTGCGTGTTTAAGTTTTAGCCCTGGATATTCGCAAGCACTTAGCATCCATCCGACTAATCCATTTTTTGAGTAGACGCCCAGGTAACATCCATTAGCAAAATACCACGAAGGCTACAAAATAGAAAAAAAAATGTTGCGAATGGGAAAAAAGAAAAAGTTTTAACAGCTTTTCGCTTGCATTCGAAACTAGCAAAACCTGAAACGCAATGAACGAACCTAAAACCAAAGTCTTAGCTCGACCAAAAAAAACCTCAAAAGTTGCCAGCAAAAATAATTGCTACTGTAACACACACACATACATATCTAGAACACATCCAAAAACTAAAAGTGGTGTTAAATATATTTGTTGTTGTTGTTGTTCTTCGTAGCTTTTGTTTGCAGTTTTTGCGCTTTGAATTATTTATTACAACAGAAGCAGCAGCAGAAGAAGTGGCAGAAGTGGCAGTGTGGCAGCAGCAATAAGTAATTATGTGTAACGTGGCGTATGCGCAATGTTTGAAAGCAAGAAAATTAATTAGTTTTACTGGAACACAGCGGGCGATCCTTTGTGTGTGTTTTCTATGTGGTTAACAAGCAAGCTGATAATAAATCGATTTGTTTCAGAGAGAGAGAGAGAGAGAAGCAGCAGTAGCAGCAGGTGCAAAATGTAATCTGTTGGCCAACATTGGCTCAAACGAAATGCCATCAATGCCAAAGTAACTTCTCAAGTCGATGTTGCTAAACTTGCCTGCAGGATGGACATGAAATCGAATGTCATTAAAATAAAGACAAGACAAGGAGGCGCAAAGAGAGGAGAGTGGGTGGAAAGGGACGATGAATCTGTCGGTTTGAGCAGTCATTGAAGATGTACTTCAGAACAGAGAGAGAGCAGCACATCCCATGTTGAGAGCTCATTAAAACGAATACGAATTTAATGGTACTTAAAGCGGAAATTGTCTGGGAAGTTTCCGCCATGCTAAGCACACAACAACAACAACAACAGCAACATCACCATCAGCAACAGCAACGAAATGAAAGCAAAGCAAGTCAAGGCAAGGCAAGATCGAAGGCCTCGTTGCAAAGCTTTTACGAGCTGAAAAACTATTAGTTGCACCAACAACAACAAGTTTGCCTTTTTCATCCCACCCACACACACACCCACATAAGCTCATATGGGCGTATACACGTGCTCCCTTTCCCCTTTTCTATTGGTATTGTGTGCCAAATGAAGCCATCGTCATTGCACACCGGCACAAAAAGCTGATGCATGGCACTGCAAAACACCAAATGAACAACAACAACAACAAAAACAACAACAATGGATACATACGTACAGGCAGCAAAGAAACAACGTGGTAAGCACCAAAAATGAACAATGAAACTTTACAAGGGCTAAACGAAGTGTTAACGAATGTTCAATGCCCTTATTTGATTAAGGAAACTTTTCAGAATGGTGATAAAAGAGATTTTTGAATCATGATGAAGATCTTAAAATATATACTTCTTACAGTTACATCTGCAAATATCAATATCGAACAACATTGAATAGCTTATAATGCCCGTCGAACTGGTTGTGACTGTGCTGAATATGCGAAAAAGTGGCGACGCCATTTTGAGACGAGAGCGAGCGCACAAAAGTATGCTATAATTGAATGTTTGTTTGTATGACGCAGGTGCTTACGCCTCTCATTCGTTTCGTATGTGTGTGTGTGTGTGTGTAGATCTACATATGTGTGTGCGAAATGGTGGAAAATATGCAGCACATATGCATGTTAGCAACAACCCATTATGGCCATCATTGTATGTTTGTGTGTTTGTGTACTTTTGAGTTTTCAATTTCAGTCTTTTCAGCCAACGGTCACAGCGCGGGACTCGAAGAGGGACACACACATAGCGGGTTGGGGGTGAAGGAGTAGAGATAATGCTGCGTATCTCTCTATACGAGTGATTTTGCGTTCAAATCGACGCGAAACAAACAAACAAACAACCAAAAACCGAAATAAAAGTCAATTCAAAGCGTTTTTGCTTGTTTCACTTCTATCGGTTTTATCTGTGCACCAAAACAACAACACAAAAACCGTTAAAAGTGCGAGCGAGCGAGAGGCGCAAATTCAGCCTGTCAGCCGAAAAACAGACAGAAAACAGCAGGTGAAAATTGATTGCAAATTTTGAAAAACAGATTTTGCAGCATCAAAACGTTTTCCATTGGCCTGGCTCTAATTAATCAACAAAAAGGCTTCCAATAATTTAGTTTCGACATAACGCTATCGATTTGTGTGTGTGTGTGTGTGTGTGGAAAAAATGCAAATATGCAAAATGATTGGTTTTTAATATTGGCCAAAACAAAATTATAATTAAATGAAAAGGGTTATCAATAACTGAAAATTAATTTAAAATTACTGCGCAACCAATTTTCTCATTAAAGTTTATTTAATATATTATTGGAAATGAAATGAAGTTAAAAGTTTTTCGTAACACAGACGATACCCTCAACCCTATACTTCACGCGTACAATCAGTGCTTGCAAGTATGTGTGTGTGTGTGTGTGTGTGTGTACTCGCATACTTTATACTAAACTTCAATGTTCCATATCTCCGGTGTTTTTCAATCGACTCCAATAATAATTTCACAGATGTTCATTATTTTGTTTAGTAATTCAAATGCTGTCTCAAAGTTTTTCAAATTCACGATTTTGCTGTTATCGATCACATGTGTATATCGGAAACGGGAAGACTTATCGAAAATCGGGAAAAAAAATTGTACTGCCTAGGGATTTGGCGAGCTTAAGTTCCAAATCTGGAGTCTCTACCTCTGACAGTCTCTGAGATCGGTTGGCTCATACAGACGGACAGACGGACGGACAGACGGACGGACGGACAGACGGACATGGCTATATCGACTCGGCTGTTGATGCTGATCAAGAATATATATACTTGATGTGGTCGGAGATGCTGCCATCTGCCTGTTACATACATTTGCACAAAACCATTATACCCTTTTCACCCATTGTTAATGGGATCAGGGTATAAAAGATATCAAATAAACTTCAACTCTTGAGAAATAAATACGCTTAAAAGCGAAATAAAGTCTTGGAAATTTATAATTGCAATGTTAAACAGCACGCGCCGAGTCGTGGCAGATGCCAGATGTTTAGACTCTTTTTACTCTTCACTGAATTACAATGATTCGTTCACATAACAACCGACAGAAGAACCCATACACACACACACACGCACACACACATACGGGCCTTTTGAAGTGCACTTAGTTCCAAAAAAAAAAAAAAAAGTTAATAAAAATAAGTGCCTCTTAGCCGTTGCCAAGTGCCCGAGTCCGGCAAGCATAGTATGAAGTGGCTCTGGCAGCAACTCGAATTGGGAGACTCGGACCCAAAAGCTAAACCCAACCAAACCGAAACGCAACGAAACAAGTTATTAGGATACAACTGTGGCAAGCTGGCTTTTTGGCCGTATACACAGCTGCAGAATGTTACCGTTGTTAACTTGAAGCACTTCAGACCGGGCCGGAACGGAGCGTAGCACGACATAAGGAAAAATAATGTCACAGTCTTGGGTATCAACATTATAATAATTATAATAACAATATTCAGGACAGCCAAGCAGAAGTTCGTATAATAATTGCTATGCTTTGCCTGCCTCAACCCTCCCCCCACCCCTCCCCTCTCCTAACAACCCAAAAATCTGGCTTCAAATATGCAATTAAATTCACCCAAAAATAACTGAACTCGCATATTTGCCATCTCATTTCAACTTAATTGCGTTGAGCAATACATTTTTGTTTTTGTGTTCTTTGAAGATTTATTTATATCGAATACTCAGCACAAAAACTGACTTTTATGGGGAATAATAATAATAATTGTACTTTTCATGTCGTTATGGAGACTTGAATAAAGATTTTCTCAACATTCATTTTCAAATAAAAAAAATATTATCTCTTTAATGCAATATCAAAAACATAAAATTTCCTTTGAAACAATAAACATTTTTATTGAGTTTTGAATAAAGTTTTCTTCAACATTTCTTTTAAATAAAAACAAAAAAAATAAACTTTAAAAGAAAGGATAAACACAGGAATTAATTGTTAAGACATTTTAAATGCAATAAAAAAAAAGTCAAATTATTTTTGAAACAATAAACGTTATCATGGAGACTTCAATAAAGATTTTCTCAACATTTCTTTTCAAATAAAATAAGAAAAAATATCTTTTTAATGCAATAATAAATAAATAAAATTTCTTTGAAACAATAAACATTTTTATTCGGTTTTGAATAAAGATTTCTTCAACATTTCTTTTAAATCAACAAAAATAGCACAGGAATTAATTTTAAAGACCTTTTTAATGCAAGAGAAAATAAATAAAATTTATTTTAAAATAATAAAGATTGTTATGGAGACTTCAATAAAAGTTTTCTCAACATTCCTTTAAAAATAATTATAAAAACTATAAAGAAAAGGATAAACATAAGAATTTATGGTAAAGACCTTTTTAATGCAATAAAAAATGAAATCATTTAAATGTTCTTGAGCGATAAACATGAAAGACTTTTAACTCAATGATTTTTGCAGCAATTTCTTTTTGTATTAACCAATATTCAAATCAATTTTAACAACTCTTCTTCATTTGTGGAAAAGTAAGTGTTTGTTGCGTGTTACTTGCAACTTGTCACATTAAATCCGTCTAGGAATGAAATAGGAAATGGCTTTTACGTGGTTCACCTAACAACAAGAGATAGATGTTACGACACTCAGCAAAATTAAATCAACAGCTATTTGGCATGCATACAGCGAAATGTGCAATTACATTACATGAATGTTTGCACTACCAACACACACACGCACACACATTGAGTAAGTGGCAACATTTGCAGTCAAGGAACGTCGAAATTTCCATAGCAAAATGTCGCGACAATTTATCATATACATATATATATGTTGACATGACAACTGTCATAGCTTGAGGTGCCGATATGCCTGTCTGTCACTATTCTGTGTGTGTGTGTGTGTGTGTCTCAGCTAAGGGAAAGGACCAACAGGCTCAGCACTTTTGCATTTTTTACTTGCCGCTTGCCACTTGCCACTTGTCATGCCGCTTTATTTGCCCACATTGCAAGTTTTTTGGCCGTTGAGGTGAGGTTTTTATTATTTGTTGTTTGTCTTTTCACTAGTTCTCCCTTATACCCGAGGCATTTGCAACTTTTGTTTTTGTACTTAATACCCTGTACCTCAGGTAGGAAGGCATGGTTTGATGCTTAACGATTAGGTTATGTTAGAAAAAGTTTATTTCGTAAAGACAATAATAATAATAATATTAAACGAGAAGTTCATTTGGGAACAAAATTCACAGGAGTCATAAGAAAAACCAAAAATATTTGACAGAAAATCATATAAAAATATAAAAAATGATTTTGAAAAGTAAAAATAATAACAAAAATTCTTTTTGGAATGGTTATTTTAGAAAAAAAAACTACAAATCTTACAATATAAATGATATACTATATTTTTCTGCTCATTCCAGGGTATCTTCTTGTGTTGCATGCTGTTCATCAAACTGTTTTGCCATGTCAACTAGCAGGCAGGCAGGCAGGCAGGCAGGCAGGCAGGCAGGCAGGCAGGCTGGTAGACGTGTGGGTGTTATAGAGCGGGGAGCGAGGGGGGTTGGAAATTTGTAGAGTCGCTCAAGACGACACTTAATTATGTTTTCCACTGCAGCATCAGCAACCGGAGAGAAGGACCAAGTTTTTCTTCTTTTTTTTTTCTGTGCAAGAAATATTGCTGGAAAAATGTCAAAATGATTCGCGCGCGAGAGAGAAAGAGAGAGAGAGAAAGGCTGCCTCATAAATTATTGAAATTGCCCGTCTGTCATAGCCATAGTTGCTTCTTGTTGTTGTTGTTGTTTTCTCCACTATTGTGCTTTAGTTGCAGCATTTCTTCAGTGTTGCTATATTTATATATATATATATATGACGTTTGCAATTTAATTTGGCAGCAGGTGCGCTTTGTGGCGACCCCGTTGTCGTCTTTAACAGAAAACTCTAAGCACCAGCATCAAAGTCAAAGCAGTTTGCAAGAAAACTTTTCCACTTACTTTTCCGCACAATACAGAAAACAGCACAGAGCAAAGAAAAATATGTTTTGCCTTGTTTTTATTGCGGTTTTTGGGTTGCAACAACTATTTGCCAGTAGTTCTAGTATTGTTTGCAGTAATGTTCAAAAGGAAAGTGAGAGATAGAGAGAGAGGGGGGTGGGGGAGAAGGAATGTCATGACTGTTATAAAATTTATTTTGTTTTCGCATAACTTGTGCCTGGGTTGCTTTTCTCTCTTTTGTGCTCTTCTGCCACTCAATAAATAACTAAACTAGCAGCAAAAATAAACCCACCTTGCAACGTTGCAAGCTTGTGATCAGTTAACGTGAATGTTTTTGCCACTAATGTTTTTGTGCTGCAGCTTGGCAAGTCGAGTTTTTACATGACAATTTGACAGGAAAAGTTTTAGCCAAAGGGTTCTCTTTTTGGTCTAAAAGATGAGTTAAGTTATCTCTTCTTTTAAAGATTCTTACATTTCTCTCTGTCAGAACATTGAAATAATAAAAGTTTAAGATATTGATTTCACTCTTCACATTTACTATTAAGACATTTTAGGTTAAAATCAAAATATTTGAGAAATAAAACACAGCCCACAAAACTTTTCCACACATTTTTTTGTTGTGAATTATTTAAGTTGCCTTAGAAAAGTTTTAGCCAAAGAGTTGTTGGTTATTGGTATAAAATTTGCAACCAGCTCGCCGTTTATGGAAGATTCCTCCATTTCTTATTCAAAGTTTTATTAAAAAAAAAATCGTATGTTTATTTACTAACTGATAGATGAAAATTTTGTTAAAATAAAAATACGTGTGAAAAAAAAATCTGTTTAAAAATAATCATAATACATTTTGTTCAGACATTGTTTTATTTTTTTGTGATTAAATTTAAGGGCCTTAGAAGAGTTTTTGCCAATGGATACTTTTAGCATTAAGTTGTTCCATTTAACTCTTTGAAGACTCTGAGAGAACATCAAAATAATCTCATGTCCATATATACTCACAGTATTAACTATTTGAATATGAGAGGTTCAGATAAAAATATTTGAGAAATAAAACAAAATTGGATAAAACATGTGAACGTAAACAATTTAACAAAACTCCAAAAAGAAATCTGTTTTAAAATAATAATAATAATAATAAATTTTGTGTTGTGTTGTTATTTGAAGCGTTTATCGTTAATATACGGTTTCTTTTTAAGGCCATCGCCGAAATGTAAACGCGAACTCATTTGATACGGATGACTGCGTTTCATATCGATCTCGAGCAGATGTGCCTGTGATTCGCGACGCAAACGATCACCGCCACCGCCAGCATCACGATCGTCCTGCCAATGCTTCATGGCCTGCGTCAGATGACTCCAATCGAAGAGATGATCAAACTTATAGTTGAGCGAACGAAACAGTACACGAAACAATTGACGCAAATATGCATAGTCGGGATCGTCTTGAAAGCGCAGATTGCGTACATATTTCATAAACAATATAAACTCATTGGGCCATGTCTTGCAGACCTCGTCGATGCACATGCTACGCTTGATCTCCAAGAGTTTCTCATACTTTTGCTTCTTGGTGGTGGCGACAATGCCCTGCCACGGCAGCTTACCCATGTTGAAGTACATGATGCAATAGCTAAGCGACTCCAAATCATCGCGACGCGACTGCTCGACACCCTGCTGAGCATTGATCGAAGCATAGCGTGCCGTGCCCGTCAGATTGCGACCCTCGCGATAGGGTATATGTGTGGTAGCATCGGTATCTCGGTAACGCTTGGACAGACCAAAATCAATAATGTACAATCGATTGCAGTGTCGACCCACGCCCATCAGAAAGTTATCCGGCTTGAGATCACGATGTATGAAGCTCTTCTGATGTATGAACTCTAAACGAGACAACAGCTGATCGCTGACCATCAGAATGGTTTTGACTGTAAAGCGACGTTTGCATATGACAAAGAGCTCCTCCAACGATGGTCCCAACAGCTCCATAACGAGCGCACTGAAATGCTTCTCTTTGCCAAAGTGATACATTGTTGGTAAGCCCGGATGTTGACCAATTTGCTCATAGACCTTTGCCTCGTAGTGCAACAGTTGATGTTTGACATCGATTGCCTCGATCTTGACGGCTATATCTTTGCCATCCTGTGTATTATAGCCCTGATAGATGACACCAAACGAGCCGCTGCCAATTGCCTTGATCATGCGAAACTTGTTGCCAACCAAATAATTCTCGAGCGCAAGATTTGTGATATTCACCCGGGCCGCTGATTCCATTTTCTTAGTCATTGTTGCTGCTGTTGTTGATATTTTTGATATGTTACTTTTGATCAATGGGTTAATTTGAATAAAAATATATACTGTTGATTGTTACATGTACACATCTATTTTAGTTTTTTGTGTATTTCAAACGAGGTATCCACATGGATACCTACGAGAAATGAATTTTTCTTCAAAACGTTCTAGACTTAACAAACCTAAAAATTCAAATGTTAATACCAAAATCCATCTACGTATTTTATCTGCCTACTTTTCTAATCCGATATTCTTTTATGCTTTTTACAAGTTGTCATCACTTTATCAAAAGTTGAGTCGGTGTTTTGATAGATAATTTAAAGTTCGTTAAACAATTTTTACTCAAAATGCATTGAATCATCTTTGTTCATGAAGATTTGAAGCTTCCACAGCAATAACAAAAGACATATCGTGACTTTATAAGGACTAATAATATACTAAATACCTTAGCAAAATTGATATTTGTGCATCAACATTTTTCTAAACTTTTACTTACTCGATTTTTTTTAAATATTTTTTTAAATATGCCATCGAAATCTAAATTTAATACATAAAATTTTTTTCTGTTGGTATTTATTTTGTTAAGAATGAAATCTTCTTGTTTACTTGAATGAAATCTTCATGTAAAATCGATATTTGTGCAAAAGTTTGATATTTTACAATATTAAAGGAATTAACAAATTTAATGAAGTTAAATTTATTAATTCATATGAAATAGCTTCGCCTTTTTGTTTTTCAACCAATGAGAAAACAATTCGATATCAATCTATAACTTATTCATCGAATTAACTTATATATATCGTTTAAGAATACATTTTTCACCTATGTAACTTTTTTCAATCATTTCCGAAACGACTTTGACAGATTTTATATTAAATTCAAATCGAATCTGATCGTTAGCTTACAAATTTAGCAATTATAACGAGACAAAGCCACAACAAAATGCAATTTCAAATAAACAATGAATAAATACACGCAATATGAAGCCGCTTTCATCATGAAGATACTTAAGCACCAACAACAACAACAACAACAACCATTATAATGTTGTTATTGCTTTCTGGCTCTCTGTGTGTAAAGTGATGCTAGAGCCCTTTGTTTGTTTGTTAAAGCTGCAAAGCTGAAAACTGAAAGCTGAAAGCAGCATTCGTTGCAACAAAGAACAAAGCTCCTTAGCGTTTTTTCGACTAACGGTGTATTTTGCGTGTGCTTGCAGGTGCATTAAATGCTATTAAGGAGGCCCCAACTGGTCCCAAGCCAAGCCAAGCACCTTGCATGTGACAAAGTAATCGGCGTCCATTGTTAATAATTTTGTTACAAAAGGCCACAACACTAAGACAATAACTAAGCGCTCAGTAAGTAGTAAGTAAGTAGATGACAATGCCATGGGCGGAGCGCAACTGTGTTGGGGTTGTGGGCGTGGCGTGCCAAACGTGGCCAAAGTCAAAGTTGCGTATATACATACAAAAGTACTTTGGCCAAACCATAGAAATAGAAATAGACATAAAAAAAAAAATAGCACAAAGCAAAAAACTTTTACAAATGGTTGCGTAAATATCCTGCAAATAGACATAAAAAAAAAAATAGCACAAAGAGAACAAATTTTACAAATGATTGCCTAAGAAACCTTATAATAATATTTTGGAAATCAAAAAAAAAAAAATAGTTAAACTAATGATATGAAACTTTTAGGTGTTAGCACATTAAAAAAAAAAAATTTTTTGAAAAAAAAACAAGTAAACATTTATACTTAATTAAAAAAAAAAATTATATATTAATTTTTACTATAATTTTTAGAACTAATAAAATTTCCAAAAAAAAAATTCGGCTCACAACTATACGAAGAAGTTAATAAGCTGGAATATTCATTGTAAAATACTTTTAAAATCTTTCCAAATCTTTCTTTTCATCAACAGCTAAATACCCTTTGAAGCTATTCTTACCGTGCGTACAGGGTATGTAAGGGAAAACGAAAAGAAAGAAGGCAGAAAACTAAGAAGCAGCTAAAGAAGAAAGCTGACGATGTGGCAGCAAATAAAATAAAACAAATATAATGAGATTTTGTGCTATAGCATCAAGCAGCACTAAGAACTAAGAACTAAGAAGTAGCAGAATGAAGAAAACGGGCCAAAGCCAAATACACAGCAAGCACATTGCATACTTATCAGCGCTGGGCAATGGGCGACAAATGGGGTGTGAGAGGGCACGAAGGCGCGAAGGACGTGCACCAAAATGGCGGCCACTATCTTTTGTCTGTCTTTGCGTATGTGTGTGTGTGTTTGTGTGTGCGCACAACAACTAAATTTATTTTAGTTTTAACTATTTGCCCGGCACAAACGACAAGCGGCAGAAAAAAAAAAATATAAAGCAGCAGCTGTAAAAGTCCACATGTTTGTGTGTGTGAGTGTGTGTTGGTTGTTTGTATATGCCAAAAACACACACACATACTTGCACACACATACTTATTTTCACTTTTCAAGCAGAACACAAAGCGACAGCTCACAAAGGATATTATAAATTACATACTCTGTTATATTTATTTTTTCTTCTTCTCTCTCTTTTTTGCAGTGCCATTGGCAGAACAATGAAAAAAAAGAAGTGTTTCTTTGTGTGTGTTACTATTATTGTTGTTGTTATTTGCTGTTATTGTTGTTATTGTTGCTTTCGACTAGTTTCAATTTGGTGTCGTCGAAAGGCCCCGTTGTTATTGTAATTGTAGCTGTTTATGTTCTTTGCTATGCAAACTTAATTCCATTTTACTGTTTATGTGCTCTTGATGCCAAGTGCTTATGTACTTGTTAAACTTGAATATGTACTCAATACAGGGTGCCTTAAGTATGTTTTCTTCTTCTTTGTCTTTGATAACTTTTCTTTTAAGGTCGCACATCGATTGAATGTGTATTAAATCAGGCATGTGGAAGTTGAACTTAACATTTAACATATACAGGGTGTCTGTAGCTGTGCAGATGTTTGCATGTTGATTGCGGTATGAATACAGGGTGACAAGCACTCACTTGTTGTGGCTTTTGTTGTGTTGCGCTTTGCTTAATTACTGCCTAATAAATTTCTCTATACAGGGTGCCAATTTCTTATCTACGCTTTCAGTAGCTTAAGCAGTTTGTTCTCAAGGTCTTTTCACATTGTTTTTTGTATAATTGAAATTTTTTGCATAGTAGATGGTTTCCTTGTTCAAATACAGGGTGTCACAGTTTAATTTTAACTCTTGTTTGACAGAAATAACAATGTGTTGGTTAACCATCAATGGCTTAACCTGTATGTAACTGTCACTACAGCAAACTTCTTTACCCCTTAGCCATATTTTGATATACAGGGTGCTTGTAGAAAGTTTTCTATATGTTGCACACATCAACAGCCAAATAAAATGAATTGCTATTAATTTAATGCACTTTCATAAATCAATCCATGAATTGCAACAGCTGCAACACCCTGTTTGTGGCAATCAAAGAAACAGCAACAACTTAAACAACAACAACAACAAGAGCAACTACTACAGACAGCAGGAACAGCAACATCATCAGCAGCATCAGGGGCAGCATCATCAGCAACAACAAAAACATCGTCAAGCATGAAAAAGTGGTCACCCCACACAGTCAAAAGTCTGCACGTCTGGACGCTTGGGATGAAGGGACGGACATTATTTTGTTGCAGCCAGCGTCGCTGCCGATTCCAACTGATGCTGCTGCTGCTGGTAGCTGCGACTGTACCCCAGCAGACAGAGAGATACGCAAAGAGTGCGAGTGAGAGAGCGAGCTATATATATATATATAGCTGGGAGCAGAGCTGTATTTAATATATGTACAGATGTACATACATATGGCAGCATATGGCAACATTCCACACGTTCACTCAATGAGGCACTCAACAACAACAGCAGCAGCAGCAGCAGCAGCAGCGCAGTCAGCAGCAGCAAAAGTTTGAAGTTTCTGTTGATGTTGGGCAGGCGGCAGTAAAATTTCATACACTCAAACACACCACCCCACAGCAACAACAACAACAACAAACTTCCCGTGACCCTCTTTGCCTCATTTCAGTAAATCTTTCTTACTTCTGTGTGTGTGTGTGTGTGTGTGGCAGGGTGGTTTCTGCAGCAGCAAAAGCAGCGATTGAGGCAGCAATGTTGCCGGGACTATAAAAATGGATTTTTATTATGCTGCTGCTGCTCCTTGTTTCTGTTGTTGTTTTTGTTATCTCTGCTTGGCAGAGTTTTGCTCTCACCTTGGACATAGGTAGAAGAAGAAGCAGCAGCAGTCAGATGCTGTTAGGACAACTCTCTCTCACTCTCTCTCGCTCTATCTCTTTGCGAGCTGCGTAAAGCACCAAAAAAGAGCTTTCAGTTTTGCCCAGGCTGCGTGCTGCTAAAAGCTCTAAAGTGCGTGGGAGAAACACAAAGAGAGTGGCATGATGCTGAGAGGGGTGGAGGGGGGGGGGGGGGTGAATAACGAGCACGTAGCGTTAGAAAGTTATACCTTATAAAATAAAGAAAGACCCTTCCTAATAATATCGAAAAGTAAAAATTTTCTATGACCTTATCCGCGATTTTGTTAAAGGTTTAGTACAAAAAAAAAAATATTAACGAAGATATTTATATATATATATATATATAGGATTGATTGAAACCCACAAATTTCTTATAACTATTTTGTGATTTTATTTAAGAGTTTGTTTA
Organism: Scaptomyza tumidula; assembly: GCA_035044465.1. NCBI lineage: Eukaryota > Metazoa > Arthropoda > Insecta > Diptera > Drosophilidae > Scaptomyza > Scaptomyza tumidula. The sequence goes on from JAWNNW010000050.1 coordinate 1,459,866, forward strand.
AAAAAAAAAAGATATTAAAATAATAATAATAGTATATCTAGTTATTATAAAAAAAAATAAAAAAAAAGTTTTGTATTTTATAAATATGAAAATCCTCAACTTTTAATAAAAAATCAAAGGTTTAAAATAAAAAAAAAATTATGGGAGATATTTATATATATAAATATATATATAGGATTGACATTGAAACTCACAAATTTTCGATATTTATTTTGTGATTTTATTTAAGGGTTTGTTTAAAAAAAAAGATATTTAAATAATAATAATAATAATAATAGTATATCTCGTTATTAGTTTTATATATTTTATTAATATGAAAACCCTAGTATAACGTATTATTTAAAAGCAATGGTTTAAAAAAAACAAAAAACAAAAATTTTTCAAATAATTTTTTAAAGAAAAAACTCACTCAAAATGAGTGTTTTGATGCTGACTCAATAACGAAAGCCGGCAGCAACAGTCTGCCTGTATGTGGGTGTAAGTATACTCAAAAACAACATATATACTTTATACATATAACATTTGTGTATATATATAGATGTGTTTATATATAGATGAGATATTTTTGTGTATATAGAAGCAGCTTTGGCAATGCCACCACCAAAAACAGGACACAACTGGGATTAAGTCGACATGGGCAGCGCTGCTTCGATGCTCAACTGCGATTGTGTATTTGTGTGTGTGTGTGTGTGTCGCTGCTTTTGCCATTTTATACATAAATCACAAGCACAGAGACCCAGACCCAAAGTCGAGCTAAGTGAGAGCGCTTTTCTGCAGCTGCTGCTCACCAAAACAGAAACAGAGACAGAGACGGCGACTGTGACAGAGGCAGAAGCAGAAGCAGAGGCTGCAACAGAAGCAGAATCTGTGACTGTGACTGTGGCTGCTGCCGCTGCTGCTGATGATGCTGGCGTAGTGTGCGTGTGCCGCCATTTGGAATTTTTCGAAATTGGGGTTCGCTACAACAAACGCAATTCGTAGTAGACGTTTAGGCGTCAACTAGTGCGCTTGGTGCTGCGCTTATATTGATAACACACATAACACTACAACGCTTTCTGCAACGACTTTTTTGTTCCCGCACACACACACACACACACAATCGCACAATCACACAATACATACAAAGAAGAGAGATGGAGAAGGACAGCTCACACTTGTGCTTTTTGACAAATGGCTGGCAGGAAGAAACGAAGAAAGAAAGCAAAATCAGAACACACTCGACACTAGACCAAGCGACAAACTGCACAAACATGCAAACGCACACAAAAGGACGCAAGGACACACACACACACAGAAATATAATTAATTAAAATTAATCTCTGACTGCCACACAATTTTTTAACCAGCTTCAAGCTTAAACTAACAAAACGAAAGTCAATCAAAAGTGAAACTCGGTGCAAAAAAAAAGAAAAGAAAAAAAAAACAGTTAAATGTGAATCACAAAAAAAAAAACAAAAAAGAATAAAAAGAATGACTAGAAATATATATATATTTTGAAAACTTGTTTATAAAAGTGCGCGCTATACAAGAAAACCAAAAAATAAAAGGGTATGTACTTGATGTTGTAATGGAATATTCTACGTCTATCCTATGTATCAATCTGTCTGTCACTTTCTTGGTGTTGTTGTCTTTAATGTTCTTCTTATCGATGTTGTTTAATAAAAAAAAAAATATAAAAAATAAAAATCAAATAAAAGTAATCACATCATCAAACTGGCTCAGTTTGATATTGCCAAGAGACAAATATATATCACGTGAGTATTTATTGTTCAATTATAATGTAAAGTTAATAATATCAACTTTTAGTTTTTGTTGAGCAAAAAATATTTATATGTTTCATGATCCTATCAGCATTTGCGAACTAATTTTTAAAAACATGTTTATAACGTTCAGAAAATAATTTTATTGTTTTGAGTAACAACATTTTATTTTAAATATTTAAAAAAAGAGTTTATTTCAACTTGAAAATAAATAAATATTCATAATCGACTTTTCCGACATATTTAGAAAATAATTTTATTGTTTTAACTAACATTTTATTTTAAATATTAACAAAAAATATTTATTTAAACTTGACAAATATTCATAAAATTCTATCAGCATTTCCGACTTCATTTAAAAAAAAAAACGAAAGAATTTTCTTGTTTTAAGTAACAATATTTTATTTAAATTGTTAAAAAAAAAAACTTAATAGTGTTTTTTTATAAATTTAAAATGAGGATTAATTGTTTGTTAAAATGAAATTGAGAAAGTGCCTTGGGAATTTATAAAATATTCCACAAATAATTGCGAGCAATAAATTAAATGCAAAGTTGCCTTTGGGGGCCATTCGTTTTCTGCCAAAAAATGTGTGTGTGCCAAACGCCCTCGCACACACACACACACACACACATACAGTTAAAGTCTGCCCGGACAGCATCGGCATCGCGTGCTTTCGCTGCTGCTCCTGTTATAACAGTCTGTGAGAGTTTGTGTGTGTGTTGGTTGGTTGGTTGATGGCGGGTGCTGTCGTAAAATCGAGTTCATCGTGAATTCGAAACGAGTATTTTTCGCACAGCAAACGGCAACCCTGCGAATCTCAAGCACACACAGACAAGAAGCGGCAGGCAGGCAGGATGGCAGGGCAGGATGGCTGGCTGGGCAGGATACCATAGTGTCATGCGTCGTACGCGATGTCAAGGACCGCACCCAAAAAATGCTCGTAATTTATTCTTCCTTTTATTTTCTACCTTTTTTTTTTTTTGTTGTTGGTACGTCGTTTTGCAAAGGATGCTGTTAGCATGATTTGTAGTTGCGGGCATTAATGGCAGGTTGTTGGCATTGCTCTTCTTCTTCTTCGTGTTGTCGTTGTTGTTGTTAGGTGCACGGTGGACATTTTTATGCTGCTACGTGCTTTGCATATTTTTTTATTTTTATATATATAAATATATATATTTTTCCTGTGTTGAGACGTGCATTCAAGTTGGTTGTTCAGGCCTTATCTCTTACGCTTGGTTTGGCTTTGCAAAATTTTTTGCGTTTTATTTTATTTTTGTTGGTTTTCATTTCACATTCAAGCTTGATAATTTCTTTTGAATATGTTTGGCGCTAATGATGCAAAGATGCTTTGAAGCTTAAGCGTGGAGGAAGTTAAGAGAAAAGTGCATTTTGAACTAAAAACTATAGCGATAATATTTATAATTCTAATCTATCTAACAGTTTCGAGCACAGTACAAAAAAAAATATATATACATTAAATGCAATGTTAACAAGATAGATATATATATTTAAAATAATGTTCACATATTTTTATATTATATATATAAATATAGCAAATTAATTTCACATTCACAAATGTTTTTAAGTAGTTTTTCAAACTGAATCCTCGAACTAAGATTAAATATACATTAAAAAAAAAGAAGTTAAAAGTTTGTTAAACAGATTTTTGCCAGCCATTGCGAAAAGTACTTGAAAGTTTAAGAGACGCATTAAGTTGCGATTTCAGCACCTTATTTTTTTTTACAGCAACTTAAACAGACATGCAGCAGCGGCAGCCGCAGCCGTGACATCTATGGGGGGCAAAGTTAAGCGCCACTTCCGACTGCTACTCAACACTGGTTAAGGAAAAATCTATAAAAAAAAGAGAGGTGCGACGACCTGCAAACACTTTCATCTTCTTTGCGTGTATAAACAACAACAAAAACAACAACTGTCATCTCTTTTCCTTTAGTCTCTGTTGCCTTCTTTCTGCTTTCGTTCTTTTCTTCTTGGCAAGCGTGTGCAAACCATTGACATTAAAATCATGTTTAAGTGCCTCATCATATGACAGCAATGCGACAACAACAACAACAGCAGCAGCAGCAGCTAATTGCCAGCCATTGAGACAGTTTTGCACTGGGGGAAAACAGGGGCTAGACTGTGTGAACAGGACACCATTTGCATGTCTGTGTATGCTTTTCTCTTTATATCTCGCTCTCTCTCTCTCTCTCTCTCTCTCTGTGTGTGCCACAAGGGACACGTCGTCGTCAGGCATTCAAATTCTTATGACACAGAAGCTACTGAATGCTGACTGCTGGCTGGTTTAGAAGAAAATAAATCTTGCCCCTGACGTTAGCAAATTAGCAAAAAATGCATTCCAAAATATAAGTATATTATTTCTCACTTAAAAAAAAAATAAATAAAATATATATAGTTAGAAAAAAACAATCAAATCAATTAAAGCTTTTCGGCTTTAAAACAATAAATGAGCAAATTGATTATGGTTATGGCATTTAAAAAAGAAAAGCTAATAACATGGATCGTTTCGGAAGACGCTTCCTTGAAAAACTCATAATATATGTTCATGGTTGTTCAACTTTTAAAAAAAACTTTGAATACATTAGAAAAAAAGATAAAACAGAGCATACGTCAAGAAGAATTTCCTTATGTTTGTGACTTATAAAAAAATCATAATATATATTTTCATGGTTTTACAACTTAAAAAAAAAACTTTGCTGAATACATTAGAAAAAAAAGATAAATACATATAAAAAAAATTTCTTTGTTTCTTGACTTATAAAGAAAAAAAATAAGATCTGCAATGATGACGTTCATATTAACACTACACAAACGTGTGCCTCGAGTAAGCATATTCTGTTGTTGTTTTTTTAACAGTGTACAACTGCTGCTGTTCAGTTATTTGCATATTCCTTAGGCACACTTTATACTTGAGTTGTGACTGAAGAGCGCATCATTTGCCGTTTCGAGAATACTTTCAGCTGTAAGCTGCATTATTATTTTTATAGCTGGCATTTGTGTGTGTGTGTGTGACAATCGATAAAAAAAAAAAAAGATGAGAGAAGACAGCATGCAACATGAAGCATTTTAAAATAGCTACAAAAAAAATCAATAGCATTTTTATGCGCCGCCTTCCTCTCAGCTGTTTCGCCTTTGTTACTTGCTTGTTGTGGCATGAGCCAAGGACTGAAGGTTGACGACAGCTGCTGGCCCATTTAGCCAGCTATTGTCCATATTTTGGGCGCCAATTCAGGCTGAAACAAAATCTTTGATTTGATGCAGCTTGCCAGTGTGTCACGGGCCAAAACAAAAAACAATATCCTGCATGTCCTGCACTCGATTTTTACCTCCCTACTCAATCATACATTTCTGGCAGTTTGTTCGAATTCTGTGTTCGATCAGCTGTCCCTGTCGTCCCGTCCCGTCCCGTCCCGTTGACAACAATACGCATAATATGCCTTTGTTCAAACTCAACATTTTCTCGCTCTCTCTCTCTGTTGCTCAAGTGACTTGCAAATTAGATATATGTTCTATCTAAAATTAAATTATGCTAAGCGCTCGATTTCCAATACAAAAGAATATTATTTAAAATAGATAAATTGAAATATCTTTAAAAAAATATATATTTTTACTTAAATTTAACTGTTGAAGACTGAAAGTGCTCGCAGGCTAAGCGCTCGATTGCCAAAAGAATATAATTTTAAATAATAAATAAAAGAAATATATTTTTACTTAAATTGATAAAAACTTTTTCATATTTTTTTTGTGGTTTGTATGTAAGTGTTGCTGTTAATAATAAATAAATTGAAGACTTGCAAATAACACGAAAATTCCACATTGCTTAGAAATTATATTTATATATATATATTTCAACAATAAATAATAAACTCATTATGCTTTTTCTTCTATAAGCAATTAACTTTATCTTCGTAACCCAATCAAAATTGAAAAAATAAAAAAAAAATCGTCACTGTTATAGTTGATAATTTAAATAATATGCCGTTGCACCTTTTGGGAATCTGAATCTGATTGCAATACAGCTGCTCAGATAGAGATCGAGAGGGGGGAATAAATCAGGAGTTTCATTGATGAAAATGCGCGCGCATAAACAGGATATACATACATGTAAAAATGCATTTGCAATGCGCCGTAAAACGCCAGCCCAACAATATTAATCAAAAGAAAGAAAAAAAAGGGACACGCATATATAATAATCACAGAATCGGCAAGGATAACAATAACAAGGGACCAGCGGGCGCGCTCTCTCCCTCTCTCTCTTTAGAGACAGTTCTAATGCACGATTGAATGAATTTTGATATTTTGCTTTTACTTCTTTTGTAGAGTGAGGCAGCTGGCAGCCTGGCCAGGATAAGCTAAACCCAAAAACCGGATTTCGTCAACACATGGGCGAGGGAGGGAGAGAGAGAGAGAGAGAGAGCATACGCTCTTCTCTGGTTGAGCAACCCCTAAATGATGATGGTGGGATCGATCACTACTTAAGGCTCTAGCATCGGAACTGAGAGTTTTGTAGGATTGCGCATTCAGCAATTCGTGCAGTATGATCGCGACGCTGGCAACGGTCACACACACACAAGGATCTATCTATATATATAACGACTGTAAGTTCCGCGTCCCGCAAAGACGTAAATTCGTTTCCGAAGTGCTCTCAAGTAACCGGTTCGGTGTTGTGTGCGGTTCCGTTTGGGTCATTGCCTCAAAGCACGCACACAAAAAGCTTAAAGTGTTTGTGTTTATATATCAGCTGTTTAAAATCTTATTACGTAAAAGTTTTAGTTTCGGGTTGCGCAGAATACGTGTGTGAGCGTGTGTGTGTGTGTGTGTGCCGTCGATTGGTACGTTTTTCTCCTGGTATCCACTGTAGGCCTCTATGTTATTTGACCATAAGGCACGCGGTGAATGCCAAGAGCGAACGAAACTCTACACTCCAAAAAAAAATTACTAACATAAAATTAATAAATTACAAAAAAAAAGTTCATCTTTACTCTGACAGAATAACTTTAAACAATAAAGTGTACTTTATCTGTAGGTTTATTTTCATTTTAATGAGCTTTTGAGCTATTGATGTTTACAGGCTGCACAAAAACTTCCTAAACTATGTAATAAAAAAAAGCTTTATAAAAAGAAAATAACAATATTCAAATTATACCTAGGGTTTAATCTATTCATTAGGCAGCCGCGTTAAGCTTATTAAACCAGAAAAAAAAATTAAAAAATATGCCAATAAGCTGCTTAAAGTGGTTGACACGTTGTCAAGGCAGATAGTAATTTCTTTAGCGGGAAATTAATTTAACGTCAGCAAGATGCAAAGCTCTTGAACAAATATCCATTAGTTGTGGGGCTAAGCTGCACACAACAACAACAACGAAGGCCGAAGGATGCGCACAAGGCCAACGAATGCGGAAATGTGCCAACAACAACTCATAAGGAAGTGCTGCGCAAAAGTTGCCAAGCAACCAATGCAAGGACACAAATTTAATATGGAGCGTAACTGCATTGTGCCTGGTGGCAAGAAGCAACCTTTTTGACATTTAAGTGAACATTTTTGAGAACATTTAAGGACAATCAAATTGCTCAAAGTCAGAGATAGAAAGATCTCCAAGATAAAAGAGAACAACAAAAAAAAGTGCAGAATTTATTTATGCAATCAAAATATGACAAAATTATAAAAAAAAATATATATATATTATACAAACAACATAACAGATCTCTGAGTTTGTTAATGTTTATCTTAGTTATGAAAACTTATAAAAAAAACAAAAATGGGAAAAAAATCATATTTTCAGATGCCAAAATTGCAAGATTTACTATGCGACCAAATATAGGTAACAAATAAAAAATCATATTAATCTAAACTTAAATATTAGTTTGTTCCCAAAAAAAAAAAGTTAAGAGCATCCTTGAGGTTTTTATTTTAATTCGCACGACTCATTTTTGGATGGCAATGCACAAAACTAAACAAACATTTCAACTGCAGTTTAAACAGGCTTTAATCCATGTGTGATGTGGCATGGAGGCATTGAGGCAGGAATTGCGAATGTTTGCCTTTTTCTTATGCAAATTTTGCATTCGCAAAGCACACAAGAGTTGCCGCCGCCTGTGGTTGCCACATCCTTTGCAATGTGAAGATGTGTGTGTTTGTGTGTGGTTGCTTTTAGTCATGGCAAACACAGGCAATAACATTTTGATTGGCATTTGCATAAGCAGAGTTCAATGCAATTGCGTGCAGCACTGGCGTTTCAACATACTTTTCAAAGCAGTTGGCATGTGGGCGGTGCGGGCGGTTCAGCTTTGTTTGTTAAACTATATATACACCGCATATCTATCTATATATATGAGTATATATATCGCTTGTGTGAGGTCATTCGATTTGCTCATGCATGAAAATATGTTCGCATTGCACTCATAAAAGCGGAAATTGAAAATATATATATGTATATATAAATCTTATACAAACACAAGCACACAAAGGAACTCATACACATAGCATATTGGATTTTAAGCCATCATCCCTGCCAATTGCAGAACATCAAAGTTGCATTGTAGCAAAGAGCCAGGCAAAAGTTGATGAAAGCATTTAATGTTAAATATTCCAAAAAACATTTCATTTCGAAATCGTTAATATTTTGCGAAACTGAATATCCGATAGCAATAAGATTAAAAAAAATGGAATAATTCAAGCATTTCACTTCAGTATTTAAAAAAAAAAATTAAATAATGCTTCAATCGTCTGATACTTAACTGTTTTTTCGATAAGAGATCTATGAAAATAAGTGAAAAGTATATTTATGCTCAATTTAACATACAAAGTGTGCAGATTTCAATGAAATGTTTGTGCCGTAAGCAATCTGTTTAAGTGCCAGGAGGAGTTTGAAAGGATCTAGGGACTCTTATGCCATGTAAGCAAAAAAAAACTTAAGATAGTATCAAGCGCACAAATACGAACATAAATCCCCAAAGTGTGTGTGTGTGTGTGCCTTTTTTGCCCGGTCTATAATAAATCTGTGCATGCAATGAAATGTAACACGAGAGATATTCAATTCAATGCTTCTTATGTGATATGAAAGCTGAGTCAGCGGTGCGGGAAGGCGACAAGGCACGGGCAATGGGCCAACAATGTTGGTTGCTCGGGGTTAGGCCAAATCAGGCCGCCACTATTTGTTATCCGTGTGTGTGTGTGTGTGTGATAAAGAAAAGTGGCAGAAAATGCGGAAAGAATAATGCGACAGCACGAACAACAACAACAGACGGGCAGGCAGCTGGGTTGGTTTGTTATATATTTGAGGGGATGCTGCAACAGAGAGCGAGTACTTTTGCGATGAAGGGTGGGTGGTGGGACAATGCGACACAATGCAACAAAAACACGCCCGCAACACGCATCAAGAACAATTGCAATGCGGCAACTAATATTTTATGCGTAAAAGCTACACACACCAACACCAACACCACAACGAGGGTCGTTCAATAGTTTCTTGAACTATCTAACTATTATCTACTACCAAAGAGGAAGAAAATGAAGAAAGTAACACCGGTATCCTTAATGATGAAGATATAAAAAAAAAAAAGTTTAGTTCTTTTAGTTATTTATAAAGAATCTTAAGTCAAAGGGGAAGAAAATGAAGAAAGTAACACCGGTATCCTTAATGATAAAGAGGATTTAAAAAAAAAAGTTTTAAATCTTTCAGTTATTTATAAAGAATCTTAAGTCAAATAAAAAAAAAATTATATATCTATGTTCTCTAGTTTGCAGCCGACGAGAAGCCAGAAGAGGGTCGTTCAATAAATTATCAATAGTTACTTGAACTATCTAACTATTATCTACTACCAAAGAGGAAGAAAATGAAGAAGGCAACACCGGTATCCTTAATGATGAAGAGGATATAAAAAAAAAAAAGTTTAGTTCTTTTAGTTATTTGTAAAGAATCTTAAGTCAAAGGGGAAGAAAATGAAGAAAGTAACACCGGTATCCTTAATGATAAAGAGGATATAAAAAAAAAAGTTTTAAAATTTTTAGTTATTTAAAAAGAATCTTAAGTCAAATAAAAAAAATATATATATATATCTATGTTCTCTAGTTTGCAGCCGACGAGAAGCGAGAAGAGGGAAGCGGCCTCTTCGAAAGGAAAAAAAAGAAGAAGGTTATTTTACTTTATGGGCAACGAGACGTGCTTTGCTTTGCTCTTTTAATACTTATTTTGTTGCCCGTTACAGAGTTGAAAGTTTTCTTCACGTTTTTTTTCTTTTCGCTTTCTCTCAAAATGCGCTTTTGCAATTTTCCATTAAGGGAATTAGTTGCCGCAAAGAACAACAAGACAAGACGAAAAATGCACACTAAGACTGTAATGTAAAGTAAGTTTGTACTCAGGGAGAACATGTGCTGATTTATAGAAGGTGACAGATGTGGACAACACCCAACTACTATAATGATAATAACAAGCGCAAAATTCTATCAAATGTTATGTTGGGTTGTTTTGTTGCCGCTGGGAGTTTTCTTTTTTTTTGCCCCGTCGTCGCCAGCAAGCATTGCACAATTGTTCGCGCTTCGTCCCATCCCATCCCATCCCGTCCCGTCTGGTTTGTTGTAACAGCTGCAACTGATGTGCATGAAAAGTGGTTTTCGCAGCGCACAAAAAATACTAGAAAATTTCACACAGCCGCCCAGAACGAGCTCGTTCAGCCTCTCACATATATATATATATATATATATATGAGAAAAGGGCAAGAGAAAAATTCGTCGCTGCGCTATAAATTAAAGTGTTGTCAGCGCGTCTCTATGCCACATATACTATATATGCGCAGGAACTGTAAGCATGTGGAGGCAAAAGTTTACACCATATTTATTATATAGCATATTATAGCAAAAAAGAATCTTTAAAGCTTGCAAGGGGCTAAAACGTTGAGTTATCGAAAAGTTGAAATAACTTTGAGCACCGTTATGAAATTTTCCCATTTTGCACTTATTACTTTATTACACATTTTTTTGCCGCTCTTTTGCTTAACAAAGTCTCGTTTCATCGTTTTCTATCGAAAAGATTGTTTGCAATTAGTTTTAGAGTCAATGTTGACGGTCAACAGATATGAACCAATTAAGTAATGCCAAAACGAAACGACTTTGCTGAAAAGCACAAAAAATTTATTTTCATATTTTAGTTCGGCATAAGTTGCACAAATTCTATTCGCAGTAATAAAGAACTTCTTGGGAAAAAGTGTTATTAAAAAAAATCAGACACGGCTTTGGGTTCGACTGAGCCCCGCTGCTGTTTATTTTTCTACTTGCATATTGGACTTAAAATACTAAAAAGAAAACCAGTGATGATGTTCTCAGAAGTCTTGGAAAGACCTCAAAAAAATATATTAAAAAAAAAGTATATAGTATTAAAAAAAAAGTATATATTAAAAAAGAGATATATATATATATAGATTTATAAAAATTAGAAAAAAAAAATTGTAACAGTTTTAAAAAAAACTCGGCTTATATAGTACCTCACGGTACTTTCAGAAGCAATTGACTCCAGTGTAGCAAGTCCCATACTACTCGAACGAAGCTAGAACTAGTTGGGAATTATAAGGTCAGTGGAAGTGAAAAATGATTGTAACTCCTAAGGGTATGCAACATTATTTTTAATTGGCAACGAAAGCTTGGTAACAACTATTTCTAAGACGTTATTCGCTTAGATATCAAATCCAAGACCATTAACCATGCCCTTTTTGGACTTTTCAAGATTAACGGAATGATGGACTGAAGGCTCTGCAAAGACCGCATCAATAATAAAGACCGAAACACGTACTAAGTACGCCACAAAACGTTAACGTAAACGTGTTTGCGAGTGGTTGGCCTAGACCTGGTCAAAAACGTTGGATACATAGATATATAGATAGCTGGATGAATGAATGAATGAAAAGATGCGATAGATGGATGGATGAATGGATGGATGGATGGACGCTTGGGAAAACGTGCACTGAACTGTAGGCAAGCACAACAACAACAACAACCAGCAGTTGGCCAAGTTGTTGTTGTTATATTTTGCTTAACGACAAATCGAAAATAACAACAACAGGCCAACAGGCAAACATCAAATATGGCGACGGCACTCAACAGAGTCACACACACACACACACACACACACACGTAGAACTCATAGTCACACTCAAGGGAGAGCTTTCTCCCTCCATCCTTTCTTCCTCTCACTCTTTTGATTTTCATATATATATATAGATTCAGTTCCCAAACTCTGATGTTTTGGTAGTAAAAGACCGGCAAAAAGCAGCAACCGGTAATATCGAATGTTCACTTTGCACACACACACACACTCACAAACAAACACTTGCTATCTCTCTTTTAGCCACACACACACACACAAACACACACAGGCACAGGCACACATACATGCATAATGTTTGAAATTTTGCACACATTTACAATAATTGTAAATGTGTTGAAAATCGTTTGCACAACTCGGAGCAACCTCGACAGAGTTGCATGTGTATATGTGTGTGTGTGTATGTGTGCGTGTGTGTGCAGCCTCAATGCTTGCTCATTTGTTAAGGGGAAATGGCCTTTGTCTGTCTCAGTGTGCAACTGTCTATGTATGTGTGTATGTGTGTGTGTTTGTGCGTGGGTTCCGGCGGTGAGCGCAGCCATGTTTTTTTCTATACCCGGCCAGCTAAAACGCGCAGGCGCCATTGCATACACTGAGCGAATGCAGATGGTGCAAAAACACATTGATCAAAATATTACTTTGAGCCTTATAGAATTAACTATTTATTGAATTAATACAATAGTAAAAAAAAATAATCAATGCGAAACACTCTTAGTTCGATATTTTACTAAATAAAGCAAAATAATTCTTTATGATAAAAATCATATTAAAAAAAAAAGTTTACATAGGTTTCAAATAAAAGTGAACTCGTTTTCTTCTTTATGCATTTGAAGTCATAATTCTGTTAATATTCGAAAGAAGAATATGACAAGGATTTGTTTGACAGAAGAACATTATTTATCGTATTATATTGAAAAAATATATTATTATTTAACATATTAGGAAAATGTTGTATAAAATACTGTTTGAATAAAGTTATTCATTTTGATTTCTAACAAAACACTATTCGTCATCCTTCGTATCATCCTGGATGCGATTAAAGCTAAAAGTATTAAAGTGTATTAAAGTATTTAATGCTGTTGGTTAATGCTAAGTGCTGCAGTTGCTTTATGCATTCGAAATGCCGTCATTACAGCTAACCGCATTAGTGTAGCACCCCCCCCCCCCCCAAACCCCCCTTTAACCAACACATTCAACCCTATCACATACAGAGCAAACCACTTGAGACTCGCCGCTCGCTGTCAAGGCTCAAGGGAGCTCTCTCTCTCTCTCTCTCTTTCTCTTTCTCCGTGTGTGTTGCAGCTGCAACTCTGGTGATGCTGTTGCTGGCCTTGTGGCTGCCACCTGGCAACGCATCTGAGCTACGAGCTGTGCCTGACAACCGCTTTTATAGTCGGGGAGCCCAAAAAAAAAACAACAAACAACACGACAGTGGACTTTTTGGTCTGCGCACAACATGGCGTATGAGTAATGGACACGAACACGAGTACGAGTACGAGCAAAACGCTATGCATGCATGTATGTCTTTGTGTGTGCTGACGACGTTCTCTCCCAGATATTGCTATGGCAACCTTGACTACCTGCGCTCCTGCCCCTCTCGCAGCATCCCACAGCTTCATAGAAGTTCGAGGGGCCCGTTGCGGCCATTTTTCGTCTTCGTCGTCTTCGTTTGACGACTCCCTTTGTACAGTTTTTCGGGCGCACAGACTTTTGGTTTTAATGGATCGATGACTCTTTAGCAGCAGCAACAGCAACAACAACAACAACATACACAACTTTATGCCAACACATTTTGGCACTCTTTCTACCTATCAGAAAAATTTCTATGTATAAAAACTTTTTTTTTTGTGTGGCAGGCAAAAAGTTTTCCTTTCTGGCAAAAAAATTTGTTTTCATATGGCGTAGATATATATGTACGTAGTATATATATATATATATATATATATATGTATTTGTGCATGTTGAGGTTGCGGCCGAGGCGTGAGGCGAAGGTGAGAAGCGATTGCTGATTAGATTTTCGATTTGCTCGTCTAAGGCTTTTTATACGCATTTTTGTAGGTTAGCTGGTTAGCTCTATTTCTTATTCTGTTCTTGTAGCTCTCTCCATCTCTCCCTCTCCCTCTCCATCTCTCCCTCTGTAGCTTAAAGTGCTGACTCGTTGATACAAAATAAGCTAAGACAGTTCGAGCTAAAAATTCAATTATACTCAGAAAGGAAGACAGTGAAAAAATGTTACTTTGTGGTTTTATTATAATAATAATAATAATAATTTTATTATTATAATAATGATTGTCTATAAGATTTAAGCGCTGTCAAAGAGAAAACCTTTTATGCAATTCTAAATTCTTATTAAAAATACACAAAGCAAAAGAAATCCAAACAATTTTGCAGTCGAGTCAAATGCAAATTCACTCGAAATTTATTTATTTAACTTCGCTTTGCTAGAAATAAATATACGAGAAATCACAGAAAAGCATTTTTAGCTCTTGCTAACAATTGAAAGCGTTGCCTGCATTCAAACTTCTCGTGGAATGCAATTTATTGTTGTTCTTCGCATTTAAAATATGCTCCATTTCCAACAATATTCTTAGTTGGCTGCTTAAATGGGAAAAGTGCTTAAATGGGAAAAAGTATTTAATTTTATGCAATTTAAACTGTTTTTGTTTTTTCGTATTGTGTATGTTTTTTTCTGTTTTTCTGCAAAAAAGGAATAATAATCAAAATTATAATAATCAAGTAAAAAGGCTCTAGTCGAGAAATCCCTGATCCCTATACTTCACGCGTACAGTCAGTGCTTGCAAGTATGTGTGTGTGTGTGTCAACGTGCATACTGCATACTGCATACTCAACTTCCATGTTCCATATCTCCGATGTCCGACGTCTCAAAGTTTTTCAAATTCAAGATTTTGTTGTTATCGATCCCATGTGTATATCGGAAACGTGAAGTGTTATTGAAAATCGAAAACAAACTTGTACTGCTTAGGGATTAGGCGAGCTTAAGTTCCAAATCTGGATTCTCTAGCACTAATAGTCTCTGAGATCGGTTGGTTCATACATACAGACGGACAGACAGACGGACGGACGGACCGACGAACAGACGGACAGACGGACAGACGGACGGACGAACAGACGGACTTCCTTCAGGGAATAAAAAAAAATCAGTCTGCCTAACAATTCAGTGACGAATGCATACTTCCAAGTAAGCAGTTATTTACCTAACCAACACAATTGTAAGACTTTATCGATTCATAGCTTTTCAGAGTTAAGCACTTTGTAAAACAGCTCTACTAAGTACATTATAATCGGATATATGTCAAATAACATTTTTGGTTAAACCAAAAATTCCGAGCGCCATTGAAGCCAAAGGTTTTGAAGCACACACACACACATTTATGTATGTATGTATGTATGCTAGCATAGAAAACTAAAAGCGCCAAATTTCAATTTGTCTAACGAGCGAGCGAGCTGAGTGGCAAAGTTTGGTGCAATGTGGCAGAGAGAGAGGCGGCTTTTGATCATGAAAGCAGCTACAATCAAAGCCATCAAATGCATAAAGGCGGCTTAGTGGCAACTTTGGCAACCACGCCCACACACACACAGCCCATATATACTATGTATGTGCACACTAATGGAAAACAATTTTCAAGCGTAACATTTTGTGCGCTAATGAACTGAGGCTGAGTTCGGAGAAGCTCTAAAATGCAGCAAAGCCATCAAAAAAAACGAAAGAAAGAAAAAAAAAATTACATTTTAAAGGCTTCAGTTATTTCATTTGTTGCATAAGGCCGGAACGGCATATAAATTGGCTTAATTCGCAGAAAATGGCAGAATGGCAGAACAGCATCGAAAGCATTATAATCATCATCATCATCATCGTGATGATACCAGCGCAAAAAATAATAATAAAATACTTATTGCATGTACTTTCTGTTTTTTTTTTTTTTTTTGCAAGTGAATAATCCACAATAATACGCAGCACAAATTGCAATTGTTAAGGAAAAAACATTTAACGAAGTTTCAATGCTCTTTCTATTCACAAAATGAAAAGGGGTCAAAATGCATGACAAAGTTGAAATACTTGGAAAACTTTTAAAAGTATGAAATAGTATGTTTTGTTTTTTGTAGTCGACATGCTGAAGTGGAAAAAAGCATTGCGCATACGCCCGAGTGCACTTGGTAATAATATTTTGAGCTGCCTGCCAAACAGACAAATAGACAAACAGACAGATAGACAGACAAATAGGTAGCTAGGACATTACAAAAACACAAACCGAAGCGAAGCAAAAAGAACTCAAAACAGAACAGAACGGAACGGAACCGAAACCGTACAGAAAATGTTGTCATTGTGTGTGTGTGTGTGTGTGTGTGTGTGTGTGTAGCTGACGTAAATCACCAATGGCTAAACAACTGATACGACAGGCGCATACTACAAACAATACAACAATATAGCAATGATACACATGCACACATACACAGTTGTATATGTATTAAGCTGCTGTCATGGCAACTGTAAGATAGAAGATATATGAACGCGTTCTGTTGAGTGAATGCTGTTCGAGCCTGAGGAGCCTGAGGGGCGGCAGCATTCCATAGCGAGATGCCAAGGTGTGGTCAGACAGACTTTGGTTTTCTATCAGCATCAGCAGTAGTAGCAATCAATAAATAAATTCCAAATGCAAATCCACAGGACACAATGTACAGTTTTCGATTAGACTTATGCCTGCCTTTGTTAGACGGTTAGAAGCTGCAAAAGCATTCGATAATGAATTTCATTTAATTAATTCCTGGCCAGTTTCGCAGCAACACGAATGCATTTTGACTTTTCTCGATACTCTACAATACAATACAATACAAATTACGCATGATAGACAATACGACATTGCGAAGTGATAGTTGTTGAGCAAAGTTGATGTACAAATTGGCTTTGTTATACGCAATGCATTTCTCATTTACCTAAAATACCTTCAAAATGCTTTGTTCGTCAGCTTAAATATCAAATAGACATTGGTAATGCTATCTCTTTCTCTCTATATTGCTTTTGTCTACAAATACTAATTAATTTCCTGAATATAACACTGAAGAACGCAGTTATAAGCGATTTTAAGTACTATATACTTTCAGAAAATTTACAAAATAAAGAAAAGGTTTTTTGGCTCATTTTAAGCAAAGTTTGAAGACGAAGTCATTGTGGAGATGGAGCGACAGTTTCCTGTCTAGAATGATATTTTTAAAAAGGTTTAAAAAACTTTATACATTCAGAATATTTTTGTATATTCATTTTATTTTTCTCGTTATACAATTTTATAACATTTAGGATGTATATAAAAAAAAATTGGTTTTTGGTTCAACAAAAGGCGGTGCATTTTCGATTCAGAAAAAAAAAACACCAATTCAACAGATAATAAATAATTATTTAAAAGAAAATAATAGGTTAAGCTACCCAAACGACGCAGGCTGAGCGATGTGAAGATAGAAGACATCCCGGTCCCATTACGAAATTTCCGCAGTGGTAAGAAAAATCCATGTAAAAGTATTTAAACCAAAAAAGATTCTTTATTCTTAAAACGTTTTTGATTTTCTTGCAGTTGAACTGCCAATAATTAAAAATAATAAAAAACTAAATTTGTTGAATAGAAAGTACAATTATATATAATTAATGATATAAAAAAAAAAACAAATACAGTTTTGTTTGGCTCATTTTAAGCAAAGGACGAAGACGACGATGTTTTCATTGGAAGAACCTGATTAGAATGAAATTTTTAAAAAGGTTTTAAACACTTTTTTTATAATATTAATTAATTTTATATTTTAAGTATAATTTTAATGATATTTAAAAAAAAAAAAGATAAGTTTTTGGTTCTGCGATCGTCGCTTAAACAAAGAACTCAAAAAGTCAAAGACAAAAACCCTAAAACAAAATATTTAAAAAAAAAAATAAAATTATTTTAAAAAAAGAAAAGATTTGTGATTTTTGATGCGAGAACATTACAAAAAATACTACACAAGTAGTTTATAAAATCAAAACCAACTTGAACGGTTCGCATTGTTGATTGGTACCTCGTACCATAAAAATGAAAAGGGTCAAGATGATCATGGAGGAATTCGAGGAACATGAAGATGATGATGATGACGACGTTAAGGCCATCAAAAGTATACCATTCCACGTCAAAATACCCACTAAGGCTGCTTACAATTTTCTACGTAAGAAACCTACTAAAAATGATCTTCAGCTAGAACATGGTGCCTCAAAGAAGCCCAAGATGCAAGCAATTTTTCTCTAACCCAACGGGATCTCAATTAATTGTGCTTGAGGCAAAAGATTTAATTTTTATTGGTTGCATTTAGTGTTGCACAAAATAGTGGCAGACGCAACGGGAGAGGGGACTTAAATGCGCGGCACACAAATGTTGCAATCGAATTCAGAAATCATAAAATGAAATGCCCGAATATGGAAAGTGTGCACACGAAAGGAAAATACAATTTCAATATTTTTTTTTGGGTTGCAGGGCGAGAGAGATAGAGAGAGAGAGAGAGAGAGAGAGCGCGCGAGTAAACTGAATATCTCATATCGTAAAATGAAAATGGAAATGAAATTAAATGCTGAACATTATTTATGATGCTGCGCATATCAAATGGCAGGCAGGCTGGCAGGACACAGGCAGGACACAGGGTAACAGGGACAACTCCACCCTTGTGCACCCTTTTTAAATTCTGGCGACGGCCTACCTTGTACAAAATGCACACAGTTACAGATATATGCAGCAGGATATATATATATACGTGTGCAAGGATTTTGTTTTGCATTTACATTCGTCACTTTTTTGTCTCACTCTCCCCCCCGTTCTCACTATTATTTATATCTAATTTGCATATCGTTCGTTCGGTCGACGCCGCCGCCATTGCTGCCGTTATCGGCGAATGCCTTTGTTTGCCACGTTGTCCTGACGACCGCGTGGCAAATTTGTTGCCCCTGCATACACCACACTTCGACTTCGACTACCCCCTTCCGTAGTACACACACAAACATATATACATGTACGAATACTTTTTGGCTTCTTTGTGTGCATCTGCATCGCTGAATCGCGTTGCCATCGTGACTTTTCCCATCATTGCTACCCCCCTCCCCCTCCACACCACCCCCCCCCCTCGTGTGCTCTGCTTCATTTCCAAGTTTATTCGGCAACTTGAAGTACAAAGTTAAGTCAACTTGGCTCGCAGCAGCAGCATCAGCAGCAGCAGCAAAAAGCCATTTCCGTTTCCGGCAACTTTTACAGAGAACAAAAGCTGCCAACAATTTGTATTCAGCGCATTTCAAAGTTATTTATATTTTATAAAAAAATAAAAAAGACTTTTTAATTGTTTACAAAAATAAGATTTCAAATCTTTTATGCAATAAAGAAAAAAATCGAAAACAAAGAAGTTCCATTCGAAATAAATTTCCAAAGTAATGTCTACATAAAATATATATTGTTTTCTTTTTTACCTTTTTTTTAATCAGTTTTATATATATAAATAAATAATATAAAAAAAAAATAATGTCTACATAAAATATATATTGTTTTCTTTTTTACCTTTTTTTTAATCAGTTTTATATATATAAATAAATAATATAAAAAAAAAACTTAATTGTTTTAAAAAGAAGACGCAATAAATTTCAAAAACCTTTTTATGCAATATAAATATACTAAAAGATTTTGACATTTGAAACTGACGAAATTCCATTTGAAATGAATAAAATATATTTATTTCTTTTTTACATTTTTAAAATAATTTTTAAATAAATTTCAAAAAATTATGCATTAAAAATAAAAATAATTTAAAAAAAATTAGTTCAAGTTCGTGGAACATTTGAAAGAGAAATTAATAATTGACATACAAACAACTAAAAAAAATATATTTGTTGACTATTAAACTTGTTAAACCGATATGCTGCATACTCTCTCTCTGTTTGTTAGAGACAATCAAAATTGTTTGCCAAACTCAAACCTTCTTCCTTGCTTTTAATTCCGTTCAAATAATGTTTGTGCTCTTGCTGTGTAGAAGCTCATTAGTAGCTGGCAACAACTGACGACGACAACAACGACAACGACGAACAGCAACCGGAAACAGTGCACACACTCACACACACATGCACACACAGTTGAGTTCCTTGAGAATTAAGCGCACTTTAATCAAAAGTGCCGAACACGACTTTCCCACACCTGTTGTCTTACTGCTGTGGCAGCTGACTTATGACTCACGCAAAAAGTTGCCAAGCGACACAAATTAAATTACAACTTTTAAGTGTATGTGCATTTGTGTGTGTTTGGGTGTGTTTGGTTGTATATGTATAGTATTCCTTTTGCCTGCCTTTTGTGGTTGACATTCATTTGTGCAAATTTATGTTAATAAGAATTGAATTTCGAAGCATTCAAAGTTAGTCTCGTACTCAAAAAAATAAACTTTTCCCGAGCATTTTTCCTTCATCATCATCATCATCATCATCGTCATCATCGTCATCGTCATGTTCAGTACTTCCTTGTTTGATTCAATTTATTTGAGTAGTTGAAGTAGAAGCTTGTCAAAAAAGTTGTTCGCCAGAGTTTTGTGGTTCTGCTTAATGATTTGTGTATTACTTTTCCTTGATTTTGCAAATTCATTATAATAATAATTTTGAGAACAATATTATTGTTGTCTCTCTCAGTCTCATATTTATTATTTAACTTGAGTTGACATTGATCAGGATGGGTAATTAATATTGATCTCAGTTGCAAATTAGTTATGCGCTTTTCTGTTGTAGAAATCATAATTTCGTTGCTCAAATAATGTCTCTAAAGTCTCGTTAGTCGAAGGTTTTGTTATGCGTTCTTCCTGTTCTTATTTGCTTCACAAATCCAAAAATGCAAATGCAACATTTTCATAAAGAATTTCTTGCTACTTGCCTTACAATGCATAATCACTGGGGTTTGCCTGCTGCTGCTGCTGCTGCTGTTAGCTGATTTTGCAGCAAACAAACTATGAACAAAAAAAAAAAAACTAAGGAAAACTTTCAGCTCGCTTGTGCACATAATTTTGCTGAATGCCGGACCTGCAGGAAATGGCAGCTATTAGCATTTGACTGCTTCACTGATGATGATGTTAACGATGTCAGCAACTTCGGGCTGATTCAAAAACCCAACAAAAACACAAAAAAATGTATTCATCATTTTTATGTATGCACATAAAATTTGTGGTTCCTAACTGTTGTATGTGAGCGATAATATTATCGATCTGGCAACACCGTTCGATTCTCTCTCTCTCTTTGTTAGTTTGCACTTCTTTTTATACTGCCATCCAGTGCAGACCTTTACTGAAATAAAGCCGCAACCTTCGATTGCGTTTTAAATCTCTCACACTTAAATTCAAACAAAATGATGTTCTTACACCTCTCAAAAGTTTAATATAAATAGAGTTTAAGGCATTAAGCATTCTTTCGAATCAAAGTTGTGTTGACTTTTAGATTTAAAAAGAATGCAAGGAACGATTTAATTGTTTTTATTCCGGTTGAGCCTCAAAATTGTAGGACTGAACATTTAAAATAACAATAAAATAGCTTCTTCTTTGTTGACCGAGTTTTATTTTACTGTACGTCTTATTATTTTGTTGGTTCAGTTACAACTGCTTATTTTATAGCTCGTTCTAGAAAGTTATTGACATCTATCGATATAGCTTACTAGATCTCTTATTCCTACTTAGATATATAGATACATAGATGAATGCATGAATAAATGACTGAATGAATGGATGGATGTTGGACGCTTGGGAAAAAGCAATAATTAAGTTTAAGACAGGAAGCTCCCAAATGTAAGAAATCAATATTATTTAAATGAATATAACAAATATCTAAAGCATTCTTTCGAATCAAAGTTGTTTTGACTTTTAGATTTAAGAAGAAATAATTAAAAAAAACTATAAACAAATTGTTAAAATGGTATAAAGATATATTGAAAATTGTGAATTATTTAAAACACAATGTTAAAAAAATGTATTCATTATTGTTTTGTATGCAAGTTAACTAATGTTAACATTATTTAATTCTACACTGGGCCGAGTGATGTTTTTGTGTCTAGCAGGCACAGCAGTGTTGCAGAAGTCAGCTCACAAGGATTGGTTAAATGATATGTTAGATCACATATTGATATAAGAAGAGCCCCTTCTTTAGATTAAAGCGCTTTCGGCTCACTTCCTTTTGAGACATTTTTCTGACACTTGATATTAAGCTGCTGTAACATAAACACGTGTAAAACAAAGAATCAAGATTGAAGCTGTAAATTTAAGGATCATCTTAATATTTGTTTATACAATTGCATTCATAAATGCATAGCAGAAAGATATCAATTCTAGCATTTGGTTAAGCATTACAAACCAATAATATAATGGACGATGACGCAACTCCTCAGAAAAAGATATACATATTAAAAAAAATATAACTACAATCATGATTAATACATGCAAAGAAATGGAAAAAAATGCTTTCAAGGAGATAGCAGAAAGATATCGATTCTAGCATTAAGTTAAGCATTAAAAAAATAATAAATGTAACTTTGCTGGTGAATGAAGCAACTCCTCTGAACACAGTAGATGCTTGGGAAAAGGCAATAATTAAGTTTAAGACAGGAAGCTCCCAAATGTAAGAAATAAATATTATTTAAAAGAATATAACAAATATCTAAAGCATTCTTTCGAATCAAAGTTGTTTCGACTTTTAGATTAAAAAAAAAACAGGAAAAAAAAACTATAAACATATTGTAAAAATGGATACTATATAGAAAATTGTCTTGCTTTAAAGCACAATACATTAATCAAAATAATTATTTATGGCCAACGCTTGATAAATAACACAGAAGTAATCACTGAGCGTGTGTGTGTGTGTGTGTGTATGTGTGTTGAAAGCATTAGAGATATAAGGAGACATCATTAAAGGCAGCAGCCCCGTTTGCAGGATTTTGCTTCGGTCCCAGAAAACGTAAAACAACCACGTAGAATATGTTCATGCCGCATCTCCCTCTCTCTTTCTCTCGCTAGTTCAACCCACACACAAAATATCGAGACGAGTCCATTTACAAAAGGATCTCGGTGCATAATTCATCACAATCAGGCACACACACACACACACTCACAGCCAAATTCAATGGTTACCTTGGCAATACACACACACACACATAGAGACACAAAGTCAAATCGTAATTGCAGGGTCCAGAGAGCAACCAAAAATGTGCGTGTAGCAACTCTGATTGTGGCAAAGAATAAACGTACGTGCGTTCGGCCATTTGGAGTTGTAGCAACAACAACAAAAAAAAAGCGCTGAGTCAGCAAATTCGAGTTCATCGAGTTTTGTGACCGCTTTCAATGCGCAAACTTGTCAAAACTTTTCGCAACACAAATTCCTTTTTCATTTTCTGTTTTTTTGCTGGTTAGCATAACATTTCGTAGAGAACGTAAACAGATTTTCAGTTAACAACAACTCATTTGACTAACTAGTCAAATACTCTTTAAAAACGGCTTCAGTTGGATGTTTTCTTATGTACAACCCATACACTAAGACAAGGTTCAATTGTTAAATGCAAAATGATATTTTTAAAAAGGTCAGAAAATTTATGTTTATTTACTTTCAAGTTGATGTATATAGAAATCAATCTTATAACTATTAAGGTTTTAAGCACTTTATATATTCAGAACATTTTTGTATAATAAATTTATTTTTTCGTTATACAATTTTATAACATTTAGGATAGCTTATAGATTATTATTTTGATAGACAATACGACATTGCGAAGTGATTGTTGTTGAGCAAAGTTGATGTACAAATTGGCTTTGTTATACGCAATGCATTTCTCATTTACTTAAAATACCTTTCAAAATTCTTTGTTCGTCAGCTTAAACATCAAATAGACATTGGTAATGCTATCTCTTTCTCTCTCTATTGCTTTTGTCTACAAATACTAATTAATTAACTGAATATAACACTGAAGAACGCAGTCATAAGCGATTTTAAGCACTATATACTTTCAGAAAATTTACAAAATAAAGAAAAGGTTTTTTGGCTCATTTTAAGCAAAGTTTGAAGACGAAGTCATTGTGGAGATGGAGCCAAAGTTTCCTGTCTAGAATGATATTTTTAAAAAGGTTTAAAAAACTTTATACTATTATAATATATTAAAAAAAAAATTTAGTTTTTGGTTCAGCAGAACCCGGAGCATTTTCGATTTAAAAAATGCCAAAACGAAAAATTATTCAAAAGAAAATAAATAATTATTTAAAAAAAACATTAAGTTCAGCTACCCAAACGACGCAGGCTGAGCGAAGTGAAGATAGAAGACATGACGATCCCAAACAAAAAACAAAGCAAAGGTCAAAGACGACGAAGTAATGAATAGTGAAGATATGAGGAACCTGCTTAGAATGATATTTTTAAAACGGTTTCAAACACATTCAGAGAATTTTGGTATATTTTCTCTTAAGTTGATGTATATAGATGTTGATGTATATAGAAAAAATATAATTAATATTAAAAAAAAAAAAAAAGGTTTTTTGCTTCTGCGATCGCCGCTAAGTTTAAGCAAAGCGCTTAACAAGTCAAAGACCAAAACGAAATATTATTTCAACAGCATTCAAAATGGTGGCAGATGCAAGGAAAAAACTTTTATGCGGCACACAAATATTTGAAGCTTAGTAATTATTTTTGGAATTTAAAACGAAACCTGTTATAAGGATTATCATTCATTGTTAATTGCGTTTTATTTCTTGGTTTCCAGATAATATGGATATATATATATATATATACATACTTAACTGAAACTTAGCTGGATCAGAGCGGATGCATTCCAAAACGAAATTTCATTCAACAAAAAAAAATAGTTCGTTGAATCATAAGATGTACATTTTTACATTAAAAAGAAATTAAATGAATGTGTAAAAAAGAAATTGAACATATACCTTATACTTATATATTATACCCTCTTTTGGACAGCACTCTTTTACTGGGTACAACGAACTATAACAAACAAAACAGAATCAACAATAATGGCAAGAAAAACCACCCCGTTTATATTTCGGCAGGACGATCGATGTAAATGACGCTACGGGGTGGCAAATTTCGCACACACACACACACATATACACACACAGGCAGACACATCTCTATTCCATTCGGATTTTAATTCGAATTGGTATTGCCGTTGAACAACCGCCTCAACTGTGCTTGGGGTTTCCATTTGATGATGCTGATAAATTGTGAGTTTGAGTTTTTTTGAATTGCGATTGCAAACTCTCTCTCTATGTGTGTGTGTGTGTGTGTGTACTTTGGGTGCTGGGCAAAAAGGTTGGACAACCGTTTTCATTATACACAGGCCCTGTTGTTGTTGCTGCTGCTGTTCCTGGCATGTTTGCATCGCATAATTTGCTGCAGTATAGATTTTGGAAAGATTGTTTGTTGTTCCGCCAGAGAGTAAATTTATTGGAAAAAAAAACAAACTAAGATTTTTATTCTTAGTGTTTTTTTATTTATATTTTTTTATTTTATTCTTAGTGTTTTTTTCTTCGAAAAAAAAAATAAAAATAATAAAAGGACATGCTTAGAAAATAATAATATACAAATTAAGACCCAATCCAGTAAGCTTTAATTCTATTCTAGATCTTTGAATTTGTCAACTTTCGACATTTAAAAAAAAATTTCGTTTTAACTATTTAAAAAAAAAATTATGTTCTAACTATTAGAAAAAAAAATAGATTCCTTTTTGTGAACCGTAGGCAGGAACAAGAAACAACTCTGAGGAATCCCGCAACGGAACTTTCCTTCTTTTTGATTTCACTCTATAACTTGCAGATTGGACTCGGAATACTAACAAGAACAGAATGAAGTTCCCAAAAAAAAAAGATATGTATATAAAAATAATATAAAAAAAATGTGGCAAACAGTTTTTAAAAAAACTCGGCTTATATAGTACCTCACGGTACTTTCAGAAGCAATTGACTCTATGGTAGCAAGTCTCATACTACTCGATCGAAGCTAGAACTAGTTGGGAATTATAAGGTCAGGGCATGCGAAAAATGATTGTAACTCCTTAAGGTATGCAGTAATATCTTGAAGCGAAAATGTTGTAGAAGCATCTAGAAGATTTCTTACAAGTAAAATAAACAAAACAAGTTAATAAACAAAAAAGAGTATACAAAATTCGCAACAAAACAATTTGATCTTTTTTCTTGCGTCTCTTGCTTTTTGCGCTGCTATTGGAATTGAATGCTGCATTATGAGCAGTACTAAGGACAACCACTAAACGTCAACCACCAACGTCAACGCCAGAAACCAGCGCGGCGCACACACACACACACACACACACAGAGACACATGCATACCATTTACTCATCGGGGTGTTTGTGTGAGTGTGTGCTCTGTAATATTCTTTCACTGCCGAGATTAACGCCAGGCAACGCAGACGACGACGACGGCACAGAAAAATTATAATCGGGTCTGGCGTTTGCTGGCGTTGCCATCGTTGCCATAAGTAAAATCGGGAAAATCGTTATTTTCACGTTGCCACAAAATCGCGGTCCTCTTGTTGTTGTCGTTGTTGCGTTGTTGTTGTTGTGTGTACTTTGGCCGGCACCCGCACAACTCCTCCTGAGTCCTGACAACTTCTCACTCCTCATTCGCGCATCGAATTCGAATCCTGCCACAGCATCAGTAACAGCAACATCAACGGCATCAGCCGCATTTTAATTTTGTGGTTCGTTTTTAATATATATACACACATATATATTGTCATCTCACTCTCTATTGGTGCACTTGTATTGTGATTTGTGGTTAATTTAAATAAATAATCCTTAAAGTGTGGCACTTACAATGTTCAGTGCATTGTGAATACTTTTTGTTATGTTCATCAACAAAAAGTTAAAGCAATAAGCAAATTGAAACGTTTAAACAATTCAATAGTTGAGTGAAACATTCATTTATATTTGGTTAAAGCGCCATCTATGAGAACTTACCGATGGTTAAAGAATATCAAACAAATGAACAATGGCTAATAATAGTTCATCACAATCATAAAAGTTCATCAACAAGTAGTAAAAGAAATTATCAAATTGAAACGTTTAAACAATTCAATAGTTGAGTGAAACATTCATTTATATTTGGTTAAAGCGCCATCTATGAGAACGTACTGAAAGTTAAAGAATATCAAACAAATGAACAATAGCTAATAATAGTTCATCATAATCATAATAGTTCAACAACAAATAGTAAAAGAAATAAGCAAATTGAAACGTTTAAACATTCAATAACAATTATATTTGGTTAAAGCGCCATCTATGCAGAACTTACTGAAGGCTTAAGAAAATCAAAAAAATGAACAATAGTTAATAATAACAAAAACCAAGAAATAAAAATTACTTACAAGTAAAAATTTCCAACAGCTTCATTAAGCTTATCTACAAAATACATTTGAAAAGAATCTTAAAGATGTGCCGTTGTTAAAGCGCCATCTGTGTTCGGTTTTGTGGAGCTGTGTCATGTTAAAGTGGCCGCCAGCTGGCGTCGCTGTGTGTGGCAACCCTAAATAAACATCTCTGGCGACTCTACCCTTAAATTACACACATCTTTTGCACTTACAGGATTAAACGCAAAACGAAAATGGATCCATCGAATTTGGCATTTGGATTTCCGGGTTTGCCCAACCATGGACACATGCCAATACCACCGACGGCGAATATGCTTGGTGCACACGGACATCCCGCACCCACCGCAAGTCCACCACAAAGTGTGCCCGGACGCCGAACACCGCTCGGTTCGGTCGGTCTTGGCGGCTTCTATGCCCAAGGATTGGGCATGTCCCAGCAGCAGCAGCAGCAACAAAGTATGACGCCAACCGATGAGAATAAGCCGGGACCAAGTGATAAACCATTGAGTCCAACGGCTGTGGCAATAGCAGCAATCAGCGGTGGCACAACAACAGCGGCCATGTCAAGCATTGGTTCGGGTCTGGGCGGTGGCGGTCCCGGTGGCAGCGGTGGCAAGCAAAAGAATCGTCAGGGCAAAACGGTGCGACTGAATATCAATGCCAGAGAGCGTCGAAGAATGCACGATCTGAACGATGCCTTGGATGAGCTGAGAAGGTAACAAAAATCTATCTAACATACACGAAAAATGGTTAATCTTTGTTCGTTTTTCTTACAGTGTAATTCCGTATGCGCATTCACCGTCCGTGCGTAAACTGTCCAAAATAGCCACATTGCTGTTGGCCAAAAACTATATATTGATGCAACAAAATGCTTTAGAAGAGCTGCGCAGGTAACAACAACAACAACAACATCGCATCACGATTAATATCGAATAACTTTTCTTTCCAAAGACTCCTTGCTTATATACAAAGCACAACGGGTGCTGCTCCTTTGGATTTGGGCGCTTTTCCGGCAGCGGCCAAGTTGCAAGCACTGTTGCAAGGACCACACAATGAGCCGCCAACAAGTGGCAGCAGCTAAAGCAGCAACAACAACAACGCAACAACAACACGAAAGTGTCAAAAGCAATACGAAATACAAAATTTAACATTCAAGTCAATTTGTGTCAAAACTAGTCAAAACCCAAAATACGAAGCGGTTAGTTGAGAGAATCTGTTAAGTGATATTTAGTTCATTTTTGTAAGCATTCCTTTTATGCATTTACATACCTTATAATATATATATACTTATAATATATGTGTCGAGATTTTAAGGAGCAAGAAATAAAAACAAAAAACAACAAAACACATTAAGTAAAGTAATTTTGCTGGCAGTTGGAATTTTTCGTCGTGAAAGGAGTAGAAACAAATATAAGTTATACCATGTGCAAAGAAACATGGCGTAAAAGAAGAAAGAAGAGCAAATAAAGCAAACAAAACTTACCACAGAATTATGCTCTCTTTCTCGGCTCGTTCGGCGCATTGTTATTGTATTCACTTAACACCTTACACACAAACAAATATAGCATTGCCATCGCTCTTCTTATAATGAAACACAAACAACAATGCACTTGCATTTGCACAAAGAAAACACGTGAAAGAAACAGTTATAGAGCTGCATGCAAATCATTAGCATCGTCGAAAACACTAACAAACACTATGCACAAGGAAAAAAATAAAATAAAAAACAACAACAACCATGCACTTGCACTTGCGCAGAGAAAACACGTGACACGAAACAGTTATACAGCTGCATGCAAATCATTAGCACCCACGCACAACACCAACAAACACTATGCACAAGAAAAAAAATAAGATAAAACAACAACAACCATGCACTCGCACTTGCGCAGAGACAACACATTTAAGAAACAGTTATGTAGCTGTACAGGCATCGACGCACAACACTAACAAACACTATGCACAAAAAAGAAAGAAAAAAAACAACAACAACCATGCACTTGCACTTGCGCAGAGAAAACACGTGACACGAAACAGTTATACAGCTGCACTAGCATCGGCGCACAACACCAACAAACACTAGGCACAAAAAAAAGCAACAACCATGTACCATGAAAAAAACCGTTTTACAACTGCACGCAAATGTGCGACCGATCAACTTCCAACAAGAGGATAATTCGTACTGAGAGGCGCATGTCAAATTTTAGTCACTGATCCTTCTAGCGCTGTCTTACACGCGCGTTCTCTCCCACGCTCGTTCTCTCTCGCAAAGTGCTTGTGACATCGTTTAAAGGAAACAACAAAAGTAATGTAAGCTGCATTCACAGCAACAACACAAGAAGCGAGCATGTTTGTTGTTGTTGATGCTCTCTGAAACAGTTATGCTTCATGCTGTTATATTATTGCTGGTTCTCTCTCACTTGTCATACAATCAAAGCTATATTTAAAAGCTGCCTAATATTTTTACTTGTTTTACTTTCGAACCAAAAGCTTATCTTTAACCTTAAGTCATTTTCATGTCAAAGAGGCCTTTGAAGCTATCGACTCGGCTACTGTTGCTGATCAAGAATATATATATACTTTATGGGGTCGAAGAGGCTTCCTTCTGCCTGTTACATACTTTAGCGGAAAACCATAATACCCTTTTCAGGGTATAAATAAAAAAAACACTGCATTATATATAAACATTTAATATTTAGACATGTGATTTTTATTTTGTTATTTTTTTGAGTACAAACGCGCAACAGCAAATGTAATCTGTAAAGCTGCGCATTAACAAGACTATAAATCACTTTATATTTATATTTATATATATATTTTATATATGA
The DNA here is from genome assembly GCA_035044465.1 of Scaptomyza tumidula. NCBI lineage: Eukaryota > Metazoa > Arthropoda > Insecta > Diptera > Drosophilidae > Scaptomyza > Scaptomyza tumidula. The sequence continues at coordinate 1,489,980 of JAWNNW010000050.1, forward strand.
GTAGATGTAAGTTGAACATGAAACAAAAATATTGATTACATAGTAAAAGCTAATACTTAAAACGCGAAATAAATAGGCACACACAAAACAAAATCGGACGGCAATATTACGTACACATATTATATAGTATATAGTAGTTAGTTAGGAAGTGTTTTTTCTATCACTCCGGTATGCCCGAGGACAGGACCCTGTGCGAACTAGTGCGAAATATGCGTTGAGCTGGGGGCAGTTCACCGATCAAGAATTGACGCATTTGCTCGACAGCATGACGTGAGTGTCCGGTGCCGTGGAAAGCGATTGTTGCATCTCGTCCGGCATGATCCATAATGATGTCATCGCCGCCAGGATGTTCGCGCAGAAAGTGTGTGACATCGTACACCCGATCATAGATGACAATCCAGCAATCGTCGTAGCTATCGTGATGTGCCACCTCCTCAAGCGTTATTTCTGGCACAGACTTGACATCCAGCTTGGCTTTGTTGTTGGACGTCTCGAGGCTGGGCAGTATGATCAGCTCGGCAGGATTCTTTTTACTCGTTGTCAATGGTCCAAGGCGCAATGTTTGCAATAGATTTGTTAATGCCGATGCCATTTTTTTCAAACTTAAACTTTCACTTTTTCTTGCTTGGGTTTTATTTTTTATGTTTCGTTATCGCAATGACGTCACTTAAGTCTGTGTTTGAATTCAAGTTAACTTTATGTTCAAGTCCGGTTTTAGTTGCGGCGCGTGCAGCTACTGGGAGTCGAGTGTCAGTCGTGCCGGCGACTGTAATCGCTTTATAAGTGACGACACGTGAAGCTTTACGCTACAAACGCGCTGATAAGGCTTCTTCCAGCACGATCAGTGATCATACCAAATTTGTAATATATATACTATCTCTCTCTCTCTCTCTCTCGCTCTGTTTCGAGTCGAGAGAGCTTGTGCAACTATCAGCTTGAGTTAGTTATGCGTAAAAAGACAACGACACATTCGGTGAGCTAGTTGACACATTATATACTTATAAATACCCTGTAATAAGTATAATAAATAAGTTATAATGAGAAGAAAAATAAGTTAACTAATGATTGGAATGACTAATAAATATGTATTGGTTATTGTTTTGCATACCCTGTAATAAGTATAATAAATAGTTATCTAAAATAGAATGAGAAGAAAAATAAGTTAACTAATTATCAGATTGTCCCATAAATATGTATTGGTTATTGAATTTAAAGAATAAATACTTCACAGGGCATATTTCTAGTTATGCTTAAAACTTTTCAGTACAATCAACTTTTTCTTCATTCCATTCCAAGCCAAGTAATAGTACTTAAAATTATGTATGCGCTTTACTCTTTAAAATACAAGGTTTAATAACAATAAAGTTAATCTTACTGCACTCTTATCGGTTAATGCTTCGATTTGACTAATTGCATGCAGTAAATAATGCATGCAAATGTTGCAAAGGCCAATTTAAATATATATTAATTAAATAAAACATGGACAATGTACTTTCTTAATGAATTACGTTTGTCTCTGTCTGTCTGCTACAAGATTTATATGCCTTAAAAAATTACCAAAAAATTGAACTTTTACAGCGATAACAAACCAACAAAATAAATGTTGAAGCAATTGAACCCAAAGCAGATTATAATCCGGTTTTAACCGATTTATTTTCTCGATAATTTTGACGCACTTCTAAATGAGCACAAAGTTTGTACTTAATAAATGAGTGGGATTTTTTTGGGAATTTATTTTTTAATACTGCTGATATGTCGTAAAATATTTGAAAGTTAAAACTATAACCGGTACAGCTGTTACTTTATGTGGTCGGAGATGCTTCCTTCTGCCTGTTAGATACTTTTGCACAAAACCATTATACCCTTTTTAAGCCATTTTCAATGAATTCAGGGTATAAAAACAAGATTTTCTCGATCCTTACAGCCGTAGTGGTTCAATCATTCATATACGAGTATATAATATATACATATATGCATATATATATACATTGTAAACGTATTTACTCATTAATTAATCTTTCAACTATATAAATATAGTTGTAAAAATATTGTAAAAATATTTACAAACAAAAATCAATTACGTATTTCCATTAATGCCATGCTTATTATTATTATTGAGTTTTTTTCTCTATGTTAAAATTTTTTTATTTAAAATTTAAAAAAGTGCGCAATATAGAACACAATAAAAATCAGAAAAAAATCCCACAAAAATATTTGTGCTCTAAATAATGCATGAATAAGCACTTTGTTTTTATTATTTATAGTGAACTGCAAAATATTTGGGTGCAAAATATGCGTAATTGAAATGAGCAGAAAAAATCTGACGCAATCTGATATACGATTGCAATGTTAAGATCAGCAATTGTGAATCGATCGAACCACAGCGGTTTAAACATAACCGCAACAAATCAATGCGTAATAATAATAAATGTATAATCGAAAGTATTATGCGATTATGCGATAGTAAACAGACCTAACTGGGTTACGTGACTTGACTTTGACTTGGAGGTTGAGACGAGCTTTGTAAGTATGTGTGTGTCTGTTTGTCCAACCGCAAGTCAACTCATGTTTCTTATAGTATAAACATATTTGAACTTGAGATAATAAAAAACGCAAATTTGAACTTGAGATAATAAAAAATGCCAACTTAGCGTTTCTCAGCTTGATATCAGCATCAAAAACTTTTGTCTCATGCAAATTTGCGAATTTATTTTTGAATTGGGTCAAGAACTCAAAACACCAAATAATCTACAAGTTTTGTTTATTTAAGACACCCAATACAACTGAGCTTTATAAATGAGACCATTTCTCAACAACTTTATAAAAGTAAATAGTAAAGAGTATACAAAAGTCCTGGCAACTGTTTCAAATACCTTATCAATGGCGTTGTGATTAAAATGACAAAGCAGATTTATTTCTGTTCAAGTTCATGGCAATAAATAATGCAAGCGAATGATTGAAATAAACAAATACTATATAACAAATGTTTTTTTTTTCAATTAAATATTTATTGCAAAAACTATTTATTAAGCTTGCTTATTGGTTAAACTTTTCGTTTATTTATTGAAACAACGAAGTTTAAAATAACAATTAAATTAAATTTCTTCTGTTTTTTTTGCTGATTTCTCAATCAATTTGCGCCGCTGTGGCAACGCCAAACGTAACTGTAAACAAGGAAGCTTTCTGCGATTTTTTGGTGAGCTTGTGTGACATCAAGGTGTTGACATTGAGCAACAATTGGCTTGGCCCTGAGAGCTCGAGAGCTTTTTGATAATAATGAGACAGCTGTTGCTCATAAATCGAAGCTTTTGCCGACAACCTTTACCGAATGATTCACAACACAACGTTGCAAATTTAGTTTACTTATTGTTGCCGGCTTTTGGTAAACATTAAGTGGAAATTTATAGAAGATACGAAAGATTTGTACAAATAATCACTTAAATCGTATAAATAAATCTAACGCTTATCTGTGATAAGAGCAGCTGCTAAAAAAAAAACGTTAGGATACGAAACTTTCTGACTAACTGAATGCATATATATGAGTGTGTGTATGTGTGTATGTGTGTGTGTGTGTGGTAAAGGCAACTGCGTGTACATTTTTGGCGAACAACAACATACAGTCGAGTTTGAGCAACGCGTTGGCCAAGTTCTTGCTGCTCCGCATCCGACGCAACTACCAAAAAAAAAAAAAAACAAAGATACTTTTATTCGCAACTCTGAAATAATAGTACTTAAATAATTAATACGTACAATAACTTTTATCGTTTAATCGTTTTATTTGGCCCAAAGCACACACACACATAAAACAGAATGTCGCGTTTAAACGTTTGTGTTTAAGAGCATATTGCGCATACGACACGTTGAACTCAAAGGATAAGTAAACATATTGTGCGAACATAAATTGTTAAGCCTGTGACAAAGTGTCGCTGTGTCTGTCTGTGTGCGTGTGTGTGTGAGTTTGTTTTTGTGTGTAAGTAATTGAAAAAAAAGGGTAAGTGCGTTGATGCAAAATATTTGAAGTGTAAAATTGGTTTTTAAAGGAAATGCTGTTTGGCATAAAAAAGGAAAAAATGAAAATAAAAAATATTATTTGCATATTTTTCTGCATATTCCCAGAACTAAAATAAAACCAGGGTCAGGTTTGGCATAAATATGTTTTGCTTAAGCCGAATAAGTATTCGAAAATTCATAAAAAATCCTTTAGCCATATTTTTTACTCCATATAAAATAAAACAAGGGTCAAGTTTGGAATAAATAGGTTTTGCGTAACTCTAAAAAAGTCTTTTAATGCATAAAAAAATCCTTAAGCCATATTTTTCACTGCATATTTATGCTAACTAAATATTGTTAACGTTCCATTCACATTAAATAATATTTTTAGTTTATTTTTTAAACAAAAATCAAACATATTTTCCAGACAAACCAATCGAATAACAGCAACAACTTAACTATGTTCTAACTTAATCTTTTCCTTTGTTTTTAGTTCATGCAAGTTTTGTTTAAATCTAACTTTAAGGAATAAGTATTCGAAAATGTCTTTTAATTCATAAAAAAAATCCTTTAGCCATATTTTTCACTGCATATTTATGCTAACTAAATATTGTTTACGTTTTATTTATATTCAAAAATATTTTTAGTTGCTTTTTTATTAAAATCCTAAACATATGTGTAAATCAAACATATTTTCCAGACAAACTAACTGAATAGTTAATTTTCACAGCAACAACTATGTTCTAACTAAATCTTTAACTTTGTTTTTTTAGTTCAGGTTTTGCTTAAATCTAACTTAAACGAATAAGTATTCGAAAATATCTTTTAATTAAAAAAAAAATTCTTAAGCCATATTTTTCACTGCATATTTATGCTAACTAAATATTGTTTACGTTCCATTCATAGTCAACAATATTTTTAGTTTCTTTTTAGCAAAATCCTAAACATATGTTAAAATCAAACACATTTTCCAAACAAACTAACTGAACAGTTCATTTTCACAGCAACAACTTAACTATTTTCTAACTTAATCTTTGCCTTTGTTGTTTTGTTCATGCAAGTTTCATTTCAAATAATAGAAATAGTTTTGCTTGTAATCAAAATAAATTGCACCTTTGTCTGCCACAAAAAGTAAATTGAATATTTATCCGTTGATTTTGTGGTCCATGCAACACGTATACGCAGCGTCCCCCGACGGCATAAAAAAAACGAGAAAAAGAATGAAATGAAAATACGAATACATGTTTTATACATTTTAATTATAATTTTATAAAGCGCAGAGGCGCAAACAAGAAGACAACCTACATATATATATATTTACGATTTCATTCAGAGACAAAGAGTAGCAGGCGAGGCAGGTAGAAAGAACAACATGAACATAAATACGCTTTCATTCACATTCGGACTTTAAGCTTCAGTTTCAATTTACAACACGCGTCAAACTGAGATTTCCGTGTTGTGTGAGAGAGAGAGAGAAGGAGAGAGAGTGTGTGTGGGAATGAGAGAATGCATTTGGGTTATTACCTTGGCCTTGGCCACTCAAACACGTACACGCCCTTGAAACAAACACACACGCAGACACACATAGTTAACCTCGACCTTCTGACGCAACAGAAACTGCATTTTAGGTTGCATTTCGCATAGCTCTGAATGATCAGGATTAATGCATATTTAATAAGCATAAGCAAACGGGATACGAAACAACAACGAGACGCAAGGCTAACTTTGAATTGGCCTGGGACGTGACGCCAATAAAATGTGTGTGGCATGATGCAGGAGGGGTGTGGGGGAGCAGGAAGAGGATTGAATGCCGATGGCAACTTCTTAATATTTGTTGACATGCTGAGTTATTGGCTGGGTGGAACACACACACACACAAACTGCTTCTGCAACTTATCACACACACAAACACACATAGACAGAGACACACACATAAAGCCCCAGGCGCACGTATATAAGTTGTGTGTTCTTGTGGCTTTGTATGTGTGGTTGTGTGTGTGAGTGTGTGTATTAATAGCCCACTTATTATTCTCTTTGTTGCTTTATGCGCGAACGTGTGTTTTTGTGTGTGTGTTGGCAAACAACAAGTGTCTTGGGCATATTGCGCTTTAATGATCATATTGATATATACACTGCCAGATGGTGAGCGTATACAACTAGTGCATGCTTTATGCAAAGCATTCAAAGTAGGAATTCCGAAAAAAAATAGAAAAATTAATTTAAAAACAATTTAGATTATTAAAAACACAACTTTTGCAAAAGAAAAAGCAAATGAAAATATACAAAGTATTTTCTAAAAATAAAACATTATATTATTATATAAAAATATTATATTAACTGACAAAGAGAAAAAATTCTTACAACTCTTAAAAACGCAAAATTGAATTAAAAATACGTTAAACGTCTAAAAAATTGTTCAAAGAGAAATTTCTTTAACCATTAAAATGCAATAAAAATAATCAATAATAAGTAAAAATTGCTTTTGAACATAAATCTTCAGGGTTCTTCAACATTTTATTCGTTATTATAAATACTTCGTCATTAAATAAATTTTTTTCCACATAAAACCTGCATAAAAACCTTAGTTCCAATTATTTTTTTCGCATACACTTCATAAGTAAATACTTCTTAGTTATATTAACAAAGTGTATTTGATTGTTAGCGAAACCTTTTTTTTTTGTTTATTTTTATGCTACGCATAGACCTATACATATATATATTTCTCTCGACCTTATTTATTATAATGCTGTTTATCTTGCGTTCGACAAGTAATTTTTTTCTTTCTTCTCTTCGCTGTTTTGTTTCTGTTAGCTGTTGGCGCTGCCATTGTTTAATGGCCTGTGGTATATTGACATATGGTTGTTTGGATTTTAATGGGCATTTATAATTTCATTACATGCTGTATTAATATTTTCTGTATTTCTCGTGAAATCACTTTTCTCCCCTTTTCATATCTCCAACAAATTGACTTTCGTGAAAGTTGTTAACTGTTCGTGACATGAAATGCAATCAATGGCAAAAAGGCAAAACTTTTATTCGGACAGCATCAAGTTTTTGTTCTGGGAATAACAATTTGAGAATTGCGCAAAAAAAAAATAGAAGAACGTTAAATGAAGTGCCAAACTTTTTTTTTTGTGGTCTGTTCAGTTTTTGAGGGTTTACAAATTTAATTAGAGTTTATTACATTTCATTCCATTCAGACAAATTACGAATTTCTGCTGCCCCCGAAAGCATGCAACATTAATTTTGCTTGAACGCCTACGAACATATTTTGTGGAATTTTTTTGCTGATGAAATTCTCAACTGACACATATATATATATATATGTATTTATCTGCCTGAAGCTTTAGCCGCTTATAACACCTAACCAAAGTGCTTAAGAGCTAAAAGCCTTAAAGTCCAACAAGCCATAAATATTCATTGGTTGCTAATTACTCAAGTTTCAGCTTACTTAGTCTGTTAGTCTGCTGTAGTTGGCATTTGAGGCCAGGAAATATATATAATGGCGTGGGCGCGGGCCTAAGTCAATGTCAATAATCAACTCGCATTGCAAACAAGCAACAAATATACAGATTACCATAATGACGATGTATCCTGTATGTATCATTATATGGGCTTAACAAATTGCTGATGGACTGATTGTTGCTTGTTGTTGACTCTGAGATGTTTTCATGCAGCATTCATCAACTTTGTGTCAAGCTTAACGCTTTGCTATAGAGAGAGAGAGAGACAGTGCTATAATAAATCAGCTTTTAGCTCTAGGGGGTTAATATAAAAGTATGAACTTGATGTGTGTGTGTGTGTGCCTCAAGCCTTTACGCTTTCACACCTTCAATGAAATAATGGCTGCTGCTTCTGAGAGCTGCTCATTTTTTACCCGCAGCTTTTCAGTTGCGACTCAATGCGTTGGTAATCTAATTTTGGCAATGTGTTCGCGTAGCAAACAAGCTGGAAAACTTTTTAATGTAGCATAAACATCACATCTGTGGCAGCAATCAACGAACCCGAGCCAAGCTATATACTACGTACATAATAATAATCTCGAAGCGAAAGTGATGACAAATATTTTTTAATCTTTATTTTACTTACACAAAGTTAAAAGACACTTTTCAAGAATTTAATTAAAATTTTAATTTAATTATGACAGCATTTTTTTATTATAATATTTCTTGCACAAAGTTGAATCGGAAAAGTTTGATAGTTTCTAAAGTTTAATAATTTTTTTTTTAAAAGTTGAATAAATTAAACAATCTAGTAAAAAGTATGAAAAAGTATATAAAAGTAAACCAAAAATATAAAAATAATACAAAAAAGCTGGAAAGAAAAGTTTGAAGTAAAAAACAAATATTTTAGATTGATTAAAAGAAGATAAAAATTATACTAAAAAATCTTTAAATGATTTTAAAGCTAGAAAGAAACATTTGTTTAATATATATAAATATTTTCCAGACTTTAAACCTAACCTCAAAAAAAGTGGAGGGTATTTGTATATAAGCTACTGTATTATAACAGACTTGCAACATACGCTCGAGGCGCCTCCCCATCGTAATTTGAAACAAGGATAGCATTTGGTCGCTTTTGATGGTCGTCGAGCTTCTTTGTGTGACAAAAACACTTCATTAGACTAATGAACATAATTTAACCGCAATTGTGTGTGGAATTTGATGTCGCTGGCCGTTGCCAACATTTTATGCATTATTCTCTTGTGATAATATACGTATCTGTGTGTGTGTAAAATCAGTTGCAGGCACGTGGCTAGAGAAGAAGAAGAACAACAGCACAGACCCATGGGTGTGAAAGCAGTGAATGAATGAATACTTCACCCCTTACTCTACCAATGCTTATCGATTCGAGATAAAATTAATTTTAGTCCACTGAGTCAATAAGTGCTCTCTGTGTATGTGTGTGTATGTGTGTGTGTGCCAGCTGGCTTAACTCAACTGTCCTTGACTTTGTCTCTGTGTCTGTTCGGAGCGGAAATAGTTAGTTAAAGTTAGTTATCTGTCAGCGATAAGAGTACGAACGACGAAAAATTATTGGCCTGGCCATAAATAATTGTTGGTAACTGTCATAAATCGTTTGGCAGCGTAATCAATATACACAAATATCCACACATAAAACCACCAATTCGAACAACATTTTCTGCTTAAAAGCTGTTAAATTTATTTCACCTAACTGCAACACATGTGCGATTTGTTACAAAAGAGAGAGAAGAAACCTGATAGGCAGAAGAAGGGTTTGGGGTTGGTTGGGGAATTGACATCGATTTACAGCTGCCGCCTACGAGCTGATCAATTTAGACATGATTGGTTTAGTTGAGATTTATTTACAATATGCGAGGGCTGCTCAAGGTTAAGCACAGCAAAATTGCAAATTATGGCCTCGGGGTTAGACGCTTGATTGATTGATTGATGGATTGACTGATGTAGACAGCGTGTTGTTGAGTTCATGATAAAAGAAAATTGTTTTTTTTTTAGCGAAAGCGTCGAAACTTTCATTACGTTATGTGCTTTACAAATAAATTTTGGTGAAATATTAATAAAATTAAATATTTTTTATTAAAAAATAAATCTCAAGATTTTAATTATTTTTTAACAATAAGTTTTTCACTTTTAAAATGCAATATTAATGTTTGAAAAATCTAAAGAAATTTATATAAAAATACTTAAAGTATGATAACATCTAAAATATTACTTTAACAAACTTTAAAAACATTCCGAAAACATTAAAATAAATTATACATAAATTTTAGCCAAGTTCGAAACCACATCAGCTTATTTATGTTCTTTAAGGGTTTCATCCTTCTTTATGCACCTTAAATAATATAAATCATTGAGCCAGTTACGTTTGACCTTTCAACTCGTTCAGCAAGCTTATAAATCATTTAGACAAGACCTTACCATGATTAACCCATCCCTCCCCCCACCACACACACACACACACAAACAAACAGCAACACGCATACCTCATTCAACAGCTCTAGTATCAAAAGAAATCTCTACAAAGGAGACAAAGTTGTTTCCTTTTTATACCCTGAACCCATTAAAAATGGGTAAAAAGGGTATAATGGTTTGGTGCATATGTATGTAACAGGCAGCAGGAAGCATCTCCGACCCCATAAAGTATATATATTCTTGATCAGCATCGGAAGCCGAGTCGATATAGCCAAGTCCGTCTGTCCGTCCATCCGTCTCAGAGACTATAAGAGCTAGATACTTCAGATTTTGATTAAGCTCGCCTAATCCCTAATCAGTACAAGTTTGTTTTCGATTTTCGATAACTTTTCCCGTTTCCGATACACACATGGGATCGATAACAGTAAAATCTTGAATTTGGAAAACTTTGAGGCGGAATTTGAAAAGAGAGACAAAATTATGACTGACTGTGAAATTATTCTTAAAATCGGTTGAGAAACACCGGAGATATGGAACATTGAAGTTAAGTTAAGTATGTTACACACACACACACATACTTGCAAGCAATGACCGAAGTATAGGGTTTAGGGTATCGTCTAGTCGGGACTTCTCGACTAGAACCTTCTTCTTACTTGTTTCTTTTTATAAATAAATAATCAACTCAAAACAAATTGCATTAAAGAAACGAATGCGAGTCAAAAAAAGGAAGTAGATATGGGGGAGAAAGCAAAAAAGTTAACGGGTTCAAAGTGCTTATTAATTAACAGGATGGCAATAAAATTCTTATCTAAACACTTCTTATCAACATTTTTTTGTTGCTGCTTTAATTTGTTTTCAACTTTGCTTTAATTCCACGGCAAACAATTTTGTTGTGGCACAGCCTGCTTCATGCCACATTCAAGCGGGCTGTGTTAACCAGCATTTGTGGCCTTGAAGACAGGACAACTGTCAGGACGTGCCGGCAGCCACAAGTTCATTTCGGTCCACTGCCCACACAATGGCGCCTAAAGCAGCGCAATTAATTATCCAAAAGCTTCGTGCACCTGAACGGGTTCCAGTTGGTCTTGGAGGTTACCTAGGGGTTAGCTGGGGGTTAGCTGGGGCGACTGCGCTACCTTGATTTATTTATGAAGGTGCCTCATTAATGAAACTTTTATGACCAAGTTGTAGTTGTTGTGTTTCGTGGGACATCAACTAATTGAGATTTCACTTGTTGTACTTTTTCCGCTGAGAGGTTTTCGTCTTTCTCTTAAAGAGAAGAACTTAGACATAGTATGTCATAGGTTTGTTTGTACCGTTTAAATCGTATCTAGAAATGACAGCTAAAGTTATTTTTATCATCTTATTCGCTGATACCTTTCATGTTGTGTGTCATTCGCAGCGTCATGGACATTGTTATACGTGAGGAGGAGTTATCGTTGACGCAGATTGGCGTTTATGCGTCGGTGTCTTTTCTTGTTGTCTCAGCGGTGGGTGCGGCCCTGTATACCACCTGCTCGAAACGCTATCGTCTCAACTGGTTTGAGCAAAATCTGCTCGAGTCAGCTAGCGAAAAGGATGAGGAGCAGCAAAGGTAAGGTTCATCCCCCTGCCACATAACTTTCATAAAACATTTTTGCCATTTTTTAATGCGTCATTCGTGGAATTTCTTAACATTCTGTTGTTGTTTGTAGCCGTGAGGCGCTTGTTTCTGGCGCCGCTGGGTACAATGTGGATAACGTGAATGAGGGCGTTGCACGTGGCAGCAAATTCAATTACAGTAATGCGGGCAACTTGAGTCCCACATCGCTCAAGTCGGAGGATGCTGATCCAGCGTTCTGGGTGCCTGCCTCAACGGCAGCGTTGCAGCAACAAGTCTCTAATCCCAACGACGATTCGGCACCACCAACACCCACTTCACCCACGGGCAGTCTCAAGTCGAACACTTTGTCCTTTTGCTCGACAACATCGGTGCCCATAGCTCGTTCCGATAAACATGTTGTCCTCGCCATGCATCCAGCTCGACCTCGAGTTTCTTCGATGAATGCCAAACTGGATCATACCAAAATCGATATGACCTTGTATCGTAGTGTGAGTGAGATAGAATTACCTTTAAGTTTCTCATCAACTTATCTTTAACTTTTTGTAGCACTCGCAACCGAAACCCTCGTTACCCGCTGCACCTGTTAATGAGTTGCGTGGCAATTTGCATCTTTGCCTCAGCTATGATTCGGTTGCCGGTTTGCTCAACGTTCGTTTGCTGGAGGCACAGAACTTGCAGCCTCGTCAATTTAGTGGCACTGCTGATCCTTATGCCAAGATACGTTTGCTGCCAGACAAAAAGAACTTTTGGCAAACGCGCATCCACAAGAAAACCCTCAATCCAGGTGAGTTGACGAAAAGTGGTTGAAAACATAACTTACTCTTTCCACTATCTTTTCAACAGTCTTCGATGAGCAGTTTGCGTTCGAGGTCGCCGCTGGAGTCATCGATAAGCGCAGCGTTGAGATACTCTTGTACGATTTTGATGCATATTCGCGTCATGTTTGCATTGGTGGCACCAAACTCCATTTGGCTAATTTGGATTTGAGCGAGCAGCTTAGTCTCTGGACCCCACTCACATCGGCCTCGGCACAGGACATGAAAGTGGAACTGGGCGATATAATGGTTTCGCTTGCCTATTTGCCGTCAGCGGAACGTTTAATGGTTGTCCTGATTAAGGCACGCAATTTGCGTATTGTCGACGATGCACGCAACTCTTCGGACCCATACATTAAGGTCTCTCTGCTGGGACCCGGTGGCAAGAAGCTTAAGAAGCGTAAAACTGGCGTGCAGCGTAATACAGTTAATCCAGTCTATAACGAAGCTCTGGCCTTCGATGTCGGCAAGGAGACACTCAAGAATTGCCTGCTAGAGTTTACCGTGGTCCACGATGGAGTTTTGGGTGAGTGGAACTTGCATGAACTTTCGCTTGAAGCTAATAAAAGCTTTTCACACAGGTTCCAGTGAGATTTTGGGTCGAGCTTTGATTGGCAACTCACCCGAAGTGCCGCACGAGGAGAAAATCTTTTTTGAAGAAATGTTTCGGGCAAAGAATGCAACAGCTCAATGGGTACCATTGCACGAGCCAGCTAACAACTTGGGTGCCACAGCAAAGACAGCAACCAAAAATTAAAAACCACAGCAAGCTTTATTCATAAAGCTTAACAGACAACTGTTGCGCCTGAACTAAGTTAAGCGAAAGCGAAACAAAATCCAAATAGCTTCTTTTAAGGAGCGTTAACTGGGCTACAATTTTTTCTGGGAACTTGCAGGGATATATATATATTTAAGAATGATGCTGAGCGTGTTGGCGAACTATAGTCAAATATATATTTATATAAGAATCAGAGAAAGTCGTTGCTTAAAAATATTAACTTAAGCTTTTACAATTTCTTTTGCGCATATTCTTTAAAGCTTAAATATTCTCTTCTTTTGGGCAACGACTGCATAGAACAAATATTTACAATCAACAATCTAAGAAAAACTAATTAATGTGCTTTCTGTAGAATCAATTACTCGTCTATTCAAAGATTAAAAAAATAATTACATATTGGAAAATACTTAAATGTGTGCTATATGTATACGTCGAAAGGTACCTAAGATGCAATTATATTTTGAAAGCTGTGTCTAAAGAATATACACAAATATATATATATATATATATATAAAGATATGAATAGATATGTAAATGAAAGATTATAAAAACTAAAGAATACATATACATATAAAGTATTAAATTATACCTATACCAATTATATATATACAACAATGGTTAAATGCAAAAAATGATAATCAAACAGCTTTTGAGAAATGTGGATGGGTTTCAGGTAGAAAAAAAAAAACAAAACGGGCACAAAAATTAAACATGTCTTCAGTCAAAATTATATGTATAAAAGAAAGTTTTGTATGTATGAAATCAAGTCAATATATATTAGTTTTAGTTTACTTAAAATAATCATCATGTATGTAAAAATATTAAAATGAAACTTACTGTTGAAATAAAATTCTCGATTACAAATAAAATTTCTCTATTTCAAAAGCTAACAAAATAAATCTTATTACTTTTTTTCAGTAGTTTTTAATAACTACTGTAAAGTATTATAAAATTTAAAGCAGGAAAAAACTCACTAATGATTATATTAATAAAAAAAATCATGGAAACAAAATATTTTAACAAAATTCATAAACAAATATAATTTAACTTAACTTAATATTATTTTGTTTATAATATTTATTATACATTCAACGAAAATCAGCTAAAAATCATATTCAAACAATATAATTTATTTAATAGTATTTGATTCATATTAAATATAATAAATATAAATAAATTACATATTTTCTCTATCTTTAATGCATAAATATTAAATTTGATCTAAAGTATTATAAAAATCAAAGAAGAAAAAAGATCCCTTATTAATAATTAACTAATAAATAATGAAAAAATTAGGGAAACAAAATATTTTAACAAAAATCATAAACAAATATAATTTAACTTAACTTAACATTATTTTGTTTATAATATACATTCAACAAGAATCATAATAATTTATTTAATAGTATTTTGTTCATATTAAATATAATAAATATAAACAAATTAAATATTTTCCCTTTCTTTAATGCACAAATATAAAAGTTCCTTTAAAAGTTTATCAAACTCATCATCAAATGTGACCGCTAGGAGCCGATGGAAGAAAGAGACGAGGGAATGCAGTCCAACCTCTCCATTACTCCCTTCGCTCGTCCTTTTTAACTTGACTTATTTGGCAAATACTTTGCAACTTGTTGACCAACTTGGCGTAAAAGAAAGTTTGTTTTTTTTTCTCCAGCTCTTTTCTTTTGGCGAAGCCTTTAACTAATTTTCCAACATTGACTGATATATCTCGAGTCGTTTCTGCGGAAGGGTAATGCAGAGGGTGAGGGAGGCTGTGATGCTACATTGCCTGTTAAAGCAGGCATGCCGAACTAAATTGTGGGTGTCTGAAGTTCCGAGTTCCAAGTTCTTCCTTATCTTTTAACCCACTCAGTCCTTGAAGTCTCTTTAGTTTAACGTAAATTTCCTTTCAATCAAAATGTGCTTTCATTCAATTTAGAAGTTAAGTTGCTGAAGACCACACTGAAAGAAACCACAAGAGATTAGTGAAAGTTTAGTTGATTAATTGTAATAAGAAAGTGTTGCTTAAACTTAATCTTATTTTTTCTTAAAGAAATCACAAAGAAATTATCAATAAAATAAAAACATATTCATAAATATTTAATAAATGCATTTTTATAAAAAAATATTTTTTAAAATCAGGAAAAATAGGTTAACAGGTTTGAAATATTTTCTTATTTACCAATTCGCATACCAAATTCATTAGAATAAAAACATATTCATAAATATTTGAAAAATACATTTTTATAAAAAATATTCTTGAAAATCAGGAAAAATAGGTTAACATGTTTGAAAAACTTTCTTTTTTTACCCATTCGCATACCAAATTCATTTATTTTCTTTCAGTGCAACTGCTTGAAAATTGAGTGGAGCAATGGCAGTGGCATAAAAGGGCTGACGAAAACTTTGAACTATTGCCAAGAGTTGATGGCGCCTAAAACTCAGACTATGGGCGGTTTAGCTGCTTATCGGAAACTCTTGTGATAGATTGTCAGCTAAGCACTTATACATGTATATAGATAGATGTATTGTGGGTATACTCTATACAAAGTATGTGTATCTGCATTGGTATTTCAAGTTGGGTAAGAAAGTCAACATTGACTTTTTCTTCAAGGTAGTCAACTAGATTTTTAATTTGCAGCTAAGTGCTTATATAAATAGGCTGCAAAAAGTTTAGCAAAGTTATCTAATAATATTTTAAGCTACTTCCCAGAAGTCTCATGATAAATCACATGATAAACGAAACTTCGATAACTTCTAGTAAAAGTCAATTGAATATCTCAATATCTCATCCTATTTTTTTGGCGACAGTTTCAAACTTAAGTCTTTGCCCCGTTTGCAATTTCTTGGCTTATTGGTTTTGGCCATTAATCCAAACTGTACACACACATTCTAACATACATACATACATTTATTGGCCATTCAATATATCAGCTATTTCTCATTGTCTACGATTTCCTCGACAATCAATTTTTCGCACAGTAAAATACTTTGCATCAAAGTCAGTTGCCAATAAACTCGACTAACTACTAACGAGCCAAATTCCCTTTTTTAATTTCATTCTGCTTCTTCTTACTATCCGTTTTTTCAACGCCATTTTTGGTATTGCTGTCGCTGTTCTGGTAGTTTTCTGGTGCTCTGCTTTTTTGGGTTTGCTTCTTGCTTTTGCTTTAGCTGTTGCTATTCCTTTTGCAAAGCTTGTCAGCGGAAAACGTAAACTAACGACATTTTCGTTTTCTTATTTACACAATCAATTTCGAGCTTGTGTGATGCAGCTAGCAAGCAAAAGGCGAACGGCGAACGGCAAATGCGGTGAGCGCACGACTACTTCTAATACTACTTTTGCTCACGCTCCCACGCTCTCAATTTTTATTTCGTTTTACACCCGGACAAAAAATAAATAAAATAAAGTATTACTGCCAAACAGAAGCATTTTGGCGCTCGCTCTCACATTTCTCCTTCTCTTCAGAGAACCTATAATATAACATTTAAAACTCTCACTTCACTATATCTTTTTCTCAAAATTTTGTTTGTACTATTATTTTTGTATGGGTGTAGTCTGTTGCATATTTGTTTTATTTTCTTACATGTTTTTTCGTATGTTACTCCCGTCGCTGCCGTTTGTATCGTTAAGTTCGGCTTCGCATTCGCTTTCGCATTTGGTGTTGGCGTTCTCTGCCCGCGAGGGAAATTGTCGTCAAAGAGCAAAACGAAAAAAAAAATGTCAGGTTGTTGTTTTAGCAGGCAGCAAGCAACCAGCAGAACCGCCCTCTCACTTCTCATCACCTACACACACTTGTCGCTCATGGCTGTGCATTACAATTTGTGTGTGCATATGTGCGTGTGTGTGTAGTTTTAGTTCCAATTCTAGTTTCTTACGTCGCATTACGCCTTTTTTATACACTTGCACAAGGTTGTAGTAGTTACTTACGATGCGTGCGTTGCAGTAATACGTTTTATCATCTTGTTTAATTTAATCTGCAAACTCCTGTATAAAAGTCTCGTAAACAGGCAGACTTGAAGAGTATGCAATTTTCGCCGTGCCTTAGTTGGCTGCTCTTTCATCTTCCTCTCTCACAGCAGCTTAGTTGTTGTACTCCTTTTGATGTTGACCGCATTCGCTTGTGCCCGCTCTCCCGCTCCTGCTCTAGCCTGCTCGTGCTCTTTTTATGTGTAGCCTTTTATTGTTTATGCAACTGTCAGCAGTTTTCGTTGAGGAAGTTTTCGTCTCACAATTGGAGATTTACTTGGCTGCTTTACACAAACACATGTGTGTGTTTGTGTGTGTTTTCGTTGTGTATGTTTGCTTTGGCTCAGCTTACATGGACAATGTACAAAATGTGAACGGGTTCGTTTTGGTCTCTCTCTCTACGTATTTCTATGTTGGTTCATATTTGTTGTCATTTCCAATTGTTTCTGCGACTTTTGACAGCTACCAGATTAGCTTGGCGACGCCTCTGCAGATAGCAAATTACACCAGCAGCAGCAGCACTAGATACTCTTTACTTTTCCACGTATGCTATGCGGCTAAAAGACACTGTCCAGGGAAATCAGAGTCGAAGAGGTGTGAGCTCATCTCTCTCTTTAAAGCCTTCTCCTAATGCAACTGCAGCCTTGGCTTATTGGCAGATCAAATTTTATAATCATACGATTGTCAAAGCATTTATGATTTATGTTACAGAGACTTGTGCACGAAACTTAACGCAGGAGGCGAAGAACTTAACGAAGGAGAGCGAGAGCGAAACAAAAATTAACCGAATTAAGCGACTTGAGCACGAAACTTAACGCAGAGGCGAAGAACTTAACGAAGGTGAGAGAGTAATTAACCGAATCGTTAAAAATAAAATGCTTTTAACATTTATTAGTTAATTTAAATTGAAATATTGTTTTTAACTATCAATTATCATCGATCGATCATTTTTCAATAATATAAATATAATTTTTTGATATTTCCAATAGCTTTTATTTATGTTCCCATTGCTTATTGTCATTTCCGCCAAAAATTGCCCATTAAGCAATTAGAGAAAACCATGCGATATGTCAACAACATGAATATCACATTCGGGTGTTTTTTTTTTTGGAACAAAAAGGATACAAAAATGAAAATTAATTAAATATTATGCAGCTATAAGCAAATGTCACATGTGCGGTTTAGTTGCCAGGGCTGGAAGCACTAGCATAAAGGTCATCAACAAAATTTATGGCTAAAAACACAATTGTGCAACAACAACAACGAAAGAGCAAGCAAAAATTTTTGGAACGCCAAAAAAAGGCGATAACCAAAGCCAAAGCCAATTAAAGACACGCCCGGACAGCAACTGCAGCCAAATGTGGGCGTGAGACAATGCTGTAAACCATGTGGCACATTAGAACCCCCCCCCCCCCCACCCTTCCGACTCCTCCAGCACTCTTTCCTGCTGCTCCTGGTTTTCCTGGTGACGAGCAACCAAATTTCCGCACCCAATCAGCATATTTAAATTGTGTTGTGTTGGTGATTGAAATGCATGAAGTACAATACATACACAAATGTACACATACACATGTACGTACATGTGGAGCGAGCGCAGCCCGCAGGACGCCGCCAGTGTGCATAGATCAGAAGAGGGAGACAATGGACACATTGGCAAACATGCATTTTTACCAAAACTCGGTAACTTTTTCCGTCACACTTTAATGGTCAGCACATAAACAAGTGATGCCCAAACTTAACAATTAACAACAAAAAAAGCTAGTAAATTGTTTGAGGATTTTAAGCGAGAAGAAAAGCAAAATAGCAATGCAATACATACAGAAGGAAACAAAAATCTAGCTAGTTAGCCTTTTTCCCGCTAAGTTGCGAACACTGTTTGGACAACTGGCAACGATACTGATTCTATTCTATGATTTCTATTCCCATTCCGGTTCCCATTTCGATTCCGATTCCCGTTACTGTTCAATGCTGGTCAGCAGTTTCGTTTTGATTGTGCGATTTTCTTCTATGCTGTACATTTCCCCCACCTACCGCCGCGTACCTAGCTAGTTTTTCTGCTTCCTTTTATAGTATTCTTCTTCTTTTTTTTTGTATTGGCAGTTTTTTGGACATATATCTGTATCTGTATGTGTGTGTGGTCAACCGCCGTAGAACTCTAATTGCTGGGTAAGGACTGAGCTGATGCTGGACCTTGCTAGAAACACATGCCACACATGCTGCATGCCACATAGCCCGAAGCGACATCGAAGGTGCCTACAACAAAATGGCCTCTGCAATGGTGGCTTTACCCATTTTTCGAATGCACACAAATCGCTTCAATATTGTTTTTCTTTTTCCCCTTGCCCACAGTCAACTAAAAAAAAGTATGGTCACACTGGCTAAAAACCTCTTAAAGCTATACATTTTTAATTGGAATTTAGGCGTAAAGTCGTAAATATTTTGTTGAAGCCAGCAGCAGCACATGGAACTAAAAACTGCTGAAACCGATTAAATGCTGAATCAAGTGGTTCGCGTGCACAGATATTGCCGGTTCAAGTGGTTCCACAACAGCAGGTAGTTGAACGAGTGCCGCCATTGTGGAACTGACAGATTAATCACAACCAGAGCAACCGATTTGCAATAGACTAATAAATCTCAAACAAATCATTGCAAAAAACTCTTATTCATCCTGCTGCTGGCAGGAAAAAATAAACTCTCATCCAGCTAAAGTATTTTTGTTGTACTCAAGCCGAACAGAGATCAGCTCTGTGCAGAACGCTGATTGTTCTTTTAACACTGATCGCTACAGTGCCGATGAATGTGGCGGTGTGCTGATGCGATTATCGATAAGTTGAAGGTGACACGACAATTGTAAGAGCATTTAATAAGTAAAAGCAGCAGCGCACAGGCAGAACATAGAAAAGTATAAAACATTAAAATATATTATATTTTTGATTGAACAAAGAGCTGATTGCTAACTGTTTGTGACATTTTATTGCTGGACAAACTGGCTTTAAGGATTTTATAGCGAGGTAAGTGCCTTTTAATAATTTAATAATATTTCCTTTGTCTTGTCTGATTGAATATATTTGTCTTGCTCTCACTCTTCCATATAAATTCATTTTTCTTTTGTCTTGTCTGATTGAATATACACATTGCCACTTATAGGTTTACACAAAGTGAAAATATTTGATATTTTCAGTTTAGAGCTATATGGTCACCTTGGTTGTTGTTTTTTATTTTTTATATTATTTTTTATAAGTAACTCAGTCATTTATATCTTAAACCCATTAAACAGAACTTAAAAAACATTAACATTAACAAAGAACAATTAAAAATGCTAACAAAGGCACTAAATTCAACTGCCACGAAAAGGTTTACACACCTACGTTTTTGGTGCATTTTCGTTGTAAAATTCGTATGAAGTTCGTATGTACAGTTACTTTTAATTAAATTAAAAATGCGCAGATCCATAAAAATCCAAATTTTTTGCGCAGATCGCTTGCCAATGAAATGAAGAATGATTGTGGAATCACCATAACTCGCGAATGTGCCCTATATCCATTTTAAGTACCTACCCTTAACCTCGAGCTGTACAGTCGGTGTAATATCATTGGTTTTCAAGAGCTGGCGCCGTTTTTTTTTTGGGTAGGTACCAAAACATTTTTTTGGCCACATTCGCGAGATATTGTGATTCCACAATCATTCTTCATCTCATTCTCAAGTGATCTGGCCAAAAAAATTTGGACTTTTATAGATCTGCGCATTTTTAATTTAATTAAAAGTAACTGTACATATGAATTCCACAACGAAAATGCACCAAAAACGTAGGTGTGTAAACCTTTTCGTGGCAGTTGATTTTAGTGCCTTTGTTAGTATTTTAAATTGTTCTTTGTTAATGTTAATGTTTTTTAAGTTCTGTTTAATAGGTTTAAGATATAATTGACTGAATTACTTATAAAAAATAATAAAAAAAATAACAAACAACAACCAGGGTGACCATATAGCTCTAAAGTGAAAATATCAAATATTTTCACTTTGTGTAAACCTTTAAGTGGCAATGTGTATGTCTCTTGCTCTCACTCTTCCACATACAAGGAGTGCGTAAAGTGCAGCATCACAATCATGGCGGACGTTCGAAAAATTTGCAGTCAGTCGCTTGAATTAGATCGTCGCGCGTTGAGAAAACATATTACTAAGTGAGTTAATTCCCATATTTATGTAAAGATCATGGCAAGTTTAGTTGATTTGTATACCTAAACCAACAGCGTAAAGTTATTGTGTAGCAAAATCGCAGCAGGCTCAAAATATTGTCGTCATGTTTGTGTAGTGTTTGTGGGTCGTTGTGGAGTACGGGGGGTGTGTGTGTGTTTTGGCTCTTGGCATTTCGCGTGTTCGTGTTCCATGCAGGCACCAAAAGTTCGAGAATGTACGATGCGAAGAGAGATGGGTAGAGCAAGAAGCAAACATGCCAAGTCGTAGCGTTGCAAATCTTAACGTGATTTAAACATCATGACGTAGCTGGCAAAATAACTGTAACGCATGCGGCGAAGAGAGACAACGTCGCTGACAGAACAGACAAATGGTTGTAGGAGCTTGAGAAGGGGGTAACAAAGGGAAAGGCTGCTGTACGGTTAGTGCTAGAGTTCTTACTGTCCGCACAATTGGCACGTAGCTGCCAGCTCTCAGCTGCATGTATGAGTGAGCTGTGGTGTGTGTGTGTGTTTTGTGCGTGTGCATCTTTTGTGTAGTAGAGATGAGAACAAAACGTGTTGTTTACTTATACACAAAAGCTGACGAAACAAATTTAAAAAGATAATAATATCTTAAAGGTCTCTATTATCCGCCACTCCATAAAATAAAGTTGTCAACAAAATTTAATCATCAATCATCAATTTTTTAAGTGTTGAGTTGTGTCGATATAATAAGTGCTTATCGTGAGCATATGCATTAGATGTTTCGTGTTTTTATCGTCGGCCATCTCTAGTTATGAAGCGTCAAGCGTCAAGAAGTGCAATATTTTGACGAAACTCGTCGAACTTCTTGAGTGTCTAATAATCAGCAGACACTGCTCCGTTTTTGATGTACTTGCTATTCGTGTGCATGAGTGAAGGAGAGAGAGAGCGAGAGAGAGAGTGAGTAATAGAAAGAGAATGAGTAGAAGTAGATGAGAATGCAGACGACGTGACACAGCTAAAAACGGATCCTCAATGGCGTGACTTTAATTTTAAATCAAGTGCGTTTATATTCTGTTTTTCGTTTAATTCGCGATGCGGTTGTTGTTAGCAATTATTCAAATGGCGTGTGCAATAGAAAAAACTTTATTTAATTCAATTATGCAGCTGAATTTTTTCATCTTCAATTAATTTAAGCGTAATGACCGCAAATAATTAAAATACCAGCAAAAGCAGTTGATTCAATTTCAAAGCGCGTTTCACGAGTACTTCAACTAGACAAAAAAAAAAACAACTAAAACTGACATAAAAACAAGGAGAATAAAACACGTACATATGTGAAAAAGTGTCGGTATATATATTTGATTCTGCTCAATACGTTCTTGTCATGACGTCAGAGCCATGAGCTAGCAAAATTTGTGTTTTTTGGTTGAACGTGCTTTCGATTTGTGTCGTGTCGTTTCGTATTACGGAAAATGTTCAATAGTCGCAATTTTTTCTAAGAGTATAAACTTTAAATTATTTAAAGTAACGAATAGTGAGTGTTAAATATGATTTGAATGCACTTTCTTCTTAACCACATTACAAACACATTACATTTCGTGCATTACCATTTCTAAAAAGTGTTGATTACAACAATTGAAAACATTTCACACCTCATATTCAATATCAAGTGTTTTTCGTGTTAAACTTAACTACACACATACCAAAACTGTTACCTGCTATTGTCAGCTATCACCAACATCCCCTCTCCCTATCTCACCCCCTCTCTAAAACATTCACTGGCGTTACGTGTTTAACAATTTGTAGCTCATGTTTTGGTTGTCGCTGCAGTTGTTGTTGTTGCATTCGCAAACTGATTTAACTAATCGCGCTTGCCACGCGGCACTCATGTGAAAACAGCCAGAGTTACAACAGCAACACCCAGTTGCAAGGACACACCCACACCCACACACACACACACATATGCGTTGCCACAGCTACAGTTACAATTACTGGCAACATGGTTGCGCCACAAGTGTAGCAGACAGCCCAACAACAACTACAACTACAACAACAACAGCGACTCTTCCTTCCAACCCGCTCTATTAATATATATATTTATGATAAATATTTACTGGTTGTGAAAGGAAATGGTAAATGGCGTTGTTGCTGCTTCTGATTTTGGCCCAAAAACGGATTTTTGCGAATTTATCTAGAAATTCTATATATACCCCAAACCTTTTTCACTCCCCTTATCTCTGTTCTGGCCAAAACGAATCCAATATAATTCCCATTGTTGGCTACCACTCAATATTTCTTTGGAAAATATGTCGTGTGTCATCTAGAACTTTATTATTATGAGTTTCTCGGAAATCTCTAATGAACGGTTCTATTAATATCCCAGAAAATTTCATTAAGGTAAAGCTGATTGTAGGATTGATACTATATAATAAAATACTTATATACTTTATAATAAAAATTTATTTAAACTAACTTAAATCCATACTAGATCTTAAATCATATGATTTCCTTTCTATATCTTTTAAATCAACGATCGGGCTACTTTTTTAATGATTACCCCAAATTATTTTTGTGTAAATTCACTTTCAAAAAAAAAAAATGGTTTATAAAATAGTAAATTAAAAATATATATTGTTTACTCACAAAAGTTTAATTTTTACCCCCAAACATTTTATTTTCACCCATCAATAATAAATTAATTATTTTTAATTATGCCAAAAGTTTATTTTATAACCCTTTATTTTAATTTATTGCTACATTTCTTATTTTGTCTTTATATATGTGTGTACGTGTGTGTGTATGTGTGTGTGTATGTGTGTGTGTGTATGTGTGTATGGGTTGTGTATGGGTTAAAACAATAAAAACATGCACAAAAAATAATAATTTTACTTAATACATGAAAATCGCCCTTCTACTCGATTCTCAAAAATTCAAGTAAGTCATGAAGGAATTTGATCTTATTAGTTAAGTGCGCAATGAGTTTCTGTTTGTGTGTGCCTGTTTTGGAGCTTTCTCAAAGTTACTTTTTTCTATATATCTCTCTCTCTATATCTCTTTCTCTATATCTCTCTACTCTATATCTCTCTCTCTATATCTCTCTCTCTTTATATCTCTCTCTCTCTCTATATCTCTCTCTCTCTATATCTCTCTCTCTATATATATCTATCTCTCATATCTCTCTCTCTATATATCTCTCTATCTATATCTCTCTCTCTATATCTCTTTCTCCATAGCTCTTTATCTCTCTCTCTCTCTTTATCTCTCTCTCTCTCTTTATCTCTCTCTCTCTCTCTTTATCTCTCTCTCTCTCTATATATGTCTCTCTATATCTGTCTCTCTCTCTATATATGTCTCTCTATATCTCTCTCTCTCTATATCTCTCTCTCTCTATACTCTCTCTCTCTATCTCTCTATCTCTCTCTCAACCTCTCTCTCTATCTCTCTCTCTACCTCTCTCTCTATATCTCTCTCTCTATATCTCTCTCTATATCTCTTTCTCTATATCTCTTTCTCCATAGCTCTTTATCTCTCTCTCTCTCTTTCTATCTCTCTCTCTCTTTTTATCTCTCTCTCTCTCTTTTTATCTCTCTTTATCTCTTTCTCTCTATATATATATATCTACCTCTCTCTCTATCTATCTCTCTCTCTTTATCGATATATATATATCTACCTCTCTCTATCTATCTATCTCTCTCAATCTCAATCTCTCTCTCTCTCTATCTCTCTCTCTATCTACCTTCTCTCTATCTCTCTCTATCTACCTTCCTCTCTATCTCTCTCTCTTTCTCTCTTTCTTTCTCTCTCTCTCTCTCTCTCTCTCCCTCTCATTCTCTCACATTCTTCTCTCTTTCTATCTCCTTTGCTCAATCTCTACATATCATAAGTTTAACTGTTACTATTTCTTAGCCAAGCCTTATAACTTTGTTATTTTGCAATTGATACGCGAACATATGTATAGGAAAGTGAGCTTGGCCATGTTGCACACACACACACATACACTCACACACACGCAAACACACACACTCACCCACAAATATAAACCTTGAAGTGTACTACAATTTTAGCATTTTCCTTCAATTTTTTTTGGCTATTTCTAACTGGCTAAAATTCTAATCCAGACAGTCATAAAGCATAAATCTGCTACACTCGAACAACAACAACAACAACTATACAATCGAGTTTGAAGAGTTGCAACCAAAAAAACTGTTCAAGTGCTCGTCGAAAGATTCGAACTCGAATCCGAATAAACATAACCCGAGTTATCCGAGTTGTTGCCAACTTTTTCTCGTTGTTGTTGTTGTTGTTGCCGTTTTGTGTTTTAGTTTTTTCTCGTGTTTGCTGAATGCTCGATAGTCATAAATTTTTTTTGGGGCGTAAAAAGCAACAAGAAATTTTAACTGCATATTTTTCCGTAGAATTCAATTTTTTTTTGCCCACTTTGCGTTATTTATACAGTCTGTTACGACTTGGTTAGCACACTGAGAGAAATAGTTGGGTTTATTGGTCAATACAAAAAAGAAAAATATATAAAATTCTTCAACGAATTTTTTAAAATGATTTTAAAAATCAAATTAATGAATAATTTTATTCTTTAAAAATTTAATTAAAATTTTTATTTTTTTAAAATGGTTTAAGAAATTGAATTGATAAATAATTTTAAAAATTCCGTAATCTTAATTAAAAATATTTTTTTTAAAGAATTTTTAAAAAGGTTTTAAAAATCAAATTAAGGAATAATTTTAGAAATTTTTTAAAAATTTAATCAAAAATATTTTTTTTAAATTTTTTTTAAAATGGTTTAAAAATTTTAAAATTTTTTTAAAGTTTTGATTAAAAATATTTTTTATCGAAGAATTTTAAAAAATGGTTTATTAGATTTGAATTTTTTTTGTGTGTTGTTAATTCTCTTCTTTTTTTTTTTTTTGGCTACCTCGCTTTTTTTGTTTTTGCTTGGTTTGTTGCAGCCTGTTCGACTTAGTTACTATCCTTTCCTCCGTTCTTTCCCCCCTCCGCCGCCTCCAACTCTGCCACCACACAACTGTCAGATAGGTTATAAAAAATGTCTGAACATGGAATGCGCGAAATATGTATGAAAAAACATTTCGACTAATAACAATGTCGTTGCTTATAACAGCTCTCTCTCTTTCTCTCTTCCTTCCCTTCCTTCTGTAGTTCCACCGCCCACACAATTTTATCGCGTATTCACAACAACCGAAAATATAAATGAAATGCGACAAGAAAAAGTAGAATAGCAAAAAGGGGGCCAATGTCCTGGCGAATGTCCAATGGTTATCGCTAAGGTCCCCCCCCCCCCCAAAAGAAAGCCTTGTTGTTGTTGTTATTGTAATCATGATTGTTATTGTTATTGTTGTTGCTATTGTCCCCGTTTGTTGTCCTTGCTAAAGGAGCAACACCAGCAATAGTAGCAATCGCAAACCGCAAAAGCCGCAGACAAACAGTTTGCTGGCCAGCGGTCTTGCCTTAGGTAGGTGGGTGGTTGGGAGGGGTAAGGCATTTGGTTGGCGGGGGAGGTGCATTTGGGTTTATGAATTCTGTTTTGACTGCAAGCGTTCAACCGGAAAATGCTTACTGAATATTCTCCACTCGTCTGGCTAGCACCCGAAACGTTTCTGAGCCCCAAAACTTTCCATTAACGAGTTTTTCTATAATTATGTTGTTGTTGCTGGCCGTTCTTTAAGTAACTTCTCGCTGTTTTTTGTTGCCTTTGTTTGTTTTAGCCATACAACATTTTAACTGGTTAAATTTTAAGGTTTTTTTTTGCTGTAAAAAATATATTGTTTAGTTATTCGTTTAAATAATTTACAAACTCAAACAATGTCGCCATAAGGCTCAACCATTATTCTTAGTGTTACTAATTAGTAAAGAAATATTTTCCAATAACGCTTTTTTTTTCAATACATTTTCTAAAATATTCTTCATATTTTGACTGCCCAACTTAAGGAAATATACCTAAATGTCTTTGCAAGTCCCAACATTAAAGATTTTTTTTTAAAGCTCGACTGATTTTTTTTCTACCCTTACTTCTCAGGTTAATTATGTAACTCTTCACAAACATGACTTGACAAGTCAATTGAGTATCTATTCTGATTTTTGTGGAACCACGTGTATCATAAATCTAAACATTTGAGCACATTTGAATAAGCTCCAAAAAAACCGCGCACATTTGCAATGCTAACCAAAAAGGGGAAAAAGAGGAAAACAAGGACCGAAGGACACACACACACACATTCACATGGTATTCATATGTAAATTCACAACGCACAAGTTCAGGTTTTTCTTGTTGTTTTCACATCTTTTTTTGATTCTTCTAGTAGCTTTATGATTTTTTTAACCTAGCTCAAGTTTTTGTTGTTGAAAGTTTTGAGTTTCGATTAACTTTTTTGTAGGGTTGAGATTATGCTCAGGGATAAGCAGAATGAGGATGTTAACGATGATGTTGTTGTTGTTAGTGTAGAAAATCGCTTTAACATTTTTCATCGCTTGTCAACTGTGAAAAATTTGTGCTCGCAAAAATAACTTTTGCCACTTAATCTACGCAGCAGCTCGTGAAAAGTTTTTCAATCGACATCGTTTCGAATTAAGCTAAAATGCAATTTGCCTAATTAGCCAACAGGGAAACACAGAGAGAGCAAGAGTCACCAATAGAGACAAAGATAGAGAGAGAGAGAGACAGAGAGACAGAGAGAGTTTTCAAGTGCTTGATGCATTTAAGTTGCAAAGCAAATAACACAAATTTGTTATTGAATTAGTATAGCAAAAAGCTATGTTTATTTTTCTCTGTTGGAAAAACAAGATTAATTTCAAATCAAGTTGTTGCAATATCGATAGGAATTTGTTTATGTTGTTAGTAGTTGCATAGAATATCGAATCAACCTGGAAATCGATTAGAAATTAAATGGTTTTAAATGGTTTTGCTTTGATTGCTTTTGAGTCAAATGTAGATATTCTATTCTGCAAAACTTAATTCAGAATATTTTCAAAATTTAATTTTTTTTTGTCTTTAGCAAAGTAAATTCTTACTAATAATCAAATATAATCAAAAAAATATTTTTAATATTTAAAAATGATTTTGTAAATACTTTAAAAAGCCTTAATCATGGTTTTAAACTTGTTTTGAGTCAAATCCAGATTTTCTGTTCCGCAAAACTTAATTCAAATTAGTTTAAAAATATTATTTTTTCTGTTTCTAGTAAAGTAAATTCTTAAAACTGATCAATTATAATCAAAATAATATTAAAAATATTTTAAAATGATTTTCTAAATATTTTTAAGAACCCTTTCAGTCAAATCCAGATTTTCTGTTCTGCAAAACTTAATTTAAATTATTTTCAAAATATTATGTTTTCTGTTTCTAGTAAAGTAAATTCTTAAAACTGATCAAATATAAACAAAAAATATTAAAAATATTTAAAAATGATTTTCTTAATACTTTAAAAACCATTAACAATTAATTATAATCATAAGACTCTAAGCAACTGGTTTGATCTCATCTTTTGTCTTTAATTACCTAAACAATTTAAATACACAAGTCATAGCGAAGGTTTTTGGCAAACAATTTGCAACACCAATTGGCTAAAAACAGTCTCTGCCTGGTTTTCAAATCCTACTTTAAGCTTTTGATTTGTTGCCTTCGAGGTTTCGAGCTTGAGAAATGCGCGCGTCTCCTTGCCACAAATAACCCTTTTAGTTGTTGTTGTTGTCGAGTCATGCTTGATGTTTTATGCCTGCCTTCGTTGTCTCCTTATGGCCATTTGGCTTTGACCCACTCACACACACACACACACACACAGACACACTTCATTTGTGGTAATAGTTTGTTAGGAGTGACAGTAAAAACAAAAAGGATGCATACAACAATTATTGTCCCGACGCGCGCGCTCGCTGACATTAAAACCTTTTGACAAATTTCGTTTGTTGCTCTTCTTGCTGTTGTTGTTGTTGCTGCCTGCCTGCCTTTATGACAACAACTAGAAGAAGAACAACAACAATGACTACAAACTTACTTGCTAATGAAAAGTTTATGGCCACAGGGCATAGTACTTAGAGCACCATAAATAGATATTATATTATAGCAGAAAAAAACTTGTTGTGGAATGAAAGTTAGTTTCTAAAATAAAACAAAGAAAGTGTTAATATATTTTTTTACATATTTGCTATTGATAAGAAAATGAATTTACAGTTCTATAGTTTGAAGCCTGCCAAAAATATATATATTGTGATTTTTTTTAAAAGTATTCAAACTTAAAGTAATATATTAATATAACCATTCTTATGATAAATATGAAAAAAATCATTGAAATATTTTTGTTTATGCTTTTACCTGCTCTCTTAAACAATTATTATCCCAAATATATTGTTCGTCATATATTTTCTTTTCTTTGGAACTGAAATCTATTCGAGATAAAGTCAATTTAACCCATGGTGCGATATGAATGGAAGCACGCTTAAGCTTCTGCTCTTTGTCTTACTGCTGCTGCCTGTCTGTTTAGTGCTAATATTATTTACACCGAATGGTCGAGAGAAAGAGACAGAAAGAGGGAGAGAGAGAGAGGGAAGAGAAAGGTAGAGTTGAGGAGTGGTAAGAAGATAGAGAGGGAGAGAGAGGGGAATGACAATGGGGCATAGACGCATAAGCACTTTATGGGAATGACGCCCAGAAGGCATCAACTAGAATTATAACGCATACGCAGCGTGGTCTGGCCGGCAAATAACACACACACACACACACACACATACAAAAAGTATGCAACTACATTTTGTATAAACGAGAATGTGACTAACGCATGTGTGTGTGTGTGTGTGCGAGAGAGCCGCAAGCGACATGAGCGAATTTCAACAATACCAAAATGAGCATGAGGCATTACAGTCCACAGTTAGAAGTTAGATGGGAGTTTGGTTCGAAGGGGAAGGG
Source organism: Scaptomyza tumidula (assembly GCA_035044465.1). Lineage (NCBI taxonomy): Eukaryota > Metazoa > Arthropoda > Insecta > Diptera > Drosophilidae > Scaptomyza > Scaptomyza tumidula. Next base: position 1,520,119 of record JAWNNW010000050.1, read on the forward strand.
GTAAAGGGTGGCGTGGTCGTGGTCGTTTTATTACTGTCTGGCTCTGTGTGTGCGTGTGTGTTTGTATGTGTTTTGGTTTGGGGCTTAGCTTTGTTGGCACAATAAACCTGAGCAAAGTCATTAGAAATTTTCAATTATGTAAACAGCAGCACAGAAACAGATACCAAACAAACATACATGGTTTAGCTATAGACAACCGAATTGGCATACGTATATATAGATATAGGTAGATGATTGAAGTGCCATACGATTCAAGTGTATACAAAGTACACTGTGAAAATGCTTACGATTTGAATGTATACTTAATACATTTTTATAGATACTTTTGTCTTTCAAAAAACATTTTTCCTTCCTATCAAAGCATAGAAATATATATATTTATTTTTGCTTGAATATTTATGAACAATATTCAGCTTCTTTCTGGCACATGTGTTTATGGCGTCAGGTATTTTTTTTTATTGTGTCGATAAACAATAAAAATAAACACGCTTTCCACCTTGCCGCAAAGTCACCCTTTTTTTTAGCTGCAGCGAAAGGAAATTTTGTATTTTAATTTTATTTGTTTTCTGTTTAGCTTTTTTGCATGTAGATGAAGTGAAAGGAGGTTTTGTTTTTTTCTGTTTTCTGTTTCTTTTATTGATGCAAATCGAAATTGAAAAGAAACCTTTTGAAAGGAGAAAGAAATGTTTGTGTGCTGCTTTGCTGCTTTGTAGAAATGATTACGAGCTTTCTCCGCTTGTGTAATATTTATAATGCAATAAATAATTTTATTATACTGCCAAGAGCAGCGCCAAACAAAACAAAAGAAGCACACTGAGAATGCATAAATAAATCAAATGTAAATGCACTCGATACATAAATGTTTCATAAATTCAAAGCCGCACCCCCCCCCCCCCCCAAAAAAAAGAACGTAATAAACACACTTTAAACCAATTTTTCACTTCACTTCACATCTCATCATATCGGGGGTTGAAAGAAAATGAGTTTTGCAATTGCAATTTAGCGTTCACATTCTTAGCACTAAGCCCAATGACTGAGTGGGCGCCCCACAGGGCGTATGAGTATATCTGAACATAAGCATAACTCCATGGCTTTAGCTTTGTTTCGAAGACAAACGATATGCGAATTTAAATCCAAGTACCTTTTAAGGCATGTTAACAAAACAAAAAAAGAAGCCGAATGTCTGGTGGTGTCGAAAGTCAAGCTGTGGATTTATTTAATGGGCTTTGGGCTTCGTTTAAAAGAACAATATAAAAAGGTGCGAATACCAAAACGAGGCCAACAACAACACGTATTAGAACCTTTCTTGTTTATTGTTGTTGAGTTTATAAAAGGGAATAAAATTCAGTTTCGTGTTTTCCATTTTTGTGTTAACTGAATGTGGAGTTCGATTCAATAGGTAAATTATATATATATATGTATATCTGGGTGTCATACACAGTTTAATGAGAAATTTAAATGTTGATTGCTAACAGAAGAAATTCTATAAATATGTCAAAAAAATGTTAAATTTGTTAACTTTTGTTGCAGTTTTGTAGCATGATATATCTTTAATCTGAAACTAGAAGAAATTTGTTATTAACTTTAACATTTTCATTATTTTGTAGGATGATATATCTTTCATCAGAAAATTGAAAAATTTGTTATTAACTTTAATATTTTCATTATTTTGTACATTAAATTTCTTATATATATTAATATATCTACATTTATCAAACTTAATTCTTACTTTCCTCACAGTCGCAACATTTTTCTGACTAAATCATATGCAAATCTTTTGTATCTGTACTCACATATAACTCACCCAAAACAGCCTGCTACTATACCTAAAGCTATGTGTGTGTGTGTGTGTGTGTGTATGTATGTATGATGATGTATGTATGTATATGAACTGTGCATATGTTATTTTTTCATTTCGTCAAGTGAAATTGAGCATAGAGAGCAACGGGAAGAGCAAGAGTTTTGCATGCAACGGCAGCAACTGCCATATTGATAAATAGTTATTTCAACGCAACTCTCTGCCTCTCACTCTATCTCTCTCCCTCCGTCTCGCTCACTCAAAGCGAAAATTTAATTGCATGTCTATGGGTCAAAAACCGAGAACGGAGTAAACAGGGTGATAGAAGTTTAAGCGTTGTTGAGAGCCCAAACGACAACGAGCAGCGCGGAGCGAACGTTAATATGCAACTGTGAAAATTGTTTGATTAGGTGTCTGCAAACATTGGCTAGCGTTGCGGCTATTACGTATACGCCGTGTATGTAAGCAAGCGCGATTGGCAAAATGGGCGAAATTGATAAGTGGGCAAGGATTAATATGGTTGGATGGGTATATGTATAGATTGCTGGATTGGCGGATTGCTGGCATTGCATGGTATAGAATAAATGTCCATAGCAGCAGCAGAAAGAAATACACTAAGAGAAAAGGGATTTCAAATAATCAAAAATATTAAGCTAAAATGTTTTCGTTTACCTTTACTAACAAGTTAATATAAATTGATTTATTTTCCGTATGTTAAATATTTTATTGATTAAATTTTGTTTGTTTTTTCTCTCACTGTGTTGGCAATCAGACATCGCGACATGGTTTTGGCTTTGCTACTACTTTTGATTGGCTTTCATATGGCTTGATTAATAAATGGTGCGCTTTTGTGCCGATATTGACAAAAATATAACAAACCGCGACGCAGACAGGATGACGCTAACGGCGACTGTGGCACGAATGACTTTGTGGCAAGGATGACTTCAATGCCACACTTGTCAATGTGCCATGTCAGCAGCAGCAGCAGCATCAACAGAAGCAGCAGCAGCAGACGCAGTAAGTATGGAATTAACGCTATTCAGCTTTTTGCTTTCGCAGGCGCAACGAAATTTCTTTTACATTTCGACAATGTCTGCTGCAGAATGCCCCCCAACCCCCCAACTACCCCTGCACTTCGCTACCCAACGTACTTTGCTGACACTTTCAATCAGCATTATAAAAGAACTTCGCCAATCGTCGTCTTGAAGATTTCGCTCAATAAATGTCATTACATTGTCAAGTGCATATTAGAGCCATAATTGCGAGACGTGAACAGAATTTTTTTCACTGAAAATGATGCGAAAGAGTGAAGGAAAGTTTGTGAGTGAGTTTCTTTCTCAATACATAAGTGTGTGTGTGCGACATTTACATATCAATAAAGTCCAACTAACGACAGCCAATAGGGTTGGGGTTGATTGGTGTAAAGGGGCAGAGAAAGAAGACACAAATAATTCACATACTCATTGAATAATTTAATATAATTTTTATTTTCAATTATTTTATTCAATTTATAATATCATTATTGTGAAGGTATGCTTTTATTCGAGAGCTATTGCTTTTACGTTATATCAAGGTTTTTCGTCATCTCAATCACAACGTGTAAAACATCAAGGAAGGATAAAGATAAGAAACTTCAAAATATGTACATTCATGTAAGGAACAAAGAAATAATTCGGATCCTAGGGTGAATTCAAAAAGAAATGATTTTTTATTCAAGATTTTAAAGTCAAACTTTAACTTATATTCACAAAACTTATCTTTTCCATTAAAGCTGGTCAAATAAATTATTGTTTGTATTTTCATTAAAATGAATTTTGACGAAGCTACGAAAGCCGAAAGTTTTGATCAATACCCATGTAGATTTTGTAACAAATATTTTTGGTTTTGTCGACAAGAGGGTTCTTACTTGTTTTCGTTTGCAACTTCAGATGCTTGCAACTTGAGTGTGTGCGTGTGTGTCTCTGTGTGTGTGTTTGTTTACCCGCAGTCACCTCAAATGGCGCATCAACAACAACAACTTGAGAAGCAGCAGCATGGAACTCAATTTTTTTTTTCTCCTTTAGCTGCTTTTCCTTTTTCTTTTTTATTCGTGTGTGTAGTTGTGCGTTTGTGGCACTTCATGCCAAGCCATTGCCATTGCCATTTTATGAATAATTCATATCAACAAACACACACACATACACCTCTATATATATATGTGTAGAGCTCTAGCTCTCTTGAGTTGGATCGACACAAACGACAAGCATACATTTTCATATTGACACTTGCTCGAAAAATTTCACATTCTTGTTTGTGTGTGTGCGTAGGATACTCATCAACATCGTTTGGCATTTGTCGTTTCGCGTTTCGCGTTCGGCAGCTTTGACGCTTTGAGTTCAACGTCATTGTCTCTTGTGTGTTTCGCCGTCTTTCTTTGTTCCGCGCCTGTCACTGAATTTATTACTGTTTTATTTTCTTTTTGAGATATGCCCTGTAACTGAAGCTTGGGAAAGGTTTGTCAGAAGTGAAAATGAAAGAAATATTAATAGTTAATATCTTTAAATCAACCAGACAAACTTACTGACTAACTAACTATCAACGATCTAATCTTTATGCGATATGATATGATCTGATGCGTAGTTGAACACTAAGAACACTTTTACTATCGATAGATTCGAAAGACTTCATGTTTCAACCATTTAAAAATATTTCTTGCAACCTTTTCGAGCTACCTTCAAGTGTATCTACCTTAAAGTGCAGCTCTCAACCATATCATATTCATTTGTTTTTTTTTTTGAGCTGTTGCTTTTGCACTTGTTGTTGCTGGATCCGACGTATCTTTGCCTTATCGTCACTTTTTGCCGTTGTTTTTGTTGTTGTTGTTGGCCTGCATTCCAGTGGCACATTTCTCGCTGCTGTCTTTTAACTGTGTGTGTTGCCTTTGCCTTTGAAGCAGCTCAAAAGAAGTCTTCGCTTTTCGTTAGTCTACACCTTCTCCCACACAGGCAAACACACGCACATGTACACACATTCAAAGGCACATATACATCGCTTCAACTTGTTTTGCTTGCTTGCTGTTGCATATCGCTCGAAGCGGCCTTTAAAAATCCTTTTTTTCCTTTTTTTTTCATGTGTGTTTGTGTTTGTGTTTTCGAGTGCTTTTTCGCGTGTAACGCAAATCGCCAATTGGCCAAAAACCGCTCTTTTGTGGTTGTTGTGGCTCTGCCATTGCTTTTTGCCTGTTGTTGCTGTTGTTGTTGTTGCCAAATTTGCTGTTTCACGCAAACTACAAGAGGAACAACAGAAACAACAGAAACAGCAGCAGCTACCAGAAACCAGCAAAAAAACAGTTGGGCGACAATTTCGAACAGTTGCCTCACAATGTTGCGTGGTGTGGCAATGGTTCTGTCATTGACTCATTAAGCTCTAACTGTACTGAAACAAATCAGTTGTTAGAGAGTTTTTGTCGTTAGTTTGACTGACTCGAATGTCTAGAATCGAATGTAGTTAGTAACTGAACTCTAGTATTTAGCAATTGAATTGAATAATTATTCAGTCTCTGCATCTTTTGTATATATTTCTTTAATTTCTATCTAACTTTTAAAGCATTAAATCATATCTGTCGCAATAAGTGTTAAAGCCTTGATAAATGTCTAGCTTAACATTCATAATCATCTAGAATCTAGAATCGAATGTAGTTAGTAACTGATTTCTCTGCATCTTTTGTATATTTTGCTGTTAATTCTATCTAACTTTTAAAGCCTTAAAGCAAGTCTGTCTTAATAAGTGTTAAAGCCTTGATATATGTCTAGCTTAACATTCATAATCAACTTAACATTTAGCTTAACATTTTGTAATAGGCTTAACACGTCTAGCTTAACATTTGCAGTGTATGTTAGCAGCAGGTTTACAACTCGAAAGCAACTTTCTATTGTGTGCAGTAAATACGATTTTAAAGTGTAGCTATTGTTGTTGTTAGTGTTTGGCATTTTCTGCGATTTGATTACAAACTCCATTAGCAACAAGCTATTGACTATAGGTATAGCCCATATATATTCTAGCCACAAACCTCGAGGATTTTGTGTGTTTGCTGTTCAATGACTTTGCTCTATTTCTGACAAAAAAAGAAGCTGATTTTCATTTTTGCTAATGTGTTTGGCATTGTTATCAAAAGAGACGAAAGAAACGTGAGTTTTGGGCAACAAACTTTGATCGCATGACATTGCATAGATTTAGTTAACAGTTTTGTTGCTGTAACTATTATTGGCGCATAATTAAAACAAAGCAACAATTTTGTAAATTGTTTTAAAGTGTGTGTGTGTGTGTGCTTTTAGTGTTGCACAACAAACACCCAAAAGTTTGTAAAACAAAAAGCTTCCGGCTCAATTAACAATCAATTGTACCGAAAATTGAAATTTATCGTGTGCTTAACAAACATATTTTATATTAATTTATAATTCATAAAGCTTTAAAATATTTATTGGAAACATCTTTTAAGCTTTGTTAACTTTATGAAGGTGTTGAAAATGGGTTTTGCTAATCTTTCAATTTATTTTTTTTTATATAAAAAGAAAATTAAAAAATTTTGGACACAGATTTTTTCTTCTCATTTTATCCACAAAACTTAAGATTTTCTAAAAAATGCTTTGGGAATATAGTGAGAATTTTAGAAAATATAATTAATTAAGAAACTACTTTCTTTACTTTAAGAAATATTTCTTCACTTTAAAAATTTTTTTATTTAAAAAATTTTTTTTTAAAAAATTTAGATTTCAAAAATTATTGTTTAAAAAATTTAAATTTAAAAACATTTCTTTAAAATATTTAAATTTAAAAAATATTTCTTTAAAATATTTAAACTTAAAAAATATTTCTTTACCTCAAGAAATTCTCTGTTTATAATTTAATTTCATAAATGTCATAACGTGTTACATATATTTTACTACAAGTTTAACATACGAAAAAAAGAGCAAGAGCAAGAGGCTTGTCTCTGATTTATGTATGTTGCACGTGCCGCACAGATTACTGACCTACGATGCCACACATATCATAACGCAAAACAAATGCTTGTTGTTCTTTTGCTTACTGATAAACTAACAGCAAAAGAGTGCTGCGCTGTTAAAGCAACTCTTAAAGCAGTTAACAGGGGCTGTTAACATAACAATTGCTCTTAACAAGGACATTTGCTCTTTGGTCGATTCGTTCACTCTTTAACTGTTCGCTAACAGCTGCTGTTAACAGCTGCACTTAACAGTTGTAGTTAACAGACGGAAACATAAATCACAGCAGTCGTTGACAGCATACATGCCGCACTTTTTAGCCACCCACGCAATACGAGAACACCCACTATTTTTTGCTTGGCTGCCCCAAATGTGCATTTAAATTAGCCGGAGCACATTTCGAGGACCCCCCACAATGTCATTTCTATGCACAGCGAATGCATAAATCATTAACCAGCCAACCAGCCGCCTGCCCCACTATCCAGCCCCACGGCCACAAAAATAATAACAATAATGCTTAAAAACTGCAACAGTCGACGGCTGCCACAAATGCCCATGTGGCATGTAGCATGTCTAAAACAACTCTCTCCTCTCCTCCCTCTCAACCAATTACTCCCGTTTCCGGCAATCAGTTTTTAGCGCTTGGCCTACAATCGTTACAGCAACTCTGCCCTCCCGTCCCCTTTTGCCTTGTTAAGCTCGCCACAATCTGTAGTTAGAATAATAATAATTTCGAGAAAAAATATTCGATTCGTATCGTTTCGTTGTTGACGTTTGACATGCGGGCCATGGCTAACAAATGAAATATTTTGCCATAGCAAGTAAAAATTTATGATTGTCCCATAGATCATGCAACACAAGTGACACTTGCAACCGATACTTTGTTATAAGTGTTAGTGGGACAAGCAACTCGATACATATGTATATAGATTAGAAATTGAATTCTGAATGAATTTCTGATTTGATTTAATATTCGCATGGTTCAATGTTCTTTAGATTTCTTTTAGGTACTTCCTGAATGAATTCCCGATTGACTAAATATTGTTATAAGTGTTAGTCGGACAAGCATATATACAAGATACATATTTAAGTCGATAAGGAATTGAATTCTGAATGAATTTCTGATTTGATTTAATATTAGCATGGTTCAATGTTCTTTAGATTTCTTTTAGGTACTTTCTACTTCCTGAATGAATTTCCAATTGAGTATATATTATTATGCTTTTATGTTCAATAGATTTCTTTTATGGAGCTAATAATTGATTGAAAAGCTCTTAAACTTTTTGTTAGTTCTTCCTTAACAGTTTTTCTTAACGACTTGATAATTTAACTTTTGTTGAATATCAAAGTTTTTTAATATTTTCTATTGCCAAGTTTCCAACTTCTTTTCTTGTTTTACAGCTCTTTATTTAAACCACAAATTGTCCTTTGAAATTGAATGCACTTTTTTCTGATTTTAACTTGACTTGAATTCTGTTTATTATTTAATAAATTCCCATAATATATTATTTAAGCTGGCTTCAATAATGCAATTTCTCTTCATTTGCTTTTTTTATAAACGCATTAATTGAACTTCTGCAAAAAATACGAAATACAATTCTGGTCAATAATAATTTTCCTGATGATTCATGATACGTTTTTTCCACTGTTCTTTAACATACGAACAAAAATGTGTTTTTCATAATTTTATTTCGTGGTTTTTTATATATTGTTAAATCGGTTATTCCATTCGCATTAAACTTTGATGCTGTATCAATAAAAAGTTTTATTATACAAGAGTACAAATATAATATTTATTTTGTGAAATCGAGCAACATATGATTTTTACATTATTTGAATTCTTGCTTTCCATTTTGATGCCAGTTAAAACTTTAAGGCTTTTCAAGAAATTTTGTGTGGAAAACAAACAAACAGTTTCTAGAACATTTAAAGACAGGAAAGAAAAGTAAACTTGCAGATAAATATTCTTAATTTAAATAAAATCAGATAAGTTTGACCATTAGTCGAAAAATTGGTTTCATAAATTTTTAAACACAACTTTTTTCGCATTATTTAAAGTTTGATTAATGATTAATGTTACAGGTTTTTTTAATATAAATATTTCTTGAATGCAAAAAATTTTTTTTTTTTTTTTACCATGCCTTTCGCTAAAGAAAATGTAATATTTATTAAACAAACATTTTATTTATCAGTAGAAAGACCAAAAATATAGTTTTTTTTGTGACTTTTTTTCAGTCTTCATTGCTTAGTCAGTGTTTCTTTTTGCTTTAGTGTTCTTCAACCTCAATCGAACGCCAATCGGCAGTGATGCTGCTACTGCACTGGCCGAGTGGCCAAAAAATCGAGTCGCGTCAGTTGTCAGTTGTGTGTGACCGAGTGCATATGCCTGACTGCCTCACTGACAGACTGACTGACTTTCCAGTTTCCATCTAGTCTCCAGTCGCCAGTCCAGTCCAGTCTCTCTGTCTAGTTCTCTTTAGTCAGCCCATTTTTGGGCATCGTCCGTCTTTCGGTCTGGTTCTGGTTTCGTTCAGTGGAAAGATGTCAAAATCGTATTTGCATTTTTTTCCCATTTCATTTTGGACCTCGAAACGTCTATTTGCCGCCACCTGCTGTCCACCTATCTATATCTCTCACTCGCTCGCTGTTTGCTGTCTCTATCTTAATTGAAATTGAGATGCAGTTCTGGTCCAGTTTCGCTTATTCGAGTTGTTGACTTAAACTGCTGACCTTGACTAAAACAATAATAGAACAATGGTCAGCAGTGTCAATTACTTTGCTTCCCTCTCTCTCTGTCTATCTATTTCTCTCACTCTGCCATCAAATGAAACACAATAAATATATATATATATTCCGCGACTCTCGAATGCTAATTTCCTCAATTAAAAACAGCTGCCTGCAATTGATAACAATCAAAAATCCAATCGCCATTTAATCTCCAAACTCTTTATTATGCCATCATAACACAGATAAAAACCTTTTCAACTCGCGCATCGATATCAATTAGTTTCACAATAGATGGAAAAATACACAAAATGCATTCTATGATGTTCATTACTTTTCAAAATGAGTAAAGTGAAGTGCTGAAAAGACTTTTTGTAAGTTGAGATAATAATATTCTTGCCATAACTTTCCATTTTATATCTCCTGCACAATTTACTCTCTTTTTTGTTTATACAAACATGTTATTAATGCTTTCTAACTTTCTTTTATTTTCTAGCGCTGAGTATTGCTTAGTCCATCACATTTAGTTAACTTTATTCGTATATATATTTTATGTTTTAATTTTGACTAACGCATTACGATTATTCAACAAATTTGCATTTGAAAACGCTGACAGCAATTGTTGAATTGTTCGCGCCTTTTGCGTGAACGCATTTAATAGAAAAATTTAATTAAGCTGCCAAAAACCGATTTGTTGTGGTCAAAGTGCAACGGGACAAATAAAATTGATGGAAAACACAGCGGCTAAAAATGTTAGAATAATACTAAAAATAATCAAAACTTTAATTTAATGACTGTTATAACGAGGACAACCATTGAACAAATGATTAAATCGATTATAGAACTAAAAGCTAAATGGAAGCTGCGAAAACGCAATGCACAAATAAATGTCAGCCTTTTAGCCTTAAGCCGTCTGACAGTTTGGCATTGTGAATCCTAAGAAAAGCATCTTTAGAAATAAAAAAGAAGAAATTCAGCTTGACTGTGACTGTGAGATTTTGACTTGGTGAATCCGATCCGCAAGGCGTTTGTTAAAATGTGCGTCAACAGCATTAAATGCAGTTTCCATTTATGGTGCAATACCCTACATTATATTATCTTGCTACAACTTGTGTATCTGTTGTCTTTATCTGTATCTCCATCTTGTTTGCAGAGTATCTACAAGTCAATCACACTCTCATGGCGCTTCCCTGCTAAATACTTGCAGCGACAGCAATTGCAAATGATGCGCGTTTATTAAAATGACAAAGGAGCAAAGGAACAAGTAAAACAATGGCAGTAAATCCAATTTATGTATGGTATGGTATTAAATTAATCAAATTTGATAATCAAAGCTTTGCGTCAGGTGAGTATTAAAGCACATCAATCATTAATTATAATATTACAAACGAAAATTACAATTACCGAGAACTAAACTTATCCCTAAGAGCAGGCAACACTTTTTTGGTTGTTTGCAAACATATCCTTGGCATGTCAATTAATAAGAATTAAAAGAAGAGCAGGCAACACTTTTTTGGTTGTTTGCAAACATATCCTTGGAATGTCAACAGGCGTCTGAACAACCGTCTGACACTGACTCTAAACGAAAGAATCAAAAGTCAAATAAAGCTCTTGAGAGAGCCCCTTGTATTTATAATGAAGTTCATTTTTAGTCTTTGTGCAACGAACGCGCTTAAAAGGCAAAAAAGAAAGGCAAAATGCCTTTAAAATCATGTTCCTTACTGTTTTTGCTGCTGTTTTCTTGTAGAGATTGCAGCCTTTGTGTTATTGTTTTAAGCAACTGTTGTTGTAGTTGTTGGTGTTGCTGTAAAGATTAATATGCTGCCGTTTTCCTACTACTTATGTGCTGCCTTTCAGGCTTTTGCCAGATTCTTAAAGGACGCGCACCGAGAGCACGTTCTGACAAGTAGCAGAGAAGTGCGCATGTGTTAGTTTAATGACCTATGTGTGTGTGTGTGTGTGTGCGTGTGTTGAAAACTTAAGTCATGAGCATGCAGCAGCGTGAGGCATGCAGCTGTGTGTCAGGCAAGCCAAACAAAATGCAATGCACAAACATATCCCTCACTTCACTACTTACTTTAAAATGGGATTTATTGTGCTGCATGCATACGGGCGACTACACTGTACAAAACACGAACTAACACAACAAATGACTATAATAATTCTATGACTTTTTTGGTTGTTAAACGCTTAGCTGTTTATTTGATTATTAATTTTGAATACTTTAACTAAAACTTCACTTTATTAAGTTTTCCCATTCGTTTTCTTTAGGTGCATGTTTGTCTGTGTGTTCAATGATGCTGAATTTCAGCACTTAAACTTGCCGCTTGTGCAACTATCACTTCCAAAGCTAAAGTCTTAACTACCACACACACACATACGCACACACACATATACATGGCTGTTTCTACCAGCAAAAGCGCTTTGTGTGTCAAGAGTGAAAATGAGCAGCCGCCTGTCTTACAAAACAGAACATGCTTCACAGTCTTTTACCCGTTTCACCCCCCACTCTGCCTCTGCTCACCCAACAACAACACACACACACACGCACACCCTTTGTGCCTCTGTTTAGCATAGAGTAAAAAGAAAGAAAGAAAAGCAGAACAGCGAAACTGAACTGAACTTGCCGGCAATTACACATCATCGCGATAATATGATGCCGTCTACTTATAATGAAGTTTGCCTCTAGTTCTTCAACTTCAACTTCTTTTTGTTTAAAATGCACTTGCTGTTGTTGCTGTATTGTTGTTGTTCTCTTTTTCGCTTTTCTTATGCCTTTCATTAATTTCTTAAGTTGTTGCCCCGCCTGACAGGCTTAACTGACAATGGAAAACTTTCATAACTTATGGTTAGCATAGCATGAAAATGTTATGCTTATGCCATAATACAAAAACACGAAAAGCGAAAAGAATAATGACAAAAATCAACTGTTACAAGTATATTGATAGCTGCTTAAATGGTTAAAGGTTAAATCTTATATTTTTTTTATTGACTTTTGAGTTGAGTTAAAGTACAAGTAGAAAGGTGGCAATCCAAACTGAAACTGAAGTTGAGGTACGTTTATAAGCTGCCCCTTCCGTGCCGCTGTAAGATTCTCTTGATATCTCCATCGCTGGTACGCAGCAGATTGACATTACTTGAACCCGCTTGGCTGTGACGCAGGCCCAAGATTAAGCATGCTGGTGCCACAATATCATCAACATTGGGCACCTTGGCCGAAATGGGAACACGTCTGATGCCCGTCCACAGCAAATGGCGATCTTGGACATCTTCGGTGGGTGTGGGCGAGATGGCAACCTCAAAGGCGCCTTCACGTGGTGCATTATTCTCGTTCAAACGCAGCTGAAGATGCAAAGTGGGCTTCAAGGTGCGCAGAGCATCGGCCAAAGCCGTATGCAGTTGTACGGCACTTTTGCGATAATCCCGACGATTCACACAGAATTCGATATAGAGTACAGGCTGTTCGGGATCCAATGGCGGTGGCGCCGGCTGCGCTGTCAACATGCTGCTGCAGCTGAGGATTTGCCTTCTTTTTCACTTTAAATTTTTTCTATTTGTTAACTCAACATTTTTTATTTTGTGCTTTGTTTTTTTTTCATGTTTTGACAGGCAACTGGCCAAAAGCACAGCTTGCTCTGTTTTTATCAGTTCTCGCGAACTCTGTGTTCCCCAAGTGACCTTCCCTCCCACACACAGACAAACACACACACACACCTTCATAAATCAAGCCAAAAAATGCGTATCTGACAAATAAATCTTTGGACTTCAGATACAAAATGCAAATGCGCAATTCGAGAAAAAAAGAAACAAGCAGCAAAACAACAATGTCCAAACAACAAACAGAAAAGCTGCTCGTATTTAAATATCAGTTTATTTCAAAAATACCCTGAACGACTTGCAAATGAACAGATTTCACAGTTTACAAGATATATCCATTAAATGTTGGATTTTTTTTGTATGAAATAACATTTCAGTTAGATGAAATATGTGATTTATTAGTTAAATAAATGATCTTTAGTTGAAGCTTAAAAGATTGAAATCCTTGAAAGGGATATCTCTTCTTCAGATACTCTACACTCAAAATAATTAATGGAAAATAATATTTGTTGGTTTAATGCAAGATCTTTAGGTAAAGTTGAAGTTTATAAGATTGAAATGTAGGAATATCGATAAGAATCGATAAACTGCATACCTTGAAAGGCATATCTCTCCGTCAGATACTCTACACTAAAAATAATTAATGGAAAATAATATTTATTGGTTTAATAAAGGATCTTAAGTTAAAGTTGAAGTTTATAAGATTGAAATGTAGGAATATCGATAAGAATCGATAAAAATCGATAAACGGCATACCTTAAAAGGGATATCTCTCCGTCATATACTGTACACTCGGCAACACTCAAACTTATTGTATGCCTACCCTCATTCCACTCTTTAAACTGTAAATAAATAAAATTGCAAGCTGTCCACTTTGAGTTGACATTTTGGCCAATGGCCTTTTGGCCGCCAGTTGAAAAGTTTTTGTTAAATTTTGTAGACACAAAAACTGCAGAGCTAAACATAAAGCTGCTCATATAAAACCGAAACTATATTAAATCTACGTTTGTATACATATATATATATCTTATATATATTTTATTTTTTAATAAACCGCATAGTGAACACAAAGAATCAGTAGTTGCTGTTGCTGTTGCTTGCTGCTTGCCCCCAGGGGGCGTGGCAAGGTTGCCAAAGTGAGGCCATCCATTCATTTGATTCACAAAAAAAGCAGCAGCACCAGCATTGAAAAGCAAATAAAACATAATAAAATGCGAAAATGCGAATAAAGCAGGCAAAAATCGAAAGAAAACCACAAAAAGCTCAAAAGAATGAAGAAAAGTAGAAAAGCAAATAAGCGCCAAGAGCCAAGAGCAGCCCAGTTATGATAATAATAATGCGACCAGATTTACCCGCTCGCTGGCCCGGTCAAAGGTCGCGACAGTAACAATAACAAAAAATCAACAATAGCAGCCAGAAAGGTTTGAAGTGAATCAATTTGAAAGCAAAACTTAAGGAAATACTTTTTGTGAATTTTTATTGAACTTGTCGAGGGAAGAAAATCTTATTTAACTGCAAAAATGTAAACAGATTAATCTAATATAAGTTTAAGCTACAATTTAAAGTTAAAATGTACAACAAAAAGAGTTTCAAGAGTTTTGTACTATAGATTAAAGTGTTAAATGCCAAGCTTTGAATGTTATGATAACAGTTTTATTTACATATATTTAGTATAACTCTTTATACTGCAGAATCTAGATAACCATCTTAAAGATGATCCAATCAAGTTAGCCAGAAATAAAGCTAAATGAATTGAAGATTTTTTATCGTACAAGCAGCTGCTTAATACAGCTTAAAGCACATTCCAAATAAATCAACGCCTACTTTAAGAATCAAAAATACATAAATCTGTATACAAAAGTATCCAATATTTTTAAACGTATCTATATATATATATATATACGCCACATTAAGTAACTGTCAGTTAATGCACAAAACCCTGAAGCTTCATCAGCTTTCAGTAACAGTTTTATTTTCCTTCTGCTTTTTTTTCATTTTGCTCGCAGGCGTAAATTGGCCAAATGCGTTTGTCCGGCGTAACTCGAAGTGCTGGGATTAAAAAGCGTTTTGCGTGTCCATTACCCCAAAAATGTGGGCTATTGTGGGGAGTGGGGAGCGTATGGAAATGTAGTATAGGCTTAAATGGTTGGTTTGGGAGGGTTGGTGGGGGGGATTGTTGTTAGTGGTGGGGGGATGCAAAGAAAATACCGTAAACGAATTTGCGAAAATTATTTGTGCGCCCAGGCAAAAGCTTGATTAAATTTCCGCCACGAGTCCATCGGGCATACGGAATATTATATTGATACACACACACACACACACAGACATACGTATATACGTATATATATATGTATAGGAATGAGTTTCCATTGATACTTTGATTTGGTGTGTATGTGTGCGTGTTCGTGTGTGCCACAGCATTTCCCAGGCGCATTACGAGCTCGACCGGCCATAAAAATGCTCTTGTTCTTCTCCCATTCTCGTCTCTCTCTTTTTTTTTTGACTATGTTTTTTTTTTGGTTTTTTATTTATTTCAATTATGAAAAGTTTTTTGCGAGACCCGTAAATGGTTTTTCGGACGGGGACAAGCAATTTCTTTGTGGGCTTTTTTTTGGTTTCTTCCCCCTCTGGTCATTTTGTCATTTTGTCGCCTTAAGTTAACAAACATTTACAGCTCAATTGTTTTTTTTTCCCTTCTTTTTTTCTTCTTTTTTGGCGTGCGGCATTCACGTAAATTGATGAGTTTTAAATTGCTTGACCATATTTCCTTTTTTTTCACTTTTACTTTCGTTTTTTATACCCTGATCCCATTAAAAATGGGAAAAAAGGGTATAATGAAGTTGTGCAAAAGTATGTAACAGGTAGAAGGAAGCATCTCCGACCCTATAAAGTATATATATTCTTGATCAGCATCGAAAGCCGAGTCGATATAGCCATGTCCGTCTGTCCGTCTGTCCGTCCGTCCGTCTGTCCGTCTGTCCGTCTGTCCGTCTGTCTGTATGTATGAACGCGTCGATCTCAGAGACTATAAGAGCTAGAGACTCCAGATTTGGAACTTAAGCTCGCCTAATCTCTAGGCAGTACAAGTTTGTTTCCGATTTTCGATAACTCTTCCCGTTTCCGATATACACATGGGATCGATAACAACAAAATCTTGAATTTGGAAAACTTTGAGATGCAATTTGAATTATAAAACAAAATAATGACAATCTGTGAAAATTTTATTGAAATCGGATAATAAACACCGGAGATATGGGACATTGAAGTTTTGTATGCACTATGCAGTATGCGCGTACACACACACACATATATACTTGCAAGCACTGACTGTACGCGTAAAGTATAGGGATCAGGGTATCGTCTAGTCGGGATATCTCGACTAGAGCCTTCTTACTTGTTATCGTTCATTTTTGTTGATACTCAAGAGCTGAGGCATTAATTGAGTTGAACTTGATGTTTTGTGCTTAATTTGTGTTGAAAATATATTATTATTTAATTTTAAACAATTTTCTCTAACTATTAAAAAGCTCTACTCTATTTTTTTTCTCTCTTTTTATGTATTTTTCTCTAACAAAAAAATGTTTTCTAACTTTGCCAAAGCAGCATAATAAATTACATAAGGTTGCCTCCGGAGTTTTTCCTCCCCCCCTCCCCCCTCTATTTTCGCTCTCTTTGCCAACTGTCTTGGCCAATGTGCTTTTGTGTTTTGCAACAGGTAAAGTTTTTATTATTTTCGTTACTGTTATACTTGTTTACCCTTAGTGCTGCCTGGCTGCAGTCTTTATAATTAAATATTTTCCTTTTCAATTTTCATAATGTGCCGCTCCCGTACCCGTTTCCTCTTCCTTCTCATGTCCCCCGCTACTGTTAACCTTTAGAGTTGCTTAGACGCATTGTGATTCTTTAAAGTGTTTTGTTTATCTTTAATTAGCTATTTTGTGCTGCCTTTCCTACTCAAAAAGACGCAGAGAAAGAGAGTGGGGGAGAGCTTAGCTTAGTTTAGCTTCTTGGACTTAATGACCCGCCTGAAGTGTGTGTTATATGATTAATTACCTAATTATTGTATTATATGATACACCCAGGCGGGGTGGGGGGCAGCTGTGGGTGGGCATTATATCTTTAAAGCTGTTGCTTCTAACGTACGGTCCGAACCGGCTTTGCTGCTATTGTTGTTTAATGATTGAGGCAGGCCTTAAGGGACAACAACTAAGAGTAAATGCTATCGAAATTTACTCGTCTCATTGATTTTTTCTTGTCGTTCTCCATCGTTAAACTTTACAAACACATACACACCTACTGGTCTGGTGGTGGGAAAAAGGTCAAAAACAACAGCAACAGCTTTTCGACCCAAAGAAAACAAAAAACAATTGTTACAAACTCGCAACAAGGCTTTCTGTAAACATTTGAATTGAAATCCTAAACACGTGCGCGCCTTCCAAAAAAAAAAAAAACTTGAAACTATAAATACAAATTCGCATTCGGACACGAATATATATATATCGAGTATGGATGAATACAACAACAAGTACTTGATCTCTAAGCATTGTGAACGAAACCAAGCTTGAATGCCAAAAGCCATTTACCATTTACACTCTATACACTACAATAAAATGATTTCCACTTCTTTTCGAATAGTTTTTCCACTCCTTTTTCTCTTCTGGTTTAAACGCTTGCCATTCAATTTATTTGCGTAAATTGTTAGTTAAGCAAAATTGATTTTTAAGCGGTTAGAAAAAAGTTACCTTTTCATTATTGTAGTGAATACCTTTTTAAAGAGCTTGGCATTAACAAGTATAAACCTTGTCTATAGATTTATTTAAAAACATACTAACACGCACACTCGCGCACAACTGTTTGTTCGTGTGTTTGTGTGTGTGTCTAAGTATGCTTTAAGCTTTCTTTTCATTAAGGTTTTATCGCTCAAACAAATTAACAAATAATACAAAAAAATAATATATTATATACATTTTATTTTGTGCCAAAAACTTTATGCATAAATCAATACCAAGAAATGCTTGTTAGTCTGGGTGTGTGTGTGTGTGTAGCAATGAATGTTGAACCGTGTTTTGTATAGCATACTTAACGGCGCTAGCTGGGAATGCCAAAAATAGATGTTTGCTGCTGCTGTTGCTTCAAATAAATATGCCTTCAATATCAAAGTCACGTGCAAATGTTGTATATTACTTTTTTGGCCAACTACTAAATAACTATATCTACGAGTTTTTGTTGTTACTTGCCAAATATTCGCCCCTCTACTCACACACAAACACACACACACACACACATTTATAAACTACTATACCGTGGCGCTGCGTGCTCGAGTGATTTTAGTTTGAATTTTACGTGCCCATCAAAATGATTATGAGCAGGCACAACAACAACAACACACACACATTGAAAACTCAGCAAAACGCTTCATGTTGTTAAGGTATTCATGCACTTCATTACGAAGGTTCATTTCGAGTGGCAAAAAAACACAAACTATCTGTATTGTGTGGCTGGCACGATAACTATCGTTTTTTTTGTATCTGTAAAAAGTTTCTACACAAATGTTTCTATGCTTATCTTACTTAAAATTGTATACAATATTAACTTAAGTTTTATTGGGCATGCTTTAACATCTTCAACTATATTGTTGCATGTGATTAGAACACTCTCCCATCTCTAATTCTCATATTAATGTGTGTCTATCTTTGTTTAGTTGCCTGCGGCGTTTTGTTGTTTTGGCGCCTGCCAAAGTCGTTTTAATTAAAGATGTTTTTGTTGTTATTATGCGCCGTTTTATACAGTGCGTGTCGAAAGTTATCGAATTTTTGGCAGCTTGCCGATCACAAACAAACATACATACATACAAATAAACATAACTGGCAACAGCTTGGCCTTTGATTAAAAAGTTTTTCTATTAAACTGTTGTTTCTGCTGTTGTTGCTTGTTGCTTATTCCCATAATCAACAAGTTGCTGATGCTTTCAAATATCAATGCTCTTGGGTATATAAAACTACAACAACTGCTTGGTTGCCTATTAGCTAAATACTACAGATATCAGCAACAGCAACAACAATCACTTAGAGATAAATCGCTTGGTTCTTACCAAATTGAAATGCACTTGAGCAATTTCCTCCATCTACTTGTGTGTGTGTGTGCCTCTATCATAATGGTCTCAGTGAGAATATTGCAGTTCTCAACAAGAGCCTAAAGTGTGTATTTTCAATTTAAAGAGTGCTTGGGGCTAAGGGATACCCTGTAAAAATTTGTTTTTGAGGCTTTACAAACTTTATTCATGATGATACACATAAAAAGGATTTTGAATGGTGTTGAACTCCCATAAAAAATTCGAAATCTTTATTATCGATAACCGATTTTTTATTATCGATAATAATCGATAGAGCCTTTACCATTTGATGATTTCTTTCTTCATGATAATAAAGATAAAAAGGATTTTCAATGTTAAATCTCCTTTAAAAAAATTCCGATTTCTTATTATCGATAATAATCGATAGAGCATTTAACATTTGGTTCAAACGTTTGTCTTTCTGGCTTTGGCCTTGTTTCTGTTGTTTCTCATGATAGCAATTGTTTCACTGCAGATGTTTCAATGTCTGCCCTTGGGGGGGTGAGCCCGCAATGCTTTTGGAATACTGGATGGGCTGTGAACATACTTGTAGTTTATGTAAACCTTGCTTGTGCTGTGTTGTGTTTTGTTTTGTTTTTGGGCAATGTGGGAATTGTCTGGCTTTGTTTGGTAAATAAAGTAGAGCAACAGCTGCATAACGACGCGCACCACAAACAACCTCACATTAAAGCCAAGTTTAATGGAGGGTGCTGCCCCAAAAAGCCCAAAAGTGCAAAGGAGTGAGCGAGCGAGAGAGAGAGGAAATATCATCATGGATTCTTCTGGATTTCGGTCAACCGCATAAAAGTGTTGAAAAGGCCTGCCAGCAAAAACAATTGACGGAACAACCAAACAGAACAAACAAACAAAAAAAAAATATACTTTTACATTGTGCAACGAATTGTAACCACAAACAAGGCTGCAAAATGCGATGGGAGTTGAGTTGAACCGTGTCGTTGATTCAACTGAATCACAATATATTATAAATTTCTTATTTACTGCTCGACTGATTGACTGCTATCAAAGGGATATTGATAGCAGATGGATCGTAGTTGAACATTAAGATTAGATATTCCCAAAAATGCATCTGCAAGTTGATCAACTTAGAGTTCAAAGGGGCTTGTTTGTGTTTAATTAATGAACTAGTTCCAGGAACAGCTTCTAAGCGAATGGAACAAGCAATTGCATCTCTATTACCAACTGCTAGTTACTATTATTCACTGTTCACTATTCACAGTTTTCAGTTTCCCGTTTTCCGCTTTTCAGCTGACATTTATGCAAAATTAGTCTTTCTCTTCTACTCGATGTGTAACTATACCCTTTGCAAAAAGCTGCATTGGTAATAACCGCAAGTAAATGTCAATGCAGGAAATGCTGACAAACACACACACACCCACGGACAGAGGCAGTGCAATTGCATTGTAATTTGTTGTTGTGTACGAAGCACGACCCAAAAGTATGGAAAGCACTCGGCACCAGAACACAATGCTTCTCTGTGTGTGTGTGGGTTTGTGCATCCTGTTTTCTCTCTGGCCAAAATGAGCTTGTTGTCATTACAACACGCACATAGTGGGGGAGGAGGAGAGCATTGGTAGGTGGTTGTGTTATTAATGCATAATTTTTGGCAAGTCCGAACATACACACATGGCGCATAGCTATGACTATGACTATAGGATCGAATCGCTGTTGCAAATTTAGGAGCAGCCTGGTGCGTTAATTAGCCTGTTCTTCTTTTGGGGTCAGCTAGCTTAAAGGAACGAAGAGGAAACAAAGAGCGTATTCAATTTGTCCAGTCTAATTTTCTGTAAGGACTTTCAATATTTCAACTTCTTCGTTTAACAGTCTTATAAAATCTTTTGAAAAGTTGTCAACTTATTGCCAACTATTAAAACTAACTTGGTTTTTGCTTGCTTCTCACCAGCAAGCACGTTCTCCAAGCATGATTAAAGAACTCTTTTCAACAAGGAACAGAAACTGCTTCTTGAGTTTTAAACCGTGGCGAGCCAAAAGGAACGTGTGTGTGTCTGGGTAATTGTGTTGTTGGTTGAATGTGGATGTGCGACAAGCGGGCTGAATAAAAGTGCAATTTATATGCTTAAATGACTTTATGATGAACTCAAGGCAAAAAACAGCAACGAAAGCTGCGCAAAAAACTAGCAAACAAACAAACAACAACGGCTAAATCATATAAGTATGTTATTAGACGAGAGTGATACAACGAAAGGATATCCTATTTAAAAAAGGAGAAAGGTTACTTAATAAATATTTCCTCAAAACAAATGCGGAAAGAAGAATATAAGAAAAAACTTCACGGAAACTTAAATGTGGCCAACTAATAATTAAATGTCTACAGGATATTTGTAGAAACACAAAGAAGAACACACACACCGGTAAATTGTGCTCACATGTGATAGAGAGTGATTCATCAAGCGCGCTGCAAAGTGGATAAAAAGAAGTGCCAGAATGCTGGCTAAAATGCTGGCTTCCTCTAGCGAGAAGTTCGTGTTGGAGTTTTTTTTTTTGCTTGATTTTTGCCAGCTTAAAATTGCACTTGAAGAGTGTTAATTAAAGGCTTTCGTATTTGCTGGCACTCGTTGTTTTTTTTTAGTTAGTTTTAATTATGAGTTCTTAGCAGTGAAATTAAATAAAAATTCAGAAAACAAACCCAAACAGACAACTTTTGAATAGTTTGCATTTATATTTCATATATGCATTTGTAAGTGCTTGGCATAAATGCAAATGGTGCCAGTTGTATGTGCAGTTTACTGCTACTCATCATAATAAAAACAAACACTCAACTTTATATATTTATCTTTATCTATATTTTTCTTTTTTGCTCAACAGAAAGAGCAAACGTTAAGGTCATAGTTTGTTTTTATCAAAACAGCTTTATACACTTTCCATTGGGGTATGAATAAACGCAGAAAAAATTGTTTGAAAGCAAATTAATTTTTATAATGCTTTCAAAAAAGAAAATTCAATAAGCCATTATTTAAATATTATTATCAAATATCAGACTTATATTTATTTTATTAAAGGGTTATTATTATAATCAAAAATCATTCATATATTTATTTTATTTTAGGGTGTTTATATTTGAATTTTTCTAAAATATTTTTTGTTCTTTTTTTTATATTTTTTTTAAGCTCTAAATATTTTCTTGTCTTTATTTGAAGCTGCACTTTTACGGCTTATTTTTGTTTTTGCTGCATTTAGATTTGGCTTTGGCCTTACTTTAACTGGACTTTTGTAAAAACATTTTTAATATGTATATCTCGTTTTTATTTTATTTTTATGGTTTATAAGCGCACATGTGCAAGATATGGAAATTGTTCGAAGGGAGAGTTTGGGTCGAGACTAAGCCAGTGAGTGCTGTATAGTACCAGTTTTTTTTTTCATATATGATGGCAGGCAAGCTAGTTATGAATATTCAGATGTAATAAAACTTGGTCCAACTTCGGTTTGCAGCTAAAAAACATATATTTTTATATCTAGTTCATGCTTAAAGACGAATAAGATAAACTACGACGAGCAGTGAGTAAAAGATGTGAATTAGTTGGGGTAGAGGCCGGGCATACGTACGTATAATTTAACCGTATAATTTACAATGACAAACGAGGCTCACCTCTGTTGCGCTCAATTACACTCCGTTACGCAACATACACGCACTGTTTCACTGTTGCCAATACACTGAGAGAAAGTATAAACAACTTGAAACTTAAAGCTGCTGCTTCCCTATTAACAAAATGAATAAATTATAGTTTTTCGCATATGTTTTTCATACATAAAACTATTGATTTTGATTGAATTCATTTTAAACTTAACAATTTCTTTCTTTTCACAATATTTTCATACACAATAAGCTTTTCTCTTCGAGTGTGGTATTATATATATTTTTTTTTTGCGTCATTGTATCCGCTGCCTTACCTTGGGGCATGTGGCAGCCCGTCTCTTACCACCTTAACCCATCACCCTAACCCCCCTTTGGTAACAGCAACGACAACAGTGTAAAGGCCAGACAGCAACGCGACAATGTTAGACGATTCTGGGACACACACACGTGAGATGGATGAATCTCGTACGTCGTCCATGTTCGTATTCGCTGACTGGGAATACATACGCGCTGACACAGACAAATGATAACCGAGAAACAAACACAACAAGAAACAACAAAAACCAACTAAAAGCAACAACAGCAACAACAACATTGCCAGAGCCTAGTGACAAGGCCAAGCAGCCGTGTCAGGCATTAAAGTAGACATAACGGACTCAACTCAACTCAACTCGACTCGACTCGAGTCGACTCAACGACTTGAGCTATGCGTGTGGCGTGTGGCACAGTTGGTGGGCGAGTCGGTTGGCTATGTGACCTGTAAACGTAATCAACATCAATACATATGCATAAAACAGACAGAGACAGAGCATCCTTAGCCACATGCTTGTTTGTGGCCCATTATTTAGCTGACAATCAATATGCGCAATTGAACGCATATGATTGTTGTGATTTGTGTTGCGTTGCTGTCATTGTTGTTGGTGTTGTTGCTGTGTTACAACTGCTGCTGCTGCTTTGTCCTCACAGAGATGTGGCACGCACTAATTCACAATTTTATGACCAAAGAACTTAATCAACACAGCACAGCAGGTGGTGCCACACGCACACACACACACGCACACATAACCAACAAAACAAACAATGCCCCAAACACACAGTGCAAACAAAAGTCTCGACTTGAGACATTTTCATTAGTGTAACAAGCAAAGCAGAATTATTTTTTATAATATTAAACCAAGCATTGCATGAATTTCCAAAATCGTTTCAATTCATTATTAATTAGATATTGATTTAAAATTAATTTAGGCAGCTTTGTGAGTTTCGAACAGTGTAAGGTATATTATGAAATATTTTTATAAGATGTAAAATGAAAATAGAAACAAAAAGATAGCGATCTAAATGTTTTGTGAAAGAAATGCATATGGATCTAAGATGAATGTTAATGTATAATGTTATCAGAATTTACCGGATGTCGAAGTTTACTTTGCGGTTTCCGGTTTTTCTTTCACAATACATTTGGCCTACTTAACCCAAGTTCAAGATTAATATTTCTTAGAGCCAACACAAGTTGAACAAGTGCTTAAACATGTTAACATGAAAACTCAACATATTTGAATTCAAGCTTCAAGCTCGATATACCTTTTTTAATACTTTCTGTACTTTATGAATTGAATATATGCAAATGTCGATTAGGGTTGGTTGAGAGTGTTTTGAGCTGCTTGATAAATGATCCCCAGTTGCTGCCGCATCAAAATGTTGCTCCAGACATCGCTTAATCTGCGCGTCAACAAACTTCTGACACGTAACATATCACCACGGCAACAGTTGGTTAAACTTCTCATAGACCAAGACGATGAAGACGATGGCGATGATGATGAGATGACGAAAGCTGAGACAGAAAAGCTGAGGAAGAGATTTAGTTTGGCATGAAGTTTGATGGTGGAAATTTGTTTTTTTATTTTTCACTTAACTTTTGTTCATATGCACATGAGGTAAACACATACATACATACATTTTGGCATATCCAATAACAAATATTCAATTTAAGCTCAAAATTTAATTTTGTGATCCTAAGAAAACACGAAATAGGAGACAAAAGTGAATACACAGAAAGAATGTTTGATTAGCTTAGGTTAACTTAAACTTAATATAAAATACATTTCTAAATGTATTATATATTCTTCTTACTGTTTTAAGTAAGTTATACATATAGATTTGTTTCTTTTTGTGTTGAAAAGAAATTTGAAAATGGTTTAAATATTTATATTGTCACAATATTCCAAAGGCAACAGAGTTTAATATAAGTCAAACAGTTTAGCCTGCTTTCCCTTTTTATTATACCCTGAACCCATTTAAATTGGGTAAAAAGTGTATAATGGTTTTGTACAAAAGTATGTAACAGGCTGGAGGAAGCTTCTCCGACCACATTAAGTATATATGTTCTCGATCAGCATTAACAGCCAAGTCGATATAGATGTCTGTCTGTCCGTCCGTCTGTATGTATAGACGAGTCGATCTCAGAGACTATAAGAGCTAGACTCCAGATTTGGAACGTAATATAAGTTCACACTTCACACACACACACCCATATGTTCACACCCACACACACACTCATATGTCCACACACACACACACACCCATATATTCACCCACACACAAACACTTCACACACCCACTTTACACACACCCACATATGTTCACACACTATTTGGTCTTAGTTGGCATTCTTTATTAGATTTGCCGTCAGTCAGTCAGTCAGTCAATGGGTTTTAAGGTCTGTGCTGCAGAAGCTTTTGCCTTTTTTGCTCTTCAGCTACAGTCAACAGCTCCTGCTGGAACTTTTCGAAATTTTATGCAAGAAAACTTTTTTTTGGGTTTTTGGGGACAAAAAGTAAATATGTGCGCCTTTGTGTTAACTAAGCTGAAAATGCGTACAACTTTTTATTTCCACACCCAAAAAAGTCTCTGAGACTCTGGCTTGAGGGATGGTTAGTGGTGGAAGAGGGGCTGGGGGGATGTTTAAATTGCGTGCCAGTGACGTTGCAAGGAATGCGAAATGCACTTGCTGCCGCTGCGTCTATCGAGTGCCAATCTATACTTGCGACAGCCCCCAAAAAAATGTGCAACAATGTGCAAAGTGTGGAACCAAATATAACAAAACGAAGCTTAGTTAAATAATAATATAATCGTAATAAAATTAATAAAAAGATTTCTTTTTCTTATACACTTGAAGTTCTTTTAAGGTTTTTAAACATCAAATCACTAATTTGTGCCACTGTGCAATTGCTTTAAGTTTCTTTTACACATACACACGACCATCCACACACATAATGTGGCACACACACACAATGTGGCAAATAGTTGTTTGTATTTACCAGAGGCTGTGGCACGCCCACAAAGAGGCATGTCACTTGTTCGGGGTTCGTGTTGGCTGTCAATATCGACTAGCTCATTGCAACACGCACACACACACACCGACACACACACACACACAGAAGCTGACAGCTAATACAATGTTGGAGTGCCCAAGCTAGCAAAAATATTTTTCTATAATAGTTTTTCGAGTATCACGAGTCGACTTAATGCGAAAACTTTGCTCCTGCTGCTGCCACCAAAGATTACAACAACAAAAGAGGCGGCGGCGGCGGCGTCGAACGTTTGTGCTTGTGGATTGCAATGGAATGTGACTCAGTTTGGAAAGATTGGAGCTGAGCTGAGCTGAGCAGTTAACAGCAAAGCAGCAAAACCAAATCTAATGCCAGCTGCAGCTTGCATTCCAAATCCAACTTGCTGCCTTATGCCTTATGCCATTTGCTGCCCAGCTTGCCAGTTTGCCAGTTTGCCACTTTGCAACGTGTTAAGGTACACGTAGCAAAAACAACTCCTACTTTTGTTGTAATAACTTCAATTGGCGATTTACACAGGGTTTTAAGGTTATTTTTCAGTATATAATACCAATATTTAAGATAAATGCATTAATCGAGAGTATTTTTGTTTTAGTTGTTGAGGAATTGGATTCTTTCTTAAAGGTTCAAAAAAGAATTTCACTGAAGATCAGATTTGCATGCCTTAAACGAAATACTTAAGCAATACTTAATACTACCTTTAAGATAAAACTTCATTCTTTATAAGAATTGGAGAATTGGATTCTTTCTTAAAGGTTTAAAAACCAAAATCACTGAAGATCACATTTTCATGCCTTAATCAAGTTACTAAAGCAATTACTTTATGCTATCGTTAAGATAAAACTTATTGGAATTAGTATGAACGAACTTTTTCTACAATTTTCTTACGTGTAAAGTAAGAACTTGCAACTTGGCAACCTCATGTTTGTTAGCACTGCTTAGCATATATGTTGCTCTAAGCGCGCTAAAAGCTTTTACAACACACACAAACTAAAAGTAATATAAGTTTAAACTCGCTGCCACACCTGTTGAACCAACAGCCTGCTGCTGCTTTTCTTGCATTATTCAAATGGTGTGGCAAGTACTTAATTCATTTGAACAAAACAAACAACTGCAAACATTACTTAAAACCTTTTTTTTTTCTTCGACGAATTAAAGTACAACAAATTATTTGAATGGAGTTGAAGGAAGGATGGAAAAAATGTTGCAAAACAACATTTATTTAGTTTAGTTAAGCGTGTTGCATCCTTATCGCGCTTGCCCCATTCGCGTAAATCACTGAAATTTATTGCAAATGTTACAGCAAGAGGCGCGCACATGTTGCCCAAAAAATAACAAATTTTGGCGGCATTCTCAACCAAAAACATATTTCAGTTTAGCTCTCACGTATTTATATTTATACCCTGCTACAAGAGGTGGGGAAAGATGGAAAGTGACAAATCTTTGAATACAATTTTCAAGAACGAAGCTTTAAACAAAACTTGCTATAATACCAAATATCTTTCTAGATAGTTAAAATATTATTTTTGATGTTTTCCATTTTATTTAACTAAGTTTTCTATTTAAATATTTTCTATTAACTGATACAGGGAATCTATTAGTTAAACACTTTAAACTATTTCCACTTGGTTGGACCTGTAATTTATTTGCAAATCTGTTGATGTTGCCTAGAGGTGCTGAGGTGTGGAGAGGGTTTTTTTTTGTTTGGAAAGTTTTTCTGTTGCATCTGATATATATATGATGTGTATATACGTATATATTTGGTGCTGATACTCGGCATTTGCGTGTTACTATTTATCCAAATGATTTAATTGCAAAATTGTTTTACATTAAAGTGATTTATCAAACTGAAACAGCGCAACGCTGAGAATGAATTGCATATTTTGAATTGTTAACTAACAAAAAAACAGAGAAAAACTTCTTCAGAACATGTGAATTTATTTGTTAGGTTGAATATTATAAGTACCAACAAGGGAGGTAATTGAGAGGAATCCGATAATGATGTAGCAAGGAGTTTAACAAATATATATTTCTATAAACGATTTGAAGCTACCTTGAAAGTTATTTCCTAGTGGTTCTTTGAAACTGCTACGCTTTTGATTTGTTTCTCATTAAGCATTTAATCTAAGAGTTAAAAATCGCAAAATTAATGGAGTTATCTGTTTTTAATCAGTTGAGTACTGAGGAAGTAACTGACGAAAGTCCTGACTCATCTTCTTGTTTGATTTTTTTTGGTAGATTTTCTCCATATATTTCGAGTTATGTTGTAAACTGGAAATGCAGCATTAATCTAAATGCCAAGCCATGCTTTAAAGGTATGGCATTTGATAATCGGTTGAGGTTTGAGGAAGTTATGACTTCTAAAAGTGCTGATCCATTTCTGATGAAATGCAGTATTTCAAGGAGTTATGACTATCAAATTCTGACCTATCTTCAAGTTCATTTTATGGGGAAGTATTTTTTAATAAATTCCGAGTAAAAATTAAGTTTTAAAATGGAAAAACAGCATTAATCTAAATGCCAAGCCATGACTAAAGCTATAGCATTTGATAATCGGTTTGAGGTTTGAGTTATGACTTCTAAAAGTTCTGACCTATCTTCAAGTTGATTTATTTAAGTAATTTAAAAAGCAACCTACACACACACACACACACTTTCGAATGTATTTCAACTCCTAATAAACCTGCCATAAACATAAATATTCCTAAACATATAATTCGCTTAGAAAAAAAAATACCTTAGGGGTTTAGCAAACATTTATGTCGAGTTTTAAATACATAAATAGATACATTTATAAATCTTCTAAACATATTAAAATTGTTGCAAACTACGCGAAATGATTGCCATAATTTCATTTGTATTGCTGTTGTCAACCCTTGTTGAAAACTTTCTTTAGAGTTTTTGCAACAAGCGAAAAACGCTTTTTTGGTCCTTTTCTTTCTTCTGGTTATTCAGCGCCCTCTTTTCACTCGGCACATGTCTAAATTATAACGCCATTTGGGTAATTACACTTTTTGAGTGCTTTAGCTGTAAACCCCCTTAAGTTAACGGATATTGGCTACAACAACAAGAGGAAGAAGGAAGAAGTGTAAAATTTGGCAAATTTGGCGACAAAACAAATTAAAACTCCATAAAAGTGAATACATATTTTATGCTGTTGTTGTTGTGTCGTGTTGTTGTTGTTGTTTTTCGTTATTTGAACAAATGTTTGGGGCAATAAAAACAACACAAAAACAAACAAATAACAGCGAGGAAGAGAGACAGAGAGAGAGAGAGAGAGAGGGAGAGGGAGAAGGAGAAAGAGAGAGCGATTGTGTAATAATAATGCTTGGCAGCAAATTTAATGTGGCCTAATGTGGAGCACGTGTTTGCGAATATGTTGTTGTTGTTGTTGTTGGTTGGTTTGTTGGCTAAAGCAAAAGTGAAATCTAATAAAATAACAAAACACCAACAACAACAACAAGAACAACAATGTTGCCCATTGTTTCTGCCTGCAACATTAGAAAACAAGTGTTAAAATGTTTTAAATTAGTTTTGGCTACAATACAAATTCTACAATTTTGCGAGTACTTTGCTCATTTTGGGCATCCAAAAATCCTCTTAAATGCTCAAACAAAATATGTTTGTGTGTGTGTGTATATATATTTTTGGCATCCAGCCGTGTTGCATGAACACATGTTCATGAAAACTAATTTAATTTATTATTAATTTATAGCCATATTTTTGGCAGTTCTCCTCCGTTGCATTCTCTCTCTCTCTCTCTCTCTCTCTCTCTCTCTCTCTCTCTCTCCCTCTCTCCCTCTCTCCCTCTCTCTCTATCTCTATCTCTCACTCGGTGCAAATAATAATTATATTGCGTACTTTAATAACAGGTTTCGGCTCGAATTAAGTTTATTTAAGCTAAATTCATTCATTGCGATAAGATAAGTGAAGTTGAATTTATTAGAATGGAAGATATCATTGAATTTATGGTGACTTTAGATATTTTAAATCCTAATTTATTTCCTATTGGTGTGATTTTGAGAGTAAGAAAATAATAAAATTAAATTAAAGATCAATTTTTGTTTGTTAAATTTAGTTTTTACTTAGCTAGAAACTATAAAATTTCTGCTTTGGCAAAACTGTAAAGATTTTTCTAAGCAAAAAAGATTCGGTCCCGTCTTGAACTCTAGAATATTTGTACATATTTGAAATGTTTGCAAATATTGAAATACTTTCTATTAAACAAAATATCTCGATTACTTAGAGAAAATTCTGTTTTATAAGATTTTATTCAAGATTCTTAAATCATTTAAGATTGTAATATTATTTAACAAAAATATTACACCAACACATACAACTATGTTTATATTTTTACAATCGTAAATAACATTTAAGAAAATCACTTTAGCTCTTGCTAAAGAAACATTTTGTTTAATTTCCTGCTACTTGCGATGTGTAAATATTTTTTAAACTTTTGCCAGCTTCAAAAAAAACCTAACATAAACTATTTAGACTGCTTCTAAAAGTTCTTGGAAATCATAAATACTGTGAATTGCAGACGGCATACTTGCGATTTCTTAGCCTTGTCGCTTACTGCGCCAATTTCCGGGCGTTAGCGCGAGAGATTCCCAAAGCAAACTCTTCAGCTTCCTGTCTGTCTATGTGTGTGTGTGTGTTAGTGTGTGTGTGTAAGTGTGTTTTGTGGGAAGCGAGGTCATAATTCCATTTAAATTGACAGCTAAAGTGTTGCTAATGTGGCAAAAGAGCCTCCAAGCTAATCAAGCTTTGCTACGGCGTTGCATGCTTCTTGTTGCAGCCAGCCAGGCAGTCAGCCAGCCAGCTGCAGCAAACCTAGCATAATAAGAAAATGATTTCCGTTTGGCAAATTGGAATAACGTTTTGCGGCTGCTGTCGCTGAGTGTGGAGTGTTGAGTGCTGAATGTTCAACCCTCCAAACCCTTTTTTCCTTTTTTATGTATTTTTTTCATTTTCATTTTTTTTTTTTGCTTTTTTCTCAGCTCAGCTGTGCTGTGCGCTGTGTAATCCATTTATATGGTAATTTGACGCACGCACTTGTATCCCTGCCCGCCTGCCACTGCCGCCTTGCCTGGCACACAGCCACAGCCAGCTTGCCACTGCCACTGCCTTGCCTTGGCTTGGCTTGTCATAACTATTTCAATTCGCACAACATGTGCAAGAGCGAAGCGGCAATGGCTGTTTCAAGTAGCAGAAATCAATAAGGAAAAACCGCAGCGCGCTAAGGAAACGGAAATAAACGAAGCAGGTTAAATCTTAAACTTAACGCTATTAACGTTTTGATTTGAGTTTTTCCTTAAGGGTTTTCTATAAAAGCTTTTCCTTCGATGTTTAACACTTTGCACTTGAAATATCGCAAAAACCTTTCTTAAACCATAAAATCTTCGTTTTGTTTAAGTTTCAGGTACTTAAAGCCTATCTTTTGTGTTACGCATTGATAGCAAATCAGACAGAAGAGAGAAAATAACATTGATTTGATGAACTTCAAAACCGAATATAAGTTGTTTCATGCATTGCGAGACATTGTTCCGACTGATTTGATTTCTGTGTTATTTCTTCCACTGATTAAATCTTGACATGTTGCACGCAATTATTAATATTATGTTTGCTTCGTTTAACTAAACACAAATTTGATTGACTGCAGAATGCTTTGACATTTCTAAGAAATATGTTCTTTGAATGAATTCAATATATATATATATATATATAGTCAGACAAGTTTCATCTGCATTCACATCGGGCGTCAAGGCGAATGCAACAAACAACAGCATGGACATTTCCAGGTTCTTAATTCCCCAAATAAATGCATTTGGCAGAAGTGTTTGGTATTTTATTTTTGTGTTGTGTATTGCAGTCTTCAGTTTGGTTGTAAATTTGTAGAGTATATATATGTACATATATAAATTAAATCCAGTTAAAACTAAATTGCTTCAATTAAATGTGGCTGAAATGAGCCAAAACAAGCCACATATACGTTTAATGACTTGCCAAACTGCAGTGAAAGTGCGTTAGAGGGGGTTAGTGGGATGGAAAATGGGATTGAAGTTGCAGTTAGTGCATATTTATATATACATATATATATATATATTGAACTGAAGCAACAAGGAGCAACAGCAACAAGAACCACAAGCAACATTTTCCAAAGTGCTGTACAAATTTCAGCACTCTTGGAATGTGAGTGTGAGTGAGTGTGTGTGTGAGTGTGAGTGTGTGTGTGCGTGGAGAGCGCCACTGACCTGACCCGTTTCATACGCTAAATTGCTTCGCTGCACACACAAAGTGCTAGCCAGAGACTGTGTGTGTGTGTGAGTGTGTGCGTGGGTGTGGGTGTGTGAAGAGGTAGGTGTGTATGCAGGAGTGGTAGTAAGTGGTGCAGCAAGTGGAGCAGTAAGGTGGTGCTCCGGGCTATATATACTATATGTATGGGAACGTGCTCACAAACTCATTTTTCAACATTAAAAACTCATGGATATTTCATGGCGCATATCCTTTTGCACCTTATGCGCATTGTGACACACACAAATACACCGATATATGTATGTATATGTATGTGTGACTTCCGCTGTTGTTGCTTTATTCTTTTTTGGAGGCCTGGTCACACTCAACAAGCACAATAAAATCTCGTTGCAATTATTATGATGATATTTATTGCGCGAAATTTTTTTTTGCCAATGTTGTATTGTTAATGAAATTTACGTGATTTTAACGGTGTTGCATTCAACGTTGGGGCACGCATTTCCTGCCATATACCTGAGCGGAAAGGTTATGCGAGGGAGAGGGGGTTGCAACTGCTTAAGGCAAAGAATGCAAGAATGAAGTATTTTTAAAAAGTAAAAATAAAATCGAAGCCTGATGAATTTGCATTTACTCTTACTAGACAAAACGATTTAACAATAATTTTTTATTATATTTATTTTTTTCTTAAATCTTGCAATCAATTGCCAAAAACAGAAAGGAAGAGAGAATGTCAATTAAGTTGTATGTATAAAATTGCAGCTGCTGTGTGTTTTTTTTTTTTTTTTGTTTCTTTTATTTTATTCTTCAGTTGAAGTTATACATATATATGTATATTGAATATGGCAGAACGCTGCATACATACATATATTCTGTTTTCGTACGGTTCTGATTGCATTTCATTTGCTTGGCAGAGATTTCTGGTAGTCAAGCGTATAAAGTAACTGTGAACAGGTGCACAAAGGGGGTGTGGGAGGGGGAGGGGGTAGAAGGGTTGGGGGGATTGGTGGTGGACAGCAATTGTTGTAAGTGTAGAGTGCTATGCGACGGCATATGGATATTCGTTCATTTAATAAAAGCCAACAGCTGCGAACCAATTTTAATGAAAGAGTGCAAATGCTGTCCAAATCTCTTTCTACCTCTCTTTGTGTGTATCCAAGGGGGTAGGGGTGGAGGTGTGGGGTAGTGAAGGGTAGCAGGGCTTAAGCTCGAGGCACAAGGAGGCAAAGTAAACCAATGACTGTAACAACACCAACATTCGAAAACAACAAAACAGTTGCAACAGACAGTAACGCAACTGGCAGCTGCAATCGCATTCAATCAATGCTTGAGTACACTGAGAGAAATTTGTTAGACACCGAAAAACCCTTAGCTAACTTTACTTAAAACTTGAAGTATCAAAAGAAAACCGTTTTGAACTTAAGTTTGTCGTATTTTGATTTATTTATTCTTCATAAATTCCAAATTCTTTCTTTATGTTCTGTGTTATTTTTTTTTGGGGGGCTTCCTGCATTTCAATGTTGTCGGCTGATAAACTCTTTGGCGGCGCTTTTGATGTGCTCTCCGCGTTGCGGCGTTGAAAGAACATAATAAATATATATATATATATATATACATACGCCAACACAACGATAAAAGGACATAGGGAAACGGAGGTGGGGTGAGGTATGCGTCATGCGGCAGCCGCAGTGTGCACTCAAATAAAAAATGTGTAAAATTCATTTGTGCTCCGTGCAAAGAAAGAGAGATAGAGACAACAGCCAATTGGCTATGACTCGCAGTGCATATGTGTGTGTGTGACAGTGTGTGTGTGAAGTCATTGTGTATTTACGTTAAATGGATGCGGTGCAGAAAGAGACGTCAAAAGTGGCACAGAAATCGCCTTGACAAGCAATCCTCTCTCGCGAGCAGTGTGCAACAATGCCATAATAAAGACATGTCAAAAGGGTAAGCTGTTAAATTATGAACTATAAAACACTTGCACAACACTATTTGTTGGTGCATAGAAAGGCAAAAATATTTATAACATTGTAAAGTTGAAAACTTGTTACTTTTGCACCACTGTGCACATTTTTCATTATGTAAATTGCATTTCGTTTCTGGCATAATTGCGCTGATTAATTCCCATAAAATAGCACTGGCCAGTGACTCTTTATGGACCGAACGTTGCATACAAACAAATATAAGTATATATACATATATGTAAATGTATAATATGTATATGTATATGTATGTGTGTAGAGCTGGCAAACATATTTCTTAAGCACACGTTGCATGCAACAGCAACAGCAATGACAGCAACAAGCAGAAAGTTAATAACTGCATGGAAATTATTATTTCGTTTTTTTGCCTTCTTTAATGCCATAATATTAAGTTTGATTGTTTTTCATCATCATCATCATCATCAACTGACGCCGAAAAACTCAAGTAATAATAATTTAATTTTTGCCTTTTAACCCGATGCTGCCAGTAAGGATGTTAAAAGGATAAAACGATTTCTTGTGAAAACAAAAACAGACAATTTACTTTTTAAGTGTGTTAAAGAAACGATTTATCTTTGGTTGATCGGTAATTAATTGAGATATGATGTGTTTTAAAGCATTAAACATTCCTAGTTGCGAATAAAACCGCCAATTACTTTGCTCTATGCAACAAGCATGATATAATCCAATATTAAATAGGTCACACCTTCGCACCTTCGATAATTCTGCATAATTTTTGGCTGTGTGCTCGAGTTAAACGACTTAGGTCTGATTACGACTTTCGCACGCTCCTCGCTGTATAAGCTTATGAAAGCGCATTAAATTCGAATAGAAGCCTCGTTTACAGTGTTTGAATCAAGTGAAGTCAAGCAAACGATAAGATTGTACGCTCACAAATTAATTGGATTTGGTTGCAAAGCTGCTTGCAACTAAGTCTCTAAACTCGCTAACTCTTTCTAATCGTTCCCACTGCACTGCACTTTAAATCCAGTGTGGTTTAATGCATTAAAGTTAACCGCACCAAAAACCAATAATATCAACGTTTGTATGTTTTTGAGTGGGTCAACTAGAGTTGAGTAGGCCAACAACAGATACCAATTAATAATACAAATAGCGGTTAACCGCATGATACGTTATTCATGCCTCTGTGTGTGTGAAAGTAAAATCAGAGCTTTTGAGACCTTGTAAAATGCAATTAAAAGCAGCTTAGTGAAACAAATCACCCAAAAAAGATACTCTCTTATGGGCACAATTAAGTTGTGCATATTTTGATGTCTGAACCCGAACCTCAACCTCATCGCTCCCAAATGGTAACCTATTTAGTAGTCATATATGTTCCACTCCAAATTGGACTTAAGCTTATGCAAATGCAAATCAAATAAACCTTACCAAAAACCAACGACGAGTAATGAACATTTTTAGTCCACACGCACACACACACATTAAAAATGTTGCTTAACGTGAAATACCCTGTATAGTTAGTAGTTAAAGTAATGTGAAAAACAATGTTAAGTAGAGAAAAGGTTTTTGAGTAAAGTAAAACGTTTGAAGACAAGTTTTTCAGTTCTTAGAAACTTATAAATGCGAAGTATTTTAGTCATTGAGTAAATATTATTTTTGGATATGAATTTTGAGTAAATATCATTTCTTCAACTGTAAATGTAGTTTTGTTAAAGAGTTTAAACCTTGATTAAATTCGTTTCGAAATCGGATCAGTTTTGACCAAGATGATTAAAAAGGTTCCCATAGCTTCTTTAAAGAGAACTTTGTTCTATAGATTTTCAATCTTTTCTGAAGACAACTCTTCAAATTATTTATAGGATATCATTAACTCTTTCAATCTCATACTTTGTCTCTTCTGTTAATACCACATTATGGTTGTCTGATACAGCTTAATATATGTTTGAGTGTGTGTTTTGCATATGTATATGTCCGAGTAACCGGAAAAACTAATACTCCTCAGCCTTAACTCAAACCCAAACGCATTCTCGTTACATTTTTGGTGCGTGCCTGCGGTTTGATTCGCATTCATTAAGTAATTTGTAGCCACAAAATTTAATATGTTTCCAACGCTATTTATCTAATGCTTGTCATGAGCCACACTCTCCACAAAATGTGTCCCTTTTTATATATATATTGTCTAGCGGAGGGGAGGGGTGTTGGGTTGGGGTGTGGTTTGTGGCATTTTGTGTCCATTTCTAACCCTTGACCTTTGATTGACTGACAAGTTGGCCTTAACGAGCATTTGTCCCTTAGTCTTGACTTCCTCTGGTCATCTCCCCCTTTCTAACGACTATGATTGCGGTGCTTAAACTACTCTCGTTTAACTTTTAGGGTTCTTGATCTGGAAAAAAAAGGCTGAAATCAAATGAAAATGCCTAACCTAGCCCCCCCTGCTTTCCGTTCGCGTTCCCTCTTCTTCGTTCATAGCATTTCTTTCGATGTCTTTTAAGTATTTCCGTGCTGTGTGCAAGCGTGTCTCCCCTCCCTCCGTTGGCTTTTCTTTGGCTAACTCTTCGTATCTATTTCAAGCCGTCTCCGCCTCGAGCTCTAGCCGTTATCCCACAACAGTCTACCTTTCTCTCTCTCATCGTATCTCTCTTTTGCGTTGGTTGTTTGTTGATATCTCTCAAATTTGTTACTTTTCGCAATATACCCTGCACAAATAAGGAATATTTATTTAACCCTTCCGCTAATACTTGAAAAGATCCTTAAATCATCTAGTTAAGAATTTTATTTGTTAGTTTTTATGACATTGAAATAATTTTTCTTTCATTTTTCAACTTCATACTATTTTTGCGGGGTATTGCAAAGTCGTGTCGCTTGATTTGTGTTACATTTCCACATGTATATTTTTTTTCGTAAGATTTTCCGGTGCAGTATTTGTTACTTTTTAACCTACTCGGGTATGCTCAGTAGTAAATACATTTCAATTGGGGTACAAAAGAAGTATAGAAAATATTTTAGTGTAAGTTCACTTTGATTTAGAAGAGGTTTGAAGAAGTACAAACTTTATTTGTCTTATTTGAAGTAAATTGAAAGATAAAACAATTCTTCAAGTACTCACAGTTAACGATAACTACATCTTACTAAAGAGCATCTATCTGATCAACTTTAAGCTCTCAACAATTTAGCAATGCCCTGTTTGTTATTGTTGTTGTGTTGAAGGATTTCATTTTATTGGAAAGCGACAAATTGTGCGTGTTGACGGTAGGAAATGAATGTCGTCTGTGTGACATGTTGGCAAAATATTGAAAAATATGTTCGAGATGAAACAAAGGAAATAGACGCCGTGCGAGACGAGAAGTGGAGCGAGAAACAGATGATGTGTGTGCTTATCCTTTGGGCGTATTTGTCGCATATATATACTCGAAACTCAAACAATATCTTTTGCGACATAATAGAATTTACATTTAGACAGATTTGTGTTGTACATTTTTGTTGTTGTTCTTGCGAGGAGTCGCATACTTTGTATTGTATCTAAAAATAGAAAACAATCTAAAATAAAAAGGCAAACGTTTCGTATTTGACGGTTCGAGAATGTGTCAATATGATTTTTAATCTCAATTTCTTGGTAATCAGTTATTAATGCTGCTTATCAACATATATTTTTTGAAACACGTGTTAACAAACGGGTTAAGAAATATCAAACTGGTTTTAACCGGCAGTTTATCTGATCGAAAAACTTTACAGAATTCTATTTAAGATGTGTAAAGAAAAGAAAATCATTTAATAAGCATCTTAACCTTCAAAAGTGTTGTATACAAAATCGATTATAATACTATATGCTTATTAACCCACACACACAATCACACACTCAAACACAAACGCACTCTAATCGAAAACACTATGCAAATATTTATGCAACAGTCTGTAATCTTTTATCAGCTGTGGCCAACAAACAATTTCAACAATACTACAATATATATTTATATATGCGTACGTACATACTTATAGTCGAATCGAATCGCAAATGTGCATGTATTGTATAACCAAGCGAAAACCAATAGACAGTTAAACAACCTGAGGTCAGGGAGCAACACACACACACACACAGGAATATACTATATGCATATATATATATATATGTACTTCATATCCTTATTTGGCTTTGCCTTTGCTTTGGCGTTTGTTTGTTGCACTATCAGCAAATAAAGCCAACACCATTGACAAATATAAGCACAAACACGGCACACACACATACATGCACACTCGCACACAACTGTGTCCACAAATTGTAGTATGTAAAAATCTTTTTAGCTGCCGGCGACAAAAAATTCCTTAACAAATATTGTTCTTGTGCGGGTTATTTCTTTCCCTTTATACACGTTTTTTGTATTTTTTTTTTTTTTGTTTTGTTATTTTCATTTTAAATTTCCGAGTAAGAAACGACAAACGTTGCCGCCTTTGTGCGCTTGGATTTTTGTGTCCTGTGTGACTTCATTTTGGCATTTTTATAGGCAAAGCAGCTTTCCCAAAAGCAAAACACGAACTTTTGCCACAAACCACAAGGCAACACACAATCAGTTATACACTGAGACAAACTATGAGAAAGCATTGTTAAAGTGTTGAAAGCATTTTACTCAAACCTAGAGAGAATTTTTTAAAACGGAATATTTTTTCAGTCGATTTATTTCGATTTGCTTACAAAGCTTAAGGATCATCCGAAGAAATTGGGTGTTCACCCAGTCGTACTTTATTTCTTTCTGTGTACTTTCCTTCCCACCCTACTTGCCACTCGCTCTGTCTCTCTTTATCTGTCCTTTCCCTTTTGCGCGCCAATGAGGCATCAAATTTACAATATTATTGCTCCCTGTTGAACATTTGTCTCAGCGTCTTTCAAATACTCAACCAAACAGCCCTTCCCTCCCTCCCCGCCCACTAGAAGGGGCATGCCTCTTTTACTTATCCATGCGGCACGTTCAAGCAATTGTTTAAGGCGTCTTAACAAATTGCGCATACGACAAGTTGTACCCAATGAATAATGCCTCAACAATATTTTAAAGCCAACATTTTTCGCGTAAACTATTTTTAGCTATCGATTTAAGGAACGTTACATTTTTCGTTTTCTTTTTTGTTGCTTATGCCTGCTCGCATATTTATGAATTTTCATCTCGCTTCTCGCTCATTATTCATCTTTCGTTTGTGCGAATATATTGCCAATATTTTGTGGACTTTGTGTCGTTGTTCATTTGCAGTAAAAGAAAGTGTTCTAGCTATTTCCTTGTCGCCTTGCCTCTGCATCTGCCCCTGCCTTAACTTTCAGGCGGCAAATTGTATTGATTTTG
The DNA here is from genome assembly GCA_035044465.1 of Scaptomyza tumidula. NCBI lineage: Eukaryota > Metazoa > Arthropoda > Insecta > Diptera > Drosophilidae > Scaptomyza > Scaptomyza tumidula. Next base: position 1,559,808 of record JAWNNW010000050.1, read on the forward strand.
GCTTGGGCAAATTTTTGATGTGCAGCCAGCTTAGTTCATTTTTCGATTATGTTCCTTTTTTTCACTCTCTTTTTTAGCTGCCCTTTTTTTGTTTTTTTGTTGTTTGTTTTTAGTGCAGGTTGTTAAATGTTCACAATGTTTGCTTTGCTGTCAAGCATTTTCTTCTTGCTGCTGCTCTCTGTTTGTTGTTGTTTATGTCTTGGATAAAACCAAAAATATATATAAATATATCAGACAATTTTCTGCTAAGTGCTTTGCTTTATAAAATTGTGTACAAAGTGATTAAATTCTGTCAATTTTTGTGAAGCAGCTTCGGATTTTAAGGTATTTGCTGACTGTCTCCACAAGATAGAGATGACAAAGTGATGGCGTTTTTCTTAACACGAGAAAAGTTTTGAACTTTGTAGAACCTTCAGTTAAAAGAGATACTTTTTAATACATATCTTTTCATTTTTCTTATTACCTTTGCATCCAAAATACTTACTGATACATGAAAGTGCATTCTCACGCATACTCACGAGCACATCTCTAGCAACACACACATATACTTACTCTTGAGAAGAAGAACACTTTAATATAAATTTAAAACCTTGAGTTAAAAGAGAATCTCTTGATAGAAATCTGTTCATTTTTCTTATTAAACTTTAAACCAATTACTTTCTGATACATAAAAGTGTACTTCGTGTACTCTCACGAGCACATCTCTAGCAGCACACATACTTATACTTATACGCTTGAAAAGAAAGAGGAACCCTTTATAATAAATTGAAAAATGCGCTTTTAATTGGTTTTCCATATAACGTTACAGATTCTTTATTTAGTTCATTTTTTTTCGCTTTCGCTCTTTTTGTTTTGTCACTTTTCTTTTTTTTTGCATTTTGTTTGCTTTTATAATAATTTTCGTTTAATATAATTGCAGTTGTTTGTTTTGTGTGTATGTATGTGTGTCTGTGTTGTGTATGTGTATGTATGTGTGTATAAATTGCCTTAACTTAAGATTTTTCCCATGCTGCTTTTACACAATTTCCTTCATAATTTTCTTTCATTGCATGTGAAGAATTCGCATTGCATTTATTCGTCGCACTTTTTGTCATTTTCTTTTCTTCATTTCTTTAGTTTTTCCTCATGCAGTTTAGTAATTTTTTTTTTTTTGTTAATATTACTCATAATTTATTCATAATTTTCTTTTTGTTATTTTAATACTAGTTGCCATTTGTTTTATATTCATTTTTATTTTTTTTTTTTTTGGTTGCTTTATTTTATTTATTTTTATTTTTTTACTGTATATTAAAGTGATTTTACATATAATAATGTACTTATATGCAAATTTTATCTAAAATTGCATTTGAAATTGGTTTTTTTTCTTCTTTTTCTCTTCATTTTTTTTTTCTTAATATTGTTTTCCATTTCATTTGACTCAACTGTGAATTGTTTGTTTTTGTTCTTGTTATTGTTGTTGTTATTGGTAAAAAATGCATACATTATAAATACATAGTTATCAAATAGTATGATGCCTCGCATTGTGTGTGTGTGTGTATGTGTGCATTGTATGTATATGTATGCGTCTAACTTACGTTACAAAATATATAACAAATATGTGTGTGTGTGTGTATGTGTGTTGTCTGTTTGAAATGATTATATATGTAATATATTGTAATTGTTGCATGTTTCGAATTACTTTTTCATATGAGACCTGATGATATATAACTAGTATATAACTGCTGTGCTATTTCTTTCAGTATTTCCATATGCTAAGCTTAACTAAAACGTATTTCCCAAATAGAAATAAAAGCAGAATCAAGTTTCGTTGAAGCTTCTTCAAGTCTTTTTTGAAATTATATATCTTCATTTAATTGGCAGTGTTTGAAAAATGTTTTTTGTTGCTGTACCACAAGTATTTGGAATTGAAGTTGTTTATGCAAAATATATATATATCTATATATATGTATATAAAAAAACGTTTGCATCAATACAAAAAATTGTGTGTGTTGTGTTGTGGTTTTTTCAATCTTTGTTTCTGGTTTTTGCTAGAAAGAGTTTTATATTGATTTTCATTTATATATATATATGTATATATATTGTATATAATTTTAACAGTTATGTGCTTTTAAAATTGTTGGAATTTTTAAACAAGTACAGCAAAGGTGTGTTGCATATTTTTATTATTATTATTTATGTATTATTTTTTGTTTTTCTGTTCGCTGTATGGTTTAACAATTACGTTAAAATTCTTTGCACTTTTCAATAGTCAACTCTTGTTGTAGTTTTTCTTTTTTCTTTCTTTTTGTTTAGTTTTTGGGAAGAATAATTAGAATCAGTTTTTGTTTTTTGCTTTAGGAATTTGTTTTTTTCTGGGGGGCAGCTTTTGCTTTTGCCTGGAAAACTCTATGATTTCTGCATATGTACTCTCTCTCTCAACCGATTTGTTGCAGTGTACTTACGTTTCTCTCTCTTTCATCTCAAACACACACACAAAAAATCAACAAAGTAATCAACTCGTTTTGCAGCATCCGCTAACTGTCATTCCCAATTGGATTGTTCACTTCTCTCCTTTCTCTCTTTTTCTCTCGGTTTCTATGTATATATATATAGATGTATATATGTATGTAACTACTATTTTATATGTGTTGTGTGTTGTATGAAACAAAACGTGTTTGTTATACTCATCATCATAACTGTGGCTCGTCAGGCGCAAATGGCAAATGTTTTATTGCCTTTGAAAAAGTGTCTGCAAAAATAAAAACACTCCAAATTATATTGGCCAAAAAAACGCTATCAGTTTTTTAGTTTTCTGTTTGTGTGGAAAAAGGTTTTTTAGTTTTAAATGCAGTTGGTTTTTTTGTTTTTGTTTTGTACGATTAGTATATATCTTTATATTTATATGAAATGTTTTGTTTGTTTTTTGTTATTGTGTTAATAAATCGGTTGCTGTCCTTCTCCACCTGCTTCTGCTTCATGTTGTTGTTTCTAGTTTATAATGACTTAATAAAGACTTTTTCTGCTACCAATTTCGTATGCTTTAATTACTTTTCTTATCTTCTTTTTTTTTTGCTTAACGTGCTAAAAACTAATAATATATACAATGTAAAATACTTTTCCTTTTCATAATGGTTTCTCTTCCGATTGCGATTGCGATTTGCCTTCGCTTAAGTATTTCCCATTTTAATTATATCAATTGCGCTAAGTTCATCTAAAGGTAATTTTTTTTTCTCATTCCCATTTTTAATCGTTAACAGCTGCTGCTGCTGCTTAATACGTTTTCATCATCTTTTTAGCTTAAGGTTTATTTTTGTTTTAGAATATCATTTGTTTTTAGTTTAGGAGTATGTTTTTTTTTTCATGTTGTGGAAAGAAATGTTTTTTTTTTCGACTTAAACTGCTAAAGTTCGAGCGTTTTCTTCTTTCTTTCGATTTCTAAGTTTTTTTTCTTTAAATTTACTCATAGTGTTACACAAATTGTGGGGGGCGAAATTGTGTAACGCCCGTTTTAATGCCAGTTAAAAGTTGTTTTAATATATATGTGTATATTAATTATGTGTATATATGTATGTAGTTGTTATGATGGAACGAAAACAGTCTTTGGGTATTCATTTATATAAATTTTAATTATGTTTTTCTCTTGTTTTTTTTTTCTTTCGTATTTTTTTTAATTGTAAATCTTAAAAAGTATATTCGAAATGAAAACAATAAAATAGTACTCATTTAAGTAAAATTATACATTAGAAATTAAATTTAAAATTTAAAAATAATATTAAGCGCTAAATGACTTGCTTTATAGTCAAAAAAGATTTAAAAATAACTAAAAATAATTATAATTATAAATATCGCAAAACCTAAAAAATAATATGCACAACAAATATATATATATATATATATATATAATATAATATACGTATGTCTATAAATTTCATTTCCCTCTCATTTGAAATTATATAAATACATATATAATTAATTGGAAAAATTGATTCATTCTCACCTAAACTAAACTTTGGTATGCTCTTGCGCTTCCCATTCTTCAACTCTTTTTCTTCATCTTCTCTTTACTCAATTTTCATGCAGAAATTTTTCGATATTTTGCGTTGCTTCTTTGTCGCTCTGCACACACACACTTAATAAATTAGTTATTATAATTGTTTAAATTTAAATGTTGATGAAGTATTTTTTACAAATGTCATTTTCTTTTTTTCGTGTCATATGTGTTTGATTTTTTTTTTTTTTTTTTTAGAGTTTTCGCTTTATGTTTCGATTAACTTAAGGTTTTCTTTATGTTTTATGTTTTTGTTTTTTAGTTTGCCATGCTTCTTTGGTTGCGCTTCTTTGTGTCTGAGTCAGCTGAGTTTGGGAATATTCTACGATTCCTACGATTTATCCTAACCTTCTCATTCAACTTTCGTTTAGTACGTATTTCTTCTCTCTTTTTGTGTGTTTTTTTTTTGTTTTAAATGCAACTTTTGTGGCGCGCTCTCTTTTCACAATTCGTTCCTTCTTGGCCGTGTGGAGGAAACTTACAACTCGAGCTCAGTATTATGCGGATTGGGCGCCTCAGGGCCATACATGTTGGCCAACTTATCGAATCGGGGCCCCCAGGCTCCGAGATAGTCATACTCCTGCTGCTCATCATCGGTGCCTGTAAGCATAACAAAAAGTATACGAAAAGCATATGTTAAGAGTTGCGAAAATTTGTTTTGTCTATAAGTTATAGTCTTTCAAAAGTATTTTTCTCTTTTCTGTTAGTATTTACTTAATTTCACACCCAATATTCGGCGCTCTTTGAGCGTGGCAGTCCTGTAAAAACAAAACAATATTCTCATCAATGCAAACTTTTTCTTGCGCTTTGCTCTACTTTTTATAGCCTACGTTAAGAAGGGGAAGCAGCTATTAGTTTAGCTACTGTAGAAACTGCCGCAATCAATATTGGGTGCAAAATCTAGTCAAATCATTGTGTCTTAAATGAGTTGCTAATGGAATAGTTATGTATAAGGATGGTTGGTCTAAGCATAATCGGTTAAATCGTACCTGAGGCCAACGAGCTGAGTGAACCGGCTGTGCTGCCGCCACCTTCATACGCATAATTGCGCAAATCATCGAATGGTGGCGCATTTGGATCGCCATCGGCTCGCTTTTTATGCTCCTCAATGAACATGCCAACATTTGGCTCCTGCCCGGGCATAAGCTGCATCACCGGATCTGTTATTAATGTGAAAAAGAAAAAGGGGAAATTAAGAGTTTAAGTTAAAGTTGCTCATAAACTATAAAGAGAACGTTTAAGATTGAAAGTTATAAACGAAATACTTACACATAATTGGCATTTTCATTGGTGCCAATTCGGGTGGCATTGGACCACCGATTGGTATCTGCAATGGCGTTATATCGAAAGCAGTCATATCATCCTCACCGCCACCCTCGTCATCATAATTGATTATGTTCTCGCGGACATCGTCATCGGGTCCCGGATATTTGATATGCGCCTCTCGTCGTCGATTATACACCACAAAGACCAATACAAGTACTGTGTAAGGTCAAAATAAAGTTTATTTAGTTAGTTTCTGAACTCTCTCAAACTATATAGTTATCATATGCAACAACAATTTGCCAACTTATACAACGAAACATGCAATATCCATATGGTCAAATAAATTCAAGTTCAGCATTTACAAAATGCTATTTTACTTGAAAATACTAGAGAAAATATATGTAATATAAATATACAATTCTAGCTATCTGGTTTTACAATTGCAAAAAAAAGATTCTTAATTAAATTCTTGCAAAATTGCTAGACTGATAAAAAAAACCAACTACAATAAGCAATATGGGTAAAAAAAACACGCGCTTGCATTTTGAAAATAAGAAATAGAAAAAATATGCATATAAAGAGGAAGTGAAGAAAAGATAGAGTAGAGGTCACGTTCCTTTTGGTTTTGGCGAAGATTTTATACTCTTACATATATAGAAATATTTATATTTCAGATCAATATTCTGTTTTCTAGCGTGTAGAATTTACTTTTTTGGCTTCCTATAAGTTTTGATAAAACTGTGTTTAACTAATATATTACAAAATATTATGAAATACTTTTGGGAAACATAATCTGCTTTAATCTGTGACATTGTTATACTCCTTCTGTGAAGTTTCATTTGAATGTACCCAACAAATATGGCGAATATTGTTCCAGCTGCCTCTGTTGCGACTTTTACTTTACTACCTCTTTTGTTCTGGCTGTCCACAGTTTGTGGTAGCTGCTGCGCGCGTTACTGTAACTACCAAAATGGCCAAAGCGAGCCAAGAACGAACAGCAGCAGTTGGCGATGTCGCGTCGCATCGCGTTGCTTCTATCTTGGCCAACTTGTTGTTCATTTCATTTCATTTCAGTTGGTTTCGTTTGTTTTGTTTGTTTGCTGCGTTTTATTTTTGGAGTTTTTGAGCTTCTGTTACTTTTTGGCTGCTGTTTTTTCAACATATTGCAGCATCTGTTGCACACACACACAAACAAACAAACACAAACAATCCAGAGCGCAAAAGTTCTTTTTGGGAAACCGTAGAAGTTTTTGGCCAGCTTCCACCCCGTCAAGTAATTTGTGGCAAGGATAGAAAGAGAGCTAACAAAATAGAAAACTTTTGCATCAAGCAGCTGGCAATGGCCACAAAATTTGGACAGCAGTCGCGTAATACCAATTATTGTCTTACTCAAATTCGCATTTTCTCTCTCGATTTCTTGTTTCTATACTCTACGCTTCACAAACGTTTATACCTATATATAGTTGAAAAATTAAATCGAAAACTGTCCGTTTACTTTGGGGCCATGCATTCAATAAACTTTAATTTATGTGCATCGGTCAGCCGCATGTAATTTGCGGAAATGACTTTTTGATGTTTTATTCCTGTTCGTCTCTCTTCTGTCTTTTTGCCTCAATTTCAGTTTATGCTTCTGGCTTGGTGGGCGTAGCCAATTGGTAGTCGTGTATGGCTTAATTAATTTTCTGGCAAAAGGCGATTTCATAAATATTTAAAATGTTGATATGTCTGCTTTTGCCTGCCTGCATGCTACTTAAAACTCAGCAGCTTAATTGTTTTTCATAAGAGGGTCTGCATATTAAATTTATTGTTGTACGTTTTTAAACTGAACGAGTTGAGTTTAAACTAATGAAGAAGGAATTTGCAATACATACGTTTTAAAGTCATAAGTAAAGAGATGAATATCAAAAGCTTTAAATCATGTTTTGATACTTAACATAAAGCTAAACAGTTAGCTTAACATAAAGGATATATATACATATTAGCTACTTAAATTGTTAAGAGCGTTTATTTAATGGCATGCACAGCATTATGTTTAAGTACTTACTTTAAGAAGACTTGCTTCTTACTTAACCTTAAGAGTTAGTCGCACTTGTTTCTTTCTCCTTGACTTAAATGCTACTTACTCAATGTGTGTGTCTTTACTTACGTATCAACGTGCTGAGGCAGAGTACCAGGGCAATAATAAAATCACGCGACGGTGTCAACACCCCGGAGGCCAATAACTCCAGTTCGCAGTGCATGCCGGTGAAGCCCAAAGGACACTGGCATTCATACTTCTTGGGCGGCTGATGATCGCGACAGCGTCCCCCATTGCGGCAGGGGAACAGCAGGCATTCGTTGTCGTTGACGCAACTGCTGCCAGAGACTTTATAGCCCGCAGGACAGCTACAAATGCGCGTGACAACGAAACGAAACCGAAAAACGAACAAACAAACAAAACAAAACCATACACACCCAAACATTTTGTTGTGTGTCGTCGGTTAAAGTTGTATGTGTGTGTGGGTGTTTTTTAAGTGTTGGAAAACAAAAAAGAAAGATTATTGAATAATTTGTTGTACATCATGCAAGGCAAAGAATGTGTTCGTGTTCGAGTGTGTGTGTGTGTAAAACAGTGTTGTAAAGTTTGCATAATTTTGTTTACGCTTTGCAGTTTTCTTGTCTTTTACTCTCTTTTTTTTTTTGCTTCGAAACACAACTGTCAAAAAAGTCTTAGTGGGTTCGTTGGCGTTTTTATTGTTTAAGAAGTTGTTATTATTTTTCGCTTTGGCGCGTTTCCTTTTTCACTTTACGTGTTTGTTTTTTTTTTCACCAACAAACTTTATGCATTTGCTTAGGACATAACACACTCCCCTTCCCCTTGCCCTGCCCACTTACAGTTGATGCTTCTTTCCTAAGTGCATTCCTCGATGTTTGTTTGTTTGTTTGTTAGTTGTTTTATGATTATGATGCAGTTGTTACTGATAGAATTGAATAAAGTTTTTTGTGTGGTGCATTTGGCTGTCAGTTGTGTAAGTATTGTTTTGATTAGTTTTGAGGGGTTGGAAACTAACTCAAGATAAATCAGAATAGATATTTTTGTGACACCCTACTCAAGTAATAATTGTGTGTGGGACCTCAACTTTAAATGGAATTCGTTTCATCAATACAAAACTTTTCGTTCAATAATATTTCTAACTAAAAACTTATTGCTTTTTTTATTTTTGTGAGTTTTTAACTTGATTTTCCACTTAGCTGGCGTTCGCGTTCAGTTTTTCTGTGTGTGCAGCAATGCAAAAATAATGACACAAATGTTTTTCGATTGTTTCTACTGCATTTTTTCTTTTCTACTCTTTTTTTTTTGCCATTTGCCATTTCCCATTTAAATGGGAAATTCGCTAGAAAGTAAAGTCAACAGCGACTTTGCGGCTGAATACTTTTCAAATCCAGATATTCGACACTTTTTGATATATTGACGGTTATTGGGCAAATAGCAGAGACTTTTTATTCTTCTTCTTCTTCTTTTTTCACTTGACCAACGAGCCAACAAATCGCCATACAAAAGCGACACACAGCGGGCAGTAGCTGCAGCAGCAGCAGCAGTTAAGCAAGATGCCAAAACGCAAAATGAAAAAGAGAAATAAAATAAACTAGAAGAAGAAGAGTAAAGCCAGCTAAAACTTTCACACTAAATCAGCGGCAGGCAACAAAAAAACGAAAAAACCAAAAAAAGTTGCATAGTTTTTGTTCATTCTTTACATTGCGCCTTTTAGTGATTGCTCCCAAGTGCGTAGTTAAAGCTGATCAAAAGTGGGCTGGAGAAGAGCATACACATACACACATACACATGTACGACGCTTCTTGTTAGAACTTTGCCATATTTTACGTCATTAAGTTTTACTTAAAGTTGGCGAGAAACAATTTTTTTCATATACCCTTTAGGTGTAAAGTGTGATAAGAGGGAGTATAACGATATATATTTATATGTGATATGAGCTTTAAGGCCAGACTCAAAATGTATATGCATCGTATATGAAATATGCCAATTCTGCCTATCAGCTTATAGGATCATGATTATATTTCGACGTCAATTCTTAATCTTCAAATTTAAAGTACTTTTGTGAAGATATCTTCGATGTGTACATAATCTTGAGCATTTCTGCATCTTTTTTAAAAACTTCCTTGGCTTTTGGCTCTTTCAACATTATTTACCTATAAAATGTTTGCCCAAAACTTGAACTTAAAGTATGTAACACACACAGACACACACACACACACAGACACACACACGCACACCGACGCCCATGACTACTCAGCGGCAAATGCTCTTAACTTGTATTTAAAAAAAGAAGAAGAAAGGAAGATTCCGAAGAAGATGAAAATTCGCAAGTAGCAGCAAAGGCAGCCAAGAAGTCGAAACAAAAAAGAAAACCTGCATGTGTGTGTGTGTGTGGGTGTTCGTGTGTGTGTCTGACAAAATCCTCGCGAGGCACCACAAATGAAAATGGCAGCTCCTTTGAGCTCATGACTATCCAATCCTCGACTTTTCAAGTCCCTGTACAATTGCTTAACTTACAACCCACCCACAACATACATACACGCATACATATATATATATATATATACATACATTGTCGTAACATATTATGTCTTCCTGCTAACTGTTTGCTCAAGTGGATTTAGTGCAGCGTGATTTTTGTACGAAATGCCAAAGCTAAAATCACCCATTGCTCTTTCACTTGTCTCTCTGAGCCTGGCCTTGTACTGTCCTGTCTTTTCTATATATATATCTCGGTGTTTTTTTTTTGGCCAACTTGTCAGTAGATATACATACAGATACACCGGAGTGTATCTTTGACTGCACATTTATTATCTCTCTCCCATTACCTGAAGCCATTTAAAGCTCATCTTCTTCGCTGTTTCGCTCTCTTTGTTTCTGTTCTTGACTTCTTTGAGTGCAATTCTCTTGGGCTTACACGTGTGTGTGTGTGTGAGTGTGTTCGTTTGTGGATTTAATGGTGGTTAGAGGGGCATGACAGCTGAAGTTTGAGATACACAAAGACATGTGGTGTACGTATCAGGTTTACAGGTATGAATGTGAAAAGTGATTTGTATTTTTCGTTGTTACTGCAACTTTTAAATTACTTAAAAAAGAGTTTCTCATAAAGTTGGTTTTCTTGTTTTGTTAAATTTATATGTTCAACAAAGACTTGATATATTTGAAAAATGTATAAATATAGTTTTGAATAAATATTGTTTTTGATATTGCATTAAATGAACATGAAACTACATGGAAACATATACACACATACATATGAAGGTACATACCTTTCAGTTTACATTTTGGTTTTCAAAGGTAACTTTTTATTAATATAAAAAACATTTAAAACATTTAAAAAACACACATATATAGAGTATAGTATAGTATTTGTGGTGGATTCATCAGGCAGAAACAGAAGAAAATACATGTGCCAAAAAACAAGGAACAGCAAATGATTTGCAAAAAGTGTTTTTTTTTTTTTAAGTTGAAATAAAAGTAAATATTATGAAAAAAGATTCACATGGCTTGATAAATATGAATAACTTGTTTTTCGGGATTCATTGAGCTGTGATTATTACTTTTTTTTTTGTTGTTTTGATGAATGAATGAATCGATGCATGTGTGATTGAAATGATTGGATTTGTGCATTTTGACAGATATATATATGTACGATACGATATAATTGTATAAATGTTGACCGAATGAGTTTCCAATAAGATAGTAAAGGGCAGGGGAATTTGTGAAATGAAAAGCCATGATATATTATTGACGTGAATGATGTGTGATTTATGATTGAATGAGCAGCTAATAAAATTGCATATATATATTTAAATGGTTTTATAATAAAAACGGGTAACTAAAATCGAGTTAGAGGCAGGCGCTAAAGCACTAGATGCTTACTATATATGGTATATATATATGTATATATGAATAAAATAAATTCGAGGCTAATTGTTGTTGCATATATATAGTTAGATAGTTATTCTTGGATTTAGATTGCTCACTCAGTATGATCAGAAGGCAAACAAGTATGGCCGCCAGGGCGCCCATGCTCAGCTTAAGGGTCTGACCCTCCTGCACCAGCTCACAGCTCTCGCCCCAGAAGCCATCGGGGCAAATGCAACGAAAACGCAGACGCGGCTCTAGATTAATGCAAGTGGCGCCATTCATACAGGGCATATCGAGGCATTCGTTGCGATCCATGCAACCCTTTGAATCGGGCGACATGATGCGTCCCTCGCCGCAACTATTGTCATATCGTATTCGAGTTCGTATTCGTTTTCGATGTCGAAAATTGATACAGTTACAGTTAGTTAACATTCTGTTAGTTCTATGTTATACAGGGCTACTTTGTATTTGTGATTATCGATGAGCAACGTATAAGAAAATCATATAACAGGTAGTTTTAAATGCGCCAATGTTGTTTGTGATTTGTGGTTAGGTCTCATGTAATTGTCCAGCTGATAAAACCGTTTGAAAACTTCTGAGGTATAATGTTACTTTAATGTTGAACAACACTGACGAGCTCACAACTAAAGTGTAATGTGACTTAAGCTGATTTGATAAAGCACTAAACGCTGACTTCTTCAATTTAAGTACAGCTTTGCTTGACAAACAGAAAGTGAATCAGCTACGCGTGAGAAGTGTTGCTAAATGTCACACAAATATATGTATGTGTGTGTGAGTGTGGGTGTTGTATGTTGTGAGTATGAGTTTTTATTGTGACTGGTGAACAAAAAGCGTGTATGTACAGGTTGCGCTAACGTGTTGTGTAGGGTAAGGTGTGAGAGGAAGAGACAAGAACATATCGAGATTGTGAATGTTGGCTTGCCCTAAAACCTAATCCGATTGATTTGTCACGCAACGTTAACAGCCGCTCTTAACTTTTGTATGCGAGGCACAGGTCAACACGGGACAACGGGAGACGTCAATTGATTGACATACAATAAGCTTCTCTCTGTTGACCCTGCACAATTTCACCTTTCTCTCTCCCTCTCTCTCTCTCTCATGGTATTTTTTCCTTTTGTCACAGCCTTTAATTGAATAAGCCTATCAAATGTTCAACGCCGTTTCGACGGCATCAAATTTTTGCCTTCGCTCGCTTGTTATACATTTTTTTTCCCCCGGTTGTTTTTATTTTATTTTTCCATGTCGTTACACGTGGCGTATGCTTGATTTTGGTCTTGTTTAATTTGTTGAGGGGTTATTTTTATTTTTTTTTATGACGGGGTTGGTCAGCAGTCCGAACAGTCGAATTTGTTTATTTTTGGTTTGTTGAACGAAAATGCAATGCGAAAAATGTTTTCTCGAATGGGTGAGTGTTAAAAATGAAATACTTACGTGCACTCATAGACATTCCAGAGATCCACACACTCGAAGGGATCGGGACAAATGACATTCGAACAGGGCTTGTTGGAGGGGCAACCCTTCTCCAGGTTACGCGCCATTGTCGCCTGTCCCCACTGAGTGCCGTTCATTGCAGGCGGCAGTGGCAAATGTTTGCCCTCCAGACTGTTAACGGGTAGAGAAAATAAAGAACAACGATTACATAAGATTATTTTTAAAACGGGAAAAGTTTAAAAAGTTTTAGAAACAGTTGAAGAGTTGTAACTTTACTCACCGTATATCATCTAGACAGCTCTTTTGGTAATCCGCATAGACTTCAAATGTACGCACTCCTGTATATTCAGCTTTGCCACCCGCATAGACGCCTTCTTGTTTGTCCACCAGCAACCATTGATGTCCAGAGAACTCGAATGTTTCATTATAGCGTCTACCTTCACCACCATCGAGTTCCAGGGTAGCCGCCGAGCCATAGCGATTTATGCGCACCACATGCCACTGACCATCGTTGACAGCTACCGAGTTGAGCCACAGATCCTTCTCCTCGGTGCGCAGTGAGTTTAGATTGTAGCGGAAGTGTAATCGCGCCTCCTTAATCTCCAGTATGCCGTATTCACGATTATGTTGATCACTGACTCGGAACAGTTCGCCATGTTCCTCTCTCGTACGGAAACGCAACTGAACCTGTGTACTAAAGCGATCCGGTTCGAAACTCAAAGCATACTTGACATAACTCTGAGCTTTGAATGTGGTTGGCACCGTGGGAATATTACAGGCAGGACCCGTCCAGCCAGGGCGACAATGACAACGTGCCTCGGACAGGGAACCCACACAATTGCCATGCTCCCAACAACGTGCCGTGGTCTCAGCTTGAGCACAAACCTCTTCTGTTTGTGGACAGCCAGCGACACTGTTTCTGCTCAGACCCGGATGAGCTAGATCGTAGAGCTTGGAGTTGTGTACGAGATTCCGGATACAGCCATCAAAGCCCTTCGCTGTGGGCATATAGTGCCAGAAGTAGAGTGATTGTTCAAACTGCTCACGATATAAGCCACCAACTTGAAGCGGAGCGTTCACATTCAAATACTCATTGAAGGGTGGAATTGCTCCACGCGCCTGACAAGATGTATCATCGAATTCGGGTGGTGTACCATCCTCCATTTCACTAATCTCTGCCGATTTGCAGAAATCAATAACCATGCGAACGTCTTCCGTGTCCCAGAACAAATCAATGCGATGCCATTCACCATCGTCCAAAGTTTTCTTAGTCTTCACGCGCAACTCGAGGGTACCAGAGCCAAAGTCAATGAGCAGGCGAGGATAACCTCGCTCCAGTTCGAGAGCAATAAAGTCGGAGATGAGCATCTCATCGCGTTCGGGCGGAACAATGGGACCATTGTAGATAATCAAACCATCGGGTTTGCGTGTTATAAACTCCAAACTCAAATGCGACTCATCGCACATCTCCAGAGGTGGATACCAGGCCCATCCATTGCCACGGAAACTTCTCGTCGTCTGCTGACAACGTGGACCCGTATATCCTGCAGGACACGAGCAATGAGGTCCGAAGCGTGTATCCACACAACGACCAGCATTGTGACAAGGTGTCGTGCGACAAGATTCGGGCTTGGTGAAGTTCCTAGCGCCACAAGTGCAATCGGCAATCGTATCTACGCGAACACCTACCAAAGCCGTCTTATTTGCATTGACCATATAGGGTAGCGAACTGATCTCCAGGGAATTCGTACAGCTTCCCTCGCACATTTGGTTCTCGTAGAGACACTCATCGATGCCCACCATTGTGATATTAATGCCCACATCCTTTTCGATCTCCTCGCGATGCATTAGAACGATACCATTTAGCCGTACCGGCTTGTAGTAAGGCGAACCATGTGCCGAGAAACGTACATCGGTCAATGGGGGATTGCGTCGCTTCAATTGCACACTAAATATGTCCACATTCTCACGTTCCGTATTAAGTAAATCGGCCAATTTGTCCTTAAAGCGTTCCAACTTTGAGCGACTCATGCTCTGTGTACGGTAGTTCCAAACCCTTATGAAGTCCTCATCGGAGATACCGGACAAACGTACCGAGCCCGAGTTAACAACTGCGTCATGAGGTATTTCACGAACCATTACAGTTACATTAGCTGGTACATCGGTTTGAGTATGCTTGCGATCATAGACCTTGAATCTCAGATGATAACGACCCTCTCGTGTACCCGCTCGCATTGTAACCATACCAGAGTCTTCATCCAATTTAAAACGTGGATGTTCCTGTGCCTCCCAGTAGAACTTCTTGTCGGGCAAATCCCAATCATCCAGATCGTAGACATATACACGTCCGACTGGGGTATCTGGCGATTGTCCTTGATAGTTGTAAACGAAGACATCCTTCGAACCGGGTTGCATTTTGTTATCGTTGACATCGCCAATTATAACTGTTAGGGTGCTTGTGCCTGTCATTGCTGGCGAACCATGATCCTTGATCACAATCGGTATCATATATTCTTTCTGTTGTTCGCGATCGAAGGAACGGAGTGACGAAATCACAGCCATACCATCACCATTGGCACCCTCTGTAAGCGGAAAGGAACGAAGAATGGGAATAGAACATTAAAAAGGGTATTTGTTTATGAATGCTAATTTTAACATATCATTATAGCTTCATCAACTTTTAAAATTACACACTTGTTATGTGTGTTAAGTTCTGAACTTCTTCTTTACGCACATTTCTAAAATAATTTGTATGTTGTGTTCAACGCAATGGTTGGATAATTAGAGAAACCTCTTATGACAAATTTCAGCTTTGTTTGCTAAGCTCTTAAAAGCATTTTCTAGTTAATTGCATCATGAACTAAAGTACAAGAGAATGAGAGAGATTGCTATGTTGGTATTGGCCTGGTTACCACTAACACATACAAACCAGCTAGCTAACCAGCCAGCAAGCTAGTCAAACCTCAAAAACTAAGCACCTTTATTAGCCCTCATGTTTCCGCCTGATTGCAGAGCAGAGCGGAGAAGGAGCAAAGCGAGAGGCAGGCAGGCAGCTAGCTATGTGCTTCCATTTGTTGCAATTACGCCTTTGAGCCAACAAGTGTTAAGTCTCTCTCTGTTCATCTCCCTCTATCCCTTTCGTACTTGCATACTTTTCCCTATTCCGTATTTGTTGTACTATTTCATGGATTTCCTGGTGGCTGACTGGATATTCTGCAGGGAGCCAAAACGCACATTTCAAATGTATTTTTAAAGACACTCTATGGTGTGTTTTTAGGCAAATTGTATGCAAATACGTTCCACAGACAAGCCAAAAACACACACACACACAACCACATGTATATATATAGGTATGCTTGCATGCCTGTAGACTCTAGATAGTGCTGGTTATTTTAGCCTTTTTTTGTGAGGGTGTTCCTTCTAGTTTTAGAGTAAGGAACAAAAGGTTAGATAGTCTTGAACTTGGCCTGTTTTTCCATTCACTTTCCTGCTAAAATCTAGCTTTTTCAGTTTCGTTGCTCAACACTATCTGTAAGTACTACATAAAAGCCAAGCCACAGGCGCAAAGTTTTTCGGCTCTCCGTTGGCGCATCAAAATTGGATTGCCACCCACACACACACACATATATACACTACAACAAGCACACGGACATAAAGCCACACAAATTGCGACTCCACAGACTTGCTTTTGCTGGCTCTCTGTGGAAGCTAAGAACCAAACTGGGCTTATACGCAAATGCTGTTGACTTGGCCCCAAAGAAAGGTAGACTAAAGCGAAAGAGAGAGAGAGAAGGGCGAGAAAGAGAGAGGAAGAGATAGAAAGCGAGTGAACCCAACGTTTTGGGTAATTTAATTGAAAACTTGTGCATTTTTGCCATTTTATTTTTTTTTTTTGGCTCGACCAGGAGCAGGTGTCTTTTGTGTATATGTGTATGTGTGTGGGTTGATATGTGTGTGTGCGTGTGAGCTTCAGCTTATTTAATTTAAATTTTCATGTTGTGTGCGCTGCTGTTGCGGTTGACTATTTCGAGTTTTTATGGCTGTGCCCCCCATGTTTCGTGCTATTCATTTCGGTTATTCTCGAGGTAATTGCATTTTTATGCTTTGGCATTTGCAACTAAAACTAACACACACACTCACATACACACAAAAAGTGTGACAGAAAGATACTTTCACTGTTCGAATTTTGTTGTACGATTCGTATTTGTTATCAAATTTCTAAATATATTTATAAAAATATATATCTATATATATTTATACAAATATATATCTATATATATATATATGCATACACCTCTATTCTAACTGGATTTCCTATATGAACTAGTTTGTATGGACATCGAACAGCAATAACAACAACAACAAAGATTGCAGGAAATGTTGCGTGTTCGCATTGTTCAAACTTTGACCCAAATATTTGGCTATCAACTCTTTTTTGTTGCGTTGCGTTGCGATTCGCCAACTTGGTTTAACGCTTCTTTAGTCATCGTGTATCAAACGCTTTAAATATATATATTCGGGTTTGAGAAAATAAAATACACCAAAATAAACATGAATATTTTAGTTGTATGGAAAATGATAGCACGACTAGAAACAATTTTAATAACATTTCATTGTTTCATAAATTTGATATAACAAAGACCCCATTTATGGAAACTTTATCTTTAATAACCAATATTCTGCCTTCAACAATCCTTTAAACTATTTCAATATCTTATCAACTACTGTACTCACTTTGATCCTGTTCGACCTTGAAGGAGGCGCGTATAATATCATCAGCACTGGGATCCAAACGGAACTGGAAGGGTGGTCCATTGCTCTTGGAGCGATCATCATCATCGGTGGCAAGAATTTCGACAACTTTCCTTGGGGGCACATGTTCCGGCAACACGGGTCTATAGTCCTTCAAGAACTTGGGCGCATTATCGTTGATATCCTGAACAATAACCGTAAGAGTTGCTGTTGCTGTCTTTGGTGGAGAACCATCATCGATGGCCAATATCTTGACTTGATGTCGGGGCACAACTTCACGATCGAGGGAACGCTGAATGGTAACCGAACCATTCTGATTAATCGCGAATTGTCGCTGACGATCCGAGGAACGATCGATTGAGTAGCTAACCTTGCTCTTGCCACCCTGATCTGGATCCGTGGCCTTGAACTTCTCCAACTCGGTGCCCACTTTAGTATCCTCAAAGACAGAGACCTCAACGTTGGCGCGCTCAAAGTGTGGCTTGTTATCGTTGATGTCGCGCAGTTTGACCACAACCCACGAGTAGGCCACATGATATTTATCGTTATCGTTGTCCTCGCCCTTATCGTTGACCTGTATGCGGAAACGGAAACCGTTGCTCTGCAATGTATCCTCATAGTCCAAGGGCTGAACGATCTTTAGAGAACCGGTACCATCATTATTTCGCACCATTGTAAACTTATCGGCGCCATAGCCACTGTTATCGATAACCTTGTACTGGAACTTATTCGTTTCGTCCTCATCGTGAACTGTCACCGTGAGTATGGGCATTTCGGGCAGGGCGGTGCCATCGGTTTCATCCACCTCGGTGAACCATTCGTCCTTGGTGAATTGCGGCGGCATGTCATTAATATCCTTGACACGTATAGACGCCGTGCCCGTGCCCTTTAACCCCCCGCCATCCATAGCCACAACTTGTATCGAATAATCCGGCGTACGTTCGCGATCCAAACAACAAACCGCCGTCTTAATCACACCCGTATCCGGTTCAATTTCAAAGATCGGCGATCCCGTCTCCTCCTCAATCACATTCTTCTCAATCGAGTAGACGAGTCGTGCATTCGATCCCTCATTGGGATCATCATAATCAACAGCTGTCATTGTCATAACAACCATGCCCGCTGTACCATTCTCCGTCACATTGCCAAAGTAAACACCTTGTGGGAATATGGGCGCATTATCGTTAATATCCTTCAGATTGACTTGAACATCTGCATAGCCGACAAGACCTTCGCCGCCTTCATCCTGTGCAAAGACTGTAAAACGCCATTGCGGTCTTCCATTCGGTTGATCACGATCCAGCGGCTACGAGAAGGAGAAAAAGAGAAAGAAAATAGCCGGTTAGAGAGTATGTGGAAAAGGTTAATGAGCATATGCCTCTTTGAATATAATTCTACTTTGTTGTTGAGGTTGGACAACACTGGCTCGTTGTGTGTGTGTGTGTGTGTGTGTGTGTGTGTGTGTGTTCGTTCTGGTTATTGTGTGTAATTTAAGCTGTCATAGCCACGAAACCGATTAACATCAGTAAAAACATGGCCAGAGCCCCTACAACTGTTCCTTCCCTTTCCATTTTCTATTACCTTTCACATAGAGCTTGCAATCCAATGAAAACACACAAGTGCAACTCAACCAAAAACTCTAGAGCAAAATCACCATATGTGTGCCATATTCACAATAGCAAACCCAAATTCGCCCAGCAGCTGAGCTCTCTGTGTGGGTCGACCGTCTCTTCATGTCCCTGGTGCTGATTTTGACTTTGATATGCACACAGAAAGAGGAACGGGCAGGCAGGCAGGTTGGCAGTCAGAGAAGTTTGAGTGATGTAAAGCTGGTTAACAAAAAAAAAAAAGAAAACCCTTGGCAAATCATTACCCAACCCCCAGACCCTTAACTCTCTTTGGGGAGCAGACCACCTTTATAATAACGAGCGCTTGATAAAAGAAAAAAAAAAAAAAAAGAGAAGAGAATACCCGATTTTAATCAGCACTTTGTATCTTTTGGCTCTTGTTGTTATGTTACGCAGCCAGTCCCTGGATTCTGAATCCTGGATACGTACAAAACACATACATCCCCATCCCCCCACCCTACAAGGTCCCCACACACAGTGACATGACAGCCGCCGCACAACGTAACAAATACAACAATAAGAGCAGGACATGCCGGATGAAACAGGCACTGGAACAGCTTTTCATACGCGCTGACATTGGATTAGTCGTAAAAAATGAAAAGGAGCACAACACACACACACACACAAAATACCGAAAAGATTTTACACAAAAAAGCAACAAAAAAAAAAAAATCCATATGCGTCGTCATCGCTTTAATTTGCATGACAAATTTGACAGCATTGTTATGACATATTCAATTTAAGGGATTAGTTCAGCTACGTGAGTGTATTTCTGTTGTGTCTGCATGTGTGTGCGTGTGTGCGAGCGTGTGTGTTGATATTCGTTTGTATTCCTTTGGCGCAATGTTATGTTTTTCGTTTTATTTATTTAAAAATATATATTTCTGTTGTATATTTTTCTTTTTCTGTGCTGCACATTCAGAACTTTGTGTCTTTGTCTCTCTTTATTTATTTTTTAACTCTAAAAATATTTTTTTGGCGCTCTTATAGTCGTATGTATATTTTTAATACAATTTACTTTACTTAATGGTCAAAAACTGTTAGTATCAAATATATACTTTTGCGGGCTATCCATTTGATTCCGTCTATTTTTTTTTTTGTTTCAAACACTAATGGGAATTTCACTTAAGCTCGCATGCTATCATGATTTTAAATAGTTGGCATAAACACTTTTTAAGCTGGTTTTATATATATATATATTTGTGAGTATTTTTATTGAAAGTTTAATAGAATTAAAGCTTAAATGCTTAACATAGTTTTTAACATATGTTATTCTGTTCATTTTAACATGTGTTCCTCAAAAAGTTTCTGATTAACATAGCCCCAACATTATTTGATGTTCATGATCATTTATGTTGGAGGAAGTTGTGTGCAAACTTTTAATGCCATTTGTTTTTAACAGTGTAGCAATTATGTTAGCTCAATTGCACTTCAAAACAAATGTACAAAACAAATAATAATGCATTTATAATGAGACACAAAACTACTTCTTTGGCAAATTATGCTCAAGAGACCACTCATTATTGCATTTATAACTCTCTCTCTCTCTCATTCTTTCTACTTTTCTCTTGAGTTAATTGACTTGTGCAAAACTTTATTAATTATCACGCAAACACACACACACACATTTGATACACTTCAAACAAGACGACGCGCCCAATTAAAAAACATTTAACGCAGCAAAAAAAAAGAAGAAAAAACAGAAAAATAACTGCACAACCTTTCATAAATCAATGAAATTACTATTTTCCCATTGACTGAGCCAAACTTTAATGTTAAATAATGAGTTTCGCACGTTTCAAGTAACGTTGAGTTGGTTCTGGGGTTGGATTTGCGGTTGGTTTTTTAAGTAGGAGCTGTCGTTGCAGCAGCTGGCATCGAGGGATTAAGTGTGCATTGATGGAGCCTTAATCGACGCGAAACGAATATTTCGCAATCATTTTTTCCGCAACATCTGTGACCGCAACACCGCTGCTGCTGCTGCTGGGTTGCAAGTGAAATTGTAACCTCTGTCGAATGCATACCTTTTTTGTCGATGCTTTGTAAGCATTATTTAAGTTTGGCATACTTCCTTTTGAACTTCCAATGATTTTCCTCTTTAAATAAAATAAGAGATAGATAACGATATTCTTCTTATCCCTAAAAATGCCTAACACCTGCTCTTAGAGTATCTCCTCGTCGTGTACTATACAAGTATATAAGTATTTAATCATGTTCTCTTTAAGTTTATTAATTGATATCAATTTTCTTATCCTTACTTGACACCTGGTTAAGGAGTATCTCCCAGTCGTATACTGTAATACTATACAAGTTTACCTTGCTTTTATTCTCAATTAATATATATATTTATTTTCTGCCACACTTGTTGCGGTTTTTGGTTGACAGTTTGTGTTGTTGTTAACGCTTAAATTTACAGCTGTGTTGGTTTTAAAAATAATAATTGTTTTATATTGTTTTTTTGTTCAATGGTTAAACTCACCTTGAGTACAAAGATTTCGCCCGTTGTGCGATTAATGTCGAATTTGCTATTGGCTGGATTATCGGGATCAATGCCTTGTCCGGTTAGGAAATAAACAATATTCTGCGGACGATCCTTGTCGCCATCTGTGGCCGTAACCTGTTTATCCCAAAAATCCAATGCAGTGCAGTCGAAAAAAGAAAGGCATAAATAAATTTGCAATATTAGTTTTGTTTTATGAATATAAAATCAAAGCTGCAAATGCCAAAAACGTGCAAAATAATAAATAAACAAAATATGTTAGGGTTAAGCTCTTAAATCTTTGTTAAAAAGCATCAATTAGGGTTTGGCAACAAATACAAACACTAGATGGCGTTTTAGTAATTTACAAAATATTAGTTGAGCTTTGACAAATCCAAGAACGTTATTATTTTATTGATTGTAATTGCCAGGGCTTAAATTTATTGCACAATGCAAATAAAAAGATGGAAAATTCTACTTCAAATAAATTAGTTGCCGAAAAAGCACTAAAAACTGTAAATGTGAAACCATGCAAGCGATTTAAGCCTATATAAAATTTGTCGCATTAAAAATTAAATAACGCAATGAATTTAATTAGCAGCAACGACAACAGAAGCACACTCATGTGTGTGTGTGTTTAATATATATATATATAAAATTTATGCATGCAATTAAAAGCCAAATGGTTTCTCTGACCACAGACTACAAACTACAAGAAATGCACAATGCGAAACCTTTGCGCAAATAAAAGTTTTAATATTAATGAAAATCATATTTCAATGAAAATTAATAAATAAAAAGAAAAGTCGGCTTAAAGGCGATATGCTGGCCTGGTAATGAAAATTGTTGTTGTGGTTGTTGTTGTTGTTGAAATATGATTAAATTGGCAAATTGGTAAATTGGCCTTAATAACGAAACATTTGAGTTTCAATTTCATTTTTTCGCATTGCTTCTCTCAGTTCAATGAAAATTAATTTGTACACCTTATACCACAATGAAGGAAATATTCATTTTACTATTGTAAGTACTATGAAGTGTGTGTGTGTGTTATTGTTGTTGTTGTTTTTTTATATACATAATTAACATGATGAGCGAAATATTACGTATACGATGAACATTTTTGTTTCCTATCATGTTAAATGAATTGTGTTATATGAGAGAATTGCCATATTGCTATTGTTGTTATATGTACAGATACAATATATAGATTGAGTCATACGATATAGATATATATTTATATATATATAGAGGTGTGGTATAACGACCTGCATTATGGTGAAGGGCGTCGACATTTCCTCATTGAGACTGCGCTCATATAAAGTTTGTGGAAACACTGGCGGCAAATCGTTGACATCTCGCACACTTATCACGATTGTTGTTTGATTCTCATTTAAACTATCCGAGGCGACCAATTTTAACTCGTACTATACACCAACAACAACAAATCATCGGGGTGGTTTGTGTGTGTGTGTGCGCGTGTGTGTAGATTTGTTGTGAGCCGTAATACAACGTAATAAATAATGCCATAAATAAACGAGGAGTAGAGAGAAAAAAAACAATAACGCGCGTAACGGCAATAACCAAAAGGAAAAACAAGAAAAGAAGGAAAACAACAATCAAATTTAAATAAAAACACATAAATTAAAAATTAACTTAAAATAAATATTGTTCAACTATAATAAACAAATGTTTTGAATGATTGTAAATGGTTTTTTTATGTCCATTGTTTGTGTGTTCAACATGTTCAACTTTAATAAATCCATTTTTAATCAACAAAGTCACTTTTTAAAATCGTGGATTGATTTTTTTTTTTGTGCTTAATACTTATAATTATTTTTATTATTGCTTTTGTTTTGTACAGTTTTTCACTTAAGTTAAAATCAACAAATGGCTTAAACTGTATCGTAAAAAAAGACAAAACTTTATCCTAAAATAAATAATAGAATATGACGCAAAAGAAAAAACACACAATGTATTTAAGCCTTAAGCCTTATGTAAAGCAAATGAATAAATATTTGCTTTGATTTAACTAAATGGAAATGCTCTTAATTTAAATATGTGTATTTATTATATATATTTTTTTTTGCTAGTGATAAAAAAGCAGTTGACTAAATAAATACGTAATAAATTAAGTTTTTGATGTGCAAACTCGAGCAATAAAAGAAAAACGAAAACTCTTCAATAACATGCAATAACGAATAACGAAATCTATGTGATGGGGCGGGGGTGGCAACGTGGCGTATGCTTCATATACACATATGCAAAGTATATATATAAAATGAACGAAAACAGAACAAAAAAGCGCTACTCAAACTTAGCTAAAAAACATTTGCAACTATAAATGCTTGATAGAAAATATATATATTTATATATATATCATTTGTGTGGACCTGTAAAACACGTTTGGGCAAATTGCGATCATCTTCTTCGGTGATTTGTGTACGATATGTTGGTCGCTCAAACACGGGAGGATTATCATTGACATCCTTGACATGAATAATGACTGTCGTATAGTTCTCCTTCAGATTATCGGAGGCGGCCAAACGCAGCTCATACTGAATATACGAATACGAATACGAACAAATTTATGTTTTAAGAATAATTACATTTCAATTTTGTGCTGTTGTTCGAGAGCTGCTTGCATAAGAAGAGTTTCTACCTCGTTTCAATTAGAGTTAAAACTTAAACTTTTGGCCAATTGTTCAAATTGAAATTCAATTAATGTTTCGCTCCTCTTTCTATTCTCTCTCATTGTGCTGTGTGCGCTTTGTTCTGAATACTTTTGCAATTTGCTTTTGTCCTTTTGTCCCATTTTCCCTTCTTTTTTTCTTTCGGTTGACCGCAAACCTTGTAACTAAACTTGTTTGAACTGTTTAATATTTAACTAGCCGCGCGGTTAGCCAACGAAGAGCGCGCACCTATTGAAATTCATTTAGCTTTCGACTTTCTTAATGAATTTTAAACTCTTAAAACAATATTGCTGCATTTGATTGGACAAGCAAGCTATACTTTCTCCAATGAAAGTTTCTTCTCTCGTCTTCTTTAATTGTGCATATGTATAACAGTTATATTCTAACGTTCGTTTCGTTAACGCTTGACTGAATCTTAAAATGGTTAGGAAAGAGGAGGAAGAAGTATGAAAAGAGGACAGAACTTACCCTGCGTCGCGTTTCATAATCCAAAGCGCCGGCCACATAAATGGCACCCGTCATATTTTTAACAGCAAAAGCGCCGCCAATGTTGCCGCTGGTGATTTCATACCGAATACGTGAGGCTACAATGAATAATAATAATAATAATTGTTCACAATACATGCAAATATGCCTTTATGTGTGTGTGTGTGTGTGTTAGTGTGTACTTACACTCATCATGATCCTTGGCGGTGACAGTGAGAACTGTATGTTGAATATCTTCGTTTTCGTCCACTTCCGCTTCGTACAGCGATTTGTCGAAATAGGGCGGATTATCGTTCTTATCGGCAATGCCAATGCGTATGAATTTTGTGACTATAAAAATACAAAAAAAATCATTGTTTATTCAATTACGTTTCTTTAAGATTATTTCTAGGCTTGGTACTTTTTTTTTTGCTGCCCTGCTAAAAAGTATGCAATTATCACGTACTAGACAAAAAACACACACAGGCCGAAAAAAAAGTTTACAGACAAACATTTGACGCCTTCAATTCGAGCAGGCGACAATCATTTTGAGGGTATTTCCTGTTTTTTTTCTTGCTCTTTATTTGTATTTGTGTGGCAAACGTTCTTGACGCGTTTTGCATATTAAATAGTTGAAAAGTTTGTGCTCGTCTCTTCAATTTGTTAACACCAACAACAAAAACTGGCTCTTTGTGTGTGTGTGTTGATGATGTAATTTATGTGATTTTGATGACAATTTTCTATTTGGTTACAAATAGCAAGAAAAGTAAACGAGTAAAATGAATTTTTGAAACAAGAACTTATCACAAATAGTAATAAAATAATTTTCAAACATTTAAACATTAAACTATTAATTTCGTAATAATTATTAATATTCAAATACTATTCAGATTTTAACTCAAGCTCAGCTGGTGCATAAATAATGAAATATTCAACGAAACAAGGCCAAGTGTATTGCTGCATACAAGTGACTGCGTTTAGGCCACAATTGTTTATTATATAAAGGAAGGATAGAAAGAGAAAGAGAGTGGGAGAGAGAGAGGAAGAGAAGGAGCGGGAATTGGTTGTGTGGCAAACTAAATTACATAAATCATTCATAATTGTTGCAATAACAACAACAAAGCGCAACAATAATATGAAATGGGCGCCGCTTTAATTAAATAAATTGAGCAAAAGAGATTTGAGCCAAGTTGCAACATAACTTTTTAGGTCATACATGCAACCACATGCGTGTGTATGAGTGAGTGAGTGTGTGTGTATGTTCTTGGCCAGGTTGAAAAGATGGCTGCTTAACAACTTATACACTTAAATATATATATATATAAAGGTATTTAAGCTCTTATATATAGGTTGTGTGTGTTTATTTTGGTTAATAATTTGCATTTTGTATTTAGTATTTGGCCTGCTTTCTTAGCCAAAATTATGCACATTTAGTTGCCAGCTTGACAACAATCCATTATAGCCCACTTGACGTATGCGTGATTTGATATGATATGTCTTACCTTCTCTCCCTCTCTCTCTCTCTCTCTCTCTCTCTCTCTCTCTCTCTCTCTCTCTCTCTCTCTCTCTCTCTCTCTCTCTCTCTCTCTCTCTCTCTCTCTCTCTCTCTCTCTCTGTCTCTCCACTTTGAAATGAAATTTATGTCAAGTCACATTGCTAATTTTGTCAACTGAACTGTGAATCATCCAAGTGACGACGTTTTAATTAAACTTCTCAATTAATGCAAACACACACACACACTCAAACACACACACTCCCAAACACACACACACACCCAAACACTCAAACACACACACACAGTTATGCGGTAAAGCGACAAGCAAAACTCAAGCAAAGATAAACTATGTTTGTTTAAAGCAAACATCATTTGAACAAAGTTAAATTATATTTTTCTTTAAAAAAGAATGAAAAATCAATTTGCGCTCGTGTCATAAATCTTCTTTTCGGGCGGGCAATTAATCAAACACCTGACTTTCTTCAAAAGCCATTAACAATTAATTTGTTGATGTGCACTACCAAAACTGGCGCACATTCATAAATTTTCAAGTCGTACGTGACTAAAATAGCTAAGTTGATTTTCCATTACTCTAAAGTATATATATATATAAGGTATCTAGATATATATGTAAGCTGTGTGCGTATTGCTTGTCGTAAGCCGTCAATAGATTTAAGCCACTTTGAAACTGTCGCCGGCACATAAACTAATTAAGACTGTTCGATTGCGAGGGATGGGTTAAAGTTAAGGGGTTGTGAAACATGTTTAAGACAGTTTATATATACAGCAGAGGGCGCCACTTAAACTTTAACTTGACTTTGCCAGAATATTTTTCCCTTTTTTTCTACTAATTGTTAAACCGCAAATAAAAATTCGAGTAAACTTTGCCACAGACAATTTTGAATAGCGTTAGAAAGAAAGCCGCAAGAACCGCAAACATGACAATCATATACACACACACACATACACATACAAGCAGCATGTAAAAGTTTTTATTGCAGCAAAATGTAGCAAAGCAGTTGAGAAAAACCGCAACATAACATTGTTGTTGCACCACCTTCAAAAGCTTGGGAGCTCTGCTGCATGTTGAATAAATTTGTGAACAGCTGTCGCAAGATATACGAAAAGAAAAGAAGAGGAGTGGCAAGGGGGAAGGGGAAAGTGAGGAAGTAAGGAAGAGACAGGCAATCATAAAAAATCAACAAAGCAGCCAAGCGACAAATGCATTTGCAAGCACTTTTTACGAGCAACAAACAAACAAACACAGCCACAACAAACAGTATAGACACCGAGTATAGGACGGAAAGATGTTACAGGCAGGCACAACAACACTTTTCAAGAATTGCAATAAAACATTTGCAACAATTTATATGCCGTTCTTTGGTTGGCCAACATTGCTGCAACCATCCCAACCACCTACATATCCCCGCTAGTACTTGGACATGCAGTTAGCTGACTTTATTATCGCTGCCCCTTTGCCATTAATGGCCCTTGTATACATTTCCGCTTCCTTAAGCCTTTAAATTGTTGTGTTGTGATTTCCTTTTTTGTGTTTACACAATGTGCAAAATGTTAAGGTTGAGCTCATAAAACTGCAACTTCATTTATGACTTGTAGAGTATTGCATTTTGATCGAAAATAATGTTATGAACTCGAAATGCAGTATTATTCTAGATGATAAGCCATGATTTTTGAGGTATTCCATTTGATTATTGGTTGAGTTTTGAGGGAGTTATGAGTTATCTTCAAGTTGAGTGTCTGCAGAAATATATTAGTTAACAATTAATTAAGTTCTCTTGAAAGCCAACAAACACAAACCTTAACTAAAGCAACTGAAATGAGGAAGGAAACATAAATTGTTTCTATTGCTTGTTGCTATTTCCTTTGCTTCCATTAAATATCGTATTTTGCGGTTCATTCGAGTGCAAAACTTGACGATTAACTTTATCGAAGGCGTAGCAATAAAATGAACCCCTTTAACCGTTACTTGAATGCTCTTACATGATAATGTTATCAAACTATAAACAAACTATAATTGATTGCAAGTTGAAACTTGATGAAATTCAATATTAAAATAAACTAAACTTCAATAACGCCAAACTGTTAAACTCAACCAAAAGTGAGTGTGTATAATGTGTAGCACATAAATAGTTGAGTAGCGCTCCAAAAATTGTTAAAGAAAGCGTGCAAAAAATATGGCATCTGCGATGTACATACATACATACATATGTATGTACATTCATATATGTATAAGTATTTGTATGCATGCGTGCACACGCGAAAGAGTAGCGCATAAATTCTGTGACTCTTCACAAGTAGGGAAGATAAAGGGGTCTCGTGTGTGTGCGAATGTGTGTGTGGCATGTGCAGTAAAGCGTGTAGCAACTAAAGATGCCAACTGGGCAAATGAAATACTATTTATTTTTGAGGGTGACACAAACACACACACACACAGAGAGAGGGAGAGGGAGAGAGAGCGAAACCCTTACGTAGAGAAACACAGCAGCTGTGACACATTTTTATGTGAGCTCTAAGTAAGTGATAAAGTTGACTTTGATTTTGGCACTCGCTCAGGCTTGACTTACACACACACACACACACGCTCACACACACATACTTGAATACATTTCTGACACTCTACTCGAAATTGCTTCAATGTCAATTTTTATGGCAGCACAAAAGACTTTTTCTACCCTTATTCTGCTTGTGCTTCTGCTGCTGTGAATGCTTAAGGGTTTCACACACACAAACACACACACAACTAAACAAATCAGTGACAAAGCGCTTAGCTCAACTAGAGGATTTTATTAATACGCCCCGAAACAGACACACACACCCACACACACACATAAATATAGTTGCAGCCAAGTGGATACGTTAAGATGCCAACACACACCCACACACACACATAAATATAGTTGCAGCCAAGTGGATACGTTAAGCCGACAACAGTCAGCAAATGTTAATGTTAAGATCACTTACGATATTCAAATATGTTAGGCACAAGGATTATATGCTTTAAAGGCAAATGGTTTGAAACTAAACTAAAACTTATTTTTGTTGTTTGTCAGAGTATATACTCGTCGTATTATTGCTTCTACTTGCTTAACTGGCACTTTTCTAATTATTTCGTTATAAAAACCAATGAAATTTGATTCGATTTCGTGTCATACAGAAAAAGAGCGTGAGATTGGCCTTTCGCGGCATGTGGAATATGGCATGTGGCATGCGGCAAGAATCTGCTACAAATTTTGACATGCATCATGAAATTTTCATAACTTAAACGTCAACTTTCAATATGGTATGTACGACAACGACAACAACAACAACAAGCTTTATCATCCAACCCCAATAAAAATACAGGTCATAAAATAACAAACATATTGACATACTTATTTGCATGTGTGTGCGTGAGTGTGTGTGTGTATGCGTGTGTGTGCATGTAAATAAATTGAATTTTGATGTAATAAAGTCAGTGATGGGAAAAATATTGCGAGCCGATTTTAATGAAAAATATGTGTGACAGCATCAACCAAAATTAAAACAACAACAATAAAAGCAACAGCAAATATTTTACATGTTGTGTAAATATTAATGTGCATGTGCATAACAGTTAATGCGATAAAGGGGGCGTATGTGGGCGTGGCAGCAACTTAAGCGACAACATGTCCACAAAAGTTGCTGTGTGGCATGCAACACAAAATAAGTTAAAAGCCAAAGTTTAAATGCTGCTAATTATGAACGTAATAAGCCAAATTGCATTTGGTTAGCTTTTGTACAGCGAAAAGTAAAAGCTATAATTTTACTTTTTACACATAAAGTTGAGCGAAAAAGGCAAAAAGCATTATGGGCTGAAATACATTTAAAGTGCATAATCTTAAAGTGTAAGAAGAAAAGAAGCCAAGCAAATATTATGATGAACAACTATTTAAGTTCTCACGTTCAGTCGATGTTAAGCCAAACAACAAGACAACAACAGTGTCTGTTAACGAACTGTACGCAAAAAAAAAATATATACAAGTCAATGTCTGGACAACATGTTTAACAGTAAGTAGTTGTTGTTGAGACTTTTGTTTTTCTGCTGACGTTGTTGAACAATTAACAAATGGCCATTATAGTTGTATTTTTTGTTTTTTTGGGAGTACAGTGAAAATTGTGCAGTGCACTTGACTTGTTTATGTAACTTTTGTAGCTGAGTTTTTAGCCAGACGTCGGCCATTTATAAATGGATGGGCCACTTATTGAGCGGGTCAGTAAATTGAGTTGAACGCAACTTTGGTTCAAGTTGTGCTCGTCGTCGTTGTTGTTGTTGGAGTAATTCAATTGGCTGTCATTTAACAGTGCGCTGATTTGTGAAACGCGAAACGTTTCTTTATCGTATCGTATAGATTGTAAAAAAGTGCTAGATCATGAGCGAGCGAGGACACAAACCAACCACCACCAAGCACCTGCTGTCTGCCCCAAAGCAACTCTCCTCAACAGTGACTAATCATGTTCAACGGCAAAGGGTCAGCCTTTCCTCTCTCTCTGTTCCCACTCTCTCTGTCATAGTTTAAATTATGTGCGAAAGTTTGAGCAAAGTTTTAATAGCATAGTTCCAGCCAAGTTGCCAGTTGCCAGTTGGCATATGTTGCAACGCTTACGCATTGATTGGTTACACTATCCATTAGAGTCTGTGGCAGCAGCAGCAGCAGCAGCAGGTAACACTTTTAGACTTGCCCAACAACTTGTCCCTAACTAAGAAGCATACGCGTGCCCAGCATGACAGATTTAGCACCCAACCAGCCAGGCAACTAGCAAACCAACAACAACAACAACTGGTTGAATTTAGTGTAAAATGAGTTTTGCGGCAGTCAAGCATTAAATTGTATCTTTCAGCGGGCAAAAGTTTTGTTTGTTTGTTCGTTCGTTCGTTTGTTTGTGGCATCTTTTTGCATTGACAGGCGAGCGAAAAATGAACTGAACGATTCCAACTTGGAAGTAACCTGTCGTTTGGAAAAGGGATACGCTTGAATGCAGCTCTCAAAGGATATTTATTTGTTTCAACTAGTTTGTTTGTTGGCTGATAAAACGACAGCTGCCAGGCAAAAGATAATACTATTGAGAACATAGCAAAAGTTTTGTTTAAAAGGTTGAAAATTAATTTGTGTGTTTTTGACGAGTTTTAAGAACTAAACTTGAAAAAAACCTACAAGAAACACAGAAACATTTAAAAGTTGATACAACATCAACTGAAAAACAAAAAACTATCAATTAAACATTTGAACAAGCTTACTTTGAGTTAAAGCAGCGGTCGGGGAACTTTTTTAATCATTACCCAAAAATATTTTTGTTTAAGTTGATATTACCCGATTCAATCCACTTGCTGCTGATTCTGTTCGCCTGGTATACTTGAGTCAAAAACTAGAAAAAACCATCAAAAACTCGATGAAAGCTCGGTGATATTTTTTTTGGCGATCTCCACGAGTTTTTTTTAGTTTTTCCGACGCCAGGTACCAGGCGAACAGAATAGGTAGCAAGACCACTGGTTTTTATTTTAAACTACAAAATTATGAAGGACAATTAATTATATTATGAAAAAACGCCAGCCTAAAAGTATGCAAATATATACACGTATAATGAGAATTGTCATGTAACTTGTGCAATGTTGTTTTTTCTATTCTAGATATCGCAGCTATCCTTAAATGCAGTTCGATACAGCTTTTCAATGCGGAT
Source organism: Scaptomyza tumidula (assembly GCA_035044465.1). NCBI lineage: Eukaryota > Metazoa > Arthropoda > Insecta > Diptera > Drosophilidae > Scaptomyza > Scaptomyza tumidula. The sequence continues at coordinate 1,591,682 of JAWNNW010000050.1, forward strand.
CCAACGCACCATCATTTTTGAAAATCCGTAAAGTTTTGGCCGATTTATACTCATTTATAAATTTTCGGCAAAAAGGACATTAGATTTTAAGCAATAATTTGAACATTTCCTTTAAGATCTTAAAGAAAAATACATTTTTGAGCTCACAGCAACAAGATCTATCGATTTGCTTATAAGGATTTCCAGGATTTGGGAAAAAAATTTTCGAAAAATTTTACAGGGGGTATGTCAGAAATTTTTTTAAAAATTACAAAATCGTCATTTACTCGGCCGTTTTAAGGACTATCCGGATGTCCTTTGGACCACAGGTAGGCCTAGGCCAACCGATTCCAGCAAAGTAGTTCAAAGGACGATAGTCCTTCAAACAGCTGAAATAAAAGGGTATATGTTTAAAACAGAAAATTGGTTATAACTCGGCCAAATCCCAAAGGATTCGAACGTGTCCTATGTCAGACATTTTGTTTTAACCAGGGCTACCAACTGGCCAAAGGACATTTTAATCGTCCTTGTGGTTTCCGAGAAAATGCAGTTTTATGGTTTTTTCTTATTTTCGCTCGGCCGTAGAGTGAAATTTTGACAAGTGTTATTTTTTCTTAGATGACCCCATAATCCTTGAATGCAGTTCGATAGAGCTTTTCCATGCGAATCCAACGCAGTATGGTTTTTGGAAATCCGTAAAGTTTTGGCCGATTTATACTTTTATAAAAATTTTCGGCAAAAAGGACATTCGATTTTAAGCCATAACTTAGACATTTCCTTAAGGATCTTTAAACAAAATACATTTTTGAGCTCACAGCAACAAGGTCTATCGATTTGCTTGTAAGGATTTCCAGGATTCGCGAAAAAAAATTTTCTAAAAATTTTACAGGGGGTAGGTCAGAAAAAATTAAAAAAATTACAAAATCGTCATTAACTCGGCCATTTTAAGGACTATCCGGATGTCCTTTGGACCACAGGTAGGCCTAGGTCAGCCGATTCGAGCAAAGTAGTTCAAAGGACGATAGTCCTTCAAACAGCTGAAATAAAAGGATATATGTTTAAAACAGAAAATTGGTTATAACTCGGCCAAATCCCAAAGGATTCGAACGTGTCATATGTCAAACATTTTGTTTTGACCAGGGCTACCAACTGGCCAAAGGACATTCAAATCGTCCTTGTGGTTTCCGAGAAAACTGCATTTTTATGGATTTTTCTTATTTTCGCGCGGCCGTAGAGTGAAATTTTTACAAGTGTTTTTTTCTTAGATGACCCCATAATCCTTGAATGCAGTTCGATAGAGTTGGTCCTTGAAACTCTCATGCAACATGTCCTTTCAAAATCCGTAAGGATTTAAGTGGCTCAGGACTATTTAAAAAAAAAATACAATACATTTGATGTCAAAATTCGTCAATATTATTAAGGATCCATCGGTTTTGCAGTCAAGGATGGTTGTGATTCCCACCCAACAAAGGAAAAATAAGATACTTTTGTATTGCTCGTATCGTTAAAGATCGTATTTATTATTTACCTCAAAAACCAAAAAATCTAATAAAAAATCTACAATCAATAATTTATAATAATATAAGACATAGACTGAAATTATATATACATAAAAACTTAGGTGCTTCTCGTTTCTCTAATAAAAATGTTTTTATTAGAAAATTAATGAATTTTTAATCATTGTTTGGGTTCGTATTACCCCATAGCGGTTTCTCGACCTGTGTGGAAACAAATAAGGTTGATGCATTGGCTAAATTACTCTCTAAAAATAATTTGGCGAATACATACTTTAAGGCAAATCGTTTAATAAGGAAAAAAAAATCATTGCGACATAGGCCGTATATTAAAGTCAATTCAATACACTCGCTGCTGATTCTGTGCGCCTGGTATACTTGAGTCAAAAACTAGAAAAACCTATCAAAAACTCGACGAAAGTTCGGCGGTATGTTTTTGGCGATCTCATCGAGTTTTTAAGTATTTTCGACGCCAAGTACCAGGCGAACAGAAAAGGTAACAAGAGCAATTGTTTTTATATTTAACCACAAAAGTATGCAGGACAATTAATTATATTATTAATAAAAAAGCCAGCCTAAGAGTATGCTAATATATATAATGAGAATTTATACATCGCTTGCTGCTGATTCTGTGCGCCTAGTACTTTGAGTCAAAAACTAGCAATAACTCGGCAGTATTTGCGAAGTGGTAAAATCTATAAGGAAGAGAGCCCATTGTTGAACATTTTACACTTTACTTACTCTTTTAATCATTACACCCAAATATTTATGTGTAAGTTCATATATAAATAATAAATATAAATAGAAAATATACACTTTTTAGTCACAGAAGTTTCATTTTTACCCCATTTGGGGTAATTTACCCCGGTTCCCCGACCGCTGAGTTAAAGCCATTTCTTAAATATTAAATTTCTCTCTGGCTTAAATGCTTCTTAAATGCTTCGCTTCTTGCGATTAATGTAGTTATACTTTTGCGCTTTGGTGCCAAACAACAAATAAGAAGCCTATTTATATAAATTACTCAACTGTGGCTACTTTTTCTTCTTATTGTTGTCTGGCAACGCTGCGGCTGACCTTGGCTTCTCAAGTGTATGCTTTGTAAATCACACACATGTAAAAGAGTACAACTGATACATAGAGAGAGAGAGAGAGAGAGAGAGACAAATGTTGATAATTATAGTACTCGAATTGTCATTAGGACATTAAGTGATAGAACTTAAGGCTTGAGACACAAAAATGCCGACGCATTTGCTTAATTCGCATTAATTAGATTGATTTATGCTGTGACGCGTACCGAAACCAAAGAAAGAAAGCAAGAATGAGAGAAAGAGATAGATAGACTTGACTTATAGACAAAATGACCAACAATGACACAGACGCAATTTGCGTTTATTTATATTGAGAAAAAGACGCCTAGCTCACAAGCAAAGTGCTGGCTTCCTTTTCTTCCTCTTCTTCTTCTGCTTCTTTTTTTGTGGCAATCAATCAATTTTTTAGCTCAATTTATCAAACTATTACACAGCATCTATCAAAACACACATAGACAAAGCTGGACATTTTGTGTGTTTTATTTTTTCGTCAATTTGACATTAAAATTGTAGCCTAGTTTGCAATGGCACGCCTCTGTAGAGACAGAGAGAGAGAGAGGGAGAGTCCACTGAGAAAAACTTAAGAGTAAGACATATATTGTCATGAACTTTGAGTGAAAATGATGGTTTCAACTGGAAATGCAATATTAATTCAAACGCCACGACAAAGTATAAGGCATTGCATTTGATAATCGATTGGGTTTTGAGCGCGTTATGAGATATCCTCAAGTTGATTACTTTTTAACAAATGAAAATGATGTTTTAAACTGGAAATGCAGTATTTATCTAGAATCTAAGTCATGATATAAAATGCATTCCTTTTGATTATCGATTTAGTTTTGAAGGAGTTATGAAAGTTCTGATCCATCTTCAAGTTGATTTTTTGGGAAGCATTTTGACGTGAATTTTGTGTGAAAATAATTAAATGAATTATTTTACATAAAATGATCAATATTAACAAAGATCTTAACAGTGTTGGTAACCGAAACGAAAGTATTTCGACGACTTTCTCACAGTGTACACTATATAAATTAGATAAATTTATTGCTAGTTCTTTTTTGGTTTTTTGCCACTCTGTCACTAAATTTCATGACAATTTTATACGCAACAAAAAAAAAGGAAGAAGTTTGATGTGGAAATCACATGTTTTGTCAATAATATTTTGGTCGAGAGAGCATTTGATTGATGTGTGTGTGTGAAGCGTGTGTGTTGGCTATAAAAACCATTGAAATGTGCTTCAAATGCTGATCGAATGTTCGCAATGTTAATAATAAAATGGGCCAGTGTCACCCTGTGCTCTCTAACCGGGTGGGAGAGAGAAAGTGTCCACACAATGTTTGGCTTTTATGGCCGCAAATTCATAGTCGTTATGTGTGTGAAGGAAAGAGTAGGTAGGTAGGTAGGGAGGAAGTTGTAGGAGTCAAGCCACGCCTCTTAACTATAAATATTGTTTATGTTGTGTGTGTGTGTGTGTGTGTGTGTGTGTGTTGTGTCTTGCTTTGTCTGCAGTTGGGTTTCTGTGTGGCATGTTTTATGCCAAGCTAGCTAAACATTAAATTGCATTTTATGTGATCGTATTTTTAACAGACTGTTATTATTGATTTAATGAATAGTGATTGGTTTCCTACACCAGCTGTTAGTTTGTTAGTATGTGTGTGTGTGTGTTTGTGTGTGTGAATGTACGTTTTCATATAACAGGAAGTTTGCAGCAAAGTCGCAACATGACTTCAATTTCAAAACTGAACATAAAAGCGAGCTAAAAATAAATGTGCATTTTATTGCATAGCTTATTTTCACATGATATGCGAGTCAGACTTATACACACACACAATATACGCGACACACACAGACATACGCACACAAAGTTAGTCAATAAAATGGCATTCAAAAAGAGTCAAATATATATATATATATATATATCGATTTGTATACAAATATTTAATGCATATTGAAAACTTTGAAAGCTAACTGCAAAATTTGTTGCTTTTTACATTTGAAATATTGTTATTATTTTTTTTTTTGGGAATTCATTTGAAATGTTAAAACGGAATCACGGCTTATCTCTCTGTATCTGTATCACAATATTGGCAATGTTTGTTTGTTGGTAGGATATGGAATTTTTGCATTCATGTGAAATTATTTTTCCTGCAAATGAATATAGAAGCAAACATTTTTAGATTTGTGTCAGCATTGAAAAATATTTTGCAATAGAAATTTGATTTCCTTACATTTTTTGTATAGCTTTGTGGAAATGAAAAAAGTATGAAACTTTTGCTGTTTGGCTGACAGAAAAAACAATAATCGCCCAAGCCTGAAAAATACTAAATACTGAACATGCAGTAACAAGACTCAAAAAAGTCTTAGTACCAAAGATTTCCATATGGTGTATGTGTGTATATAGATTTTTGATTTGTTGCCTTTTGCTGCAGTTCTTTCTGTTGTGTTGTTGTGTTCAGTCCACAAATCTTCTTACTACTATCTTAACCTTTGTGTTTGTGTGTGCTTATGGCACATATGCACACACATTTAAGCCATGAATATTTTTCATTTCATTTCTTTCGTTTGCTGTTTTGCCTATCTTTGTGCTTTGCTTTGCAGCTTGCTGCTGCTTCTCCATTTTTATTGACCCGAAAAAAATGTAAAGGGAGAAAAAAAGGAAAAGCAAGTTCCGCTTTTTTTTTACATTTTCCATTTGTTTTTGCTGCAATTTGCTAAGGTTTTGCTTTTTGCTTTTTACTGGGGTTAGGTAATCGTATTTCGTAAGCGGCTTAAAGTTTTTTTTTTTAGTTTTTTTGGATTGCACAAAGTTAAGTGCGCTGAACTTTAGCGCCAAAGTAATTAAAGTTTTACCCGGATCGCAAAAACAAAAAAAAAAGGTACCAAACCTGACTTTCAAAGCCACAGCAACAGCTGCAGCTTTACTGGTTGTTGTTGTTCTTTTTGCTTGCTGTGCATAAGTTGATTAATTTACCTGCAAAGAAAAAGAAAAAAAAGATTGTTTTTAGTCACTTTGTAAAGTTGAAATAAATCAGCTTCAGGAGAAATACCTCAAAGTTAAGTTGTTTTTAAAGTTAATAACTACAAAATTGCGCAATATCGTATGCTCAATATCGTAAGCTAAGTTTGCTTATAGTTGGCATAACATTTACTAAGTCGCTTTAATATGCAAGCAGAAAACGAAGTATTTTGCATATATTGAATGTTGTTAAACTGTTAGCTGGCACTGTAAGCTGTTAAATGTATTTATATACAAAAAAGAAAAACATAAATATATACACACATATATATTTGTATGTATGTTAAAGTGTTGTACGCTGCTGAGATAAGCTGCATCTTATGCAAATGTAATTAAAATGCAGCCGAGCGCCATTTAACAATATTTTATGTTATTTCTCACTCTCTCTCGCTCTATCTATCTCATTGTCTATTTTTGCGCTCTAATGCACCAGCTACTGTCGCTGGTTGTTGTCCTTGCTTAGGAATATGCAGACTTAGCACATTGCACATATATAGTATATATATATATATATAGATATGTTTGTGTGTGTGTTGGTATCATCTCGTTAGTCCATTTAATGAGCAAAGGAGGCGCAGAGCATTTTCAAGTTTTAATTAAAACAAGTTCAAGTTAATTAAATGCATTTTGAAGACATCAAACTGTTAAAGCGGAGACACAACGCAGCCAGCCATGAAATTGTTAAGCTAGTAACAACAAATTTTAAACCAAACATAGTCGAACAACAACTGTGGGCAAAGGCGATGCTGACAAATGACTTGATTTAATAAAAATTGAGGCTTACAAAAGCACTCGAACTAAATCCATCATCATGTTAACGAATACCATCATGTAAAAAAAGGTATATCGAAAAGCAACCCACAAATAATTCAAACCTTAAGCTTAAGCTGATTACAAAGCAGCGCTCCCTATTGTCCGATTTGTTTTGACAACAGATTTTTTCTGATCCTGAAGTGACCCTAAACTCATCAGCTTATAAAGAGAGGGAGTGGGAGTAAAAACGAAAGAGACGGAGAGTGAGAGAGAGAGAGTAAGCAATCGTTCACACTCTTTTGTTTGCAATTCGTATTTTTTTAATTAAATATACAAATTGCTGAAAAATTATTATTCGAGTGTCAAGTGCAGACATTTTTTTTAAGGCAACAAATTAAATCAACTCAAAATTTTTAATTAAATTCCATTGTTAATTTGTTTAGTATTGTGTTACTTTATTAAGTGTTATGAAATTATTTAATTGATTAATCATAAGCTTTAACTTAATGAAATGAAACGCAATAAACATGAGGAATATATATTCCTGATGATGATAAAAGTCAAACTTGTCATGAATAAATTTAATAAATTTGTTATCTATCTTCTTCGCTCTTTACATATTGTGCATTAACTGTTGCTCTTATGACAACAGCTGGCGGGCATCGATACAAAACACACAAACAAACAAATACAACTACAAATGCTTGTTTGTTAATATATATATTCCGCATCATAGTTTTCTTCATTAATCTCCATCTCTATGTATGTATTGAGCTTAAGACAACAACAAATAGCTTCAAACTAACAAAGTAACAAATTCGTATGACATTTGGAGAAAACAAAATCGAAAATATTTCAGTAGTCGCTCGAATATTTTCATACTTTATAGTTTTTAATATTTGACGTGCAACACATTTGTGAAGTGCAACATAATATGCCACTTCAAGCCTGTGCCGCAATGCAATCATAATCAAAATGAAATCATATTTTCTAAGAACTTTCTTTCTTTCTTTTCGTTTGCACTAGCTTTCTCTCTATGGCACTTAATTACTTTCTGTGTGGAAAAATGTCTCAAGTGTTGCCAGTCGAAAGTGATTGCCATCATCATCACATCTTTACCATCATCATCTTTACCTTCATTATCTTAACCATCATCCTCATCATCATCTTTACCTTCATCATCATCATCATCTTTACGAGCATCATCATCATCATCTTTACGAGCATCATCTCTACCCCCCTCCGCCATCATCATTATCATCATCATCTTTACCATCATCTCTACCATCATCAACATCTCTACCATCATCATCATCTTTATCAGCATCACCTCTACCCCCTTCCACCATCATTATCATCATCATCATCTCTTCCATCACCATCATCTCTTTCATCATCTTTACCATCATCATGTCTACCTTTATCATCTTTATGAGCATTATTGATATTAAGCTATTTGCAAACAAAGAAAGTTCAACTTCACATCAATTGAACAGAAAATATTCAAATAGTTGCCGCATTGTTGCACAACAAACAGACGAGAAGTGCAACAAGCAAAGAAAAAAATTTTAACAACATACAAAGGGACAAAGGGGATAAATGGACAAACATGCACGCAATAAAATGGTCACGTCAACAACAATCTGGCAACACGTTGCAAGTGCCAACGCGAATTTTTATCGCTGCCCCATTGTTGCATTCTTCTTGCTATTTGTGTCTTTGTTGTGTCCCCATAATTTGTGTGTGTGTGTGCGTGCGGAAGATAGTAAAAAAAAAGGAACTTTTGGGCGTGCCACGTGCCACGTACCACACTGATTAATTGCCCACCAACAGCAACAGCCACAATCCCCCCATCACGTTTTGTGCCTGCCTGCCATACAAAAGTTAAGCTGTTAAATGTTAAGCAAGCGAATTTCAATTCCCAACAAAAAGCAAAAAGCAATAATGTAAACACAGTGGCGCCCTCTATTCATGCAACTACAGTTCTAACTGTTTAAGTCGAAACCGTTTATAAGAAGATGTGTCTAGAAATTAGTAAGTTAAATGTTTGCTTTAAGCTGCTTTGTCATTTATCATTCTACAAAAAGTTTTTTCTTTCACGTATATACTGGAAGATCCTATAATGTTTAAGATTCTTTGTCATCATTCGACAAAAAAGTTTTTGTTCCACATAACAAGAGAACATATCGTGTCTTAAGACATATTCTCCACGAATGTGTTTGTGTTATATATATATATAATTTATCTTTAATTAAAATCATTCTCAACACGTTATAAAGATTCTCATTCTTGCGGACGGACACCCACTGTTCATTACGTACTTGTTGTTTATTTTAAGCGTGTTTAAGTTAAAGTTCACTTTGTTATTTGAGCTGTTAACATTGCCTCCCAAAGGAGCACTAAATGAGGAGAAGTGGTGGCATCTCACTGTCATATTTATTTCTTTCTCCCCTTCTTTGTTCCTTTATCTTCTCGTTTCACGTTGACTTGAGTTGGAAAGATTGAGTTGAGTTTTTCAGTTAAGTTGACTTTTCGATTCTTTAGGAGCTATTCTTGGTTTCTGTTTGCTTTGTCTCTGATGTGTTTGACCTTGTTTCTATCAGCTATTACTGTTACTTGTTCCCACACAATTCACCTTTCTCTTCCCCTGCCTTCTCTCTCTCCTGGCTATTTGTTTAAACTGCAATGTTACTGTTTGCTTTTCCTTCCTCACCGCCCCCCATCTAAATGGCAATCAGTACAAAATTAAGGCTCAACAACAATCAGTGCCAAATGCAATGTAAAAGCGAGAGAGAAGCTCAATAAAAAATAACTACTATATAGCATTAAGTAAAGGAACTAAAGGAACCCAATCCCCTAAAAGTATGTAGTTGTGTGTAGTTAGTTACACAGTTCACTTCATCATCAGCTTCTTCCTTCTCCCTCTTCTGTGTTCTACTGTTTGGGGCATCTGCTTGAACGAAGGCTTTTTTCTTAATTTGTATTCGTTTGTTGGGCAATGTTTAGTTTGTACTCTCCTTGTTCTTCCCCTTCTCCGTCTCCTTCTCCTTCTTGTGTTCTTCGTTGTATTTTGTAACATGCTCCAATTCACAAAACAGCTGCCCAAGGTCTAAGCTTCAAATTGAATTAGCTGTTAACAGAGAGCTCAACTTGTTTAATGCCCGCTCTTACTCTTCATTTCTTCCTTGCTTCTCCTCTCTGCCTTTCTTTTCCTTTTTAGTGACCACAAAAATAATAAGCCACAAGTTAAAAGTTGCAGAGCAAAAGTCAAGACTGGGCGAATGTCAAATAAAATAATGATAATGTTCCCTGTTGAGGAAAGAGAAATGGAGAGTCGTATCGGGAGTTGAGAGTTCACACAGGGCATTGTCTCCGTCTGTCTGAGAAGCTGACGAAGCAATGCACAATAAACCTTGCTTCACTTTTCATCATCATAATTATGATCATAATGATGATAACAGTTAATAGTCAGTGTAAAGAAATGTTAGCTAGCTTTATCGTTTCTCTGTTTCTTTTGTGTTTAAAAAGAATAATGCCCTTGTTGAAGTTCTTCGAAATGAAATGAAAATTATGCAGAAAAAATGACTTTAAAGATTTATAACTTAAAGTTTTGCCACAACAAGAACTTCTACACACAAAAAAAGATTCGCTTAATCTGTATTTTTTCATTAAACTGCAGAGCATAAAATTCCATCAAGCGTACCACACTGCGTATGATGTATATATATATGTATTTTTTCATTTGAAACGTGGTTCACAAATAAAATGCCCGCAAACTTAGTTTTTAGCTGTTTTTCTTCGTATTTTCATTATTGTCCAAAAGCTCCCGCAACAACAACGACAATAACAACATTGTTGCCTTGTTATGAGCTCAAGCTGCGTTTGTGTGTGTGTGTGTGTGGGTAGAAGAGGGTGGAGGGGGGAGTGTAAGTGAGGAGGTCTTACGGCCAAGAGCCAAAACACTTGAGCTCAATTGTGCTGCACGCGTTGACAATGCGAATTACGTACACAAACACAAACATACACTGACGCACACACACATACACACACACACACACATACACACACACACACATACACACACACACACACATACACACACACACACAGAGAGAGAGGAAGTGAACAATAATAATAATCTTTGCCCACACACAATGAATGGACAAACAATTTAAGCGAAGAAAACTTAACTCAAAACTTGGCTTAAAGTTGACGAGCTAAAATTGACGCTAAAAAGCCAAATTGAATTTGTTCGAGTGACGTCATCAGCGACGACGACGGCGGCGACGGCGACATTGATCGATTTCTGTTTTATTTGTTTGCACCTCTTTTTTTTCTGCTTGGCTTGCATTGAAAGTCAATAAAAACATAAGAAGAGAAAAAGGAAAAACTAAAAGTCAAATAAAATACTTGGCAATAAAAAAAAAAAACTATTTGCACGCAGTTGAAACTTTTCTTTCTGACTTGACGAAAAGGGGTTCAAGTTGATTATTGAACGAATGAATGAATGAATGAAGGAACAAAATGAACTTCGCTTGGCCATAAAATTTGTGTTTTTGCTAAAGTTTTTTCTTCTTCTGTTCGTTGGTTTGTGGTGAATGTAGTTAAGCATTTTATGGCATTATCTTTTCGAGCTAAAAGTTTACTTCTTTTCTGTGTGCATTTATCGTTATTCGATTTGTGTGTGTGTGTGTTGAAATTTGTTCTGAGCTTGTTAATGCTCTTTGAAGAGTGGGGTATTATAATATTGTCATGGATTCTGTTAAGTCAAGTGGTTTGTATCTGGTTTATTCAATAAATATTCGTTTAGCTACAAAGAACTTTCTGGCTTGATTACACATTCAAGATAAGATATAACAGTTCCTCATAACTATAAACTACTTTCTTTCTGACTTTGAGTATACTTTTAAGATATTAAACTTCTTTATTTTTGACATTGAGTACACTCAATAGTTAAGATATGAAACTTGTTTATCATATTAAGCTTCTTTCTTTTTGACTTGAGTACACATTTAAGATAGATACAACTTATTAATATTTTGAAGCTTCAATAAACTCTTGGATCCAGTACTAAGAAGTTAGAGTATTAAAGTTTGAGATGCAAAAGTTATGCGTTTTGCTTTTCCCTATCTAATTTTATGCTTTCAGTTTTTATAGTTTATTGATATTCGCATTATTTGTGATGTTTGTTTTAAGACTTGTCTACTGTTTGATCCTGTGAGTGTGGCACATATAGATATAAATATATATAGATAGATTGCACACATCTCGCATATCTAATTTAATTTTTAATAAGTTTGCATGCAATTGCATAATGACTTAATTAAAGTTGTACTCACTTTCCATCTCTCTCTCTAGCTTGCTCTCTCTCACACACAGTCTGCGTCTCGCAGATAATTAATGCAAAATCCTCAACACGCACTAACAATTCCAAGTTTGCTGTGCCTGCCGCGTCGTCTCTTCTCGCTTTCTTCTCATGCCTTATTATCAACTCGAGCTGTGGCAAAACTTTGCGTTATTATCAGCTCTCCCGCAGAACGAGAACATAATGCATACCAAACCCATTGCCCTTCCACCCCTTCCCCCCCATTTTGAAGTCTGACTTGCGGCAGGTATGCAATGCATCTTAATGAGCGGGCATGAAAAAGTTGTATGTGTTTGGTGGAACCAAGTCGAAGCTGAAGCAGTTTTTTCTTTTTCCAACCCACTCACAGGCATAAGTTTTAACACTCACCTTAACCCCCCGTTGCAACCCAAATCTCCCCCCTCTGTGCACCTGTGTGCACTTTGCACGGCCAAGTAGCTGTTAAGCGGCTTTAAGTTGCCGTGAAAATTGCTCAGGCACACAACTTGAGATAACTTTTATTTTATTTGATTTTCTTACACAATTTCTCCTCCTTCTTACGACGAAGTCTTCTTTCCAATTTCTCTTTTTGATCAATTAGAGAATGGGGCAACTTGTGGAGGGGTAGGGTGGGATTGGGTAAGTCTGGTTGTGTCTGCAACTGCTGTCGCCTAAGCTGACACGATAATGAAAATGTTTTATCTGTTGATAAAGGTCAAAGGGCGAATGCTGACAGCTTGGTCCTTGGTCCCTTTTTAATAAAGTAAACACAGATTGCAAAATGCCAATAAACACGTTAACGAAAAGCAACAACAACAACAACCAAAAAAGGTGTTTATCGAGACAATGAATTGAACTTAAGCCGACAACTTATTGCAGTCATTTTCTTAAAGCTAAAATTATCTCCAGACTAAGCTGGTTTGAAAAGCCCAACGAATTCAAGTGAAAATGTTTGTATCGTAATAAAAAGATCATGTTAAGGCAAATGTTAACATTGAAGAGTAACATAGCATTTGTATCGTAATAACAACGATAATGTAATGAATTACATTATCGTTGCGTAATAAAGAAGATCCTACGATCATGTTAATGCAAATGATAACATTGAAGAGTAACATAACTTTTGTGTTTAACAGAAAAACGAAAAGAACAATTATCTTAAGGCAAATGATATAATTGAAGATTAACATAAAATGTGTATCGTAATAGAGAAGATCCTACGATCCTGTTAAAGCAAATGATAACATTGAAGAGTAACATATCATTTGCGTTTAACAGAATGACGAACAGAAGCACCAGTATGTTGACCGTATAAAATTAAGTTATAACTATTAAAGTTGTTGTGACTGTCAAGTTTAATATAGTCAAAGCAGCTTAACATTTATGACCGTATCGTTATGTTAACCACATAAAGTGTGGGTGAGAATGCATTAAAGTTTTACGAAGAAGTACAAATATAACGTTAAAGCTTGTAGTAAAACATGAAAAAGAATATTCAGACTTCAGGCAATCATTCATGTGCCTTTAAGGAAACTTCTTGACTGGTCTTGCAGCATGTAATAATTGCCAAGTTATTAAATAAGATAGAAAGAGACGCCGAGAAAGAGAAATTTTGGTCAGTTTGGTGTCGACTAATTGTAATGAATTTTTCAATTTTTGGCTAACGCGGGGGTGTTGTGTGTGTGTGTGTGTGTGTGCCTCAAGCCTGATGAATGATGCCACACACTCCTCGCTGTCATTCATCACAGCAGGCGCCCCCTTCCCTTCCCACCCATCGCTTTCTCTGTCGCTGTTGTTGACGCTGACAGCGTAGCTTGGTGGAAAGCGTGAGGAGCGTTTCTCTGACACGCGCTTTTTGCGGTCACACGTTAGACACAAAACGCTTTATCCTCTATCTATGTATGTGTGTGTGTTCGTTGTGTGTGTGTGTGTGTGGTATATGTCATTGTGTGTGTGTGTTGATGTTTGTGCGCTTTCGCATTTGCGGTTGACTTGAATGGCATTTGGTGAAAAATTAAGGCAGTAAGTACAAGCAGAGAGACAAAAAGTGACAGAGAGAGAGAGTGTGAGGGAGAGAGAGAGAGAGAGAGAGAGAGAGAGAGAGAGAGAGCGAGAGAGAGTGGGTTGTTGAGAGAGAGTTGAAGATAAAAAATATGATTAAAGATTTCTATGATTAAACTATGAGTTATAACAGACTACTTCTCAACCTTTACGCTCCTATCTGCTTCTCTCTCACATTTGTGTGTGTGTGCATTACATAACCTTGACAATTGATTCGAATGCAATTACTCTTGAAGCGCCATCTAGCGTGCAGCAGTTGCGTTACCCGTCCTATTATTGTTTGCCTCAATTGACGCAATGTTTTTTTCTGTTTCAAGTGCAAATGCAATCTAATTAAGGCCTCACATTTTGGCAACAATTCGCCCACACACACACACCCACAACCCACACACACTTGCCAAGTGTGGGCGTGGCTGAACTGCTGTCTGTTTGTGACGTGCAAATGAGTTACAAATTGAAATAGCTAAGCAAAAACAACAAACACAAACAATTTTCATTGTGGGTTTTTCTGTTGCCAACAGTCCTTTATATTTCATTTATGTAGGTGAAGGTCTGTGCGATTGTTCTTTACAAATTGAAAGTGTAGCCATGTTTATTCGAAAGGGCAAGATAAAACAAATTGCAATCGAAAAGAAACATTAAACTTAAAATACGAAACAGAAAAATTGATTCGCTTTATCGTATATGTTAAGACTTTTAGCACTGATCGTACACTGTATGCACTGCTTGCCGCACTGCATGTCTTCTGCCTTAACATAATTGATATTAATATGTTTCATAAATTTCTTGTTAACTTTGATGATTGTTTGTGTTTGTATGTGTTTAATTAATGTTAGTTGAGCGCAATGGTAGCTCTTTGCTACACAAATTCAATTTCACATTGTTTGGCAACACAACAACAAACGCAAAACTCAAAATGCATATTCGAATTTCACAATGCCAATCATCTGTTAGCATTAAGCATACATATTCCACATCCCATACAAAACATACATACAGACAGACAGCAAAGCAATGCAATGCAATGAAATATTATGCGCTACATTGAAGCAGCAAACATTCCTTACAGCACCAACACACCAAGCCATTGCATATTAATGGCTATATGTAGAGCTGTATCTTTGTATCCATAGCAATGTATCTTTGGATCTGTATCTGTATCTCTTGCCTCTTGCTTTTCCAATTAGGCGGCGGCGCTAAAAACAACAAAAAAGGCTTACTCGCGTTGTGCTGTTGTCATCTTCGTTTATGACTGCCACAAATGGTGCAACAACAACAACAACAGCAGTCAAATACTTGCAGCAAGCAATAAGTACTATCAAATTTTTTAGCAGTGACAAGCAGTTGAAAAAAAAACGAAGCAGTCCGACGAAATGAAAACAGCGCACAAAACTGTGAAATTGCAACTGGTCAAAGGGAGGAAGAGCACCCCCACACCCCCTCCCACCCTTTTGCCCTTTTTGCTTGCTTAAGATATGCATGGCGTTGCTCATTTGCACATTTCCGTTTCGTTTCGTTTTCGTTAGTTTTTTATTTTTTGGTGTAGTTTCGCTTAGCGGAAGTTGCCATGTTGCCAAACTCTCGAAGTCGAACGAGGAGAAGCAGAAAAGGCAAAAAAACGAACTGCAACGTTGACAATTTCTACGCCAAGCGCGTGAGGTAACAGACGTTACCCCTTTCACCCCCTTCCCAGTGCTTGTCAAAGAACAGCATCTTGTCGCCGGATGTGAATTTATGCGTATTCAGCTTGAAGCAAAAAAAAAAAATACAAGTAGTAACGAAAAGGCAGTTGGGTGGGAGGTAGTTGTAGTAGGAATTGCATGCTTTGGCATTTGCTGGGCTGCAATTGCTTTCAGTTCGTGTTACTCAGGCTGATTTGTGTCCGCCTTGGCTACAAATTAATTGCGCAGACAGGCGAAGAGTAGACAGAAGAAACTGCTTGCTGTTAGCTGCTAACTGCTTGCTTCGCATCCAATGGGTAGCTCCGTAAAAATGTTACGATCAAACACAAGAAAAGAAAAAGTCAAGACGAAGAGGCAGAAGGATGACAAAAACAAAGCACAAGCTGCTTGCGACACATTTTTCCTCTTTATTTCTTTTCACTTTTGAGTTGTACTTTAATGCGACTGGCAACTAAATAATTGCTGTGTGCGCTTTGTGCCATTGTTGATTGTTGCTTAATTGAAAATTAGAAAAATTATTTCATTCAAACAAAAAACTGTTGCGACAACATTTATTTAAAGTAATCGTTTCTTCTTGTTCCTTTTCAATGCCTCTCTCATTCACAAAAGCATAATTTAAATCTGCCCAAACCTTGAAAGAACAAAAGTATATAATGGTATATCGTATGACAATGGCAAATATTTGATTTATGTGTATCGTATAAAAATTGCAAAGCGAGCGATTAAGAAGGCTTAAGAAGACTGTTAAAACAATAAGTTTCAATTTACAAAGGGGGCGCGGGGATAAAAGGGTTATGGGATAAACAATAAAAGCTAGAATGTAATTAATAAAATCGCGCGCAAAACACATAAATCATAAATAAATGCATTAAGCGTACACAATAAAGCGCATTTAATGTATTAATGGTAATTAATAATTGTAATTTCCTCAAGGAAATGACGAAGCCCAATACTAAAACTTGAGGTTTGAGGTAAGTTTGGGTTGCTCGTAAATACTTAAAGAGGCGGCAGGCCTTGAAAACCATTTGTAAATGTACATAATATATTTATATAGATATATATATACATATTTACAACTCTATCGCACACGTTGAGAAATATATGTATATTTATATCATTTCGCTTGTCTGTTGCAATTATGCATCGCTGGCTTAATTCATACTTTACAGTCCACTGGATTAGAACAATTTTTGGGTTGACTATTTGACAGTTGAGTGCACTTAATTCGAACGTTACTAAAAGGCGGTCGACGAAGAAGGCGGACTGCAAATTTGCGATAAATTTTAGCTTTGTTTAGAACATTTGTTGGAAGCCCGCAAAAGTAGGCAACACTATTTATCACCTTGAGCTCTGAATGATTGCAAATCAATTCACTAAAAACTTGTTGATTTTTGAATCGAAATACTTAAAATTGGTTAAACTATTTTCACAACAACTTATGGCTATCTTTTTACACTTGTGATACACAAAATTTATTGCTTTTCAACTCGCGCATATTCAATTTTAGCTTTGTTTTTCGATGCATAGAGAATTTGTTGTGAGTCCTCAAAAGTAGGCAACATTATCTATTGACAGAAATATTTCACCACCTGGAGCTCTGAAAGATTGCAACTCAATCAACTAAATACTTGTTGATTTTTGAATTGAAGTGTGAAAATATTTGAGAAACTATTTTCACAACAGCTTATGGATATATCTAACGATACACATACCTATTGCATTTCGTTTCGCGCATAATAAATTCCATAAATCTCAACTCGATTTGTTTCGTTATTTGACTATAGTACTCAATTGACTGCATTATACGTATACAAAACATGCTCACACATGCACAAACATACAAATACACATACATATACATGGCTTAACATTGTTTATCGTATGTGTTTTCAGTTCAGCTCTGTGCAGGTGTTTTGTGCCGAATACAAAAGTCATGAGTCGTGAATTTGATTGTGATTTGAATTGGAATTGTGTTAGTAATTCCATTTCACGCTTACAACCTATGTGCGCCCCTTCCCCGCGCCCTCCTTACAGTTCTTATGCCTTCTCATTCGCCATTCTGTTAGCAAACAAATTTACGTTTCGTACTCAAAGGATCAAAAGTCGTTTGAAAATTGACTGACAAATGTTTGTCCGGAGTTCCATTGTTGTTGTCCTTATTGTTGTTGTTGCTGGTTATTGTTTGTTAAGGCAACTAACGGTTGACGGATTTTATCAAGAGCTGAGTTCATACACACACACACACAGCAGCGACAACAGGTAATAAACTACCTAACAGACATCAAGCTTAGCATCTTAACTTAAGCTGTTAACAACTTAATTATGTCTTTCTTTCGTTGATTCTGTTAATTGTCTGCGTTCCGCTTGCTTAGCACTTTGTTAACTTCATCGCTTTCAAACAACTTTATAAACGCAAGTATTAAACTTGAAAGAGTTGTTTCTTGGCTTTTGCGTGCTCTCTTCGTGTATTCAACCAAACGATATGCTCTTAAATCTGTTAAACTGTTATACAAAGGTTCTTGACTAGAAATTATGGCATCAAAGCACCATAGAAATCTAGAAAATACAGGTTATTTTAGAAGAGCTAAAGTTTTGTGCTTTCTAACTTATAAAAGCGCATTTTGTTTCCGAAATATGAAGCAGAAAAGCTGGGAAATAAAATATGCGAAAGCTACAGACTTAAGGTGCTTTATAAGTTATTTTTTATAAGTGTAAAATGTACTGAATGGTTTTTAAGGAAATACTTTTTAGAGGTGGCATGATAAAAATTCCTTTTGGGATTTCAAGGAAATACTTTTTATGAGTAAAAACATGTAATACACATAATTCCTTCTGGGATTTATAAGAGTTCATTTAAAGGCAATAAACTGAAGTAGAATTTCCTTCGAGTTGCTGCAAAATATAAGTTATAAAAGCTCGCTAAAGTTATTTCAAACAAAGGCATAAACGTATAAGACAAATAACTTTTAGCTTATACATGCCAATGTGAACTGGTATAAAATAATATAAGAGCTTGTTTCGAAAGCTTTGTGCTATTTTATGGCACGAATGTGTAAAGCTTTTAACGAAAAGGGAAAAAGTATAGACAAAACTTTTGAAGAGATTCCGTTGAACGAATCAAGACAAATATAAGACAACTCCTTTCTCTAATCAAGAAAAATTTTAATGCATTTGCTTGAGAACTAAACCGAAGTATAATGCATTTGATGCACATCGCTTTTATAAGACCCTCTCAGTCATTATTGCCTAAGCTTAACTACCTTAGTGAAAAGGGGTAAGGAAAATAATTCTTAAGCCGTGACTGATATAAAAGTCGAAAAAAGAAGGCAGTTAGAAGTTTGTTGAGTTCTGAAGTGCAGTTTGGTGTAGAGTTGTTGATGGTAGCCACTGTAAAAGTTTATTAGCCAGCCCATCCAGAAGAAGTTCATTAAGTTTGAGAGGGGGCGGATTCGGATTCACTTTTTGAAGTATTGCATCACATTTTTGACAGCATATTCTGTACGCAAATTTTTCTTCGCCTCCTTACAATGTTAAATGCAAAAATTGTTGTTTAGCTTTTCGTTTTCTTTCGTTTTGCGTTAACTTTTACAACCCAAAAGCGGAATTCGAATGCAGGCTTCTTCTTCAGATGGATGATGAAATAACTTAGTTTAAGGTTAGGTTTTGAGAACAGTTTTTTATTAGTTTGAGTTTGGGTAAAAGACTTGAGCTGTGAAATGTTTACAACACTACTTATGTTTTCATCTTTTCTATGTGCGTGTGTGTGTGTGTGCTTGTTGCTTTATTAAAAGCTAAAATGTGGAAATCTTATGAAAGTTTTTTTTTTTGGTGGTATAAAAAAGTTGCTGGCTATCAAAAAAATTTATGAACAGTGTAAAAAAAAAGAAAAATAAATTAAGCAACAATTTTATTTGCTAGTAAAAATCGTAGCTTGATCGTTATTTTTATATAAATATACGACATATATTGTCATTCGAAAACTTTATATAAATTTACGATAAAGTTAAAAGTTTTTAGTGTTGTACAGTGCGCAAGAACTAAGTTCTCATATGCTAAGGTTTGAAACTTTACTGTATATAATATTTAATTGTGCTCTGATCTCAGTTTTTGTGACATAATCACATAAATTATGAAGTGCAATTTGTCGAGTTTTGTGTGTCGCGTTTCTTTTGTGTGTATATGTTGCAGTTTACAGTTGGGTGCGTGTGTGTGTAAGCGACATATTGATGCCATAAACAATGGCCAAAAGAGCTGACCCCTAACAAACCAACAGCAGAGAAAAGAGAAGGAGAACGAAACAATTGTTGGTTTTTGCCTGGCGCGCAGCACTTGAAAGTCATAAATAACAAAAGTGCACTGTTGTTGTCTTCATAATTTAAAAGCACACACACACACACACACACACACACACACAAACACATACACATGCACATAAGGACACGCCCACCGTTAGTAGCAGCTGTCAGTTACCTGAATTTAAAATATATATATACATATCGTAAATTGTAAATGTAGTACTATATATAAGTATTTCAAGTGCCGCTTAAAATCAATCGCTTAAATCAGTCAGCTTTTTGAGAGGGTGCTCAAGTTGCGGCTGGCTGGATCGTTCAGTTTTGTATTCAATATTTATGACAAATATTATGGAACGTAGCGCAGACAACAGAGAATAGTTTCGTGTGTGTGTGTGTGTGTGTGTGTGCAGGCGTGTTAAAGATAAATGAGGCGTCTAAAATAGTGGAGCGTGGCGAAGAAATAAATGTAGAAAGGCGAAAAGTTTGTTGTTGTTGTTGTTGTGGAAAGTAACTAACTAGAACATACCCTAAGAAATTGTAAGAGAAAATCTTGATAGCAAACGTTTTTGTAGCTAGCTCTCGGAGTTTCTTTGAAGAACACCTATTTAAGTTTATAAGCGATCAACAAATCTAAGAAAAGCTTTATAACAAACATTTTAAGCTGGCTTTTGAGGTTATTTGTTAATTGAAGACTGAAAAGCGTTCCTGAGTATAACTTTTAAAAATCCCATTAAAGCTAGAAAAGTGCTAAAACTCGAAAGAGAAACTATTTTTACAAACATTTTTAAGCTACCTTTAAGATATCTTTTTAAGGATTAAGGACTGTTAAAATGTTTAAAAGCGTACCTCAAAACCATTAATATAGTTTATATCGAGTTAATTGTTCTAATTTAACAATTTTTGTTCAATTAAAATATTCTTTAGAATTTTTATCGAGTAAACTGTTGTAATATTAACATTTTTCTTGTGTTCTTCATCATCATCATTTATATTATATAACATAATCGAGAAAACTGTTGTAATATTAAAATTTTTCATTTCTTTTGGGCTAAATCTTTTACTATTAAAACAGAACTTCATCAGCTAACAACTCTCCCTCTCGAAAAGTTGACAGGGTATGTAAAGAGTGTCGCTCTACCTGGAAGCGTTTCGTAGCGTGCTTGTTGTCTATCTATCTCTTTCACGCTTTCACACGCTCTCTCTTTCCCTCTCTCTCTCTCTCACACTCGCTGTCTGTCCGTTTGTCGCTTTGTCATGTGGGTGTCGTCTCGCGTGTGCTGCGCGTGTGTTTTTGACACTTTAACTGCCGTTCGCAAACTTGGGCAACACCGCAAGTTGGAGTACCGTGTTTGTTGTTGTTGTTGTTATTATTGTTGTTCTCGTTTGTTGTTGTCGCTTGTTGACTGTCATTTTACGTTTATTTTTAGCTGGGGTTTGCAAATGGCGTCGCTGCCATTGTCAGGTAACTGCTTAACGGGCTCTCCCTCACCCTCACCCTTCCTTCCCCCTTAGTTACCAACTTGTGTATTGAAAATTTTGTTGCTATGGTCTATTTTGTTGTAGTTCTTTTTTTTTGTTGTATATTTTTTGCATTCTGTGTGCAAGTGCATTCATAAATATTTGCTCGATTGATTTTTAAACTCATTTTAATGGCACTTTTACAACACACACACACACAAGCACATATACACATACTTATGTATATATGATTGCATGCATTATGAAGCGATTTTCCTTTCTGATTGCGCCCCAACCCATGCAAGAGAGGGAGAGGAATAGAGAGAGAAAGAGCGTTGCTAACTTATAATGCGCATTTTATTTTCGCATTCTCTACACACACACACACATACACTCTCATACTCACATACTCACATTTTGGCTGTCATACACATACACACACACATTACACATACCATCACATCAGGATTTTTCACATCAATTCAAAATCATTGGAATGGAAGATTATTTATGGGCATATATTAGCTGTAAAATGCTTCTAATCTTGTATCGAAAAATCCATTTTGACAGCGAAATTGCTATTTTAAATGCGCAAAATATCCCCCAATTAAAAATGTTTAATTTTATCTATCAATATTTGATCAATTGTACATACGTGTTATATATATATATATATTAAGCAGAGGTGATTGTTGTTGTTATCTTTAACATACCTGCAATAAGAAGAAAGAGAAGAAAAAATGTTAAACAATTGTAATTATGTGTTAAAGGAAAAGGTGTATCGTATCTAAATACAAAATAGTTATGTATTGATTATTGTATTATATGTATTATCGTTAATAAAAATATTTATGTATCGCATTTGTAAGATCGTAAAATAGCTTAACAGCAAAGTATAAAGTGTATCGTATTATTATTTGTTAGGTATTAGATTATTTACGTATCATACGATACGGATTGTATATACGCTACGTTGTTATATCGTAAAATAGCTAAGGAACTCTGTTTATTTTCTACGCTTTCTCTATTTAATAAGCTAAGCATAAATTCCTTATAAAATAAAATAGCTATCTGAATTCCATCACGATATTCTGTTAAAGGATAAAAGGGCAAGAAAAGCTGCTTATAGGCTGCCTTTAAGCTGAATGAAAACTCGTCGAAGGACACGCAAAATCGCAAGGATATGACATTTATTGAGCTGCAGCTGCATTTGGACTAAGCCAATAAGCGTTTAAGTAAAACAGCCGTGACGAGACACGGAGGCATGGTGAGCAGGGAGGGATGAAGAAAGCTGTTACGTTTAACTTAACCAACCCTCCTCCTCCTCCCACTCCGCCACTTAGTTGGCTTGTTGCACTTGAAGCTTTTCAATGGCTTCGAGTGCTTCTTTTTTTTCTTTCTTTCTCAAGGCAAAAAAGTGTCGTCACGTTTTTGGCGCTTTAGTAGCTGCAATTTGTTGAAGCATGCATGCAGCCGTCGTCGTCGGCGTCGTCGTCGTTGTTGCAAAAGTGCACACATGTGCAAAATAACTTTGACGGTAATGCAAATTAAAGCCAATTTACTAGCTGACAAAACGTTAAGGTAAGGTAAAACTGTAGCGGGAGAAGTGAAGCCGAAGGCAATTTCGTTGAACAAAGTAAAACTTTTACAGTCGAAATCTACCTCTTTCTATGTTTGTCTCCGTTCTCTGTCGCCCAATTGCATTTAGTTAGCTTAATTTGCAGTTGACGAGGTGTGAACTCAATATATAATCTGTTTAGAACGTGTAGACAGAGAAAGCGAGAGTGTTGGTGTGTGGGTGTGAAAGCGAGAGGGTAAGAGTTACATGTGTTTTCTACTTAGAGTAAGTTGAAGGCAAGCTATATTCAATTGTTTAACAATGGGTTTACGATGTCTTTATTTGTTTTTTGGGAAGATAAACAACGTAAACGATGCCTTTCTAACAGCGTCAGTCATGATCGTAAATCTTTCTGTTAAATAACGTTGCATTGACATGTACATTAGCAATAGATAGGAACATGAACCTGTTAACGCCAACGATAATGTAATGATAATGGTTATTATCGTTGGTTAACGCAACGATTAACATTGATCTTAAATCCTTCTTTTAAATAACATTAAAGAAGAACATGAACCTGTTAACACAATGATTAACATTGATCTTAAATCTTTCTGTTAAATAACACAGCACTGGTATGTTCATTAGCATTAAAGAAGATCGTCAATCGGTTTACACGACGAATAACTTTTATTCTTATATCTATCTGTTAAATAACATTGCTCTGTTATGTACTTAACATACGCATTATTGAAGAACCTGAACCTGTGAATAGAGTCTAACTACATCTATATCTTCTCTATAGATATTTCTATACTTGATTGAATAACATCAACACACACACACATACACAAATTAAAACACATGAAAGGAGCATTTCAAATAAGCAAAGCTGCTTTCAAGTCAACAATTTCATTTCGTTTGAAATATGCAACAGCTTTTAGACAAAGCACAAAAAGGTGCCCCATCAAGTGCCAAATAAAAAGCCCTACTATTCCATTCTCCCTCTTCATCTCCCCTCTTAACACACGCACACACACACACACACACAATAGACACTCACATATTGTAACTGAAAGGTAACAAAAGGGTTCTGTTTTTTCGGTTCATTTTGAACAGGTGCAAAAAAAAAAAAAATAGAAGTGAAAAATGTTGAGAAAACTATTTCATAACATTGCAATTTCTATTGCTCCCCCCCTCACTCACCCCCCTTCTATTTTTAAGGGTTGCCCAAAGCTAGAATGTGTTTTGTTTTTGTTTTGGGCAAGTGGCACTAACAATTAGTTTTAGGCGAAATGTTTTTAAGTGGCGCCATTGAAAAGCTTTCTCTTCTTTCCCTACCGCTTCCCTCCCCCCCCACCCCTATTATTGTCATTCTATATCTTTACGGGGCTATATGGTAAATGGTCTATTGTTGTGACTTTTGACCGTTGAGCTATACCAAAAAATTCCACACTCGAACCGACAAAATGCAATAACAACAATAACCGAAGGCGGCTTTCTATGGATGAATGAATGCGGTATATAGTATATGAATGCCACGCCCACTTTCCATTGTTAAATAACACGTAATACACAATAGTGTGTGTGTGTGTGCCTTTTGTTTGGCATAAAAGAGAGAGGGTGTGGAAGTAGGCGTGGGGCACATTAAAAACCAATTTGCTGTTTTGACACCAAACTGGCCAACAGCTTTAGCTGACCGCAAATGACCAACACACACACACACACACAACAAAGCAAACACACACACATATAGATAATCATGTGTATGTGTTCATTTGTTTGTTTATTGCTTTAGAAGATTTCTCAATTTGCCTTTCGTTTGCTTGCGGCTGGCATTTATTTTTGTTTTATGTATTTTTGTACTTTCTATTTTTGTTTGTTTGTTTTTGTGGTTTGTGTCAAGGGTTCTTACGATATCTGGTCAGAGAGAGTCCTTGGATAAGCACTTAAAATAAAGGTTTTTCGTTTTCCGTAGCTTATAGAGTTGACACCTACGCATAAGTAAAAGGGCTAAATGTCTTTTGAAATATTTCATTTACATATCGGATTAAGTTGTCGTATGTAAAATTTATGAAGCTTTAAGTTTTTTATATTTTCATCATTATAAAAATATTATATTGCTTACGGATTCAATATTTAAAGAATATTAAGTCAAGCTTTAAGGCTTTATATTTTTAGCATTATTAATTAAGTTTGTATTATTTTTGTATACGTTTATCTAGGAACATGAACGTTTTTTTTTTTAAACAGGAGAGGGGCAACCCTGGCAATGTAACAGTATTGTTATTGCTCTATCAATATTATATGAATATCCTGGTTGTAATAAAATGTTAATTAACTTTGCTTTCATTACAATAAGCATTTGAATTGGATGTTAACATTTTACACCAAACAAATTCAATTGCGAAACCCTGCAAAAAAGAAATAGAGAAAGGAAGACAGAGAGAGAAAGAGAGAGGGATAGAAAGCACGCCACCATTTTAATAGCCACATGTAATTGAAACCAAGTTAAAACCAACAACACAATATAAACTCAATCATAAAAAATTTAATTGTGGCAGCGTGAAAAGCAAATGGAGAATACAACCGCTAAAAGTTACTTAGCGGCTTCGGATTACCAAGTAAGACCGATAGAGATAGAGACATAACTTCCATAACAGTATTGCAATTTGTGTTCTTTATAAGCTTTCACGCGTTCAGCGTACTAAGCGTATTACACACACACAGACATACACACACACACACAAACACATACGTTAATCCTTATACAGAAAAACAAAAAACAACGAAGAAAGAAAGAAAGGAGAAGAAGAAGATGATGAAGAAGGGGGAAAGAGTAGTCGAAGTTTTGCGAAAACAATTTGTTGATGAACTCAATTAAAACCAAAAAAAAAAAAGGAAAGAAGGAATAAAAAAGTGAAATGCAAAGCAGGCACGAAAAACAACACGCTTTTGGGAGTGAGAGAGGGATGGTGAGAAGTGTCTGTTGTGTTTACCGTATTTTAATTAATTTTACGTTATTCGTAATGTGCGCAATGCGTAAACATGAACCCCATACATCTCCTCCCTCTCCTTTGCTTTCTCTGTCTCTGTTCGGTTGTGAAACATTTGTAAACTTTTGCGTTAAATCAAATTATGGAAATTATAACAGTATACAAATTCTTATAGACTCTTTCTTAAGGGGGAAACACTAAGTATGTGTGTGTGTGTGTGTGTAACATATTGATGGAGATAAGATATGTATATATACGAATACTTGATATGATAAGAAAGTTGCTTATCATAAATCTTTGAACACATTTTAATTGTGGTTTTTGTGTTTCTACAAATTTTCTTTAATCTTTGCATTTGTTAAACTTTTGTTCCTTGAAGTAGATAATCTTTTTAGTATAAAGCAAGAAAATTTGAACACAATTTTGATTTCTACAAAATTTTGTTGTTTAACTCATTATTTCGAACAAGTTTTTAACTCTTGTGGCATATACATGTATACATAGATAATCTTTGTTGAGCTTAACTTAGTTATGTTATGTTTCTTCTCATCATATTTGTAGCTTGCCCCAAAAACACATTTGCAATTAGGCAATGAAAAGTTTGGAGTACATGCTTGTTGTTAATGTTGTTGTTGTTGTTGCAGACTTTGTTGAGTTTCGAAAAGAAATGCAAAATGCTAAAATAAAACAGTTGCAGTTTTCTGGGTGGGTTAGGCTGGGGTGAGAGAGAGATTGGGGGAAGACTTATGCAAAAAGTTGCTGGCGGCGCCTAAAAGCAGGCAATAATACATGCCAAACAACTCCTGACATACGTCAAACAAGCACACACACACACACACACATATGCATTGTGCCAAACTTTATGCAAATATCATATGTGTTTTGGGGTGGGGTGGGGTGGCAACATGGCGTGGCATGGCATGGCATGGATGATGTGTGGCAGCTGTTGCAGCTTTCTTCTTTCGACCCTGCGTTTTTGTTGTTGTTGTTGTTGGTGCTCAAGAAAGTGCAGCTCAAAATGCAGTCAAGCTGCACAGGATAATCCCAGGGATAATCTACCAGCCCAGCAGACCCTCCCCTCTCCTCTTACAAATGGAGGGTGGGGGGTGAAGAAGTCAAATAAGGCTGCGGCGCTGCACACAAAGCGAAAACTCTTTCCACACATTTTCAATTTTTTATGCCAACAAAGCGTTTTTATTGGCTACCCCGAATTCCCCAAACCAACCCCTCCCCATCCTCCACCAACCTCCTCGTTAGGTATGAGTGGCGGGGGGGCGTGACACAGTTCAACTGCATATTTTGGCTGCCTTTGTTAACATTTTTATCCTCTGTTAAAGCTGCAATAAAATTGAAAGTTAGTTTTTCTTTTTTGGGTTTTTAAGCTACAAAATAATTCTTGGCATATAAACTCTAAAAGATTTGGGCCTTAAAAAAATTGGAAGATTTTTTTTTTGCGTAGCAGTTAAATATATCGAATAACAATCAACATATGTGTAAAGAAATTCCACAGTTAAAAAGTTGTTTGTCAAATTTTTTGTCTGTTTCGGAAAAAGAACTTGAAAAATTTACTTTCAAGCACAAGAGAAATATTTAAAACATTGAATAAAAATACTTATATTTATTCAATTTACAAAGAAAAACTTTTGGATTGTGTTTTGATTACTTGTTTTCGCCGTTTACAAACCCTGTTACTAAGATTTTTAGCCACACTTCGATCGATTGATGTTTAAAGTTAATTTGATTTGGTTGTTGACAAGTTATATTCGAGTTAAAAGCCTTTAAATTCTATTACTAACTTGAAATTCATAAGATTAGCAAGCTGTTCATATAAAAGAGGGGGGAAGGGTTAAGTTATGTGAGCGGGTGTTGATGTTGATGATAATGGCAAACTCATAAGCAACCAACACAACAACACAGAAAGAAAAAAAATATATATATACTATAATATTTATATGTTAACCGCAAAGGAGAGAAGAAAAAGAAAAACTAGCTCAAAATTTGCATGCATATCTTTAGGAGGCGAAAAGGCGTAGCTGTAAAAAGAACAACCAAAAAAAAACGTTGTACAACACATAACATAGAGAGAGTGAGAGGGAGAGGGAGAGAGGGTTAGCGAAAGTGCAGATAAAGAAAATGAGCAACGCAACAATATTTTTGGCTTTTCTTTTGGCTTGTTGTAGTTGTTAGTATTTTTTATGCAAATTCGTTGCATATGAAAAATTGTCAGAGTTGAAGAAGTAAAGCAGAAACAAAAACAAGAAAATGAGGCGAAAGGATGCGAAGAGAGGGGAGAAGGAAGAGAGAGAAGCATGTGAAGAACGAAATGTGCAAACTTTAATAAAAAAGACTTTATGCAAAAGAACGACTAATGCAAAAGTGTGGGAGAGAGAGAGGGAGAAGGAGAAGCAAGTCATAAATTTGCAGTGTTGGCAAACGAAATACAAAAGGAGTGAGAGCGTAGGAGGGGGGGTGTGTGGAGGGGGTTGTACACCAAGTAGCACTTCAAACAAAGCAACACTCAACGCGACGAAAGAGCAAAACGCAACAGAGCTGAGCTGCCTGCCATTCTACACCTCCCCCCCCCCCCTCTCCCCTACCATAAGCAAGAGCAACTACAAAATATGTAATTTTAATGCAACAACAATGAGCCAACAGGGGGTTTAGTAGCAGTTTGCGGGGGGCTTAAGGTAACGATGGCTTTTTGGGGTTGCGACAGCATATTAAAAGTCAAAAGCGTTGAGCTGTTTGTGAGTCAAGGCAAGGGGGTGAGAAGAGAGGGGGGGGGGGGCGGGGTTTAAAAACAGATTTCCTTTCCTCCTTGTGCCTTGTGTTGCATGTGGCACGGAAATTTGCGTTGACAACAAATGCGACATGTTGTATTAAACCGCAAAGTAGCAAAATGCAATATGACCAAAGCAAAGGGGGTATAGAAGAAGGGTGGGGCGGGGTTACTCTTAAAAAATTACATAATAATAACAATGTGTTTCTTCTTTGCTTGTGTGCATGTGTGTGAGTGGCCTTGGGTTGTGTGTGTGTGTTTGCATATTAAATGCTTTATAATCTTCAAGTGGAAAAAATAGTTGTAGGAAAGACAGAGAGAGAGAGAGACCAAGAATGAATGTTGTTAATTGAATTCATAGGAAGAAGCAAAAACATTTTTGCATTATATATAATCTGATAAAGTTAACATAAATAATAGGCAAATTCTTGCATGCAAGTTCTTAAAGTGTTGCAGTGTTGCATAGCGATAGAAAAGTTTTGAAACTGATTGAAAAGATTTCAATTTGTTCTTTAATAAACTTCTTTTTATTGTTTAACATTTAAGGCGAACTTTCATGAAATGAAAAGTGAAAACATTTTAACGCTTTTTTGTTTGCTTCATTCCTTCACAACTTTTTCGCTTCTCTTTGATTTATTAGAAACGAGCTCTCTTTCTTTCTCATTCTTTCTCTTTCCTTCTTTCTCTCTCACTCTTTCTTGCTCTCTCTCTCGCTTATAAATCATAAAGAGCAATAAAAATCTTTTCCTCCACAACACAAACAGAAATGAAAAGTAAAAACTTCTAATTGGTAATTGCACTTGCATTTTTATCTCTACCCCCTTCACCATGACGCACCCCCCTCCACCCGCTTCCGTTACTGCACTTCGGAGGTTGGCAAAAGTTGAAGTTAAGTCTCACCGAAAAAGAAAAAGATTCGTATAGTCAGCAAGCTACTTGAATGTGCAACTTGTGAATTATGCCGACAGTTTTATGCATCTTTTGACCTGAATTGTCTCGTGTGTTTACTCAACTTGGCAGAAAATAAGAAAACAGCAAAGAAAGTAGGTAAATATTCAAGACATTACACTTAAAATGATGATTGATGGCTTTTCAAAGCAATTTACAAACACACTTCAATTGAATGACATTTGAACAACTTATACAACACTTAACATTAACAGTTCTCTACTATGTTAAGTTTACTATATCGTAAGTAGGTAAATATTCAAGACATTATACTTAAAAGGAGGATTGATAATGTTTAAAGCAATTTACAAACACACTTCAATCTTTAACGAATGTTTGAATGATATTTGAACAAGTTATACAACACTTAACATTCACATTTAACAGCTATGTTAAGTAAACTTTATCGTAATTGATTTAAAGTGAACCACTTTGAAGAACTTGAAGTCATTTTAACTAATATTAACACCAGCACTTTGTGCAACATAATTGTTTAATGAATCACGCATCTCAATTACAGCCGAAAATTGCTTAATTATTGCATTCAATTAGATATCTTATTGTTGTTGGTTGTTGTGGCGAGCGTAATTAATTTAACCAATCACTAATAAAGTGAACCCCTATCAAAACCAAAGAGTCGATGTCGATTATAACGATTTGGATGATGCTGAGAATGATGATGATAACGTTGTGCATAAATTAATAATTATACACATCAATGCTATAATGCTCAATGCTTGGTTGTTCAACCGCAGGTTTTTGACAGCTGTTGACAAACAACAACAACAGCAATTGTTTGTTGATTAAATTCTGTTTATGTTGGCCAAAAAGTACAATTAAAATTCATTAGAGTTAATTACGCGCAATTAAAAGCACATTTTCACAACTAATTGCCAACAACAAACAAAATAATAATAAAAAAAAGAATAACAATAATAAAAGACAGAGAGAGACAAAGTTATGCAATTGCAATTATGCGCGGCTCAATGTGGATTTTATGTTTGTTTGTTTTTTTTCGTAAGTTGTAATCAAGACATGATGAAACGAGTATAATGAAGCCGCAACACAAATGCGACGAATGTGTAAAAAGGGCTCAAAGCAGTTGGCTCAATGAAATTTGTTAAGAAAGTAAGGTATTAAAAGTTAAGAACAGCTGCTTGCAATAACATTTGCGTATTTACGATAAAACTTTTGAAGAATTTCTTGCAACTTAACATTATTGTGATTCTGTTAAGTAACAGCATATCTTAATTTATGTTAAGTTTGATCCTTAAGATCTCAACTGTACATAAATAAGCATTATCTGTCACAATTGTGAAAACAAATCATAATTATCCGCTGCTTTTGCGTTTTTGTCTCTCTGTCAAGTACCCCTCGGCAATAGGGTATAATAAAATATGACAGCAGATAAGACAAAGACACAGAAACAAAAAAATATAAAAATAAAAATGCAAACACAGCATTTATAATATGAATTTAAGCAGAGCTAAAAGTCTGCTACGAGACTTTTGTTTTGCTTCGTTAGCTTTGTGGCGCATTTCCACTTCCCATTCCTACTTCCTTTTCCCCCTTTCCACTTTCGTTTCATCTTCTCTTCTCTTATGTGTGTGTGTTGCGGTTTTGAGTTTTTGTCGGCAAGTTTAAGTAGATTTTCATAATTTACGCGCTCTGCGCAAAGGCAGCAATCATAAATTATTACACACACACACACAAACACACATAGACACAACCTTGCAACAAACTCCTGATTCCTTCTGGTTCCTTCAGGTACTTGCTTCAATGTTAAACTTTATTTCGAGTTGGTTTTTAAGGAATGAGTCGAGGCAAAGACTTTTGAGTACAAGTAGAAGGGAATGGAATGTTTGTACAGCAAGAAAGAATTATAAGTTTCGATAATATTAGTTAAGAAATAACAAAAGTATCTAGAATAAAGTTTATAGCAAATTTGAAACTGATTTAAAGATTATTAATTTATGTATAGAACTTTGTTCTCACATAACTCGCTTAGATTTTTTTCACTGTGTACATTAATCGAGCTTCCCCTTTTGAGTCGAACGCTTTTCACTTTCAACGCTTGTAAAACAATTTTATTTAATTGTAAATAAAATATGTGAAAAGTTTGCGCTTCAACTTTTCAAGCGTCTAAATTGAGCTGCTCCCCGCACTGCCCTCGCAATCCCCTCTCGAGATGAGAGCTATCTTTCATATATCGCTAAACATGTCAGCGACATGTTGTTTTCATATGATTCACCACTGTCAAACGCAGCTGTGCGTGTGTGTGTGTGTGTGTATGTATGTGTATGTTTGTGTGTGTTAGCCATTTGGTTGGTGCTCCTCGTTTTATTGTTTGTAATATTTTTTTTTCATTTTTGGGGATGTTTTTTTTAGATTTGCATTTCGTCAACGCTTATGACAATATACATATATATATATATATCATAGCAACAAAAATTCAACAATTGTCAACAACAACAATAAACAAACAAGCGATGACGACGACGACGTCTTTTCATTTTGCTATTATTGGTAACATGGGAAAAAGTTTGGCTTTTGCAGCTTCTCTCAGCCACAATTGTCAGCCACAGAAGTTTGCGAGTATTTTTTCTTGTTTTGTTACACAGCAAGAAGAAGAACAAATGCAAAAGCTAAAGAAACAAAAAAAAATGAAAATGGTTTTTACTTTTCTGGACATTTTTTTTTCATAGAAACGACATCTTGTCATAAAGTTTTTAATTAAATTGTTACGTTTACATTGGCATTCTGGCATTCACAGCAGCAACAAGCGAATTGAGTTAGTTATGATGAAAAATTGCAAGTGAATATAGCATCAAGAGTGAATGAATATGCAAAAAGACTTTAAGCTAATTCAGTTAAATAAAAGCTGTGAACAAAAGTTGTATCTTTTATTAGATAAACGATCAAATTAACAGTGAGCTGGTATGAGATCGCATCAAATACACAAACCTATTTAGTTGGCAAAGTGACTATTCAGTTGTATAAACTATCAAATTAACAGTGAGCTGGTAATAGTATAAGATCGCATCTAATACACAAACCTATTTAGTTGACACACAGAAAATCTAACATTAATATTAAACAAAGCATGTTGTCAACACACAAGTAATTATTATTTAAATAACACTTTGCGCTATTAAATGTGTGTTTTTCTCTCCAAATGAGACTAATTAGGATTAGACGTACTTACAAACAGCACACACACAGGACAAAATAAAAGGGAAAAGTTTAATAATTACAATGGAGACTAAATAAAGAATAGCATTTTTGGTTATGCGAAAGTGTGTGTGTGTGTGTGTGTGTGTGTTGCAAGTTTGTGCGGCAAAGAGTAATGTGCCACACGCGTGTTGGCAATTTAAATTACACAGCTAAGTCTGCTTAGTTGTTTATGCCACAAACAGTTGTTGTTGTTGTCATGTTGCAAAGTTTATAGCACAGTTTATAGGATGGGGATAAAAACCAGGTCAGCTGCTGCTAGCAGCCAGAAAAACCCACAGATTGTATATTGCGTATACGCCGCGCCACATCCTGAAAAGCTCTTTTAATTGATATTCGTGACCAAAGCGCAAACAAAAAAAGGGAAACTCAAAAATCAATGCCGCCTTAACAAGTTGATTGCGGTGAATCAAACCATAAAACAATATACGATACAATACATACAATACAATACATACATATTAACATACAAACATACATACAATATATATGTATGTACATACAAAATGTACACAAAATATTCAAAACCTTGCGCAAATGTAATTGAAATGTTGCAACAATTTGTTGCGCAAACAAAAAGACAAGAACGAAAATTTATTTTTTTTTGGCAAAAGCTCGTAAATTTAAATATCTTTTTGCATATGTGATGTGATTAAATTGAGTTTGATTTTTGTGAGCAGGTTTTGAAATGAAGAATAAAACATCACCAAAAAAATCAAGGTGCTTTGGCTGTAGTTGCCGTAAACGATAAATTGTTAGTTGGTCATTGTACGAGATCGCATCAAATACACAAACCCATTTATTAAGCAAAATGACTTTAAACTGATTTAGTTAGATACTAAACGATCAAATCAACAGTGAGCTGGTAATAGTACGAGATCGCATCTAATACACAAACCCATTTATAAGCAAAATGACTTTAAAGTGAATCACTTAGATAAACGATCAACTAAACGATAAATTGTTGTTCAGAATTGCCAGCTTTCCACTTGAAAAAACTTTTTAGGAAATTAGTTGTATAACGTAACGTTTTAATTGACAAATGTTTTTGAAGAGCTTTTTAAACATTTGCTGCGTTCATTGGGTTCAATTGGGAATGAAACAAAGTGTTTGCCAGAGTTAAGTATTTAACTCAAAGAGCAACAAAACAAAACAAAAAACCAAACATACCAAATAATATTGTGCAACAGTAAATTATCAAGTGAATATTTTTTACACGAATTCCACTCAATTGTTGCCTCTTTGCCAAACCAAAAATGCCAACGGCAATCAATTTTACACACACACACACATTTGTACCCACACAAATACATATGTGAAAATGTGGCAACTATTTTGCCTTATGCACAATAATCTCGAGTATATTTTGGTGAACAACGCGGGAGAGTACAAATGAATTGCATAACAAACTCTGACGACTGATTGATTGTTGTTGTTCTTGTTGCGCAGTGCAAATTGCAACTAAAAATTCCAGCAAAAAGAAAATTAAATGCGCATAGCAGTCACAACATTTGCCAAACAAAATGGCGTCGGTTTTTTGGGTTTTATTTTTCGGGGAGGGAATGTTGCCTTTCAATCAAACGCAACACACAAAACGCGACAGGATGACTTTGGTCGCATCACTTCCTCTGCCGCCGCACGCCAGATGGCGCTGCATGTGACAAATGCCGACGATCGACATGGATTTCATATACACCCCCCTCCCCTCTCCGCACAGCCCAACCACCACCACCTCAACCTCCACCTGTGACTATTCAATTTGACAGACAATCCAGCTATAGCTTCCCCTGTCTTCCTCTCTCCCTCTCTCTCTTTTTCTTTTTTACCTGCCTATTCACTAATTTGCCACTCGCTTCCTTTATCCATCTATCCATCCATCTTTCTAGCTGGCTTTCTGGCTGTCTGGCAACGCTGACAATTGATGAGACGCTTTCGCTACGCTTTGCTTCATTTAAAGCTTTCTTTTTCTTAGCCTTTGTTTTTTCTTTTCCTAACCCCTTTTTTCTTCTCTCTCAAAGCAGCCTTATCATTGGAAATGCAAAAGAAAACTTCTACGTTCTCTTTTTCTTTCAGTCTTTCGCTCTCTCTTTCTCTCTGTGCATTTTCCCTTTTGTGGATTTATGATGACTTTACCTTGCTCTCGCTGTAGTTGGCCAAGCTTTGTGCTGATTAATTTATGTTAATGCTGACCCAAAAAAAAAGCAAGAGAAAAAAATACGATACTCAAGTGGCCAACAAAGTAATCTTCATTATCATTATCGTCATCTTCATGATGATGGTCGTCAGCAGAACTGGCGCCAACAAGTAGATTTCCATCAAAAACCCAAAAAAAGGATATGCAAAAAAAACAACAAGAAGAAGAAGGGGGGTTGGGTGTTCAGGTTAAAGAGAGGGGCAAAATCGCTGTCATTAATCATTTGGCCAAAAAGGTGACAGAAGCAGAGGCAGTAGCAGCAGCAGCAGCAGCAGAGGGGGGGTTGACGTTAATCTTAAGAGCGCAGGGAGAACAAGGCAAAATACACAAAATTCCTAAGAGCAAGGAAACGCAAATACAGTTTTAGAGCAATTAGTAAGAGACGAAATCTAAATGCTCTGCATTAAATGTTTACAAAGCAATAAACCACAAATTTAACTGAAAGTTTACTTTAAGACTTGCCAAACTTTAAAGTTTCACTTCCAGCCATTTACCAACACTGTACGTTTGTCAAAGAGTCAAGTGTTTAGTTCTCCACACACTCGTGTTTGTGTGTTGTATAACAGTTTCGACAGGGTAGTAGAAACGACCCAAAGGCTGCTGCTAACCCAAAAAACAATTAAAAGCGTCATGTGGGCGTGACAATTGCTTGCTTTTGCTTTTTGCTGTTGACTTTTGACACGTGTCACTTGCTGTGCGCTCGAAGAGAGAGAGAGTGAAAGTGAAAGTTGAAAGTGAAATTGGTTGTGAAAGGTGGTGAGGCTTGAGTGAAAATGTGAATGACATTCGCTTAATGATAGGCAAGCAAGCCAGCAGGCAACAACAACTCAAATAGTTGACATAATTGCGGTCAAAACAGGTGGAACAACAAAAATTTAACACATAGCTGCAATTCTTTTAACTTCTTGGTGTGTGTGTGAAAGAGAAAGAAAGTATGTGGTCTGAGGTCTAATGTAAATTGCCTTCACTTTGGCAATTTGCCAGCTCAGTTGACTTAGTTGGCTGGCAGGCAGCCTGCTTGGCTTGACCGCAAATATTTAACAGTTTGATTAAATCTCAGCCACACTAAATTAACTGTTAAATGAAGTGTTTGCTGCTGCTAAGAAAGTTTCTTACTGAAGTGAAAAAAGAAGAAGAAAGCATTTGAAATACTTTGACAAATAGTTAGATGCAATAATAAAGTAGTTAAATGTGTTCTAAGATGTATTTAATGATAGTTTAATCGTTGTTTAACACCTCAAACTTTGTTTAAAGTTTAACAATAGATGGCGCCACAGGCAGTTAATCAGAAAACGCTTAGGCAGCGCATTTCATGCCTAGCCAAAAGGCGATTTATGCCAAAAGATGAGCAGCTCCAACAGCTCGAACATGACCGCCGGGGCGGTAGGGTGGTTGGTGTAAGGGGTCTAACTGCATTGGTAATTTATATGCACTTTGATAGCAACAAGATGCACCAAGCAAACCACCAAGAGATAAATGGAGTGAGACAGAGCATAGAGTAAGAGAGAGAGAGAGAGAGATACTTATAAATCACTGCTAGGGTAACGTTCTGCGGTTGTTGTTGTTTTTGTTGGCCAGGCAGTCAGGCAGGCAGGCGACTAAGCAGTTTATTGAAAACTGCAAGAGTTGAAAAGTTGGTCGAGTCGAGTGGAGTCGAGTTGGTTGGTTGGTTCGAGGGGGTCATAAATATGGTCAAGTGGGACTCATTTTCAATTGAGACGCGCCCACAAATGAACCTTTGTCCTTGTCTGTTACTCCTTTTATATATATATATATCTGGTTGGTGGGCGTTAACAGCTGCTTTTGCTGTTGGTTCTCACATTAGTTGCCAGTTTGTTTGTCAAGGACTCGCTTAAAGACCAGGCTCAAAGCATGACATGCACAAAACTCCACACACACACACACACACACATGCACACAAGCAAAAAGGTTAAAGGGCAAGCAAAAAGTAAAAGTCAATTCTGAACTAAACCTCAAGGTCGCAATAAAACATGACTTATATTCATTCATACATTCATTCACATATTCCGACACAATCACACATTCACATTCACATTCACAACACGCTTGGCAGGACAACAACAAGAAGAGAAGGAAAGAGAGCAGCAAAGCATTTTTGAAGCATGACACTACTCAAAAATGCATAGCAACAAACAAAGGAGTAGATGTTAAAGGGCAGCAGGGTGCAAAGGTGGAGAGAGGGAGACAGAGAGGCACACCCGCTGAGTTCAAAGAACTTACAAAAGCCGGCTCTGTTATTATTCTGCAATGCAACAAAGCAAGAGAGAGTGAGAGAGAGAGAGAGAAAGCGTGTTAAATGCCTTCCACTTGGCAACATTTTGTTTTGGGGGCCATCAAAAACAAAACAGTACTAAGCAAGGGGTAAGCGAAAGCGTGTGCGAAATGTTAAACTAGTCCAAGAATGTGTTTTAGCATCCACAATGTTCGAATAGGGGTTAATGTTAAGGGGAATCGTGAATGTGAAAGGAGCAGTTCATAAGGGAATAACTTATGTTAACTTAGTTTGAAGAAAGATAGCATCCACAACTTGAAGTTATTGTTTAACAACTTTCGAACTTGTTTGAGAGGAGATATATGTACTTTAACATACTGTTAACATACTAAAGAAAAGTCTCAGTTTGATAGCAGACTATAAAGTTCGCACAGTGCTTCCCCAACTGTTAAGTAAGCATCCACAAATTTCGAAAATGGCACAGAGGAGAATTCACTGAGCTGTTAGTAAGCTAAGTTAAGTTAAGTTTAACATAACTTGCGCCCTGCTGTTAAACGAACAGTAACATAAGAACCACAACGAATGCTGTTGCGAATTCTATGAAACATTTCTCCTACAACTACTCTCATTCTCACGAGAGCCATGCTCTTTCGAATCGTGCTTTGGCTTCGTTTTGTCTCGTCGTTTTGTGGACTTTAACCTCAATTCGAACGTTTATTTTTTGCTGCAATATTAGCATTGTCTCGTCTCGTCTCGTCTCTGGCGACTTGAAGCTAAAGACAAAGTCAAAAAAAAAATAATATTATATAGTGGAACTTGAATTGTGTTCTTGTTCTTTTTTGGATTTAGTTTGGCAAGTTTTTGTTATCTGCTGATGTTGTTATTGGTGTTGGTGTTGGCGTTGTTGTTGTTGTTGTTGTTGCTGGTACGCACTCAAGTACGCAAAAAGTTGTTGACAGACATCTCTATTTCTCTCTCTCTTTCATAGTTTGCTTGGAAATTAAAATAATCTTCAAGATTTATTGCACTAGACACGCGCGCATTGAATCGTCGTTGTCGTCGTCGTCACAGACGAGAGATTTTTCGGCTAAAAACTTTTTGGGCTACCAAAAAAATAGCTATGAATGCGCATTAAAGTAACTTCATTCGCAGGGGTGTGGAGGAGGAGAGTGCGGTAGAGCGTTAGGGGTGCAAATAGACACAAGGGCTTGAAGCTAGCTTTCCAGTGAATGGTTACGTTTCTACTTTTTACACAATCCTAAATCCAAACCACTTTTTTTCTGTTCTGTTTTCGTCTATCAGCATTTGCCTTGGGTAGTTGACAGATGTTGTTGTTGTTGTTCTTGAAGTTGAAGTTGCAGGATGCAGTGTTGCAAATGCAGCTGCCACTCAGAGTGTTTGTTGAGGGTGGCTCAACTTGTTGACTTGGCGGAGAGAGAAAGCAAAATGAAGTTGCCAATTCGGAAATGCCATTTATCATTATTTGCCAGCCAATGATGGAGTTTGGCAGAGCAATAGATAGAAAAATGAACATAAAGTAAGCAAGAGAGAGAGAGAGAGAGAGAGAGAAGAGAGAAAGCGATAAATGCATTTTTTTTTAAGCATTTCAGTTTCATTTGCATTTTATTTAATTTAACTTCTTTTCTTATGACATTAATGTTTTTTTATTGCCAAAGCTTGAAGAACCATTTTTGTGGCACCTAAACGAAGAACTTAGTTTTTATGTTTTAATAAAAAAATATACTATGGACATAAAAACTTCAAAGTAAGTTTTTTTTCGAGAGTCGAAAAATGTATGATATCAAAAAAAGCGATTAAGGGATTAAGGGAAATTATACCAGTAGAAAATCTCTTCAAGTCTGTAAATTAACTTTTTCCGAAACAAATATTAAACTTCTTAACATACCTTAAAGCTGTCTCTTTAAAAGTTTTTGATGTTCAATATGACACGACATACCTGCAATTAAAAGAGAAATAGAAAAATGTTAGTTATTATGAAGTGAAAATGTCAAAAAGCTGGAAGAACGTTTTCAAGCTTTCGATTCAGCTACTCTATTTAAAACATCAATCAAAAATGAAGAAGAGGTAAGTGAAAGGGTAAGAGAAAAAGCAACGCTTGTCGTCACTTTCAATCTAGACAAATGAGCTATGCTAACCCTTTCCAACTGTGCGTAGAGAAATAGCGAGTGAAAGTTCCGTGCCAATGAATGATGACAGCAAATTTACGACCTGGCCAGCCAAGGAGCCAAGGACAACAAAGCGCAAGCGAAAATATTTTTATGACTTGAAAAAAGAACCAAAAACTATTTACAAATACTAAAAAAAAAAATATTCTGACTGCTCAATAGTTGCAGACATTTAATGACCAACAAGGCCAATAAACTGACACAACGAATGTGATAGAGAAAGCGAAGAGGGGAAGAGAGAGAGAGAGGGAGAGGGGAGCAACGTTTAGAGAATGGCGATATTGTTATAGCTTTTGTTTTTCCTATATAGTTTTGCCCCTAACGAGGGAAGAATGCGATGCTTTGCTCCTGCCGCCAATCTTTTATAAGCTTGAACATTTTTTTACGAGCACTTATTTCCGCCCCAAGAATTAGAGCAAAATGTTGCCACCCCCCACACACACACACTAGCCACTCTGCTCCTCCCTTCCTAAAACTCTGCCACTAATAAGTTGATGGAGTGAAAGAGCTCAGTTTAGTTTTGTGCCCTTAGGCTTTTGGTTTGCCAATATATGTATTGAATGAATATATATTTGTTTGGAATTTATGATGTGTGTAACAATAATCGAGGTATTGTTTTTTCATAGTTGTTGTTCTTTGGGGTTATTTGCAGTCAAGTGTATATTATGCAAATTTTTGCTGGTTTTATTGAATGCTAAACTTTTGAGTGCCATTTTTTGTCGTCCCTGCGTTGAGAGACGAATCGAATGAAATCATTCAATACTTCAATTGCCTTTTACATCATTGATTGATTTCGAATTGAAGACAAGCATATAAAAAAGAGTTTACCTTACATTTCAACTTAAACAATCAATTATCTTTAAAACTGAACGATTTCACTTTAAGCATATACTACTTACATAATTTTAATTGGTTAAAAGCTTACACTCTTTAGCAAAGTGATTGGAATTGAAGGATTTGACTTCTTGGACAGCCGCAGGGTTGCCAGATCAACAACACAAATAATCAAAAATCGCCACAACTTAATACAACAGAAAATTGAAAATGTTTTGCCCATTTGTCATGTTTGTTTGCCTTCCTTTCTCTTGCTCAACCTCTCTCTTCCTTTTCCGCTTTTCACTCACACATTCATTGTGTTGTGTGGCGCCCCAAAGGCAAAAGCCACTGAGCGTTAAGCCGAAAAGTATGCATAAATAAAGAAAAAAGCACGTAGAGCTCAGAATGAATAAAACGGAAAGATAACAAAGTCAAAACAAGCCATTGATAAGTGTATTTATATTTGTATATGTTTGGAGAAGGGAAACACTCCGAACACATTCCATACAAGTTTATATTTATATATATGTTTATGTAAATGTCGGTTTGTATACTTTGTATTTAAGTAAATGTATTTTTGAGTCACATTTCAGAGGGAGTAAAAAAATTGGGTTTGTCAGAGTCAAACCACAATTCAATACCTAAACAAATAATGTAAACTTATTTCTGGGAAGCCAGAAACTTCAAAGCCAATCAATAACAAAGTTGCAAGCTGCAATCACGGCAAACGTTTGTACAACAAAAAGAAGCAGAAAGAAAGGAAGACCCGCAAAATGAACACACAAAGACAGAAAGTGAGAAAAAGAGTTCAAAAGGCAAAAGGAAATTGGAAAGAGAAAACATTGTAACAACGAAAATACATTGGAAATTAACTGGGAAGCAACACAGCAAACATTAAATCAGAAAGTTATTCTTTATATGTTTTTTCAATTATGGAAAATATTATTTTTAATGAGGTCCAAAGTTTAACAAATTTTCTCAATTTTCTTTCTTGAATAAATGATTTTTTTTATAGCCCAAGTTCTTTTAGAATACTTTTCGAACCAAAATATATTTTCTTTAGACACAAATTGTGTGTAATTTAATATAATAATGTTCTCAAGCAAAGTCAACATTAACAATAGTTTATGTATTTTTTTTTGCATTGTGAACAAAGAAAGTACAGGAACATTACGTGCTTTTCACTTTTGAACAGTTGTTATAAAAAAATGTTATGCGAACCGCAAGCTGTTGCCAAAAGCCTTCAAGCTTAGGCATACATAACCGACACACACACACCCAAACACACACATACTCGCAGTGCTTACAACTTTTAACCGCTGTCGAATGAATATATGTATATGTATCAATATTTGTAAGCTTCGGTTAGTCCAACAAACTGTTGTAATTTACATGCAAGCCCACACACATACTCCTCCCTACCACTCCCCCTCTATCATCCAGCACTTGAACAAAAAACAAAAGCGAAGCAAACAAACAGAGAGAAACTTTTTAATTTTCGTGCCAGCTTTCAGGGCCAACAAAAAGAGAAGAACGAGAGATTCTGTTTTCGGTTTCGTGCCGGCTTTGAGCGCGGCGTGTTGATTGCCACATAATATTCAATGCCTTCGCAGCTAAAAAGTATCCTTCGAGTTTTTTTTTTCCTTTTTTTTCCAGCTTTCGCTTCCATTTAGCAGCGCGCTTACACACGGCTCAGCGACGTATTAAACAATCGAAAAGCACTTGCACACAAACAAGGACATCAAAAAATTAATCGCAAGATAAAAAACGAAAAATGCTAAAAAGAACGCAGAGAAAAAATGATTTGATTGCCATTTCAGGGGCAATTTTTAATGAACAGCGCAAAAATATACCACAAAAAACAGAACAATAACAATTTGTTTGCTTAATTGTTTAAAACAAGCTCGTGTTATTAAAATGTAATTATATATTGGTTTGTTCTTATTAACCCAATAGTTAGCTATTTAATTTATACTTGGATATATATTTTATGGCATATTAAATGCATGTTTATATATTTGAAACATTTGTTGGAAACCGCAAACCATTTTTGTGGATTTAAAAATATATTTTTAATTGCAATTTGAAAGTACTTGAAAACAGATTATATATTATATATGCAGCATGTATAAACATATTAATGGTGGATTTAACAAATTATTATATTTATTTAGCATATTGTTTAATAAATGCATGATGTTTCTATCAATTAAGCACTTTTATATATTAATTGGGCACAAGAAAGGAGTCGATTAAATGCTGCATTTTGTGGCAGCTGGAAATGATTTTGGTTTTTGGGTTTACACACATTTATTTTGGGGCAACAGCAGGCAACAGTGCGTGTTTTTAGCCTGGTGCAACAACACACACACACACACATGCATAGATAGACACACACCTATTTGGGTCGAACACGTGGTCAATATTTATCGTTTGGAGATATTCGATTTGGAACAAGTTGCACTGCAAATGCAAATAACCAAACAACAAAAAAAATACCTAAAAGACAGAGAAAGAGAAAGGGGGAGAGAGTAAGAGAGAGGACAAAGCTATTGGCAATTTGTTTTGACAAGCCAAATGTTAACTGATTGAAAGCTATTCGCTTTCACCACAATTTCATGCAGCTGCAATTTTATTAAAGACAGACTTCAATATTCAAATTTTTGTAGATGTATTTTTCTCCAATAGAAAACGTTTGATTAAAAATTTAATTTCACTTCAAATAACAAGCGCTTGTTCTTGGTTTCAAGTGCTTTAAAGAGTTTTGAATATATAAAACGGACACAATGGTGGATTCTGATGAGAAGTAATAAATAGCTTACCTGAATTGGGTCCATTGCTGTTGGGTCGAGCAGAGGGTGCGCCGTCGCGTGCTTCCACCTCGAGGGCATAGGCGCCCTTCTTTTCTCTGTCGAACACGGTTTTGGTGAAGATTTCGCCGCTTTGTAGATTAATTTCAAAAAATTCTTTGCCCTCATTTCGCGGTGAGTCAACGATGTAGTAATAAACCTGCAAGTACATCCAACAAACCAACACAGTTACA
Source organism: Scaptomyza tumidula (assembly GCA_035044465.1). Lineage (NCBI taxonomy): Eukaryota > Metazoa > Arthropoda > Insecta > Diptera > Drosophilidae > Scaptomyza > Scaptomyza tumidula. The sequence goes on from JAWNNW010000050.1 coordinate 1,634,856, forward strand.
CAATTTTTCAACAAACAGAAAGAAAAGAAGCAAAAAAAGATAAAAATGGTATGTTGACAAATTGCAAATTTGTCCAGGATGTTAATTAAAATATGTCGAATTCAAAGAGGAAATTGCACAAAAAAAATAAGAATTTAAATCAAGCAAAAGCTCTGCAGTATTTAAATATTGGGAAAGGCACATTAAAGGCGATGGTGAAGTTTATGATGAGGATTACACGGAGAGGAAACATCAAATGAATATATTAAATCTCAAATCTAGCTTATAATTTATGATTAGTATGAAGTTGATAGACATATGATGAGAAGGTAAGATTTTCATGTTATCGATTATTATCGATATACATAATTAATGCATGAATATCTCAAATCTAGCATATTTTTCAAGATTAGTAAGAAGTTGAAAGAGAGATGATGAAAATATAAGATTTTAATATTATCGATTATTATCGATATACATCATTAGAAACTTGAAATCATGAAAATTAGCTCGATTTAGATTCTTTATTGCTAAGAAACTATTTCTAATATATTGTATATCTTCTTTTCTCTCTGTGTGTAACACTTTAATGATAACCAGATTCTGTGGCGCCTTTCGCAGCTTATTTGTCGCGACTGTTTAATGTAGTTGCGGGCAAGAAATGAGAAAAACGCTAATTAGTGCGGACATTTTTGCGCGTACATGCAAATTACTTGCCTGCAGGACACAAACATGCCAAAAGAAAGAAAGAGAGATAGGGAGAGAGAGAGAAGAAGATAGCAGAGAGAATGGCCAGTTTTTTTTGCCAGTCTCCAGTTAACAGTTAGCCATTTACCATTTAGCCATCACCCAAGTGCCATATTATTATAATCGCGAGTGCCTGGGCCTTCAGGCGATAATCTCCTACCATCCAACATACCCCCATCCTCTACCCCCTTCTTTGCTTTAAAAATGTCCATGGGCCCTCAAGGTCTGCTGTCTGACGCATAAAAGCGAAACGTAGAACTCACTGTGGTTCAGTTCAGTTTATTTTTATTTTTTCTGTCTGTTTTTTCTTAGTTTCACTTCTAATATACATTTTTTTTTTTTCGGACCATGCTTTGAACTTTCACTAGAGGCTTAGCGTACTTAAGGGCGTGTGAAAATACTGCTGCTGTTGCCGGGCGAATGAGAAGGAGAAGCAATAAGCTGGCAACTCTTTGACATTTATTAGCCCCAGCTGTGCCTAGATGAGCAAAAGGCGGCGAAAGCAGCAAAAAAAAAAAAACAACTTACAATTATAAAATGGAAAAAGAGAAGAGGGAAAGTGTGAACAGTTTTGCAGTTGTTAATAAAGTATTCTTTCTGAAGGCGATAGAAATGGTCAAGGTAAAAAGGAAGGAGCGCATAAAACATTATCTAGCTAGGTAGACTTGATGATAAGTAGGATGAGCTGTTAAGCTGGATTTTTAATGGGATTTGTTTTGTTATAGTTTGAAAGTGTTGAAGTTGTAACGCAAATATCAATAGTTGAACTTCTTTCTGTTGGCATATGTTATCCTTAAAGCACAAAAGCTAGCTAATTTACGCCTCAACATCATTTTGTGATTCCCACATAATTAACTACTATATTAAGGTATTTAAATTATGTGTCTAGTCTTTTTTACTGCCAATTTGCACATTTACAAGCATTAACATTGTATGTACGCACATCGTACCATAGTATGTATGAAATACATGAGAAGGTTTTCATGTCTGCTTTTTGGAAAATTTAAGCTACGTTTTTCATCGCTACATTAACCAAATGGTGCTTTAAACTGCTATCCCCGTCTCGCCTCCCGCCTTCATCTTTACAAAAACCCAAAAGCTGGCGCTGCCAACTTTGATGATGACTCTTTTTAGTCATCTTCACTTCATACACACACACACGTACAACCCTTAGCGAGGAGTCATTCATTTGCCAACAATCGCTTGGCATTTCCGTTTTACTTCATCCAGCTCAGCAGCCAGCCCTTCCTATCATTCTGGCAACTCTGGCATACCATCATCCTATCCTTGCCTATCCCCCCCGTTCCCACTCTTCCCGACTTAATGTCAATTTATTCGCGCTTTTTGCTCGCCTGATGAGGACGGGGACGAGAGTGCTTACCTGATTATTTGGGAATGTGCCATCCTTGTCAATGGCATTCACTTGTGTCACTTTGGTGCCAATCGGTTCGCCCTCCAGCACCGTTTCCTGTTCGCGTTCGGTGAATAACGGTATTTCGTCATTAACATCCTCGAGCATTATGTAAACGGTCGCTTCCGATGCCAATTGCTGGGCGCCATTATTCTGTAATGTGTGTGACACGATGCAAACGAAAAACGTAAAAGAAATGTAAAAGAGAATATTAAAGACTGCTTAACAATGATTTTAAAATCCGATGTGTGTTGAATAAAATATATATACAATCCTACCAACATATATATACTATATATATATGGTAAAAGTTCGTTCCTCTTACAAGCACAAACTATTGAAGAGGATTCAACTTAAACTTAACAATAATAAAGCTTATACTACCTTAGAATATAACCTTCTTATAACTTCTTTAACTGTTTTCGATTGTATTGTATAATATGTAAATCGAGTTATTTGTTTGTTTGTCAGCTACATGATTGATTTAGCAAATGCAATCAATCAATCAATAATTCGTTCGCTTCATTATGCAATATATATTCATATATATTATTATATAATTCAATTACTCGAAACAGCTGTAGCAAAGGCAAAAGAAACCCACAGCAATGATTATTCTGTTTAACATTCAATAAAACCACAAAACAGAAGCGACAGTTGTTTGATTATTGTTTATTTGCTTGAAAGTTTGTGTGTATTCAATCAAATGCATGATTATGATATGTATGTCTACATATGTACTTATGCATATATTTACACACTCTGACATTGATAGCAATAACTGCCAAGGATGTTTGCGAATGCTTAAGACGAAAGGTAAGTTTTCTGGCAAGCTCTTGAAATGAATTATTTGTATTTGGCAACCAAACATGTTTTGTGAGTCTGTAAATATGAATTTTCGTTAGTTAGTTTGTTAACTAATTACCGTTGGATGCTTTGGCAAAAGTTTCATTCAGTTTGATTAGGCAAACGAGCAAAGTAAAGAATATTTATTCAAATAACATACTAAACTTTTAATACTTGTGCTAATATTTATTGAAAATGTTGTAGAATATTGTAATTTATGTTTTCGATCTGTGAAAAAAACATTTTTTGTTTGGGTCTTTAAAATTGTTTAGTCTTTAAGTGGACTGAAATGAAAGCCACAATAAAAATATTTGTCGCTAACCGCAATAAAAATTTGCAATGAAAAATGCTGGAAACATTTTTGTTTATAATTAATAGTTGATAAAAATTCGAAAAAATATTCACGAAAACCACAAATATTTTTGAAAAATGTTCAACAAAAATAATGAAGACTATATTTGGCATTAGCTTTATTTAGCTGAGCTTGATTAAAAAAAAACAAACTAATGCCATGGTCTAGGGATATTTAATAAACTGGCATTTAAATGAGAATTGCAATTGCATATTAATGGAAAACACACACACACATTAAACACACACGCACACACATATATATATCCTAATGCATGTCCTTTGGGAACGATGTTGTTGTTGTTGCAAGCTGCTGCTGTTGGTGGTGGTTGTCATGTTTAGTTTATTGAGCAGCTGAAACAATTTGTCAATAATTTACAGCAGAACTCAATGGCAACACTAATGAGCTGCATTAAACAGACAGAGACGGAGAGAGGGAGAGAGAGTGAGTGAGTGAGAAAGAGCAAGCGAGAGAAACTTGCTTAAACTTTGCCAACTGATTGAATTTCAATTGAGAATCACAACGTGAACTGATTCTGATGCTGATTCTGAATCTGACTCTAACTTGACTGACAGACAGTCAATCAGTGTTGTTGTTGTCGTTGTTGCTCGCTCAATTGCGACATTTGTTGAACATTTCACAACTAATTGCTACACGCTGCACATTTGCATTTGGCGTGAGGTTAATGAGGTTGTCGAAGTATAGAACTAGTCTAAAGTAATTAAAACTTTTCAAATAAATTAATTACAAAACGTATTTATATTACATTTTTATATACACAAAAGCCAAGTCCATGCCACCAACAAGCTAAAGCTTGTGATACTTAATTGAGCTCCGGGCGAAAACTTGAAACAAGTTTTAGGTTTTTCGGCATTTTTCTTAGGTTTGTTGTGAGCTACTTTTGGTATTTTAATGCACTGTTAAGCGTGAGAAGATGAAGTACATTGGTTTTATTGGGGAGTCTGAAAAATATTCTAATAAATATTTTCCTTAAAAAAGTAAAAATGATTATGGATTTAAGTGTTCAAGATCTATCAGATTAAAAACGTACTGTATATATTTAGTGAATAAGTGAACTAAAACTCTGCTAATATCCTAATCTCAAGAAATTTTTATTCGATTTTTAAAAGTATATTTTTGTTATATATTGTTTTTAACCTATGGATAAATTAAGTTTATGTTAATAACCGAATAGGTTTTTAAAAAACTTAAATCAAAGTATTTTAAAGTATATGTTTGTTATATATTGTTTTTAACCTATGAATGAATATGAACTGAATAAGTTTTAAGATAAAAACTCTTTAATCAACAACAAAATACTTGAATCAAAGTGTTTGATGGTCATAAAAAAACTTTAATCAACAACTGGATAAGTTTTAACCCTTATCAAAGTATTTCCTAGTCGTTAACATCCCACCTAAAACCTTAGAACACATTTCATAGTCAACCAAACAAAGTTTGACAAGTAAATTGAAATAAGTTGAGTTGACAAAGTGTTAAATGTAAGTCAGACTAAGTTAAATGGTCGCTTACCTCAACACGTATGGTTAGATTGTATTCCTTGATGCTCTCATAGTCCAACGGATGATTGACTTTAATGTCGGCCCAGGTGTCGCCATTGTCCGGTCTTTGTTGCAGATAGAACGTGTGAAATTTGTTCGTTTGTGCCGTTGACCCAGGCATTAATCTATAGAAAACTGTCGGATTGCCCTCAATGCCCGAACTGCAGACGTTGGCGCGGTGACGAAGTTGAAGCGTTGGGGGTTAAAAAATAATAATATATAAGTAATTGGCATTGATGGGTGATAAATTGTTATAAAAGTTAGATAGTCGTAAGATTATTTTTTAAGAAAGAGTTTTGACTACATGATGCTAATTGTTATGATAAGTTAATGCTAAAAAATCAAGTTAAAATACTTTTTGGTTTCTTTCTTGCAAAAATCAAAGAAAAAAGTATTTTAAAAACAGCAGTTAAGAATTTTCTTTCGAATAATTCTTAAAGTGCTTGCACAAAAATAAGTTAAAATTTAATTAGAAGCTAGATTAAGTTTACAAAATATTTTTACACACACACACACAATTTCACTCACTCACTCGCACTTACATGCAACATATGAAAATACAAAAAGAAAAACAAGTTTTGATTTATGGACACAACAAAAATTGAACATATTCTCAAGACTTTTCAAATAGCAAAGCAAAAAAACGTACAGAAAAGCAAAAACGTTGCGCTTCAAATTGGAATTGAAAAAATTGTAAACCGTTTTGTGAGCGTCTTTCGTGCAAATAGAAAAACAAGCCAGGAAAAGCGTAGGAAAAACTCTGCCTCAACAGCAGGCAAACAAACGAAAAGAGATGTAAGAAGAAGAAGGAGAAGAAAAAACAAGACGCAAAAGAAATACAAAAAATGGCTTCAAAAATATTTAATTGCCATTCGAGTGTCAAAAAGTTGTTGGAGTGAGAGGTTTCTCTTTTTTGCGGGCGGGCGGGGTAGAGGTGTAGGTGGAGTGGAGTGGGGAGAAGGTGAAAGGGACAGCAGATGACTGTTTTGTTTGCTTAGTGTAGTAGTTGTTGTTGTTGTTGGGAATGAGAGTGGGCGAGGCGAAGATAATGAAAAACAAATTAGGCAAAATGTTGGAGGGGCAAACAAAGCAAATAAATTTTATTTGCACTTGAACAACACTTGCAGCTGACAGAGCACGAAAAGGAAGAGCAAGAGGAAGCTAAAGAAGCAAAGAAAAAAGGTATAAGAAGTATTGGAAATAAACTTGTCTGTCAGACTGCGGCACACAAAAAATGTTGCTGTCAAGAACGAACTCTTAGGCATTAGATGTGAATATAAGGTACATATGGGATATGGGATAAAGCTAAAGAAAATGATGATGTGTGTGTGTGAAAGGGGAGGGAGAAGTTCTGCTTGTATGTGTGAATGTCTTGTTGTTGTTATGGTGTATTATATATAATAAAGATTTGTCGTTGTGTTTTGGTTGTATTGCAAAATCAAAAACTATAACTCTAGTGTTGTGTTATACTTAATCTTAACTCGGAGAACTTTTCTCTTGGTTTTGCAGTTGTTGCCTAAATTTAACTAACTAAATGCTAAAAATAATATTATAACAGTTTGAAATATAACAGAAAATATAACGTTTAAATAGTTGAGTATAACACTTTAAGTAGTACACTCGTATTGGAATATTCTGCTCTGTTCAGTGTGACCCTCATTTAACTAAAGACCCTTGAAACCTTCTAGTTGTTGTTGTTGTTGTTGTTGTTGTTGTTGCTGTGTTTGTCTTGCCGCACTTTGAGGCAAAAACACTTGACAACGAGCGCAAAGACAACACCAACAACAAACAATAGCTAAAAAGCACATTTATTATGATATAAATATATATACGGCGCGCACTTGAAAATTGCTGCCAGAGTTGCCCTGACTACGCCGCTTAACGGCATCTTCGTACATATATATATACAATGTCTAGTAGGATATATATATAATATATAAAGTTAACAATTTTGTGCTGGGACAAGATAATTGCAAAAAGAAATAATCGAAACAAGAGTTAAAAATAAAAAAAAAATACTAAAATATATATATATGAAAATAGTTTCAAACGAGCCAAATGGGTTTTTAAAATGTAAGCCCAAGCACGTTTAAATTGTTCCTAAATAAAAATAAATATATTTACTTTGACGCACTAAACTAAACGCTAGATGGTGCTTTTAACTTTGGTGCACGGTGCGTATGTGCAATATATACTAAAGCAGTTCTCACTTTGAGTGCATTTGCTTTTAGTGCCAACAAAAAAGAAAAGCGGGAAACGTCCCTAAAAAAAAAAAAAGAATCTGAAATAGTTTGCCACACACAGAAAGTGACGCATAATTAAAACGTCAGTTGTGCTGTATGCTTGGCTTGCCACGAAGATAAAACTGTAAAACTGTATGCGTTATGTTAATGCCCCAACAAATCAAAAGCGTTATGTAGAAGAGTCGAAAAAAGTAATTTAAGTGCGCTACTTCAAGTTCTTTTTAATTGCAATTCAACAGAAAAACTAAAACTTTTTCTCATCCCGGAAAAGTCTATCCTCTCTGCTTAGCCGAGAAACTGACCCGGGGGTCAAAAAGTTAATGCTTGGCAGGTAATTTACAATTTACAACTTGCAGCTGTTTGCATTAGCCAGCTGAAGGTCAACTAGGTTCAACCAAGAAGAATTGGTAAAGTACTTAAGTCAAATATATATATAAACAAGAAACTTGAACTAACTAAAACAAGTTGAAGTTTATTTAGCCTAAAAAAAGACTTAGTTCAAGTAAGACAAACAAACAGATAGATTAATCAATAATATATATATCGCAAAAGGGGTTTGGGAAAAGTCTTCTTTGACTTTGTATAAACAAATGTAACTGTTTTTCTGGTATTTTGGATCCTCAACTCATATAGACATTATCTTTTGCAAGTTCAATACATTAATTGTGCTTTTATATAAATATTTTGTAAGGCTTTCAATCTATACAAAAAAAAAGTAACTCAAAAGTTTTGTGCATTTTTGTATGTGGTTTGTGCAAGTATCTAAGGATAATGAAATTGTGTTTTGTTATGGATTTACTGGTGCAGCATATTGACTATAGATATATGTATATATATATAGCATGTGGATGTGCAATGTGTGATAGGGTAGAAAGGAACTAACAATGCTCTCGAGAGTGCGAAATCAACGCACTCTCAAACACATTGTGGGGAAAAGTTTCTAAACACATCAACTAGAATAACATTCAGAAAACACACTTTAAACATATAATAAAGAAAAATATATTTTTTTAGCTACAAAACGACACCAAGAAATGAAAAATGATGATGATCAGAGAAAGGAAACTTAAACACCTTGAAAAATATATTTTTTATGTGTAAAAATAGCTTATTAAAAAAAAAATTAAACTAAGCAAAAAAAAATGGTATGGCATTTAATTTGTAAACTTCTTTTTATTGTTTATTCGTTGATGGGTAAAACTCTAACAGACCTGGCTTTGATCGAGACGACTTTGCCGCCAACGGGCATATTTTCCTTGACATAGATCGGCCCATAAACGGTATGGTCCCAAACTGGGGGATTGTTGGCACGATCGACCACATCGATCTGTACTTCGACCGTACGCGATAATGGCGGATAGCCCTTATCTTGGGCCATCGCCTCTAATTTGTATGTCTCGCGCTGTATTTTTTTTTTCAACAAATACATTTTTCAATTTTATACAATTTGGTTTTTTTTTTGGTTTTTCAAAAATATAGAAGCACGTTTCAAAATCAAGCGAGCGTTGGAACACGTTTTGAGAAAAAAAAGGCAAAATACAAAAAATTTATATATAGTTTAAGTTAAATTAAGCAAAAGAGGTATTTTTTTTTTTGGAAAAATCAAAATTGAAAAATTTGTAACCAACACCTTTTTTTTTAAGGGAAAGTAGACACCATTAAAAACTTAAAAATCAAACATGAAAGAAACTTGAAAGGTTTCCTTTTTAAAAAAAGTATTTTTTATTTTCTCGCAGTGCAAATAATTTTTTATTTTTATTTTGGTTTAAGTCTCGACCCTAGCCTTCAAAATGTTAAGAAAATAAAGGGTATATATATATTTATATATATATTTTGCTGTTTTCAACATTTAACTGAAAATCGCATACATAATATAATAATAAAAAGAATTACTCAGTTCGAAGAGCATAAATACAAATATATTGATATATATGTATAAGTATTATAATTGTTTTTGTAATTTTAATGGTATAGAAAACTAAATGCATAACAAATAAAACTATACCAAAAAGAAGAAGAAAAAAAACAGAAAAAGGACTTTGTGCATTTTCGAGTAGTACAATTTTCATAGCATACTTTTTTGGATTTCATATTTTTGTTGACTATTGCTTTTTAACATTTTTGAACACATATTTCGAGTATTATTTACCTTGTTTGTCTCCTAGAGCTTAAACTGAACTGCAACCTTTATAATCTTTTATTTAATACATATTAATATTTTTTTTTTTCGTTTCATTTCCCCAATCAAAACCAACACCAATCTTATGTGGTATACCAAACTTTTTTACAGTTGTTTATCAAGCATAAAATATTTCTTTACCATGTGTGAGAGAGACTTGGGGGGGTTGGGTTGGAAGAGAAGTCAAGAGTTAATTGTTGATGTTGTTTTTGGATAAGCAATTCCGATTGGGTTAATGTGTTGTTGCTGTTGTTGTTAGGTTTGGGTGAGAGAGAACGAGTTGCAGCAAAATGCAAAAGTTTCCCGTTAGCCGTCAGATATATGTATGTATATTAATACGACACTGGCATCATCATCAATATCAAAAAAGGGTAGCTCAATACAAGCACCAACAACAACAGTTGTGTGTGTTTTTTTTTTAGAATAATTTTGGGCATATTTATTCGAATATGTTGGTCAAATATGTTTGTTGTTGATTGCACAAAAAAGAACGTTGAGCTTTTTACGATATGCCACCAAAAACAAATGTTGTATCGTAAAATGTTGATGTTAAAAATAAGTAGTTTAATCGTTTGGTTAGACGAAAGACAGCAAACAGAAAGTGGAAGACTGTATGTTAAAAATACTTGTACTGGGGGAAAGCTTATAGCTAGTTTCGTTAAGTGAGTAAGCTTCGTTAAGTGTTACACTTCGTTTAGCGAGGACACAAACCACAGTGTGTGTGTGTGAGTCACAGAAACGAATGCAACTTGTACAGAAAACGAACTCGGAAGCTTAATGCTATGTTAGCTTGAAATGCTGTTAGAGCATTTTCACAAAAAAAAGAGTAGGTTTCTAACTATGTTAAGCTCGCAGCTGTTAGAAGTTTGATTTATGGATTATTTTTTGTTAAGTGTAGTGTAGTAGTAGTGTATTGGCTATACAAACCTTGCCTTAACCGATGTTACAACCGTACCCACAGTGACATTCTCGCGTATATGTATCGGCCCATAAATGCTCTTATCCCATATGGGCGGCTTATTATTGCGATCGACGACATCTAACTCAACATCAACATCGGCATATGAGGGCGGATCACCACGATCCGAGGCGCGTACGCGCAGACGATAACGATCGCGCTGTTGATTGATTCATTTCATTTTGTTTGAATAACAGTTGTGTGGTTTGGTGGTTTACATAGATTTAACAGCCAAATGTTAGCCACACAATGTTAGTCGCGCAGTAGTTATGTTATGTTAGTTATGTTTTTGGTTTGTGTATTGGGTGTTACGTTACGTGACGATTACGTATATTCAATAGCATCGTTGTTGTTGTTGTTGTTGTTACGGGTTAACATTATGTTTGAAATTTTATTTTATAATGTTTTTTTTTGTTTGTTTAAATAAATACTTATGAAACATAAATGAAATGAAATTAAGAACATAGAAATTCGGGAGTTTTTTAAGTAAAGCTTTGATGGACTTGTTATAGGATAAGCAAAGGATTAATTATGCGCTGGATTTATTTTTTATGGTTAACATATATTTGTGGGATTTTTTTGTTCTATATTTTGACGAGACTATCTTTTGAGATCCTGACAAAAATTACGATGTGAAGTGTATTGAAAAGTTGTTGAAGTAATTATTACTTTATGATTATATACAACATGAAGTATTTTTTTCAGTTACAGAAAGTTAGTTTCCTTTTGTTTGAGGTTAGCTTACAAAATTTGGATTGTGAATTTACGAAATTCGATTTATTGTTGTTTTGTTTGCTGGGTTAGCACAATATAAGAGGCAAATTATAGCTAAACACTTCATTATATAATAAATGTTTCAACGATAAATATCGATTACTTACAGGATAGCAACCCTAAATTGTTGAGATATCGATAACACACCATTTTCATATGTAATCATATATATAAAAAGGAAATTAAAAAGAAACAAAATACAATTATTTCTTGCCTCAATAAAAGCTGACTTTTCATTTCGCACTGAATCGAAATCGAAATTAGTTAAATCATATATTGTTAAAGGTGCAGTAAAATAATATTTTAAGTTAACGTCGTCGCCTACTTTTTAAATAGATGAATATTTTTGTTGATATATTTGATATGTTATACAAAAAAAATGTATTTCTGAATATTGCGCAGCATTTTCGTTTGGCATGCAAAAATGAGCTCAATAAATATTTCATTTTTTCTCATAGATGATATGGAAAAAATCAAAAAAAAAATTATATATATATTATATTTATATATTTTTGGTATAGCTGTCAGCAAGAGACCTTCAAAAATTCGTATAGTCTCGACAAAAACTCGGTTTTGTTCTAATTTATTTTTGGGTTTTGGTTTTTTGGGATTATTTTTGGGTGGGGTTGCAAAAAGAGGAGTAAAAAAATGTTGGCGCAAACAAAATTAATCAGAAAATACATTCAAAAAAGGTAAGTTCTGTAGTTTCAAATATTTTCATAGTGTTTAGCCATCAAAAAATGTGTACAACGATGCTCAAAAATAGGCGTGATCGTTATATGTATATATATACGTTTAAAGGGGGAGATTTGTCCTTTTTTTTTTGTACAGTTTTGCTTAAACCTATTAGCCTAACACCAAAAAATAACAGTTAAAAGCAGCCGCTGGCAGAGTTAAAAGCTTTGGTTTTTGTATATATTTTACATATTGCTCCAAATTCCAACCTAAATAATCTACCCATACCTTTTTTTTTGTTTTGTGTGTTTGATTTGTTTCAAAAAATGTTAAAAATCAATTCGCTTGGCATTTTGCTTATAGTTTTTCATTTTCTTTTTACATATCAGCCAATTACGCACTATAAACTAAACAAAAAAGAGGTAAAACGAAAAGCAAAACTAAATAAAAATTGGAATTATTAAAAAAATGCTTTAAATATATATTTGGCATTTTTTGGTTTTCTTAAATATTTAGTTTGTACGAGTAGTTAGCGGGTTTTTCTTTCGTTTTAAACTTTTTCGAATGTGACAAAAAAACTTGCACTGCTTTTTCATATCGAATTCGTTTTTGTTTTGTGGAACTATCAATAACAAAAATTGACAATTGATAGTTGGACTAAAAGAGACTTGAAGAGGACTTCTTGAAACAAAAGAAAGGTGCAGTTGAAATCATAATTAGAACTCAATACTCAAATATCTGCTGCACACAAGCCACGTTTCGAAAACTCTCTCTCTCTCTCTGACTTTGTTTTGTTTTCAATTCAATTTGTTAGTAAGGTAAAATAAAATATTATTATTCTTCTTTTTTTTTTGAGACTTGTTGTAAGTGAAATAATAAAACTTGGTTAGTTGGGTTTGCAAACATAAAAAAAACTAAAAAACATTTTAAAGAATTCGAGTTTTTGATAGTTGAAAATGGTTAACAAAACACTTACGTCAAGCGGTTTCTTCAGCACTATCCAACCGGATTCGGCTTGTATATCAAAGTATTCCAGATCATTGGGATTGAAGGGTGCGCTCAGGCTATATACGATGGCACCATTATTATCAGCATCCTCATCAGAGGCAGAAACGCGTAGAATATTTGTGCCAATGCTGGCATCCTGTTTCACATTCTCCACATATTTCTAAGGATTAAGAAATGAATATTATTAAAAATAGTTCTTGAAGATAGAGAAATTTGTGTAAGGCTCACCTGACGATCGAAAAGTGGGGGATTATCGTTAACATCGGTGATTTCGACGGTAAATGAACAAACACCTTCGAGACTGGGATCACCTTGATCGGTTGCCTTCACAGTTACGGATACAAATTTGCCATCATCACCTTCACGATCGAATACTTTATTGGTGGAAACTTCACCAGTTTCCTCATCCACGGTGAATTTGGTGCCCTTCTGATTCGGTTGCTGTACAATCGAGTATTTAACCTGGCAGCGAAAAGAGAGAGGAAATATGCAAAATTAATATTTAATGCTTGACACGATTGTGGCCAAGGTGTTGGTTGCCAGCGCGACACATGTAAGCCAAGCTAAGTGCATTGAACTTGAGAGCGTGGTGGCAACTCTGTTTTTTTTATCCTAATCTTGTCACGAAATCTTGATATAATTTGTATTATTTGTGCACAAGGCTTTTTAATTATTAGTTAGACATAAAAAATTGCAGCTTACTTTAAACAATTATAAAAGGGAATGCAGAAATATTTGCATAAAGATTTTTTTTAGAATAACATGAATAAATAAAAAAATCCTGCTAACTAAAATATTATTTTAAAACCCTGTTGTTCACATTATTATTTATTATTAACCGAAACTTTACTTTAACTGACTCAAAGTCGTATCTTTTGTTTACAATCTACGCTCACCTGTCCATTAACGCCCTTATCCTCATCGGTGGCGACAACTTTGATAACTGGACTACCGTTTGGGGCACCCTCCTCAACTTTGGGATAGTAGGTGCCACAATCTTTAAAGACTGGCTTATTATCGTTGACATCGGTGATGAAGACCACAACAACAGCTGTTGAGGTGTGTATAGTCTGATCTCCGTTCACACAACACGAACCATCGTCCAGAGCTGTCACATTCAACTCATACTTGTCTCGATCGAGTGAGATGGCCTTGTTATGCAATCGTATGACACCCGTGATCTCCTCGATCACAAATTGACCGGATGAGGTGCCGCCACCAACGAAACCAAAGCGCACATTATCACCATCCTTGTCGGAGGCGACGACAGTGGTTACCAATGTATTCGGACCCGCATTCTCATCCACATTGGGTGTGTAGACTTGTTGCGAGAACTTTGGTTCCTCATCGTTCTTGTTCTTGGTATAAACTCGAACTGTGGCAACGCCCGATTTAGGTGGTTCTCCCTTATCCTTGGCCGTGACAATAAACTCATAGTAGGCATTATTATTATCCGCATCGAGTTGTTTGTTATTTACAATGATGCCATTTGAATCGACTGCAAAATGGTCATCCGAAACTAGATACTCTATCTCTGCATTCGCACCCGAATCCGAATCCGTTGCTTTAACCCGCAATATGCTTGTGCCTAGCGGTATATCCTCGTCGACATTGTGTGCCTGATAATCGGGCAGCTCAAATTTGGGCGCATTGTCATTGACATCTGTGACGCGTATCGTCAGCTGTGTGTGAAATAGAAATTTATTGTTGGGAGTCTCAAATCGATTTTGGTTTCGTAACAACTTACCTCAACGGATGTGGAGAAACCGCCCGAATCCTCGGTGGCTGTCACAATCAGTGTGTAGACATGCGGCTGCCTCAGGTCCTCAAAGTCCAGCTCCTTGGCCAGCTTGACAATGCCCGATGAGGGTCCAATGTTAAAGGTGCCAGCACCCTGACCCTGCGCCTTAAGCGTATAACGTATCTCACGGTCTGCAAACGATTTTGCCTTTACCGAAATTATGCTACAAGTAGAAGGAGAGGGAGAAAAGGGAAAGTGAGTTGACGAACAAAAGTTTTGGTCGGTTCTTGGGAGGCTTACATGACAAAAACGTACGTTAATTCGAACATGCAGTTGAAGCGTGTTGCAAATTAAATGCCATATGGATTAAGAGAAATCTAAGCTTAAATATTTGTTGGACTGATTCAAGTGAAACTCAATTAAATTCGTTTTGTACTTTGAAAGGCTGAATAGTTAATCGACAGACCTAAAAGGTATGTTCGAAACATTCTCAAGTGAAAGTCAAATATGACTTTAGTCAAGTAGTAACCAAATAGTTTTTTATGAATGACAGAATGATGAATTATTAAACCGAAATACTTTATAATGTGTGTAGACAAATGTGTTTCTAGCAAATATATGCACAAATTGTATAAGGAAAAGGACAAAAACTAGATTTTTTTCAACATAACACAAACTTGAGTTTGTTTCTGTCACTTGGTCGACTGCCCTTTTGACAGTTGTTGTTTTTCTTTCTCTTCCCCAAACCCCAACCGATTTCCAATTTGCAATTTCAATGAGCCAGAGTTCTGGACTTATTTGCATTGTCATGCTCTAATTCGCATAACTTTTATTGGCAGATTGATTTGCATTTTGCTATTCCGCTATTGTAGCAACTTACTCAGAGTCCTTTTTCTGGTTCTCGGGTATCTCAGCCTCGTAGCCAGGCATATAGAATTGTGGTGCACGTTTGCCACCAACAATCGATAGCCGTTCTTCGGGTGTGCTCTGGAAACGACGATCGTCGACTTTGCCATTCTGATCCTCGGCCTTTACATACAGCACATATTCCATGTCCAGCTGAAAGAGATCTGTGCCCCGAGTACGCACCACACCCGAACGTTCATCTACCTCGAAACGTCCTCCTGTGCGATCACGTACGATAAAGTAATGTATATTATGATCCGTATCCGGATCGCGTGCCTGCAGCGTAAAGACGGGCGTATTGGGTGGTGCATTAAGTTGAACCACAGCCTGCATTGGCAATGGACGATTGATAAAGTAAGGTGGCTCATCGTTCACATCCTTGACGAGGATAATCACACGCTGGTTATCCGTATACTTGATGCCAGCTGCAAAAAAATAATTAAAGAGTGCAAAATTTAAGTTTTTTGTTGGCTTTTTTTTATATACTTTACGTTTAGTTTTAGGTTGTTTTTCTTTTGGCCAATTATTGTTATAACAACTAATGGATAGTTGGTTTAGTCAAGGGGAAATGCAAAAGCAGAGCAGAAAGCAGAGAATGGAAGTGCTTCCCCTTCCCTACTTTCCCACTCTCCAACCCCCAATGGCCGAGCATATTTAGGGCGTGTAATTTGAAGCGCTCGAATTTCACTTAATCCAAATGCAAATGCAATGAGCCGCAAAATTCGTTCAAGGCAGGCAATGTTGCAAGTTTTGCTTCTTGTTTCTTTTCTACTGTTGCAAGTTGCTTCTTTATTGCTAATTATTTGCAATTTACACAAGAGAAAAATGAAATTTGCGGTATTCCTTATACATTGTATGTTATTTGTCTAAGAAAATATCTTTTATACCATTTAAGGATAAATTTTTACTGAGACGAACCTTTTGAAAGTTAAGAGAAAGATCTATGACCTTCATGAAGAACTTTCCTTATCGCTCTTTACTTTTTGGAAAACATCAGATATCCATTTCCTGCTAAAAACCTAAAACTGTTTTCACCCATTTCCAAGTTGTTTACGGTTCTTGGAACTAGTCCAAAACTGTTTATAATTTCAAAGAAGCTGGATCCAAATAACAATTCCAAAACACTTGCACAGTTTGTTGTTGTTTGTAACTAGAGTTCAGCCAAGTAAAAAAGAATCCAAAGGTTGGCATTTCAAAACAAAAATCAATAAAAACATCC
Organism: Scaptomyza tumidula; assembly: GCA_035044465.1. Taxonomy (NCBI): domain Eukaryota; kingdom Metazoa; phylum Arthropoda; class Insecta; order Diptera; family Drosophilidae; genus Scaptomyza; species Scaptomyza tumidula. The sequence continues at coordinate 1,651,456 of JAWNNW010000050.1, forward strand.
GCCTGGCTAGGCTGGAGGAAAAAAAAGAAAGAAAATAATGCGAGGGTCGAGTTTTTGCTACCTTTTCTGCAAAAATGTCTGCAGCGGAAAATACCAATCATGTTGTTGTCGCTGCTGTTGTTGTTGTTGTTGTTGGTTAGCGCAAACAACAACAAAATGGCAGCCTTACAAAAATAAGAAAAAAGAGCCAAAAAGGAACCCCAATGATGAACTGGCGCTTATTAGAAACGTGTGCTTTGCAAGTGTAGGTAAAGCATAGGTTTGTGTGTGTGTGTGTGTGTGAGTAAGTGTGTGCGTGTGTGTGTAGTGGTAGACAAATAAGACAGACGATTTACTTGCACGTTTTGCCTATGGGGGAAAAATATTCTCCAGCACAAAAGCAAAATGAAATTCGAGCGCGCAATAAAAAGAAAGTAAACAAAAAATGAAGTGAATAACAAGATGAGACGAAGGGGATGAGAGGCGAGAGGAGAGCATGTGTAATTTCTCAAGTGCAGCAAAGTGAATTGTAAACAGGTAGCAGAAAGTACAAACAAGCCACACACAACCTTCACACACACCCCCTTCTCTCTGCTTGGTGTACATCAGTAAGCACAAATACGTGCTAAAAAACAAAAGACAAATTCGCTGCACAAATATTAAAGACACGTTAAGAAGCACAAAGCACAATTGAGCTATGGTGGAATATTGCCAAAATGGTAATAAAAATACATATGCACATTGATGTATTCATAAATATAAAGATATATATCTGGTGCTCAACAGATTGCACCAAAAGTGCAACAATGTGTAAGGGGTTTGGGTGGAGAGTTGGGGGAGTTAGCTAATTCCCTTGCGGCTTTTTGCCAATACAGTACAATACAATACGGATACACTTGCGAAGGGGAATAATGTATTAATAAAAAATGCTAATGCAAAAGCAAAATATAAATCTGTAGCAGAAAAGGTAACTTCTACAGATTTTTATTGAGTATATTTCCATTGCAAGTGACAAAGTAAGCAAGGAATAAACAGATTTCTCCATTAAGTCAGTTACTGGAAAGAGCAAAACTCACGAAACAAAAGTAATAGTTCACATATTAATCTCAACTACAATCAGGCACAAATAGAAAACACCTTAGCTCTTAGATTAATAACAAAGTTAATAAACGTAAGCTTTTGTTAATCTTGCGACTTAGGGTAAAGAAAATTCGTTATAACGCAGCTCCGATGTGTACTTTCTTTCATGTTCTTTTGGAAAGGCAATGCCTCAGCTTTTTAGTCATTGTTGTAGCGCTTTCTAAGGCTTATTGTGCGGGCCAAAACCAGCAGCAGTAGCAGAAGCAGAAGCAGATGTAGCAGGTAAAGTTGAAATTTAAATAAAACGAAAAATATAAATGAAAGTTGTTCGTTGTTCGTCGTTGTTGGTGTTGCAAGAAGGGAGAAGGGAGCGCGCAAAACATTGTGCATTGGGACGTGCCACACAAAGCAGCCAACAACAGCAGCCAACATGGCGGATATCCGTGGCGACAATGCACACGATGAAAACAGGCAGGCAGACGTAACAAGAAAATCTACAAGAAAAGGATAGAGTGAGAGAGGGAAGGGAGGAAGGGAAGGCAAGGGTTTTGAAGTATTAGGTTTGTTATTGTGTGTGCTCGTGGAAAAATGGCAAACGGAGAAAAGATTTCCAACATGAATTTTATTTTGGCCCAACTTGGCAGCAATAAACTATACACGTATATATAAAATTTGATTTAGTTGAGTTTTGAAATAAGTAAGCAGAAATTGAGAAATAAGCGAACAGTTTCCGGTTGTGTCTGTCTAAAGTACTTTATTGATTGCTAGTTAGGAAATTGCTTTTCAACAAAAGGTTTTTGTCTTTCAATGTTTTGCAAATTGAGTCAATAAATTGAATTTTGGTTTTATTATTGAAACAAATGTTAAAAGAGGTTTAAAAAGTTTAAGGAAATCAAGTTAACTTGTTAGCTTCTCTTAACTCAACTTTTAATAGCTTAAAGTCGAACTTTACTTCGCCTTGCCAGTTTTAATAGAGTTGTTTTATTACAAACGTGACTTTGACTTCAACACAAATTCCAACTGATTTATGACATTCTATTTGTTGTATTTCTTATTTGCTCTTAATGTATCTTTTGAACATTGCTGACAACTATCAGCTGTCGCTGTTGCTGCTATAAAATATCTACACACATTTTGCTCCTTGGTCCTTGTTGTGTGTGTGTTATTTGCTGTCAGATGACATCACATTACGAGACCATTAAAATAAATTTCCAAAACGTAAAGCATAAATTTTGCTTACGTTGCACGTAACACGCGCGACAACAACAACAACAAAATACTATTAAGAAGAAGGCAAGACAACTTTCAGTTGTCAATTTTGCTAACAAATTCAATTTTTATGCGCATCAATTTTAGCACATAGAGATTTCAAGGACCCAAGAGCAAGAAGCAGGACGGACCACCCAAGCAGCCATTCACCCATTCTCTTTTCCCCTCATGGGAGAGAGATAGCTAGAGGGGTGTGTTGAAGGGGGGGGGGGTGCGCTCCCCACGCAACTTCCGTAACGGCAAAAATGCGACATATCAAAAGAGTGTATGGAGAGAGTGTTTTAGAAGTCGAAGTCGTCACACAGTAGGAATTTGATACCTAAATTGAATTTTATAGAATGTTACAAAAGAGTAAGCAAAAAGTAGAAATGAAGTTTAAGTTGTAAAAGTTATTTCGTTTTATCATTAAGAATATTATTTAAAGTTAAAAAAAAAAGAAATTATTTAAAAAATATTTTGCACTTCAGCGGAATCAAAAACCTTAAGAAATCATTGAAAAACAATCATAATAATCCACTGTGCACTAAAAAAAAAAAAGTACTTGAAGCTGTGCTAAGCACTTGAAGCTTGCCAGACGCTGGCTGCGCCTTTTAGAGCTAGCTGCCTGCCCGAGTAGCTTGCCACGCATGTGAGGCAAGTTCTAAAGAGCAGAGAAGCAGGGAAGGCGACACGCGAAGGGTAGAAGTAGGGAGTGTGTAACAAGAGTAAGTTGTCGTCAGTGCAGCCACCCTAAACGACGACATCAGGGGGTATTTGGTTGCTGGAGTACTCTGCAACATCTTATGCTTCGCACTTCTGCCACACACTCTCTTTCTCTCTTCGCTTGCGTGCACTTCACACTACCCAAAGCGAATGCAAAAAGAAGAAGGAAAGAAGTGGAAGTCCATAGTCCACGGAGTCGCTGGGTTTTAGCGCAATCCATTGAAACAATAAGCAGCTTTGTTCTTTCTTTTCCAAACCCAACGAACTTGTCGCCGTTGGCTTTGGACTCGCTTTTGTGTTTTAAGAGTGTGTGTGTGTGTGTGTGTGGGAGTGAGTGTGGCAACTGTGTGTTGTTACCTAACGTAAAGATTGACAAAAAAAAACAAGAATTACCTAAGGTTAAAGTTGGGAAGGTTAGACTGTTAAATACCTCTTATATAAATGAGAATAAAAGACACAAATATCTAAAGAAAAGCAGCTTGAGATTGAATATGAAAACAATCGATATTTATCGACTTTAACTTATCGATACTGAGTATGGTAATAAACCAAGCTAACACAGCATTCTTCCTCACGAATTTGATAACTATTTTGCATGCAGGGTATAGAGTAACAAAAAAAACCGAACACCAAAGTCAGATTTCCGTTGTTTTAAACACTGACAGCCTTTAGCCTCGTGTTACGACTCTTTCGAGGCTTTCAATGTTGATGTTTTTTGTTCTTTCATTTCTTTTTGTCTCAGCGTCGTCGTCATCATCATTGTTGTCTCAAACGTTGCTGAAGTGCAAAGCAAACGCCAGACAATGACTGGCGCCTTTCCGGGTTGCATTTTGGGTAAAGTTCGTTCGTTCGTTCCATTCCACGGCAAGAAGTAGAAAAAGTTAAAGTCTAAAGTGCAGCAATAGCATCCCTTGGCAACTCTCTGGCTGCATGTCTTTGGCTCCGGCTTATGATGACAATGGCTGGCTGAATGGCTTTGAAAGCCATCCCCTTGCCAATGATAAGCAGAACATTAAAATCGTGCTGTTAACCGCATGGTTTTGACTTCTTAAGAGACAGAGGAAGAGAGATATAGAGTTCTTGTTACCTAATGCATGTGGTTATTTTTGATAAGAAATGTAAGCTAGATAGTTAGCTGAAGTTGCTTTTTGTGTGAGTTAGTATAAATGCCAATGACACTAGCTTAAATTATGGGCTATAACAATAAAAAGAGATTATAAGTGAAGAAAATTAGATCTCAAGTTGTTGAGAGTCGAGTTTTAGGGCAGATAAAATATAGATTGTGTCTTAGAAGTTGATTCTTTATCTATCTTGATACCTTCATTTGATTATTGAACAAACTTAACTACAACTTAAAACACTTCAAAGAGCAAATACTTTTCCCTTCAACTTCCTTCAATTAAATATAAGCATCTGTTTTTGCTCGTTTTCCAATTCATTGAACAACATTTATTTACGCAACAAATTTCCAGTACATAAAAAAATAAGAGAAGAAAGCAGGTGAAATACAATTTTTTCCATCATTTTGTTACGTTTTTCTTCGTTTTTTTCGCAATTTAACAGCAACTTAACTTTTGGAACAGTTGAGTGAAGTGCAAATGGTTTATTGATGCAACTCTGGCATCCCCACCCCAATGTATTATCATTGTAAGGTGGCAAGCCTCTTTACGTTTGGGGTGGACCAAAATGTGTTACGGGGATTTATGGTTTTGGCTCTCAGCTTGATTAAAATGCAGTCAGGTTGAAATTTATCTTGACTTTGGCATTCCGATTGCGTTCCTTGCTTTTCCTCTTCATTATTATTATTATTATTTTTTTTTTTTGTGGTCCACAAATGAATTTTGTCTTCATTTCTTGTAGCCTTTTTCTTTACATCTTTTCTTATGGGTTTTGGGTTTATGCCCTCGATAAATACTACGTGACGGAAGAAATTCGTTAAGGTTTTTATGAGTCTCGTAATATTTGCGTTATGTATGGGGTTGATGTTTACTTTATTTTTCTGCTCTCTTTCTTTCTTTATTATATTTCGTTTCGTTTTCGTTGATGTGTAATGTGGGCGTGCATTTAATGAAGCCACACAAAAGGGCATTGTATGAATGTTTCTGAGTATTAAGTATAAGAAATAGCCAAAAAGCTAAAGTCAAATATTGAACTTATTGATACGAGTCGGGATATGGGGTTGCCAGCCAGCTACTTTGTGTGGAAGGTTTATCTGTTGAAAGCTGTGTTTTTAATAACGATATTTACTTTCGTAACATAAGAAAAATGTTGCAGCTGATGCTTTTTGTGCGGCAAAGCAGATATAGCATATGAATTCTTCATAACGATGATTGTGATTTGGTAAAATAGCTGGAAAATAAGTTTACTTCCAATTGAATCTTTCGCTTCTTCCACAAAGCTCAGAATAATTCAATCTTTAACAAGTATCCAAGCTAAGCGCCAATAATTCACTTCATAATACGTTCAGTTTATGCAGCTAATGCTCTTATCTTGTAATTTCTGCTCCCTGTTTTAGAATCGCTTTTGTCTAGACGCCTTAAAGCATTTGGCTAACTGGTTTACTAGCAGTAGCTAGAAGCCTAAATGAAAACATTTGAAGGCATTAAAAAAAATTCCAATTGCAAATCGGCAGCTTCCTATCTTAAGTATCGGAAAACTGGTTGCAAGCTAACCCTATCGCATCTCTTCCTAATCGTATATAAATCTATATCTATGCACATTTATGGTATATACTATATATTATGCATTTGTCGAGACTGTCACACCGACACACAGCGTGCAGTCCTCAGTTTGAGTTTAAGTTTGAGCTGCCGTTTATTGAGTCACTTAAGAGCTACGCAAATGACTTGACACCTGGTGGCGGCACCACCAGGTTGTAGGTTGTAGCAACGTGTTTCTTGCTGTTGCAGGAAGGAGGTGTGGAGAAGCGCTTTGCTTTCGAATGCAAAATTATGCGACAAGCGAGGCGCAAAAACTGTGTGTGCGTGTTCAGAAACGATAGAGTAGAGATGTTGGCGTTGTTGTTGTTGTGGTTCGTCTGATTTGAACACAGAGAGAAAGAAACAAATTAAATCTTCAATAAGAAAACATTAATCGATGTGTTTGCTTCTTTGTTTGAAGATTAACCAGACTAAACTAATAACCAAACTTATATCAAGCATAAGTTAGACTCCAACATACTTGAATCAACTTTTGCACCTACTATTTTTGCACAGTGTATGCTGTTGCAACGTCTGCTGCTGCTCTGCTGCCTGCCTGCCTTCCTGCCTGCTGTGTGTCTGGTTATCTGCCACGCCTCGCCGCATGTCACGGCAGCAAATTGGCAGTTACAGAGATAAAGATAATGTTATAGGTGGAGGATGCTGCTTCAGCTTCAGCAACAGCTACAGCTACAGTTGCTGCCTGCCCCATAAAGACTTGTACATTACTAGGTGTCACATTTCTCTCTCACACTCTTTGCTTTTGACAAATAAAGCCAGCATTTTAAAATGTTCATCTTTCGTACAGGCAATTGCAATCGTTAAGCTCTCACAAAAAATGTGGGTGGGCCATAAAGCATAAAGCTTTCTCCCCCTCTCACTCTCTCTCTCTCTCTTTGGGGGCCATCAGTTTTTGGTAGTATGGTATATTGCATGTTGCTTGCTAACGACCAGTCTATTTAATTGCCAATTTCGCGGAGAAGCAAACCGTTAAAAAAAATGTAATATAACAAAAAATAAGCCAACATTAATAAATTAATTAGTGTGGAAGAAGACAGAGCAGCAGCAGCAAAAAAAAAGCTCTTGGTTGCCCAGCCAAGCGTAGAGTCAATTAAAATTTACGCAAAACAACTCAGAAGCCTACTAAATGAATGGTTTGCTTGCTGGAGAGCTCTATTAAGAAGAGAAGGTACTAAAAAAAATAGAGCAGGACATCAAGAGAGAGAATCAAAGGAAATGGGAAATAGTATAAGAAGATGTTAATTATGTAAATGACAAATTTAAGGCAAGTTTAATATAAATAAAAGATTATGTTAAGGTAGCAAGAAACTTATATATTTTTTTTTGATGTATTCTCTTTTCGCAGAATACCAAAAAGGTTTCCAGCTATCTTTCTCTTGGCAAAGAGTTACAAAAAACCCAATTGTTAAACTAATTCTTGACACTAAACTAATCTTTGACAATATAATAAACTGAATTTCAAACCTAATATACTTTAATACTTTATATTCTGTTAGTAGTTATTTTATTATCATAGAAAGCTAAGGGTGCTAAACTTTTACTAGCAAGAAAAAAAAAAATGTGAAAGAAACGGGAACTGGAGTAAAATTGCAAACATGGCAGACATTAATCGAAAATTAATGAAATTTTCTTTAACGGGGCTAACACGACTGGCACTGGCAGGCAAAAGCAAAAAGGTGGCTTAGACATGACTGGCAGCAATAGATTCAGCTGTTTTCATGTGCTCTATCTATGGCTGTTATCCTGCCATCAGCCCTGAGCTCTGAGCCTGATTGAGTTTTATGGCGATTGTGTGCGCCAAACTGCACTGCACTACCACACTACCGTCTCTCTTGCTGGTCTTGATTGCATTTTTCAAAACCAACAAACGGCAAGGAGCGCGCCAGGGTTGTAGTAGCAAATGTTGTAGACAGGAACAGCCTGCGGCTGCCACCTGCGTACCAATCAAACCAATTGCAGGCACAGGCACACGGCAGATGAGAAGTCAGGTCAATCTGGTGAAGCTCTAACCGTTAGCCACGTTAGTCATTAAGGCCCGCCAGGCACGGCACACGGAATTGATGAGTTAGCTCAGCACAATATTGAGTGCTTTAAAAGTCAAAGAGAGGCAGAGAACACTTAAAAGTTTCCTCTATCACAAAGTACATAAATCTTTCTTTAAGTTAAGTGCATTGATCTGTAAAAGTCACAGATAAACAACATTTGTCATTGTTAGCTTTGGCATTTTGAACGACTTTGCATTGCATTTATTTAATGTCCTGAAAGAAAGTGAGACTAGCCAAGCGTTTTAATATGGCTGTTAGCCAAAATATGATTTACACCATTTCAAATGTTAAATAAATTAATAAAGAATAAAGATATTTATAAAGCTCACTTCTGAGCAAGTTTAGCTTTGTCTAAGAGAAAATATTTTGGTTCGTTAGGAACTATGCTTTGTGTTTATGTGCTGTTATATCATAAATAGATTGATACAAAATATTTTCCTTATTGCCAAATGTTTTAACCCAGTTGTCTTGTTCCTTCATCTATTTTTATCTCTACTCATAACTCTATCTCCATTAACTTATACTAACTTTTCTTTGGCACATAAATCGACGATTATAATTAACGCTCTTGCATTTAATAAGCCACTAAATACAATAATGTTCCTTCTCAACAACAGTTTATCAAGTCGTGATCATAATCATATTTTGTTGCGCTCAAAAGCGTGCTATAAAAATGTGTTAAACGTTTTCTTTTTTTCGTTCTTCACACAATAGCGAATAATAAAAAGCAATTCAAGTCGCTCGATTTTTAATGCTAATGCTGATTTGTGTCTCGCATGTGCTGCATACTAATAGATACAATATAGATATAACGTGAATGCTGAACGTTGAACGTGTAACGCCTACAAACCGACCGAACCGACCCGATTAAATACGAAAATGATTAAATTGAGTGATGGAAAATGGCACAAATTAAAAGTAAATATGCGGGAACATTTTGTGTGTTTGTTAATGTTTTTAGCACACACGAGCCAAAAAAAATGGTAAATGATGCTTGTTGCTGTTGTTGTTGTTTGAAAGTTGAAAGCAGTGCAAATGGCGCAGCAATTTTACACGACATGTTCAATTCAGTTCAGTTGTGTTTCGTTCAGTTCAAGCCGGGTTGACCATGTTGGCCATGTTGTCGTTGGAAGACCTTCGACTCTCAACGATCCAAACACTATCAGATTTTTTGCTGCTGGTGATGCTGGGTGGCATGCCACCAAATGCACAGCACCACAGTGCGCACATTTTGCATTTTAATGAGTAAACGTTGATGGGGGGTCGCGCACATTTGGTAGCCACTGTGCTATGTATGAGAAAAGTGAACACAATGCCACTGCCACTGCCATGTATAGATGCTAGAGGGGTTGGATGGGGAAAAAACACACATTTTCATGTTGGCTGCGCAAAAACAAATTTCAATCCAAAGTCCACAGCATGAACAGAGTTTTTTTTTTTTGCAGGCGAGAAAGTTCTTTCACTTTTTTTGGTCAAAACAGAAGAAGGAAAAACCCCGTTGAACAATTTGTATTTGCAATGTGAAAACAAAATGGCTAGCGCGAAAAAAAGTTCACCTGCTGTTTGATTTGTGTGTTCAATGTGCGCGAGAAAAAAACAAAATGTTAAAGCAGTTTATTGCATTTGTGTATTTTGTATTTTGCATTTTGCATTTTGCGGAGTTCGTTGTTGATATAAATCGTTAAATCGTGAACCCAAATATACAAATCCATTAAGCAGCAAGTGTGCTAAATTTCATTTATATTGTTTTGTTCAACACTTTTTATTTCGATTTCTTTTTTAATGTTCTTGCAAATATTTGCGGATTACGAGCGCAACTTTAATTTGACGTTTATGTAAAGCATTAACAAAAAATAACATTAATTTTTATTATCAACATTTTTTTTTGGATTATTTGTTAAGGCATAAAAAATTCATTGATTTTGCTGCAGGTTAATGAGCTGTGAGCTCAAATATGTCAATCAAAAACATTTAATTAAATGTAATAAAGTAATTACGTTCATCAATAATCTCTCCCCTCTTTTTTTTAAGGCTTCATTTATAAATGACATAAACAAACACAATAAGGCAACCTTTTGTGAGGATTAATAAAAAAAAGAAGAGATATATCTATACGCAAGCATTTTATTGCGCTGTCATTAATTCGATTAAAATTCTTTATGTTGTGCGTTTTAAATTTTTAAAATAATTTTGTTGACACAATCTCAAATGTAATTATAGATAAAAATATATGGGCAAAGGTTTATTTATCGATTTGCATGTCACTAATTTTATTAGCATGCGGCGTGGCATGGCAAAATCAAAGTCAAAATCAAAATCATTGACTTGTAACCGTTTCAAGGATCAACTGGCAGCCACCACGCACTCCAAAGGGAGGGGGAAGGGCGTAGGGTGGTGGCATGTCAGTTTCGTATTGAGATTGTGATTTGTGGCCACCATGTGTTGGCTGGCGTCTAGTCAAGTGTAAAGTCGCTGCTGCTGTGCGTTAACTGTTCGCGAGCACTGTATGAATGTGTGTAACTTCATTTTGGCATGCACTGCTAATTAGACCATGACGTGTTGTTGTTTGTTGTTTATTGTAGTTGTTATTGTTGTTGGGAAACTAACAACAAAGGACGGACACCCACACAAATCACACGATGTCTCGCTAGCTAACTGTGATAAATAACTGCCGCAATAACAGAAACGATATCTACATAGCGCGAAAACAAAAACAAGTTCATTCTACGAACAACAAAATGGCGGAACTCGTTATACAACCCTTTTTTAATAAATAATCCTCTATCTAGAAGAATATCTAAAACACAAGATATGTACGTTATAAAAACCTAGAATAACAAAAACCTTTAAAAAAAAAGTTTTTTTCTTGAGATACTTTAAAATTTGTATCAAAAATATCGGTTAGACTTATATCCCACATATTTCCTTAATATTTGAATATTCTTTCCCCCTTTTTTTTACTGTGTAGCTCAACCACGCCCCCTTTCGCATAAAACCCTTCTTTGCATTCTGATGCACAGGGTAAAAAGTTGAAGCCCCTTTCGTTTCGTTCCGGCTACGCCTGTTCTCATTCCTATACCCTATCCATTCGTTAGTTGGTTTCTTGCACTGACCGTTACACGTTGTAGTGTATATATTGTATGTAATAAACGCAATTTGTGCCATGAATTATTACTGCGGCGTTTGCCAAAACGGATGTGCGAACGCAAGCAATACCAAATGGCAAACAAGGCAAAAACAAATGCAATCGCGCTAAAACCAAGCTCTCAAGGATTGCATTTTTATTTTTAAAATATTACTTCTGACAGGAACAGGCTAGGGAAGGTAAGGGAGGCGTGGCTAGAAGTTTTTTTTATATAGTTTTTATTATTTTCATTTGACTTATACACAACACAAGAATTCACTGTAAAAGTGTAACAAAAATCCTTGCGTTAAACAAACACATTTTTGTTTATTTTCTTTTAACTACAAAAAAAGATTTAGTTGGCAAGAGGGAGGCGGGCGGATGGGAGAGTAATGGCTATAAAAATGCAATTTATCAAAGAGCAAAGCAATTGGAAATTGTATGTGTGTGTGTGTGTGTTGAATTTGTTATGGATTGATTGATTGATTGGCAGTTTGATTGTTTTGGACAGTACTAAATTGCAATTTCATTTGAAAAAAAAAACAGTTTATATATCCACACCGTTAAGGTACTTCGATCATTTATCGATTTTTTAGACAAATATATAGCAAAAAAAAACCTTAAGTTCAAAAGTCTGAAGTGCAAAACCTTATTGATGTTCATTTTTCACAAAAAAAAGTAGAAAAATTAGTTATATTTCGACACGGTTAAGGTATTTCGATAAGTTATCGATTTTTTAGATAAATAATTAGCCACAAACCTTTAGTAGAAGTATTTAAAATGCAAAACATAATTTACATGCAATTTTTTCAATTAAATCTAGATAAATCTAGGTATTTCGATAAGTTATCGATTTTTTAGACAAATAATTAGCACAAAAACCTTCTGTTCAAGTATTTGAAATGCAAAACCAAATTGATTTGCAATCTTAACAAATAAATCAAGATTAGCAAACAAATTATGCGAATTTTCTAATTACAATTTGTATAATTTATCAAATTTCGAATTCGAGACTTGATTTATGTACAATTTATTACGTGAAAGCAAATTGAAAATGTTATGTTGTGTGTGTAAAAACAATCCGCTTTAAAAGCCAGATGTGAACAAATCCTGTCAACGGAAGGAGAGCTATTTGTTATTTCGTTGCAAAGCCGCAAAAGGCAAAGTTGCAAGTTGCCACAGAGAATAACCGGGAGAGACAGTCGCAACGAAATTAACAAAACTGGCTGAAAGCCAAAAAGCAACGAATGCCAGCAAAAGAGAAAGAGAGAGACAGAGAGAGAGAGAGCGAGTTCCATTCCAAGCTAAAACGCCTAAGGGTCTTTAAGGCTATACAAAAAGCAAATACACAAATACATACACAACGCTTGCTGCTGTCGCCACGACAACAACAGGGCTAGTTAAATCTAAAAGGAGCCTTGTTGCTGCCGTGGCAGCGGTGTCAGCAGCAAACTCTGTGCCAGCAAAATCTCAACGCGATGTTGTTGTGCCCAAAATGGCGGCCAGAGAGAATGCAATGGCTATAACATAAAACATAATGGCGTCCAATGATAAATAATGGCGTACATTTGTGCAGTCAAAACAGGAAATGCTCGTAGAAAACTAAACGACAAATGGAATAATAACACGAAACGCGCAAGGCAACATAGACAAACAGCAACGAAACAAAGAGAGAGAGCGAGAGGGGAAAAACTCGACAAGCTGCCAAAAATGCGTAAAGTAAACACACACATATACACACACAGAGAGAAGTAAACGTTAATGAAATAAAAGCAGAAATATGGCAGCTGCAAAAAGAAAAGAACAAAAAAGAAAAAGTTATGTATAGCTAAATGTTTGATAGGGTAAAAGTCAGCCAACAGTTGTTGCTTTTCTAGACGAAATGTGCGACAGAACGTACAATTTCTAGCTGAGCTTTGACTTTTCTTGTGGACCTGTCAATAAAGTTGTTAGTGTTGTTTGTTTGTTTGTTGTTGCTTTGCTTTAACTCGTTGTTGTTGACACTGCTGTTGCCAAAAAACAGAAAAGATGTCCGGGAATCAGCTTATTACAATTCATAGAAGGCAGCGACTTAAAGTTGAAACAATTTAACTTTGCTGATTGCAAGAACTTAACTTTTATAATACAAAAGTTTGTATATTTTTTATATATGTAAATATTTATTTGTTTATCTTATGAATCTTCTGTTAATAATTAAATGCAATCATTTTTATAACTACTTAAGAAATCCTTCGAAATCCACACTAAAAATACTGTTCAGCTTCCCCTTCTACTATAATCTTTCATAAGCAAACTAATATACCCTTTTCTTTAGCATTTTTGTGTAGTAGTTGAGCAAATGTTGTTTATGAGGTACTTTCGGGCAGATTGCCAGCAAATGATAGAGAAAAGGAGCCAATGAGCAAAAGAACGAAAACGAAACGAACCTAATCATACATACACAAAGTAGAGTTTGCCAGTTATAAAATTGTATGCTTCTCCGCTTGACCTGACCGCAAGCAAAAAGGAATTGTAATTTTCTATTGCCTACTTTGAAGGGTCATGCTATAATAACGTTAGAAGTATGTGTGTGTGTGTGTGCAACATATGTTCAAGCAAATTGAAAGCTGTAGTTAAAACAAACCAAAAAGCAAACAAACAAACAAAACGAAACGTCTTTGCAGAAAGTATAAAAAACACGCGTTTGTTTTTCCCATTTTGGTACACAAAATCATCATTAAATGCAAAATAAAATATATAACAAGCTTTTCAACGCTTGTATATTGCTGGATCTTTGTAACTCGAAATGTTGTTGTTTTTGTCTTAACGAACCGGAATTCACATATGTTTGTATACAAAATTTCGAATCTGCATACACTTGAGTAATTTTTTTTGTTAAATGATTTTCCACAACACTTGATGCAATTTTCATGTATTTTTCTCATTTGTTCTTACTTCAATTATTACGTTTCGTTGTTGTGCTTTGACATTTGATTGAGTTTGCTTTGATTAAAGTAGCTTTTCGTTTAAATCTACTTTAATTGGGCATCGAAAAGTATAGAAAACGAGTTAAAGTTTAAAGAAAGAATTATTTCAGTTAGTTTCTGTGTGGCAAAAGTTAGTTTCGAATTTAAAGTTGTAATACATCAATGAAAAAATGCATTAAAAATATTTTTCAGCACATTGATTTATAAATAATTGCATATTTGTGGTAAGTGCATTTCCAAAATGAGCTGTCAACTATTTGAATATCTCGTTAAACTATAATTTGTTTACATTTGTCTAAATCTAAGCCGTAACCATAGCAAAAAAAAAAAAAAAACTCTCAAGGACGACCGCAAACGACAAATGCAATTTTGAATGCAATTCCAATTAGATTTTTGACAGCCAAAAGCGCTTTTGATAAACAACAACATCAATTACAACATAAATAATGGCCACAAAAATGCAACAACAAAGATAATTGCAACAATAGCTAAAGTAAATCGTTAACAATCAAATTGACTGTCAAAAATTTTGTTTTTGGACAGCAACAAAAACGATTTGCATTTGGAATTTAGGTTAAGATTGCCAAACCACATACAACAAATGAGCATAAATATATACAATATATATATAAATATATATATAATTATATAGTTCACATGAAGCAGTGCAGAGTGTAAGGCTTGACTGTCAGCACGCTGTCCCCAAGCCAAAACGCAAACCCTACAAGAAACATGGAAAAATATCCAAAACACCTCAGCTGTTTGCATGTGTAAGTGTGTGTGCGTGTGACACACTTGTTGTTATTGTTGTTGTTGTGCGTTTTCCATTGTTTTTGTGAACATTTCGCTGCCTTCGAAGGTTGCACAGCAACAACAAGAACTAAAAACTACAGCTGCAACTAAAACTTATAACAAACACTTTGAGAAATTTCCTAATGAAAATCCCAAGAAATTCTGAGTGTTGTAGATTAATTAAATAAATTTAAGGACATTTCAGCTCCTTTTACCTAAAATTTATATACTTCAAGCAAATTATCTTGATTTTCAGTAAGCAATTAAAGTTTCTGAAACCTAGTTTAATATCCCTTGAGAGTCTTTTTCTTCAACTCATATTATGTTTATAAAATCTCATTTCGTTAAAATAAACCTGATAAATTTTCTTTAGGTGCATCTTGCCGGTAAATTTATATAATATGCGTACAATATAGATTTTATGCAGCGTAAATTCAGAACTTGCTCGACATATTATTATTATATGTACTATGCTGCTTCTTGTCGACTGTCACATTGAAAAGAAAGCACGCAGATGTGCAACTTCTCGTCTCCCCCTTCACCCTTTCACACACACACCTCCCACGCGCGCACACTTTGTGGGCCCTTTTAGCATATATAGAAAATTTATGCCGCGAAAACTTTTCGCTATGCGATTTCCTCAACGCGGCTGGCAGCTCTTCAAAATTTAGGCCAAAACACTTTGGGAGCCAGAAGTAGAAGCAGCTCCGAGGTCGTCGAGCAACGGATGAATGGATGGATGAATGGATGCCAACTGCTGCTGCTGCTGCATCAACAACAACAACAACAGCAGCAACAGCAGAAAAGTGAGTGAAAATGAAATATGCCATAAATGATATTTACTCAATGTTATTTTTCTGCCCAACTTTGGCCAACAACATTTTCTTCATAGTTCAACAAGAAAACTTGAAAAAATTCAACAGAATATTCAAATGCAAAAAATACATAAAAAAAAAAGCTGCACACATGAAAATACAAAATTCCTGCATTTAAACGCCTTTTTTTCGGTCAACTCTAGTTGTGGAGATAAAGATGAGAACGGTTAGAAGAGATACGTAAAATGGCAGTTGGAATAATAGTTAACATTTTTGGTGCAGCTTTGATCAAAAAAGCAAATTGAATTTGGACAAGGTTATGAAAGCCAAAATAAATCAAATTATTATTTTAAAATGGGTAAAATTCTTACGCAGGCTAAAAGTGAATATAAAATGTATGCCAAAACTTGTTAAAATATCTTTAAAAGAGGTTCAACAATTTGCAAACATTAAAAAGAATGTTCATAGGTCTCGTCTCGTTGCTTCAACTCCTCATTGAGTAGTGCGGGCTGCCTTGGAACTTAAGGGTCTTTCTTGTGTTGCATGCATATAAATCATGAAATTAATGCTTAATTAAGCAACAGTTAACCAAGTCCCTCCAACTCTCTTGCAGACTGGTATGTGTGTGCTTCAACTTTGTAGAAGTTTTTTGAGAGAAAAGCCCAAAGAACAGGAAACTTACAAATTTGCATTTTCATACTTAATGACAATAGTATATATTTGGCTTCCAACTTCGTGTTGCATTTCACATTTGTGTGTTTGGGGAGCAATAAAAATTAGCAATATTGTTGCACAGTTGCATGTTTAACGCTGCTGCTGCTGCTGCTTAAGTTTATGACATTTAATCTAAGAACTACTTTTCGTACCTCGAAGACTTTTGCGAATCCTGTTAGTTAACCGATAGCATCTAGATATTAGTTTTGCTTGAGCATTTTCTCGTGTTTCTGGCCAAAACCCAAAAAACTCTAGTTACATCCTGTGAGAGCTCAATAATGGAAACCAAAGCAAAGTTTTGTTGTGTTTTTTGGGTTTTTGCAATCTTGCAGCAGCAGCAGCAACTTGCCACATGCCACCTGTCACGCACTCACTCTGGGGCAATGCAACAAGCAACCGCATAACTTTACATTATCAACTCCCCTTTTCTGTCCTGTTTCTATTGTTATTGTTGTTTTTTGTTACTGTTGTTTGTGTTTTGCATGCGTGCAAGTTTTCATTTCTCATTTTTCATGCACTGCATAAATTGCATGACTTTTATATATTTTTTCACACACAAAACAACAAAAGAAGGATAACAAAAGGGACAGTAAAAAGTGGTTGACTTGGAGTTATCCTTGTTTTCATTCAATATTAGAAACAGTTGATGAAAGCAACATGAAAAAATTAAGAAAATCATTCTTTAGACTTCTTTGAAGCTTGTTTATTGCTAAACCCAAATAAAAACTGAAGCGAATAGTTTTTCTTTTCCAGCAACTTCTTCCCTTTTCTACAGGGTATGAGTAACACCAGCAAACAACATACCCTTTCTCTCATTGTTTTTATTACCTTTTGCCTTTCTACTTTATGTATGACTGCATTGCCTCCCCTTAGTGCCTTTAGTGACGGAATGCCAAAACATAAAAAAAGCAACAATAACAACAACAACAACCCAAAACAACCCTTGAGGCAGTGCATAAATTTTTAATGCTTTTTTGGGCAAAACAATGCGCTTAAAACAAACACGAGGCGTGCGTTATTCAAGTGGGGAGCGACTTCAATCAACTGAAACCCATTTTTACATACCTAACCCCCCCCCCCCTCCGCCCACAAAATCGCCTTATCACTTGAACAATGTTTGAAATCTGCATCAAATCACGCGTTTATTCTTCACAAAGACCCCAATTCGTATGTGTGAAGGGGGAGGGGGGAGGGGGTGGGGAGACTCATGTCTAATTGTTACGAGCCTGTTTTCCTGTTGGACTTTGGCACGCGACCGCTTTTTTGATAACCCAACCCTCGAATTAAGCACAACTCTCTCTCGCGAGAGAGCAGAGAGAATGCTCTCTCTCTTAATGCGCCTGCTCAGCAGCTGTTCTGTGGTTTCGTTGCGTTTCGTTTCACTTCCAAGCATTCCACAATGCTCTCCCAAATCATAGCTCTCCCTTTCCTTGCCTGCTTTGCTCTTTTCTGCTGCTGTCTGCTGTTTGGTGTATTGGCTTAGCATTTTAAATGAATGAACAATATTGTCGTAAATTTTGCTTGTGCTTAGAAAAAGCAAAGAAAACTAACAAGCAACAACGCCTACGCCAACGCCAAGTGCAACGCATTGTTAAGTGTTTCTTTCTTGGTCTCCTTTGCAGCTAAATGAATTATGTTTATCTGGCTTTTATGTCCTGGCTACGCACAAGTGGCATTCCCAATGGCACCATATACATGTATATATATATATATATATATGTATGTATGTTTCTTTTTTGGTTTCATTGTTGCCTGTGCGTGACAAACATGAACTCAAGTTGCAGCCGTAACAATCAGAGTGCATACTATGTGCAATGCATAGAAAATTTTAAAATTCTTAGATATATGATATCCTACTAGTTCGAGTATTGATTAGGTAGCGAGAGAGAGAGGAGCCTTGGGATAAGGATGATGATTTTCTTTTCTTGGGTTAAGGGTTCTCAAGTGGCTTGCTGAGTTTTCCATTTGTTTTTCAAATTAGGCCACTTGAAGTACGAACTAAAAGAAACACTGAGAAGTTTCAGTTTTAAAAGTTTCTCCTCTCTTTAAATCAACATTAATCAGTGCACAACGATTTCTTATCGTCGCACTTAAGAGCCATCTGAATATTTAATAAGTTGACTTTTTTCCTTGTGCGTTAAGCAAAACTCAATCAAAAAATTGTATGCAAATCAACTGTGAAAAGCGCATAAGGCAGATGAAGTACGACAGTTCTTCTGTTGCCACTGCAAACATGAAAGAATTTATGTTCACATTTTTAATTAACTGACAGAGAACAGAACAGAAAACAGAAAACAGCACAGAGCAGTGGAATAAGTCACCTCAATTCCAGTTGGAGTCAGTGCACAGTCCCAGGCCGAGACCCAGACCCATAAACCATCTACAACATTGCCTATCACAATTAGCGAGTGCAATGCGCAAAAAAGTGCAGCAAATGAGAACGGAAAACAAGTCAAAGACTAAAAGATACCATACAAAGTTTTGATATAGAGTAAAGAAACACATTTTCTTGTATTACTTTTGAATTTGCCAAACGATTGTTCTGAAATTTTTAGGATATTAAACTAAGAACATTATTAATACAAACTGAAAAACTTCAGAGCTGCCAGTAAACCTTCCCTTTTTCCTTTTGCAGGGTATATAGTCACAAGAGAAACTCTGTCAGACATTGATTTTAAACTATGGCAGTATTGTGCTGGCATTTTTGCTACTGTGAGTGCAAATATATTTCAACAATTCATGAGCCTGTCTGTCAGTTAGTTGAACTTTTTTGCGAGTCATGTCAAATAGGCATCAGTTTGAGTGTGAGTTTGACCGATGACCATTGTATGTGCTATTTGGTCAACGAATCAGAGAGAGAGAGAGAGAGAGACCAGACGAGATGAGACAGATAGTAAAAGAGACAGTCAGGCAGGCAGGCAGTCAGGTTAGGTAGATTGGTTGGTTTGGTTATTCAGAATGTCAGACTGTTTGGCACAATTGATTGGCTCATACCCAACATCATCATCATCATCTTCATCATCATCATCAACTGCTGGCTGCTCAGTTTGTGAGTGCCATGTGTCCATGTTTATTCTCGTGTTAAAAATGCCTTCAATATTTTGCTATTGAGCTACGCTTGAAATAACTGACCAAGATGGCTACATCAAAATGGCCAAAAAAGCTGTGTTGTTGTTGTTGGCAACAGACAAGGCATCTTTCATTCTCACTCTCACTATTTCTCTTTCTCTCTATCTGATATGCTTTGTAGTTCACTTCAAGCGTAATTACTTGTCATGACAACCAAATATTTGAATATACCAAAGAGAAATACAGAACACATTTGATTCTTTTTGCATCTACATTTTGATTTCTACCAAGGATTTCAACACAAATTTCTTTCTTTTTCTGGTCTTAATGTAAATTCAATTTAATTGAAGTGGCTTCCATTGAAAATAGTTTTGCTGACTAGTTGAAATGTGTTTCAGTTTTCTAAAGCATTTAAAAATGTGCCTTAAACGTTTTTCCATTCAACTAACCCCCAAAAAGCATTCTAATATCTATAAATATGCTCACATTGAGTTTTCCTAAACCCATCAAGTTGGTTTAATTGTCTGTGCTTAGTTTAGTTGTGTCTGTTGTAGCTATTAATGGTTTTGCTAGATTGGTTATTGCTTTGTGGTGTTGTTTTAGGAGACAAGGCCTCGAGACATTTAAATATGTCAGTGCTTCAAAGTGAGATACCAGACAGACAGATAGACGGGGGGAGCAACAACAAAGTTTGACAATCCAATTATGAGAGAAAGGCAACAAATTGCGCCTAGATACAATGAGAAAACAATGCTGTATAACAATATGAAAATGTTATTAGAAACTTCATAAACGTTTTGACATGAACAAAACCCAATTAGGATTTCTTTTTACTAACAAAGTAATCAATATAGATTTCGATTAACTTACCATTATGTCCCATGTTGGTGATGATAACCCAAAAATCGATAGTCTTATCCGGACCAAGTTCCTCATAGTCCCACTTCTTCTTGACGCGCACCGCTCCATTTGTTTCCACGGTAACCCAAGGATTATCATCGCGTATTTTGAATGTTTCCTTATCGGTTTCCTTCTCCAGTTGGAAGACAGATTTACCCTCAGTGTCGCCATCGGCTTCGGTGAATTCGATACGTTTTGTGGGTCGGACGGCTCGTGTCACGCGTCGCTTTTCACGATGATGCGAATGCGCATTGACCTCATCGTGCTCCAGATGTTGCATTATGAACGAAACAGGTTCGGGTGCAAGGAACTCGATCAGCACTTTCGCAGGCTGAGCACTTATCAAACTGGGATAACGTAGATCATGGGCAATCACTTCGAGCAACAGTTCATTGGAGGTGGGTTCGCCAGCCAACATAAGTTCGCCTGTTTGTGGTACTATGATGACAACATTGCTCGGCGATTTCAAACGATAGGCAATCTTATCACCATCAGCATCTGTGGCTTCCACCTTGCCCAGTATGGCAAATCGCTGCCAACTGATGCTATTGTTGCTCTCCATATTGAGGGACTTCTTGCCGGCAATGGCGAATTTGTAATCTGGCGACTTGAATATGGGTCGATTATCGTTCTCATCGAGAACTGTGATTTGTATCTTCGAGACTGTCTTATCGAGACCATCACCATCCGAGGCCTCCACCGAGAGATCATAGTGTGCACGTTCCTCCCGATCCAAAGGACGATTTGTGACTAGCCAAACGCCCGATTCATCATCACCCTCAATGGTCAAAGACTTGGCATTCGATTTGACATTCTGATTGGCACGACGCTCTTGCAGGGCAAAGGCATCATTCACATTGCCATCGATAATCGTGTAGCGCACCTTCTTTGGCTTGGCGAGTTCCTCATCGAGAATTGAACCACTAAACGCCTGCATTAGGGGTACTCCACGCACTCTAGTGCCGGCTGGATGATTCTCACGCACCTCACCGCTCGCATCCAACAAGGAGCCCGAGAAACGCAACATATCCTTGCGATGCATGACGAATAGCTGCAGATTATGCGTATTTGTTGCATTTGGTGTCTGCTCGACGACAACTAGTTGGACGGGTCGATTAACCAGCGGCGATATATCGGCTGTGGTCATTACAACACCATCGTCCAGCACTGTAAAATACTTGGAATAATCGCTATCCAACATGTGATAGGCAGCAACTGTTGCTGTTGTTGCTGCTGCTGCAGCAGTCTTATTGTGCAGTTGCAGTGGATGTGTTTTGAATTTCTTGATGCTAAAACCGGGATAAGTATCGTGTGGCAATACTAGCGACATTTCACTGTGATGCGAAACGTGATGCTGCTGACTGTCCGGGACATCGCCAGGACTGCCCGCTAGCATTCTAGCTGCATTCTCTGCACTTAAGCCTGCATAACTAGTTGAAGGTTGTTGTTGCAGTTGTTGTGTTGCTGTTGTTGTTGTGAGAGTGAGCAAGAGTAGCAACATGTGTGGCAGCAACAGCAGCATGTTTTTAATCCTACATATCCTTTGTGGTTCTTGATATCCACCTCCACCTTCTGCTGCTCCTCCTCCACGCCCTTTGGGCGCCGCCAACGGGCAACGTCGTGCCGCCATTCTTTGGTCTGGTGGCACGCGTTGAGCGTTGCTGTTGCTCTTCTTCTTGTTGTTTGTTCTTACTTTAGCAGTTGTTTTTATGGGTTTTTGCTTCAGTGTGTTTTTTGTTGTTGTTGCAAGTTAATTATTAAATTTAACACTGCTTTGGGCTTTGGGCTTTGTTATTATTGAGGCTTTCCTCGTGTCTCTTTTTAATTGTTGGTTTTACACATTACACAGCCACAAATTATTCATTGAGTTTGTGTTTGACCCACTGTTGGGGTCTTTTTTTAACCCTTAATTGTTTACTTTTCGGTTAATCAATATACATCTTGTGGCGGTTTGTAGCTGCAGCTAGCTGTAATGATAAAGATATGGCAGAAAGGTGTTAGATAATTATTTAATATTAAAGATTTCATATATGCAACACTATTAACCCTTTTTAAATATGTTAACATTGCTTAGCATTTGAGTGTTAGATTAATATTAAAGATTTTTCTAGATGATGGACTTAAGAATTTCGAACATTTATCCCTTTGAGCTGTCTTTTATGCATTTTTGCTTATAATTCGCAAGTGGTTCTAGAAACAGCTTAATGAACATAGAAGAAAAACTCTCACAAAACATAAATATGTATGTTTTGGTTCTTGCCACAGCATTAATATCTTATTCAGTTAAAAGGCAGCTTAAGTAGTTGTGTTTTAATATGAAAAATAAATGTCCAAGTTCTTATTTCACTCTCTTTTAAGTCAGTTAACAAAATTTGCAGCACTCATGACGAATTTTTAATAAACTTGGTAATTAAAAAAAAAAGGCACAAAAGTTATTTGTTGAGGTTGCTTTGAAGGCAAAATCTACATGCACATTAATGCTTTGAGCAGCATTATAATGATGAAACAAGCAAATACCCTATATAACAAGTATAGTTTAGAACTTGATCTAATAAACACAAATCTACAAACTTAACTTGATATTTAAATATTTCTATTAATATTCAATGAAGTATTTTGAAGCTCTTCCCTTATACCCCTTTGGAAACACTCCAAGTTGAGAGGGTATGCAAAAATGATGAACTTTTCACATTTTAATTGGTTGTGAGTGTTGAAAGCGCAACACAAAGCACAAAATGTTGCACAAAGCACAAACTTTTTAATGACATTAGCAGCATATTATTAAATATTCAACTTATTTGGCACACGTGCAAAGAGCAAGAAAAATGAATGAGCGAGAGAGAGAGAGAGGCATAGATGTTGCTGTCTGTCATGTCGCAACAACAGGCCAAGGATTTGTGAGCTGAATTTGAATTTTTGTTGTTTGTTTGTTGTTGTTGTTGGTCTGCCCTTTGATGACATGCTTTTGCTCTACATAACACTAAGCCCTAAAGCTATTGTATTATTTTGGATTTTTTCTCTCTTTTCTGTTCTGTTGGTAATAATTTCCACCCCAGAAATATGTGTGCCACACATGGCCGCCCTTGAAAATTTGCTTCGTTCGTTCGTTGTGTGTGTGAACATTATTTTAATTACCCTAGTGCGGATCAGAGACGATGCAACGCGACGCGACGCGGCACGCACCCTGTCATTTAAGCCCTGTTGTAATAAAAGGTTCTACAACAGCTGCGCAGGCGCCGCCTCTACGTGTCAATGCGTGTGTCTGTGTGTGCGTGTGTGTGTGTGTAGAATATTTTCTGTTGTTTTTTTTTCGATATTGGCCGTTTCACATTTCCCTTAGTCGGCGCCGCGTTATGTGTTGACAATAGTTTTATTTGCTTTTTACGCGTAATTATCATTGCAGGATTTCAGCTTCAGCAAATGCACCTTACTTCAAAGAGAGAGAGATAGCGATACTGGGGTGAAAGAGAGAGAGAAAGCGAACAGCTGAATGAACATGCTTTGTCATTAATCTAACGATCCTACAATATATAACAAGCCGCGTTAATTATTGACTTTGTCACAAACTGAAACAATGACAAATTGCAAAAGTTGATTGCGAGCGAGAGAGAGAGAGAAAAAGTGAGAGAGAGTTTCTACGTAATTATTTATTGTTGTAAACGAGATGAGGAGACATTTATGTGCAGCGACTAGAAAGGAACACAATATGCATACGATTTATATTAACTCAACTTTAAAATATATTGATCATGAATAATTAGAGAAATGCCAGTGAAATGAATGCTTAAAAATGGGTTTAAACTTTATACTGAATATTGAAATATTAAATAAAAAACATTTCATTACATTACATAAAGTTTAATAAAGATAGGAAGATAATATGCATACGATATACGATTTATATCTGCTCAAGCTTGACTCACTCACATTAAATCAACTGAAAATTTAGAGAAATTTCAGTTACATGAGGGGTTAAAAAAGACAAACAAAAGTGTGTTAAAACTTTTAATTGAATATTGAAATATTAAAAGAAATTTACATTAACAATTTTCTGAGCTATTTTTATTACTTTTTCCTACAATGTTGTTTATTATCGCTGCATAAATTTGAAAATTTCTGTCAACGCTTAACAAAGTCAAGTTAATTGCATTTTGAGGTATTTCGCTTAGCCCACTCGATGAAGTTAACAGTATTTATTTATGATATTCATATATATTTTTCAGTTTGATATATTTTAATCAACAAAATTCAATAAAATGTTATTCTGACACGCTTTGTTTTCTGTTGAAATTATATCCTGGAGGCCTCTCATAATCTTTTTCATCATTTTCAATCAATTTTTCATAGTAAAATATGGTAAATATTAATCAATGCATATTCAACAATATTGTAACAAAAATGACAGACATTTTCTCCATATAATATATATATATATATATTGAAACTTTTGTTATGTGTATAGAGAAGAGAGAGAGAGAGAGAGAGAGATATTTTGGCCATTAAGTGGTAACAAAAAAGTGAAAAGCATATTGGAAAATTTGACATAAAATGAAATTCGAGTGCGATACAACAAAAAAAGGAAACTCAAAATGTTTGTGCGGGTGAAGTTAAGTAAATGAAATGCCATGAATTTTAATTGCATGTGAACGAAATCAATAAAAATATTGATATAATATCGCATCGTATCGTATCGAAAAGCGACAATTAAAGCTTCATTAGGCGCAAGTTTCTTTCTTTCATTTCATTTCATTTGTTGGTTCGTTCGTTCGTTTTGGGCGTTTGGCATTGAGGCGCGCATGCAGTTAATAACCCAAAAATATATATATTTTCAAATATTTATGATAAAAACAACAACAACAAAAGCAATCATACAAAAGAGCTGCCAGGCACGCGTTAATTTACAGATATCGATAAAAATATATATATATATCTTCTTTTTTGTTGTTGTATAATATATATGGCCTGTTTTGGGTTCGTTTGTTGTCAAAGCTACTGAAAACATGTTAAAATGTTGCCTACATTTAAAATTCTAATAAACAATGTTAGAGGCAACGCCTTGGCTTCACCAAAAAAAAAAGAAACCTAAGCCGAAAAAAAATGGTACACAAGAAATGTTTGCGGCTTCAAAAAACAAAAAAGTTCGATCACAGCAGGTGGTCCCAGGCGTCGATATTTAATCGATTTTAAATTGTTGCCACATTGTGGAGGAGTGGCTGACAGAAACGAGCCGCAAGCGTTTGCTCTGCAACTTAATGATTAGGTTGCGCAAAACTTCGCTTAAAGCTCAATTAAAATATAGACTTGAAAAAAATATAATAAATGTTAAAAAAAATAAAATATTAAAACGTTTTAAAGCATAAAGATTCGCAACTAGCAATATTTTACGCCCGCTTTGAAGTATTACAGCATCATTTTTTGTTGCTTTTTTGCTGGCATCAATCATTTGAATGATTGCATAAATATACATATGGTACATATGTAAAGCAAATCAAATTCCAATAAACTATATAATTTATTCATTTATGCCAAAATGTATCGCCACGACGCATATATATTGCCGTAGTTTTTTTCTTTCGAATCGTTTAAAACTTGTTTTTTTATCTACGGTTTTAATTAAGTGCCACTAAAAAATTTGCGTTTATCTGCTATGAAAAAAAAAGCTAACAAAGCAAAGAAACAGAAAGAGATAAAGAGAAAAAGACGACGGCTTTTTGATATTGATTAATCAGTTGCGCGCTGCGAATTGCAAATGAATTTTTGACGCCAATCAAATTAATGAAAACAATGAAATTATTTAAGTCTTCTTCTTCTGCTTCTTCACCACAAAAACTCCGAAACGAAAGAAACAAAGAAGCACAAAAGCAGGCCAAACAAATCGTTAAAGACAGATCTCGGATGGCTTGTTACCAGATCAACGGGTTTATTAGTTTCCAAAAGTTATGTTAATTTATTTCGGTTACTTGATAATTTGTAGTATAATATGTTTCTAGTAGCTGGCTAACTGATTAGTAGATCGTATAGATAACACGATCTAAATGTTGATAAGGAGTCGTCTAGTACCGTTTTAAACGACATTTTCATAGCTAATTGCAATTAAGACACACAAAGATATAGCGTCAACAAAGAGGTGAGAGAAACAGTCGTTAAGTGAAACTCAACTCTTCAAAGGCGTTGAAAGTGAATGGCAAAGTTGTCGTATTTTTCGAGAGTGGGCGTCAATATAATACACACAGCTCGTAAATAAAATATTGGAATGCTCGCTACCCCAAAAAGACTTGAAGCTTTTAACATTTTATGGATTTTTTTAGGTGTCAAATTTCGCTGAATCGCTTCGGCAAATAGCTACTGGATAACATTTGGTTTTCTTTTGACAAATTGTTGAGTTAAATAAACTGGCATTCAAAATATAAGTTAATAAATATTTTCTGGAATTTTTTAGTATACAGCAAAAATTGTTTTTTTTTAACTTACTTTAACATAATATGGAAATTGTAAAATAAGTTTTTATATCTTTTTTTGGTATACCAAAAATTTATATGATTTTTTTTTTGGTACCAAGAAAACATTTATATTTTTTTATGAGGTGCACAAAAAGAGTTTCTGGAATTACCCAAAAAAAACCCATTTAAGTAAAATCATCAACGAAACTTTCGTTTTTTATTTTTTCCTTAAAAGTTCAACAACTCTTTTTAACCTTTTTTCAAATAATGGAAAATGCTTATTAAATTATACGAAAATAATTTTTTTTTTGGGTTGTTTCCAAGAAGAACCCCTATGTGAAAAGAAATTATGTAAATTGAAACTAAGCATTTAGCAGGCAATTTAAAGCGTACAATGGGGAAGCACACACATACACATAAACACACACACATACATGCACAACCAGTACACATTGTGTCTGTTCAGCTTGGCATAAAATATTCAAGCGCACTTTATCAAAAGGCGACGACGCGCACACAACGAAGTCCTCTCACAAGGAAGGATTTTTATATATTTTCTAGCTGTTGTCTTTGCCATCTTCCCTGTCTGTTTTTGTCCCCTCCCCCCTCCTAATTCAGTTGTTGTCATAGCGCGTGGCACTCGCAATCAGACAGTGAACAATACGATGAGTGAGGGAAACAATCTAAACTCTTCCCCATTCCCCTCGCTCTTTACATGCGCAAATCTGCTCACAAAACAAATCCCAATGCACAAGGCAAACGCAGAGACTGATATTCAGGTAGTCTCTCGACCACAGCGGACATTTGAAAATAAATATAATACAAAACGAGAAAGGGGCGCTGTTATTTAGGTTGAGAGGTAAGGGGCATGATGTGTGTGTGTGTGTGTGTGAGTGTGTGCGGCGCCTATTTAGACTAGACGAAGGGGTGTGTGTTCGTCTAGGGACTGCGACTGAGGGTCGTCGAGCATTATATCCGGGCTAGGGTTTGACACAAGCGAAGTGCTTCATCAAACATGAATTGGACAAGAAGAGAACAGGAACAGAAACAGGAACAGAAACAGGAACATTAGAGGCAAAAAAAACAAGTTCCTGCCCAATTGTGGTTTGCATATGGGCAAAATGTCAAACCAGAAGCATACAATGATTAATTGAGCCATTTTTAAATGTTTAAAATTTATAAATGACAGATTTCTTTGTTGTCTCTTCTTCTTCTGCTCACTGTTAAAAATTAAGCTGAAAACTCATTAATGCATCCGTGGCCTTCTTTATTTATTGGCTGTCAACAAGACGGCGTTCAAATATTGGCAAGCATAACGCCTGCGGCAAGCTATTGTCTGAGCTCCAGTTGGGAATTGAACGTAGCCATAAATAAAGTCATTACGCACTTTTTCTCTCGTGCCGCCAAAAGGCGCAAATATTTGCATATCATGTGAAAAAGGGTAAACAACAACACAGTAGCCACTTACAGTTGCGTCTTCCTCTTCGTCCCCCCCCCTTCGTTTGGTGCACAGGTAACGCGATATATATTCTGCCACTGCCACTTCCACTTGAAAGTCAAAAGTCGTTTGTCGGCTGCGCTCCTTGTTTTTTTTTCTACCTTAAGGGCCAGACAGGTAGCCCCCTACAAATTACGTGTTAACAACATATTGGTGACACGCCCTTCTCCCTCTCTCTCTCTCTCTCTCTCTCTGTCTCTTCCTCTCTTACTGTGCTGCTTCGTGTTGTTGCAGCTCTAGTTGTTGGACACTAATTGGAAATTCAGCGATAATGATAACTTGATGCGTTAAGCTGCTTACGATTTTGGTCCGGAAGATGTGTGCAACCTGTGTTGTTGTTGTTTGTGTTTATTACTAGCTTAAGTTATAAACTGATATGTGTATTTTCTTGGTATGATTGTTAACACTTTAACCTAATGCCAAGTTATAGCTATAAGTTGGGCTTAATAAATCAAATGCTAAGCTGATTGATTTGCTTAAGTTATGTCTTCATTTAAACAAAAATCATCGATTTGTTAACAAAGAATTTGATAAGTTTCAGACTTTTGATACGAAGTTCGAGTAGGAAACATGTTTCCAAGTTGAAACAGAGGTCAAATCATAACGAAAATCGGTTTGACTTGGTTGATGAAAAGCTTGAAGCCGTCCCTGGGTATAAATTACTTGGACGTGAATACTACTAATACTGCTACTTGAATATAAGTTAAAATTGAGTTTTTGACTCAATAAAAAGTATTACTTTGCATATAAAACAATTTTCGAGTCGGTCGTAATCGGTTCAAGTGGTAGAAACTTGGATTTGTTCGTGAATAAACGTAAAAATTGAGCTTTAAATCGATTAGGATAGTAGAAACCTTTTTAATATCAGCAAATTAGCTTTATCTTATAAGTTTTGAAGATTTCTAGTCGAAGAAAGGTTTTAATACATTATATTATAGTATTACTTAAGAAATTAATCTTTGGCTTTTTGATTAAGTTCCGAACTAATGCTAACAGATCATAGAGAATCCATATTACAAACGCATTAAATATTAAAATTAGGAAAACAGATTTTCACATTTAGTAACAGCGATTAAACATTGGAATCAGTTTAGCATACAACTCGTAGTTAGTAGTTAAAGCAAAGCCTCATTACTAATTACAGCATTTACAATATGCTGCGGTTTGTTGTATAAACATACAAAATTCGTTTTGTATACGGAACAATTTCCATTATAAGCTCATTAACTGGCGCCCCCAAGGCTTTAAATGTTCCCCCCCTTCACTCTCTCTCTCACACACACACACGCACACACGCATATTCGTGTATTTGCTTTGGTGTAATCAAAATTTGGTCAATCAAAATGAGCCTTTTGGCAAAATATCCAAGAGAGAAGCGAAAGCCGAGAACAATTAAATTGCCATGGAAACTGTGCGGCCAAAGAGGAGAAGAAGTGGAAAGGAACTGAGGAAGGAGTAAGGGATAGAGGAGTCAGGTAGTTTTCTGTTTCAACTCCTCCCTCCGTTTAGTTTTGTTGCCCCGCCCCCTTTGGTTATTGGTCTTGTGCCGCCTTTTAACTGCCTTCCTGGAAGCTCTTTGCAACAAAATTAACTTTTTCACTTTTTTCTCTTCGTCTCGTCTGTTCTAAGTGCTTTGAACGCCTGCAAGGTGTTGACTAGTGGTAATAACACCTTAATTAAATTTGCAGACACAGGCTAAAAACAAAAAAAAAAACAAAAAAAACTTTTATATAAAAGAATTGAGAGAGAAAATAAATCGTTTTTTGCGTGCAAATTGCAAATTCCTTTGAGTGCCATTAAGAAAACTTGGCCAATTGCTGATTACATTGGTTTTTGCAGCTACACGGGAATTAAGTAATTTCTTTATTTGTGTGTTCTTTTTCATTTTGCATTGTGCGTTCAACATGCAACGCTTTAAGGCAACAAACATTTTGCAAGGTTTCAAAAGAAGCTTTAGAAATTTTGCCGATTGTTTGTGTTTTTTGTTGTTACTTGCTGTTGAGTGCTGAATCAAGCATGAAATGTACCCAAAAATGGTAAGAAAACATGTCAAAATGCAAGCTTTGTTGGGAGTAGTTTGTTAGGATACCCTGTAGAAAGATTTGAGTTTTGAAAATAATGCAAAAGATGAGAGAGAGAAAGAGAGAGACAAATAGAGAGAGATAAAGATAAAGAGAGAGAAAGAGAGAGAGAGAGAGAAGAGAGAGAGAGAGAGAGAAGAAGAGAGAGATAGAAAAAGAGAGAGATAGAAAAAGAGAGAGAGAGAGAGAGAGACAGAATCACAGAGAGAGAGAGAGAGAGAGACAGAATCAGAGAGAGAGAGAGAGAGACAGAATCGAGAGAGAGAGAGAGAGAGAGAGACAGAATCAGAGAGAGAGAGAGAGAGAGAGACAGAATCAGAGAGAGAGAGAGAGAGAGAGAGAGACAGAGAGAGAGACAGACAGGGAGAGAGAGAGAGAGAGAGACAGGGAGAGAGAGAGACACGAAAAGAGAAAGCTCAAAAACAGTCACACACACACACAATCTCATTACATACTTAACTAATATGATCAAATTCCTTCATGGCTTACTTGAATTTTTGAGAATCGTGTAGAAGGGCGATTTTCATGTATTCAGTAAAATTATTATTTTTTGTGCATATTTTTATTGTTTCAACTCATACACACACATACACACACATACACACAAACACACACATTAACACACACACGTACACACATATATAAAGACAAAATTACAAATGTAGCAATAAATAAAAAACCTATTGAAGTAATTCGTTAAATATATATTCTTTCCAACATTTCATACTCTAACAGGGTATTGAAAAGAGAGCAAAATCCGAATACTTGGGCTACAAATTGCGAATCTAAAGATCAACAAGATTTAAGAACCTTTCGAAAGAATTCTTTCCAACATTCCATATTCTAACAAAACCTGCAAATACCTTTTACCCACAACTATTTTCATGGTTACAGGGTATGTGAAAGAAAAAAGAAAAAAATTCAAATACTATTTAGGGCTACCCCAAGTGCAACTAGCAACAAATTGCAAAAAGCTGTTTGGCAATCTGCCCAAGCCGCAATAACAACAACAACAGCAACAAAAGCAACAGATATATATATATATATACGAGTATTATAGTGATGAGTTTCTGTCTGTTTGTGTGTGCCACCCTTTTGTACATTGCTTGCCCCCCCTCCGTCGCCTAAGTACCTTCCGTTGATGCCTGGTCGCACTTCCGGCGTCGTCGTCGTCGTCATCGTTGTTGTTGTTGTTGTTTTTGTTGTTGTCGCGTCGCATAGCAAAAAGTGCAATGCACTAAAATTGAATTTAAACAAAAAGAAAAATAAATACACAAAAAAACAAAACAAAAAGAACAACAACAGCAAAGTAGAACGTAGCTCTGTCGCAAGGGGATAGATGGAAGGGAGAGAGAGGAGAAGAGAAGAAAGGAAAGAGTGTGAGAGAGAAAGACTTTGGCTCGCCTCAAATCAATACGAATGTGAATGCATTCACTATTGAGTTGAGGTAGGGTGTTTCAAAAGGTTTCAAAGGCCATTCAACTTGCAACTTGCATTCACGTTATGCGGAGGGTTGTTGCATTGCACGCGCTCTCCCCCTCCCTCCCTCTCTCTCTCTCTCTGTCGTATATCTGGTTCACAATTGTGTAACTAGCATCAAGGTTAAATATTTGCATTTTTATAGCCGTTTTGTTTACATTCCATTTAGCAGAATGTTTGTTTTGGTATTTTCTTTTAACAACTTGCAACATATATTCGCTGGAAAAATCTCTCATTAACACACACAATGTTAATTGAAAATCAACTTGTACAAATAAATGTTGACACTGTGCAAAAAAAAAAGAAATACACACAAAGGGTAATTAATGCAGAACCTCAAAAAATTCATGAGCTACATTTATACACCCAAGAAAAAAATGTTAGTGTGAAATGTGTATGAAAATTCAAAGTGAGAAAAAATGTAGTAAAGTGAGTAAAACGTTATATAAAAGTGTACCGTTGCACAGTTTACATCGTCTTTCTATCAAACTAGCTCTTTTATATGGCATTTGCTTTAAATTACAATACTTATTGGCTTTATTTCAATCTCAAAAGCTTATAACAAACAAACTTTGCAACTAACATTTTCCGCCTGTCCTGCAGCAATTTCATTGATTATCTGCTCTGCTTATCCACTCCACTCCACCTTCTATGTTCAACTCTCCTTTCTCTCTCCCCACCCAACACACACTGACGTCGTTGTTGTTTGTTTCTGTTCTTTGTTCACGTATTTATGCGCAGTCACGCTGTTGCTGTCATTTCTTCTTATTTCTTTCCATTCTCGTTGTTGTTGTTGCGGTTGCTCTGAATGAATTTTACATTTTTATAGCACCACAGTTGAGTTCTGTCTTTTTATCCCGTTCCGTCTTTCAAAGTGGTTGGTTGGGGGGGGGGGGGGGGGGAGGGAGTGTGAGGGTTGTCGCAGCCACTCATAACTTTTTTTTTCTGCCGTTCAGATTTGTCACAAGTATTGCCGCACTCAGGTTGCTATTTGTCGTCGCCTACCCTCCCACCTACCCCCTACACCGTACACCTTTCTCTGTCTCTTTCTCTCACACACAGACACACTACGCCTCTGGTTATTGCCAACCCTGCTACAGTAGAGTGTACAATAAAAAGGATGCGATGCGATGAGTTCACATAAATTTCACATATGGAACTGCGCCTGCCTGGCCGAAAAAAAGATTCAGAATGCTGTGTGTTAGAAAATTGTGCCATGCCTAATACACATACAAGACGTGTGTGTGTGTGTGAGTTCTTTAATAGAAGCCGCAATGCCGGCAAAGGAGGGCAATCACCCGTTTGTAGTAGACACGACTCCTTTGGGCTTTGGACTCTGATTTTTTGCTTGGGGTTGCAAAAAATTTTCTATTGATTTTCAACTTTTGGTTTTGTTATTATTGTTGCAGTTGTCTTTAAGCGACCCGCAGCTTTCATTTGCAACACACACACACACACACAGCAGTTGCAGCTGCCGCCAATTTGTTGCAAGTGCCACTTTGGCAAATAAATAAAGCAAAGAGTCGCCCGCCACTTGCTGACTGATGCTGCTGCTGCATATTTTTCCCATTTGACACAATATGCAGATTAGCTGCTAATGCCACATCTCTGACTCTTCGTCGCTCTCTCTATCGTTTGTAAGTTGCTGTTGCAGCCACTTAAGTTTGATTGATTGTCGAGTGGTTGCGCACAGTGGACACACACAAAGACGGACAGACTGACACTCAGACAGACAGCTCAAACAACACTTTCGGTTCCAACAGAGTCGGCAAAGACAAAAGGAACCTCAAGCTTAATGCCTGCCCCAAAACGTATTATGAACTTATGAGGGTTTTAAAATTTATGAAAGGGGTTTTTAATTTCCCGAAACTGTATGCCAAAAAAAAATGTACAAGCAAAACCAGAAAAAGTTTTTGTTTAAGTAACGTTTTAAAAGATTTTAAAGTATTTAATACCCTTCTTTTATTATTATTTCAGTTAAAAGTTTAGTGCTCTATATACATAAACTTTATGAGGAATTTGTCTTTATGAATATTTTTAAGAAGATTTAAGTTGCTCATCTTCTTAAAAATATTCATAAAGACAAATTCCTCATAAAGTTTATGTATATAGAGCACTAAATGTAAATGAAAAATATCTGTAAATGAGACATGATTTTTGACAATCCTTTTTACTAGAATATTTTTAAACCTTTCTGGATTGTTTTCTATAAGTTTTATAACAGAAAACTTAGAAATGCTCAAGAAACCGAGTTATTGTAAAAGAAATCTAAGATCCATTAATTATTCCTGCAAATATAGTATTACTCTATCTATATATCGCATTCTTCAAGCTTAAGCTCAACATTATCGACTTTTAATATATTTTCCCATGTAAAACACATTGTAAATATAAAAGTTTCATTACAATTCAAACTTTTCTTAATCGCTCTTCATTTTTAATACAATTTTTTTGTTTGAAAGTTATGAAAACCACAAAGGGAAAGGGAGGAGGAAAGGGAGAGGGAGAAGATTATGTGTTCTCTGATGAGCGTTGAAAATTGCGTGCGGGTTGTTGTTGCGTTTAATTGCTGTTGCCAGCTAATAAATTTTAATTGTCTTCAATTAGCAACGGAATGCAAACGGAAAATGTAAAAAAAAAGGAGAGCAAATGTAAATGCGAATTGGGGGTGTTCAGTTTTCCGTTGTTGAGGCCTTGGTTATTATTTAAAAAAAAAAAAAAAACTGCATTCAGAGCGGATGTTGCAAATGCAACCAAAAGAAAAAGTTTGTCATATAAAATTCCATTAGAAGCTGGCATAAAATTGAGTTCAATGAGGCAGAAACAAAAGCAAACATACCAAAAAGAAACATTCTTAAGATGCCGAGAAGAAACAACAGAACTAAAAACTGAACTGAACTGAGAACATGCGGTTCACATGTGTGGACAGCGCTTCAGTGGACGAAACGAATGCATTAGCCCGAGAAAGAGAGAATTTCATTCATAAAGATTGAATTTTATTTCAACAACTTCGAAACGACCGACCACAAGGCGTGCATAAGGCGTGCAGGTCAAACAAGGGAACCCGAAGACGACGGACAAGACGGGAGGGAGTGAGGGAGGGAGCGAAAGGCAGGCAAACGAAAGATTTATTGGCATTAAATATGGTCAGAATATGTGCATATGCGCCCGAGCAGGAATATCCAAGTGAAAATACCAAAAAATTCTGCCTAGCAACAACAACTGGCAAACATTCAAGAAAATTAAAACTTCTGCAAGATATGCAGAAAGATATGTACAAAGGATTGCCGGGTTGAATGCAAGGCAAATTCTACATGGTTGTAGTTAAAGATTTTCTCAATAACATTGTTGTAAGTTAGAAGTGAAGTTTACTCGTGGAAAGTATGGCAAAACTATTTCTTGAAATGTGTGAGAGAATTTATTAACCTTAAATTGAAAGTTTGTAAGTTAAAACTTGATAGAAATGTTCCAAATCGATAAGAATATGCATAAGTTTCAGATAAATATCTGTTAATATAAGGATTTACTAATACTGGAAACTTGTTTGGGTTTTTCACCATTCTTTAAGCATAAGTTTGAGATAAATATTCGTAAACATAAGGATCTACTAATATTGGGAACTATATCACAGTTGATTTTGTGTTTTTAAGATTCTTTAAGCATAGTTTAAAATAAATATCTGTAAATATAGGAATCTACTAATGCTGGGAACTTTATCACATTTGATTTATGTCTTTCACGATTCTTTAAGCATAAGTTTGAAATAAATATCTGACAATATAGGAATCTACTTATACTGGGAACTATTTTAGGTTCTTCACGATTCTTTAAGCGTAGTAAAAGGATTTACTAATACTGGGAACTATATCACAGTTGATTGATAAAGCATAGTTTGAGATAAATATCTGTAAATATTGAAATCTACTAATACTGGGAACTATATCACAGTTGATTTTAGGTTATTCACGATTCTATGCATGTAAAAAGTTATTTTAATGTTGCATTCGACTAAGTTCCTTGAAAAATTCTTTATCGTTCCATGAAAACTTGAATCGACGTGCATAACAAAATGCATTGGAGGTCAAATAAATTATTTTACTCTATAGTAAAGTTTTGCAATGCAAACAAAGTAAGCAAAAATATTCATTATAAGCATCATTTGCTAGCTGAACGAATGAATAAAACGTGCGTAGAGCAGAAGCAATAGCAACAGAAGAAGACTCTGAGAAAGAGAGAGAGTTAAACTTTGGCTTTAGGGTTCAAAGCAATTGGAATTTGCGGCTTGACTTGTCGCTTGAGTGGAAAATTGCATTGTGCGGAAAAACTGAATTTGATATACACAATTATGTCGAATCGAAAGAAACGAAACTTAAAATGGCAACAAAAAATTAACTGCATATCATTATTATTACTTTTTTTTATTGTTGTTGTGTGCGACGCGTGAATGAATGAAAAAATTATATTAATGTTGATGATAATGATGATGAACCGAACCCGAACCAAACCGAACCGAACGGAGCAGTGGCTGTAGGATGTTGGCAATCTCTTTCGAATCTCCCTACGCGTATTTTGCATATTATTTCTCTTTCTTTTCTTTTGACCGCAGGCAGGCTGAGGCAAAAAAAAAAAACCCAATCAATAGTTATGACCCAATATTTCACGTGTCTTTTTTCTTTTTTTCAATTCTCGCGCCGCCGATCAATAAACTTCTTGTTGTTTTTCTTGTTGCTGATGCAACAACGGTCCATAGTTCCGACCGCAATAAGTCAAATACGAGGCCAGCGAGCTTTATTATGAGTTTGAGGCACATACAAACCGCAGAACAGAGAGAGAGGACAACAAGCGGCGGCAAGTTGGCGTCTTTTTGAGTTTTTGCAATGCAGTCGGAGATAAGTCAATTATTGAATTGACTGAGGCCAAGAACTAAAACACAGCCACAAAAGCAACTATCTCAAAGCTTCTCTAAGGTGGCAAAGAAGTTTTTAAGATTTTTTATTTCATTTTTTTTTTTTTTTTTGTTGCTGTCTGAAAAATGTTCCCACAACACCGTTGAACAGCGAGCCCTCAGCGGGTCGTTTTTTTTTTAGTGGATTGTGTGGACCAAGGCGATAACATCAACACACAGCTGCCAATGCGACTGTCAATGGCTTAAGACACGCCGCACAGTGGAACGAAAGTGTTTGTTGGATAGAAGTTAAAAATCATTACACCTCATATTTATATGATTTTACTGTCTTAACTGTTGCTTTTTGTTCATTTTCTTCATGTTTATTATTTTTTATGTAATTTTAAGGAAACGAGAAGCAAAAATCTGTTTTTTTAGTTAGGTTGGTGAACTGAAAACGATATTTCAACTATTTATCTTAACTTGCTTAAGGCAAATTTTAATATTGGAATCTTTTTAATAAAATATTTTCTAGTATTTGTTAGAGTTATTTTGCTATATAATACTCGTAAATATTAAAAATTTCTTAAACTTTTATCATGTTTCTTTCTTTTTAACTTGCTTTCAACATTCTTATCTTTCACACCACTGTGCAACATCATTTTGTGCCACACTTTGCTCATGCTCCTCTGTCTTGTCTGCTGGCCAGACGCGGCCTTATTATTTTCTGACTGGCACGTAGATTTATGTATATATATATATATATATATATTATTTGTGTTTTTTCCTCTCGTTGTTCGCGCAGCATCTTCGAAACGCTTTAAGCCTTTGTCTTTTTTCGTTTTTTCGTGTTTTTTTTTACACAAAGTGTAGACGCAATTTACTGATTACATTATTGCCGGCAAATTGCTAGATTGATGCTGTTGTTGTTGTTTTTGCTTTTATTATTGACTGTCGAATTATAGTTATTAGTTTTTTTTTTTAATATGATTTTCAATCAAACGAAACCTTTTTTCTTTTCTTTTGACAAACAATTTGCGCTGCAATTTATTTGAAAACTGTCCAAAGCATTAAATTTCGTGAGATTTATTAAACGATTAAGGCACGAAAAAGATGAAAACAATAATATTTAAAGATATATATTAGAAATTTCATTTAACTTAAATTATTCGAAATGCGAAAAGTCTCTCAAGCTTATAAAGTTCTGCTTGCGATTAAAATTTGTAGTATTTAGTTTATTTCCGCTAATAGTTTTGCTAGCATTATACCTATTCTTTTGCCTGTTTCTCTCCCCTGCTTTGTCGTTTTCCCACCCTAAAAGGCCAACGTTGATAAAAGCAAACAAGAAAGCAAATTGCTGAAAACCGGCAAGAAAGCACAAGCAAAAGCAAAATGCCAAGAACAAGTGCAGCACATGGCAGCCGTAGAAAATTAACTGCTCCAAAATGAGAGAGAGAGAACCTCGCGCGAGAGAGAGCACATTGCGCATCAGAATCTGCACAACTCTCTCTTTGTCTGCCTGCCTAACCAACAACTGCGCAAAAAAAAAACACCCCACAAAAAAAAAAAAACTCACTCACACACACACATATGGTGTACTTGTATGTGTGTTCAGTAGTAGTCGTACTCGTAGAAATTTTGCAGACAGTGCTGCCAATTCCTGTGCATACATACATACAAATATATATATATATGTATATAATGTGTATGAATACTACGAAGGAGTATTTTACTTGCTGATAAGCAACCGCCGGGCTGTGAGGGAGGCAGGGGCAAGCCAGACGAGCGGGAGGATGGGGGCACAGATTGGGGAGCGCGCAAAGTTGGAATCGATCGATTTTTCGAGAAGAAAAAAAGTGCTGCATACGCACAGGAGCAAAAGAGAGCAAATTGCGAGCTCAAACCGAGCGGGAGCGCTCTCTGCTTCCGCATATATGTGTGTGTGTGTGTGTGTGTGTGTGTGTGTGTGTGTGTGTGTGTGTGTGTGTGTGTGTGTGTGTGTGTGTGTGTGTGTGTGTATGTATATGTCTAAGGTGTGTTAACCTCAAATGCGCGCACACACACACACACACACCACAAAGGAAACGAAACATTAAACAATTTTTGATGTGAATGTTGCAGCGCTTTTATTTGCTACAGGTAAAGTTAATATTTATTTTTTTATTAAAAATAAAATAAATAAATATTAAAAGCACTTTTAACAGGCAGCTTTAACATTTTTTGAACAACGCTGCATATTTTTAAGGAATATTTAAATAATTTACTTAAGCAACAAAAAGCACAAAAAAAATAAAGCGGCGGCAATTTTATTTGAAACACACTTTAAAGTTTAAAGTTTTGAGTTTACTTCGTTTAAAATGTTTACTTTTCCGTTTTGCTTACTTTGTTTTGAATCCTTTCTTTGCCGATTATATACATATATATATCTATATAGTATATAATCAAACAAAACAGCAACTAATCCAAAAATTATTGATTTTCATACGGTGCGCGCGGTCGTGTGGCTTTTCTGCAACGAGTTTTTCGCTGTTTTTCTTCTATCCAATTTTGCTTTTGTTTAGTTTTGCACACACACAAACACACACACACACTGAAACTTTTCACTTTGCTTTGTTGAATATACTTTTTTGTATTGAAAAGAATTTTTCTTCGATTTTTGAATACACGCGACGTTTGGAATTATGTTTTGCCAGCTGTTGGAATATATTTTTGGATATTATTTGTATGAGCTTTCATTCAGATTTTAACTTGATTTGACGACGATTTTTGTTTAACTCTGCCCATTTTCACACACACACACACACGCGACGCGACACACACAAACACACACGTACATGTGTTATATACAATGTGGGGCAGAAGAGCGAGCGAGAGAGAGACAGAGGGGGGGTTTGGTTGTAGTATATATATCCTCTTGAGTTCAGTTGCGCGGCGGCGGCGGCTTTCCATACAACAAAAAATATATATTTCACAGCAAAATTGACCGTTATGATGATGATGTGAAAAGCGTTTTGCTGCTGCTGCTGCTATCCGACACCGTTGTCCTGTCACGAGCAAACTCAATCGACACAATGAGCGAGGCCAGCAAGCGAGCCAGCAGCCAGAGCTAGTCTGGAAAAGTCCTGCTCATTGTTGAAAAAAAAAACCGACTTTTGGGAGAGTTTCTAGCTGCTGCTGCTGCCTAGGCTGAGAATTTCCCACCACCAAAGACACTCTCTCTCTCTCTCTCTGTGCAGCGAGAGAAGTACTAACTGGAATATACACTCTACTCTCTCTGTCTCTCTTTGAGAGAGTTTTGGTACACATCATCTGTTTGGACATGCTTAGAGAGGTCTAACATCCTGGCTGCTGCTGTGCTGAGTGTTGGGTTTTCTCCTGCCAACCGCAGATGAAAAACTTCCTGACTTCCTCTACGTTTCGTTTATACCACTTAGAGTTATACATCCCAACCGCCACCCTTCCCTCCTACAACCTGATCCTTAGAAATATGCAATGCTACTGTTGCTGTTGCTTTTGCTGTTTATCCGTTAGTATTTGTGTGTAATATCCTGTATTTTCATGAGTTTCCGCCTAGACTCTCGTTTTAGTTACTTTTCTGTTAGTGGCTTTTATTAAAAAAAAAAGTATGTTGTTAGGCCAGGCCAGGCTGCTTTTAATAAGTTTGTAAGGCTTTGACTTTGACTTGGACTTGTTGGCCTCCGACATTTTTAGCAAGTGTTGTTTTAGCAAGCTTAGTTTTTGGGCCAGCTTTTCAGATGTGAACGTAAAACAAGTATCTTAAAGTACACACACTTTTGGGGTGTTAAAAAAAAAAAAACAAGAAAAACTTTTTACAATGAGTACAAAAAGGGTTTTCAAAGTGCAAAGCAACTTTTAATGAATTTGCATAAAGGTGAAAGGAAAAAGTGCGATCTTTCATTAGAAAGAAAAAAACATTGAGGGACTTTCTTAATTTAATTTGCATTAAATAGTATATTTCAATGACCAAAAAGTTTGTGCAAGAAGATAAATAAATAAACAAAACAAAATATATTAAAAAAAAGGTAAAGTTAAGTTTTTGGTATTATAACTTTTATTGAAGCAAGAATAGTTCTGGAAATTATTTTCCACTATTCATTTAATAATCCCAAAGGCTTTTCTTTAGTATTCGACTTTTGTTCAATGTTTAATCTTCTCAATCTAAGCTAGAAATCGGATTTTTTGATCTTTTCAGTATTTGTAGATTTTTTAAGAGATTTATTTAAAAAATCTATAATCAACAGGAGATCTTAAGATCCAACTTTTTCCTACAGAGTTTAAGAAACAAGACCTAAGATTTAAGATAAACAGAAGATCTTAATTTTTTGGTACGTCTTTCCTGAAACTAAGAAACTCCTCTAAGATCTTAGATAAATAGGAGTTCCTAAGTTGTTCCTACAGACTTTCTGAAACTAGATCTCAGATCTAAGGTAAACAGGGGATCTAAATTTACCCCACAGAATTTCTCAGCCTGCTTAAACCTTTCTTAGCAAAGTTCTTAAGTTTCTTTGACATTGATATATAACTATCATTTATTACTAACTAGATTTGCTAACTGAACACAAAAGACCTTAAACCACACCCTGTTTAGTTTGAAAGCCACCAACAGGCAAGAAGGCAGAGTCAGTCAGTCAGAGGCAGGCAGGCAGGCAGGCAAAAGCGCCATCCAAGTTTTTAACTCAACTCAACTCGTAAATACTGATTTGCATGAATGCAAAAATATATAAAAATGAAATTTGCATTTGACTGCACACAAAACCGAGCACGAGCAAAATAATAGTGAAAAGGGCCAAAGGGGCGAATTGCAGTTAAAAATTATAATTCGCTACAATTTTATATGTTGCACATACACACGTATACTTATATACAGTTATTTAAGGAGCCCAGAAGCGACAGTTATGCACACAATAAACGTGCACATAAAGTTGGTAAATTTAGCATGAAATCAACGCGACGGCAACTCAGGAAGAAGAAAAATACAAAAATTTCGAGTAAGGAAAGAAAGAAAGGACGCGTCAGGAAGTTGGCTCCAGCTGCAAGATGGCGAAAGCGAATCAAGAAGGGGTTAAAGGGGCAGGGAAGCACGCAAAATGCGCGCCATATGATGAAGTAAACACACACACAACAAAGTTAGCCAAAGAAATGACAAAAAAAAAGAAGAAAAGTGAGCGAAAAAAGTGCAGGCAGCGAAATGGGAACACGCCAAGTGGGAAATGCACACAAACAAATATACAAACACCCGCGCACACAAACACACACACATACAGAGTTGTTCTGGAGTCTGCAGCGGCGAACGAAAGAACCGTTACAACGGTATCCCAATCAGACGGCAAAAAGAACGCGAGCCACGAGAGCGAGAGATCCGAGTAGTAGTAGTAGACGGAACAAAATATACAAAACGCACCGCACGCGACGCCAGCAAACGGAATTCTGAGTGGAACTGAGTGTTTGCGGCGAGCAAGGAGCGCTGATGGAACGCTTTGGCAAACGGAACAACGAAGAGAACGAAGAGAGAGAGCGAACTAACGGGACACGGAAGCCAGAGTAGGTAGGGTGTCGCGTCGTTTGTGTGTGTGTCTGTAATTAAGCGCCAGCAATGCG
Source organism: Scaptomyza tumidula (assembly GCA_035044465.1). NCBI lineage: Eukaryota > Metazoa > Arthropoda > Insecta > Diptera > Drosophilidae > Scaptomyza > Scaptomyza tumidula. Next base: position 1,693,633 of record JAWNNW010000050.1, read on the forward strand.
TAAGTTTTTGGCAATATTTGTAGGTCTATTAAGGGTTGAGTATGAGAAGAGGGGTTGTGTAACGAGAGGGGAAACTTTTTTGTTTTTTTAACTACGAAGTTTCGGGTTAAGGCTGTTTTAATTTCAAATTTAAAAGGAACGCAATTAATTAACCCTAAGCTGTGAATTTCAAATGTGCAGCTTGAAGAACACTGTAATCAAAAGACAGAAAAGGGTGGAAGGATGAAGGGGGAGAAGAGGGAATGTTGACAGTTGAGTTGGCAAAAAGCAACCGACGACGACGAACAGGTAAAGATATAATGTGAATTAAATCCAAGCTAACTTGGAATGATGTGGTTGCAATTACGAACGTCAACAAAAATTCAAATAAATATTTAAATGTTGCGAGAGCAAGTGGAAAACTAAAAAAATAAGAAGAAGAAAAAAAGAAGAAAGTGAAGCAAGTAAATCAAATATGTTGCAGGGAATTTTTAAGGCAGTAAGTAAATAAGTTAACATTTCAATTAAGAAGAAGTTGGAGTAAGAGTCAAATAGAAAAATGTGACAAAAAATCTTTAAAAAAAAAAATTGCAAATAATTTTTTTCCTTAGATATAGAAATAACTTCTACCGTACTTTGTACTTTCCAGTACTTTGTACTTTGTGAAAAGAATTCTTTATAAAATTTTCATTTAAGAATCTAACTAACTATAAAAATTCAATTTTTTGCCCATAAACAATTCTTTATACTATTCGACCACTCTTTTAAAGAACTTCTACCATACATTTGTAGGTACTTTGTACTTTGTGAAAAGAATTCTTTATGAAATTTTCATTTAAGAATATTCCTAACTATAAAAAAGAAATGGTCCTGCTTTAACTTGTAACCCACAAACAATCCCTTATACTCAGCCCCTCTTTAAAAGTACTTCTACCATATATACTTCTAGTACTTTGTACTTTGAAGTGCCGATCTCACGCTCTACTTGAGAATAATATGTAGTTTCCCATGAGGTGACATAAGGTGTCGATGTGTGCCCATAAATTAGTGTCAATTCTCATTCAAGTTCGAGATATCATTGAGTATGATATTGTAAACGAGCCAACTATATCCTGTGGCAGCAAATTGAGGAGTCAAAGACTGACTTTTCCGATGACTAATGAACTGCTGACAAATGAAACTGTCACAACAACCGAAAGATAGCGAGGGAGAGAGAGGAAAGGAACGACAAATGAAGCGTACATTAAATAAAAATGAAAATGTTGTACGCTCAACTTATTGTGACATCGAAATGCACTAAAAAAATCAAGCAACTAAAACAAAGACAAACAAAAACAACAGCAAATTAAAGTGGGAACGATTTAAATACCCTGTAAAAATGACTTTAAACCTATAACACTTGGAGAATAATATTTAAGCTTTGAAAGGAAAATATTCTTCTAAAAAATATATAAAATGCCTCAGAGAAGTACCTTAACTGAACCATATTATCACCATATAGTTAACCATAAGAATCTTTCCTTTAAAAATAAATTTCATCCTTTAGTTTCTTAGCAACTTTAGCTGACAAGCAAATGCCTTGTTTATGTATACAAATCGTTAAGGGTATTATGAAATAATAAAAAGAACAAAGAACACAAACGAAAAAATGTGGCAGACGACGACACGCCACTGTGGCAGCTACTGCAGCAGATGTTGCACGAACTCAGCGAAGTCGACGAAGAGACAGAATGACAGCCAGACAGAGAGACAAACAGACAGATAGAAGCGTAAGTCAGATGCGGTTACCTAGTGAGAGTTTAAAGCCCCTCTGGCATATAATTATGTGATCAAGGGCGGGGCAACAGCAGCAGCCACAAACAGCAAGCAGATCGAGCAGGCAGATCAAGCCATAATGCCAGGGGCAATGTTAAAGCCACATAACCGCAAAATGATGCTGGTTTGGCTTTGAGTTTGAGTTTTGGTTGCGCAGGGGGCGCGCTCATCCCAAAAATGTCATCATAATCAGACAAACAGACGAATTGAATTGACCCAACCCAACGCAAAGCATGTTCCCACATTGTGCACCCACAAGCCGAGAATGGGGAGAGCGAGGAGAGGGGGTAGAGTAGTAGGGAAGTCGCATTAAGTGATGGATAAGCATTTCGAGATAAAGTCAAAATAATAAAAAATAATGCGAGCTGTGTGCGCGTGCGTGAATGTTCCTGACAGGCAGGGAAAAAAGAAGAGAGAGAGAGAGAGAAGGAGAGATCAGAGTGAAAGAGAGAGAGAGGGAAAAGGTCAACTTATTTATTAAATGCAATGAATTTGAACCTTTTATGAGGGCAAGACGCCCATATGCATTGTTTTTGAAAATTTTACAGCGAGCGGAGCAATGCCAAGAATTAAACCATATATATTCGAGAGTAGAGATTATTGTAGTATAAACAAAACATGTGTGTGCAATGTGTGCACAAATGTTAAAGCAAGAAAAGAACAAGTTTTAAGAACTTAACTACGAAACGGCAGGATATGCCACGAAAAACAAAACTGACACATTTTTAATTATGAAACGAAGACAGCTGAGAGATGAAAGCTTCACAAGAGGAGGGGGAGAGAGGTGTTAAAACGAAAAAGCAATCAATTCTTATCGAAAGAGATTTTTGGTTTTTGATGCGCGTTTTATGGAATTTTAATGAGACAAATTATGCTGAAGCAAGCGGCGCGAAATAACCGAAAATATGCAAAAACAAAAATCAAAACAGAAAAGAAAAGCGAAAAACGAAAGAAATTCCATTCATGCCACAATGTAAATAAACATTTTTGTGTTGTTGTTGTTTTTGTTTAGGTGGTTTGCTTGGTTGCATCGTCTAATAAAAATAACAAAATGCGCCATGAATACTAAATGTGGAAAAAAAATATATATATATGCATATATCTATCTCTATCTATGTTTATGTGTGGAAAATAAATTTTGCTGGCACACTTCAAGTCTTGGCGATTGGGCATGAAAATTTAATGCCCAAAAAAATATTGCGAAATAAAAACACAACGAAGCGAAGCGAAGCAAAAGAAACAAACACAACAAAACAATAAAATGAACACAAAACACTTGCAAGTCTTATAGCTTAAAACATAAAACTTAAAGTTCGTTTTTAGTTGTTTTACGTAAAAATATTTAAGATAGAAATTTTTTAAACATAAAAGAAGACGTAAGAAAATGTATCTGAATTTTAATTAAATTTTAGCTGTAAAGATTCTTCAACATTTTTGGTGTTAAAAATAAATCAAGAAAAAATATTTGCTTACCTTTGACACATTATAAAAGTTCCACATTATAAAAGTTTTCTGTAAAAAAAAAAAATTTATATAATTTAGTTGACTAATAAACAAAAGTTATGTTTGAATTCATATAAATTCTCTTGAGCATCAATTAAAAACTTTAAACTAGAATAATATCTTTTATTTGAATTGAATTACTTAAAGAAACACTTTGTTTAAGTTTATATAAATTCTTTTGAGCATCTATAAAAAACGTAAGATTATATCAATATGCTTTATTTCAATGACTTTAAGAAACACATAGTTTGAGGTTGTAAGAAAGTTTATGGTAAAAACAATTGCTTTAACCTTTTTGTCTCTTAAAACTTTTTTTTATTTGATGAAGCTTACTTCATGTCTTAACTCAACCACCCTAGAGGGATTTTTTCAAGCTAATTTTAACTCGAATGTGAATGCGAATGTGAATGGGAACGTGACAGTAAGTAAGCCGTGTAAAAGCATTTGCTAGCATTATGCATTATCCACGTTCGTTTTAGCCCAAGCTTATGGAAAGATATCATTACAAAAAGGAAACTTTCATGCTTACATTATGGAAACAGATGTGTGAATGGTAGATAAAAACTCTTTTCTTTCTATTGGGCCTGGTGCCTAACCACTTTGGACACTCGTCCTGCCAGCTTAGTTGAAGGCAGGCAGGCTCACAACTTTACATTAATACATTTATCATCATTTCACACACACACACGCACAGAGAGAGAGAATAGCAACAATAAACAGGCATTGGTCATTGTCCGAAACCTGGCTGTTACCAACTAGACACATTCTGACTGCTGTTTCCAGTGACTGCTGCTTCTGGCACTTTGAGCTTCTTTGACCTGACGCCTCTATGGATATGTGTGTGTGTGTGTTTGTGTGCGTTTGTGTGTGTATATCTCATTGCTAAGGACATGGACTCAACACTGATAGCACTAGAGAGTACACAGTTAGAAATAGTTTGAACCTTAAGTTAAATACATTTTAAAGCTTATTACTTTATTTGCTTACTGAAAGCAAGAAGCAAGTAGTTTACATTTCCAATAAATTTCAAGTTAAAAGAAAAATGAAAAACATTAGTTTAAATAATTGGTTTCTTCTATTATTTGTTTTACAACTTCCGAAAAATTGTGAAAAACTTTGACATAAGTCGAATAAAATAATTTTATGCATTTTTCGTTATTTCTAAATTCCCATTAAAACGAAATCTCCTTCTAAATATTTCCTATGGCTTAAAGTGTCCTTAAGTTTAATTGATTGTATTGTAGATTTTGCTTTAAAGAAACTTAAATTTAACTGTGTTAAGCCGTAGCAACATCCTTTGGCATCATCTCCGCATCTTTATCATCATCATATTCTGCTACTGCCACACACAAACATTAAACATCTAGTTTCAGTTGCAGCTCTCCCGCCTCTCGCGCCTCTCTCAAAGTTTTAGCTGTGCAAACAAACATGCTTTCCCCCCTCCATATCAAATTGACGCTTCCTTTCCTTCCCTCCATGCCTCTCTCCCTCCTTATACTATCACTATTTCTCAACATTTTCCGACAGTTCCTGTGGTTTCACACTTGAGTCGAGTCACGTACGTACGTGTATATACGAATATGTATTTCAGACTGACTGTTTGAAGCTCCAGCACAAAAAAAACTTTCGGGGTCCACTCAAGTGGCGCATTTTGTTTAATGCGTATTTGTTATTTATTTATAAATATATTTATATGTCAAGTGCGCTTTAAAGTTCGTACTTAATGCTCATTAGCTTTCAAAGTGTCGAAACAAAGTAGAACACGTCAAAACGAATGGCAAAATAAACCAGAAAGGGTATCAAGAAAGATTGACTTGTGATTTTACATTGAACCAAATCTTCACGAATAATACGCTTTATATTCAAGTTCTTTATACGTTAATTTATAAGATACATTATTGAATGTTAATGACGAAAATCTGGTTCTCAGAGGGATAAGTTTCTTTTTAAACAATCTTGTTCTTCTTTTCATCTTCTGATATATCTTTATACTTTAAGTTATAAGATACATTCATGATTTTAATGACTAAAATTTGGTTCTTAGACAGATAAGTTTCTCATTTAACATTCTTCCCTTCTTCTAATTTAAACCAACAGTTTGAAATTCTTTATCATAAAGCTACATTCTGTTCTTTTTCTCAACTCTCGCTCAATAATTAATAACCATTTGGGATTAAACTCAGCTGACACTTTACGCATATAAGCCGCAGCTTGTCTGTTTAATTTGGCAATCGAGAAAGTTTTGCAAGCCACAAAAAAAAACGAAGAAATATGAAAAGTTTTCTGCAGCGTTTCTTGCGCATCGCGCAATAAAAATATAATTTTTCAATAACAGTTTCAAGTTCGACAGTAAAAAATAGCAAAAACGAACATAACTAAAAGCATTTGTGCAGACTTTCAGGAGCCAAGAAAAATATTCTATCTTTTAGTTCGTATTTGATATAATGACAATGGCAAACAAATATTGACAATTGATATGTTGTCTGGCATTCTGGCCATTGATGTGGATGGCATTTAAAATTTGTGCTGAAACAGCTGAAAGGAACAGTCAACAAAAGTTGAAGAGGGGAGGAGGTATGGAATGCGACACAACTAAGTGCAAACTTGGCTAACAAGCAAGCATTGTTGTTGTTGTTCGTTGAGTTGTTGCTGTTGTCTTTTGTGTGTGTGTTTTCGGTAGAAATTGAAATTGAATTAGAACTGTTAAAATGCTTTTGCTCTTTCGCTCATAACTTTCTTAATTAAAACTCAATTGCTCAATGCCTCGCGGCTGACAACAACAACAACAAGAACACTTGTTCCCTGGATCCGGGAAAAACTGCAGTTGACTTGTAACTCAACCAAAATTTTGTTTTGTCACTCACAAAACAATGTAAAGCAACTCTTGGAAACTTTCTAGCAAAGTGTGTTTCTCTGATCTGTGCGTTCAAAAAGGTAGGAAGGCAAATTCATCTATTGCTATTTTGTCTTAAGGGTTGGAAAGGGGTGTGGGGAAGTGGGAGAGAGGTTCTTTCTTTTCAATTGGATATCGCCAACACTTATCTAGGCAGGCTGCCAAGCAACTCTCGACTCGAAGTGCAAGTTTTTTTCTCTTGTTGCCAAGAATAAGTAGAAGTAGAAACAAAAAAGCCAAAAGGAAACTAAAACTGCTGCGTTGTGGCAGCAAAACTTTCTTAATAGATTTTTGCCCAGCGATAAACTTTTTCCTCATACTTTTCTCTCCCTTTCTCATATTTTTATTTCTGTTATTGAAACATACACAGAAAGAGACTGCTGAGACTGCTACTCAAAATCATATTGTTTGTTCTTCCTTTTTTGCAACAACTTCGACTACACTTTGGTTTCCTCGAGCCAAATTGATTTTCATTTGTACAGCATACTGACAATCTTTCAATATGTACATAAACTTTACTTAACGCATTTCTATACATATTTTATAGAACAAGCATTGAATAAAGTTTTCTAGGAAAATAGTTATGAATTATATGAAGCATTGAATAGAAATCTGTGATTGAAAGAATGAATGAACTAATTACAGTACAAATATAAATGAAGTACACAAAAAAATGAAGCTTTAACATTAAATTATTAATTTTGATTTTAAAAAAAAGTTTACAATTGACAAAGTGGGTTTAATCTTCAGTTCAAAACATGATCAAAAATATATTGCTATAGATATATTTTTGACTAAGTTGTAGTTGTAGAAACTTAAGTTCTCAGTTTTCGATTCGAAGAGGTACCTTAAAAGGCTCCTCTTGCTGTGCATCAGTTCAGATGCGTCAGATATATATCTTTTGTTAGGTTTAAAGTTTCAAAAGGTGATAATAAAAATCAACCCAACTTGAACAAACTTTAGCCAGCTCTTACAAGCTGTTTAAGGAACGAGAAGCAAGGTCAGTAAGCTTAAAAGAATTGACCCAAGAGTTCATTCTTGCATAAGCACAACAACAACATGCTTATACATCAAATAATCAATCATATTTAAAAGCTCATGTTTGCCAACTAGCAAGAGAGCAAAAGAGAAGAAAAAGAAAACACCTTAAGTCTTGGTTGTGGCCTTACACACACTGAACAACAATAATCCTTATGTTAGTCTCTTCGTTCATTCTTGCCAATTTTTTCATCACACTTTTGAAGCAACAACAAAGAAGCTTAATCTTCATTTTGTTCTGTTAGAGGTCTTCTATTAAAATGCCATGCATCAAACTGAAAACGACAGAACGAAGAACTGAAAAGCTTCAGTTGCACTTTTTTGTTTTTGTCTTTTCTCTTGTCTGTCACAAAACTCAATTAGAATGAACGAGCTGAGGCCAAAAAACAGAAACACGATGGATGTACGGTCTACTCAACATGCACCTACACAAGCACACAGATATTCTGTGTCATCCTGCACACACATAATTAGTAGTGTGGGAAAGGAGAAGTAGGAGGATTGTTGACCAAAAACAGGAAACACATAGTGCAACTTTTGATTAGGCAAGACAAGTTGCAAAATGCAATAAAAGTGATACCAAAAATGCAATTTAAAGCATTCCCTTTAAAGGTTTTTCCTTTGCGCTCCATTTAATAATTTAATGGCACCAAACAAATTTGCAGCTGCGCGAAGAAGGGCAAAAGCTAAATTCTTTCACAAAGGAAATGAGTTCTTGATGACCACCAACAAAGTTGAGTGCCTTCCACTCAACCCCCCCCCCCTTCTCTCCCCCTCACACTCACACTCACACGCAACAATTGACTAACACAAAAACTTGTTTCAAGTGCCTTTTGCGGTGCTAATTAAGACTTTTTGCGTCTGTTGCAGTTGTGTTTGGGCAGTTTTTTGAACAGTGCCAAAATAAATTAGAGTTCCGACACTTGAACACGTCTGCAGTGCGGCCTTAATCCACACCCCCTTCCCCTTCGTTCCCCTTGTTAACTTTTGAACTGTTTTCAATGTCAGACAGCGTCGCCGTTTTGCGCTTTGCTTTTGGCGTTGTCTGTTTAAAATTTATGTGTCTGCATTTCGCACATTTTTGACCAGCCTCCTTCTCCTCCTCGTCGTTTACAATTAGCCAAATAAAAAATATTTGCGCATGGACCATAAACAAAGTGTTGTTGTTGTGGTTGTTGTTGCTGTTGTTAACTGGCACTCAATTGCAGTCATGTTGTTGAGTTTTTTTTTTTTAACTGCAAATTGATTATAAATTGAAAGCATTCGCGTAACAGCTGCCACAACCATTGCATATTTATGATGTGCATATATATTTGTACAATAAAAAAGTACAATTTATTGTTTAAGAAACTTTATAATTCAGCATTAAAGTGAAAGCCAGTTGGTTGTGGATAACTGAATATATGAGAAAAAGGCGTAAAACACAGAGATTGAGGCTTTAAAAATATATATAAAAATTTGTTCAGATACAAAAATTAAAAAATTCATGTTATAGTTAAGCTCTGATTGATTTTAAATGACTTTAGCAAGTGTTAAAAACCCAAAAGCGTTAAAAAAACCTTGCAGTAAAAGTTTCTTTCGTTGAATATTATAAAAAAAGATATAAATATTTCTTTATTAGATTTATGATCTTTTTTTTCATGACTTTTGCTTTATGATTGTTAACTTTAAACCAACAAAAAGTGAGTAATATTTATTCAAGAATCCATCCTTATTCACATTAACTCAATGTTCACTTTCCAAACTCTTTTGGATACAAGTTCGCATCTAATTTGACTGAAAGCTACAACTGTTTGGCTAAATATCACAAAGGGACAGTAATTTGCTTTAATTAATGATTTTGCACTTTGAAATAGCTATTTTTGCACCCGAACATTCCATTTATGCTTGAACTCTCTGATAGCTTAACAATTTGGCTAAAAACTATGCAAAAAAATAAATGCCAAGGACAAAGCAAGAATAGAACGGAAGGGTGATGGGAAGGGAAAGCAGAAAAGGGAAGTGAATTGCAATTCCGAAAAATAGCGCAAAAGCCAATACTGTAAAAATGTCAAAGTTTAAAAAAGTCAATTGGCCAGCTCATGCTTGTTTCTATATACCTCTCTCCCCTGCGACTGCCCCTTCTGCAACTCGTTGAAAAGCCAACACAAATAAACAACAACAATAACGCGGATTGAGTTGAGCGTGCAACAACAGAACAACAACAACAACAACAACAACAACATACACATAACATCAACAACAACAACAACAACAGAGAACAATGGCAGGCAAAAGCACTTATAGCCATGACCAAACACTCTAGAGAGAATGGCCCCATTCAGCCGAGCCAAGGACAATGTTAAGGGCGGGCGGAGTGGGGGTGGGGTTGGTTGTTGAGGAATAGTGTAAGAGCGAAAGGTAAAGCATTACGAAAGCTTTTATGCGGCAGTCAGCCAAACACGAGATATATAAATAAAACTAAATTAATTATTAATAAGTTTCTCCCTCTCTTTCTCTCTCTGAGTGTGTGTGTGTGTTTGTGCAGTTGGCGATCTGCCAGCATCGAAGGACCAACTAACGCCCACACACCACTTCCCCCCGTTGCCAAACATCCAAACAATATTATGGCCAGCAAAACAATGGCGAACACTTAAGCGTTTATTACTTTCCAAGTAGTGACCTCTCAGTTTGTCTCTCTCTCTGTCTGTTTATCTACCTGTCTCACTTATGCAACGTCGAAAAGTTACTCATTATTCGACCGAAACAAGCTTTGGGCATTAGCCAAAACTTGTGTGCCGCTCATATATATATATTTTGTTTGTGCAACTTCTGTAAATAAATGGAAAGCACGTGGCACTTAAAACAACCCACTTTTGAGTGGGTGAAAAGTAAAAGATATCATACACAATAACTGCTTAGCTTGATAAAGAAGATTTATGTAAGAACTATAAACCAAACAGCAAATAAAATATTGAACATTTGTAAGAAGGAAACAAAAATCGTTTCAATTGTTTAAAATGAAACTGTGTTGTGTTAAGTGTTAACCAAGAATCGTTTCAATAGTTTAATATGAAACTTTGTTGTGTTAAGCTTCAATCGAACAAGAACATAAACCATTGAAATTTCCTAGCGATAAGTGTTTCCATCTGATGAAAAAGATTATAAAGAGGCCTCCAGCGAATTCGGTTTTTAAGCAATAATATTCTTTAATTAAAATTTAATATCGATGTGCTTCATTTGAAGGTTGATTACGAACTCAAAAAGTACGACATACGCTCTGAAACAAATCAGCGTATTTCTTATCTTCTTTACATTAATATTCTTATAACTGTAAATACGCTCTTTCGTATTATGTGAGCATCAATGTATACACTCAACACCATCTCCATCAATAGTTTAGCATTTAGGAATCTTTTAAACTCAAGAACGATTCCTTTTTTAAGCCTTGAAAAGTTGTGCATTGAATTTGTATTCGAAAGCTGAGCAAATGATTACGAAAAGCATCATCATCATCATTCGACTGAAAGCCGGATCTTAAAGTGTGGCAATGAAAAACAGTGTACCTAAGCTCAGGAATTAGGCTAATGTGTTGGGTTCGTGAGCTTTGAAAATCATAATTGGAGGGCGAAGCGAAGAAGAAGTAAAGTCAAAGTTGAAACGGAAGTTGCTGATTGCAATTTGATGCTTTTACAACCAATTTAATAATTAAGGCGAATGGTTTAATTGATTTTAGAAGAGAGTGAAAAGAGAGAGAGAATAAAATAACTATCCGGTTATTAAATGAGCTCAGGTCTCAAATTAAAATCTATATTAAAGAGAGCTTTTTGTCTAACATAATTATAAAGCTTTAACAGGTCTTAAAAAGGGTTCAATGAAATATAAATGGGATAAAGTTAGCTGGAATTAAATTTGAATATGGTTAAGCAGAGTAAATTTATGGTAATAATTTATCTACTAAATTCTAAGCTTAAGTTAACTTCTATATGAAAGAATCTTAGAGTAAAACTCATCTTAAATCTCAATTAAAAATAACTTAAAAAATCTTTTGATTTAAAGGGGAAACATCATAAAATTTAATAAACATTTATAACTCAAACCCACAAGTGTTAAAAAAAATTTTCCTTAATGAGCAAACGAATCAAGTGTTAAAAGTTAACGATTAACAACATTTAACACTCTGTGTGTGTGTGTGGGTGTGGCGTTCGCGTTTTTTTCGCTTAATTTACTTAACATCAAACTCATTTGATTATCTAAATTGTAGCAATTAAAATTAATTTCCATGCCAGGGCGCCGTCTACGACTCTGCCTCTGCGCCTGCCTCTGTCCCTGCCCCTGCAACTTTTAACAACACACATTGGACGTTAAATGCAGCCACACAGAAGCAGAAAGATTGGGAGAGAAAGAGACAGAGAGAGATAGAGATAAAGTAATGCCTACAAAGAGTGTAAGGAAGAAGAACGAAGAGGAAAAATGAAAAGCGACCGACGCTAAATTGAAAGTGAAATTAATTGCAGGCAGCTTTTTTTTATTTTCATATATATATTTTGTGGGTGCCTCTCAAGTGTTGATTACTGTTGCTTGCTGCTTTCTGCTTCTTCTTCTTCGTCGTCAGAAAATAAAGCAAAAAAGATCTTGACTTGAGTCTATACAAATATTTCGCATTGAAGAGCAAATTGCATTGCAGTGAAAAAGTTGTGTTTAATGATTGCGTTATTTCCCCCCCCCCCCCCCCCCACCAAACTATAGACAGTTGACAGCTTTTGCTCTACATTTTCTCTACTCTGTCTCTCTTTCTCTTTTTCTCACTATCTCTGTGTGCCATGTTGAGGCGGTTGAGGAAAAACTTTAGCTTCATTTATCAAAATCATTCGCAATGCCCAGAAACGAGTTGAGACTTGGCGTGGCATCCTTGGCATCATATCATTTTTCTTGCCACATTTTGCTGCTGCTGCTGTTGGTCAACTCTGCCATTGTGTTGCACACAGATTTCGCACAACCATTCAAAAGCGCTCAGTGTCAGTTAGTCAGTCAGTCAGTCAGGGAGTAGTTGTCTCACTGTCCGTTTGTCATTCAGTCAAGTTGAAAGGTTTTGGATTTCCGCGCCAGTGACAACGACACTTGACACGACCCAAACAAAAAAACAAAAACTAAATGCGGCTGCTACGTGAGTGTCACAAGAAGAAGAAGAAGCGGTAGAGTAGAAGAAGTATCCCTTTTCCCCTTACACACACACATTCCCATTCCTACTCCCATTCATTCATTTATTCGCGCGAACAAAAGGCGCCTCTGTTGGTCAGCCAACTGTTGACATTGCTAAATGAATGAACCTTAGTTAAGTTACAAAATATCACAAAAAAATAAAAAAAAAATGAAGGAAACAAAAGCGAACAAAAATCGAAAAACCACAGGAAAAGTCGCTTTGCCAAAGAGTTAGAACTGTACTTTTGAATACTCTTAAAAGGTTTTATCATCTATGTAAAAATTCATTGTAAAAGCAAAATTTGTTAGATTTGTTAAGCATTCTGAACAAGATTTCAATAAAAAATTACCTTTTAAGAGTATTGTTGAGAATGCTAAACAAATCTAACAAATTTTGCTTTTAAAAAGAAATTATAACATAGATGATGTAAGAAAGAGATTAAAAGCTTCTTAAATATACTATATATAATATATTGATGAAAACAGAAAGATTTTCTACGTTTTTCAAACAAAGAATAATAATTGCTTAAAGAAATCAATGAAAAGAAACGATTTTCGCTAGTCAAAAAGTAAGTTCTGCTTAAGTTATACTTTAAATGAAAAAAGTTTGTATTGAATCTCGCCAACTTTTCTCTTTAACTTCTTTAGTTACCTTAGTAAACTTTTAGTTAGAGAGATTTGTACTTTAATAATGCAAAATAGATATAAGCCTTATGGCATAATCATGAGACCCAACACACGCAGTTAGGGAGGTCTCTTTTGTATAGTCTGATAACTAAACTAAAAGGAAGTGAATGAAAAGAGGTAGATACAAAGAGAGAGAGAGAGAGAGAGAGAGAGAGAGAGAGATGATGACACACCAATAACGAGTGCAAATCAAATGCACTAAGCGTAACGGTAACTGAGAACACTATAATACTTATTTGCCACCACCTAACCCATACTCTAGCTCTAGCTCTAGCTCTAGCTCTCCCGCTCCCGACTATACAAAACCATTTATCCATTTAACGTTGGCAGAAAGAAAAAACTTTTTTTGTTGCACTTTGCACGTAGACGCAGTCAATACTTGAAGGGGCAGGCGGCGGTGGGGCGTGTGCGGTTTGTGGCTGCAACACAAATCCCATAAAAATGGGAAACTGGCTAAAAAGGGAAGTTTGAAATTGCAATTTAATTTCAACCGCAAACACAGTCATGGACCAAAAAACTATCTCTCTCTCTCTCGCTCTCTCTTAACTTCCTGGCAAAAAACTATACACGGAAAACGTGCTCGAAGTTTTAGAGCGAGTAGGGAGAGAGAGGGGGAGAGTAGAGCATATTGATGGCCTGGCATGCATTATGCGTGGAACGCGTGACGGTCACAAATGACCCCATTGAACAACCTTGCGCATAGAAAGAAAGAAAGAAAGAGATGAAAACAAAAACAAAAAACAACTTCAATCGATTGAACTTTATGGTTATATATTCGTATTTGTTTGAACTCCGAGTTGTGTATTTGTGTTTGTGGCATTTATCACTGAAACGCATTTTAACCACAGGATATTTGATCTTCTAACAAACGGCGTTTGTCACGTAGACGAGACGAGACGAGGGGGGTTTTGAGGGGCATGTGGATACATTTGCGCAATCCACAAAAGAAAAATATATATATTAAAAGTAACAAGCATTGGATTTAGTTTGTTTGTTTGTTTGCTGTATGAGCAAAATCAATAAACTGATAAACATATTGCATTGCATCCGCTTTTTTCAACCCTCTCTCTCTGAGGGGGAATATTGAATTCAATTGAATATTTTGTTCAGAAAAATGATTTTTATTGTTAAAATCCACATGAGTTTAACTTTCTCAATTTATTGGCTAAGTTTTGGTGCAGGTGCAGTTTGGGTCAACTGTTTATTGTGGTTATATCTTTGAAAAGTTATCGAAAGCAATTCAAACTCAAAAGTTAGCTTGATTAGGAAAGTCATTTATGGATATATAGTAAGAATAAAGTATAGACGAATCGAATATCGTTTCGAAGTTAAGTAATCGTTTCAAACTAACTCAAAAAAAGGAACATTCAAACAAACTCAGATATGAATATAATCATAATAACGCTATTGTCTTTAATTCTGACTAAAGCCGATGAAGATTTAACCTTAGATGATGATAAATCCAATCCGTATTATAATAATTTTGGCAACAAGACAACTCTATGTCCACAGCAAGAAAATTGTTTGGATGAACAATACAACTTTTTGTGTTGCAATGATCCAAATCGAATATCTCCGAACTGTAAGCGATTTGTGCCGATAGAAATGGTACCAGAAACTATATCAAATATAGTCCACGTTCACAATGGATTGCGCAATAAGCTGGCCTACGATATGGACCTGTCGAATATGAATCTGGTCTATTGGAATATACATTTGCAGCGAATGGCTGAACAATATCTACAACTATGTCGTCCCTATAGGGATACGTGTTTGATCATTGGCTACGATGGCATTAAAGTGGGACAAAATTCATTGTTTGTTCCCCGACGCAATATTGAGGTATTGAATGAATGGGAAGGTCGCACAGTAAGGCATTGGTTCCTCGAATTCACGGGCAGACACTTTATGCCACATTATCTATTCGAGGAAGAGCTCGAGGGTAAAATGGGCAACTTCACACAACTGATGTGGCCCAAATTGGAGTTCATAGGCTGTGGTGCTGCGATCATGTTTGATGGCTTCTTTATCATTTGTTACTATTATCCAGTGGTGAATGGTACCCTCAAATCAGAGTTAACATTTCTGCCTGAGGGCGTAGATTGTGTCTGCCCCACCAGTCGATTGATGTGCTCTTTGGTCTTCACCAGTCTTTGTGGCATCGATCTTGAAGTGAGAAATGCAGTGCAATCAGAATTTAGTTCCTTTAAAATGTATCTTTTATTAGCTTTATTGTTAAGTTTTTTGTAGCTATGAAATATGCATTCAATGAAAGTTCTAATGTACAATATGATGATATTGGTTAGAGAAGTTTAAATCAATATTAATTGAAAAAGAAGTCAAAAGAGTTTATTCTCAATAAGGTAAATGCCATTTCCGCATCTCAATGCCTTTGAAACTTAGAAGTGTTTTCTTGCAAAATTTAATTAAATAAATGAAAATTAAAATCAAAGCGAAAATAACCTTAAAAGGAGGAGAATTTCATTTCAGTTCTACAAGAAACCATTTGACAGACAGACTGACTTAAAAGACACTCCGATTCATTGAGCAACAACACGAAACGTAACGAAATGAAACGAAACGAAACGAAATGAAGGAGAAGCAATAGGAAGAGCGTCAGATTTCAAAAGGCAACCCAAACACAAAACCGAAAGCAAAACATCAAGCAACAAAGACGAAAGAAAAGGGGGAAATAAACCAAACGCCCGTTTGGTTCTTTTTTTCTTCTTTTTGCTTTGGTTAAATGGCCGAGAAAACACACCCACAGAATTAGCAAATCAAGGAGAGCGACAAGAAGTCGAAAAGCTTCGATTGCTCCTCAACCTCTCCCTCTCCCATACAAATTCCCTTTTTCCTGCTGCTCCTTTCATCTAGCCACCTTTAACACTCACACACACACAGATACACAGAAAGGAAGGTCTGTTAAAACATTTTCGGTTGATAAAACAATCGGCGTTTGAGGCGAACAACGTTGATTTTTTCCTGTCTGTGTGTGTGTGTGTGTGTGTGTGTGTGTGTGTGTGTTTGTGTGTGTGTGTGTGTATGTGTGTGTACTTTCCTGGCACTTCTGTTAATACATATAATAAAATATAATGGTTATTATGTGGTTTGAGGGCTCAGAAAAAAAAATACTTTCAGCATAATCAGAATTGGCTACCATGACCTGCCCCTCCCCCCCCTCCCCCTCCCTCTTCAAAAAAAAAACCAAAGTTCCAATGTCCCATGGGAGGGCATAATCAAAGGCAATAGAAGTCGACGCTTGTGTTTATCAATGATTCAATTCAAGTGTTTTCTTTCTTTCTGTGGTTTGCTAGTCTAATTTGTTGCTTGTTTTGACATCATCAGGCTCACTTGCTGTTTGCGCTTGGTCATCATCGTTATCATCATTGGTCATCATCATCTTCATTATGATGATGAGATGCTGCCGCTTGAATTTTTATGAGAAAAGTGCCCTCATAATCATTACATACGATTGCCATTACCAACAACAGCAACAACAACAACATATAACAAAATGTTTATCATTTACTAGACAGCTTCAATCACATAGAATATAATATAGTTTACCCACAAATACTTAGAACCTCACACACACATATATTTATTGTTATGAGCCGAAATAATATGGCATGCGAATATTAAGTTGAAAACTATTTTTATTGTTGCGCTGCTTTTTGATGGAGCAATTTGTCAATAGTAATAAAGATTTGTAGTAGATCTCTTTGTTGAATAATTGAAGAAGTTTGAGTGCTTAGCAAAAACAAAAACAATGCGATTTGGGTTAAGGTAAAAGTAACGAGCTAAACTTTGTTTAACTATTATTATTATTTCATAAACTAGAATGAATTATTAATCTAGATGCCAAGCCAAGCCATGACTTATTAGGCATTTGGTTGGGTTTTGAAGAAGTTATGATGATTACGAAAAGTTCTGATACATCTTCAAGTAGATTTTTTATTAATCTAGATGCCAAGCCAAGCCATGACTTATAAGCTATAGCATTTGGTTGGGTTTTGAAGAAGTTATGATGTTTACGAAAAGTTCTGATACATCTTCAAATAGATTTTTTTGGAAGAAGTTTTTCACTGTTTTCGAGTAAAATGTTTTGTTATAAACTAGAATGCTTTATTAATCTAGATGCCAAGCCATGACTACTAAGATATGGCATTTATAAGGTATTCGGTAAGGCATTTGGTTGGGTTTTGAAGAAGTTATGATTACGGAAAGTTCTGATACATCTTCAAGTTACATTTTTTGGGAAGAATTTTTTCACTGTTTTCGAGTAAAATGTTATGTTAGAAACTGGAAATGCAGTACTAATCTAGAGATGCCAAGCCATGACTTAAAAGATATGGCTTTTATAAGGTATTCGGTAAGGTAATCGGTTGAGTTTTGAAGAAGTTGTGCTTACGGAAAATTCTGATACATCTTCAAGTTACATTTTTTGGGAAGAATTTTTTTCATGGAATTCAAATGAAAAATATAAAACTGGAAATGCAATTTTAATGTAGATGCCAAGCCATGGCTTTAAAGGGATTGCATTTAATATATGGTTGAGTTTTGACTTCGGAAAGTAAAATATATTGATAATGTACGTAATAAAAATTGAACTTAAAAATCACGAAAAATTTATACCAGCTTCTTTTTACTATAACAAAAAGAATAATTGTTAAAATAAATGCTTTACACACTTGTTTTTGTGTGTATGTATATAAAATAATGTAACAGTCAAATATTTATACATGCGGTTAAAGCCAAAGCTACCTTAACGTATATATTTTTATTTTGTATTATGTGTGTTTGTTTTTATATGTAGCCATTAACAATTATTTACAGGCAGAGAGAGAGGCAGAGTGCGGCGGGGCAATGCGACTGTTGGTCAAACAACATTTAGTTGTTTCGTGCTTGCTGATAGCGAGCATACGCCCCGTGGGACATTGGCTAATAAAATTTCAATATTGATTTATTCGACAAGCGAAAGAGAGAGAGACAGAAAGAAAGAGAGAAGTAGGCAAAGAGTGCCTTAATGCCTTGCTGTTTTAATTTTGCTTGACCGAAATTGAGTCATTAACTTGGCTTTAAGAGGTCTCATAAAATCAGTTAACGACAACTGAACAAGCTTTGACTTGTTTTGATTATTCGTGGTTATCTGCATCCAAACATCTTGTACCACTTAAATCGAAACTTAAATTTCTGTGAAATTTTCGAAACCACGTTTAAAAAGGCCGCTCTAAAAGTTTTGGCTGCGAAGTGCAGCCATCAATTACAAAGAATGAAAAAGAGCGCTACACTCATAAACAAATTTGCGTATATCACATCATTTATCATGTGATATATGTACGTGTGTGTGTGAGTGTGTGTGTGTGTGATAGCATCGACGGCATCTTTGCAGCTATTAAGTTCCAGCTGTGTCCATTGTTTGCTCCATTTAGGCGAAGGCAGCATACAATAAACAACATTTCGTATTTGTGTGAAAACCTTTAGACTTTCTAATACTCTAATCGGTTTAAAAAAAAGTTACTCGAGAATAATAATTGGTCAAGTTAAATTAATTAAGCTTAAAACATGCAAAAAAAAATAATCATAAGTAAATAATTTCCCTCTATATGGATTAAATGAAATAAATAAATTATTTCTCGAAAAGTTTTTCTTGTTAAAAGAAAAGCAAGAAGAAGATCAGTTTTCAACCAAAAACAGTTCATAAAACATCAAATAATATATATCAAATATAAATGAACCTTCTTCTGTATCTAAAGTCATTTAAAATGCATTTTTTATTATCTTACGAATTGATACTCCAAAAACCCTTCTCCTTGAGATATTAAAAGAGAGTATCATAACAAAGTGCAAACGATTTTGAGAGTATAGAAGAGACCCAAGTGCGGTTTTCAACGTAATTGAAGTATATCTTAAAGTTCTTCCCGCTGCGTTTAGTGATAAGTGCTAGCGGTTAATTCATGTGCCAGCAAACTCATAACTTCACACACACACACACACACACACATGCAACAAGAATTTCCCACGCATAATAAATTGCATATTTGGCAAGCATTTAAAGCAGTTATCCTTGCTATCCTTACTTTAAACGCTCTTTAGCAACAAGCTAGAAATAATAAACAAGACGATGATGATAATGATGATGATGATGTGCACTTTTGCAGTTTGTTTGCCAAGCGACTTCCGCTTACAAACTAAATAAAGTAGATAAAAATATATCAAAAAAAATAAAGTGAATACTTTTTTGGGATAGAGAACTACATACACATCATTTATCATGCAGACAGTGCTGCTCTCCTAAATGATGTTGATGAGTTTTAAAAGATTTGACATGAAAAGTTGAAAGTTGTTTTGCGACGTGAACTGAACATCAGAAAAAGGCAAGCAGCTAGCTACTTTTGTGCCATCGATCGATCTAACTGCATTACGCAGCACTTTTTTGCAACATCTTTTCGACCTCTTTGACGTACATCAATTTAATTTTTAAGGAGGAACGGTGTGGGGGAAGGGGCGTGACTGTTAACACTGCTACAATTGTTAAATTCGATTCTTGAACTATTTTTTTGGTTATAATTTTTAATTTAATTGAACGCAGCGATTTTTTGTTGTGCTTTGACAGGTGCTTAAAAATGAATAATGATTTAAGTTAAAGAAAAAAATATTAGAAAGAAAATTAATATCATGATTTTGTTAAATTCTTAATATAATAAACTGTTGTTTATGAAAAGCTTGAAAAATTCAGTTTAATTAGCAAAACATTCTACTGAAATGTTGCAATACTTTTTAAACGGTTTAAAGTTACGTTTATTTGAACCTTTTTTATAGTTTTTCTTACGATTCTTAAACTTTAATTTGTCATAAAAACCAATTTGATGGCACGAAAAAGTAATTAAGTTTTTGTTTTATGTTTTCTATTTAAATGATTAAAATTAGCATTTCGTAATTAATCTGTTGTGGGTTGGTTGTGTTTGCGTATCAAGTGACGAATTAATCATTGGCAAATGCTTAAGAGGCTTGCCAAGTTTTCCAGGATTTTGTGTGGACACAAAGCACAACAACACAAAGCACAACAACAACAACACAACACGCTCACACAATATTAATTAACAGCCACAAGTTTTTTTCGGATTGCGATTGCGGACTCGAAACTCTAGTCATAAAAGTGTGCAGACATGCAAGCAATTTGTGTTTAACACCCACAAAAACAACAACACACACAGCTTGAAAGGCAGATGCCTCACCCAAAAATGATTTTTATAGCCTGGACGCGCGACGACGACGACGACGACGACGACGACGACGACTTGGTTATAACCCTTTTATGAAAGTTCACTTTCGGCCGGAAGTCGTCGTCGTCTGTTGTTGTTGTTGTTGTTGGGCTTGGCAAGCATTCTAATTTGATTCATTTTTAGTTGTTGCGACGACGACACGAAATAGACGCCAGCCCATTCTGGGCCATAACCTACAAATTGCCACCACTATGAACACAATTTTTCGGGTTGGGTTTCGGTTTCGGCTAAGGTGCTAAGGCGTTGGCTTGTTGTGGTTGGTGTTCGCGATTTGAGGCAAGAGATTAGAAGATTTATACGCAGATTTTGCACTTGTTAAATGGCGCACTGAAGCTGAAGCTGAAGCTGTTTCCAGCTGCCAAACAGCTTTCATGTTTATAAAGAGAGAGACAGAGAGAGAGAGAGAGAGAGAGAGAGAGAGATTAAGTTAGTTTGAAGGTGTGTTTAGTTAGAGATACTTTCGAGTGTGAGTAATTTTGTGCTTTTAATTGAATTTCCAGGCACAACTTGAATGCGTATGTGTGTGTGTGTGATGTGTTTGGTTTTAGCAAATAGTAGAATGCGATTGCTTTGATAGTTGTTGTCTTTTTGTGAGCGACAGCTAATTAAATTGAGCTGGCTTGGTTTCATTTCTTGGCACTTTAAGGTGAAACTTTTGCTAGATTTCCGATAGAAGAATTTATGGTTTAGTAAAAAAGTATTATTTTAAGCTTTCTACAAAGATTTTAATCAACTTTAAACATACAAACCAGATTTATTTTATTACAATTATTTTTATATTTGTTATGAATTTTTCTTAAAGATTTTTAACCAACTTTTTCAGGTTCCAATCTTTCTTTAATGTAAATACTGGTTTCAGTTTTTATTTCAATTAGTTATGTTTTACTTTCTTCCAGTCTTTAATCATTGTTATCCATGCTTGCAGATAAAATTCATTACACACTTTATCAAGTTTCCACAGACGAACCCACAAAAAAAATATAAAATAAGAAAAAAACGAACATTTTTGGTTTTTTAAGTTATCAAAAAACTATAGATCATGAGCTTAACCGATATCGTGCATACACGTACAAGCGAAAGAAAAGGAAAATTAATAGAAAATATCATAGATAAAAAATATATAAGAAATCGAAAATATTTATCATGCTGTATTAATCAATTTCATATGCTTCAAAGCAGAAGGAGTCAACATTATGTTTTGTTTTTTTCTCTTTAATAATCAAAAAGCTGTCCCGCATTTGATATACGCGCTGATAACGACGACAACAACAACAACAACAACAACAACTGGAGGTTATGGGATATGCGTTTGGAGCACGCATGCAACCAATAGTGGCACCCGCAACCACGAAGCTGCACACTGCTGATGGAGGGGGACGAAGACGGAGACGGCAGCTTGAAAGGTGGCTCTAAACAATTTTGTTTAGGCACGCTAACCGTAACCAACAACAAAAAAAAAAGACAAAGGTTGCCCCTTCCGCTCCCGCTTCTCCCTCTCTCTCTCTCTGTCTGTCTTGTAGTACCTCTTGACCCGGCTATGAAACGAGGCCAAACCCAAAACCAAAATCCGAAAACTCATCATTAACCATTAGCGACGTCATCGATGAGAAGGAGCTGAACTGACTGCTGTTGTTGTTGCTGTTGTTTCGCTTAATTAATTGTTAATTAATTAACATAGATACAATGTGCGTGTTGTTGTATTTGAAACAACAACAAAAAGACAACAACATTTTCACGGCTGCCGTTTTTGTTGTCTTCCATAAATTTGGTATCATAATTTTTGTCGTCGTTTTGTTCGATTTGAAAGCTTTGAGCGCCAAAGTTTTTCAAGTTTTTCCGCGTTTTGTAATTGTGTTTTGGGTTTTTTGTGTTATTGCTTTTTGCCCAAATACCGCAACAGCAAACAAACAAAAACGCAACACTAGTAATCAACAACAACAAAATACAAAAATTAATAGGAAACTTAAACAAGAAGAAAATTTTGTTTTGAGAAATAATACAGAAGAAGAAATACTCTTGAATTTGAATTTTGAGTTGCCCTTTCAGTTTTTTTCTTTATTTTCTTTCTTTTCTTTCTTTTTTTTCAAAAAGCTTCTTCTCAAACTTTGAATAAGTAATAAGACTTGAAGCTATTTAAGTTTGGTTAAGTGAAGCTTTAAGAAATTAATTTCTTTTATAAGTTATAAAAAAAAGCTTCTACTCAAGCTTTGGATAAGTAATATGACTTGTTTGCTGGAGCTTTAAGTTATTATTTTCTTTTCAAAAAGCTTCTTTTCAAACTTTGGATAAGTAATAAGAACTAGTTCTATCTCAGTAAACTTGAAGTTTTCTTTCAAATAATTCACGTTGTTTCATGTTATAAATACTGAACTCGATTATCTTTCAAGTTTCATTAAGAGAAAAGTTCAAAGAGATTAAAAAGTCTAAGTTGGATACAGATTAAGATTCTACACACAAAATGAGTTCAAAGATTCTTCCTTAAATATTTTACATATTGCACAGAAAAGTTATACTACCCTATCTCTTCTTATGATTGATATTATACGGGACTACAGATAAGAAGCAGATAAGAAACCAATGCATGGAATAACATCACAAAACATAAGAGAAAAGATGTGTATACTCAAAACATTAACTCCTCCTCATTATAACTCCTGTTACACGCAAAACAAATTTTGCACAAATATCCATTTTCCTGAGGTATACTGAACTTGATTATCTTCCATTAATTTCATTGAGATGAATACAGATTAAGAATCTGTTAACTAAATGAAGTCAAATAAATCTCCTTAACATCTTGCATATGAAATTTATACTACTCTTTATTATAAGAGTGTACAAATTTGATTTGCGTGTCGGCTCTTTGTTTTCGCAGGTGCCGGACTCGACATCACAATGCGGCAAGGGAAGCGCCCCCCCATTGCCTTCAGAAATTGGTCAACCTCAGAGTGGACAACAATAATAACACGCAAACAAATTCGAAGCTGGCTGCTTTTGCTGCACGCGACAAGTTAACACACACCACAAAACACAACCACAAACACACACACACACACACAAGCCAAACAGACAGACAGGCAGGTCAGGTAAAGGCGTCCCACATCAAGAAACAACTGAAAACTGAACAGAAAAAAAAAATGTATTTTGGCATTTTTCAGTGGGCAACGCAAAGTGACGAACAAATTAGCTGAAATCGAGCATATGAATTTAAAAATAAAAACAAAAAAAAATATCTGACGAGGGGCAGACAGTTTGGTATTTCAGCTAATAAGCTTAGGTTATGCATTTAATGACTGGTTAGAATGAAATAATTGTCAAATTAAACATTAAAGGTAATAATTAAATAGCTGACAAGTTTTATTTGACAGCAGAATCAATTTGAAATGCCTTTTGATAAGTTTGAACTGAACTAAAACTTGGAAACATGTTAAAGAAACTTTTTACCAAACTGAGAAACGAATATCAGCAAATAATCATGACATTTATAAAGTGAAGCAGTTTATCTTTAGAACAGGTTTACACATTCGCAATCTTAAGCCATCTTGGCCAAGCCTACGACAAACCTAAACAAACAAATCAACAATTGCAGTCATGATCATTAAGCAATAAAATAAAATCCCACAAAGCTTAATCGGAGTTAGCAAAAAAAAAAACTGCAATGCGAACTTAACTTTTTTAAAGCATTTACCACACGCAACATTCAAATCAGCGTTTGAAACTTGGCCAAAAAAAAAAAGAAACAAGTCCAAACAACCAGTCTAAAACAACAACAGAAACGAGCATAATTTGGTTTATAACTGTAAGCCACATGCAACAGCAAGCAGCGCCAAAATGCATGCGGCACAGAGAGCCATCAACAACAGCAGCCGCAACCACACACAATTGTATCTATGTATCTAACATGTGTGTGTGTGTGTGTTATGTTTAGTTATTATTGAAATTAAATTACCCCTAATTGAATCTGAAATGGTCAAATAAAATCGCATGCTGGCAACTATTTTGTATTAGGCTTTTGATACTTCCCCAATGGACAATAACAATATCATCCAATATTATTGTTGTTGTTGTAAATTGTTTTGCCTTTTTCAATTTGCATATTTTGGATAGTTTTGACATGGCAAAAATTTGTTGAAGCTTTCAAAATGCAAATGAAATTAATTGTTGTTATTTTTCCTCAGATCGGCTATCGGTTAATGCGGCAATTTGTCATTGTCTGTTGATGATCGGTGATTATGATAAAGATCTATTATGATATGTGGAAATATATTTGAAAAGTTAATCTGAAACCTTAAGAAAGATAGTTGCTTATAAAAAGAAGAAGACTAATCGCAAGATGAATAGAGTTGAGAAACTTTAAAGTTGTTTAATCCGATATGGAAAAGATTAAAATAGTTGATCATAAAGATACATTAAGAAAATATTTGAGCAATGAAATAAGGACAATATTGCTTAGAAATATTCGCAACAATCTCTTGATTCTCAAACAAGTTCTAAGCTTGATATGTGAAAGTATGTGAAGCCAATTGAAAAAGGTATGATACTGATCAACTAGCTATAAAGTTGCACTAGAAATAGCTTCTCATCGTTTTATTGCTAAACTAAACTGATTGCTAATGTCTGCGATCGGGTCTGGTCTATAATTGTTCGCTTGTTAGCCCGCTAATTCCACGTTCAATTTCCATTTAAGCACTTAAGGTAACAAAAAAAAAATAAATCACGTTTTATTTCTCATGAACAATTGACGCGATGCGATGCGACGCGACGTGAAGATCGCATCGATTTGATCAAGAAGAAGATCAGTTAAGAGCAACAGCAACAAAAAAACTCAGTGACAAGAGAGCGACAGCGACAACAAGTCAAAAAGCTAATTAGGTTGCAAAGAACGAATCGAATGTAAACACAGAGAGAGTTCGAAAGGGATCGACTGATCGACAGACAGACAGACAGACAGACAGATCGAGTTAAAGAGGCAAATGTTAAATTACTTGCGAACATGAAAGATGCAGATAAAACATGCCAAACAATATAAAACTCACTGACGATCATTAGGCAGCAGCCAGTCAAGAATACGAACCACAACAACAACAGTGACATACAACATTCAGCAAAATTGATGATCAGAGCTCAGTGAGATCTATCGACATCTTCTTGTTATTATTATGTATGCCAAACAAAGTCACAACAACTACAAATAAATTGATGTAGCAACATGGAAACTGTTGCTGTTCAACTCGCAACATGTTGAATGTGTGATCATCATCATGATCATCATCATTATTATTATTATTGGTAAAGTAGAAGAAAAAACTGCAACCTGATTTGGCATTGGATTTTTTTCTTGGGGTTCAACTCGCTTTGGTTTATTTGCTGTTCAAAACATTGTTTTGTGTGCCTTCAATCACAGCGCGCATTCCATGCAACTTTTTAAGCGTTTAAAGTGACTTGACTACAACTACGATAAGTTGCCATTCCCACTGATCTTCTTTTAGCCTAGGGACACAATACGAAAATTGCCAGCAACAAAAAGTAAATAGTTCCCCCGTTCTGGAATACGTGGGATATGTGCACGTGTCTTTATCTTTTTAGTGTCTGTCTTTCGTGCTAAGAAATCATTATAAACAAGGTTCTTTTCCTTACCTTACTGAGTGTTATCAACGCGAAACCTAAACGGTAAGACTTAGCTATCTACATTTTTATTGAAAGACTAGCATAAAGTTTGTAGATGAAAACTTTGATTAGATTTCTTCATAATGCACCTGCAAGTAGACTGATTTTGAGGTCAAAGGTTAAGTTTCTAGACACGCCTTTCAACTCGTGATCGGGTCGTGTCCTTCACGCACTCATCCCTAGCATTGGGACAGTATCATCCCCAGACCGGGGCACAAGTGTCTCTATAGCCTTCGCCCCAGACGTGTGTAATGCAATTGTGGCCAAGATTTATTTGCACGCCCGCGCTATAATGGGCAACAACAACAACAGCTACAGAAAATATGGAAGCTTACAAGCCATTGCTTTATGTGGCCTTAGCTCTCTTGCCACATTTTGTGGCCACAGCATCCGCACAGCATCGACAGTCGCAACAATTGCAACGAACTTCGAGTTGAAACTGAACGAACTGAACCTACGCTTCAGGCCAAAAGCAAAATCTTGCGCGTGACTTTGCGCTTTTTTTCTTCCGTTTTTGTATTTTTTGTTCTTCAACTTCTTTGGGGTCTTCTTTTGAAAGCAACGAAGCAACGAACGAAAAAAATAAGATTCTCACGCGACTTTGGCCCAAAGGCTTTTCAAATTGGTTGACAAACTAGCAGCATCAGCACCTAATTCCCCAACAACCTTCTCTCTTCCCCTCTCTCTCTCTCTCTCTCTGACTCTTACTTTAGTAATTGTATTTTTGTACGTCTTCTAATATGTTTATCGGAATTGCGATTCTCTACAGTTGAATCTCGAGAGAGAGAGAGAGAGAATGTTGGAGAACGTGCATTGCCTTTAGCTTTCGCTTCACTATTTTGCAAATTAAGTGGTAGCCAAATGTGTTTTTTTTCTCCTTTTTGCCTGACGAGTGCAACTCCGGATATGGGCACTCATTGAGTGAGTCTGAAGTGACTGAAGAATAAGTGCGAGTGGGTGGGTGGGTAGAAGTGGGAAGTGTATAAGTGAGTCGTGGTGCAGTTCATTTAATGGAACAATTAGTTGCGGCGCTTGCAGCATTGTTAATCGTGGGAGAATATCACAATGCAAGGAAAACCCGATTAGAAAGTAAAGTGAATAAACATTTTTAACATGTTGTTGCGAATGTCATTTGCATAGCTGTTAAACTAGAGAATCTGGTAAGAAAAAACAAAAGAAGATAGACTTTGAAGAATATATAGATAGATATGTAAAAAACTGTTGATCATCGTTGATCAATTCTTCTTACAAAAAGATCATTCCTATGTTTTAAGTTCTTTTTTTTTCTCAGGACTATTGAATCTCCTTTTGAAATCGTCTTTAACTTCTTTTCTAAGTTCTTTTGTTTTTTCTCAAGATTTCAAATCTCCTTTTCAAATCGTTAACAATTCTTCGTATTTATATCTAAACTTTATTATTTTAACAAATCGTAGCTCCCTTTCTTAAAAACTCTTCAAAAATTCTACTTAAACACTTTCAACTTAATTTTGCTTTGAGAACCTTTAAATAAAATTGAATTAGGGATCATGAAAAGCTATTTTGATCTTTGCATCACTTCCTTTTAGCTAAGTTTTTGCAACAAATTGACAATTTCATTTATGGTTTTCACCCCTTTTTATTTTCACTCATTTAAATGAGTTTATGCTTAATGATCTCGAAACTCCAGAAACCACAGAATATAGTAAATATAATATAGTAAATATAGACTTCCTTTTTAAAGGGCACATGGCTTTTTGTGTTTAATGCGCTTCAAGTGGCTGCGGGATTAGCCTGCAGGCAGCAACAGGCAACTTTAATTCAGTTCAACCCTTCCGGCAAAAACTACAAATGTAAAAAAGAATAACAAGCAAAAAGTTATGAGCTGCAGTTGATTTATAAGTATACTTTGAGAAGGGGCTTGGAAAGAGTTCCGAGTTCAAACTGACAATCGGCGACAATTTCTCAGAGCGAAAAGTATGCAAGAGGGAGTGAGAGAGCGAGAGAGATGTGATGAGCAATTGTGCAACTTTACATGACAGTTGAAGAGGCAAGAATAATATGAAGAAGGAAGGGAGGGAAACAGCCGACAGACATTGACGTCAACTGCCAGCTAATCGACGGGGGCACCTCAAAAAAAAAAAACAGCCGTGAATGCATCGAAAGGGTTTGGTGGGGGATAGTGCAGAACGGAACGTGTGGGTCAACTTCTTTCCGCACTCAGAGTGTGTACAGTGTACAGTGCCTGTGTTGCAAGTAGACTGACACAATGCTGCGACCCATTTTGCTGTTTTCACTTGTGAGAGACACTTCATGGCATCACAGATACACGAGCTTAGTTTTTGTGTTCTGTATTCTTCTGTGTGCCGCCTCCAAAGAAACATTAAACGTGCTTGTATGGCAGTAACTACTATTACTATTAGGATTGACAACAAAACCGAACGAACGAAACGAAACGAACGAAACGAAGACGACTTCGAAATGCTTGCTGCAGTTGTCTAGTTCAAGTTTTTTTTGCGGCAGCTTCCTGCAAGTTTTTGCCTCACCTCTCTAACTTGTGTCTTGTAGTAGTTCAAGTAGAGCTGAAGATGAAGCTGGAGCTGGAGCTGGAGCTGTGTTCCAATGTGCACGAGACTAACGATGTATTTATGCCAAGCGACAAACTGTGGGAACAAATAAAAATTTAGCAAAATGCCAGCTCCAAACAAACTGCGACAAGGTATAGGCTGCTGTGCATAGAAGAAGCAGGAGAAGGGTGGATGGGGGGGGAGAAGGAGGATGAAAAGATTGGGTCGAGGCTCAACGGGCGGGAATGGCAGTGAGTGGGAGAGAATGCACACTCACGTACACACTCTCAACTGTGTGTGAGAGATGAGCGCGTGACACGAGCTAATGAGCTACTAATCAATAACATGTGAATATAAATGCAAATGCTAAGGGAAAGTAAAGTTAGATGATAATATATCATATACAATACCATAATATCAAATAATAAAGCTAGATGATAATATGTCATATATAATACCATAATATCATAAGCACCACTTAGATGTATTGCTTACTTTTTTTGTTCATAGTTTTAAATAAATATTTTTTGATGTATGTTTTAACGAATTTTATAAATTATGATAAATTTTAATGCTTTGCATTTTAGATTCAAATACTTCAAATACTAAAACTTTACTGTTTCAATAGTTTGTTCATTACATTTTACTATATCTTTTTCCTTTACCCGCCCCTCGTGTCACGCTCTCACCTCTAGTTCTAGAAGTCTCTTCGCTGTGACGTTGTCAAAGTTTGTAGCAAAGAATTTCTTTTTCGGCTCGACTATCATTAATGTCAAAAATGGCGAACTGCAAATATTGTAAGCCCATCGATAATACAATTTTTGTTGTTCGTTGTCGCCCTCAATTTGGCTGCAGTTTGACATTTCTCGATTGCATTCCGAAACACAAAAAACGCAAACAAATCAAGAAACAAGTAAAAAGCAACTGGATATAAAATAAAAGTTCCTCACACACAAAGTTATTGTTGTTGGTTTTATCGAAGGCAAATTTCTCACTGTCATTTATTTGTTGCAGTTGATGTTAATGCTGTTATTGTTGTTGTTGCTGTTATTGTTCCAGTTGATGTTAATGCTGTTGTTGTTGTTGCTGTTATTGTTGTTGTTATTGTTGTTACTGTTTTAGCAAGCGAAAAAAAAAAGTTGCCCTGGGTACGTCACGTTTTTCGCGCGCATCTTCATCATCATCTTCCGCATTGTTTTTTGTTCCTTTCGCTCCTCAAAAGACTCCATTCGACCTTTCTCTACCTCTCCCTCCCTCTCTCTCGTTCACTTTTAAGTCGATTGCTTTGGCTTTCGTTTGTTACTTTTTCTTCTCCTTTTTTATATTTTTTGGCAATTTTTCGCCGTTATTATTTTGCTGTCAATTCCAGCTTAGCTCAGCGGACAACATTACAACAACAATAACTGCATTCAATGTCTACTCTCTCTCGAATATTTTTGTGGCGAAGAATTTTCTCAAGTGCTTGATAACTGCGAAAAGCAGTTAAGGGAGTTATAAATAAATAAAAACCTGCTTAAGACATACGTTTTGGCCATAAAAATCGTTTAGAATGTGTTTTTTTTTTGCGGGTGAATAAAATTGACTTTAAATATTTACATAATCCTAAGTGTTTCTTGAAGTCAACATTTGAATATTATCTTTTAAAGTGAACATAGAAGTTATATTTAACTCAATCAAGTAATTTAAAGAGCTTAATAGATTTTTTCCACTTACACAAAGCATAAGCGAAAATTTCGACGATTTTTGTGTTTGATTTTCCGTTGTGACTTTTTTCATAAGAAAGTTTTCGAAGGTCTTCCGAAGTTTTCCAGCTTTAAACCTTAATGAAATAGTAGAAATTAACTTGAAGCAACTATCTTTAACATTACTTTGAGTTATGTTATCAAAAAGTCTTTGGATAAAGACAAATAATATACAATTTTTGTGTTGTACTTTTCGCAGGGTTCGAAGGGTTCTCAAATATAATAGATTTAGTTAAACCAGCTTAAGCCTTAATGAAGTAGTAAAAATTAACTTTAAGCAACTTTCTTAAACATTACTTTGAGTTATGTTATCATAAAGTCGTTGGGTAGAGACTCCAATCATAGAGCATAGACAAATAAAATAGGATTTTTGTGTTGTACTTTTCATAAGAAAGTTTCCGAAGTGTTCGCAAATATAAGAGAATTAGTTAAACCAGCTTAAAGCTTAATGAAATAGTAGAAATTAACTTGAAGCAACTATCTTTAACATTACTTTGAGTTATGTTATCATAGAGTCTTTTGGTAGAGACTCCAATCATAGAGCATAGACAAACAAAATAGGATTTTTGTGTTGTACTTTTCATAAGAAGGATTCCGAAGGGTTCGCAAATATAAGAGAATTAGTTAAACCCGCTTAAACCTTAATGAAATAGTAGAATTTACTTGAAGCAACTATCTTTAACGTTACTTTGAGTTATGAGACTCCAATCATATGGCATAGACAAATAAAATACGATTTTGGTGCCGCTGAAAAGGCTTTAAGTTTGCAATCTTAAATAAAACACTCCCCGACAGTGTTATAGGAGTTGTTTTTGCGGATTTTTACGATCTTCAGCTTGATTTATTTCTGGGCAACACCCGCTTCATCTGCTTCTTCTTCTTCTACATTTGGCCCACTTATAATGCATTCCCGCTACATCTTTGCATCGACTGCAGCATCGTTTGGCCTTTTGCATTTGCAGACATAACCTTACCCCAAACCGCTTACCCCTTACCCCACCCCCCCACACTCTTACAGTTTGGTCTTTCACTCGTGTCATAATAGTAAAAACAAATTGCGGCAATTGCATTCATCATTAGTTGGCTGCTTAGGGAACTTCTTAGGCCAAAGTTCGCCTCTTTTACATGTTGTTATTGTCGTCTTGAGGCCATAAATGATTTTTATGAACGAGTTTACATTCTTCAGTTTACGTTACGTTACGTTAACGTTTACGTTTCCACCGACAAGTGGTCCATTGGGCTTGGGTGTTCGTTCTGTGTATGTGTGGGTGTGGGAATATGTGTGTGTGTGTGTGTGTTTGTGATTTGTTGCAGTTATCAGCATTTTTCATTTTCAAAAGTCTTTTTGCCATTGGGTGGCAAAAAGCTAGAAAGAGAGAGAGAGAAAGAGATAGTGAGTTGGAAAGAAAAAGTAAGAGAGAGAGAGAGAGAAAGCATATCATCATCAACATTAGAAAATACACTAAAAAAATAAAGAAGTGATTCAAAAAAAACTTATCTAAAAATTTAAAAAAAATTTTAAGAAAATATTAAAATATTTTTTATCAAAAATAAAATAAATAAAAAAAATTTAAGAAAATATCAAAATATTTTTAATAGAGAATAAAATTTTATAATAGTTTTGGAAAAGATTTGAAGACTTTGAAAATTTCAAAAACAAAAACGTTTTCATGATTTTGTTTAGAAATAATTTTCTAAAACGCTAAAAAAAATTATTTGCTTTTGAAAAAATATGTTGTAAAATTCTTATATACCTTTAAAGTTGAAATAAATTAATTTTCTTATGGAAGAATATTTTTTTAAAATTCTAATATGCCTATAAAAATTATATAGAGTCATTTTTTAAAAGTTAAGGAAGAATTTCTTTAAAAAAGGAAACTTTTATCTTTCTGAGTGTTCGAAAACGGTTCCTCGAAACTGTAGACGTTGCCCATAAAGTGAAGCATGCCGCCTATCAGCAGCCCCTCGAGTGGGCGTCATAAGTCGGATTTATGTGTGCAAATAGTTGAGAGAGAGAGAGTTGGAGAAGGGAGAGTGTGAGAGAGGAGGGGTAGAGGGAGTCAGTTGGGTTGACGCCTTGTTTTAGAGCTATTGTTGTGCTGGAAGCTGTACAATATGATTTGTGTGTTGTTGTTTTTGGAAAAAGTTTTTGCCTGGAGGCAAATTTTGAGCTATGCTGCAACTTGGCAACTTGGCATAACTCCCGCTGAATTTGACATTCCACGAAAAATAATAACAGAAAACAACACACAAAAATAACAAGACAATAGCTCACTTAAGATATTTCAGGAAAGATACAAATGACTTTCGCAGGAAATACCAACTTTAGACAGAGAGAAAGCGAGAGAGGGAGAAAGAGAGAGAAACTTGAATGTGAGACATCTAAGTTAGGATAATGATAAAGACTTTAAACTAAAGAAGAACAAAGAATGTTGAGAATAAGTGAAAAAAAGTCAAAATGTTGGGAAGGATAGTTATTTTCAGCGGGAAAATAGCTAATTGTTATTTAACTAACAAGATGAAAAAGATTTTAGCCCAATAAAGCTTGTTTAATCATTTTAATGTCTGTAATCAGTTTACTTAAAACTTAAACAACCTCTCAGATTAAGTACATAATTCACCTTGATTAAAATAAACGCTTAAAGCTTTGCAGAAACTGAACTGTTAAATTGACTCAAGATAAAGCATTAAACTTGATTACCCTAAAAAGACTGAACTGCTGTACTGTAGACGCAGCTGGGGCAACCCTGGTGGGAGCTTGAAAGCCTTATCTCAATGAGCGAATCGCACAAATTATAGTAAGTAGTAGTCTTAATGTGCATATGTATGCACTTCTGCAGCACCCATTAAATTGGCCATTTTTCACACCAACACGCCCGCAAGACAAGTACCTACGTGTGTGTGTGTGTGTGTGTGTACGTGTGCTTTTTATTGCAAGCCGAAAGGAACGAAACTTGAAATACTACGTGCATAAATCACAATTGTCAGAACGCGAGCGAGAGAGATAAAGTACAATATTCGATAATATAGATGCATACGTGCATAGAAATATGTATGTGTACATGTGTATGTGTGCTTACCGTTCCAACATGCTATTTTGTGACCGCATACAAAGTAAATCCGCTGCTCGAATAGATAATCCACATACACTCTCCCTTTTCTCTCTCTCGGGCGAGATAAAAATTCACTTAAGCGCTTAAAATAAACACTTCATTATTAGAAACACATGTGTGTGCAGGCAGGGAGGATGGGCGGGGGGAGTGTGCCCAAAAATAAATACAAGTATTTTAGCTGCGCTTCCCTCGCTTTGCATTTACTGCGCAGATAATTTGCTGTACATGTAAAGGCAAATTGCAAAATTCACCGTTAACCGCTGCAACGCCGACGCAGCATACGAACTCGAACTCGAATTCGAAAATGAAAACGAAAGCAAAAACTTCTAATAATAGCTTAATGTAAGCAAATTAAAAGGGTTAAAATTGTAATTTATGCGTTATTCTTGCGCATCACTTCCTCTGCCTCCACCTCCTTTTGACTTCTACTCTGTTGATCATCTATTGCAATTCACTTACACGCACACACTAAACATACACACTTTTTTCACTTTTATTGCCAATGCGCGCGTTCGAATTCATACTCCATACGAAAATTCGTGCGTTAGTAAAATCACTCCGCTTTGCGATGCGCGCACTTCACGTGTTTAAATCGAACTAAAAAAACCCAATGCGACGATCGCTTCTTTCAACTGGATGCTATGCCAGCTGAAGAGATGAGAGCGTAAGCACTAACGTCGCTCATTTCATTTCAAATGTCTTCTTCAGTCAAAGAGACTGAGAGAGTGCATCACGCTTTGACCCCCACACAGTTGTGTGTGGTTGTTGTCGTTGTTGTTAACTGCACGTGCTGCTGCTGACAGGCTGGGAGAGCCAAACAGAGAGAGAGAGAGCGCGTTCATTCATTCATTTATTTGCGGCATTAAAAAGCCGGTAAAATGAACACTCGGATAGTTTGTTTATGTTTTGAGTGAACTGCTTGAATGAATAAAGCGAGTAAAGCGGTAAAAAGAGTGAGATCAAGTGCAGTTATTATTTAAAATCATAATATTTAATGTTATTTTCGAGTATTAAGTCACGCTTTGCTCTTATCATACAAAGGTGTCGGCAAAGTTCACTTTGCACAGTTGACTTTTCACATAACATTATCTCACGCTAGCACCGTTATACTAAGCAACCTTGACTCCTCTCTCTCTCTTTCTCATAAGCTGCATGATAAAGCAAATATTGTGCGATTAAGTACAGCAAAAAATATAATTACGTGCCAAAGTGAGAGAGCGAGCGAGAGAGGAAGAGTGAGAAATGCTGCTGCACTAAAATGCCGCTAATGATAGAAGATGTTGAAATTCCGACGCCTTTTCACTTGACCCAGTGAAAAAACGTTCAGCATTAAATAACCAGTTTAACTATATACTACTATATTTAAAGAACGAGTATATTTGTATTGAAAATGTGTGACAATTATGAAAGGCGATCGCCGCAACGCGATTATTAATGTCTAACCCGGACAACAACAAAGCGTTTCAACGTAGGAACGAAGGAACGAAGGAAGAGGGGAAACAGCGAAAGAGAGCAAAACAAAGCGAGCTCTCAGAGATAGGCATCTCTAGGCTTTGAATAAAAGCGACGAACAAAACAAATAAACGCAAAAAAAAAAAATATTCTTTTCTTTTCAAGCGTAACGGAAGTCGTTGAGCGCTAAATGGTCAATCTGGCCAACAAACAAACGCAGTTTGATGGCATGACGATTGGATGGAATGATAAGTTGACGAATTGTAAGCTAGAGCAGCTTATAGCTACCGACCGGATGTAATGTGGTCTAAAACTGCTTCAAATTCCATAGCTGAAAAAGCTTCGAAAGTGTACAATAGATTTTTTTTAAAGGCGTTCAAAACTTTAAAAGAATATTGCCATTGAAAATAATCTTGAATGCAGTTTTAAACTAGAGATCAAACCACGATCATAAAGTTAAAACTTTTTGAAATCGCTTAAGTTTTGATTAAGTTATGGCAATTTTAAAATTTGCAAAATAGTTTGATCTTAAAAAAAAAATTCATAGAGAAAAATTCCTTGAAAAATTCCCATCAAACTGCAATCTTTTGCTCATCATTTAACGATTCAACGCGATTCAATCAGTTTTGGGTTATCTCATATAATAATAAAGTCATAAATTCTGAAGAGTCTTTCGACCAGTTGGTAACAACAATAAGCTAAAAGTCTGAAAACTGAAATGATTAATGGCTTAAAGTCTTTGTAAGTTTCCGTCTGAAAAAAATCAATGCGCATAAATTTTACAATTGTTCAATAGATTTAATTTTTTTTTATACTTTTTTTTATGGTGTTTTTTCTTCTTCTTCGTTTTTGTGTTTGTGTGTTTGACAAACATTTGCACATAATCCGTCATAAAGTGGAAAATCAAGTAACTAAGAGTGATTAAAGCGGGCAGCAAATACAGAAGATAAAATGACGAAATGACTTACAAATACCCTGTAGACAAAATTTCGATTACTTTAAACTTACTAAGTGAGTTGATTTTGAATAAATGAATAAATGGGTATAGGTTTGGGCATTCTTATAGTTATATCTTCAGAACCTTTAGTTGTCTCTCAGGGCTAA
Source organism: Scaptomyza tumidula (assembly GCA_035044465.1). Lineage (NCBI taxonomy): Eukaryota > Metazoa > Arthropoda > Insecta > Diptera > Drosophilidae > Scaptomyza > Scaptomyza tumidula. The sequence continues at coordinate 1,729,636 of JAWNNW010000050.1, forward strand.
CAAATCGAATAGGTTTAAGCTAAAATTAATGAGTTTGATGATCGATAGTTATCGATTGCATAAAAACTAGACCTAGGTCTACTACTTATTAAGAAAATAAACATTTATTTTAAACATTAATTTTTCACAACTAAATAATACCTTATCAACTCTATCGATAGTTTTTGATAGCATAAAAACTGGATCTAGGTCTTCTATTTATAAATAACAAAAACATATATCTTTTATATTCATTTCCCATCTAGATCATACCCCATCAACCCATCTGCAAAGTTTACATGGTATACACTCTCGATCGATAGTTATCGATAGCATAAAAACAATTATAAATAGGTCTTTAACTCATCAAAAACATAAACATTCATCTTTAACAATAATTTTTACGTCTTTCTGATACCTTATCAACCCATCTGCAATGTTGAGAAGTTACAAACTCTCGATTGATAGTTATCGATAACATAAAAAAACTAAATCTAGATCTTATCTACCCATTCAACCCACCGGCAATGTGCAAAGGGTATACAGTCTCTCGAAAAATGTGGAAGGCAGCGCAAGAAAATCAAATCAAAGTTATTCAATAGGCTTTCGGCTTAAGAGTCTCTCCTCTCAGTCGAGTGGACGATTGGATTTGTATTTGTATTTGGATTTCGATTTCTTAGCTGCTTGCTTTCTGGTTTTGTGATTCAGATTGTGGGGGTGCTTGAGGTAGCGAAGTAGACGGAATGGAAGCTTAGCTGGCCACAAATGCATTTTGGTTGTTGTTCGAACGCTTTTTCAAGATTTACATAAATAAGTGCACACAAAATAAAAACGAAAAAAACAAAAAATAATATGGGGATAAGAAATCGTCATCCAATCTATTTTGTTTTTGGTTGCAAGCGCAACGAATTGTCTTTGACTTTATCGGGTTTTAATTAAAAGCTGCCGAACTTTTGATATGGCTTTTGTTTCGGACCCTTTGTTTCTCTCTGCCTGGATAAATATATATATATATATATGTTTCTGTTGTGTGGATTTAATCATATCTCTTGAAATTTATGAACACATAAATATGTCTAATTATTTAGATGGGTTGCGCTCATTTTGCCAGATACGAAAATAGTTGCATATTAATCATTGAATTTTAAGTTCGATCTTCTTCTCGTTTTATCGCTGAATATTTAAAAATATTCCTCCTTGTGCTCCACTTTATTTACAGAGTGTTTGATATTATTCAAAATTTTAGTTCTTTACAAAAACTTTAACAAAATATTAAACTAATTCAGCAAAACTTTCTTTTACTGAACTTAACTACAATGGATTCCTTTCATTCACAATTTCATGGCTTATCTGTCATTTATGATTATTAAATCAATTTTTTTTTGAAGTTGAAAATCTTAAAAAGTCAAAAACGTTAAACTCCAACTGTTTTAAAGCTTAAGCCACAAAAATAAATTAAAATTTCATATAATAATATGACAGTAAAATCAATTTTTATGAGACAAGATGTTATATTCAATATTTTTTAATTAAAATGCTGCACGTTCTTTTTTTTTTTGATTGAAATAATCAAAAGTTAAAAAAAAAAAAATATGAAACAAGCATCTTTAAAAGCGCCACAACAAAAATTGTGGCTAACCGCAACAACAACAACAACTACAACAAGTGGCAAAGGAAAGCTCATAAAAAGAAGAAGAAGACGGAGAAGAAAAAGAAGAGGAAGGAGGAGGAGAGACGTTAAAAGCAGCACGTGATAAACGCACTTAACAGGCAACACCCATTTAAGCGAATGATGAATTAACGCACACCAACAACAACAACACGAAGAAGAAGCAGAAGCACAGAAGTGAAGAAGAAACAAAACTGTACATGACTCAAAAATGAAACAGATACATGTATGCTCTGTGGATATGTGTGTGTGTGTGTGAGTGCAGCAGTCAAAACTTCGTTGAAAAATGTTTCCCCTTCCAACTTAAAGTTTGCAGTTGCTCGTTCTTCTTCTTCATCTTTGCCAGTGTTGCGTGCTCTTTCTATTGATGTGACTGAGTACCGTTTAGAATTGACAGCTTCTCTCTCTCTCTCTCTCTTTCTCTCTTTCGCTCTTTAGCTGCGGTCGCTTTGTGGTAATAAACTTCTTGGCAGCAGCCAAAAACTCAAGTTTTGAAGTCTTCGTCTCCGTTTCAGCTTGCGCTGTCTCGTTGTCTGTTAATAATTTTGTGATACCCTGTAAAGAAATGGATAAAGGGTAGTTCAGGAACTGTTAGAAACGAACACAGGAAAGTTTTGGCAGTTTAACTTAAGGGATTATATAGTATGCTCTATCTTTTCTCTGTTTATTTTATAACCGAGAAAGAGAACAATCCTAGAATATTTATTCTTGATTCTAGTTTTGATTCGCTTTCGATACGAACCCTGCCTTATACAGGGTATACCTCAAGTTGTATTTTCTCATAAACTTCCACTTGTCTGTCGTTTTATGATTTTTGGAAAAAGTTTTGAGAAGCGCGCAGAAAATTAGTTAGAAAGACGTGCGTTAGGTGTGTTTGAGACACTTAACGTTTCGCATCGAGGAACCACCACAAAAAAAAGAATGAAGTGAAGAGTCTTATAGTAGTCGGTGTTAGAATCCATTTGCTGTCTAACTGGCATTTTGCAGTTTGTCAGCTCGTTGTTGGTGTCATTAAAACGGTTGCCGCGAACACACTTTAAGCCATAATAATAAAAAACAACGAGCAAAACTTTTGACCACGCTTCTCCTCCGCTCTCGGCTAACTAAACAAATTTTTGGCTGCACTTTTAAGCCACACAAGCGCGATAAAAGTGTCAGTTGCAACTGGCTAAAATCTAGTGTTAACAGGCATGATGAATTATTTCAGAAAAGCTATGTTTAACTGGGTTGGATTTTGGGTTTAAGGAACTTTAAGAGGAATATTTATCGATTGTTCCATTGGTGAATAAACGATATCTTTTAGAAAATCGATATCTTATTCAACTCACTTGGTAACTGGGTCAAATGGGTTTAAGGAACATTATCTATTTCATTACATAGATAAGTTAACAAAGTTAAGTGAGTAATAAATCGATAACGAAATGACTAGAAAAATCGATAACAAATCGATATCTTATTCTAATAGTTAAATAAGTAGAATAATCGATAACAAAGTGAATAGAATAATCGACATCTTATTCTTATAAATTAAATTAGTAGTATAATCGATAACTAAGTGAATAGAATAATCGAAATCTTATTCTAATTAGCTAAGAGAGTAAAATAATCGATTACTAAGTGAGTATAATAATCGATATTAAATTAAATATTATTCTACTCATTTGGCTATCGATTGTTACACTCAATCAGTTTCTATATTGATCAGAAGAATAAGATATCGATTACTCTACTGACTTGGTTCTCTGTTGGAATTTTTTGAAGGAAAAAGTGTTTGAAATTTACTTATTGAACAAAATTCTTTAACTTGAATAAGAAATATATAAAAAACCTTTTCGGAGTTTGTAGTTTGTAATCGTTTAAAAAGTTATTGTTAATTTGACAACCCACCCCCCCCCCCCCACACCTCTAGGGAGTCAAGTAATAAGCGCACTTCATTCAACAAACGTTTTTACACGCAAAAATTTCTCACGCCACGTTAAAACTTCTTCAAAACTTGGCTCAGAGAAACAGATTCCCGGCGAGCAGTTGTTAGCATCCCGTTGAGTTGCCTCCGCAAACTGACCAAAGAGAATAAGAGATAGAGAGAGAGGGCGAAAGAGCAAGGGTAAACGACTACATGTTGTGCAGAATAATCAATCATTCAATTATTATTCTAAACATATTCCGAAAAGGGGAAAAGAATTTGAAGTAGCGAAGCAAAGCTACCAGAAAAGTTGCTAACATCAAATTTAAATTAGTTTTAATCAGTGGAATATTACCTTTAATTAGTGGGAGAAGCAATATTTAATGTTTGTTGAACTCCGAAAAAGACATATCAATTTTAATTATATTATCTATCTGAAAAAATCAACAAGAAAAACTAAAATGCATTTGTAAATGACAAAAAAAAGAAAGAAATCAAAATTGCGTTGACAACAAATTAATAATAAATCATTATTTCAATCAACACGTAATTTGTTAAAGAATTATTTTTACTATCTTTTATTCTGCATGCCAATCAAAATAAACCGATAATGTTGTTTTTGTTGCTGTTTTTGTGGCATCAATGTTGACCTTTCTAAATGAACCGCTGTTGCAATAAAATTTTCTGAGCTGCCTTAAAAACAAATTAAGTGGATTCGGTTTATTTTTTTTTTTTGTTTTGGGTTTGCGAAACGCGCTTATGAAAAATATTTCGCTAATGAGTTTGCTGCGGCAGCAAGTTGAAAGTTTTGTTTGTCGTTTTGTGTGTTGCAGTGAAATATTTTTAAGAAGATTATAAAAACAGGTTGATTTTGTCTATTAAGTGAAATTAACTTTAAGAAATATTTAGTTTGTGGTCTGCTTGAAAAGCTGAAGAAAGTGTTCCAATGAATAAGATTTTCAAACTATTGAATATATATTGCCATGGGAAAATATTGATTTTCTTTAAGCAATTGAATTATAAATACAAAGCAAAAGTAAGCTAAAAAATGTTTGTTTTCTGACAAGTTTTCCTTAGGAACTTGAAATAATTCGTATTTAAGGTGTTTAAAGCACTTGAAAGCAGTTCGATTTTTAACGTTCACCCTGCTAGTGCTGTGTAACAACAAATATAAATACTGGTTTTGCGTGGCACATTCGTTGAGTGTGCAACATTTGAACAATATTGGGTTCAGTTATTCGCTGTGTGTTTCATCTATTGTTATACAACAGAGTAGCAAAGTAACTTAGCTCAGCTTAGTTGAGACAACAACCTAAAAGTTGCACAGGCTGTAAAATTAGCCAAGACACATATGGCCTTATTACTTTAAATGTGTTTGATATAAAATCTTTAAAAACATATTCTCATTAATAAATATATTTTAAGATTATTCCAAAAAACTAAGAAACTACTTTGCTCATTGTAAATTACTTTTGTATCACAAGTTTTAATAAATAAATAAGTTTTAAGATCCATAAATTAAATCTTTTCTAGAAAAAGGTAAAACTGATGAAAATTACTTTAAAAATAAATAAACTGTTGCTGCCAATACTTAAATTTTGTACGCTCAAGCAAAATTGTTAAATTGTTAATTAGCAGTTTTAAAATCTCAATTGCTTTGTCTTAAGTATAAACATAATTAACCGGATTAAAATGGAATCAAAAATCAAGCTTAAAAAAATGAAAACAAGAAAAACAACTTGAAAAATACTTAAAAAACAATATCCAATTAAATTTAATGCTAATGCGTTAGTATATATAAATAAATTCTCGTATTTAAATTCAATAATCCAAAAACTGGCAGAGGCGAATAATAATACTAATACAAATACAACTCGGCAAAATTTTTGAACCATTTCGTTTTATTTCCTTTTAATGCACCCAACTGGGTAAAATATTGTGGAAGGGAGAGTTGGGGGGAGGTGTTCGCAAAAGGCCAATTAGAAATAATAACAACGAGGGCCACAAATGTTGTTTTTGTTATTGTTGTTGTTAATGTTGTTGTTGTTTTATCCAATTTGAACTAAGTAATGTTTTCGTATCGAACTCGGCATAAATGGCCTAATTAAAGGGTGTTGGGGGGAGAGGAACTGTTGGGTGAGAGGGGGTGTGGCAAGGCGTGTTTAGTTCAGTTTGAATTGAATGCATAAATAAATATTTTTCGGGTTTGGCAAAAGTTTTGCATTAATTTTGACTGCTGAAAAAATAATTATAATTAAATTAAGTGCATGATATTCAATAATTAAACAGTTCAACTGCAAGTCATGCTGCCTAAACACGCATATATATACATTTATATACATACATATATATATATTTATAAATCTATATGATTTGCATATTGCAAACATAGAAACATCGAACATGGCCAACAGCGTCTATTTCCATAATTGAGTCGATGATGTTTTTTTTATATTAAATATTTTAGGTGCAAAATGTGAATTGAATTTAAATGCAATAAGCAAAAAAAGAAAGAAAGAAATAATTACGTAATTAAATTAGTAGCTTAGTTTAAAAGTTAATATTGTTATTTATTATTGTTAATTATTATTTATATTGAAATGATTTATATTGTATTGTTAATGAGCCAAAAAAGCCAAAATTGATTTGTTATTTATTTTTATAGGTTTTTAGAATGAAATTCTAAAGTATAGATTAAAAAAATTTTATTTTGTATCAAGTAAAAGTGTTGAAAAATAAAACAACACACAGGAAATAAGTAAACAATATTTTAAAATATTATTTTCTGATTTAAAAGTGCGGAATTTTATAAAATAAAGTTTTAAAAAAAATATTTACAGAATAACGCTCTCTAAAAATCATTTTATAAGTATTTTAAATCAATTTATGGTAAACAAGTTTTGTAACTTAATTAAAATTATAAAAAAAACTTTTTTCTTACATTTTATATATATTTATTTAATATTTAAGCAAGATTTTCAGAGGTTTCCTTTAGGTTTGTTAATAAGTTGTTAAACTTTATGTTTTGGAAGCAAAGTTTAAAAAAAATATGTATATTTTCAAAAGAACGTTCTGTAAAAATAATATTATAAATATTTAAAAAAAATTAAATGTTAAAATTTTTTTTTAATCAAATAAAAATGATGGAAAAATTTGTTTTGGTCAAACATATTAATGTTATAAATCTTTTTGTATAACAAAGACGTTAAAAGGTTAAAATAAGATGTGTTGAACTTTAAAGATTATCGATAACTTGTTTTGAAAGCAATATACAAAGCATAATCGATAACTTTTATCTTTAGTTAACTTGGCTTTACATGGCTTAATTGAAGTTCGAAATCCTTACTGCCTTAACTTTTTCTAACTTGACTTTTAGCTCAGCTGAAGTTTAAGCTTGAACAGCATCCAAATCTAATTACAAGCAACAACTGCAGCAACAACAACAGAAACTACAGCAACACTGCATTGGAAAATCAGTGTGTACACACTGTGTGTGTGTACACTGTAAATGCCATAAATTGATGCTCTACTGCCAACTGGCAACAACTTGGCATGTGGCTTGACTTTATTGTGGTTCCTTTTCCACTAACCAGCTGCAACTATGCAACTCTGCAACTGTTTCTTGTACTTGTTGTTATTGTTGAATAAGGATTTAGCTTGCTTTGGTGTGGGAGGGGGGGGTGAGCATTGCATTGTTAGCGAACATCAATTAGCAGCTTTGCCAACTCCATTCGTCTCACTCCCCTCCATTCCAGTCTCTCCCAAATACACAGAAACTCTAGCTTCGTCGAACATCATGACTTCTGTGTACTTTTCTGCCCCGCTCCCTCTCCTGCACTTTCTCGTTTTAACCACGTTTCTATTGCTACGCATTTCTTGCACCCACAAAACTGTCTAATTTAATTATACCTTGCACTTTGAAGGAGTATTTCAAATGCTTGGATTTTAAGTATAAATGCTCGAGAATCATAACTTATAAGAGTTGAAGCAACATTTTAACTATCATGCTCATATTTCAAATACTTTCTTCCTGATCTTTCACATTTCCTTTAACTTTAGCACAGCGATCGGGATTTTTGTTACGCCATTCGTTACGAATCGCGTGACCAACAAGTATTTGGATCTCTAGATATCGCAGCTATACTTAAATGCAGTTCGATAGAGCTATTCCATGCGGATCCAACGCACCATGGTTTTTGAAAATCCGTAAAGTTTTGGCCGATTTATACTTATATATAAATTTTCGTCAAAAAGGACATTCGTTTTTAGGCCATAACTTAGACATTTCCTTAAGGATCTTTAAACAAAATACATTTTTGAACTCACAGCAACAAGATCTATCGATTTGCTTACAAGGATATAAAGGATTCGCGAAAAAAAATGTTCGAAAAATTTTACAGGGGGTAGGTCAGAAAAAATTTTAAAAATTACAAAATCGTGATTTACTCGGCCATTTTAAGGACTATCCGGATGTCCTTTGGACCACAGTTAGGCCTAGGCCAGCCGAAACGAGCAATGTAGTTCAAAGGACGATAGTCCTTCAAACAGCTGAAATAAAAGGATAAATGTTTTAAACAGAAAATTGGTTATAACTCGGCCAAATCCTTAAGGATTCGCACGTGTCCTATGTCAGATGTTTTGTTTTGACCAGGGCTACCAACTGGCCAAAGGACATTCAAATCGTCCTTGTGGTTTCCGAGAAAACTGCACTTTTATGGATTTTTCTTATTTTCGCTCGGCCGTAGAGTGAAATTTTTACAAGTGTTTTTGTTCTTAGATGACCCCATAATCCTTGAATGCAGTTCGATAGAGTTGGTCCTTGAAACTCTTACGCAACATGTCCTTTGAAAATCCGTAAGGACTATTTAAAATAAAATTCAACACATTTTAGGTCAAAATTCGTCAATATCATTAAGCATCCATCGGTTTTGCTAGCCAAAACCAGCAAAAACTTGACGAAAACTCGGTGGGGTTTTTTGGCGATCTCATCGAGTTTTTAAGTATTTTCGACACCAAGTACCAGGCGAACAGAAAAGGCAGCAAGAGCAATTGTTTTTATAGTCAACCACAAAAGTATGCAGCACAATTAATTATATTATGAATAAAAGGCCAGCCTAAAAGTATGCAAATATATATAATGGGAATTTATACATCGCTTGCTGCTGATTCTGTGCGCCTGGTACTTTGAGTCAAAAATTAGCAAAAACTCGACGAAAACTCGGCAGTGGTAAAATCTATAAGGAAGGGTGTAGACCACCAAAATATTTTATGTGTAAATTGATATTACCCCATGGCGAAGAAAAATATATTTTCTGTTTTCTCACAAAAGTTTCATTTTTACCCCCAAAAATTGCGTTTTTAACCCATTCCCCGACCGCTGCTTTAGCAATATTCTATAAAAAGCACTCACGTTCTCCATTCAACATTTTTTGTAACCTTTGATGTTATCTTTAAACTAATTGAGGCTATCAATTTGATCAACAAACTCTTCTTCTACTCTTTACTTGTGCATATTTCATATTGAGTGGCATAAAAGCTGACTCATTTATTATGCGCCTCAAAGAAAAAAAAGCACCTTAAAATGTTGTCGATGCAAATCACAAGGAAAACACTAACGGCAACGACGACAACATTGCCAGACGACCGCAAAAAATTCTTAAAGGTCAGGTTAAGTCCTTGTCTATATGACCGTTAGTTGTCTTAAAGTTGCTTTTTGCATAAAGTCTGCGCATAATATTGTGTTGTACAAAAAAGCATAGCATACTTTTATGGGCAGCACGACTTTTAAAGGCTAAAACTAGAGTTAAAGTAAGTTGTTGACAAAGTTTTTTTTTCTATGTTGTTATTGTATTAGATAAATATTTAATGCTCAGGTCAAAGTAAATCAGTTTTTCTTGCCATTCAGCTAATGCTTTTGCTTTGATTTGCCTTGAATCAAGATTTATGCTTCCGCTTTTATTAATGTGTGTGTGTTGTGATTTTTTTTGCCTTTCACTCAGCCAAAGCCTTCCTGGCTTGTTGTCTCGTTCCTTTGGGTCCCTTTTTTTCCCCATCAGGTTATAAAACGCATTGCAAGTTCGTCCTGTTGCCTGTCGCATGCTCCATTGAGTGTTTTTTCTCACACGCTTTGCAGGCGTTGAAAGTTTTTTTTTTCGATTTTTTCAATACTTGGTTGTCTGTCAAAGAGTTAAAATTAGGTAGGAAGTTGCTCAGGTTTAAATAAAAAATAACTTTTTTAAGCTCTACAATCATTAAATATATAATATTAATATAACATAGCTCAGTTTTAAATAAAAATGACTTTTCCTAAGCTTAACATAACAAAAAGTACATTACATAAATAATATTTAATTTTATTATAATATAACATCACAAAATTAATAAAAAAATTTTATACAACATTTTATAATCATAGAAAAAATTAAAATAATTCCAATCACATATACTTAAAGCATTTACAGGGTATTAATAATGTTTATCACAGCCTAAAACTCACTTAAAAATTCTTCTTGTGGTTTCAATGCTTTTTGACAACTTTAAGCTTAACGCTATAAAAGAAAGAGTACCAGGAAGAGGAAGAGAGAACTATAATTTTTTTGCATATTCAATTTTTATTGTATTTTTTTTTTTGGTTGTGGGGTTTATTGATTTTTAAAAAATTATGCTTAAATACTAACTACTAACAAATTGTCCTTTAACTAACGTAAATTTAATTAACATTTCATTTTTTTGTTTGTTTTTATTTAATGTATTGTATAATTTTATTTAATACAAGTTACAATATTATTATTAATAATAATTTTTTACTGATTTTTTCATACTTTGATTTATTTGTTTTTCTTTTGTTTTTTACCACGTGTATTTGCTAGTAAATGCAGAAATATGAAGGTTTTTTTTTGTTTGGATTGATCAACTGTTTTGCTTTCGGGCAGCGTTAATTAAATTTAATTTTAATTGTAGTCAATTAGTCTAGTAGTTGTTGTTTGTTGTTGTTGTGTTTTTTGTTGTTGCTTGTTTTCCATTATTTCCATATTTATTTTGAGTTTTTTCTTCTTCTTTTTTGCCTTTTTTTATTTGGCTTTTAATTTAATATTAAAATTACATCAAATTTAATATGTACAAAATTATGTTACAGTATGTTATTCTTTTCACTTTTTTTGTTGCTTGATTTTTTTATTATTTGGTTGTTTTTTTGGTAATGTTTTGTTTTAAATTTCAGTAGAAAGTTTTGCTGCCAACCTGACGGCTGCAACAGACAACTTTTCTGACCACAAGGGGGGAGGAGAGAGAGGGAGGGAACAGGTCGGTTTCAGGTGCGAAATCGGTTCGCAATTGGACACGTTCAGACTCCGGGAAAACAGAGCAGCCAGAAAGTCTGAAGTCTGCCATTTCAACTGCTCGACAGCTTAGACGTGGTTTTAGGGTGTTGGATTGATAGAGTGGGGGGAGGGGGGGGGGGGGGGGGATATGATGCAACTTACATGCTATAGTTAATGCCATATATAATACAGGGTGTTTCTCAAGTTTTATAAACTCTTTAACATAGTTGTATTTAGTTTTAATTTTACTCATTCTTTACTTTATTTGATTTAACTATATTTAATTTTTTTAGGTTGATTTTTGAGTTGATTTATGGAAAAATTGACAGAAAAGTTTTGACTTGAGTGAAAGAAAGAAAGATATAAAAACATTTACAAGAATATCAAAATTTTCTGGTTACAGTCGACTAACAATGAGAATTCAAAATTATTTTAAGAAATTAAGTTAAATTCAAATAAAAATAAATAAAATTAAAAATATATATAAACAATGCAAGTTAATGATCAAAAGTAACATTTGAGATCGAAAAAAGGCGATAATGGAAATAAAATTATTAAAATATAGACTAGAAAACATTTTAGTAGGTATAAATATGTTTTTTACATGAATTTTTGTTCTTTCTTTTTTTTTTTTTGTTTTTGTCAATGTTTATGTAGTTTTTTATTTTGAGTATATGCGAGAATATCTGTGGTAGAAATGGTAACAGTACACTTGTAAAGGCTCTGCTTTAGTATAATTCGTATTTTGTGCCTTACTTTAAGCTAAACTTAACTTAAATACATTCGAATACATTCATTCATTCCATACCATTCCATTCATCCATTCAATTGCATTCGAATGCAACAGCCACAAAAGCAGCGACAGACACATTGAATGCTTAAGTATTGTAGTTGAGCTTCAATTGCTGCACACAGACAAACACACAATCCACACACACACATACACATATATATCCACATGGCATATCCGTTTCCATATCCGGGCATATTACGCTTACAGCTGAAACATCATTTTTAACTACAACTTAACTATTTATTTTTATAATACAACTTTGCCGGCATCCGTTATTGGGGCAACACTACCTCCCGCACCACCACCGCCTGGTCCAGCACCGCTGCCCGTTGCGACCATCACCACACTGTTGTCCACGCCCACTTGAACAGCAGCAGCTGAAGTTGGAGACAGAGGGGAAGACGATTGCTGATGCTGCTGCTGCTGCAACTGTTTGGTTTTCGCTTTATCATGCACGTACATCGCGGCAAGGGCATTGAAACGTGGACCCCAATTTTGTAAATAGTTAAAGTCTTGATTCTCATCGTCGGTGCCTGTAAATTATAGTTGTTGTTATTGTTGTTGTTAATGTTGTTGTTGTACATAAGTGGTAAGGGAAGTATCTCGTACCTGATGCCAACGAGCTGAGCGATTCCGCAATACTTCCACTCCCCTCGAACGTGAAATTGCGTAGGTCATCAAAAGGCGGCGCATTGGGATCCTTGTCCATACGCTGCTTACGCTCCTCCATCAGATATGCCACATTCAATTCCTGCCCAGGTGACAGCAGTGTCATCACAGGATCTAAACCAAAAAGTTAACAAACACATTATCTCATTATATATGGTTTCGAATTGAGTAGATATTCTAGCTTAGCTATAGTTAAGATGAATACACAGATATGTTTTAAGCAAGTAAGAAGATTCTAGTCGAAAAATAAATTGTTCTCACTGTACTCAAACACATAACTGTGTATCTATCTATCTATCTATGTATCATTCGCTTTGCTGTTTACTCACATATGATGGGCATCTTGCAGGCGGCTATGTCCGGTGGCATGTTGCCGCTCTGTGCACTGATTGGTATTTGTAGTGGGGTTATGTCGAATGCCGTCATATCGTCCTCGCCGCCGCCTTCGTCCTCATAGCTAATCACCGTTTCGCGCACATCCTTTTCCGTTCCGGAACGTTTCTTCTTTTTGGTGGTTTTACGCTTGCGATTGTATATCACGAATATCAATGCAAGAACTGGAATGTGAACACAAAATTGTTTTAAATTTGTAAAATCTCTCTTTTCCTCATTTAGCGGAAATTTGAACGTAACTTTGTAAAAATGTCGCGATAATTGGAAAATAGTTGCCACCAAAATCTTTAGCCCATTTATACGAAAAAGTTGTTAGTTGGCTAAATTAAAAAGTTTAATGCCCAAAAACTGATAATCAACTATTTGCGTTGGACCAAAAAACTTGTGCTACTTGTAATACGAAGGTTAAACTTTTGCCCGAGTGTAACGTGGCTTGGGGATGTTAGAGATAAAAGTATGTATTAGTTTAGTAACTATAAACAAACAAATACATGAGTAAATCCTTGTGTATTTGTGGTTAGTCGACATTGGATGTTCGGCATTTAAATAGCAAAGGGTTGAAAGAGTAAGTCTAAGAAGTATTGCAAACTAAGCGGATTAAGTGTCTACAAAAAGAAAAAAACCAAGAAGAAGAAAAAGAAGAAAGAACCGAGCATGCCAAATGCAGAAAACTTGTTAAGTTCTTTCTTTTAAGGTTTTTTTTTGGTTGGCTTTCGCTTTTGGTTTTAGTTTAGTTTTTTGCGTAAGTAGCATAAAGTTATTAATAAGTTTTATGCGGTTTCTCTCTCTCTCTCTCTAGCTCTCTGTGTCTATTTTTTTTTTTGGCCTTGTATTTGGTGTAAACATGTTGGCTTCCGAAAAACTTTGGTGTTTGTCCTTGTTGCAAGTGCATTTTATCATTTGTGCTTCGCCGGTTGACAGCAATATTAACTGGTAGTCGGGCGAGTTCAGGCAAACATGACACTCTAGTAAAAATAATTAAAACTCATTCCTTACTCTCTCTCTCTTACTGTTTACTGTTTTCTTTTCTTGCCTCTTGTGCTTAAGCGGATTCATTAGTTTGACTGCAATAACTGGCAGCTGCTCGACAAGACAATATATATATATATATATAAATAGAAAGTACACAAAGAACAAGCTAAAGTTCATTTATAATAGCATCAAATTTTCAACTTTACAGCACTTGAAAATTAAGTGCACATCACGCGACGTGATTGCTGTTATTCATGGCAGTATCTTACAATAAGAAACAGAAGTAAATAAGCATTTCTTTCTCTCTGTTATCATTGCCTACTCAATCCGTCATTTCAGATGTCTAGCTAGATTTTAAATGCTTTGTATACCCTATTAAAAACTTTTTACATTGTGTATTTTGGATATTCTAGACCATATGAAAAGTTAGCTGTCTTTTGAGTTCGTACAAACTGTTGTTTGGACATATCGATAAATATCGATAGCTTACAATTCAAATATTTAAAGTGAAGCACATAGTTTTAAGTAGTTTTTAGTATAACGAACAACACATATAGTCGTAAGAGTACATAACTTGTAATCGATAAATATCGATTAACTTAAAACTCAATCAATCTCCGTACATTTCACGTCAAGACCGCTTATAGGGTAACTTTTAGTCAAAACCCATCTCAATTCACAAATTTTCGTTTATTTTCGTTTATTTTCCATGGTTTTCTCTGGTTTTTATCTTTTGAATTGGCCTCCTCCCGTTCCCGTTTCACAAATGGAAAAGAATAACTTTTGTTTGCTCCTTTAGATTTAATTAGCATCATTAAATGTAAATGGAGTTGCTGTTATGGTTACGCCACCATCAATATCACCACCTGCCTGCCTGCCAACAACTGAACCATCAGAGGCACAACCACCATTACTGACAGTTGGTCGACTTTTACCTTTTGGTATTTATATCACACTCCACACAAAATAGATAGCATACAAACTGGCGAAATGCTACACTGCGTGCCGAATTCCTTTAATGCCCAGGCAATACTTTTGAGGCAGGCTGTGCATTTGAATGGTTATGCGAGTTGTACGTTCGAAGCTGGAGCTGGGTTCAAAGGGTAATCAATTTCCCAATGATAATGCAAATGCAAACAATTTAGGAATGTTTAAGTCGAGTGTTAATAGAAAGAACATATCAATATCAGGGAGAGCAGCTGGAACCCTAAAGGTGTTTGGTTTGACTGGAAAAAATCAAATTCAGACAAACAAAATTAGCTTAAATTTGTATTTTCTTTTTGACATTTTCTTATCCTTTCTTTCTTTTCAAACTTTTTTTTTTGATTTAGTTGACATGCCTTGCAACCATTTTGTTTGCTTTAAGTTATGGCAAAGGACTTTCCTCTGTTTCTGTTTCTGTCTCTTTTTTTGGTGTAATTACTCAATTTGGGTCAGATATACAACCAACATAAGTTACACTGGACACAACGAGTTAGTAACTATATTCAAAAATAAACAATAACTCCAACAACAACGACTCGAAAAGGAACTGTGACAAAAAACCTAGTTGTCCGTCGTCGTTGTACGCTCATAAAACAACAAAGCTTCCTTTCGGGCTTCATTGTTTACACACACACACACACACACACACACACACACACACACACACACACACACACACCCCACACACACAGAAGCGACCATTTTTTTTGTTAGCTAGTTGTGCCGTGTGTTTGTTGTTGTTGTTGTCTATTTTTCAGGTCAGGTCAGTTGCTCGGGCAAAGAAGCGTAGCTCATCAGGTCGAGAGCCAGCTACTATAGTAAAGTCCTGTTTTAGTTTTTTTTTTTCTTCTTCTGCTGTTTTGTGTTTTCTTTTATGCAGAAGAACTTGGCGTCCATTTGAAATTTTATGCCCAAAATACAGTTGAGCGAGTTTGAGATTACACAGGACTTAAGGCAGGACAGGACAGGACATGACAGTACAGGAGCAGGAAGATGAGTACAAAAAGCGTTGACTGTAAATAATGTTAGATAATTATTTAGTTTGCGTTTTTTTTTTTGTTGTTTGTCTTTACGGCACTTTAACGCAACAACAACAACAAAAGGGCAGTAATCGGACTTGTTGTGTCAGTTTTCTTGGAAAATTTTCACTTCATAAATGGTAGGTAGGACGGAAAAAGGCCTTGCTGTCCTTGGTCCCCGTTGTTGCTGTTGAGCGCCATTCATTTGCGTTTATTTATTGCGCCTATTTTGCGGTTTAGCGGTTTTATGGCCAACACTGCGTATGCGTGCTGCTGCTGCTGTGTCTGTTCATTCGCCAAAAATCCACCAGGCAACTGTGTAATTAGCTATAGTCCCCCTCCCCTCCCCCGCACCCCGCTTCCCTTCCGCAGACTAAAAGCTACTAATTAGCTTAAGGTTCGTTGCTGTTGTTTGCTGGCTTTTGTTGCAACTTTAAACCAGCATCCTTTACGCTCATTAAAACTAGCTGGGCCCAGAGGATAAATCAGCTTCAGCTTCAGCTTTAGCTTTTAAATATGGCTACTAAATAAAATTCTCTCTTGGGGCAAATACAACAAAAATTCCAACGCTAATTGAAAATCCTTCTTTTTATTTTTTTTCAAAAATCCCCAAAACGCGTCGAATTGCCAGCAAACGAAAATAAACTGTCATACACATTGCGTATGTATTTGAGTCTAGCGTTTTTGTATTTGTATGACCATTTGGGAAATGACCAAATCCACTTTTATGCGCTCTTGCTGCAAAGTCCATTAAGTGCCAGTGTTGGCTAACGCACAAACACACACACAGATAGACAGACGGACAGAAGTAGACAACACTCTGTTCAAATTGAAATCAAATGAAAATTTTTTGCTAAAGTAAAAACCAAATCCGACAAAATGGCCAAATATCGCTTAGCATGGACAAAGTGAGTGAAAGAGGGAGAAAGAGTAAGAGAGAGAGAGATGGACATTGGGGATTTTTAGTGTGTGGAACGCATTCTGGCTATTAACTGTATAACTATATTCACAGCAATATTGGTATACATAAGTTCTTGAAACATGTGAAAAATTTATTTAATGGAAAAAAGCTTTGAGGTAATTATTGAAAAGGGATTAAAAATGTAGAAAGCATCATCAAAAAATAAAATAAAATAAAATAAGCCTTATAGATTTTATAAAAATTGTTAATCAGTCAAGTTGGATTAAACAAATATGCTAAAAAATATTGTGCTTTAATCCGCTTTAAATAATTTAATTAAATAAAATTGTAACTATTCTTCACAGCAAGTTTTAAATGTATGTAAACTTGTATCAAATGCATCTGTAACGAATATTTATTTTAATTTAATTTATTTAAATAAAATTGTAACTATTAATCCCAGAAAGTTTAATATTTAAATAAACTTGGCTCAAATGATTCGTTAACAAATATTAAAGCAAAAGTTTGGAATTCTCGTGTTTTTGGGGTATGGTTTAAAAAGATATACCTTACATTACAAAAATGTTCTTTGCTAATTTTCTGGTTTACTGAATTTTCTTTACATAAATTAAGAATTAAATTCGTTTTTGCTCTTATTTCTTTCACTTTAACTAAGCCAATTAGAAAGCTGCTTTAAATTTATTTGCACTTTCATAAATATTGTTGCAATAAAAATTGCACAACAATAAATATTTTAAGGAAATGAATTCAGCTTTAACGTTTCATTTGGTTTTTCTTTCTTTTTTTCTTTCTACTCTTTTTGACCACATGTTTTGTAAGCTGGACAAAAAAAGGAACGGAAAGGAAAAGAAGATTACATTTAATGTTGTTTTGTGTATATATTTTATTTATTTTTTGCACTTGTTAATTAGCCAACTGGCAATTCCATTTGGCTAACAAAACAAATTGTCCATGTGCAGCATGTGGCATTAAAAAGTAAGCAAGAAATGTGGCACTTTAGTAGAGACAAACCCCTATCTCTGATCCCCCCTCTTCACCCACTCTAGCCCTATGGAAACATATGCGAGAGTGTCGTTGATTTTTCCTCTATTTGTTTTTGTTTTTATGTCTCTTGCTCAGGCTTGCCACCGTGTGGGGATTTTTTTTTGCCGCACTGGGATTTAAGTGTAGCGCGTCCAACCTACTGAAAATTGCATTTACATGTAGGAAAAACCCCAACGAGATGATGGTGAGGGTGAGGAGGAGAAAGGTTATGTGAATGCGGATGCGAATGCGGCTAAAGCCGCTTAAACTGACACACACACACACACACACACACAGACACACACACGAGTGCATGCCAAATTGCAGCAGCTTAGCGAAAGACACCCCATATGCGATAGGGTGCGTCACCCGTACAGTACTTACTCAATATGATAATCAGGCAGACGAATATTGCGCCCAAGGCGCCCATGCTAAGCTTCAGACGCTGTCCTTCCTGCACCAATTCACAGTTCTCGCCCCAATAGCCCTCGGGGCAAATGCAACGGTATCGCAAACGTGGCTCCAAATTAATGCACGTCCCCCCATTCAAACAGGGCATATCCAAGCACTCATTCCGATCGACACAGCCCTTCGTATCCGCCGACATAATGCGTCCCTCGCTGCAACTGTAACGAAAACAAATACGAAACGAAACGTTAAGAGAAAGATACAAAATGGATTCGTTAAACAGTGGAAATGAAAAATATAACAATATGTTTTAGACTGTAAAAGTGTTTAAAGTCGTTCTTGAAACTTGATTCAAGTCTTATTCAAAGTTGAGTTTTATTATGCATTTCAAGGGAAAATTGTGTTCTAAACTGTAATTGCAGAATTAATCTAGATGTTTAGCAATGACTTAAAAAGTTGACTTCGGAAAGTTGTGTTCTATCTTCAAGTTGATTTTCATGGAGAATTTCTAGTGAAAATTATGTTTTAAACTGGAAATGCGATATTAATCTAGATGCCAAGCCATGACTTTAAAGGTATTGCAGTTGATAATCGGTTGAGTTTTGAGGAAGTTTTGACTTCGGAAAGTTGTGATCTATATTCAAGTTGATTTTTTCTTGGGAAGTATAAGGTTTTGAACAAGAAATGCAGTTTTAATCTAGATGCCAAACCATGTCTTAAAAGGTAGAGTAATTGATAATGGGTTAATTTTTGAGAAAGTTATGACTTCCGAAAGTTTCGACCTATCCTTAAGTTCTTTCAATCAAGAATTTTTTGTAACTAAAATATATTTAGATGAAGTTTCATAATTTTTCTTTAAGACTAAACCTATTTTTTGTTAAAAGTGCATAGTTCAAATGTTCTAGTTAACAAAAATGTTGGTTTTTAATTTTTTTCTTTGGCCTTAAGCAAGTTTAAAGTTTAGATAAGATTATCTTAATACGTAAGTACATATATTTTACGGAACGTGTACAAAACAAAAGAGAGCGGGAATAAGATAGAGAGAAAGTGCAAGGGGCATTGAGTTTTTAGAGTGGCATTTGTAAAATTCATGTTGTGCATAACTTTTTAAAAGCGACAAAACTTTTCTCTTTTCCCAAAAAAAACATGTAAAGTTGGTCAGTTTTATGAATGTCGCTGCGGGGGAGGGAGAACTGCTATAGTAGCTAGTATGCATTTCCTGTTGCAACATAGCTGTCGCCGCCGCCGTGGCGGTGTTTGTGTGTGTGTGTGTTTGTTGCAGCTTTGGAGCGCATTAAGTGCGCGTTAGTTCCGCTGGGCAAAAAAGGAAAGGCTCACGGCCCAAAGGATTAGTTTCTAGTTGCACACGGTTATCACTTTTGCATGAGAAAAATGCTCAAAAAAATGTTTAACGAAGTTTTTTTTGATTTTCTGTTTCTGTTTTTTTAAGAAGGCTTTAAGGCTTTAAAATAAAATAAAATAACAAAATTATATGTGAAGGATTGGCAGCTCTAGTAGCTAATGCCGACAACTATCCTAAAGGTCTAATATTAAGTTGTAACAGTCGATAGTATATCGTAGTATAAGCGTTCCACTAAAATACAATGAAGTATGTTCGCTGAATATTCGTTTTAGTTGTTAAGTTAGATTAATCAACGAAGCCAAGATGTTATTTTGTTTTATGTGGCTTGAAAAGTTCAGTCCTACATATCATTTAATGAATTTAAATTTATATCGAAACTTTAATTCTTCGCACCTTTAACGAAATATTTTTTTGTTGCTAAAGGACGCTGCATTTGAACAAATTAAGTACATTGTCAGCACTTGAAGCTTTTGCATGCAAGTCGATTTTGCTCAATTTTTTTTTTTAAATATTTTAAATTGCATTTTCGCTTTTGCTTTTAACACACACACACACACATTAACACACGCACACTTGCAATTTGGGTCAATTCATCTTCTTATGAAGTGGATTTTAAAGAGGAAAAGTAAGCGAGAAAGAGAGAGAGAGAGAGAGACCGAGAGTGGGCGAGAGGGAGAAAGGTAAAGGCAGCATTATTTTTATTTTTTTATTTATTTCATTTTTTGGAACGGTGAAGCGGTGCTGACACGATTTTTTCAACAGCCTTAAAACTGTACAATGAAACTCGAATTGAGGCTAAAAAGCAGGCATAATTTATGGCCCATCGCAACCTGGACAGATGTACCGATGTATGTATATATATATATGTATAAGCTTCGAGGGAGAAAAATCTGTTTCTCAGTGGGGGACGCTTATTTAAAATTTGCTTGAAGCGGCAAACCAACACTTCTTCAATCCGTCTTACGAAATGGGAGCACTTTCCAGCTGATATAATGGCAAACGTAAATAGAGCACGAATCAACTAGAGGGGAGAAGAGCGGGAACATGATGCAGTGCGGCATAGATAGAGAAGAATTGAGGAGGGGAGGGGAGGCGAGTTGAAGTATCAACGTCTGTTTGTTCTCACACTTTGTGTGCCCCTCTCAAATGGAGTCACTCGGCAAAACTAATGATGTGGAAAATGTGCTGCTCGCATCTTTACATAGAGAATAGTATAGAGTAAGAGTAAGAGTAGAGTAAGAGTAGTGTCGCGTAACGTAGCGTAGGTGTTGCAAATGGCAGCTGCCACAGAGACTGTTGGAGTAGCCATTGCGCTATCCCCCACCTTCCCCATCTCACCTCATCTTTCAATTGAAAGTCATGTGCGCTTGCATGCAAATACATTTCATTGCATACATATTTTATATATATATACAACATTCTGCGGTGACTGTCACAGCATCTATATCTGTTTGTGTGTGGGTTGAATGATGGGTGATGGGGGTGCAAGGGAATGATGTGTCAGGACATGCTGATGACAATTGATATTTGCTGTGTTCGTGTGTGTGTGTGTGTGTTTGTGCCATTTCGATCTGTTTGCCCATCAGCAGCTGCAGGTGTGTTGCTGAATATAGAAAAATATACAACAAGGACAACAAGAACTGCAACATCTACTTTGGTTGGGTAAAAGCGGTTTAAGTTTATGCTATAGTTAATGTGCAAATGATGTGAATTTTCACACATAACGTGTGAATGTGCTTTTCTCATTACTCAGGTGGCAAGAGAGGTGAAGCTTAGCGCAGCAATTTAAATGCAAATAAACATAAACATCATATAAAGTTTAACTAGTGCTTAGTGCAGTTGTTAATGCTTAAATTTTGACGGTGCATAAGCAAAAGCTGTGTTAAAACTTTCTTTTAATCTTAGCTTTGTGGTTTTAACAACAAACTTGCTTCGAATTAACAGACTTAAAACAGATCTTAACATGTTTTCGGTCTGCTCCCTTGTTTATTGGTTATTTTTTGAACTTTCATTGAAGAAACTTGGACATATTTAGATGTTAGGCAAAGGAAATTAAAAAAGAACAATGAACAATTGCCAGGCCATGGAAAAAACCAAGTTTGCTTATTGTGTTCATGTTTGGGTAGAGTGATTCGTGTACTCTGTTTGAGTAAGGATAGATCCCGGCAGCTAGAACCTGTGCATGTATGTTCTTTTGTAATGTGTTGCACGAAAAATGCATTCGTGTGTGTGTTGTGTATTGTGTGTTGTACTTACGTGCACTCATATTCATTCCACAAATCGACACAGTCAAAGGGATCCGGGCATATAACATTGGAGCACGGACGATTCGAGGGGCAATTGCGTTCAACATTTCTCGCCATAGTCGCTTGGCCCCATTGGGTGCCGTTCATGGCTGGCGGCAATGGCAGATGTTTGCCATCCAGTCTTTTGTGTTTGTGTGCCATGTAACAAAGAAATTCGAATGCGCATAATTAGCAAACAGCATGAAGTGTGGTTTCACTTTGGAGGTGGTGTTGCAAATAGATGGAATGGGATGCGGTGTAAGCTCTTACCTGATGTCATCGAGGCAGCTCCTTTGAAAGTCCGATTGCACCTCAAACGTTTTGACGCCCGTATACTCTGCCTTGCCGCCCGCATAGACGCCCTCCTGCTTATCGATGCTCAGCCATTGGTGTCCCTGGTAATGAAATGACTCATTGTAACGCCTTGATTCGCCACCATCGAGTTCCATAATCGCTGCCGAACCGTAGCGACTAATCCGCACCACATGCCATTGCCCATCATTGACAGCGATGGCTGTTAAAGCCAGCACTTGTTCCTCATTCCGCAGCGAATTGAGATTGAATCGAAACTGAAGTTGACCACGTCTTAGCTCCAATATGGCATACTCGCGCTGATGCTGATCACTCACACGAAACAGTTCGCCGCCCTGTTCCCTGGTCCGAAATCTCAACTGTAACTGTGTGCTGAAACGATCCGGTTCGAAGCTCAGGGCAAACTTCACATAACTCTGTGCCTTGAAGGTAGTTGGCACAGTGGGCACATTACAGCCAGCTCCCATCCAACCTGGTTGACAGTGGCACTTGGCCTGCACCAAACTAGCCACACAATTGCCATGCTCCCAACATCTGGCAGTGTGTTCGGTTTTCAGACATACCTCATCCGTCTGCGGGCAGGCGGGGAAACTGTTGCGCGCCAGTGCTGGGAATGCCAAGTCATAATGCTCGGAATTGTGTACCACATTGCGAATACAGCCATCGAAACCTTTTGAGCTGAAGGCATATTGCCAATTGTAGAGCGTTTGGTCGAAGTGTTGCCTGTACAGGCCGCCCAGCTGCAAGGGTTGGTTGAGATTTAAAGTCTCTGCAAACGGTGGTATTTGTCCACGTGCCTGACACGCATTGTCATCGAACTCGGGCGCCGTACCATCCTCCAGCTCAGAGACTAGAGCGGTACGGCAAAAGTCAACCACTAGCCGTACATTTTCCGCATCCCAAAAGACATCCAAACGATGCCAGACGCCATCGTCTAGGGTCTTCTTTGTCTTGACACGCAACTCCAGAGTGCCAGAGCCGAAATCAATGAGCAGACGTGGATAGCCCTGTTCCAGTTCAATGGCTATAAAGTCACTGATAACCGGTTCACCCACTTTGGGTGGCACAATGGGTCCATTGTAGAGTATAAGACCATCCGGTTCACGTGTGATAAACTCCAGACTCAGATGAGACTCGCCACATAGCTGTAAAGGTGGATACCAGGCCCAACCATTGCCACGAAAACTTCTCGTGGATTGCTGGCAACGAGGTCCTCCGTACCCAACCGGACAGGCAACGCAACGGGGTCCATTTCTCGTCTCCACACAGCGTCCGCCGTTAAAGCAGTGATGCGAACGGCAATTGTGATCCTGATCCGTAAAGTTTCGAGCACGACAAACACATTGAGCAGATAGTTCTAAGCGTACTCCAACGAGTGCGGTACGGTTCACACTGACTGTGTAGGGTCGTTTGCCTAGATCGGTGCGTGAACTGCAGGAACCACTCGGACACTTGCCACGTCCCTCGTGCATACACTCGTCAATGTGGACCATGGTTATATTGAGGCCAACCTCCTTTTCAATCTCCTCGCGATGCATCTGCACAACACCGTTGAGACGTACCGCCTTGAAGTACGGCTGTTGGGTCGCTGATCTGGCAGCAAAGTGTACATCGGTCAGCGGATAAGGTCTTTGGGCTCGCAACTGCACACTAAACACATCCACATTATCCCGATCTGTGTAAAGCAGCTCGGCTAGCTTGTTGCGAAACCGTTCCAGCTTCGAGGGTTCTACCTGTTGCTTCAACGGATTCCACGTACGCACAAAGTCTTCGTCTGTGATGTGTGCCAAGCGCATGGAGCCAGCCTGCTGAACTGCCTCGGATGTGATATCGCGAACGGTAACACTCAGATTCGATGGTATGTCCTCTTGGCCATGCTCTCGATCGTAGACCTACAGTTAATAAAGATGGAAGAGAATGTAGAAAAGAATTTCGGATAACTATTCAGTAAACATACCTTAAAGCGCAGTTGATAACGACCACGTCGTGTGCCAGCTCGCATTGTTAGGATGCCTGTGTCGGTGTCGAGTTTGAAACGTTGATGCTCCTGGGCCTCCCAATAGTACTTTTTGTCTGGGACATCCCAGTCGTCGGGATCATTGACGTATACCCGTCCGATTGGTGTGTCCTGCGATTGGCCTTGATAGTTGTAGACAAGAACCGATTTGCTGCCCGGCTGCATTTTGTTGTCATTGACGTCGCCAATGGTGACCGTCAGGGTGCTGGTGCCAGTCATTGCCGGCGCACCGTTATCCTTTATCTCGATGGGTATGTCATAGGACTTTTGTAGTTCACGGTCGAAGGGACGTAGCGAGGAGATGATGGCCACACCGTTGCCATTGTCGCCCCCTGATTGAGCATTGTGTAGGAGTTTTGGGTTTGATTTGAAGTATTTTATTGATTGTTGTCCAAGCATTTTAATGAATTTCATTTCGATGTTCAAGGAAAATGGAAGAGCAAAAGAAAATTCAAGACGTTAAATACTTAAAATTTTAACAAGAGATGAAGCTTAAATTAAATTTGCCTGAACATTTTATATTAATATAATATAATATAATTTACAAGCACTTTTCTCACATTTCATATTTTCTTTTTGGTATTTTCCAACATTAATTTGAATATTAAAAATAGTTTGTATGGAAATTCATTAGCTAGATGCATAGTTAATTATTATTGCTTAATTCGTTTGCATTATTCAACGTATTTTTCTCTTTTCGTTATATCCGTATATTAATGCGGCTATCAATATGCGAATGTTATCAATATATTAAAATACAAAATGCAACAAAATCTATTTATTTTGTTGGCTTAATTAATGTTGCATTCTGCAAATCGAATTGAACATATGTAAAATGCGAATTATTCCATAAAATGCATTAGCTTAATTAACAATTTATTGCTGACCAAGCTACCTGATATTTTCTTTTTATTTTTATTAATTACGCGCAACTCATTTAGATAATTAACTATGCAAATTACTAGCGCTTTTTTCTTTTTGAGCACAACACAGACCCAACAATTTTATTCCGTTTATTGGAAAGAATTTAATCGGCTTTTCGAATCAATTATTTATTTCGGGACTTGTAATCCTAGCACGCCCTTCTGTCCAATAAAAAAAAAAAACCCAAAAAGTAAAAAAAAAATTCAAAGGAAATCAAATTTTGGGTAAGGAAAACTGACTCAAAGGAGAAAATTGAAATACGCATGGCTTGTCAATAGCAGACTTGTGTTCAAATGACACCTCAAATTTCTCTTTCATTCGTTCGTTTTGTTCGAATTTTTGGCAGTGCTTCCTTTATTACTAGGCTATATGTCTTTGTTGTTGTTGTTGTCGTTGGTTTTTTGCTGTACATTTTTTTTTAAATGACTATTGTACCGTTGCGACAGTTTCCCTTTTATATTCCCCTTTCGAATCGTGCAGTGAAGAGCAGTTTGATTTTCGCCCAAGAGAAAAATAAATGAATTCACAGTAGAAACAAAGCCATTTTGAGTGTCGTCAACAGAAAGCTGGCCTAAAGGCGTTCCAAACTATTTTCAAATTTGGTTATGCTCTTTTTATTTTGGTTGCAGAACAGTACGGGGTTGTATCTTTCCGGCTGTATCTGTCACCATTTTGGGCTAGCACAATATCTTTCTTCAACTTCAACTTCTCTTTCTTGCTTTCTTTTCCCTCTACTTTTTTCTTGTGACTTTTTGGTAACTAACTCGCTGCACAAACAATGCTGATGATGCTGATTGTCTGTCTGTCTGTCTGTCTGTCTAGCTGGCTGGCTGGCTGGCTGGTTGGGTGGCATAATTCAATCACCATTACTATGCAAACACACTTTGGTTTAGCGTTTGATTTTGATTGTAAATGTGAATGGAGTGAACGAAACGCAACTCAACTGAATGAAGCACAAGTGGTGCTGTGCTGTCTGCAATTGGTTAGCAATTGCAAGTGCGGCCTTTTGATAGTTACTACACCAGATTAGTTCTTCGTAGTCGACTTTCCCAATAGTAGTCAGAGCTAGTAGTGTGTAAAGAATTGCGATTGATTATATACGCAAATTGACTTGCGGTTGAGCACAGAAACAAATTTGGGAAATGTGCAGGCAAAGTTTTAACTGTATTGCATCTAAAGTGATTGAAACTTGGGCAGTTTTATCAATAATAGAGTTGAAGTTGTGGGTGCTTCGACTTGCTGAGCTGGGAACTTTTCTGAAAGACTGACTGCAATCAACGTAAAGCTCAAAAACTAAGCCAAAGATATCTAATTTGTTCGCAAACTTAGAGCAAACGAATCGTAGGTGATTTGTATAACATACATGAAATACTTACTGCGATCATATTCAACTTTAAAGCCGGCTCTTATGTCATCGCTGGCCAACGGATCGAGTCGAAAACTGAAGGGTCCACCATTGCCACGCTGTCGATCGTCAACATCCTTGGCGGCTATTTCGATGATTTTGCGTGGTGAGACATTCTCCGGCAGAGTTGGTTTGTAGTCCTGTGCCAGCACTGGTGCATTATCATTCACATCCTTGACAACCACTGTAAGTGTGGCCGTGGCTGTGCGCGAAGGATTGCCATCATCACTGGCCACAATCTGTACATTGTGTCGATCCGCAGACTCTCGATCCAATGGCCGCTGTATACTTATCGCACCCTTCTCGCTGATTACAAACTGCCTGCGACGATTGCTGGACCGAATGATTCTGTACGAGACTCTCGAGTGTCCGCCCTGATCTGCATCACTCGCTCGAAACTGTTCCAGAACGGTGCCCACTTTTGTATCTTCATAGATGGACACCTCGATGTGATCGCGTTCAAAGCGTGGCACATTATCGTTAATGTCCCTCAACTTGACCACCACCCAGGAGTAGGCCACATGATATTTATCGCTTGCTGCCCCGGCACCATCCTCGCCTTTGTCATTCACTTGTATGCGGAAACGAAAACCGCTGCTTTGCAACGGATCCTCATAGTCGAGTGGTTGTATTATCTTCAATGAACCAGTTCCATCTGCATTCCGCACCATTGCGAATTTCTCTGCACCAAAGCCACTGTTCGGCACCACTTTATACTGAAAGCTATTTGTTTCATCCTCATCCTGTACGGTTACTGTTAGTATAGGCGTCTCGGGTATATAAGTGCCATTAGTCTCATCGACTTCCGTGAACCATTCATCCTTTGTAAACTGTGGCGGCATATCGTTAAGGTCCTTGACGCGTATCGAAGCGGTTCCAGTGCCTGACAACAAGAGAAAACAGGTATGAGTATCATCTAAGTTATGATATGAAAGTGTTGGAAAGCAACTCTGACTAACGCTTTATAAGCAAAAATCTTTTGCCCAGCAAACTCTCTTCTTTACGCACTCGAAACACAGAGCATATCGAGTTATGTAAATGTCATGTCCAGTCCAGCATTCGACTCAATTGAATCCTTATGCATATGTACACTCACCCTTAAGGCCACCACCATCCATGGCGACCACCTGAATGGAATAGTCCGGTGTACGTTCACGGTCGAGACAGCAAACTGCTGTCTTAATGTGTCCCGTTTCGGGCTCAATTTCAAAGATGGGCGCGCCCGTTTCCTCCTCGATGACATTCTTTTCGATTGAGTAGATTAGCCGGGCATTTGTGCTCTCGTTGGGATCGTCATAGTCAATGGCAGACATTGTCATCACGGGGCTGCCGGCGGTGCCGTTCTCAGTGACATTGCCAAAGTAGACGCCCAGCGGAAACTGCGGCGCATTGTCATTGATGTCCTTCAGATTAACTTGGATGTCCGCATAGCCGACAAGACCCTCGCCTCCCTCATCTTGGGCAAACACGGTGAAGCGCCATTGCGGCCGACCATTGGGCTGATCTCGGTCCAAGGGCTAAGTAGCAAAGAGAGACAAATAAAGAGAAAGAGGGAATGTATAAGTCAAATGTTTGATTCGCCAGCTTCGTTTGGCTTGTTTGTTTGTTTGCAAATTATTTGATGCCAGGAAGGAAGGAAATTTGCTGCAGACAGCAACTTATATATATATATGTAATATATATTTACGAAGTCTATAAGCTACAGGTTCTATCGAAAGGAGACGAGACGACAGGACATGTTTACTGTTTGCTGTCGTTGTTGTGGTTGAGCTCAATGTATTTGCCCAGGCTCATATTAGATTTCTCTCTCATTAAATGAGTTATCCCCAATGACATCGCCTCGACGAATGCCTGGACGAATGGACGGACGAACAGGATGATGACTAAATAAAAGCTATCAAATCAAATGAAATTTGTTCGCCCCCCCCCCCCCCCCTCCCTTACCTTATGTAGGGTTTGTGTGTGTGTGCTTGGCTGTCATCCTATTTAAATTCTGCTTAAATATTGCTTACTCGACTCATTGGGAAATTGTTTTGCGGCCAGGTGGATTAGGTCTCCATTTCAATTACATTTTCGTTTTCGTTTTAGATACAGGCCTTACCGATTTTAGAATGTTAATTAAAATCAAACTCGGATTAACAATCGAAGAGCGCCGAGTCTTATAACTCTTGTACATATTTCTGTTCGATAGCAAAAAGAGATTTGTTAAACCTTTAAAAACTTTAATTGCCCGTAAAGTGGTTAAAGTGCAGCCAATAAATGCAATTTGAAATGAATGACACTCTCGATTTGAATGCATAAAATCAGGAATTCGAATCACCAATATATATTGAAATACTGCAAATGGCATTCGCTCAATTAAAGTTGGCAGCAAATTTTTTTTCCTTTCGCCATTATTTCAATGATTTTTTTTAAATTTCAACAGTTCAGTGGCATGTGTCACGCATAGCAATGGCAAATAGCAATAGCAATTACAAATTAAATACCGCGCGTTGCAGCTGTCGACTGAAGCGTTCGTTCTCTAAACTCAATGACTAGTCAGCCCATACCCATTCCCGACAATTCCCCTTCCGCTCTTCACATTTTAAATACAATTTTATGCGAGGCAACCACGCACCAATAACGAACGACGAATGTCATTTACATGTGGTCGCTTGTAGAGCGTCAAAACCACAAATGCCACATGCTGTCGTTAACCCCAACCCCCCCACCCACCTACTCTTTAACAAAAAAATCCTTTACCACACACACATACACAGACAGAAAGGAGGAGGGGAGTGTGGGTAGGGAGTTAGAGTTCTCCTAAAACAATAAAACAAATAAAGCATGCCGCCAGCAGCAGCAGCAGCAGCAACATTTGAACATTTGATGCAGTAAGTGGGGTGTTGCAGAAGGGGTACGGCGGGGATGTAGAGGGTGTTTTTGTGGGCGTGGTCGTTGGCAGTACCATTTGACTGGTTGTGTTTTTATGGACTTTGTCTGAAATTAATTGGAGTCCATGTAGCTGGCATCAAATGCTTGCAGTTTTTTTTTTTGTTATTTTCTTTCTTTTTTACAGTCATTTTTCGTTCTCAGCGAGTGTGTGTGAGTGTGTGAGATTGTGCGGTTTGACACAGTTTTAAATTAATCATACGCCATCGAGGCGCGTGGAAAGCTTTACAATTCACAGAAACACACACACGAGTTGTTAACAATCGAAAGCAGTCGAAAAATGTCAAGTATTGAAAATATTTTTTAACACGTTTACTATTTATTTAACCTATGTATGTTGTTGTATGTGGTAGTGTGTGTGTGTTAGTGTGTGAGTGAGAGTACATTTAAATGCTGCGTCAGCTGTCAAACTGTAAAGTGTATTAAGTCAATCGGGCTTAACACTTATCATTAATGGATAGTCAGACACTTGTCAGTGTTATTTTTTGTAAATGATTAAAATTGACTTTAAAAAATAAAATTAAATATTTTATAAAACTTTTCAGGTTTTGGCATTCAAACGAACATTTGTATAGAAATAAAATAAAAAATAAAAAAGAATTTTCAGTGCATTCAAAAGTCGTTTGGTTGATTTTTATATATTTTGTTGTAACATATTTTTTTTAAACTGTTCGCTTGTCACACACAATATGAAGTGTGCCGCATTGTGTGTATAAACTGTTGGCCCAATTGTAAGCTGCCAACAGCTGTCCCCCCTCCCGCAACGAGCTGTCATGCCCTCTACCCGCCACACGATTGGCAATCATAAAGCTGAGCGCCGCTCTGCAGGTGGGCCAAGAAAAAAACAAAGTTATGGCGTTCGCCATTTGCACGCTCAACAAAGTGAGGGATATAGCAGAAGGAAGAAGGGCGGGGAAGGGAGGGGAGGTTAGCTGGGGGTGTGGGTGATTTTGATGCTTTCATCGTCGTCAGCTTGGGAAAATTTAACAGGCATTCATTACGGTTTGGGATTTTATGGTGTGGATGAGATTGGTGCGGAGAGGATTGAAAGGTGGTTAAACATTTTTTTGAGTGCCACTTACCTTGAGTACAAAAATATCGCCCGTTGTGCGATTTATATCAAATTTACTATTTGCTGTATTATCCGGGTCGATGCCCTGGCCGGTTAGAAAATATACAATATTTATTGGTCTATCTACATCGCCATCCGTAGCCGTAACCTGTAACAAAACAAAAACGAAAAGAAACAGAGATAAGTAAAACTGCATTACAATGAATTATAGATAGAAAGGGGGGATGTGCCACGAGCGAAGGGGAGAGGGTGAAAACTGTTAAGCCATTCTGGACCTTACTTACAATATTCAGTCAATAAATCAAATATGCAAATGAGCAAAAAAGAAAAAAAAAAATAAAAAAAACCTTTAAATGTCCATGCAAAAGAGGAAGCAAAATGCGCGCTTATCGATGGGTTGGGTAGCGAGGGGGGCTCAAATCTTTCACGGGGCGTGGGGTATTTCTTTTTTTGTTGCATGCCAGATTGCTTGTAAATTTATGCTTCGATTTTGTATTTTGTATTTGGCTTTTTGTTCGTCTGCTAAAGCTACAAAATATTGTCAGTAAAAAATGCTAATATTACCCCACGGAGAGCGAGAACCGAGATTTATGTAATTATTCAATCGTCTTGTGGTATTTTCTTTTGCTTTTTCATCGAAGGCTTGTCTATTTCGATTATATTTCTTTCTTTTTCGACTCTTGTTTCTATTTTCTTTTTGTTTGTTGTTGCCACTAAATGAAATCTGTGTTTAGGGCTATTTTGTTGTCTGCGTTTCGAATATTTTATTGCGCATTATAATATTCTTTTTCTTATTCTTATTTTTGCTATGATGGCAACTAGCATTCTTTCACAATTTGCTTCATACTTTCAGATAAGCATCTGTGTGGTTTGTTTTGATAAGTTACTATAAATAGCTGGGAATCTTTATGCGTGTGTGTGTGTGTGGATTAAGGGTACATTTATTTATGAATGGTATTATTTTTGGGGTTTTATTGATGTGAACTTAAGGTGAAGAACTTGAGAATATTTATTAAACTTGCTTTTAATGGCAAAAAAATACACTTTTTGTTTAAAAAGACTTTTGAACTTTAATGTTATAATTTTTTTTCATAAATGTTGTCCGTATAAAATTAAAAAAAAAATATTTTTTGTGACTACTATTATAATTTGTTTTTTGCCACAAACACAATAATAAATTTTTGTTCATAGTTTTTTTTAATCGATTATAAACTTTTTCTAATTTAGATTTATTTTTTTTCTATTGAATGTTGAGAGCACAGATTTGAACTTAATAACATCAGAAACAACTATCATAAATATGTTAATAACATAACTGCAGTTTGTGTCTGCTTAAACTGTTTATAAAGCTCTCAGATATTAGAGCCAGAATTGGTAACTAAATCTCTTAGGTTTACTGTAAAGTTGTCTTTGCATAACGTAAGCTCTTTTGCTGTAGCTTAATGGCTTTGCACAGATTTGTGCATTGTTTTGCAATGTTTTGTTGCATCATCAGCCTAAATGCTTACATCATAAAATCTCAAAAGACAAATACAAGAAAAAGTATGTTTTTCCCCATTGTCATATATCAATAGAGTTAAGTCGCTGTCAGACAGCTTTTGTGTGTACTACTGCTAAACCCATCCTTGTTGGCAGTTATCAAACACTTGGTAAGCCAATTAGAACCATTAAATGGCTTTACGTATTGCATTGACAACAAACCCCAGATGCCAATGCATTAACAATGTGTTCATATGTACACATGTATCAGTTAACCAGAAACCTAAAACATAAAAACCATTTGAGCTAACAACTAAATCGAGTACACGAGAGAGAATGGGAAGTTTAACTTGTGTGTTAAGTGGGCAAACGTTTGTGGAATGCCACGCCCATTGCCTGCCTCTATTCATGCGACAATTTACGTTAAATGTTTTGCACAATTTTATATGACAAAAGAGTTGTCTACGTGCCATTATTATTGCCAACGTGCCTGCTTCTCGAGTCCTGCAACATGCCATTGTCCTTTCAACAAGACACACACGCACACACACAAGATTGTGGCATACATAATGTAAAATGTGCCTCGCGAATGCAAATTGGAAAACGAATATTTGCATTTCATTTTCGCATTGGCCACAAAAATCAATTTTGTCAGAGGTGTCGAAGACAGAAAAGAAAATAAGAAAGCAATGCTTTTATCTCTCTCGCTCTCAATATATAGCTATATATATATACGTATCTGAAATGTCGATTATCGCTGGCATTTAATGGATGCACTTGGCGCCGCTTCAATTTTCATCAATGTTCTTTTTTTCGTTTATTTTCGTTTACTTAAGCATAAATGTGTAATTAAAAATGCTCGTTGCCATTACTGTTAGTGTTCTGTTGGTGTTGTTGTTGACTGGCTGGATGCCATTGGAGTCGCCACCGAGTTGTGCAATTTAAATTTATGTATTTACAACAGAACAGAAAAGTATCTGCAAAGCAGGACATCGCTGATACCCTATCGATCCCATTAGGTTTTTGGTAATTAACAAGAAAATCAAAAGAACATTTTCAATGACTTTTTCGAACATTGAAAGCTCGTGAAATGAATTTTCTATAAAACTTTTTCAACATGTTAAACATTTTCTATTTTTTTAATAGCCATTTTATCGACTAAACTTTTATATATTCTTCAAAATTAATTTTTTTCATTGCAAAAAACTTTTTTTTATGCTCAACTCTTAACTCTTCTTTGTACTTGTCTTAATGCTTTAATTTTATGGCTTTATTTTTTATGACTTTCCCGTTTTATCTTGTTAGCATTGTCTCATACTAAGCAGTTAATCCATTAAGTTGGTATGTAGACAATATTATTATATATAATATATATATATTTTTTTCTTATTTATGACTCATTCAATTTAATAGCTTATTCGCTTTCGAGTTAAGTTTTAAATTAATGAAAAAAAAAGAAGAGCATTTAACCTTTTGGCATGCGAAACGAACACAGATTGTTATTTCTCTCTCGCTTTCACATGTTGTTGATTGTTGTAAATTATGGCTTAAATAAAAGTCGTTGCCACAGACTTAACACACACACACACATACGCATACATATGTGTTTTTACATTTATATATGCGTCATGTAAGAGCATTGCGCAACTATCACGTTATTATTAATGAATGAGTATTTATTTTTGTATTTACGAGCGAATTGTGCGGCTCACTGAATCGTTGTTGGCCACTTTACATGGGGCCAGCAGGGCTTGTCCAGGATCTGGCCAGATCTCTCAGGCTTGCAGCTTTTTGCTTGGCTTGGATTTGGTATTGGCTATGGTTTTCGTATTGGGTGGGGGTGGCCCTGGTTTGCTTTCAATTTTTTGCCCGTATAATTTTTTTTTCGAGCATTGGATTTTTATGCAAATTGCATGTATATTGTTCTTGGCTGTTGCTGTCAATATTTAAATTGCGTAAGAGCAAGTGGGCGATAATAAATGTAGAATGGAAAAATAATGATAGCAGTGCAAAGTATTATATATCTCCCTGCGTGTGTGTGTGTACTCAGGAAATTGGAGCAAGATTTAAGAATATTATATATTGATTAAGTGCCGGACTTAATGTATATGACACAAAAGAATTGTAAAGAGTTAAGGCTGCGTAATCTACTTTAAGTACTGTATGATATATATCTGGGAAAAGGTAAAAGAAATTTATTGATACGAGAAGAGATTGTTTAACGTATATGAGAAGTTATGATATTGATGATACTTATGATATAATCAACTTTATGGTGTTCTCTATCGAAAAACTTTCTTCTTGACTCACCTGTAAAATGCGTTTGGGCAAATTGCGATCATCTTCTTCGGTGATTTGTGTGCGATATGTTTGACGATCGAATACAGGTGGATTATCGTTAACATCGCGTACATTGATGACAACGGTGGTATAGTTGTTTTTGCGATTGCGTGTTGCCTCCAAACGCAGCTCATACTGCAAAATAGTTACGAGAATTTATTCAATTGAAGTGTCAAAAAGCTGCAGCAAAAAATGATTCAATTCATTATATATACTAAAAACTAACAGACGCAAACTTTTTGCCAACAAAAAGCGGATGGAAACAAAAAATGGCAGCACATGTTTTGGTGGCATTGTTTTTGACGCTTGTTGCACGATGGTCCATTGACAGCTATATGGAAGTTCAAGCAGGAGGGGATGGGGGGACGACAAACATGTTTTCAAGTTTGTGTGCGTGCGAAATCATATTAAACTAGTCGAAATACCCCGACTAGACGACACCCTGAACTTTATACTATTATATGTGTGTGTGTGTGTGAGTGAGTATTTGTGTGTGTGTGTGAGTGAGTATGTGTGTGGTTGGGTGGGTGTGTTTGTGTGTGTTATTTAAAAAAAAAAAAAAAAATGTAGCAGGTCTTAAGAAAACTTAGCAAAGCCCCATACCACTCAAAGCTAGAACCAGTTGGGAATTCTAAGGCAGGTCAGGTCCAAAATATTGGCTTCTATTAACGAAGTGTGCTATATATTGTAAACAAGACATGCTATACCCAATACTCAACGCGTACAGTCAGTGCTTCCCATTTTTAATGGGATCAGGCTATACAAAAAATTCGCAATGAGAAATGTGCCAACAGCTGTAGATCTCAACATTGAGTCGAGACGACTTTTTATAATTTTGCCACAAACACACTCATACACACACACGCATATGCACAATGTGTTTGTATGTGTGCACCTATTTGCATGTGCGCATATTTTCATTCATTTTTTTTTTTTGATTATTTTTTTTGTTTTTGTTGTCACAGCGATGAAAAGTTGTTCGCCTGTAAGTTTTGCATAGTTTTGCATATTTTCCTCATGGAATTCAGCAAGGCACACAACAAAAAAATAAAAAAAAAAATATATATATATATATATATATACATATAAATTATGCATGCACAACCAAAAGTTAAGTGAAACCAAAAAAAATAACATAATACATGATGCAAGAAAAAATAAAGAACTGAAAGTTAAGGCTAGACTCGTGAGTAGGCTCTTCTTGGGCTGTCAGCAAAGCTTTCGTGTGTGTCAAGTGACAAGGGTTAAGGGTAGTTAGAATGGGGTAGCTCATTTGTATACAAGACAACAAGACAACTACAACTACTACTTACCCTTGGCCGCGTTTCATAGTCTAGCGGACTGGCTATGTAGATGACGCCTGTTGTATTTTGTACGGCAAAGGCATTGCCTATGTTACCGCCTGTGATCTGGTATCGAATATTCGTCGCTGAAAATAAAAGAGAAAATTATAGAAAAAGATTATTTTAAGTATATTATACACAACTTAAGAAAAGTTCGCGATTTAAAGTTCTTTCTTCTTCACAGTTTGTGAAATCATTAAAAGTTAAACAGATTCCCACACACAACACACATGGCGTATGCATAATATAGGAGGCAAAGGAGAGGTAGAGCATCGGTGGCATGTGGCATGTGCGTTATTAAGACCTCAATGGGGCGTCTGTGTATATTTTCTTTTTAGCTTGCTGTGAATTTAATTTATTTTCAGGTACTCAGATTCATTATATATAAAAATTTTATGCATAGCATGAACGATTAACAAATATACCCCATACAAATTAAATAGATTTCCATTTAAGATAGTTTCACTAACATTTGTTAAATTTTGTTGACCTGTTCGAAACTCTTTTCTCATTTATTTGATATTTATTCATTTTTCACTACATAAAATAATTACAAAAAAAATGTTTGCTTAACAATTTTCTATGCTTTTAATGTTTATTTAAAAAGTAAGTTTTCTGTTTAGTATTTGTTGTCCAATTAACTCATAATTAAATAATTAACGAGCCGAATACTTTTCACAACTTTTCTTATTTGTGCCAGAAATGCTCAAGTGAAAGATCAAAGTTGAAGGCAAAAGCAACAAACAACGACATCAAAAAACGGGCCAACATAATTAAGTTCATTAAATAGCATTTGCAGTGGCGAGGCGAAGCGAAGCGAAGGCGAGAGAGCTAAACTTCAAGAGTGGGCGTGGCTTGTGCCTGTATACCACGCGGCGTATAATTTACTTATTAAATAATTAAACAGCTTGCGAAAGTGTTGTTGGCAGACGAGACGAGAAAATCAGCAACAACAACTTCACACATGTGTGTGCGACACACACGTAAAAGGGGCGTTTGGTAGGGGCGTGTCTATGCAAATAAGAAGAAGAGAAGGAGAAGACGACGATGTAAATGTGTAGATGTAGATGTTGAAGGAAAAGTAGCAGTTTGCCAGTTCATTTATGCAAAAATGTAAAATGACAAACATTAGCGGAAATTAGCGACGCGTAAATCGTTTAACCCGCAGTTAAGTACGTATGGAGAAGTGTGTTGAGTGTGAGACATCTTGGCCCCAATGTGAGTGTGTTTTAGCTTTACAGCTTTCTGCTCAATTAAAGCATGTAAGCATAGAACAGAGAGAGAGAGTTTGACGCGGGTTCCTTTACATTAACATGAAACACTTGAAGTGTTGAAAAAAGGGGCTGTAAGTTAATGTGCTTTTAAGATTTGTTAGATTGACATTTGGGGTTTTATTATGAATTTATTGTAAGCCTGTTTAGTATGTGAAATGTAAGTCAGAAGAATTTAAGTAGCTGAAGAAATGGTTTCATGTCAGTTAGTAATTTAGTTTCTTACTTTTCAACTTTTTAAAGTGGAAAACAATGGAAATTTTATTTTATCCAAACAATTTTGGAGATTTGTTTTTATTTATTATGTGTGAAGAGTTAGCCTGAAAAGTTCAAGTTCCTATAGAAGTAGTCTTAAGTCATTGCTAAGGCAGTTAATAATATTAATTCTTACTGTTTAACTTTTGCGAGTGTGGAATAATGGAAATGTTTACTGGTTGATTACTTTTTGCTATATTTTAACTACTATCCCTTATTATCAAACCAGTTAAATAATAATAAATCTAAACACATCTTTAAGCTTTAAGTGTTTGAAATAAATAAGCAACATTTTTAAGTAACCCTCGCATTATGTGATAAGCATTATTTCGTTATATTATTTTTGGCAACTTTTCATATGCATAAAATATATATACAGATGGTTCACATGTCAAGAACTGTTTGCTGCTGCTTATTCCTTGCGTTGCATGCGACAAATTATAAACCAAGCAACAACAACAAAAACAACAACAGAGATAAGACAGCAAGAGTATCTTGGCAAGCGTTAAGTAGTCCCCAGTCTCTCGATCTGCGAGTAAGCGAGAGTCTTAGTCTTAGAGAGCAGCATTTATAATTTACGATGTCACGACGCCATTTTAAAATCACTGATAATGATAATAAATTAATATACACATAAACACACACAAACAGAAAGGCAAAGAAAATTGCTTGCCACAGCTGCTGCCACAATTTCTGCCCATCCATTTCCTAAACTCATTCTTCCTCTCGTTGATTTTGTTGTTGTTTTTTTGGTTTTTAGGCCACACTTATTTAGCATGAAAAGTCAGTTTAAAATGTAAAAATAAAAAAAAAGAAAGAAAAATAATGTTCCCTGTTCTCTCCTAGCGTTTCGTTATTGTTTCTGGCTGTTGTACTGTGCCCCATTTTGTTGACCTTACTTTATTTGAGTGCTTCTTCTGCGTCTGGGTCGTGTTGGTGGCAAAGTGTTTTACTGCTCGCTGCAGTGGCCCATTGAGTGAACGCTTTGCTTTCAATGGCTGCCTGACCCGGGGGTCTATTGTATATAAATTGTATTTTGGCGCTAAAATGCTTTATGTATGACGATGGCTCAAGAACTTGAGATGATAATGGAAAGTCGTTAAAATGGTCTGCCACAGTCATCTAAAGCCAAAAAGGAAGTACAGTCAACTGTTTGTTAAAGGATTACTTAGAGCACTTAATGCCCAAAAAGACCTTGAGCTAAAGTTTTTAAAATAGTTGCTAGGCATTAAGTAAAATCAAAAAATGAATCAGAAATGATTCAATTCGAATTTTTCTTTATTTTTTTTTGTTAATTGGATAAGAAAATTATATAAAATTTATTTAGCAAGAAAATAATCTATGAATAATTTTATTAGCTTATAAAACTTTCTAAAAACTTCAGAAAAATAGTTCGGGTTTATTACTCATAAATATAAAAATGAATTTATTGAAAATTCAATTTCAGCCAAAAATGCATAAAGCTCTAACAATTGTAAAAAAAAACCGTTAAAAATGTTTTGTGCATTGCCAATATGGGTTTAAAAATTTAAGAACCTCACACACACAGACACACACACACAAGCATACACTGTCAAACAGAAGTTGCTAGCATGTTGAAAACAGTTTCAAAGTCTCACATACTTGAATAATAAATAATTTTTGCGCTCATAAATTTCGAATGTTGTATTTGCGCTGCTAAAGCGAGAGGTGGAGACAAAGGGGCAGTGAGAGTGAGAGAGAGAGAGAGAGAGAGAGAGTGAGAGATAGAGAAGGAGAGGTTTGAATGTGGAATCACCAAAGTTTTTACAGCTTCATTTTTGTGCATAGCATTCCATACCATTTGCACTAGAAAAAAAAAAATGGGCAAAAAGAAATCACATAAAAGATTGTCATGGCCCCCCAATTTCACTTATGTGTATATGTGTGTGTGTGTTTGTGTTTGTTTCGTTGGGGCCATTCATATATTATTTGTGAACGTTGTTCGCTCGTTGCTCGTACAAAACGTTATGCGATATGGATTTGTAGTACGATGTGTAGACAACATTTGGGCTAGCCAACAATTTATATGCTCCGGACCCATTGAAAATGAATAAAAATGCTTGAGATGAAGGTTGGGTCAAAGTGTAAGCGATAAGTGGGAGGTTGATCTTAAGGGGAAATATAATATATCATTTTTATAAGAATTTACAAACAAGAAAACAACATTTATTGTTTTATTCAAGTTTACAATTTGCTGTTTCTTGTCTGAACAAGTTTCTTGATGTTCGATTAATATTTATCGATTTATATCGATATGCCACATATATGTTAACTATTTTAATACCCGGTATCTTAAAGTCTTGATGTTCGATTAAAATTTATCGATTCATATCGATACCACATGTGCTAACTATCTTAGTACACGGTATCTTAAAGTCAAACTTTCTTGATTTTCGATTCATATTTATCGATTAATATCGATACAAAATATATGTTAACTAATTAAGTAATGGTATGCTTGTTTATCATCTGTTCTTTTGCTCAACTCTGGCAAACACTCCTCGTATTCGTATTATTGTTTAGTGTATGCTACACACACACACACATACAATCTTTCACAGACACATACATTCCTATTTGTATGACGACTGCTGCTGTTGCTGTTTTATTTTTTGTTTCTACGACTACTACTTCAACTACTTTTTCTCTTCGACCTCGCGTCGCCCTCTTTACATTCGGTTTTTTTGTTTTCTTCTTTGCCAATTTTTTCCAATTCGGGTTAATGCTTTTTTCGCAGTCGTCACGACGGCGACATTGACGAGCACAAAAGGCACAGTACGAAAGATTTGGCTCCATTTTGGTTGGGTTGTTGCTATACGAAATCCGACATGTGTCCCCTCTATGTGTATGTATGTTTGTTTGTGTGTGTGTGTGCCTTGTGGTTCACTCCTGTTTAACTCCCCTATCAAAGTTGTTAAACGTTCTCAATGAGATTTTGAATGTTGCGATACTGCAAATCTTTCTTTTTGTTTTCCACCCCACCTCAAATCGACTCAAATAAACTACGATTGAACATTGTACATGATTGTAGTTTTTGGCTGAGCCATAATATTTACAATGATGGTTTTCGCATATCGTCGTATCAATAGAAAAAAAGAAAGCGAAAAGGATGGAGATACTTGTGTTGTCTTTGTATTTTATGGATATATGTGTTCATGGCGAGCGAAGTGTTCAGTGTATTTTGTATCTCTTTGTCTTCATTGAGCCTTTATTTGTTAATATTTGGTAAATATTTGGCGTACATGGCGTATGGGCAATCATATTTTCACAATGGTTACACACACATATACCGAATGGGTCTTCTGATGGCATATTAACATAAACAAATGTTTATTACGACCGAACGCGAAACAAAATCGTTGAAATATATTTTGTTGTGTATGTGTATGTGTGTCTGCTCGAATGTGAAAAATATTCAAAGCCATCTTTTTTTATAGGAAATTGCCAAATTGGTATTTTCCTAATGTTTATATCATCATTTATTTATGTGTTTATACGCAGTTTTTTTTATGTCATCTAAACGTTTATGAGTCAAAAAGTTAATGCAGCGTCCTACAATGATTTGCTCAAAAAAAAAACCTCCTACTGATGACATTATGATTATTATCATAATCTCTAAACGTTACCAAAGCAACGTGTCTCTGTCTATCGGTAAATGCAGGTCATTATCTTGGATTTACAAAAGAGCTTAAGTTGAAATTTGCGGCCTTTGATTGTATCTTTATAACAAATATGTCATTACATTTTACTTGAAGACAAATATACTTTTAAGCTACTTACAAATAAAATTTAAGATTATTTCTGTTAGAGCTAACTACTTGTCAAATTATGTAGCACACTTTCAGAAGGAAATTTAATACAGCTTCAAGTTTTATTGTTTTCTCCGCCTAAATTAATTTACCCCTTACCGTATCTAAACTCGATTTAACGCTTCACACAATTTGTATTCAAGTATGATTTTATGTATATCAATTATGTGAAGAGCGACAGACAAGCTAACGTTGAAAAGGCTTGTCGTGCCCTTCGGCACTTACAATTAAAAGCGAAAGCTGATTAATTCAATGTCTAATTTATGCAACAAAATGTTCCTAAGGCTTTATTAAAACGCAATGAAATGAATCTCACTCTCTTTCTCTCGTATTCAACTAAACTTAATACAATTTAGGTCTGACACATTCCAGACAAGACAGAGAGAACGTGGAAAATAGCTAGACGACAATGACAAATCGACTTAAATAATTAAAAGGATACATATGTGGTAAATGTGTTTAGTTGTACTCACACTCATTGTGATCCTTGGCGTTGACAGTGAGTACTGTGCTCTGCAAATCGGCATTTTCATCGATTTCAGTCTCGTACAGAAATCTGTCGAAATATGGCGGAGAGTCGTTCTTGTCGGCAATACCAATGCGTACAAATTTTGTAACTGCAAAGAAGAATACGAAAAAGTACAAGTTAACATACATTTTGATATTTGTTTAACAGAGTAACAGAGTAATAATAAGTGAGTGTATATGAAATGCCAATAAGCCCACATTAATTATGAACCAAAATTTATCGATTGACAAATTGCTGCGCGTGCCTTGGCCGGTTGCACATAGTCGTAAATTGTTCGGGGTTTATGAGCGAAACGTGGAATGCATTAAATTGTGTGCCACGCATTACAATTTCACAGCCAGCAGCTCTCTCTAATGAGCATAATCAAATTGTCGAATGAGTTAACGAACGTAGTGTTATACAGCAAATCATTGATAATAGAACAGCTAAACGGATCGCTGGAATGTCACTTAGTTAAAGGACCTTAAAAATTCAGAGAAGAAAAAAGTTTTACTTGTTTACACTTTACACATACGTACACAAAGCACTTGGCACAAAGTGCAACTGCTGCAAGTAAAGCCAAATAATATTGTTCTTTTACTTTTGGGTCTTGACTAAACTTTTGTGCAGTTTGTCGTGGGGGTGTTTAATATTATTTGCTTATTTACTGCTAATTTCTTGCTTTACCCAAAGTTTTACCAAGAGTTTTTCTTTGAGCCAAAAAAGAAATCTCTGCGTTAATGAGTTTCGCCATTCGAGAGTATAATCTTAAAGTTCAAGCTCAAATTTCAAAACAAATAAGCACAGTGTGTTAAAATGGCTTTTAGAACTTGTTGTTCAAAGCATGAGAAATAGTTTCAAAAGTATTTAAGTGAAGCTAAACTAATTTTAGTTTCAGTCTTACCTAAACAAATTAAACTTTAAGCGTACAGAAAGGTTTTTCTTTCAGTTAATATCACCCAAATAATTATCTTAAATTTTTAAGAATGACTTTGACTTTAAACAAGATTTCTTTGTACATTAATATTTTCATTTACTTTTTGGTATTAAATGTTTCTCTTAAGTAACAATTTGTTAGAATTTAAGTTGATGTGATTGCTTTTAAAACATGTTAAAACAGTTTTTAGCTTTTCTGTTGCACGCAAATTGAAATACACACATTTAACTACAATATTGTGAATATTTGATATTTTTGCCTGATGTAAAATTTGTGCCCATAATTGGTTTACTGCTTGGAAAAACACATTTCTTTAAGTGCACTCTTCACTGCTTTCTACTGCACAAGGCATCAAAGCAGAGGGTATGGGTATGGGAGGGGAAAAGGAGGATAGTTTGTTGAAAGTTAGTTGCTTTTGTAAAAATTGCCCAAATGCGGAAGCAATAATCTGCTTTTCCTGTTAGAATTTTATAGCAACTGCAAGTTGTGCAAACACACGAAAACCTTCTTCATTTTTTTTTGTTGTTGTTGCGGCAAGAAAACTTGTATAAATAAATAATAAAATTTATATACATATATATATGTATATACATATTTTGCAAAAATAAATGCTGTAAGTGAATTGTTAAAAGGCAAAGAGAGATAGAGAGAGAGAAACTAACACAGACATAGTTGGGTCACGCATCATAAAGTTGCTTGTGCAAAAATTAATATTGCCAGCAGGCATGCAGCACTCGTTGCGTATACGTTATATATTGTTACCTGAACGTATTTTCTACTCCTTTTGCTTGACCAGAATGCAAGAGATATTTTATTAAACGCATTTTAATCTGTATTTTAAAAGCTTAAACTTGATTCTTGTGAGTGTGAAAATCTATTTCGCCATCATTTTCAAAGGCTTAAGCTTTTAAGAACACTTTATCAACTTATTTGATATGTTTGCATTGTACTCCACATTGATTTTGTTTACGTGTGTATATTTTTCTAGCAAAAATAACTAAAATTGTTTCTACAATTTTCACATATTTTGTTTGGTTTGTTTATGTAAAGTGAAATGTAAACTTTGCCAAATGCTAACAAAATATATATCGCTTGATGGCGTCAAGCGTTATCCATTTTAAATGCTTTGCAGTTCGCGTCCTACATTGTAAATAATTAAATATTTTAACGTTGCATATTTTGAAATTTTAAGCAATCTGTTCGCTGAATAATAAACCTAATCTAAACAGGAATTTGGCTTGACTAAGGGGTAGAGCAGACCGAGCCAAGTAATGTCCGCAAACAGGAAAGCAAAACAAAACGGGAAAAGAACAAAAGTATAAAGATTAAAATGGTTTTGTGCTAAAGCAGAATGAAGCATCTCCGACCCCATAAAGTATATATATTCTTGATCAGTATCAACAACCGAGTCGTTATAGTCATGTCCGTCTGTCTGTCCGTATGGCTCTAAATTTGGAACATAAGCTCGCCTAATCTCTTGGCAGTACAAGTATGTTTTCAATTTTCGATAACTTTTCCCGTTTCCGATTTACACATGTGATCGATAACAACAACACTCTGTGATAATTTTATTAAAGTCGGTTGAGAAACACCGGAGATATGGAATATAAAGGTTAAGGTTACTTTAATGCAGTATGCGAGTACACACACGCATACACACACACATACTTGCATGCATTGACTGTACTTGTCAAGGTATCGTCAAGTCGGATTCCTCGACATGAGCCATCTTTCCTGTTATTTCTCAGTTTGGTATCAAACAACAATACTTATATTAAATCGCTCTGTGTTTAATTCAACAAAGCAAAGTCACAATTTGCGAGCGACCACAGAAATTGCATATGATGTCAGACCTTCTGATAAACTTTCAAACGCCAAAAAATCAAGCGCCAAGCGACATCCGGAATAAGCTGTTGTTTTTATCCAATGGGCTGGATCGGTCCAAGCTCAATGCTGATAATTGTCATGGACGAGGTTTCTTCTGTCGGTTGCGAAATTCGTTTCAGTTAGTACAAAATTTGTTTAGCTGTGCAACGAACACAAATT
Source organism: Scaptomyza tumidula (assembly GCA_035044465.1). NCBI lineage: Eukaryota > Metazoa > Arthropoda > Insecta > Diptera > Drosophilidae > Scaptomyza > Scaptomyza tumidula. Next base: position 1,774,007 of record JAWNNW010000050.1, read on the forward strand.
AAATCGCGAATCAAACATTTAAAATGAATGTGCAACAAAGGCTTGTCATAATTCTAGTGTTAAATTCAATACTAAATTCACGGTTTGGATCGACAAGCGAATTGGTTAGTTTTCCAAATAAACAAGGTATCTTTCCATCCAAACTAATTTTTTGTTTTATACAGTGCTCAAAAGAAGATAAGGAACAGGAAGAGGCTTGTGGCAAATACTGCTATAAGGTTATGAAGCCGCTTCTAAGCTACGCAAAGACTGTTCGTTCAAAGGAAGAACAGTTTGGAGAACAACAAAATAAAATCAAAGATTTAGAAGTGACCATAATTGAACTTAAACACCAATTAAAACTGGAGACCGCTATTAAGCAACAGCTGCTTGCCTCAAATGATGTAAAGTTTGGAGAACTGCAGACTAAGATTCAGGATCAAGGGGTGACTATAATGGAACTGAAGACCGCTATCAAGCAAAACGATGATCAAGCTACGACAAAACTTCAACAGCTGCTCGCTTCAAATGATGTAAAGTTTGGAGAACTGCAGACTAAGATTCAGGATCAAGGGGTGACTATAATGGAACTGAAGACCGTTATCAAGCAAAACAATGATCAAGCTACGACAATAGCAAAACTTCAACAGAAGCTCGCCTCAAATGATGTTAAGTTTGGAGATTTTCAAACTAAGATTCAGGATATAGGGGTGCATATATCAAAACTGGAAACCGATCTCAAGCAAAAAAATGATCAAATAACAAAGCTCAAATCCGAACACGAAACGAGTTCTATCTCTTCAAACTGTCTGGGTAAATCAACCGATGTGTATGTGTTCAATTTGCCCAATATTGGGACATTCTCTGCTCCCTGTGACTCCAAACTGGCAGATTCTTCTGGTTGGACTGTAGTTCAGCGAAGAATTGATGGCAGTGTGGACTTTGATCGAAATTGGGAAGAGTATAAGGCAGGCTTTGGAGATTTGCGTGGAGAGTTCTTTTTGGGACTGGAGAAACTTCACTTGCTGACACAATTTGAGCCCCACGAATTGTTTATACATCTTCATGACTTTGACGATACAATAACCTTTGCCAAGTACAATCACTTTCTTATTGGCAACGAGACAGAGTCGTATGAATTAAAAGAGCTTGGAGTTTATTCTGGAAATGCTACGGATTCATTGATGAAACATATTAACATGAAGTTTACAACAAAAGATCGGGATAATGATATAGATGAAGGCGTAAATTGTGCCAAATTGTGGTCATCTGGTTGGTGGTTCCATAATTGTTTTACATGGTAATTCACGCAAATTGTATTTTATTATTTTCAGCCAGGTTAATTCTCTCTCTCTTTTATAATTTCAGTAATTTAAATGGAAAACATGCGAACAAATCAGAACCAAGAACTCCCAACATTAATTGGTACCCCCTTTGGAAGGCACTTAAATTCGTACAAATGATGATCAGACCAAAAAACTGCATTAAGAAAAATTAAAATAAACATTCAGCATTTCATATTTTTGTACTCTGAACTCTGAAAAATAAATAAAAAGGTTTTGTTCAAAAGTATGTAACTGGCAGAAGGAAGCATCTTCTTGATCGGTATCAACAACCGAGTCGTTATAGTCATGTCCGTGCGTATGACTCCAAATTTGGAACATAAGCTCGCCTTATCTCTCGGCAGTACAAGTTTGTTTCCCGTTTCCGATTTACACATGTGATCGATAACAACAAAATCTTTAGTTTGGAAAACTTTGAAACGGCATTTGAACCATTAGACAATATAATGATAATCTGTGAAAATTGTATTAAAGTCGGTTAACAAAAGAGAACTACAAATATCAACTTGTTAAATATTTGTTCTTAATCTTTTAGTACACCTTAGCAAAAAGTTAAACTAACCATTTTAAGACTGTACAAAATGTGTTTGTGAAAAGTGAACAAAGCACTTTGCAGCAGGTACACAGAAAAAAAGCGTGCAAGACAAGAATACACAAAAAAAAAAATACAAATAACTTGAATACGCAGCAGCAGTTGAAGGTTTTTTTGGGCTTTGACTTAATTTTTTGGCACTTGACGCAAAAAGCTGCTGTCTCTTTCTTTTTCTCTTTGGCACTTCTAGCTGCATAGTTAAGTGGCCTTTTTGTTGGTGTTAAATTGGGCAGCAAAGTGTACAGCAAGCGAGCGAGCGAGCGAGGCAAAGGCAAACGGACTGGCGGCTGTCAAAAGGGCTCACTTTTAAACTATTAACGTGGCTGCTGCTGGTTGCCAGCAAAAAGTCAGGTGGACCTATTTATGGCACACTAACAGCCCCCCACCTCCCCCCCAGAACAAGCCACGAATCATATGTCAGTCTGTCTATGAATGTCTGCTAGCTGCAGCTACAGTAGAACCTTCTGTAAACATCAACAAGCAAACACACACAGCAAACACACACACACACACATGTAGTGAAACATTTCAGCATTTTGTTAGCTGCCTCGCTGTCTTTCTAGCACCCCCTGTTGTTTTTTTTTATAATATTCTGTAGAGGATAATATAGTGTAGAGGAGCAGCGTGCTCTGCAAAAGTGGCGTCAAATGTCAGAGCTGCTTAAATCAGCCATGGTAAACAAAAACAGAGAACACAGAAAAAAAAGAAACGAAACTCAAACACAATATATATATATGTATACATTGGAAACGTGGGGACAGGAGCTGTAGAGAGTATTTTATGAAGCCGGAAGTAACGGTGTTTTGTTATCCAAAAAGGCAACAAAGCGCATCACATTAATAGTGACAGCAGGTTGGGGTTAAGCATTGTCGATTTACAGTGGGTAAGTTTGTGGACTGTAACGAGACAAGAAGGGTTTAGTTGACTGGATTATTGTTAGGGTTCTTTTCTTTTTTTTTTTTTTTTTGGCTAGTCTGGAATAACTTAACCATAATGATACTTTGGGCAACCAAACAAACTAACCTTATAATACGTGAGCCAATAAAAGAGTTGGTTCGCTTATAAAGAACTTAAGACTTTGAATAATTGATTGGAATTGAAAGAAAAAATAATTTGGTTTATGTTAAAATGGTTAAAAATGTGTTTTGTTTAAAATGTTTGATATATTCCATTCAATATTTGATTCTCAATATTTTTGTTAATGGTTTTTTAATTAATATTTATTTGACAGACTTTGACTGCTTCTTAAATTGCTTGGCTGTGCTTTAATTTGCAATTAGACCCTAGAGTAATTAGCGCAGGTAATTATTAAGCCATAATGCATGATTTATGTGCACCCAGTGACCTCTACACACACACACACACACACACATACACAGACACAAACATACGCGTATACGCATTAAGAGAGTTTTTTTTGGAGATTTGCTGAATCAGTTGAAAATTCCACAAAAAACCTCGAACCTCGAACAAAACACGAGTAGGTTGGTTTTTGCTGGGGGCAACAAAAACAGCACACAATTAAATCCATTTAATAAACTCGTTGAACCCCAACGAAAAATATATATATATATTCAAATCTAAATAACGCCCTTGGGGTCTTAACAAAATCCGACCTCGGCCGTCCGCCGTCAATGCAGCTCATTAACTTTGATGCCTCAACATACAAATGAAAGGATGATGGTTGAAGGTTTTTGGTTTGGCTGCTGCTGTTGGGCAAAAATTTCAATTAGGCGCGCCGAAAGGAAAGATTCACGAATATATATGTATATATATTATATTTGTATTCATTAGCCATCACCGACCAGCACAGCAGCAAGAAAGCAAAACATCATCATTATGAGTTGTTCGTGTTCGTTCGACAACCGATGCCGAGGAAGTGACCTGGGACCTGCACTTCACTCTGTCAACCCTGTCCAGAGCTGTCCAGAAATGTTAATTAAACTTATGGAATGTTTAAATAATCATTCGGTGGGTTTTATGATGACCCAACAACAACAACACGGAAAAATCTGTCGCCGAGTCTTGTCAGTTGATTTTCTTTGTTTTTCTTTTTATTTTGCTTAGCCACCGCCATGACTAATTAAAAAGTGTGGGCGCCTTGAATAACAAACAAGTTAGAAAGCTCGATGATAGAAACTTAAGAACCAGAACATACTGTGTAGTATTTAGTTAATGAAATAAATAACTCAAAAGAACTCTATGTAAGATTGCACCAAAGTAAAATGATTTAAAATTATAATAAAAATAACTATTCAAAAAAAAAATCTGTGTCTCATTAATTCTGACTTTGAAAGGCATTTTAATAACTACAATTTGATTTACAAATCAAATAAATCATTGAATTATATAGTTTAAACTTCAACTGCCTGTTACACCCATCCCACCCTGTCTAAACTTCATGCTCACAGGGTATTGAAAATGAAAAATGCGCCCAGTGACAGATAGCAAACAAGAAAAACGCACAAAAGACAAAGCTTCGAGCTTAAACAAAAAAAAGGAACAGCTATAAAAAAAAGATTCTCACAAAATAAAAAATAAACAAGTAAGATAGCTCTAGTCGAGGAATCCTGACTAGACGATACCCTTCACCTTATACGTTGTGTTTGTGTACCCGACTCAATATCAATGTTCCATATCTCCGGTGTTTCTTGATTGTCATTATTTCGTTTAATGCTTCAAACGCCGTCTTTAAGTTTTCCAAATTCAAGATTTTGTTGTTATGGATCGCATTTGTATATTTAAAACGGGAAGAGGTATCGAAAATCTAAAGCTTATGTTCCAAATCTGCAGTCTCTAGCTGTTATAGTCTCTGAGGACGGACGGACAGACAGACGGACATGGCTATATTGACTCGACTGTTGATGCTGATCAAGAATAAATACACTTTATGGGGTCGGAGCTGCTTCGTTCTGCCTGTTACATACTTTCGCACAAAACCATTGTACCCTTCTTAACCATTTTCAATGGGTTCAGGGTATACAAAAAAAAAAGATTCTCACAAAAAAACAACAAGATGGCGCAAACATTGCGATATAAAAAAAAAAAAACGGAAAACAACAAGAAAAAATATGGCGCACGGCAGCAATGGCGATAACAGCAGCGCCTGATGAGTTGACAAATATTTTGTCAGCTTTAATGAGTTGCCGTTCCACATTCCATCCCGTTCCAATGCCGCGCCATCGCCTCCCTTCCGAGTCGTTGTCAAGGTCTTGTCTTGTTGTTGTTGCTGTTGCTGTTCATTAACGCAAGGAAACGACGACAAGTGGGTTGGGATCGGATTGGATTGGGTTGGCTTGGACTGTGTGTGTTAAGGGAGTGTAGCTTGGACAGTCGTCACCTTGTGTGCGTGTTAATTACGACGAATCGTGTCCGTTTTGTCCGTTGAGAAATGGGGGTCAGCCGCAATTAAAAACTTTTTTCGCTCTCGCTGATTTGGATATGTACATATTTATGTCAAGATTTTTGTCAAATCAACTAAATGAAAATGAAAATGCAAAAGTCATTTGAAAAAATTCCAAAGTTTAACCTTTAAGAATTTTTAATTTAGCAATCTGTTATCGATGGTTTATTTGACATGCCACAAATTGATTAACTAACGCTAACCAAAGCTAATCCATTCAGGTAAAAACTAATTAAGAGACAAACTTAAACAAACATGATACACACATACATATACACACACACACACGACCTTCTCGACCGCAGGCTAAATTAGTTACATTTAGTTTTGAACCGCTTTGACTTTAAAATATATATCAACATTTGATGCTTGACATTGTGAAAAGCGCTTTGTGGAAACTTTCGCCTTTGGCATTGGCACATTGACATATGACGTATACGCCGCAAAGCATCGACCCACCCACCCTTTACACCCCTTACACACACATACGTTGCACACCCAACGAATACTAATAATAATAGTTGTAATAGTTATAATAGTTACCACACACACAAAAACACAAACTCACACTCGAAAAGCAACTTTTTTGCATAGCACAGACAAAAATATATTTTAATGTGTACGTGCTTGATAATGAGATACTCTACTGTATGTAATTAAGTACAAAAAAGTTGTACTAAAATTAAAAAAAATGATTTTTGCAGCTGTGTTAACTGAAGTATACCCGCTCTTAACACACACACACATACTTCAACTTTACAGGGTATACACACATGTACGAAACACAAAGCGTTTACAAACTAAATCCGAAATACATGTGTAAACACAATGCAGAGATTATCATAAACTTGGCTAATTTATTACACAATGTTTGTCGCTTTATGCTTACGCATAAGCGTTAAGCGTCAGCGTTGTGAACGTGGCCGGCGGCGTGCGCAATGTTAACAGTCTTGAGGATTACAATTACAATTTTTGGGCTGACAAAACAAAAAAGCAATAAAAAAAATAACATAACAAAAAAACAGAAGTTGTGTGTTTGTTTCGAAGTTATTTGTTTGTTTTGTGTATTTTAATGCTGTTATTTATTTATTTGTTTTTATTGTGTGCGAAACACAAAAACTAATTAGTAAATTAAAAGCATATGTCATCAAATTTTATTTATGAGCAAAAAAAAAAAACGAATAAACTTTTGTTAAGCCCAAAAATTTAGTCAGTTATGCAAATAGAAGTGAGTTTTTGTGTTTGGGCCGTTTTAACCTGTTAAATTAATAATTTTTTAATAGTAATGATATGGAAATAATCTTATTCTTATCTTAAATAATTTAAATATGACTGTTAGCTTAGTATTAAATGAAGCGCTCAAAAGTAAATATTAATCTGCTTGACAAATGTTAATATTTTATACTTCATATATCAACGCATTTCTTGAGCATCCCTAAAACATATTACGGCCATCAGCAGCAAGCTATTAAGGCACTCTTATCTCTCCCTCTACCTTTCTCTCTCTCAAGCTAGACGTGTTATTAATGCATCCATTAAAGTAATAAGCAAAGCAGTGCGTTGAGTTTCTTCACCAGACATCAAATGCATGTTTAAAAAGCCTTTTACTCAAGGGCATCATTAGTTTGGCGGTTTTCCTGCACAGGGGAAAAAGCCATAACACATATCATGAAATTTTTAACAGCAGGTGTTAACAACGCACACAGAAAGAGAGAGAGAGAGAGAGAGAGTGTGTGTTTCTGCTACTTAGCTTGATTTGCGAGAGGAAGTAAGAAAGAGAGAGAGGGAGAAATTGCTTTACACACTTACCCAAATAGGTGCTATTTGTCAAAACCCAAAAGATTTTTAATGGATCGACCATAACTACGCAGGCAAACGGGCAACGACAATGACTTCAACTCTTGTTTGATGGCTGCGCTGTAACAGTTGGTGTTGCAATGATTATTGCTGCAGTGTTGCACGAACACCTTGCACCTTGAGTTAATAACGAAGTTGCTTTCCCAGTTCAGTTCAACTTAGTTCCACTTCTCGCTTACAACAGCCAAGGTTCGTAAGGCACAGCCAGCAATTAGTTTGTTGTTGCTGCAGATTATTGCTGTTGTTGTGTCGAGGCGCGAGGCTTTCTAATTTCACTTTGTTGCTGTGAATGATTAAATGATAAATGCGACTTTGGCTTCTCAGTTGCTGTAGTTGCTGTTGCTTTTGTTGCTGCTTTTGGTTAGCTTGCTTTCCTCCTGCTGCTTGTTGATTTGCACTATGCTTAATGAGCAAAGCGCAAAAGCTGCTGCTGCTGTTGTTGTTGATGTTGTTGCATTTGTGGTGTTTTTGTAATTTTTGTTGTGCACTTTTATGGCGTATGCATAAATTGAAATGTGGCGCGTTTTTCATAGTACCAAGCATTTATTTGATTACACGAAACTCACATTTTTTTTATCTTTTAATTAACTTAACTAAATTGAGTGCGAAATAATTATTTACACACATTGAAAACTTTTTCAATTTGATGGACTTAACAACTTTGTTCGGTTGGTTTTGCTAAGCTTGTTATATTTTCATTCAAGTATTCACTTTCAACATTGATTCACTCTTAACTCTATTTATCTTTATTTAAGCTTGAATTTTTGCGGCTTATTAACAACATTTTATGTCGACGACAGCAGCAAACAATGTTTCTCTACCAGTTGCCACTAACAACCTTCATCATCATCATCATCATCATTGTTATGGTATTTTTTGTGTGTTGATTATCAATCTAGCTATGAAAAACTTATGACATTGTCATAAACTTTCTAACCAGTCTTTTTTTACGTTTTGTGATTTTGTGTCAATTTTGTGCTGCAGTCAGTAAATTTATTTTTCGTTTTAGTTTTTCTGACATCAAATTTTGTTTAATCTGATAATATTTTGAGTATATTTCATGTGTTATCATTTTCAAATTGCATTACTCCAAGCTTGAAAGGAAACTTTTGATAAACGCTTGAAAGTAGGCAACACTTTTTATCAAAATACAATTTCAGACAATTAGACAGTTTAGTTGTGCAGAATAATTGCTGCTTTTGATGGCAATTGCAAATACTTGAATTATCAAAAGATTGAAACTTCATAAAAATATATACAAATGTTGCTTAGTAAAATAAGTTCTTAAGGAAAAAAGTTTCAACATTTGATGTTTATGATAATTAACTAAGTGGAAGAGAAGTTGAAAGAACTTCAACAGTTTTGAGAAGATAGAAACTAAGGACTGAAACTAAAAACTCGTATTCAGGGATTTCAATCCCAAAAGCTCATTAGCTAACCAACTAAACAACTAAACACAACAGGTTGAAATTGAAAGCACTGCTAACTAAACAAGCCCACACCAACTGGGTCATATTTGTTGAGTGGCCAAATAATTGTCAAGGTTTCGGTTGGGTTGGACTAGAATTTGGATGGCTTGCGGCAAGGTGTTTACTTAAGTGTGCCAGGGTTTGCCAAATTCCACTTTCCACGCTAGTGTTGTTTAGCTTAGAAATTCTCAATCGCACTTCAAACAGTTGCTGCTTGCTGCTGCTGCTAGCTGCTGCTGCTGTTTGGTTGTAACAACAGTTTATGGCCATTAGCGAACTCGGAGTCCAAACAAAAGGCGCCAATTAACGCAGCTAAGGCTTAGGCAAATGAGCCCAAGGGCCAAAAGCGAGCGCAGAGCGGGGGTAAACACCACAGCCTTGACCTTTATCTGCAGGGCTGGATCGAAAGGATAACGATAGCAGAAAGAGAAAAAGAGAGAGAGAGAGAGGAGAAGAAGCAGCAGCTGCTGGCAACGTTAATATTTAATTGTTTATGGCATCGCACTTGAAACATTTTGGCCCGCTTTCGAAGAAGCCCTTTTAATGGACACAGCAAAGCCAAGACAACGACTCGTATTGTTTTAGCCAGCGTGTTTCAAAGAAGAAGAAGAAGGAGGAGTAGCAGGAGCAGTAGCAGGAGGAGGCGATTAAAGCTAACGCAAAGTAATTAGTAACTCAATTGCTTTTTCTATGCTACAAGCGTTGAGTGCTGCATACAAATGTCTTGGCTGCCAGTTAAGTTGGCCTTTTATTGGCGGTTAAAAACTTGGCCAAGCTGCGAGTTGGTCATAAATTATGCATAGCAAAGAGTAGCTCATATAATTGTGCGAATAGAAAACAAAAAAAAAACGGGTTAAAAACGAGCTTTGCTGGTCAAATCAATTGGCAATATGACAAGGCCGAAGCGTACGCGCAATGATTAACAAAATGCGAATGGCAAAAAAGCGAGAAAAAGCGAGTTGCAATATTGAGGTCAACAATATTAGCGTCAATTTTTGAATGACTTAAGCCAGCTGCCTGCTGCTTGCTGCTGCTGCTTGCTTTCAACTTATGCAAATTTATGGCAGCTCTGCTGCTGTTTCAGTTTTTGCTTTTAGTGTGCTTAAAGATTTTTAAGCTTGCTTTCTCACTCTCTCTCTCACTCGTTGTGGCTGCCAAAAACTTGGACTTGCTCATTTTTTTAAGCATTGCATGCTTTGTAAAGGACTCAACGCGACTCGACTTGAGACTGGACGCAAGCATAAAGGACTCAGCCGTCGCCCTCGCCAACGATGCTAAAGCAAATTTTGAAATTGCACTTTTCCGCCCCAAAAGAAAAACACTCGTAAACTGAAGAGAGCAAGCGAGAACAGCAGTGGAAGCGTTTGAAAGTCCCCTGGCTTTGTCGCTAGTTATGTCGGAAATACAAAAGCATATACTTTCCGGCCAGGCTGGCCCAAGCAACCGCAGCGACAGTTGGCTTGAGTTAAGTTCAACCTTCTCCCACGAAAAAATTGTGACGGAACTTTAATGGACATAAACTTGTAAGCTGAACCCCCCCAACACCATCACCACCATTACCAAAAAATTATATAAAAGAGGAAATACGGCAAAGTAAATTAGTTGAGAACCTTTTCAGTTTGGCATTTTTTCGCAGAAAAGATGAAAGAGTTAACGCGAAGAGAGAGAGAAATGCGGTTATTTGGAATGGAAATGAAAATATTATTCTACTTCAATGATTTCCTTCAAAAGTTTTAATTACAACTTCTTGCTGACGTTATGAAAATGCACTTTTTCAAAACTAAAAAAGTTTTGTTGGCTTTGAAAATTGTGTTGAAGTTTTTTCTTTCACTTGACAAAGTCCTTTGACAAAAGTGCGGCTTATGAAGTATAATGTTATTGAAGGTTGCATCGAAAATAAATGCTGAGGTTTCTTACAAATATTTTTAATGGGAACTGGCTTTAAATACGAACACAGTTGTAGGCTTGAAAAGATTCAGTGCTTTAACATTCTTTCCTCTGACAGCACAAACGAAACAAATTACTCGAATTTTGCATAATTGCAAAAACTAACAATTCTTGACAAGTTTTGCCAAGGAAAACTTACAACAATATCATAGGCTGAAATATAACACTTAAGGCAAGTTGTGGGCAACAATTACGTAACGGAGCAAACTGAAACTGAAACAGAAACAGAAACAGAAACAGGAATACAAGACAAACAAATACCAGATTTTATGCGTTAGCAATTACAAAAAAAGCCAACAACAACTTTTACAAATCTGTAAGCGGCTTTAAGCGACAAAGTTACACAAAGTCCTCACCCTCACTCCCTGCCCCGCCCCTATATATGGCTCGTAAGAGCCACTCGTCTGCTGAGCGTTACGTTTGTTTGTTTGTTTGTTGTTGTAGTTGAGCAAATGACAAAAGTTTCTGGCTTTGTTTTCCAAAATTGTTGACGTGCAATTCAAATGAGTTAACAACGCAAGAAGTGACCTACATAAGACAGCAGGCAGCGACAACAACAATAACACGAGTCAAACATGAACAAAACAAAAAAACAACAACAACAACTTACGTTATACGGAGTTGCAAACAAACAACAACAACAGTTCTCTGTGTAAAACATTAAAAGCATGCGCTTGTAGGTTTTTTGTGTTCCCATTGCTTCTGCTGTTTGCTCCTGTTTGTTTGGTGTTTTGATGATGAAATACACTTAAAAAAAATATATATATATTATATGTATATATATATATTCTTTTGTGCATTCCAAATGTAAAATACATGTATGTATTGATATTATTTTAATAAAATATAAAAATATACGAAAATATTATTTTGATTTTGGAAAATATAAAAACAAAAACATAAAAAATATATAAAAATATTATTTTATTTTTTATTTTTACAACTAACCAAAAATAAAATATTTTTTATTAAATTTTTTATTTTAACAACAAACCAAAAATAAAATATTATTTATTTTTGGTTTGATACATTTAAAATATACTTAAGAAGTTTCAAGATATTAAGAAGTCGGTGTTAAGATAGTAAAATTGAGAATTACAAAATTTTATCTACAATATCTGTTAAGAAATGAGAATAGAACGAAAAGTAGAAGGTTTAAAGACAACAAGCTTTAATCAAAACGATCTCAATTCAATTTTATAAATATATTTTCTCTGCTCGTTTCAAGAATATATTCTTAATATTAAATTGAATTTCTTTCTCCAACTCTCTCTCTTTCTGTATCTTAAACAAGAACATCGTCCAAGTGGGAAAGGGGGGGGTCGTAAAACAATTATGAGCAGCATTTCCGCAAAAAGTGGTTGATAGCCCAGCCGCCTGTTGCCAGACGAAAGGACTTTAAGCGGAAAGTTTTGTTGTTGTTGTTTTGGCAGCGTGGTACGTTTGCAAATGAAGCTGCAGCTGAGCTCAAGAGCAATTTGCAAGAAACAAGAGAACGAGAGAGAGAGAAAGAGAAAAAGTGAGCTAAGCAAGTTAGCGGTGCATCAAATGCGCTTAACTATTCAATTAGAACAATGGCAACGCTGACGAGGCACGTGCAACACACACACACACACACACACAACCGTTCTCTTCTTTCCACTCTTGCAAGTATTGCAAGCCAAGAAGAAATAAACGAAGACGAAAGCAAACTTCAACAAGCAAAACAATCAATCGCAGTTGCTGCCTTGACTTAAATAAAATTTAATTAAAATTATTTTGCCAATGAGCCTCGCTTGTGGCAACTTGTGTTCTTAGCCAAGTTAAGACTGACAACGAATGACTCGTTCGAGCTCAGCTTATGCCTGTTTTCCATCCCTGACAGAAACACAACTCAGGGAATCGTAACAGGAACTGAAGCAGACAGGCAACTTCTTGTTCCAGCTAGCAAGCAGACGAGTTGTTGAAAATTCACGCAACAAAACACCACCAACAACAACAACAACACCAACAACACAAAATGCTTCAGCTTAAGAGATTTGTCTGCGGCTGCTACGTGAGAGAGGGGGGCGGAAAGAGAACAATCCCCGCTGGCAAATGAAGATTTAAGCGCGTAGCTGGCAAAGTTTGTTAAGTGCAGAAAATACAAAATTGAAACTTGTCTTGTTTAATGTTTGTCCATCAGCGGTAAAACATTATTTAACGTTCCTTCAACTGCTATCTATAATTATTGTGTTCATGGCATAGTTATTTGCTATTAGCAAAACTTTTAGTGCATTATTTGAATTGACAAAGTTAGGGCAAGGCAAAATAAAAATGTAAAAGACAAAACAAATCAGGGATAACTTAAACAATATTTTATTAAGGAACCTTGAATAAAAAACTAATCAAGCAGCAACAAAAAGTAAAGTATTGATGATATAATAAAATTCAGAATTATATAAAAAACCTCTAAAAATATTTTATTAAGCTACCTCGATAATTAAATCGATCAAGTAACAGCTTTAAGATAATCGAAAACAAAGTTAAAGGTTCTTGATGAATATTTCATTGAAGTACTTTCACAAAAAACACTTAAATTCAAATCCTGTAAATCAAAACACTGATTTAAGGTTCTTGATAAATATTTAATTTAAGTACTTCCATATAAAACACTTCAATGCAATGCCTGTTAATCGAAGCTCTGATTAGAAATTGAATGCCTCACTTAAAGTTGAATTGAGTAATGAGTAATGCAATAAATTGGATCGTTTGACTTTGCTTTGCTTTGACAACTGAGAATTATATTCAATTAAAATGCTGCCCATTTTTAGTGCTTAGCCTTATAAGAACCATACTTTCATATCATCAAAAAATAACAGCAGTGAAAAGAATAAAAAGGTATCACTAAGATAACAAACTTAAGCGTTGATATAGCGACACTTAAATCGCATTATTTAACGATCTAACTTGAATGGGAAAGTTGCAAGGAAAATGTCATAAATGCCAACACGCTTTGCCAATGATTAAATCCTCCAGCCACGAAAAAGAAATGAAGAAAACATTGCATGAAAATGTGAAATAATTTAATGGAATGCTTTGACAAAATGAACTTGAAAGAAGCAGCAGCAAAACACTTGAGCGGTGTGGCAGGCGGGGCGGGGCGAAGCGGGGCGGGGCAATCAAAATAACTAACCACAAGTGCAAAGCATACAAAAAAGTACTCCCACACTTTGTGTATAGGATAAAGGCTCAGGAAGTGAGAAAATAACATTTCGGCTTTGGGGACAGACGAGACGAGACACAAGCAAAGCACAGCCCAAAAACTGAAATGTCCTGTCTGCCACGTTTTGTTGTCACTCACAGTGTCGTCGTCGTGATGTGCGCGTTCGTGTCCTATGAAACTGTATGGACAAAGGGCAGAGGGAAGAGGAATGTGAGGGTGTGGTCGATGCTTATGCAACGTGTTGAGAGTCGCCATGTTGTTGTTGTTTTTGTTGTTGTTGGAGTATTTATCGTGCTTTTATTTTGTCAAGCATATCGTTTTTGGGAGCCATAGTATGAAAATAAATTCAAATGATTTATTTACGAGCATTTGATTTATTTGATTTTCAGCGTTTACGTTTGCCATCAATGCCACGCCTACTTTTTTTTTATTTGCCTACGTGCGTGTGTGTGTGTGTGTTCAATTGTATTTGTATTGTGTGCATTTGCTTCATAAACCTCGAAAAACATTTGATTTTATTTTTTTTTAATTACAACAACTGTCAATAAAAACTGTAACTTTTGTTTGCAGTTGTTCTAGTTGTTGATGTAGTTGTTGCTGTTGTTACAACACAATATTTTGTTAGATTGCTTTACAAACAATTTGCTTTTTTGAGTGACAGCTGCAAGCGATTTGCTCAAATAAATAAAAAAAAAAGTTCTATTTCATTTCCAGCTTTTAACAAAGTAAAGAAAATTTTGCCTTTAGCGCCTTAGCATAAATATTTTAAACTGTTTAAGTTGATTAGAAAAAGAGAAGCGAGAAGCAGCCAAAACAAGATTAACAGTACATAAATATTTAATTACCTGCTGCAGGCAAAAAAAAAAAACAAAAAACACAACTTTTTTTAGACTTTGACCGGACCAAACAATAAAAAAAAAACATTCGCCTCCGGGGACAACAGCAGAAACAAAAGAACAAACAATTTAAAGAACAATACAATTTGTGCTGTAGATACTATATGCGAGAAATGTTTGAAAAAGAATACATAACTGAAAAAGCAGTCCGTTAGTTGAAAAGAAAAAGTTAACTTTAAAATTAAAACGTTAAGGTTCGATTGACAAATATTTGAGCTGTATAAGAATGTATCTGTCCAGACACACACATTTCAAGGGCAACAAGGGGTCTCAAAAGCGTTCGTAAGTAATGCGAAAACGCATCAATTTTCCAGCCATTATTGGCTTTATTTATTTGTTTGTCGACTGGCAATAAAAAAAAAGGCAACAACAACTTGCGAAACTGACACCAAAGTTAAGCTTAGCTAAAAAAGAAAACGAAAAGTTTTTCATTTCATTTTCCTTTTTTTTTTTTTTCTTAGCCTTTGAAAGCAAAAAGAAATCATGAAAAAAATAAAACTTAATTTTTTTTTTTATTTTTTTTTATATATTATTTATTTAATGACTGCGAGCCGTTGGGCATAAAAATAAATACGTGTAACTATATATCTTGACTGGCACACGCCCAGACAGACGTCGAGAGAGGAGGGAGGGGGTGGGTGGGGGTGGGGGTAAAACTGTTAGCCTTCAAGTGTTTATGATGATATTTTGATGTCATTTTACTTCAGTGTGTGTGTGTGTGCGTGTGTGTGTGTGCGTGCTAAAGGGCCAAAAGTTTCTGCCCAGATACCCTTAGCATGCATTGATAATAATGGTATGGCATCTACTTATAGGCCAAAGTCATTTTGTCACACACACACACACGCACACTCACTAGTTTAAGCTTCCCTTTCCAACTTCTCCCTCCTCCCCCCCCCCCCCCATAAAGCTTAGGCGAACGCAATAAAAACGCCTTGAATGGCATTTTTTGGCAGAGCAAGAAAACTTTTTCTCTTATTAAGATTAAAAATGAGACGAAACGCAGCGTGTTGGCTTTCGCAGCCCGCAGCTGGCTGATAAGCACAAACACACACACACACACACACACGCACACATACAGTCAGTTGTATATTCAAGTGGGTGTCACGCATAAATTTCATAAATATAAGCGTCATTATTTTTGGCTTGCCATTTTGCGGCCAACATCGCGACTTAGCGCCACAGTGCCTACAACCCTGCCCCCCCACCTCTTTTACTAACAGCCTGCCTGACTTTTGTCACGTGCCAAAACTTTTGCCATCACACTACAAACGACGCACACACACACAAACACACTAACAGAAGAGAAGGCACGCTCAATCTCATCTAAATGGCGCAATTGTGTTTCGCACACATGAAATTACAGTTTGAGTGAAGAGATGGCAGCGTGCCAGAAATAAAAGACGACACACCAAAACATTTACTCACTATACATATATATATATGTGTATATAAAGAAACTATAGCATAACAGTTGAATTGTTAGAAATATGTGAATATGAACAATATGATTGAGTCGGAAGCGGCAGAAGAAAATAAACTTAGGACAATGACTTTTGGAATCGCTTTAACATTTCAAAGTCAAGGCAGCTTGAAAACATCTGAAACGTTTCTTTAAACTGAATGAAAAGTGTTGTTGAACTTATCTTATTTTATAATGGTTTAGACATTCCATCGGAAAAACACTCGAAACTAAACTAGAAACTTAACTCTGCGATTAATTTAATAGCAAGATATTTAAATTGTGCCAAGTTACCAAATAGCATGCAATCTTCTCTTTCTCTCTGTGGTATGCAATCCTTTAGTGACTTAAGGCAAAGTTGATTGCCCCATAATGTGGCACATGCGAACACACACACAAAGTTTCGCAGCTGGCGTGTCACTGACAAAGTGACATCAATCAATGTGCGTCACCGCCTTCCCCAGAAAAAAAAAAAATGTTATCAACACAAAGAGTGAAAAACAGCAAAAAAAAAAAGGGAGGAAGAAAAGTGTTTAGAAGAAAATAGGAAGATGAGCTGGAAGTTTTTCTCGTTATGTCGAATTTAGACGTTTTGCAATGTCGAGCGCGCACACGTGGCGTATGAGTGTTGTTGGCAATAGCAATCACAATTGATTGACGACAATGAGTAGAAAGTAAATCAATTATCGTGAACTCGCATACACATACATACATATATAAGTATATATGTTTGCCCAACAAATTGATGCTGTTGTTTGGCAGTTTGGCGCATTAAAAACTTTTACACACAAAAGCATTTTGATTTTGTGTTCGAGAGTGAACCACGAACGTAGAAAAAAAAGAACACAATAAATTCGCAGTTATCTTGGCTATACATCAAATTGCTGACTCAGTGTAAGCACATTTATTTATTTATTATATTTTTCTTTCTTAAAAAAAAAAAAAAAAAAAAGAGTAGCGCAAGAGTTCTCTAGAGAGAGATCAATATGCCAGATAAGCAGCAGCTCATTTTTGGCTCACAGCTTAAAATTGTTTTTTATGTTCTACCGTTATTTTCATTGCTTCGCAGATTTATTTTCCACTGAAAACTGTGCAATAAATATGCAAATTTGTTGGACAAAAAAAAAAAGCGATGAGCAAAGACAACGGCAAACAAACAAAGTGAAGCGCTCATAAAAATGCATTTAAGGACAAGGAAAGAGCACTACAAAGTCTTAGAGATAAAGATACTGCCAAGTGGTCATCGTTGTTTGGCAAAGCTTATTGCAGCTTGCTTGCAACGTGCAACTTGCAACGTGGCCGCAAATCACTTAAACTCGAAACAAGTGCAAATCTTTCTACGGAAACTCATTAGTTTTGTTTGTAAGTGCGCGACTTGCAACTTTTCTGTTTCCAGTTGCCAGTTGCTAGTTGGCAGTTGGCAGCTGCGAAGCTGCGGTCTTCTCTTGCGACAGAATCCAATGCGTTTGCAATAAGACCCTGCAAAGCAAACCCCAAAAAACTTGTTTGATAACACCGCCTGCTGCGGCACAGGCAAACTTGTCTACAATGAACTTTTGCCGCCGACGCCGCCGTGTAATGAACTTTCTTTCCATTCCTTATTTTTGTGTGTGTGTGACGAACAACCATATTTGCAACTTCTGTTTGTTCGTTCGTCTCTCTGTTGCGTTCTTAGTACAACAAACTTTTTAATAAGTTTGCAAAATGTGTTGCTATTTCTTATTCGGTTTGGTAATAAATATATAAAACGAAAACTTGTAACTACAATTATGAGGCCTATCTTTTGTGAAATGTTTCTTTGCAAACAAAAATCACAAAGTTCAACTTTTGTACAATAGAAAAAAATTATTATTACTTAAATGATGCTGTTTGAATACTTGTTAAAACTTGTTAGTGACAGAATAGAAGAAGATTTTGTGCAATGGATTTTTATTTAATCAAATATTTAGATATTTTTTATTTGTATCTTACAAGTTAACTAAAGGTTCAGGTTCACAATATCACAAATAACTCAACCAATAACAACTTTTTCACCCGGTCGAAATCAAAGCCAAACGAGAGGAAATCATTTTCAATTTCAATTTGGCTTATCCATCTTACTTGATTTTTCTTAATTTACCAACAAATTTATTTGTGTCACATACAATTCACAATACTTATATTAAATCGTTCTGTGTTTAATTCAACGAAGCAAAGTCTCAACATATCTAGCAATTGCATATGATGTCAGACTTCTGATAAGCTTTCAAACGCCAAAAAGTCAAGCTCCAAGCGACATCCGGAATAAGCTGTTATTTTTAGGTGATCGCAGTCCATTTACTTATCTCTATTTATTTTATTTAAGTACAAAATTTGTTCAGCTGTGCAACAAACACAAATTGACTCGCGAATTAATAATTTGAAATAAATGTTCATGTAAGGCCTTTCAAAAAAAAAAAGTTTGACAAAATAATGTCAATCATTTAGTCAAGTAGAAAACACGTACAACACACACACACACACACACACACACACACATAGTTGCAAGAGCTAAGAGGTTCAGGGTATCTACTGGTCTAGAGATGTCTCGACTAAAGCCTGTTTGCTTGTTTTATAACGAAGAAAGCAGCATTCATGTTTGCTATCTGACAGTTTTTTAGTGTAGCACTAATGGAAAGCGCGCCCGCTGGACAAAAAAGGGACAAAAAAAAGGAGGATGAAGAAAGATTGTGTGCGACGCTTATAAGATAAGGAGTATGATGCGAGGTGTTGTCATTTTATTGCCTTTAACTAAACGAACTTTTATTATTTTATTGGATTTTCTTTTCGCTGCTACATTGTGTGTGTGGAACGTGAGAGAAAGAGAGGGCGAGAGAGAGAGAGAGGGTGGGAGAGCAAAGCATAACAAAGAATTTGTCTTGAGGACATGCCATCATTGGGCCAATGATTACATTATGCGATAATGGTGCCCATAAAGGCTTCAGCATAAAAGGATCAACTAAGGCGCAAAGGAGCGGTAGCGGCTGCAGGGGAGGGGTGGGGGTATTTCGCGGTTATCCTCTGCTTGCCATAATAAGCTGTTAAACTGACACATACACATTTGACCTGATTTTACCAAGCACATTCTTTAAGCATCCTTCCCTTCTCCTACTTTAGCTCTCATTCACTAGTTTGCTTGCACGTCCTTTGCTTGTGCAATCCTTAATCCAACTTTAAAATTATAAACTAACGATCCAAGCGTAGCACGCACACACACACACAAACACACACAAACACAGAGGAGTAGAGTGGGGCGTGGTTGGCGTCGCAGAGCAAGGATTAAGTTTGGCGCACTGAACCGTGCGTGAACTAATGCGGGATCCTGTGCATTCGTCCTTGCATTCGCTACAATCACATACCAGCGCTTGCCAAGTGGCAAATGGGGAAATGTATGTATGTGCAGCAACGAACGCGTTATTGTTGTTGTGCTTCGCTATTGTGTTGAAAGCTTGAGATAGAGATAGACCAAAGCAAAGTCCATTCTGTTTGTCGCGCTTTAGTTAGCTGACGAAGAAAAAAAAAAACGGGAGCTTATTTCAGAAATTTTCAACGTAATGCAACAACATTGCAATTAAAACGAGTAGATGAGGTTCAGCACAATGTTTGTTGTTGTTGTTGTTGTAAGCTTAGAGAGAAAGGAGAGAAGAAACCATATACAGGTGGCACTAAGCTTATTGTCATGTTGCGCAAGCTAAAACTCATGAATGGAAAGCGACAAATACGCTGATATCAAACTCACTGAACAACAAAAGGGGGAAATGGAAGAAAGGTGTGACTGTGTGTGTGTGTGTGTGTGTGTGATACTAATTGATGTTAAGTCAATGACAATACTTGCTTCACTGCATTTCAGTTAAACACGTCTTGAAGCAATTGAATAGATTTTATCTTCATTCATGTTGCCTGATTCGATTTGCTAAAAGCTAAAAGCTTTTGCTATCAATCTTTCGCTTTCAACTTTCGCATTTTTTGCAGCAATAGAAAAATCTTTAAGGAACTTTCACTTTAACTGCTTATCATTAAAATTTAATAATAAAATGAGAAAAGAAAATTTCATTGTTGATGTCACAACGCGTACAAATTGGCACGCCTCAGCCCCAGACCGTTTGCCATCCTTGCCACCAGCCCTTCTGCAACAACAATGGTTGCCTCTGACGTTTGTCGGCGACTTTGTGCAAATGGCCGCCAGCTCTGTTGATAATATCCAGCGCTAATTAAATTTATAAAAAATTAATTTGCAAAGGCGCGAGACGAGACAATTTGCAAGCTACTGTTGCCAACGGCAACACAGCAAAGCAAAAAAAAAAGAAAAGAAAATTAAAAATGAAAATAGCAAAAACAAAAATGAAGAAAAATATGAGCCAAGTAATTAAATAGAAGCGATGAAAACTGACTTAATTAGCAATGCTGTTGCTCAGTTTTGGGCGTAAATGTATATATATGTGTGTTGTATGTGTATATGTATATATGGCACATACACAAACGCGTTACTAAAGCGCTACTTCCTTAAGATATTAAAAAGTTTGAACCTCCCCACAAGTCATGAAAAAGTTTTTCGTGCAACAAAAATTGCAGTTTTAAGGCGTTGCTTGTGTGTGTGTGTATGTTCATCAACTTGTTGGACGCCTCGCAGCAGCTTGACAATAATTTGAACATGTCTCAAGTTGATCATTAGCATATTTCATAGGCAAACATCTAAGTAAAGCTGAGGAAGGAAAATATGCAGTTGGGAGTTTGTCGCTATGCTGAATTATTTTCATTGCAGCCAAGTTAGCTAGAGCAACGCGTTACACTTTTATAATCTAGGGGTATTAATATTTTTGACGGGTTCGCCTCAAAAAGTGTTCGCTCAGCCGTGTGACCCATTTCGACTCCAAGACTCTGAGTTGCAACTGTGCAAGTGTGTGCCCTATGTTGCATGTACATGAGACACTATGCAATGTGCAACCAACAGCCGGCTGACTCACTGCCCTTCCTGCTCCTTTGGAGAAAATCTGGTATAGTTGGAAGTTACCATAAAATGATTTGATGAACGAGCTGTGCGCATTTTGTCGCAATTTTATAACACCTCTGCCAGCCGAAAGCTTCAATAACTTTGCCCAGGTGCTGGCAAAGCCAAGAAGCATGACAAGGCAGAGAGACAGGGAGCATAGAAGAGAAAGAGAGATTGACATGGGTAAAAAACTTTCAAAAACACATAAGCTTTGGAATTTAATTTGGTTAACGGCCTCAACTGAGCTTGCTACTTAGACATGCTTAAGTTAAGCTCAAAACGAGTGTGATGAACCTAATAATACCCCATAAACAAATTCAAAATGTGTGTATAATTCATGAAATGTATTTTATACTTAGTTTCAACATTAAACTCTTTAATGTTTTATATTTCTAAGCTAGAGGGTATGGGGAGTTTTAAGGGCGCTGATAAGTATATTATAACAATATTTGTTGCCTGAACTAGCATAGTTGCCATAAATATGGTTAGCTTATGAGGTTCAGTGTCCCATAAACTAGATGCGCGCTCTAATGCTCAAGAAATATTCCAATTTCAGGTTGAGAAACCATCTAAAAAGCATTGAAAAATTCAAAAGACCAAGCAAAAAGCCAAGCATAAGAAAAATACACTTTATTTGATATAAAATATTCAATAGGAAATTTTTCTAAGGCTAAACAAAAAGTATTTTTAATACCCCATAAACAAATTCAAAATGTGTGTATAACTCATGAAACGTATTTTATACTTAGTTTCAACATTAAACTCTTTTATTTTTTATATTCTTAGCTAGAGGGTATGGGGAATTTTAAGGGCGCTGATAAGTATATTATAACAATATTTGTTGCTTGAACTAGCATAGTTGCCATAAATATGGTTAGCTTATGAGGTTCAGTGTCCCATAAACTAGATGCGCGCTCTAACGCTCAAGAAATATTCCAATTTTACACTAAGTTAGTTGCATTAGAACTCTGGAGCATTGAATATGAGATCTTAAGGTGAGAATATTTTTGTGTAAATAAAAAAGTAAAATTTTCTTTTATAATTTATTATTATGGAAGGGAATTAGGGAACTTGCTGAACTTACAGTTTATCTTTACTATATAAACTAAAAATCTTTAAATTGTTAAGTTGAAGTCAACAAATCAATTATCAAGCAATTTGCATTAAATAAATCTTTATTTACGGTTTCGTCATAAAGGGCTTTTAAGAAAAAGGTCAATATCACATTTTTGTTTGTTTTCATTTTAATTTGGCTTTAATTTGATTTAACAAAAGCGAAGACAAACTTTGTTTCATTAGTCAAACTAAGTAAGCAAATTGCTTTAGCTAATCTTGTTTTGATGGCCATGATGGGGCAATGTGGGCTTAACTGCCACGCCCCCTTAGCCACTGTAGGCAGCTTTCCCTCATCGAACTCACGCTCCCTGTTTCTTAGGCACACATACTTCAAAGTTAATTTATGCGGAAATCTTGCAAATAACAAATAGATGCTGTGGCATCCAAACAATTTAATCAAATCTGCAAGAACAACAGGAGGCAACAAAAATAACAATGGCAACTTAATTAAATTTCCGCGTGCGACGCCCTAAAAAAAACCCACACACACACACTGTAGTCAACAACTTGCAACTTGTTTGAATTTTTTTTCACTTCCATTCCCCCCCTTAATGATTTTTGAGCCACTTGAACGCGTCGCCCCAAAGAAAAAAGTTGAGGGCCAAACTACAGAGAGAGAAATCAGGTTGAGAAACCATTTAAAAAGCATGGAAAAATTCAAAGACCATGCAAAAAGCCAAGCATAAGAAAAACATACTTTATTTGATATAAAATATTCAATAGGGAATTTTTCTAAGGCTACACAAAAAGTATTTTTAAGATTTTTCTCATAAATATCTCTAGCACTTTCACAGTATGCTATTTTTGTCTGTGTGGCAACTCTGCAAAAGCAAAAAGCCCGCGGCATTTCGTGTGGGCGTGGCTTCATTAACAGGAATTTGCCTGTTGATGTCCCGTTTATAGCCGAGTTTTAAAAATGCCTGGCTGTGGGGCAAAGAGAAGGGGAGGTGCATATCGAATGCCTTTGCTAATCAGAGAGTTTTCCGAAACTCACTCTAACTTCCCTTTCCATCCCGAACAGCCTCTCTTGCCCACACTAATGTCGCTGTGTGATGTGTTTAAATCAGAGTAATTAACTTTGAAGTCAATTTGCCAGCGGGCAAAATATAGAGGAGTACCCCAACTGCCAACTGTTTTCTGTCCATCAGGCATCAGCGTCAGCTTCACCCATTCTACGCTACTCGAATGTTTTGGGCAGGATCCTTGTCCTGTGCATTGTTTTCCAACGAACTTTTAACGCATGCCTAAATACCAATTTTCTAATTAACGCACCACATCAACAACATTTGTGTTTGTGTGTGTGTGTGTGTTTGTATTAGGGGCCTAATTAAAAGTCTAAGCTCACTGAATCCCGTTATGTTATTATATATTAGCATCAGCAGAACATCTCAATTATAGATAGAACTGTTTCAGTTTCTGTTTCTGTTCCGTTGAACTTTTATTTCAGCTTTATGACCCGGCTGGAGGGCAAAACTTTTGATGTTTCTGTCATTGTTGCCGTTGTTTGCGGTTACTATTGCTGTTGTTGTTGTAACAACATAACTTTATGCTTGCATAAAAAAAAAAAAGAAATGGTTATAACAAGTTCGAAGTTGCCAGCAGTGCAACCAAAAGAATAATATATATATATTTTGGTTACTTTGTTTTTCCGGTTAAAGAAATAAATATAGAAAAGGTTGTTTCAGAAAAGTTGCAGGACTACTTTATACACTGTTTAAGGTGCAAATGGAGCTAAGAAAAGTAAGAAATTTATTCTTTGATTGTTTTTTGAACTCTTTTAGCTTGATAATCATTTATTTTTGAGAGACAAAAATTTTGTTTGAACCTCAATTTTAAGGGGAAAATAAATCTAGGAAAAGTATTAAATGAAATAAACGGCCAGCGATAAACGGGTACCAATAATACCCCCTTTCTAGCTACAGAAACAGAAAAAAGAACAACATCTGAATTTTAACATTTTCATCTTTGTTGCAAAACTAGGTCAATAAATTTGCAAGTAACGCATTAAATTTGAGAAACGGCATAGCTGAAAACTGAAAGAAGTCAAAAACGGGAAACTGTAAAACAGGAAACACTGCACAAATGCAACTGAAGGAAAAACTCCAAAAGTGAAAACGAGGCAAAACTTGTGAACGGGCCAACGGAAAACGGAAAAGTCGCTGGTATTTAAATAAATAAAAAATTAATTGGCTCGCAGCAAACGGAAAGTAAATAAGCCGAACCCAAGCACTCAACAACAAAGAATAGCGGCACAGCTGATCAAACTATATACTTTATACATATATATATATATATATGCATGAAGGAGGTGAGCCTCCTTTTTGAAAGGATTGAAGTTTATTAACCAAACATATATACCAAAGACACGAAAAGAAGTTTTGTGCAACATAAAACATGAAATTGACTCAAGATGTCTGAAGAATAACTTTGTTAGGCAGCTGTTAACTGCGCTTGAGTAGGGTTCGAAGCCAAGAAGTTGGCGAAGGGAGGACAGACACTTAATGTTTACCAAAAGCAAATAAAATGCCGCAACGTGATATGGTTGAACAAAATCGAGAATCGAGAGAGTGAAACATAAAAATTGTATTAGCTTAACGGATTATTTTAAAGGCATAAGTTTAATTTCGAATATTAAATCGAGAATAAACTTGCCTTAAACACATGACTATATGTCTACACAAAGCGAAAAAATGTTCTTTCTTCTTTTTCTTTTTTTTTCGCTTGTTGCGCCAAAGTTTTATTTGGTTGCAACTTGTGAACTTTAACACAAAGTTGAAGCATGCTAGCTGGACTCAGTGACACCTGTCTCCAAAACTAAACTTATCTGCAGCATCGCTCTCTCTCTCTCTATCTCTCTCTCTCTCACACACTTACTCTCTTTTGCCACACATGCAAATTTTATATATATATATATGTATGTTAGTGCAAAAAGTTTCACTTGTTTTTCTGTTTCGACCAAAACGCTATCTTTTTTCCTAACGATCCACAACTGTCACACCTTTTGCTGCACTTCCCTTTCAACCCATTCCCCTTTCTACTCCTTTTCTACTTTGAATTTAAGTTGCTTAAAGGCTTTTCTCTCTGTGTTTGCAGCTAAGGGAGCTGCATATTTTGTTGCTTGACTTGTTCGTATTTTCTTGTGACATTTGAGCATTTAATTTACTTTATTCTTTGACTGTTTATATCTTTATATGTTTATATGTTTATACAAATTTTGTTTTTATACCCCGAACCCAAGCAAAAGTATGTAACAGGCAGAAGGAAGCTTCTCCGACCCCATAAAGAGCTAGAGACTCCAGATTTGGAACTTAAGCTCGCCTAACATCGGAGATATGCAACATTGAAGTTGAGTGTGCAGTATGGACTAGGCGCGTACACATACACACATGTACACATATAGGGTTCAGGGTATTGTCTAGTCGGGATTTCTCCACTGGAGCTTAAAGCGTTTGTTTGTTAACATTTTTTAAAACTTTTGTTATATATGTTTCTGAAATGAATGTATGTTATCTATTCATATTCGTATTCATGATTTTTAGTTTCTATATTCATTTAAATTTATTTCCTTTGTTAAATTTTTCAAAGTTTTCCAGTTTTCAGTGCCAATTATGATATCTACAAACAAAAATTGGTTTAGTTGAGCTGTCTGAAATTGTTGGCATGTCATAAATCAAAAAACATATATATATATATTTATATGCATATATGTATAGTTATAAAGCGCCACCTGCTGCCACATGCCACACACACACACAGTTTGACAAGCGCACACACACACACACTGTGAAAGTTTTCGTTTTGGCCACGTTGCGCATCCAAATTGGTTTTAATGAAGCGTCCGTTACGCTTGACCTGAGTGAGCCACAGTTATAGCAAAAGAGTGAGTAGAGAAAAGGGGAGAGAGAGAGAGAGAGAGTTGGTTCGTAAATTGATTGGCGGCTACTGTAAACCGCAAAATGGTCGTCGCTTGTTGTTGTTATTGTTGATGGCCAATTGTACGCTTTTGGCCCTGTCCTGTCTGTGTGTCGTCAATAGCTCTGCGGCGGTGGCCCATCCGCGAAATCTGCTGAGGTGTGAAAGCCAAAAGTTATTGGAGCACGTGCTCTTCAGCACCGCCCCCTTTTCACTCCCACTCCCACACCCATAGTTTGTGAGCAATTAGATGCAATAAATCACAAACGTTTATCTCCTTGCTCTCTTTGCGTGTGTGCGGGTTGTTGGCCATAGGCTTCAGGTCCCAGATAGCCAAGATTGCCCACATTGCTGCTGGCTGTTGTAGGCTTCAAATATTGTACACATGACTGCCTCACAGCATCAGCTTCAGCTTCAGCTCCTCTTTTGCTTTGTGCATAGACAGTCAAGCAAGCACACACACACAAACACATTGAAATATATACCATAATACAACATATATATAGTATACAGTATATAAAAGGCAGACTGTTTGGCGATTTATTGACACTGTGATATCTTTGGCATTAAGCCCGCGGCACTTTTGTTGTTTTCGTTATTTTTTTTTTTGGCTCTGACTCTCACTTAATTGGCAACAGTTTTAACGACGCATTTGTTAGCGGATTGCTTGCAATTTGTGTTGAAATTTAATATGACACCCATTCCAACAATCAATGGTTTTTTAAACGGCCAGCAGTTCGATGCGTAAAGAGCGATTAACGTTTGAATGTATATACTTTAAGTATGATTGAGTTGTTAATGGTCCAATGATGTTTTGAATGTCACATTAATGTATTAATAATTATTTTACTGGCTCAAAAACTAAAGACAAATGGCACACATATGGAATATGGCTTTTGAGAGCACATTTAAATTCTTGACGCTTTCTGCATTAGAAAAAAAGGTTACTTTTCAGAGCTTAAAAATTTGTTGCAAGTTTTATTTTATTCGAAGTGCACTCAAGCTCTCAATTAACTTTGTAAGTTTTTTAAGTTCGAATGAAAGTTTGCAACTTTGTTGAAAGTTTGTTTTAATAAAATCAATTTCAAGTTCAACAGACAGCCTCTTTCTCTCACCATCAGCACAATATAACGAATCCATGACAAAACTCAGAGCCCTGACACACACATAATCGTTATCATAATGTTGTGTGCTTTTAATGGTGCCAAACACACGCACACACATGTGAAGTTTATGTGCCACAACAAAGTATAATGGCCGCACACACGCACACGCACACACAAACTCAAACGCGTAAAATACACACTCAAAGTGAAAGCTAAATGAAACGGAAATAATAAATTAAGACAGCAGCAGCAGCAGCAGAAAGACGCGTCAAGTCTGACTTTAACTTGCATTGCTCAGCGACAAGGTGTAAATGGAACTCTCTTTTATGTCTGTTAGAGTTGTTTTAATTATGCAGCAGGATTATTTTTTTGGAGAGAGGGGCGTGTGCGAGGGGCCTAAAACACAAATGCAAAACTCTTGTCGGTAATTCTCTGGCTTAATATCAATTTTAGGAGCACACGGAAAAACATTTGAAACCAATTAACACAGAGCAAAAGCGGAAGGGGTGTACGAAGAGGCATGGTATGCATGTCCATCCGGTTTTATAGCCTGATTTATGCAACTAATTAGCAGAAGCATCATCATAATTACAATTAAGGTAACAGAAAACCAAACATCAGCAGCAGCAGCAAATATGCATTATTATTTTATTAGGGTCGGCTCTTTGATGAGAAACAGAGAACAGAGAATGACGAAGAGAGAGAGAGAGAAAGAGTAGAGAGCGGAGTGTAACTGTTAGTCTGCAGGGAAGTAATAGTTATTATGGCTCACTGCATAAATCATATGAACTGTGTGCATCTCGTTTAGGTTCAACATAAACGGCTAACAATTATGCTTTAATTAAGCAAATAATCCAATCACCGAAAAACTCAAGCGAGTGTTGATTGATAAATTGATTGATTGATTGATTGATGTGGTAGGTCTGAACTCTTGGGCCAACTTGATTTTGTCAGCGTGGTCGTGTTGGTTCTACTGGATTTTGTGTTGCTGCCTGGCGTTGTCATAAATTGAGATTAATCATGTTTCTGATAGCCTTTTTCCCTCCGCAGAGCAGCTAGCTGGATTGACGTTGTATATACAACATGATAGCACTTAAGCGGCTTAGCGGCCAAATGTTGCCCTTTTCAAAACAAACGCATGATAATCACATATACTGTGTGTTTGTGTGTGTTAAACGCATATTTGTTTTGCCTGTACACATATTGATCTTTGGCATTGTTTGTATATTGGTTTTAATGCGTTAAGAACGCTTTTTATTTTGCATTTGCATTTTTCAATAATTAATATTCATACATTATGTGTTTGTAATTGGGCAAGAAAAGATTAAAATGTATTATTGAATTTTTAATTGTATTACTTTTAGTTCATGTTAATACTTTTAGTTAGGTTTTGCATTATGTTTTTTTGTTTTATGTGTGTGTTTGTAATTGAAAGTAATGTGGGATTACTTTTGCGGTTTTAAAAAGAATTTATTTGGTGTTAAATTTTTGTTTGTTGAACTATTGCTTTTTAAAAAAAGTCTCGAATTTTTTGTGGTTTTTATTTTTATGTTTTATGTATATATGTTTTCCTTCCTTTTAATGAAATGTTAAGTATTCAATAATTATATTAATATTATTTTTTATGTTTATTTTTCAATTTTTTAAGTTGATAGTATAAAGAAGTATCATCAAATAATTGTATATAACTTGTTCAATTTTTTTTTTTTATGTCTTAAAGTGAATTGCCATTAATTATATTAATATTATTTTTAATGTTTATTTTTACTGTTTTATTGTTTGATAGCATACATAGGTATAAACAAATAATTGTATATGCATTAATATATTTTTTAAATAATTTTTAAATTGGTTTTAAAAACTTTTCACGTTTAAATTATATTTGCCAAAATTGAAGTTAGTTTTAATTTGATTTTCATATTTTTTTCATTCTTTTCTTTTATTATTTATTCACTTTAAATATTTCTTTGCTTTTGAAACTTGATTGCACAGTAAATGAACTGTTAAATGGCAATTGCAATTAACGGGGTCACACACACACATAACGATCAACGAAATCGAAATCGTTATCTTTAATCCAGCAATGTCATGTTTCATCATTATCAACATCATATCGAAGTTAAATCATAAGTGTAATTATCATCAATTAAACTATTTACACTCGCTTTCCCGCTCGCACTTTGATTATGATTAACTGTAAATATTAATGACAGTAGCTTAACACACCATTTATCACACACACACACATACACACACGCATATATAAACACATGTATTTTATTTTTAATTTAATTCATTTCATTATTCATTTTGCATTGAAATAATATATTTTTATTTTATTTTTTTTTTGGTTGTGTGTGTGTTATCAAAAGGTGCCCATAAATTTTTGAGGCTATCTTGCACACATTAATATAATTTATCACACACAAACACACACATAAACACACTCATTTATTGCCTGTTAAAAATTTTACATTCAATTTTACATTGCGGTTGTAATCTTTCATTCGCGACACAAGTACGACGAAGCAAAGCGAAGCTTTGATCACAATTTCAAATTCTGTTAGCATATATATATATATATATATATATATAGAGTAGTGGAGCCTTTTCTACGTGTCTCGCACAGAGCAGGTTCGGAAAAAAACGCGCGCACCACCGTCAACAACTCAAAATGTACTAACTGACAAAAGGCAACAGCAGCACAAGCAGCACAAGCAGCAGCAATTGGGATGCTGTACAGCATTGATGCCAGTAACAGTAAGAGTAACAGAAGCTGTAACAGTAGCTGTTACTGTTACGCTTTATTTGCTAATGTGATAAGCTGACAGCAGCAGCAGCAGCATAAAAAAACGAACTGCTGCTCTTAACTTATATGCTTGCCAAGCACTGTTAAATGCCGCTCAGTAGGTTAGTAGGTTGACTGCATACTGCTGTCGAAACTTATGCCGGTTGCTAACAGTGGGAAAATTACTCTTTCGCTGATGGCTTTTCGTGTGGGAGAGTGGCGGCAGCTGTTAAGCTTATGTTAAGGGTGTAACTCAACAAGTAAATGCAATGAATGTTTAAAGATCGCAATTTTATAAAACTTGGGTTTAACATAATTAAGATTGTCATTAAATACTGCTTAACTCTTGCTTTATAAAAAAGGCTGCATAACTTAAAATTACATTCAAATAGGACGCTGCATTATTTGTTCTATGTTTACTTTTTAACTGTCTTAATTTTCTGTGAGGCACACTTAACTTACTTTACTAACTGTTATTAAGTCAAAGATTTTCGAGATTTAGTTATCATTTTGTTAGCATTTAAGTTCAAATCGAATCTCTGTTAACAATTCATGTTTAACGCTCTCTTAACATTGCTAACATGGACAAAAATTTCCTTCGCTGTTCTGTTATCTGTTCTTTTCGCACACGGTTAAGCTTTTTCCCTCTCTTAGTATCACGCTCTTTGGCTGTTAAGCATTCAACTTAAGGTCAATGTTATTTGCATTCACATAATTCAAGCTTAGGCAAATCCTTCACCAACTGTAAGAACAACTGTAAGTATTATAACTTATAAATAAACAAGTAAGAGTGCTCTAGTCTCGAAATCCCGACTAGACGATACTCTGAACCCTATACTTTACGCGTACAATCAGGGCTTGCCAGTATGTGTGTGTGTGTACGCGCATACTTGACTTAACTTCAATGTTCTATATCTCCGGTGTTCAATAAAAATTTCACAGATTGTTTTTAAAATATTTAATTTTTTGAGTGCCGTCGCATTTCGCAACTCAATTTGTGTTTGTTGCACAGCTATACAAATATTATAGCAGCAGTTTTTTTTTATGAGCAGCGACTTCTGATCCATGGGATGTTTTGTTCATTCCAATTTCATTAAACTTCATATGTATATAAATCATATATATTATCTACGTATAAGACTGCCGTCAGCCCAAAGCGAGTTGGCAGACAACAAAAGATAAGACTAACAATCTACAGCGAGTATTCAATAATGAGAATCGGAAATGCTCTTTTTTTAGTGGGAATGTTTAACAATACAGAAGTCAATATTGTCAAGCAAAAAGATATTGATATATTTATTGTGACTCTTACTCAGTTAATCATTATATATGTTTACAAAGTATTATTTTAAAATTGGAAAAGATTTTTTATATTTTAATTAAGAAATATTTTGATTGATTTCTTAATGGAGTATTGGTTTGATCATCATTTGTACAAATTTAAGTGGACGAAAATTTTGCCAATAAATTTTACTTACTTTTCCTTCATTTTGCGTATATTTTCCATTTAAATTACTGAAATTATAAAAAGAGAGAGAGAGAGAGAGAGAGGTAGTAATGAATTAACCTGGCTGAAAATGATAAAATACAATTTGCGTGAATTACCATGTCGAACATTTATGGAACCACCAACCAGATGCCCATTCGGCGCCACAATTTAGGCCTTCATGTATATCATTATCCCGATCTTTTGTTGTAAACTTCATATTAATATGTTTAATCAGTGCATTACCAGCATTTCCAGAATAATCTCCAAGCTCTTTTAAATTAAACGAATCTGTCTCGTTGCCAATAAGAAAGTGACTGTACTTGGCATAGGTTATTGTATTGTTAAAGTCCTCAAGATGTATATACAATGCGTGGGGCTCAAATTGTGTCAGCAAGTGAAGTTTCTCCAGTCCCAAAAAGAAGTTTCCACGCAAATCTCCAAAGCCTGCCTTATACCCTTTCCAATTTCGACTAAAGGACACACTGTCATCAATTCTTCTCTGAACTACAGTCCAACCAGAAGAATCTGCCAGCTCGGAGTCACAGGGAGCAGAGAATGTCCCAACGTTGGGCAAACTTAACTTATGCACATCGGTCGACTTACCCAGACAGTTTGAAGAGATGTAACTCGATTGAAATTCTTTGAGTTTTGAATTAAGGTCGTACATTTTAGCATCCTTTTCTTTTATTTGATGATCGCTTTGCTTGTGAGCGAACTCGAGTTTTGATATAGTCACCTCGTGATGCTGAATCGTAGTTTGGAATCCTCGAACCTTTTCATCATTTGAGGTGCGCTGCTGTTGAAGTTTTGTCCTAGCTTCATCATCGTTTTGCTTCAGAGCGGTCTTCAGTTCCATTATAGTCACCTCCTGATCCTGATTCGTAGATTGTAGATCTCCAACCTTTGCATCGTTCGTGGCGAGCTGCTGCTGAAGATTTTTTACTGTCGCAGATTGTTCGTCGTTTTGCTTGGAAGCGCTCACCAGTTTTGATATAGTCACCTCTAGATCTTGATTCGTAGATTGTAGATCTCCAACCTTTGCATCGTTCGTGGCGAGCTGCTGTTGAAGATTCGCTATTGTCGCAGATTGTTCGTCGTTTTGCTTGGAAGCGCTCACCAGTTTTGATATAGTCACCTCCTTCTCCTGAATCGTAGCTTGGAATTCTCGAACCTTGGCTTCATTTAAGGTTAGCTGCTGTTTACGTTTTGCCTCAGCTTCATCAATGTTTTGCTTGAGAGTCGTCTCCAGTTTTGATATAGTCAACTCCTTTTCCTGAATTGTAGCTTGGAATTCTCGAACCTTGGCATCATTTAAGGTGCGCTGCTGTTTAAGTTTTGCCTCAGCTTCATCAATGTTTTGCCTGAGAGTCGTCTTCAGTTTTGATATAGTCGCCTCCTTCTCCTGAATCGTAGCTTGGAATTCTCGAACCTTGGCATCATTTAAGGTGCGCTGCTGTTGAAGTTTTGTCGTAGCTTCATCATCGTTTTGCTTCAGAGTGTTCTTCAGTTCCATTATAGTCACCTCCTGATCCTGAATCGTAGATTGTAGATCTCCAACCTTTGCATCGTTCGTGGTGAGCTGCTGTTGAAGATTCGCTATTGTCGCAGATTGTTCGTCGTTTTGCTTGGAAGCGCTCACCAGTTTTGATATAGTCACCTCCTTCTCCTGAATCGTAGTTTGGAATCCTCGAACCTTTTCATCATTTAAGGTGCGCACCTGTTGAAGTTTTGTCCTAGCGTCATCATCGTTTAGCTTGAGAGCTTCCAACATAGTAACCTTTAGATCCTGAATCTTAATTTGAAGATCTCCAAACTTTGACGCAGCTTGTTCATCATTTTGCTTCAGTTTTAATTGGTGTTGAAGTTCTTTGATTTGATTTTGTTGTTCTCCAAACTGTTCTTCCTGCGAACGAACAGTCTTTGCGTAGCTTAGTAGCGGCCTCACTACCTTATAGCAGTATTTGCCACAAGTCTCTTCATGTTCCCTATCTTCTACAGAGCACTGTTCAAAACACACAAATTAGTTGTAATTATTATTATTATTATTATACCTTGTTTATTTGAAATACTAACCGATTCGCTTGATCCAAGCCCTGACAATCGAATTAAATTAAACAACACAATTATGGAAATCCTTTGATGCACATTCATTTTAATTTTTTAATTCGCGATTTAATTTGTGTTCGTTGCACAGCTAAACAAATTTTGTACTAACTGAAACGGATTTCCCAACCGACAGAAGAAACCTCGTCTTTGACAATTCTTTGCGATTTCATCAGACAGATCGGATGAGATTTATTGTTATCCGGG
Source organism: Scaptomyza tumidula (assembly GCA_035044465.1). Classification (NCBI taxonomy): domain Eukaryota; kingdom Metazoa; phylum Arthropoda; class Insecta; order Diptera; family Drosophilidae; genus Scaptomyza; species Scaptomyza tumidula. The sequence goes on from JAWNNW010000050.1 coordinate 1,807,865, forward strand.
TGAAAGGTTATCGTGAGCTCTGATATGATTTTCTTTGTGCTGAGACTTGTTTTTAAAAATATGGCATGATAAGTAATAATTTTATGAGTTTATTGTTATTATATTCGATATGTGTTAACATATATATGCACTTGAATCAATTTAAGCTTAAGACAAACAATAAGTAAAAACACAAATAAGTAAGAAGGCTCTACTCGAGAAATCTCGACTAGAAGATACCCTGAACCCTATACTCTACACGTACAGTCAGTGCTGGCAAGTGTGTGTGTGTGTGTACGCGCACTTAACTTCAATGTTCTATATCTCCGGTGTTTCTCAACCATTTTCAACACAAATTCCTCAGATTGTCATTATTTTATTTGTTGTTTAATATTTTAAGTGCCAGTTAAACAGTGTATATTGGTATATCGATTTTATGGAAAGGTATGAAAAATTAAAAAAAAAAACTTTATAAAGTATTTTCGCTATAATAGAAAACTTACTAACGTAACATTAATGTTTAAGCCTGAGTAAATTTTACCTAAAGCGTATTTGTAAGGTTTATATATTTGTTAGTTTATATAGTAGAGATAAGTTAATGGACTGCGTTCACCTAAAAATAACATCCTAGTCCGGATGTCGCTTGGCGCTTGACTTTTTGGCTTGTAAAAGGTTATCAGAACGTCTGACATCATAATCAATTGCTAGAAATATTAATACTGTGCGTACGATTTCGTCAAGAGCAGAAAATCGTACGCTGCAGATAAGATTCAATTGATCCGGTCATTGAGCAAGCTTCACTTATCGCCGCGCGTGTCGCTGCCAGTCAAAATTCATTGTATGTCTGCCCTTTGATTTTATATATGAATATTATGTACGTACACATATTTAAACAAGTAGGAAGGCTCTAGTCGAGAAATCCCGACTAGACGATACCCTGATCCCTATACTTTACACGTACACTCAGTGATTGCAAGTATGTGTGTGTGTGTTTCTTCCCGCATACTGCATACTGCATACACAACTTCAATGTCCCATATCTTCGGTGTTTCTCAACCGATTTTAATAAAACTTTCACAGATTTTCATTATTTTGTTTTATAATTCAATTGGCATCTCAATCTCAATCGATCCCATGTGTATATCGGAAACTGGAAGAGTTATCGAAAATCCAAAACAAACTTGCACTGCATAGGGATTATGCGAGCTTAAGTTCGAAGTCTGGAGTCTCTAGCTCTTATAGTCTCTGAGATCGACGCGTTCATACATACGGACGGACAGACGGACGGACATGGCTATATCGACTCGACTGTTGATGCTGATCAAGAATATATATACTTTATGGGGTCGGAGATGCTTCCTTCTGCCTGTTACATACTTTTGCACAAATTCATTATACCCTTTTTTCCCATTTTTAATGGGATCAGGGTATAAAAATATTATTATGATTTTTTTTCAAAACCTTAAGTAATTCATTTAGCAAAAATATTATTTTCAGTCGACTTTTTTGTGATAAAATAAGATTTTACTTTTAAGTCCTATCTAAGAATTTTTGCAATTAATTTATTCTTTTAAACTTCAATTAATAAAAATCATTTCAATTCCCTTAATTCATATGTTTCAATTAGAAACAAATCGTTTAGCTTAAAATAAATCTTGATTGGACACGAAATACATTAATATTAAAAGTTTGCCATTTATTATGTTGTTGCTGTCTTTTATTCACACCCAATTTTCTGATCCAGTTTTTCGATGTATTTAAAAACAAACTCGAACAACAACATGGAAAAAAAACATGTGAAAACATGTTAAATGGTTTAAGCCATTCACATTGTTGATGTTGGCCAACGTCAGGCAATTCTTCCGGTTAGTTGTGAGACAGAGAGATAGAGAGAGAGAGAGAGAGATAAAGAGGGAGAGCGCACTGCGTATGATTTTGTATTTAATAAAACAATGTTGTGACAACCTCAAGCTCTCCCCTTTAACCAAAGCCCCCTTGAAATGTTGCACTGTCAAAGGTATGCATATATGTATCATTATTATATATGTATAAGTGTGTGCAAGTGCGTGCGAGTGTGTGTGTTTGTGTGTAGCCTGGAAAAAAGAACGCGGCTGCAATGTGGCTATAAAGATGAAGCTCTCCACACAACAAAAAAATATTTTGCATGCCTTCGCTCGTTTGTTCAAAAGTTGAAAGCTTTTACACACACACACACACACACACTCTTATACACTTTAAATGTAATTTTTAATGCTTTTTTTTCACACACTCAAGAGAAGCGCAGAAAATGTCACAACAATTGAATTTGTCAACGCTTTAAAAGCGATTTGGTTTTTTCTTTTATCTTTTTGTTTAAAATAAATTTGGTTTTTTAACGCAGCTTTTAACATTATAACTATCTTTAGTTAGTAATTATATATATTTTTGTAGCATAAAAAATATATACTTTGAACTTTTGCAACTATTATTGACACATTGCCATATTGTGCAAACAAATGTAATTAAATCAATCAGTTTGACTTACGGTTTCAATGCAAATGCAAATGTAGTAAATGGCAAGGCAACAAGTTGGACATCACTTACCTGTAATAATAGAGAAGAGAGAGAGAGAATGGTTGTTAAATAAAGATAAACAGTTTTAATAAGTTGAGAATTATATAAATATATATAAATATTGCCTGATTATACATGAAAAGAGAATTGTTGCGCATTTTTACTAAGAGAGCTTTGAAAGGTAATAACATTTGAGTTGAGCCTCAGGAAACTATTCAAAAGATGAGATAAAAATCGTGTGGATTAATGTGAATTATTAAAAATATATATTTTACTGTTCATTTTCTGTTCGAAGCGTAAGAAAATGTTTAATACTTCGAAATTTAAGTTTATATGTTAAGAAATATATTTATTCCTAATTAAAAACTCAATTTGATTTAGAGTTAAAATCATAGATGTTCAAGATTTATATTAATTACTTTAAATACTTTTTATATTCATTGTTAAAACATTTCCTATAACTTTCATAAAAAGGCGATTTCATACTTCTTAAATAAGTAAACCTTTAATTTTCCTATAACTCCCATAAAAAGGCGATTTCATAATTCTTAAACAAGTTGAGCTTTCAAAAACATGTTGGTTAATTAGAAACCGATAGCTGTGATGTGACTCTGAGATCTACTTGCCATGTTTTCCTGTTGATAGCTTGATGCATAATCAATGCTTGATTGCTGATTGCTGCGCATGAATGAAACGTTGTGTTTCTTGGCCAGACACAGAGAATGCCTCAGGCGATTCCATTTAGAGATTTGAGAGTGCACAAATCATTTGGAATGCTGCTTAACCTTATCACAAGTTGCAGCGCACAAGCAGCAGCAGCAGCAGCAGCAGGAGCAGGAGCAGGAGCAGCTGCTGTTGCAGTTTGGAGAGTCACAAACTTAACCAAAATATTTGAAGGCATGCAACGCAAGGATATAGAGAAGATGTTACTGTTATTGTTGCTGCTGTGTCTGATGTTGCAGCTGTGTTTCTGTTCATGTTGCATTTGTTGTTGTCTGAATTTATGATCAGAACCACAAATATGCAAAATATGAAACGGCAGCACCACAGCTGCAACTGCAACTGTGTGTATGCCGCAGTCGATGTCGTTGCCCGCAACATCTACCCCTCCCCCCTCTTCGCTTCCATGATATTTCCCCTTTGCTGCACACTCAATGTACATCTTGAGCAACAAAGAAGAGGCTGGCAGTCTGTGCTGTCTGTACAGTTTGGCAGTCTGGCAGTCTCCGGGTATATTTTGAGTCTCGTCTCGGTTCTTTGGCTGCTGGCAGCAACCGCAGAAATGCATTACGTACACTTGGATAAACTTAATCCAACATTTTACGTCTTTTTCAATAAGTAACATGTCCCTTCTTCAAACGAGCCTTATTTGAAACAACTTTTTGGTAAGTTCTTAACTCTAATATATAAGATTCCTCAATTGAAAACAATCCTCCATATATGATATTGCTTAGTTGTAGATTAGCAAACATTTTTCTCTAAGTGCACCCAAAAATTGTAAAGCTGTTCGTTAAAGTTTTGCGCCATGTTGCTGTAGCCGTTGACTAAACGCATCTAAGTGCGGGGCTAATATCAAACGGAAGTGCCACAACACGAACACACACACATATACATAACACAAACGCCGCTTGCATATGTCTCTATATAAATGTATATACGTGTGTGTGTGTGTGTGTTTGCAGCCTGCAGGTCACAGACTAATGCAATACATCTTAAGATGGATGCTGCTTCTTCTCTTGTTGTTGTTGTTGTTGTTTGTGAGAGTTTTGTCTGCGTTTGGCGTGGTTTCCGCTGCCTTTTGAGAAATGCATGTGGAAAATGCCAAACCAACTGCATTTTGTAACTGAAACACACACACACAGAGACAGAGAGAGAGAAAGAGATTCAACTGCCAAGCAGTAACTTTTCAATTCCTGTATGTGTGTTTGTGTGTGTGTGTGTGTGTTTGGCTAAGCGGCGCATTTCCTGGCCTGTGTGCCATCAACTAAATAGCATTCATTTGCGTTGATTTATGCAGGCAGCAAACCAGCATTCAGGAGATGAAAACACAAAATCTAAAGAATAAAATGTGTGCTAAACAGAAGTTAACTCAACGAAAAGTTACTACGGCTTAGGGTTAAGCTAGTTAGGAAGTAGGTAAGTATAACAGTAATTAAATATATGTATGCAAGTTAACAGGATGTAAAGAGGATAACATCTTTATCATATATGATATTTATTGGTTTTACAATATTATAAATCATTATTTTTGTTGCTGCTTCATCTTGCCATAAGTTCACTTTGACTTTAAATATATACTGATGTTAAAGATCTTGAAGGTTAACTGCCTTTCGCTTTTAACTTGTCGCAACAATGTTAACACCTTGTTAGACTGAAGGAAATGTCTTACTTACAACAATGTCTGCGGACATTTGATATTGTTTACAGGGTATTAAAAAGAGGAAGAGGAAGAATGGTTGCTGCGCTTTCGCAAATTTATGCCCCAAATGACACTTTAAAGCTGCAATAAAATTCAGGGCATGTTATTTATAGGGCCAGTCAGCGATGTAATTACTTTTTCAACACACGCACATGACGAGTAGCAGGATCTACTATCTGCCAAACAAACAAAACAAAATGGAGGGAAGGTTCTCAAAACTTTCACACTCTCTCTTCCGGTTAGTCAGGTCAAAAAGCAATGGCTGCATTAGTGAACGAGATCTGCAATGCAATGCAATGTTGCTGCTGTTGCTGCTGTTACTACTGCAATTGATAAATTGGCAAAAGCCCGCCCCGCCCTTGTTCTCACATCCCTAACCATTCGGTTCTTTCACTCTCTCTCTAACCATGGCATATCACACGGTCGCCTGTCGCCTGCCATTGACAGTTCAATGTGTGCACTGATGCGCAAATATCAACTCCAATACACTGGATAACCATCTAGCCCCCTCTCTCCCCACCACCACCACGTCACGCCCCTTTTTCGCCTCTTCACACATTCGCTTTCATTTTCTTTTCTTCTTTTTTATTGCATTTCGTGACCGAGTTGCAGTCACTTTAAGTTCCTTTTTTTGCTCGTTGGTTTTTTTTCTTATTTTTTATTTCTTTCGTCTTTTATCGACTCTTTTTGGTCTTTTGCGTGGTCGCTCGAAATTGAATTAGTGACATTGGCAGTTGCTTTACCAATCTGTGAGTGGATCGCATCTCTTGTGCCACCTTCCGATAATTTCTTCGCTTTTTTTTTTTGTTGGTTTTCTTAATCGGAAAATAATCAGGTTCTTTTGTCTCGCTATTAAGTACTTATTAGAAAGCAATCGAAAATAATTAAAAGGCAAGTGTATAATATGTGCAAAGATACGAGAAGCAGAAAGAAACATACTCAAACTTGTTTGTAACATTTCTTAACATCTCTGTTAACTTATAGCATTCAATTAACATTTCCTTAGCTTGATGTTGCTTTGATGAACATCTCTGTTAAGTTTTTGAATTAAATTAGCAACTCGGGCAACTATTTTCTCAGCTTAATGTTGCATAACACTATTAGATATTATTATGTCAAAAGCAAAGCCTGCAATTAAAAAGTTAAGCTTGTACTCTGAAACTTTTTGTGGCTTTTATAGGTTATAAAGAAATTGTTGTTGGCCAAACAATATTTAATATAGAAAAAAAATAAAAATAAAGTTCGTTTAGAAAGCAATATACTCACTCACACACACACACACACACACACACATAGTGAAACAGAAAACGACAGCCACAAAAGTGCGCATATAAAAATCTCATAAATTGAAATAAATAAGAAAAATAACAATTTCTCTCATTCTCATTCTCTTTCTGAGTGTGTGTTTGTGTGTGTTTGTTTGTGCAGACTTTACTGCAATATTCATAACTCTTTTTAAATGTGGTCAAGTGCTGGTTTTCTCCCCCCTTCAACCCCTTCTTCACTTAACCTCCTTCTTTTGCTGCTCATCTGTTCTTCTTCTCTTTTATTCATAGACAGTGTTTTGTTCGTTGCTGTTATTGGCATGTGGCTAACTTTGGTCAGGTCTATATATCCTGTATATATATATATATATATATATATATATGCTTTATACTGTATATTGCATATTGTATTTGGTGTCTTGCCACACCCATCGTAGCAATACAGTCGAGTGCGCTTAGCCTTGGCTTGACTCTGAAGCTTGAGTCGCTAACGCAATTTTATTAAAAACTTAGATGAATGGCAACCCAACCCAACCCAACCCAACACTGAACGCAACACACTGCAGCTGTATATATATATATATATATATGCGACTTGGCTATTCGTTTCGTTCATTTTTGGTTGAGTGTAAGTGTGTAATTCTCTCCCTCTCCGGCTCACACTCTCCTGTCACCAAATACTGCCCAAACTTAACGCTCTTCACTCTGCTTTACACACACACTTAACAAGTTCAACTGCAACAATTGTGTGTGGTCCTCAACCTGTCTTATACTCTCCCTTTTTTATATCGGTAGATAGGTAGGTAGGTGTGTGTCTGTTTGTGTGTGTGTTGGGTTTATAGAGATGCGCTTTTGTTGAAAGTGATACGTTGATAACAAGAACTTCGTTGGAAAAGTCAAAGAAAAATATTATCGTTTTTCAATAATATTTATCTTAAAAGTATTTTGTTTTTGTACAATTATGTATTAATATTGTTACGGCAACAGCGTTATCTATTATATTATTATTTTTGTATATATATTATAATATATATATAAACTTTTGTATACCATTTGCTGTTCAACACGTTCACATCTCTCATTTAATGCAAAAGTGTCGTTGTGGGGGAGATACAACGAAACGAAACGAAGGGTCAAGGGTCAAAAGCAGTAGTTGTAGTCGCAGTGTGGCCATTTTCATTTTCGACATGCAATTGCCATGGCACAGACTTGTATTTTTATTATATTTTACACACATCTACGCATACGAACAAAATGCACACCATCTGGCATTGCTTGATGCGCGTGTATGTATGTGTGTTTGGTTTGCATTGTCTGTCGATTTATGGGTTTTTATTTGGCCACTTTTTTACAATTCATATGTATGGCGGCAAGGCAACATTGCATTGCTACGTAAAGGAACTGAACATTGTCGAGTCTTTGCGCTTCCTTCGTTCGTTGGTTTTTTTTTGGCATTTGTCGCCTTTTGTATATTGTTAGCTTATTGCACACATTTATTGCACTCGACAATGTTAAGAAGCTGTTGTTGTTACTATTTTACTTTATATATATATATACATTCATATACATACATTCTTCTTATTTTTGTATGGATTTGAATGTGGACATTGCAATGCTTTACACACATTTTGCAGCACTCGTTATAATGTTGACTTTTATTGGGTTTACGGCTAACTTGTTAGCATTCAGTTGCTTCATGGAGAGTACCTCATAATTCATTGGGACAATCGTTGGCAATGACTTTGTACGAAAGTTTTCGATAGAGAAGATACAAGAGTTAACTGGAACGTGTGTATGTGCTTGTGATTATTTTGTACTAGATAGAAACTTGTAGGTAAACTCTTTTGTTTATTTTGTCTCAATTTGTATTTGTGTTTTGTTATGATTATTAGGTGAGCCGAGTTTAGTTGATTAAACAAAAATGTTGACGTGATTGAGTTATTTTTTCCAGTGCTTCTAAGCTTTTACTTAGGTATCATAGTTATCATCAAAAGGAACCACAATTGTAGCACTAAAGCGAAGGCAACTTTTACGCATCAGTTAAATTGCAATTAAATTCACACACTGTTTGCCCTGGTCATGAAGGGTAGGGAAGAGCAGACAGAGAACAAAGTGAATGAGCTTAACATATGTTCTCTGTTTTTTGTTATGGGTCAAGTGACCGAAAGTGTTGGGCAGCCATTTTGTGTTTAACCACAAAGCAGCAGCAGTCGCACCCTTTTAACACTATCCAACGGTATGCTACACATATATACTCGAGTTCAGTGGCAATTAAAGAAAGGAAAGAAGGGCAACAGCGGGATGGTACGGAAGATTGCACAGCTAGAACATATAAAGGCGGTTATCGCAAATGATAAGACGCTTAAAAGTAATTACAACACATATTAAGTATTTATGAAACAATAAAAACCGTTTTAGAAGTCAAGCGAAAGTCCTGCTGAAAAGGACGAAACTTTTGTAAGGCCAGATATGAAGGAGATGCCAAGAAACAATCATCATTTTGAAGAAAGCAAACAAGCAAGCGAAGCAAAAAGAAGGACGATTTAGGCGCAGCGGGAATGAAGAACACATATAAAAAAAAAGTAAAACAACTTTAAAACCGGAAATAAAATGTAACAAAATAATAAAATGTTACTTTGTCGCGCCGAAAAAAAAAAAAATATATATATATATAAACATCAGCAACAGCAACTTGGCAACAAAAAACCGTCAGCGCACACACACACTGAGAGAAAAGGGGATAACGATGTTGTTAAAAGGGGCGTCTCAAGGCTGTTGCCAAAACAAAAACAACAGCAACCAAATCGTTGTATGTTGCTGCTGCTGCACTCGAGGCAACCACAAAAAAAACCTTGTCTTGTATTTTAGCACACACACGCGCACACACGCGCACAAAAACAATGTACACGCTGGTCACACTGTGTGTGCATTTGTCCCAACGATTAGTGTAGGGAAATTTTTGGGAAAGTTTTTGCGGCTTTTTGTTGAGAGAGAGAGGCTTAGGTTGAACACTCACACTTAACATTGTCGCGGCGTTGTCGTGGCACAAGTTTGTGCAAATAGTTTATGGTTATTACACACACACACACACACATATATATATACGGTTATTACAACACACATACATACATATAGATATTTCAGATGTGTAGTGAGTTAAAAGTTAGCTGGCAACACAACGGCTTAAATGATTTTAATTGTTATTGTGCGCTTTAATTGCACTTTAGTGCGAACGTCTCCGCCTCCGCCTCTGCCTCCGCCTACACCTCCATCTTCTGCTTTGTGGTCCAAAAAGTTTTTGGCCATTTCGACACAGTTAACGAGCGCCAGTTGGCCATTGTTGCCGCTTTTGTGGGCCTAATTGATATAAGATTTAGTTTCTGACTCGGTCGAAAGTGTTTTAAAAGGTTTCTTTATCTACCCCTCTCTCTCTCTCTCTCTCTCGCATTCCTTGGTTAAGTTTTATTTCTTAAAGTTGTTTTGAGTTTCTTGTTAATGACATTTAAATTTTAATGATACTTGTTTCTCATTTGGCGATTAAAGATACATTTCAATCACTTAAAATTGTTTTTAATTTGTTAAAAAATTCTCATCACAATAAATTTTGTATTTAAGTCCATTTAATAAATAAATGTATGGAAAATCTTTTTGGTTTTTGACAATAAAAACTCTTTTTGATGCATTTTAATAACTTTGAAGTTATTATTAAATATTTTAGCCCATTCGCATTTTTACTTTGATAATTTTTTCTTATTCGTATTTTACTTTGATATCAAGACAATATTTCTTTAGATCATAATTCTAGTTGTGAATGTGAATGTTTTCAAAACTTCTGCTCATATTTAACATGAAAGCTCTTTTTCTTTTCCTTTTCATTAATGAAATGCACCAAAGGAAAAGTTTCACTATTGTCGTTGCTTTCCACAAAAAACAACAAAACGAAAGAAAATTCTCATTTCGTTAATTTGGTACGAAACATACATTTTGCCTGTTAATCTATTCAAAACCTGCGAATGGAGAATGTCATTCACATTAGCCTGCAGGTCGTCGTTTTTTTGGGGGTCGGGGAGTGGGGCTTGAGTAGGTGCTTCATAATAACTACAAAGCATAAAAAGTATGAAACATGCTGGAAATTAATAAAAAGCCATTACATTTAATGTTGCCAGAGAGCTCTCCAAAATGAGACATGCTCCAACAGCATCGAACACGTTTCGAAAAAAAAGGCAAGTAAAATACGATAATTATGCGACATTTAGCAGTTTAGCACAGGCAGTCAACATTGGCAACGGTGGCAACCGAAAAAAGGGTTTAATAGCTGCTGCTCCACATCCAAAATGGAATAAGGCAACAAGCACAAAAAAGAAAGGGTGCGAACAAAGACAGACAGATAGAGCGGAAATTACAAGTGCCGCCAGTTGGTGACAAAAAAAAAAGAACATGAAACGAGATCAGAAAAATGCAAAATGAAATCGAAAGCGTTTTTTTGTTTGGGGGAAATGTGTCACGAGTTTGGGCGAGTTTTTTTTCCCATTAATGTGTGAGTGAAAGAGCAAGTTGTCATTGTTAAAGATTTTTTTGTTAGTATGCGCAACGTGACGGAAAATCAACAATTTCTATTTTAATGATTTTTAACCAGCACTATGCAATGGAAGGATTTTTGTTTCCGGCATTCAAGTATTTAATGAGTAGATTGGCGACCCTTTTCTTTTTTGGGTTGTCTGTCGGTCTGTTTAGTTGCAAAAGTCCGGAGGCGTTTGAAAGTTTAAGGCAACAGTTTAAACGAGTTTTATTATAGGCAAAGTTTTCATAAAATGTTAAAAATAATCCAACAAAAATAGAAATGCATTAAAAATTGCTAAAAAATGTTCTTTTATTAAAGTAAATCCATTCCAAAAATGTTTAAAAATACTAATTGCCCAAGCTTTAGTTGTTTGTAATAAGGAACTCAAGGGATAATTAGCTGAAAGTCAAATTGTTCACCTTTTACAAGCTATTTCGGTGGAGAGAGCAGCGAGGCATATATTTAAGAAGCATCAAAATGTGCAAAGTTTAACGGAAATGCCTGAAAATGTGTGTTCTACTGCGTTCAACATGGTGTATGCGTGATTTTTTGTTACTTTCAGGGCTGCGACCCTAGAAAAGTTGTGCGTCAAAATCGCCAAATAAACAAGTAAGAAGGCTCTAGTCGAGATATCCCGACTAGACGATACCCTGATCCCTATACTTTACGCGTACAGTCAGTGCTTGCAAGTATATATGTGTGTGTGTGTACGCGCATACAGCATAGTGCATACAAAACTTCAATGTCCCATATCTGCGGTGTTTATTATCCGATTTCGATAAAAATTTCACAGATTGTCATTATTTTGTTTTATAATTCAAATTGCATCTCAAAGTTTTCCAAATTCAAGATTTTTTTGTTATCGATCCCATGTGTATATCGGAAACGGGAAGAGTTATCGAAAATCGGAAAGAAACTTGTACTGCCTAGGGATTAGGCGAGCTTAAGTTCCAAATCTGGAGTCTCTAGCTCTTATAGTCTCTGAGATCGACGCGCTCATACATACACACAGACAGACAGACGGACAGACGGACAGACGGACATGGCTATATCGACTCGGCTTTCGATGCTGATCAAGAATATATATACTTTACAGGGTCGGAGATGCTTCCTTCTACCTGTTACATACTTTTGCACAACTTCATTATACCCTTTTTTCCCATTTTTAATGGGATCAGGGTATAACAAGTAAGAAGGCTCCTAGTCGAGAAATCCCGACTAGACGATACCCTGATCCCTATACTTTACGCGTACAGTCAGTGCTTGCAAGTATGTGTGTGTGTGTCTACGCGCATACTGAATACTGCATACACAAACTTAATGTCCCATATCTCCGGTGTTTGTTAACCGATTTTAATAAAACTTTCACAGATTTTCATTATTTTGTTTTATAATTCAAATGGCATCTCAAAGTTTTCCAAATTCAAGATTTTTTTGTTATCGATCCCATGTGTATATCGGAAACGGGAAGAGTTATCGAAAATCGGAAACAAACTTGTACTGCCTAGGGATTAGGCGAGCTTAAGTTCGAAATCTGGAGTCTCTAGCTCTCATAGTCTCTGAGATCGACGCGTTCATACATACAGACGGACGGACAGACGGACGGACAGACGGACGGACAGACGGACAGACGGACATGGCTATATCGACTCGACTGTTGATGCTGATCAAGAATATATATACTTTATGGGGTCGGAGATGGTTCCTTCTGCCTGTTACATACTTTTGCACAAATTCATTATACCCCTTTTTCCCATTTTTAATGGGATCAGGGTATAAAAAGAGAGAAACTTAATTTTAGCTCGAGGTCATCATCGAAATGTATATATATATATATATACATATATATATATATGTTTATAGTCTTCATCAACAACATTTTCTGCTGCTGGCCATTTTCTTTTGGCACACATGCAATGCGTGAGGCATGTTTTTATATTTTTTAATGGCTCGCCCATAAAATGGATTTAAAACAATTTTTTTTTGCGGTCATCAAAAAAAAATTAAAAAAAATAAATAAAAATAAAGAAAAATTCTGCTGACTGTGCACCAAAAAAGAAATCAAATCAAAAGATCCAAATTAATGACAAAGCTTAAGCGCCTCCAAAGGCAAAACATTTTTAAGCTGCGAATTAATGACAAAAAAAAAGCTTGGAGGAAACCAAATGTAAATCCAATGTTAGATAAAGAGCAGTACAAAAAATATATATAAAGAACAACACCGCAAAAATATGAAAGAGATGAGCAACGAAATTTATTTTAGTTAGTTGTGTTCTTCATCTTTATGACTCTTGAATGTTTAATGTATGCAGTGAATTATTAAAATTCGCCCTATCCACCTTTCAGTTTCTTCTTTTTTTTTTTTTAATTCTACAAGCTTTGGCTTACAACAAACAACAACATTTCGCATGCATGTAGGTCAAATTGCGCGCCGGTCTGCATATCAAGTATACGCCCGCTTGGTTTTGTCGTTGCTTTGTCTTTGGCTCTCGTTTTGGACGGGGGGCGCGCGCTTTCTGACTAACGGCACGGCACAGTACGTTTCGGGTAGCTCAAATTTCAACTATTTTGCAAGTCAACTAGGCCGGAGTCGAAAGGGAAATGTGGGAGGGGTGTTGGGGATTGGTGGTTGGATGGTCCCCAGCCTGCAAGCATGGCCACTCAGACATGAGCGAGGCTTTTACTTTTATGGCTAAACTGCGTGTTATGTTGGCAGGAGCGGTAAGGGGGGTGGGGGGTTTCAGTGTCGGTGTTGCGAAGGCGCATCCTGCCATCCCCAGGCATCCTGTTTGTGGCCAGGGCCTTCTTTGCTGTGTGCCACCGAACGAACAACCACAAGAATAATTGCCAGGGTAACCACTATTTTCAACTTTTGCCGCACTTTGCTTCGTTTAGTTAATTTGCCAAAGCTCTCAAAAATGTTCGTCATTGTTTCTGTTTCGGTTTAAGTTTTATTTAACAAACGGCCTTGGATTAATTTTAGGTCTTTGCCTTTGGCAAATATTCAAAGACTATACAATAACAAGTAAGCAGGCTCTAGTCGAAATACCCCGACTAGACGATACCCTGAACTTTATACTATTATGCGTCTGTGTGTTTCTGGATGTGTGTGTGTGTATGTGTCTGTGTCTGTGTGTGTGTGTGTATGTGTGTGTGTGTATGTATATATATATATATAAACATATATATATACACACACACACACACACATATATATATATATATATATATATATATATAACCAGCGGTTAGTGCAAACTAGTGAAACGGAAGTAGATATGTCTGGTTTTTGTGGCTATAACTCTCTGGCTCTTGCTAGACCAAAAGCCAAAATGTCAATTGCAACTTTACCACAATTATGCATATCACAGACAGAAATGTTCAACAAGAGAGAGACACGAAAGAGGGAGAGAGAGAGAGGGTGAGAGTGGAAAGTTGAAAAGTTGGTGTCAGAGCATTCCCCAATTGCTGTCAGCAAGTTTTTTTCGTTTTGTCAGTGTGAACTTTTTGAATATTAATAGATAGCTGTCAGTGTCACGAAAACGACAACGACGACAAGAAGATAAACGAGAGAAAATGTGCAAAATCAAGCAAAAAACTTATCCATAACAATTCTCACGCGGTCACTGTGAGTGAATCTGAATCTGAAACTGACTCACATGACCATCATTTGTTAATTATTTGTGAAGCTGAAAGCTCAGCTCAACTAATTATGCAGTTTGACAGAGTAAAATTGCATCAGGATTCTAAGGCTTTTGAAGGGATTTGAGTCACTTGGCGGTGAGCATCTAATAAATCAATTAGTAAAAATTACTAATGCATGTCGCAAAGCGGTTCATGTGTGTGTGTGCGTGTGTGTGTGTGGGTTTGTATGTGTGTGGGTGAGTCACACAAGGAAAAGTCAAGACAGTGGACTACTATAATGCGCTTACTTAGGTTTGGCATTAGGTAAAGCTTGAATGCCTTAAGCCAAAAACATGGCAAACAGGATTGCGCATACGCAGCGTGTGGCAGCTGCAGCAGCCAGCATCGGTTGCTTGGCTGCTTGCCTGCCTGCCTGGCTGCCACTCAAATACTGTTCACTTATGCATATGCATGAGATAAAGCCATCTGCTGCTGGCTCGAAAGAGAGAGAGAGCAGGTATAAGCCAAAGGCAAGCAGTAAACCACAACACAAAGAGAGAACGGTGAAAGGAGTGGGGGGGGGGGGGAAATAAATGCAAGTGACAGCCAAGAAATTCTATATATGTGTGTACCTGAAATTCCTTTTATTTTGGCTTAGCTGCTCCTCTTGGCGCTCCACATTCAATCTGAGTTTAACTTTAAGGTAAAGTCGTAACGGGGTCATCGTCAAATAATAATAATAATAAAAGTGATAATATATATGTTCAAAGGAATTGCGCTAGTTTATCACCTGGGAAACCACTCTAAACATGTATGTGTGCGTGTGTGTGAGTATATTTGTGTTTGTATGTTTGTGTTTGTTTCTGTGGTTTAGGTTACAAATCTCTTTAGTATGAATTTGGCTTTTAGCTGGGGAGTTAAGTGAAATATGCGAATATGAAGTAAAATTTAACGATAAAAGTTCAAGTTAATAAATAATAAAACTATATATATATAGAAAATATTTCAAAATTTAAACAAAAATGTTAGGAATACGAATAACATATAAAGGATATATTTTTGAATCATTGTGCAGTTTAATGGTTAACTAAATCTTTTAAATTTTAAATATTTTCGTTTTGCGTTTCGGTTGTTAAAAATGGGAATTTGCAGGTGCAATTTGGCCATTATTCAGAGTTCGCAAGTTAAGTGGATTATGCAAATGTTCGAGCCGCATTGTATGCACGCCAAACAAAAAAAAAAAAAACCTACAAAATTGAGCTTAAACATTATGCAGGCTCAAATATTTGAAGTTTTCGAAAGGCCAAAGGCAAAGGCTAACAATGAAGAAAAAAAAAACACACCAAAAGTCAAGAACTTGCATTCACGCGGTTCGTTAGCCCAACAAACATAAGAGGGAGAGAGTGTGTGTGAGAGAGATGGAGAGTACGAGTAAGAGTGGAGGCAAGAGCGAGAAGGAGCAGAGAGAGAGTTCGCACTTGGGGACAAAAAGCTCAAAGGCCAAACGAGCTTGCACAGACATCAACTGCAAATAGGGAGTGGGAGGGGTGTGTGGTGTGTAAGTGTATGAGGGGGATGAAGAGGAGTGGTGAGGGGGGGGGGGGGGTGTTGTAAGAGCCAACAAGCAAAATTGCAGCCAAACATTTTTAAGTGGCGGCTGCAGCAGCATCGTCAGAATTATGCTACAAATTTATGAGACGACATAAATTTTGCAATGTTTGTTTTGGCTACACACACACACAAACACACACACACGCAGCGGGAGAGAGAGAGAGAGTGGAAAAACAAACCCAAATATCTAAAGCAAACACAAAAAACCCAAACGACACCCACAAAAAGCCCAACAACTCAACCCATTAGACAGCCCCAAAGCGCAGAGTTTGGGTTTTTGGTGCTTTGCTTTTGCTTTTTTTTTTCGTGCTGTGCTGTGATGAATGTCATGCGGTTGGAAATTTTGTGCAGCAAGAGCGAATGCCTGCCACATTGAGGCGTGGCATCAACGCGTTTCAACTGCCACATGCAAAAACAACAACAGAAAAAAAACGAAAAACGATGCAAAAATAACATTGGAAAAGAAAACATTGAAAAAAAAAAACACAGAGAATAAAATTGAAAAATGCATGCAACTGTTTTGAAGGTTGCATTTTAGCTGCCATTTTCAAAAAAAAGTTTTCTCTATGCAACATGCGAAACTGAACAGCAACATTTTTATTGCACAGCAACTCTGACAGACTAACACGAAGCCATGTAAATTACACACACACACACACACACATGCAAAGATGGGTGGCAACACCCCAAACAAGCATCATGCTCAATATAAGTTCAGATGCATTGCCATGATGATGCATCAAGCAATATTAGGAAAAGGGGAAGCAGGGAGGTGGTAAGCTGACAAAGAGAATGAGAGAGAGAGCATAGAAAAAGGTATTTTCTAATTTCGATTTGACAAGCAATTTCTCAAGTTTTTTATATCTATAAATGTTATGTATTTCTGCTGAAAAAAACAACTATCAGAGAGGAGGGACGTAGGAAACAGAAGTAGTCGTAGATAAAGGTTACAAAAATTCAGTTATTTTAGGATAATTGCTTAACATGAATTAGTTGGTTCAATAGGTTTTCGTAGCATTTTAATTGGCAATTATCAAAAAAGAAGGAAACTTTATTATGGTAACATTGATATAGATAAACAGAAAAGCTGCCAATTTACTAATAACTTTGGGGCTTATAGTGCAATAATGTAAAAGCTGCCAAAAGAAGGGAAGTGAATGGAAAAAGAAGGCTTCGAATGAAGTTACAGTTACAGGAAAATATAAAGTTTCGGATATAAGCAACTATTTTGACTAAAGAATTAAGTGTGTAAATGGAAGTGAATGGAAAAAGAAGAAAGTTGGGTTTGATTATCCTAAAAATCCGAATGAAGTTACAGATAAGGTTAAAGTTTAAGATATAAGTAACTATTTCAACTAAAGAATAATGTGTTATTATCTATCTGCTTTAACTTCAGCACATAAAATGTATTTACTAATTTTAAAATTTATCTAGCAAAACATCCAAAACTTAATTATTGTCAGCTCAAAAATACAGCTAGTATGAAGTCAGGTTCTCATTGCCGGCTGCTTCTAATGTTCAAAATGGGTTGCTTGGTTTCGTAGTTTATGGCATGTTTAATGTGTTTTATGTTGTCCATAATCGTTGCTGTTGCTTTTGTTGTTGTTGTTCTTGTTGTTATTGTTGCTTAGCTAAGTGATCGGCCTGACCAGAAAGCTGTGTTGAACTACAACGACGACGACGATGATGATGGTCAAGAGTGTCCAGTTTGGGACAACATGTTGACAACAACAACAACAACAGCAACAAACATAAGCAAAGACACACAACACACATGTTCAGAACAGGCAGCTGCTGCTAAAATTATACGAGTACACAACAACAAAGTAGTTGTTGTTGTTGTTGTTGTGCTGTTGCTGTTGCTGCTGCTATTGTTGTTGTTGACCGTGTATACATGAAGCTAAAATATCGTTCTGCTCGGCAAGAACTGACATGACAGTAACTTCAGCTGCAATGCCAACAGCAGCAACAGCAGCAGCAGTAACAACAGCAACAGCAACAACAACAATGGTTGTTGAGGGGAGGGGGGGGGGGGGGCAAAAGTTGCATTTATGCATGCGACATGTTTGTTGCTACTGGTCGCTATATTCCCTTTTGGCCGCTGGACACGCTGACAGTTCCCTATAGCCGAAGGGTGAGCAAAATATAGAGTAGAGGGAGATGTTTTTGAGGTTTTGATCCAGTTTCTGTTGCCGTTCAACGCGAAATTTTGGTCCAAAACTTGCTTTCAAATGCCAAAACTGAGATAGAGAGAGAGAGAGGGAGAGAGAGGGAGAAAGAGGGAATAATGTTTTGAACGCTAAAATGAAGCGCGCTGGTTTCTTAAACTTGGATAAAATATGCTAATCGATAAGAAAAATAAATACAACAAACTTCAAGCTAAAAAGCTTTCACAAAATGCTTCAAGAATATTTAATAAGTTAAAAATATATATATAAAAAAAATAAATGAAAATATTATTTTACTCTAACAAGTTTAGTTTAGCTGATCGTTAATTCCTGCTTTGAATGTAAATTGTAATAATCTGATATAAAAGCATTTCATATAAAGTTAAATAAAAAGTGTATTCATATTTATGTCTGCTTCACAAAAATCAGCTTTTATTCTCCTTATTTGTTTGCATGTTCTATAATTAAAATGTTTCACTTTGATGGATTTAGTAAATTCAATATTCAATAGTTTTCGTAACACATCAAATAAAATGACACTGCAAAAATCAACAAAATGAACATTAAACCAAATTTTTGGCCAAAACATGCAACATGCATTTTAACAATTTGCTGCGGCAGGTATGGCCAAAAAAGTGTTAAATGCATTATGTTTGCTAGCTAATTAAAGCGAACTAGCACACACACACGCACACACACACACAAGTATATATAAACCTTAATGAAAAGTGAAATTTGATGATAAACAAAAACATCGGCAGTGGCAGAGAATGGAAGTAAATTTTTGAATTGTTGCAATTTTTGTAGCTAACAAAATATTAGCATAAATATTTAGTAAATAATTTTTGATATGCATGCACGAGCAAACACACACTCACACATAACACACACACACGCACATTCACTTTGTTTGTTGCAACATATTTGCATGTTGCTGGCACCCATCACATATTTACATTTCGCTTGTCCGGCTTATGTTAAACTATTCTAAAATTATTATTCGCAAAAATAACCGACAGAAACAAAATCCCAAAGATTACATTTCCATTTACATACATGCGTGTGTGTTACTCTGTGTTTGTGTGTGTGTAAGTGTATGGTTTTTGGTGTTGTGGTTGTGCGTGTGTGTGTTTATGTGGTGTGGTTTTTGTGAACCGCTTTGTTGCCTCATCTAATAATTATACCTAGGGTGTATTACATTCCCGCAAAGTGTATATGCTAAGCCGATTATAAACTCCATAAAAAATATTTTATTTATGTTTTCTAATGTCATTTATTTAGTTTTAACAATTTTAAAAATTATTTTTGTCTTGTAAAAGTGTATTGAGTTCTTAAATGTTTTAATAAATGTTACTTTTATATGAAAATAAAATATTTTGCTTTAATTTAGAATTTTTTTAATTCTTTGCTGTTGCCCGTCTTTTATTATTAAGTATAGGGTATCTTTAGCGTTGATCAGCGCTAAACTTTCGCACTTAAAGCCACGTTTAAATTGATGTTTTCACCATTTTACAGGCTTATGCGTTGATCCTTGGTCTTTTAGCCTTTTGCAATTGATGTCAATTTTCGCAAATCTTCATCTTCTTCTAGTCATGTTTTTATAGTTTTTTTTTCTATAATTTTGTTGCCTCATTATGCGGGAAATCGCATAAATTTAGCTATTGTCACGTAGCAAGCGCGCTACGCTTTGATTTGCTGTCAGTGAGGGATATCAAGGGAGGTCCTTATTGAACGACGAGACAAGACCAGACAAGAGCGAGAGAGAAAGCGAAAGCCTTGAAGGGGCTTCTTGTTCTTGTACTTGAACACATTTGTTCTTGCTCTAGCTGATTTGTTTTGTGAACTTTGTGAACTTGTGTGTAAGTTGCGAGTGTTAATTATTGACAGGGTCGTACATTTCACAGTGTGTTCAAGGTTCAATGCACTTTTCGTTCTCGTTGTGGTTGCTTTATTTCAATAGAAAGTGCGCGACGGCAGTTAAATGGCTTGAAATATAACGTTAGCAACAACGAATTTGTCCAACAATTCATTTGATGTCACGCACAATAACTTGACTCTGCCATCACAGACAACAACAACAACACACAACACAACAAACAGGACACAGAGGAACACACTCGAACAGTCAGTCAGTTTGTCAGTTAGTCTGTCAGTTGGTCAGCAGTCAGTTGGTCAGTTGAGTCCAGGCATTCATGCAATGCACTCACTCATGCAGTTAGTGTGTCACATAGCTGAATTGTACGTCAATGCCCATACCAAGCTATCTTCTCCTTACACTCACACACACACACACACTCACGTACATCACTCATACGTATATGAGTACTAGACAGTGATAACGATATAGAGGGAAGGGGTGGGTGGTATAGGGGGTAGGAGGTGCGCTTGGACCCGGGAGGCATCTATCTTCATTTCAAGTCGCATTGTCGTGAGTTATTTGTGTGGCCGCCTTTTGTTATTTGCTATTTTGTATTGGCCATTGTTTGCTACACTGACCTCTACACACATACATTCAACACACATACACACACACATGCAGTTGGTCAGCTTCAAAATGCAATTTGAGAAAGAGACAGCGTTACAGTGACAGTTGTGCAACCATAAAATGCATTAATGCATTTTGCTATTGTTATCCATTCGATTCTTTTATTTGCACTCATTACCACATAGAAGGTAGAAAGGGTATTCCGAGACAGGGTAAGCTTTAATAATATTAAAATATTTAACTTCGACTAGTTTAAGGTGTATAAGAGGGTAAGGCAAGCCAGAGAAAGTGCATCTGTCTTAAAGAAGTGAAAAAATAACAGAAATATAAACCTATCGATAAGAATCGATAACTTGTTATTGAGAAATTTGAATGGAACAAAGATTTAAGAACTTTTTGAGCTCAAGAGCCATGCCAATCAAAAGATAAAAAGCAAGAATAATTGATTTTATATGAAGTTTAGTTAACAAGTTCGATTAAATGTAACTGCAAATCCCAACGGAACCTACATAATATCTACGATTTTTCTATGAAGTTTAGTCAACAGGTAAGATTGAATGTGTTACTACATTTCCCAACTGAACCTATAGAATATCTACCAATTGGCCGCAACACACAAATCACTCTTACTTACTACCGCAATTGACCATGACAATTGTAGACGTAACATGATGACATACCCCAGGTTAACCTCAATCCCCATACCCCCCCCCGCCCCCCCACCAATCCAGCTACAACTGGCATACACACATTAGCATGCGTTGCAGTTAAATAACAGTTGCGCATTTATGCTCAACTATTGCATTGTCCTTGTGTCATAAATTCATAATGGCATTGATGTTATTGTGTCCCTGATGCAGTGTAGTTTGTCGACACACAAAAATGACATCGCTACGCAAATGTTTCGTGTGTGCATTGATTTGCCAATCAATAATGGCCACTACAAATAATTAACATACTACACACTGACACACATGGCCACAACCAAAGCATTATTATTACACATACGCCACGTTGCGTCAAACAAGGTAACAATTTGCCAGACCATTAGTGTCAGTCAGCTTAAATAGTGACAGAGAAAAAAAAGCATTAATGCGACAATTTGCAGACAATAGAGCAAACAAATCAAATGCGATAGAGAAAAAAAAAGTGTTAAGAAACAAAAGGACACCAACTGAATGGCAAACCAAATGGCGCCACACACAATCGCCAGCTGTGAAGCGAAACGGAAGCAGAAAAAAAAAACTAACTGAAAGGCAAACTAGACGCAAAGATGCCCTGTAAAGAGATATTGGTATTGCAAGTTGCTGTGTATGTTGAACATAATAATCAAATATTTAAAACTTCAACAACTTTTTTACAGGGCATTAAAATAAACAAGTAAGAAGGCTCTAGTCGAGATATCCCGACTAGACGATACCCTGATCCCTATACTTTACGCGTACAGTCAGTGCTTGCAAGTATATATGTGTGTGTGTGTACGCGCATACTGCATAGTGCATACAAAACTTCAATGTCCCATATCTCCGGTGTTTATTATCCGATTTCGATAAAAATTTCACAGATTGTCATTATTTTGTTTTATAATTCAAATTGCATCTCAAAGTTTTCAAAATTCAAGATTTTGTTGTTATCGATCCCATGTGTATATCGGAAACGGGAAGAGTTATCGAAAATCGGAAGAAACTTGTACTGCCTAGGGATTAGGCGAGCTTAAGTTCCAAATCTGGAGTCTCTAGCTCTTATAGTCTCTGAGATCGACGCGCTCATACATACACACAGACAGACAGACGGACAGACGGACAGACGGACAGACGGACATGGCTATATCGACTCGGCTTTCGATGCTGATCAAGAATATATATACTTTATAGGGTCGGAGATGCTTCCTTCTACCTGTTACATACTTTTGCACAACTTCATTATACCCTTTTTCCCATTTTTAATGGGATCAGGGTATAAAAAGAAGAAGAAAAAAAAGACATTTGCTGACGCTGAATGCCAACTCAAGTTGTTGGTCTGGTCAAAAGGGAAGTGCAATTTGGTTAAGAGAGAAAGATTGACATTGAGTTTTTTTTTAAAAAAATACTCAAGTAAATGGGTTCAAAGAAATATGATTTCAAGACTTTTGAGAAGGCCAGCAGCCAACTAATGAAAATGATAAATGTGCGACAGAAGCGTGAGATAAAACATAGGATAGGGTAGGGTTGCCAGGGTGTTGTGCAGAGTGCGATTGAGTTATTGAAAACAATATTTGTGAGAGCTTTCTCTCTATCTCATTCCATCACTGCTTGAAAACGTGCATCTGCATGTCAAATGCTGATTAACTGCCAGTTGTTCAAGTAAATAGGCAAATAATATGAAATACACACAGATACACCGAGAGAGAGAGAGAGAGAGAGAGAGAGAGTGAGAGAGAGAGTTGGTGTTTGGGCTTTAAATTAAATAAATATTTTGAATGCTTGAACAAGAACCCAAATCAAAATGCTAAGCAGCTGGCACAACAACAACAACAGGAAAAACTTTGAACTATTTAAATCAAAAGTTATTTTGTCGTATAAAAAATAAATTCTTCTGGCCATTTAGATAAGCGTCTGCCAAGTGTATATTTTCTTTTGTCTGTGTGTGTTAAGGACTTTGACAATGGAATGAACGTGCCCAAAAGATACATCACCTGACTTTCATACATATAGTATGAACGTTGTGTGTTTTTTTTTGTCTGCTTCTTTTGATGTGCTTCAAGTTGTCATTTTATCGTTCTCTACCTCTCTCCCACACTTCCTTCCTCATTTTAGCTGCACTGTAGTTCGCACCTTTGCTGACCTTTTGTGCTCGTTGTCTCCGCCAACTTATTTATTCATGCTTTGTATTTGATTTTTCCTTTCTATAAACTCGCTTTTTTCCTCTCTCTCTTTCGTTCTACGCTTCTCATTGAGTTGCAGCGCACGCTTCCGTTTTGCTCGGGTGGACAGCAAAGCTCCCTCAAGTTATTTAAGCTGCTACTTATTTAATTTTCATGTAAAGTTTGCTGCTTTTCACCTTTCAAACGCCCCCCACCCCCTGAACTTCCCCCCACCACCAACCTTTCAAAAAGTATATTACAACAGAAAAGTTGTTTCGTTATACATTTTTTTTTTTGCTTTTGTTTAACAACGAAAACAGTTTGAATCTAGATTTTCTACAGTTGCTTCGTTCAATGTTGCTGTTGGGCAGCAATTGTTGCTGCTGCTGTTTGCTGTTGATGGCAGCTTCCTTTGACACAACTTGGGGCTTGCTGCTTTGTGTGTGTGTGTTCCCCCTTTTGACTTGCGGTTCGTTCACTCATTTCATTTAGCATAATTTGATATTTGGTTCTTCTTTTCTTTCTGTGGTTAACAACTTCTTGTTTAGACAGACACTTCTTCTTCTGCTTCTGCTTCTGGTTCGTGGCTTAATAACTATTAACACCATCTGAAGTATTGTCATAATCTCTTAGCTTTGTAATACTCCAATCTAATGCCAGCTGAGATGCAAAGCCTTCAAGTTGTTCGTCGGGTTTAAGAACTCGCTTGCAATGTTAACAAACTGCCATCAACTGTGATTGCTTTGGCGGAACATACAAAAAACCTGATACTCTCACAAAGGTGCAAAGGAAAGCGAGAGGGGAATGGGGGGATAGAAAAGGTAAGCAGGTTATAAAGCACTTTAATTAACTTGCAGACGCAGACCGTTCAGCAGAAAGTTTTCAGGGCATCAACTTTGAACCGCAAAGTAGTTTATATTGCAAGGATTGCGGTTTGCTGCCAAGCCAAAAAAGGAATGCAGCCACAAGCAACAACAGCAGCAGCAGTAGCTTGCGCATTATATGGCCAATAAGGATATAAGCACAGGTATTTCTCACCCTCACCCTCAACCCCCGTTGGTGTGTGAGCCCATATCTTTTGGCCTGCTGCTGCTTGTGGCGGCCATAAAACACACACACACACACCCAAACAAACATCAACGGTGGTACAGCGGGGGTAAAGTAACCCAAGGAGACGGCGGGGCAAGCAGTGGGACAAATCATGATTCGCTGCCGGTGCTGCCTGCCGCTTCTTCGTTCGTTCTGTGTAATTAATTTCTTGGAAAATATTTTGCGGGGTGCAAAAGCGGGGTGTTTTTCGGTGGTTGGGGGGGGGGGGGGGGGGGCGAATACTATATATATATACATTGCGCACATTTGCGGTTTGGCATTATCCTTTTGCAGCAACAAACAAACATCAGCAAACAACAATTTGAGTTATGCAACGCGGTTAATTTGGCTTTTCGACTTTTGCCATTTTGCCACATTGCCACATTGCAATTTGACTATTTTGGCAGATCTTAACTTAGTTTAATTAAGTTAAGTTTATGTTTACGTAGGAAATATTATAATAAAACGATTATTTGAGTGATGACGAGAACAGAATCTAATATAAGGTGAAAGAAAATAAATCTAATGTCAAGTTTCTCTTATCTTGTTAGACTTTTTCTATCACTAACCGTACTCATCAGGATTCCATGACATTCTTGACAAACATATACATAGATATATATTCTTTATCCATTTGTTTTGCAATGAAAAATACCCAAATCAAGTTTTTGATATTCTTTTCATACCACAATGATAAATTCTTTGAACAAGTTGCCGAACTGTCAAGCTGCACTTAATTTTGTTACTTCCCTTTTGCCACTTTGAGTAGTTTGGAGCCTGACCCTAAAAAAAACGTCACCTTAATGCAGCACGTGGCCCTCTTAAGCACATGCCAACAAGTTTTTATTTTATTTTTATCTTATACAAAAAAAAAACAAAAAACAACTAGCAGCTGAGAAACTTAAATAAAGCAAACAAATTGAACAGAAAGAGAGGGACAAAGATTTGGGCCAAGTTGGTGTTGGTGTTGCTTTTACTGTTGGCTTATCAGCGAGTCGCCCGAAAGCATAATTTATTGACGCCCGACCATTCATCAGCAGCAGCAGCAGCAGCAGGAACGAACTCATCAGACTGTAATAATTTGCTATCAGAGTGTCACGAACGGGCGAACAGCCCAAAGGAGGCGACTCCAAAGACTTGAGCCAAAAATACACACACATACAAACGTATCTATATACACATTTATTGGCTGGCAGTTGAAGTGAAATTGAATAAAAGGCTTCCTCTTTTACTGTGCGTGTGTGTGTGTGTGTGAGAGTGCTTGCGGAGGAGGAGGAGGAGGCACAAACAAATAAACCGCAAACAGCAAAATGAGGCATTCGATTAGAAGAAGGAGGGGTAAAGAGGGTGAAAAGAGTTCGCATTTCGAAGGATGTGTGCGTTGGCAACGTAATGTCAAGTGTGTGCGGCAGCATAAAACAAACTCCAAACGTTTAAACTGCCAAGTTTCTCCCTATCTCTCTCCCTCTCTCTCTCTCTTAACTCTTTCTCTTTATCGTTTTTGCGTTTGCCATTCATTCTCTCTTTCTCTTTTTGCTCCTCTCTATTTGTCTATGTCAAGTGTCAACATTTACTTGCTGGTAACACAAATTGTATCTGTGACCATTTTCGCACCCACATACACCCACACACACACACACACATACGCATACATACACTGAAGCAAATACAAAAAGAGCACATGAAACTTGACTTGGGAATACTTGGCACACTAACAAGAACTCTGGGAATACACTTTATACAAATATGAATAAAAAACTAAGCAATATCTTCATTATAAAGGTTCCTCATGTATCAGAAATAAATAACATATAAGGGTAAAGATTTTTGGTAACGCATTAAGTTATGTTTAGAAGCTTAAATAACGGCTTCATACTGTATATTTTTTTATGCTCAAAATTATTCTAAGCCCATCCTTAACCTTTTTCTGCATACAAATATTTTTTTTCTGTGCATTTCGACATTTAGTAAAATTGCGTAGGTCAAGCGAAAAGCTTCAAGTGTTGTCCAACACTCTAAAGGCATACGCATCCGGTTTTTTGTGTCCTTTCTTTGTCATTTTTTGGCATAATTTTGCAAGTCTATATGTTACCATAAACTATATGCATAAATATGTGCATATATCTCATAGAAGATTGCTAAAGATTTTTCATTTCAGATTCGTTCGCTAACTTGTCTCTTTCTTCCGCTCTCTCTCTCGCTCAAACACTTTCTATCTCTCTCTTTGCGTGTTGGTCTCTTTGTGCATGGTAAATGAAGCCACAATAGTAAAACTACAATCATGTGAGTCACTGTGTGTGTGTGTGTGTGTGTGTAAGAGGGGAATACACACACACAAGGGTAAGTCTACAGCACACAAATTATAGTTTTTTTTTAAGCTTACTGTAACTACACTTTCTCCTCTCAACCCCTTCGAGTGCTGAGTGCTTCTGTTTTGCTGCGGTTGATGCTGTTGCTTCTGTTATCGCTTAGCCTGTTAACATTTTGTTAGCTGTTGGCTGTTTGCTGGTTTTGTTGGTCAAGTTTTTGTGTTTTGTTTGTTTAATTTGTTCGAGGGTTTCGGTTTTGGTTTGGGGTTTTTTTTTCTGTCACTCTCGTTATTGGTTTATGCTACTGCAAAATATTTTTATTATTTATGACGATTGTGGTTGCTTAAAATTATTTTGTTTTTGGCTTGATGTTTGTTTGTTAAATTCTTTAATTATTAATGTACACAAAAACCAAACGATAATAGAATAATAATGCTAGTTGCAATATTAAGCAAAGATATTTATAATATTGGTTATATTTTAATGTGAAAAGTGTCTCTAGCGATTATCCATTATGGGCTAACCATTTATTTTCTCTTAAATTCATTTGTGTATAACAGTATTTTTAAAGAAATTTCTATTGCTATAAATATAACAAAAGTATAGAGATTTATTTAAACGTGTTTCCTGCTTATACTTATATCAAAGCTCTTGCCTTATACTTTCAAATAGTGGGAGTTTTTTATTCGGAGTGTTCCTCTAAAACCTCTTGGGATGTTTCAACTTATAAAAGGTATTTTGTGTGTGCTGTATTTTAGGTACTTTTTGCTTTGTATAAGTTAAGTACTTTTATACTGTAGTAGAGTAAATTATATGGCCAACAAAATTTTCAGAAAGCTGTTTAAAAGCAACGTTGAAGTCATTGCTTGTAAATATCCTAGCATAAGGTATGTATAAGTATTGGTCCCAATAAATAAAAGTCCCTCTTTTAGCTTTATACCTTATACTTTCGACATAGTATAATAATTTATAAGACAAGTCTTATAACTATTTTATACCACTTTGTAAGTTCTACGAAAATCTCTACTACAAGAGCTTTTCATGGCTTAAAGCTTTCGTTGCTATAAAAACTTTGGTTTCGATAAGCTTAGCATTGTTTTCAGTGGAGAGTTTTATGCGTTTGCCTTGTTGCAGCAGTATAAGTTGTTGACAGTGTGGAAAAACAATACTTTTACATTCATATAAAAGAAATACTAAAACTGTTTCATGTTCCTTTCCAAACTTAATCAAAGGTGACATAAAAAACAAAAACAAAAAACTATGTTTAAATGTTTTTTCAAACTTTATTTAAAGCAAACAAAAGGCAACTTTTAGTTGTTTTTGTTCCCCAGAATAACTTTTCTCAGCAAAACATTCGTAGTTCAAGCGAAGAGTGTCAAACATGTTTAAACTTGTTTTTTATGTTTAAACGTTATATGGTATAAATGGGTATATAATTTATTCACTTGCAAATTTGCAAACGTTGCAAAACAGTTGGCAAAACTGAGTTAAAGTTTAATTGTTTTGATACTGCGTTTTTTGTTTTCTGACTTTTTCTTTGGGTTTTTGTTGAAAGCATTCGTAGCACAGTAATAGAGTAGTTCAACAGTCGGCAAAGCCCCAAACAAAAAAACACTCAAACCTCATTTTCTCTCTCTCCCTGTTTTGCTCTTTTACTTACTCTTACTCTCTTTGATGCGGCTAGCCGCTAAGTCAAAGTCTCAAGTGCCGTAGTATTTTGTTGTTGTGCAGCTTAGTGCGTGACTTTAAGCAGCATAAGTAATTATCCAGTGTTGGCTAATGCCACACACAATAATAAAACGAAGCAGCAGCTGACAAATAATAATCAGCTTGAGGAATTATTTCGTGGTGCCTTGCAAATTGCAAATACTTGTGTGTAATTAAGTGGAACTGCAGTTTAAGATATTTTATCTGGCAGGATGTCCTTCTCAAAACGGCACACAGGACATGTATACAATTTATAAAAACTTATCGATGTCATAAGACAGAGAGAGAGACTGAGAAAGACGACTTGACCTAAGTTTGGAACTTAAAACGCCCTACAGATACTTCAGATACACTTGTATAAGTTTATTAAGTGGCACAACGAAGGCATTGCCATAGATGGATGCCACAGGATGTCTTTTTAAAAAGTTTATGCCATACCAAAAACCAAAGGAAACAGCTTCAAACACACGCAGAGACAGTCAGACAAGAGCATATGTACTCGAGTTAAACTGTAATTGGTGCAAAAAATGCAAAGAGAGAGAAACGAAAAATTGAAATTCAGCAAGAATCTAATCGAATTGAAAAACGATTTTTGGCCATCAACATTAATGTTGTTAAGTGGCATTATAGGATGCAAAAAGCTTAGCAAACGTTTTCAGAGATTTTTTTTTGCAAGCAATTAAAAGTTATTTCTTAGCTTCATCATTTTCTTGCTATAAAAATCTATATGTACATCTCAAGCCATGTTTAAGTTTGTATTAAAACTTATTAAACTAAGTAAGCTGTTTATAAAGTATAAGACTTTAATAAAGAAATCCGCACCATATGCTGCAGACCCTGTCAGTTTTTTGATGCAATTAATATGCGTTGGCGGCTGGAAAATTGCGCTGCAACCAAAGTTTCGGTCTAATAAAGTCAGCATTAAAAAACTTTAAAGCAAATTAAGTAAG
The DNA here is from genome assembly GCA_035044465.1 of Scaptomyza tumidula. Taxonomy (NCBI): domain Eukaryota; kingdom Metazoa; phylum Arthropoda; class Insecta; order Diptera; family Drosophilidae; genus Scaptomyza; species Scaptomyza tumidula. The sequence goes on from JAWNNW010000050.1 coordinate 1,837,427, forward strand.
CGGCGGCGGCCGCAAGCTGCAGCTTGTGCGGCTTCATAATTAAACACCTCGAAACGGTGGTGAAAGCCATGGAAAGAGTGGATATAGAATCTATCTATCTCTCTCTCTCTGTTAGCGCTTCAGGGCGCACTCGACACTTTACACTCGACGAAAGGAACGCAACTGAAACTTGCTCGAGTTGTTGCTGTTGTTGCTGGGGGAGAGCTGAAAACAAGTAGGCTAAAAGTACAAGTACTATTTAAATCAGCCAAGCAACACAACAAAATTTTCCTTTTTTTTCTGTTAAATTGCACAACTCTCCAGTCAGCAAGAGCAACTGAAGCAACAGCGGAAGGCAGCTGCCAGGAGGCCAACTTAAATATGAAGAAGGCTGAAAAGAACAGGACAGAAAAACGAAAAAAAAATGGACCCAAAAGACACAAGGCACAAAGCGAAAGATACGCACAGTCCAGCAACTTGAAACCCTTTTTTCTTATTTGCCCAGGAAGTTGCCCTTCCTTGTGCTCCTGCTCGTGGATACCCTTACATACTGTAAGTTAACTTTATTGTTGAGTTAAGAGATAAAGAGAATTTAGGCTTAATTTCTTGAACTAAGTAAGAACATGTTTGAAAGTATTTAACTACATCATAAATTAATTCTCTGCAAGAGCATTTAACATTCGGCAACTGTTAGCCAAACAAACTTCGAACATGTTGTTTTTGGCGTTGTTTATGTTTTGATTTTGTTTGCTGTTTAATTTAACGAATGCAGCGCCGTTGAAAGTTAAAAATTAGCATACTTATTTGGTGCCTTACACAAAATTGACTCAAAAAGAAAACTTTGGCACTGGGTCAAGTTTTTCGCTTTCGAGAATAAGTTCAAAAAGAGTAGTAGAAGTAGTAGTAGTATATATAAAGAAAGAGAGAACACTGTCACTTACCAATTAACAAAAGTTTCCAAATATGCATTTGTATGTCGAATGCTGTTGAGTCCATTCAAATTAGAAGCAGACAATATTTCGAAGCTTCGCTCCTGCTCCTTCCTCTTCTCCTCTCCTATTTGTTGATTGCTGCTGTTATTCGAATATTTTTGGGGTTCTATATATATTTATTTATTTTATGCTCTGCAGAAGAATCTTTGTTGTTGGTGTTGTTGTCGATGGATTTGTTTAGCAAGTTGGAGCCCAAGCATAGGCAGCAGCATTTTGTCCCAAACTTTTTAGCTTTAATTGTTGCATTCGCTTCAGACAACAACAATAAGCCGTATGGCCGTATGGCAATTAAAGTTTCAGTTCGTTGGCTTCGTTGGCAATCGTGCAGCAAATAACTGACCCCGTTTAGATTCAACTATCTTCGAGTTGATTTTTTCCTTCTTTCTTTTTTCTTTCACTTAGTTTTCTTGTTTCTCTTTTGCTTGCTACAATTTTATGCAATTTTCTGTGGCAATTTTATGTTGCAATCAAAGTGCCTTCTTTTATCTGCTGCTCTGCTCGCTACTTAATTTTTTTTTTTTTCAAGATTTCTTTTGGATTTATTTTTTGTGTGTTTTTTTAATGTCTGCAGTTAATGGGATTGTATAGAGTGTGACCTCGTATTAATATTCCATGGCATTGAATTTATAATGATGATGCACTGCAACGGGAGACAAAAGATAAATGCGTTAAGATTTAAGTTTTTCACTGATATGGATATTAATATAAATAGGAATTAAATATTGTATTGTAAAATATATTATCGTACTTTTTTAAATGTAGTTCATAAAGGATTCCATACTTTCTTATGTACTTTAATATGAAAATTGCAACTACAGGATTTCTTTAAACAATTTTTATTAATTTAATAAATTCCACGTATGTATGTGTGTTGTAAAACTTTTTGTTGGAATAAAGCATTATTTTTATTGTCATATGTTTTTTTTTACGCACAATAAAAAGTTTACTCTTTGCAATAACAACATAAATAAAAATATGCAGCGAGTTGGTTTATGGTTATTTATTCTTTTTTATATTCGTATATACATCGGAGACTATTGGTTAATTATGCGTACGAAACAAAGGATTTTCAACATAGTCGACAAGACTCATTTGACTGTCTGAAATGTCGCTGCTTTATATATCCAGATTGTCCTATCAAATGTTGTCACAATAAATATTGTACGGCAACATATATTAAATACACATTTTTTTTTTGGTACACATCAACAACAACAAAAAAGAAACTGGCGTCAAATTGAAATATTAAGTTCGATTTAATATGTGATAAATACCAAAGAAATGTTAATAAAAATATTGGCAGAAAAAAACATAAAGAAAAAAATGTGAATGCACATTTTTTCACCTTTGACATATTTGAGTAAATAATTTTGACAGCAAACGTTGCAAAAAACGCATCAAACAGATACAAAATGATCAAATGACTGCATAAAAAATGAATTTATTGAATAAAGAACTTTTAATCGACGTGTTTTAAGTTGTGTTGAAGCTGATTTTAATTTAATTAAATTGTCGAAAAAGCTGTCTTAAAAATCGTTTGCAAATAATTAATTTTTGACTATCGATTAAACATATTTTCATTATGTGAAAATAAAATGACAGATTTATGTTTTATTTATTTTCTTTGACTTTAAAAATCTGTCAATTTGAATCGGCTGCTTATATTTCAAGCAGGAAACATTACAATGTTGAGACTCATTGTGTGCAGTCGCGTCTTGACGCATCTTCTCGTTCTCATCACATTCCATCTCATCCCGTTCCATTCCCATTTCATTTCCTCTCAACTCTCGTCTCGTCTCGTCTCGTCTGTTTTGTGCAGTGAATTACTTTTCTTGACGTTTTTTGTTTGCTAACAACCGCAAAAGACAATGCCATTCTCTTCGCTCTGGTATGTCTGTGTATAGAAAATTACGCAATACACACACACACATATATACGTAGACACTTAGACAGACAGGCAGACACACACACACATACACATAAACTTACACTTAGTGAAGGGATAGTCCCATGTCACTCGCCTGCTATTTAATTTATGAAGTAGAGCGCGTAAAAATTGTGCATTGTGGCAAAATGTATGTTGCAGCGTTGCTTAACACTGAAAATGACGATGTTGACTTCGTCCTCGTCGTGGGCTAAAAATCGCTTTAAGCACAAGGGTGCGATGTATTTTTCGTTGGTGGGAATGGTACCGGTTCATCATCATCATCATCATCATATACTTAATGCGTTTTTTGTTCTTGATTTTTTTTTTTGCCATCGCACAACAAAAGACAGTTTAGAAATCAGTCAGCCGCTGACAAATTTTTTTGTCATTGTTTTCGAGGGGTAAAATTGTAAGCTCCATATGCTAAGTACTTATCTAGAGCTGTTAGGGAGCCTAAGAAATTGTTGGTGGTGTTGCAAATGTGATTTTTTGCGATTATGCAAAAGTTACAAAAAAAAACTAAATTAATTTTTATGTTCAGTCATGGATTAATCAACATATTTTAATGAGTTTCAGTTATTTAAAAAAAGATTAAACTTAGCACAAAATGATTTAAAATGATGTTAAAATGTTCCTGGGATAATAAGGACAAGTAATGACATTAACGTTTCCAATCGAAGTTAGTTATGGCAAAGCTAAAGACTACTTAAATCAGTTATGCAGCATTTTTTCGTTAAGTGTAGGCCTGTATTTTATCTAGACACCTGCATAAACCTAACCGCAATGACATTTCACATATTAAAATCCTCTCGCACAACCAATTATGGAAAAACTTTTTTTGCCTCACATACAAGGAAAAGTTTTATCTAACTAGAAATAATTTGACAGCCTTTTTTTTGCCGCATATGTAAAAAGCTGGACAGACAAAAACTCTTTGACTATAACCAAGTCTATAAATCAAAATGTTATTAATGCGCAACGTGTTTCCTGTTCAACTCAGTTTCGACCTCACTTTTTCTTTCAAAACGAACTAAGCTAAGCGCTAAGCTGCAACATCATTATGAGAATTATACTTTTTCGACTCGTTGGCGTCACAAAAAGTTAAAGAAAGTTAGTTTTAGCACATTAAACGCTTTCTCACTTATCGAGTCACAAGAAGAAATGAGCCAAGCAGCAGAAGCTAATATAAGAAGAGCAGGCGGCTGGGTGCTAAATTAAATGCAGATATTATTAACTAGAGCAAACTAGTGTTCGCTTAATGCCAGGCCACGGACATGTTGCGTGTTAGAGGGAGGGGGGGTGGAGGGCATAAAGGCAGTTCGCGACGGTTCGACAACTTTTTGATTATGATTATGTGGGCGGCTTCTGCTTTAATCACTATGTGCGGCTTATGATAATTAAGCTGATGATATGCTGATACGATTATGATAATCACTACAATAATTATTGTGATCCGTGACCCAGGAAACAAAATTGTGGTAGCGCATAGTTATGGGGCGGGGGGCAGGTCGGTCAAAAGGGGTTTTGTGTTCAACTATTAGTGGTAATAGTTTGTTTCGATTAATTCTGTGGCTTAGCTGGCTTTGCCACAGATTGTTGTTTGCCTAATGAAACAAACATACATGTACATATATATGTACATTGGAATAACAATCGAAGGCAGAACAGGAAACAGAACAGAATAGGGATATAGAGCATGAAAAGGGTTAAGAAACTTAAAGAAAAGATGTGCTGAGGGTCTAAAAATTTCTTTTGTTCAATGATTTTAAAGTACAATAATCGAAAGAATATGTTTTTAAGTGTAAGAAAATAAATACTTTTGATTTAAGTAAACCAACGAACTGATTTCTGACATTAAAAGCCAACTCATACAGACAATTGACATGGCCACTGACACGTGTAATCGCATATATATATATATATGTATACATATATTATGGAGAGCAAATTGAAAATAGAAGCTGTTGCTGCGCGTATTTTGGCATTGTCATGCTCAACCAGGCAAGGAATCGACAAAGTCAACTTTCTTGCCACATCACGTCGCGTCAACGCAAACGCAAACTCAAGCTAAGCTATGTGAATAACGCGCATACGACTAGTGGCACTGACTTCACAGATAGACTGGGGCAGATAGATAGACAACCAAAAAACAGACACTGGGAATTTTATATAGACAGACTGTGTGACTTGAGGCAGTCAGCGGACAAACCATAAAATATGACTCGACCGACTCTGACGACAGCTAACGAACGAACTATGATGTCGAATAAAATGCCATGCATTCATCTTGCTGCATGCAACTGCAGTAGTAGTAGTAGTACTCGTTTGGTTGTGGCAAGTGATGTGAAATAGTTGCACACATGTCAAATCACTTTGTGCGACTGCTGCGCTACACATTCTTCACGCTACAAAAACTTCAATTGATTTTTCAAAGCAACAAAATGATTGTCTTCCAAATAGTCAGGTTTGTAGAAGGTTTGTTTTAAACAAACTTTCCGAATGTCACTAAGATCTTATTGCTTTAAATGTCTTCAAGGCCTGCAAATCGATTGAAACAGAAACATAACGAAATACTCTGAAGAAATCGAATCTTGATCTACAATGAAGTAAGCTTTGCCAAACTCTATGTTATAAGTTCATTATGTTAGAAGCTCATCGGACAATAGTCCTGTCAACTGTAGCTTGGTAGTTTTGCACAATTTCAGTGGCAGCTGTCAATGGTTATCCTTGTTGCATGATGGCTTAATCCCATTTCCAATGCAATTGTCGCCGAACTGAGATATGCACTCACATGTACAACATGTGTACATGTGCCAGTTTTCGGATGGATATAGCGATAGCGATGAGGCTTGCTTAACAATGAGCCATGGCCAAGTCAAAACCATCACACGCGGCACATTCACAAGAAGTGGAGTAGCAAGTGTATCTCCCATTGTGGTTTCACAACAGCGTCCATTCGTATACCAAACCTGTTTTTTCTGCAACTGCTGCTGCTGTTGACAACTCCCCAGCTATTTTTGAATGCGAATGTGAAATTCATGTGAGTAGCAAGTGTGAATACGAATGCGACTGCGACTGCGAATGTGAATGCCCTGCGGTCTGTGCTCTGTAATTGTTCAAAATTTCTAACGTACACTCACTTTTCCCATACGCACACTATCAGTCAGGGGAAGTTGACAAGTAGTTGACCAGCATTTGTTGTTGTTGTTGTTGTTTTTTACTATTTATCAGCCTTTTAAATGTGTGTCACACCGAGCTTAGTATTATTTTGAGGAATTAACTTGGGAAAACATAGTCCCAAAGGAAGCTTAATTTCATTAGCTTAAAGAATAATAAACCAATTCCATTAGCCAAATCAATTTATACAAATAAACCCCTCACATTTTCTTCTGACAAGCTTTTCTCATCTTTAAAATATTATTATTGTATAGAATAAGTTGTAACTAAGACATTTCGATACGGTTTAAAGACAGCTTAATTAATAATAATAATAAATAATTTAGTTTGAAGCTCAATGAAATTTATTTATTTGAATTGCAGAATTATCAAAATTAGGTATTAGGTTTAAAAGCATAGAAAATAGATGAATTAAGCTCAAATTTCATTAACATTGAGTAGAATAGCCAAAAAGAGGATTATATTTGGACGCAATCAAAAATAAAATCAGTGAAATAAATCCAATTCTCAATGAAAATTAATTAATTTGCGTATTTAGCGCTGCAAAATAAACAAGAAAACATTCAGTGCGAATGATTTTACAAATAAGTACAAATAGAAGCATGCCACGCCCCCATTAAACAAACACAATAACATTCCCGCTCTTCATTGTCGTCAGCGGCTTAGTGTGCCAAACACGCTACGTTGAGGAAGGGTTCGATAAGGAAGGATAGGAAGGCAGGGGCTGTGGCGATGAGAAGTAACAACAGCAAGAAGCAAAAAGCTGGTCAACCACGTGGCAATGTACAGAAATTGTTGGGGTTAGTATACCAAATCCTCGCCCCGTTGTGGATGGATGCGTGATACTCGATGCCTGATGAGATAGGGAAAGGAGGGTCGAAGAGAGGGAGGATTTTGGAAATGGCCAACAAATTGAAAGCTCAATCATGTTGCAGCAGCTGTTCGTGCGAGTGGCCAATGGTGAGAATGTTGAGTGTGTCCAATCTGTTTGTTGCTTTGTTGGTTTTATGCGACATTGGAGGCAACAACACACACCTAACACAACACCAACACCAACAAGAACAGAAACGTTGGCACATGGAGGCAAATTATGTAAATGTCATTAATCCTTATGGTACACAATAGTTTAACGGTTCGGCGCTTTATTGTCACGTCGCCATCAACGGGCAACAGCAAACTTGACCCCTTTCTACCCTTGCCTGCTGCTGCTGGTGCTGCTGTGTGCGCGTGCACATACATACATACAAACATACTATACGTATACATATGGTACTAGAGTTCAAGCCCCCATTTGGCCTATCTTCGTCTGATGTGTGACACGCTGCTTTTTATGCTTACGTGCTGCTGCTGCTGTAGGGGTGAGAGATATATGCATTGTCCTCCCCTCACCCCTAACAACCCCACGTTATTCAGCCACTTGAACATTTCGTGTTAATTACGAAATCACTCAGCGCACGGTTCTCGTTTCGCGATGCGTAAAAGAGGGCGAGAGAGAGAGGGAGTAAGTGATAGAGAGAGAGAGAGGGAAAAGTGTGCCAACTCAACACATTTAACAATCAATTGCCCCAAAGCGGGTGAATATCTACGTGTTCCAATATTTATTTATTTTTTCACCAAGCCATAATTATACTTTTATTACTCTGGACAGCAACCTTTATAAATACAACTTTTATATAGTATATATATATATATATATATATATATATATGGTAACCAGCATTTAAAGTTATTTATGGCATTGTAATTCGCAATTAAAGTTGTGTCTTTTGTTGGTTTTATTATTGCTTAACTGATGCTTGGTTAAAATGAGTTTTCATTTATTTAAATTAAAGTAAGGTCTTGACAATCCTTATATCATTTTAATTTATCCCATTTATTTAGTTCCGAAACTTCAAACTTTCCCATTAAAACTGGGAAAAAGGGTATAATGAATTTGTGCAAAAGTATGTAACAGGCAGAAGGAAGCATCTCAAAACATTGGGACGACACATTAATGAAATAATGACAATCTAAAGAATTTGTATTATTTTTGACAATTATTTTTAGATGAAAATCAAGTAAAAATCGCGTTTTGAGATTTAAATGCAGTATTATTAATGAGTTCAAACCATGACTTTTAAGACATGACTTTTGAAAATCGGATGATTTTTGACGAAGTTATGAAAGTCGAAAGTTTCAACCAATTCCCATGTCGATAAATAAAGTATACAGATTCTTGATCAGCATCAACAGCCGAGTCGATATAGCAATGTCCGTCTGTCTGACTATAAGACCTCACTTGATCTACTTTAAATATTGAATATTTTATTGCCCTCTCAAATCGAATTCGCTGAAATCCTCTGATAATTCTCATTAGCATTAATGAATAAGTTGTATCGTACATATGAAATAAATTATCTTAAAATTATATTAAAATTTAATTAAACGCATTTTCATTTTTAATTCTACTTCATTTTGCCCATATTCAACGAAACACATTGTTTTTCTTTTAAGCATTTATGGTTCGTTAGCTTGCTTTAATAGTACATCATTCAATAAATATTATTGTGCGTGTTTCTTGTCCCATAAACGATGCACGTCCATTAAATGGCATTTTTTTTTAAATATTGGCATCGTTTAACAATTGTTGCTTGTTGACGAACATATATATTGAACAGATTGATTGCATGCTGAGTCGAGTAAATGTCATTGTGTATGAAGTGCATATTGAACCACGCCCACCGCGTCCAACGCCCAACACACAACATTTACACACACAAATAACTTTCTTAATGATGTCAGAATTTAATTTAAATGCATGTTATTAAATATTAAGTGTTTTTTATTCACTCCCATTGTTTAAGTGTGCGAGTGTGTGTGTGTGTGGGCGTTGCACTTATTGTAATTGTTGTTGCAACAACAATAATCGAGCGTTAAGTGCGGCAATAACTGCTGCTATAATAATCACAACGACAAAAAGAGTTCACACTTAACAGAGAAGGGGCAGAAGGAAAGAGGGAGGGGGGAATCAAGTCCATTACCTATGCATGTGCGCATACTTATGTGTGTAACTGTGCAAATTGCTGGCCATTTCAGCTAACAGCTGAGAGCTGAGTAGAATTTACTTTACTCCTCTTCCCGTTAATGTTTGCACATTATCAGAATATTTTTCTTGTTTTTGGCTCAACTTTTGCACACACACAAACACACACATACACACACGCTTTATCGCATTTGTGGAGCCGCCTTACACGATTAATTGTTTTGCTGCTCATTATCATAACACACACACACACAAACACACTACACTCACACACACATATGTGAATACAACTAATGTTTGCTGCCATCCACTTCACCTCTCGCATACACGTGCATAATTAACAGAAAGCTCTTTGCTCTTGATACTCCCCAAACACACTCAGAGTGTGTGTGTGTGGATGTGTGAGGACGTGGTCATATCATTAACGTGCAAGCGGCATAAATTCGTTGTAATATGACAAAAAAAAAGTTACAAGAGAAGGAGGAAAAAGTTTTCCAGGTTGTAATGTATGACCGGAAGCTACCCTAGGAAGCAAGATTTTGAAGAGAGTTGTATGAATATTTGCTTTGATTTCGAGCTGTTAAGTTAAAGATGAAAGTCTACCTTAAGATGTGTTGTTGATATTTTAAAACTTTATGGCATAACATAAGTTCCAAATATTTCTTATTACAATTACATAAATTTCAATTTGCTTTACACTGATTTAAATGGATTAAGTATGCATTAAGAAAGTCCAACAATAACATCCTCAATAAAAAAAAAAATATGAAAACTAATAATAGTTAAATCCCTTAAGACATATGATTCTTTTTATAGACCACACTAACCTTCCACACACTCACACGTATGCTAGCCACAAAAATGCCCATTCGTTGCATTTTATGAGTAGAGGGCATTAAAATCACAGTTTGGGTTTTATGCGCGTAACGTAACGGGGAGCGAACCTGAAGGTGGAGTGGACTCTGGAGTGGTTTCCAAGAGGTTTTTGGGTGAGGTGAGGAGTGTTGAGAGTGCTGCCCAATGCCGTCCGTTTCTGGTTTATTAATTCGACGGGGACATGCGACATGCGACGAGCCACTTGTTAAGCTCTCTTTTTATTTGGGGACAGGTCGTAAGGAAACCGTACACTTAGTTGGTCACGAAAAATCACGAAGCGAGGCGCCATAAAAAGCGAGAAAGCGGGAGAGAGAGAGAGAGAGGGGGAGTACTGCACTTGAAACCTTTTTGATTTTGGTCAAGTAGTGTACGAGCCTTGATGTCCTTGATGATGTTGCCAAGCAATTATGCTTTCAGTTAGGTCCTCGATTTGCTTAAATATTCCAAGAGCAAACCGTTTACCGTTTAATCAATCAATCAATGCTCAAAAAGCAAGAGAGAAGAAAACTTAACAACGATTTGAGGTGCACTCGATTTGATGAAATAAGTGCACCCTAAGCGGAGGGTAGCTTAAACAAGGTAAATCCCACCATGGCGACGATGTCTTTATTGTTGGTCAAGTTGGCTTTGATTAAACGTGCTAAATTGCTGCTCTATGTACTATATCTATGTATGTATGTATGTATGTATGTATGTAGGTTAAAGTGTGCGTGATAAACTTTTACAAGCGCTAAGAAAAAGCAAAGGGAAATAACAAACAGAATGAGAAACAGAAAGAGATAGAAGAATGGCAATAGAAATAGTTAGGGATGTGTTTAAGTACACTTAAAAAAGTTTTGGTTGGCACAAATTATTTTTCATATACTAAAGAATATTGAAATTGGATATTTTAAATATTTAAAAAATATTTTGAGCCTTTTAAAAATAATATATTTGGGTTTCCCAATTCTTTTATTCATTATTATTATAATAAATATAAGAATTTAATTATTTTTCTTCATTTTATAGTTGATTTTATTTGACAAATATATAATTATTGTACTTTCTAAATATTTGAAAAATATTTCATACATTGGAAAAATATTTTTTAAGGTTTTCTAAACGTTTTACTTAATGCTTATCATTAATTTAATACTCAAAATTAAGATTTAACCACTTTTCTGCTATTCCAGTTGATTTTTTTCAACAAATATTTAATTTTTATATTTTTAAAACGATTGTATTATTCATTAAATCCATTTTCACTTCCTACTTTAACTTTTCTCAAGTGTTTGTAATTGTTAAAGAGCTCATTAGAAATGCTCGACTCGACAAGATAACTGCCGGAGTGAAAGAGAGAGAGAAAGAGGGCAGAGAGTAAGTGAGTAAGACAGCTGTTTGCAGGGTGGAGCTCTAGTGCATTTTCAATTAAGTACAGCAAAATATTTTGGCTGCACTTTCAAAAAACAAAAAAAAACACCCATCGTTAAGTCGACAGCGGGGTAATGGCAATGGTAATGGGTTCGTTTGGGTCTGGGTCTGGTTGGGTTAAGCAGCAGCCAATAAACTGTTGAACTTACGACAAGTCCTAATAGCTTTTCGCTCATTTACTTTGCACAAGTAAAACCCAACTAAAAACAACAACAACAAAAAACAAACACTTGAAATGTATTGACCCAACTATCTTAAAACACATTTGGCATTCATTGAAAGCCACTTCAAACAACACTCAAACAGCACATGGATGTTACTTTGTAGATGTTGTTGTTGCTGTTGTTGTGTGCTTTGATATTGATGAACTTTGACTTTCACTTTGACAAGCAGACAGGTACATGAATATATGCATATGTATCTGTTCAGGTTATCTGATTTTAAAGCATATCAAGTATACGCACAAAAAAGCATACCATAACGAATTTGTAGGTCAGTTATGCTTGATGTTTGTAAAATGAATATCAATTAATAGTTATGTACACAAAATGTGCAGTTTAAAGAGTTCTTTAATGATTTGAAAGCATTATTTAACCTTAGATACAATCAGCTGTTGTGTTGCATATTGTAAAATTAAGGTAAAAAGCATTTTCCGATTGCATTTGCACACACACACACACACACATGGTCTAGAATCTCTAAAGCTCTCCCCCTCTCTTTGCCCTCTCTTTGTTTGTTGTTGCTTTTGCTTTGCTTTGCTTTAGCTCGATTTTAAACTTGTCAGACCGTTGCACAGAATGTGCTTAGAAGAAGTTCACGTAGCACAAAACCACATTTTGAATCAGAAACGGAATCTGTTTGCATTTCCAGTTGGCTGCCTGAACTTTTGCCACTCGAGTACATTGCTTTTTGCAACCGATTAACAATAAAAGAAAGATAGAACGGGAGCACGGGTGAGCGGGAGAGTGGCAGAGGTCTACGAGGCGGTTGGGCAAAGGCTAGAAAACTGAGATGTTGCAAAGTATGGAAAATTGAAAATGCAACTTGTATTTTTATACACTGTAATGTTGAAGGTAGTTAAAGCGACTAGATGGGTTTTCTTACTATTGAATGCAAGAGCAAAGAGAAAGGAATTGATTTGAGAAGAACCTTTTTTGATTTTCAATACAAGTTCAAGACAAGTTCGAGTTAAGCAAATCAAATTAAAAGATTTTTAATTGTAGTTTGAAGTTATTGCTTTCAAGTCATTTAACTTACAATCAATAGCAAGTTCCTGCCTCATTCATAGTTTCAATAAGTTGTGTTGCACTTCAAACAGAGTATCATTCAAATGTTAACTTGCAAGCTGTGGAAAAGTCCTTGGCCCGTTTGCCCGTTAGCCTGTGTTAGCCTCAGTATTGCCATTTGGCATGCAAGAGCTTCCTTCAGCTCCAGAACATTACCTACTTGAGTAATGCACCAGTGTGGCATATTGACTTTTTACAGCTGCCATGCTGCATGTTGCATGCCTTTGTGTGTGTGCCTGCTTTGCATCTCATACCACAACGTTGTCGTTGTGATGGCTCGCAGCAAAGCCCTTTCAATAACATTTGATTTTTATTATCAGTATGCAATTGTTGTTGTTCAGAACAGAAGCGAGCACTCCAACCAGACAATAAGCATCAGCATAATGTCAGTGTATATGTGTGTGTGGGTGCTGTTTTAAATTGAATTGGTTTTGATTTTTATGCAACAACTGTTTGTCTAGTGTGTTATGTGGCATTAACTTCAGCATTGACTCGACTCCTGTTTTGTTGAAACCGACTAAAAAGTTTTTTTTTTTGGCCCACAAAAACTTAACAACAGGAAGCAACTGATAACAGACAACACACACACATCGTTATCAGTGTGGCAACAAACTGTTTTGAATTACAACGGAAGGTTGCAGGTTCAAAGCACACATGCAATAGATAACTACTAGAGAGAGAAACTGAACCAAACTAAACACATGGCAAAAAACTTACACAACTTATCTAGGTGCCCGGCAATTTTGCACATTTTGCATTATAAGCACACACAGTGTGTGTTTAAGTGTGTGTAAGTGTGTTGTGTGTGTGTGTGTGTTTGGAGCACGTGACTCTCTGTCTCTGTCTTTTCTTTCTCTTTTCACTCTAGCCTTTGTTCAAACCAAAAATGACAGCCGCTTTTGTAGTTGCGTTTTTGCCGGCGGCAGGAAATTGTGCGGCGGAATACACTAAACGCAGCTGGTGGTAAATAATAATAATAATAATAAACAAATGACAATGCCATAAAGCGACCAAAGTAAAAACTACAAATTCTCTAGAGTGGTATATAGTGGTATAAACTAGTACGAGTATTTACATTGAGCACTGTAAAATACTGTTTGACATTATTTTGTCATGCGGCTTTCGCCTCAAACGATGCAAATCAATAATATTAAGCAACAATCAAAATGTATAATAATTGAAGGTATTATATGTACGGAATGCGAATAATAAACATTGGAATTTGCAACGTATATTAATTTATATTTTATTGCATTTAATATTCATAGCGAAATTCAGCTAGCGCATTCAATAAATAAATGAATATTTTTTCAACGTTTTCACTTTCATTTCCAAACATAGTAAATATTTATAATCACAACCCAAAAAAACTTTGCTGCCAATGACAGTTAATCGATCAAATAACATGCGTCTCTACACTCGAAACACCCTGTGTAACCAAAAAAAGAAAACAAAAGAAAAAGGCAACAAGAAAAGTCTTGTAATGAAAGGCAGATGGAATACAGCAATAACAGGCTTATAGACGTATGTCAAAAAAAAAGTACTGAAAGTATCATACTTCTCTGCGTGTGTGTGTGTGCTTCAGGCAAATATAAAGTTTTTTGTTTAAACTTTTTACGTTATTTTTTGAGTCGAAGTAAAAGAAAAACGACGTCACGTTAGCGTTACATGTTTTTCATATATCGCTCAAGTCATTTATCCTGCAGATGACAAGTTACGCTACGCATGAAACAAGCCAGAGCCAAAAGTTTTCACTTGTTTTAATATTTACGAATATTGCAAAGTTGCGTCCAAGTGAAATGAGCACCAGTTTTGTTCTCTGACAAATTATAAAAAGTTTGCATTTAATTTTTGATGCTAACATGAAAAGAGTTTTGTTGATTTTACCTTAAAATAATTGTCCAAATATAAGCGCGAATTGAATATGTTTTTAATTGCGATGCGAAAGCAATGAATAAAAAAATTTCAATTTAGTTTTAGGTAACAAAATTCAAATTTTAAGCCAGGAAGAGATTAAAAACCCAAAACGAGGGGATTAGCAAATGCCCTGTATAAGCTCGGAAAAAGGTTGATTGCATCTAACAGATACTTAGTTAAAGATATTTGTATATAACAAACTTTAATAAACTCTTTAACTAAACAAAACCAAAAGTTTTTAGGGTATTTCATATTGCCTGCAGTTGATGTTGATTTTAATCAATTGACTAAATAAACATCAAATATAATTGAGTGTTTATTTAAAACGTTTACAATCGAACCAAACATATATAAATGTATATATATATAAATGTCTGAATATTGATAAAAGCAAGCAGACAATTTTACAAAATAAACTCAATAATTGGCCAGCAAATAAATTGTTAGGAATTCCAAATTCAAAACGCAAACAAGTTTAGACACACACACACACACACTAACACACACATATCACAACTTGATATAAATTCTTTAGCTTGATGCGATGCTAAAACTTTCAAGTCGAATGTTGCAACGTTAAATAAATTGAAATAGTTTTTTCACAAAATGCATACAAAGTTGGAAAGTTGGAAAGTTTTTTTTTGTCTTCTACTTCTTAATTAAACTAAACTTGAGGCTGGACAAAAAGTAATTCTTGTTGATGTCATATTCATATTGCGTCTACGAGTTAAAAGTCTCCGAAAAATAATAGTCAAGTGCAAATAGAAAATGTCTACGCAGTAGGCAAAAGTCATTTCAAAGTTTTTAAGTTTTAGAACGCTTGGTCAGCCATGACTTAACATACATACATGTATAGCTTGTATGCAGCCAAGAAGTATATCTTATGGAAAACACATCAACCAGCCCCCCTTTCAACCCTTTCAACCCTTTTTTGGTCTAGAACAAGCAACAAAGTAAAAACTCTTGTCCAGCATAGTGCAAGAAAACTTTTTCGATATTTCAAATGTATAACAAAAAACAACAAAAACAAAAAACCCAACTCTAGACAATAACTTGCAAATCCAATTACGTTTCGGAGCCCTCATCGTCGTCAATGCCGTATGCCTTATGTCATGCGTCGTAGTACAACAATGTTGTGTACCTTCTTGAATTCATGGCGTTTGTGCAGCCTGCATATTAAATTAGCCAGCAAATTGGGTGTGCTTGTGTGTGTGTGTGGCAGGAAATGGAAGAGTTAAGTTTCCGACCTGCCAATTTAAAATCTAATTTCGTTTTGCCACGTCACAAGGGTCAACAACAGCAAACAGCCACACATTGTTGAGGGGTGTTGCAGGCGGTTCGAGAGTGTTTTTCAACAAGGGAAAATGAAGCATGTGACAAATCATATGAACCGTTATCTTAATCGATAGTTGTTAAATTGAGATTGGAATAGAGATTTTGGAAGTAATGAAAAGAATTGGTTTAACTTTATCGAAAATTATTATTATATTGAGCAAGTTAACTTACTTGAAGATTATTAATTTGTTAAAGGTCAGAATCAGTGTCTCAACTATGTTCTCACAATATTCCTAAACACCTTGCGTATACGCAATATCTAACATTAAATCTACGCAATGAGTTGCGTAAGACTTTAAGTTTCTAGCTAGTTTTGTATTCAATTGTTGGATGGGGAGGGAGAAACGCAAATGATTTACTTGAGTGTAAACTCATTTTGCACTCGACAACAACAACAACAGAAGATAAGGGGAAACGCAAACAATATGCAATTCATTGGCTTGCACTTTTTGTGGCTCTCGAAAGCAAAGCTCTCAAGAGTGTAACAATAACAACAACAACAACAAGAAGAAGGAAAGAAAGGGGAAGAAAATAACAAGGCCACTGCGCTTTTCACCTGAACAACATAATGGCAATCAACTGATGGAATTGACACAGCCACAAACCTTATCGCCGCCTCAATCCCATTTTGAGCCTTTGCCTCTGTTGCTGCTGCTACTACTATTGTGTAAGCTAAGGGTAGCTAGTTGGCAAAAGGGGGAGTATCTAAGCCGACTAACCAACTAGAGAGGGCGTATGCCATTATTCATTTAAACCTGGTATTGAGCAGAGTGTTGCATTGCACAGCCGACAAATAGCCGCAGGCAGTAAGGCAGCAAAACACATTCACACAACATTTCTTACTTAGTTTTCTTGCAGCTTTCGCTTTTTGTTGCTCTGTGGGCTGTGGCTGCATTTGTAAGTAGGCGTGTTTCTAGGGGGTGAAATTGGCTTCGATTTGTTTGCGATTTAGTGAACAAATTGTGTGTGTGTGTGTGTAAGTGAAGGTGAAATGTTCTTTTCCAAAATGTTTAAGCCAAACCAAAATTGGTTTCGAAAACGACAAGTCGAGGTTGAAAACGAGCGAGAGACATTTGAGTAGATGATTGCCATAAACTGCACAAATTGAGCTTGAGTGTGGTTGAAAGTTAGACTGTTTGTGTATGTGTGTAGGTGTTGGTCTTGGTATAACGCTGTAGGTAAAGGTTTTATTAAATTGACTGGATTGAAGCCTTGGCAGTTTTAAACACTTTTCTATTCAGTTAAATGTGAGAAGCATAAAAGCTTAAGAAAGTGTTGCCTACCTTTAAGGGCAACGATTTAGTTAGAAGGTTGAAAGCTTTAAGTTTAACTTACCGTTTGCCGTGTCTATTTGGTGTCTGGCCTGCAATGATAAAAATGAAAAGTCAATTTCAATTACATATCTATATATTTTCTGAATAAAATTTCATTAAAAAATGCCAAACAATCAGTTTTCAATGTATTTCCGACTAAATCTTAAAGTTTAATCGCACAAAACATTTTGTATGATGACGGCATGTCGAGAATGCCGAGAATAGCTGCAACAGCGCCAGCAAACATGATTGTCAGACATTATTATTGATGTTGTTCTTGTTGTTTGTTGTGTGTTGTTGTTTGCTGCTTGCCATTTCAGATTACGGTTGTAGTTTAGTTGACATGTACAGCCAACAGCCAACAACCAACAGAGTCGACCCCGACACATGCCTACAAGCTTATTTATAATAAAAGAAAAAAATATCATACATGGCCGCACAGACAATGAGACAATAGACAACAACAACAACAACAACGATGATGAAGCAATAACAACAACAACAACCAGTAGTAGAACAATGTGGCATGGAACAGAAAACAAACGGCAGAGAAGTTAAGCAGCGAGAGATAGGTGGAAAAGGAGCTTTGGCTATAAGTTGAATGCTTAAATGCCAAGCTACAGCTGAGGCTGAAGCTGAGCCATCATTAACTGTGTGCCTGTTGTCAGTAAATGTCTATGTGTGTGCACACACATACACACATAGACACCTCATCTAACACATTCAGCACTGTAGATAACATTCAGCCAAATGCTCTTGAGGATTATCCACCTAGGGTCGAGAACCAAACCAAACCAAACCAAAAACCAAACCAGTGTAATGAAATTTTCGAAATATCTATGATGATTTGCGGTTGCCATGATTGTCGAGCCTTTCTCTGTCTGTGTGCGTGTGTGTGTGTGTACGACACTTCCGTATTTGCTTGCTGGTACAATGGGACTATACTAACTATATTGTGATCCAGGGACTTTGGCCTCTGGTTTCCGGCAATTTCAAGTGACTAAAGTCACACTCATAGCTTCAATTCTCTCGCCACCCAATTTTTGTGTGTGGACCGTTTTCATTGTTTGGCTATTTTTTTTTTGTTGGTATGCATGTGTGTGTGTGTGTGTGCTGGTAGTGAATCAGAGGCCAGGCCAATCTGTGCATAGCCATGTGGCAGCTGTGGTTTTAACTTCTATATGTACATATATAAAGTTTTGGGTTTTTGGGCCCATACAGCATTGCTATTAATTTTCGTAAATTAAAAATTTTTGTGCTTTAAAGCCAACTTGCATGGCTTTCTGTTCATGCCTTTTAGCTTTGTGTTTAAGGCTTTGACAACATTTTTATTTTTGTTTTTACAAAAGAGAAACCAAAAATGTGAAATAAAATATATTTGCCAAAGAAACAAACGTAAAGATTAAACTCGTATATTAATGGAATTTTTTCGCAACATATTTTTAGTGAATAATGAAATATTATGAATTTTTTTCTTATGGCTAAACTTTTAGTGTAATTGCTTTTAAAGTAAAGCTTACTTTGTCATTCTGTTTGTCTTTGATCTGATGTGCAATTTTCTATGCCATTGAGCAAATAGATAGTTGATATTGATATCAAAATAAATAAATCAGTTTTTAGTCTGTTGTCAGGAGCACTTAATGCTGTCATATTTCTAAATTTTGTGACTAGAAAACTCTCTTGCTTTCTGCTCTTGCTTTCTAGTTGCTTGCCTCTCTCGCTTCGCTGTAAAACGAGGTTTTAATGGCAGTTTTTATGCATTTTATATTTTTCAATACTTTAGGTTTTTGGGGGGGCGTGTGAAAGTGGGCGTAAAAATGCAAACTGACAGCCCAAATAATTTTATTATTTATGGTGATGATGACGACGACGACGACGACGACGACGATGAAGATGGACTTAGTGGGGTTGGAGCGAGGGAATGAGGGTTGCTAAAAAGTTGTTACGGTATTACTATAAAATTTTGTGGCGAAAACTATATGTATATATAGTACTATATATATATGCGTTGCATTTGGTACGCAAACATGAATGAAGTGGAGCTGGGAAGCGGCGGGTAACATGGAATGAATGCAATCATAAATTTTTGTGTGCGGCATGGAAAATAACGTAATAACATTAAATATGCAAATGCCTTTTGTCAGCCATGCATTTACACATAGCAAACACTCACACACACACAGATAGAGAGTGGAAATGGGCACACATGTCTGTGTGTGTGTGTATTCATTCATTCATAGAACATTCACTGGTTTCACTCTACCTCTCTCCCTCTCTCTCTCTCGCTTTGTTGAGTTTCATCTTCATTGAAGAGTCGACTTCATCACACACATTTTGCAATTTGCATGAAGTGAAAATGATGCACATTTCTGTTTTCCCCCCACCCCCTCCAATTGTATATACATACAACGACAATTTGCCTTTTTATTGATTTTCTTTGATTTTCTTTGCACTCAATGAAACATAGATGGCGTCTACGTACGTACAGTGGGTCTGCTCAAGCAGCTCACAGAGCTCGTTCTGCTTTACATGTGTCTCGAATGACGTTGACTGCTGCTATGCAAACATTTTCTAACGAACACTTAGTGCAAATAGATTGAACACACGCAAACACACACACAAGCACAAAGAAGTAGCTCTGACAGTTCCAGTTTATATATGCTGCTGCAGTTTTCAATTCTATTTATATTGTAGCACCCGTCCTATAGCATTATGTTTTTTTTTTCTTTTATATACTATATATCGTATGCCAATTACTTCTTATTTTTCTTGTATGTGTGCATGGAATTTCATTTACGTAGTTTCTTCAGTTGTTAAATCACAGTTGACATTATGCACACATTGCATTACATTTTATTGACAGTGAACCAAGTTAAGGGTGTGGAGTGGGGGGTGGGAGGAGCTAAGGAACGCGCTTGTAACTAAGTTCTCTGAATTGTTATTACTATTCAGACAACTATCGAAAGCAAAGCCTTTTTTATATTTTATATGGATGGATGTTTTGCTGATTCAACACGTCTCGAGCATTCGTTCGGTTCAATAAACACAGTTTTGAACAGTTTTGCTTTTAAGCCACTTACGAAAGTGCCTTAGATATGTGCATGGTAAACGCAAACTGAAATGATAAGTGGCAAGATTTTGAAGCGATTTTGATTTATATACACAATACTCTTTATGATTTGAACACGAACATCAAACATTATCATCATCAATCAAAACGAACCTTAAACAACTCAAACTTAAGACGATATTTAAGCTGGTTTTTCAACATGTTCAACTCTTATATAAAGTTATTTCAATTACACTTGCCAGTTGTTATTCTATTCGTTTGTTTTGTATTTCGTAGAACATTCCAATATATTTGGCCATTTTGTTGTTGTACAAAGTGCCTGGTCGTGTGCCTTGTATAACCTTATACAATTGAAGCGAGTGAAAAGTTTTTGCAACAACAACAACAGAAACAAGAGGGCGCTGGTCCGGCATCTTTTAGCAAATTGGGCAATAAAGCGTGCTCAATATTTGGCACAACTTCTTGTGGCGCCCCAATACCTATCAAATAAAGTTAGCTTCTGGATCACGCACTCAACAGATTGGCACAACTGTTGCAAGTTTTCATAAATTTTCAATGTTATGTACACGAACTCAACACAAAAAAATGTTTGGTCAAACAAGGCATATTGAATTTGAGGAAAATATGTGTGTAAACGATGATGAATAACAAGTAAGAAGGTTAAATTCGAGAAATCCTGACTAGAAGATACACTGAACCCAACATTTAAAACGTATTGCATACTTTACTTAATTTCAGTGATATTCGATATTTCGATAGAAATTTTACAGATTATCATTCTTTAGTTTATTATTTGAAGATACATAGCTACAGATACATGGCTACAGATACATGGCTTTGGATACATGGCTATAGATACACGGCTACAGATACATAGCTATAGATACACGGCTACAGATACATGGCTATAGATACACGGCTACAGATACATGGCTATAGATACACGGCTACAGATACATGGCTATAGATACACGGCTACAGATACATGGCTATAGATACATTGCTATAGATACACGGCTATAGATACATAGCTACACTACATAGCCATAGATACATGGCTACAGATACATGGCTACACGGCTACATAGCTACACGACTACATGGCTACACGACTACATAGCTACACGGCTGTCGATACATGGCTACAGATAATGGCTACACGGCTACATAACTACACGGCTACACAGCCACACGACTACAAGGCTACACGACTACACGGCTACACGACTACTCAGCTACACGGCTACATAGCCGTGTGACTATCGATACATGGCTATAGATACATCGCTAAACGGCAACATGACTACATGGCCACACAGCTACACGGCTTCACGGCTACATAGCTACACGGCTATAGATACATCTCTATAGATACATAATTACAGACACATGGCTACAGATACATGGCTATAGATAAATGGCTACAGATACAAGGCTACATATGGGTTCTGGGTATAAAAAGGCTGAAGCTCTAAGCCATATATAGTTAAAGTTATGATTTAGCAGATCCTCTTCAAAAATTTATCTTCTAAAGGGTTTGTGCTTGTGTTTTGCATTTTGATAGTTGACAACTTTTAATTGATTTAATCGCCTTTGCAGATTGCAGTCCATGTAAGCCAACACTTGCTAAATACATTCCCAACACTCAAACAACTGTGTCAACTGTACGATTTGGGAACTTAACACACACACACACGCACGCACGCAGGCAAAGGATAAAGTGACACAGTATTTGTGCATGTGACAAGAACTAAGAACGTCTGATGTGTGTGCGACTCCCGTTGCGTTTTGGTGATATTAGTTTGGGGATTTAATTTGTAGTATAACGGTAACTATCATTAGTTCGCATATCCAGAGACAAACCAAAATGACAGCTTATATTTGAATGTGTATGAGTGTGTGTGTGTGTGTGTTTTGAATTGCAGCCATTATCATCACACAAAGGACCAAATATTTGCACGTCAACTTAAGCTAGGCAGGCTTGTCCGTGCCGAAATGGGGCTCATTTGCATGACAGCCAAGCTGCTTGCATGGAGATTTGATTTGGGCCAAAGGTAAACTTTATTTAATTGAATATATATTTTTCGAAATAAAAAGCGTGTGTTTGTGTTTATAATAATTAGAAAGTTTTTTTGATAACATTGAAAAGTGAAACTTGAAATTGTTTTAGTTTTTTCGGATTAAAAGTTCTTTGCTGTACTGTTTTGTGAATAATTAAAATATATACAAAATTAAATAAATAAAATATAAAATAAATATTAATTAATAAATTATAATTGCGTCAAACACCCACACACACACACACACACACACACACACATGAATATTATTAATAGCTACTAACTACGGATTTTAACACATAACAAAAACCACAAAAAAGCCAAAACACATCAAATGCAGCCGCAAAGTGAGAAACCAACAACCAACGCAAACAAAATTGGCAAAATTCAGCTGCATGTGCAGCTCTTTGTGGCGATGTGTTTCTTTTTTTGGTGCCAGCCTTTGCAAACTGCATTCGCATATATTCGGCTTAGATAATTATGGGCTTAAACCAGCGTCAGCCGTCAGCCGGATGCGGTTGCCAAACTGCGTTGCTTTGGTTTTGTGGGCTACAAAAAAAATTATTTGTCACTGTCCGTCGTCCAACAAAAATTCAATAAACGCGAAAATTGTGAATGTGAATGTGTATGTGTGTGTGTGTGTGTGTGTAAGCCGCTGGCTTGGTCAATTTTACTGGCTAATGATTTGGTTTCCGCCACAAGCTCTCATTCACTCGCGTGTGAATGTCCAAAGCGCTATGTGGTTAGGTGTGTGTTAAATTTATGGCCTGCCAAGTGGTTGATTGTGAATGCCAATGGCCAACGACGACTGCCGTTGAATTGTGAATCGTGAATACGAATGTGAACGTGAATGTGAATTGTGTGGTTATGCCGTAATGATCATGAGTAGCAGTGAAACGAAATGGCAATTTGAATGGCGAGGCACGGAACAGAACGGTACAGAACAGAACAGGACAAAGAACAGCATAAATTAGCACTGACGGAGAGATTTTTATGGCTGCCACAAAAACTAGCTGCAAAGACGTTAATTAACAGTTGGCCAAGCAACCAAGTAATAACACAAGAAACGACATTGAAATAAAACTTATTTTTTGTGTGTTTTTTTTTGCCATAATTAATATTATGATAGATTATAGCAAGAACTGAGTTTTATTACACT
Organism: Scaptomyza tumidula; assembly: GCA_035044465.1. Classification (NCBI taxonomy): domain Eukaryota; kingdom Metazoa; phylum Arthropoda; class Insecta; order Diptera; family Drosophilidae; genus Scaptomyza; species Scaptomyza tumidula. The sequence continues at coordinate 1,860,950 of JAWNNW010000050.1, forward strand.
ATTCATTATCTCTATTCAGTTTTCATCCAACAAAACTCAAAAAATTCGTGCTCTTAAAAATTGCTAGCTAGAAATATATATATTTTTCAATGATAGAAGAAAAATAATTAAAAAAATACAGAATGCCACGTATTGAAACGAAAATATTTGAGCAATTTGTAATAAAACGTGCAATATTGAGTTGAGCTCTCAGCCGACCCCCTGACCGCTCCCCGCCACGCATCCTACCCTGGGGGTTGGACTAGCAATTATTATTAGTTTTTTTATTCGTTACGTTTGCGCTTTCTGCTTTTCATTTCCGCTTAGTTTTTTTTGCTATATATTTTTTTTCTAACTAGTTTTCTGAATACAAATTGAAAAGCAGTGTTTTTCTCGTATTAATATCAATTAAGGTTCTTCTTCTTCTTCTTCTATTTTCTCTGCACGTTGTTATCTATTCATATCAATATTGAATTCTAGTTTGGTCTCTCATCAAATTTATTGTCTCGTTAATAATTTGTTTAAATTGCCAACAAGAGTTCATTAATATTTTTTTTATTGAGTTTTTAGGTGTTTCAAAGCTTCGAAAATTGCATTATTGCTGTTCAATAAACAAGCAGCAAATTGATAATTGAATTGGCCAGCAGCCATATAGCCATTATGTTCCAGCGATAATCAAGTTTAGAGCAGAATTTAAACGGCACAACAATAACAGCCAGCAATAACAGCAAATGGCTAAGATAACACTGAACAGCGTCATGAGTAGAATATCATCATTGATTGAGAAAAAAAAAAACAATTGCAATGCGAAAGAGCCGCAAAAGGACTGTGTTAAGGACACAACAGCGAAAGCATGTGGGTGGCACAAGCAACAAACGTGCAACACATCCACAACAGCACAGAACAGAACAGAACACATATTAATGCATTGTCCTGCAGGCAGGCAACACGCAGCCAGCAAAATACGTCGCATTTATCAGGCACACCAACACTCACATAAGTGAACGCACAAAAGGCCACTGAAACCTAAACAAAGTAACCAAAAAGCCAGCGACACACAGCAAGCTACACTGGAAAAACAAACAAAATACACGCACACACACACACCAGCAAGGATCAGTGAACACACACACACACACACACAGCATTGCGCGTGCGAGTGTGTTTGGGTCAGTTTTTGCCGCCTCGACGACAATTGCCAGCAATTGAAACCTGCTTCTTGCGTCTGTGTGTGCCACATACAGCAAAAACACAGCTTGGGGCAACGAAGCAAGCAAGTGTTCCTCTAATAAATATCTTTACAAATTGTATTCCTTTTTTGTCCCCTTTGTTCCATAAAAACTGTGCAACTTTAATAAATTACTGCTAACACCAACATTTAAGTGTTTACGATAAATTTGTTAAGGCTTTTCTTATAATATACACAGAAAACGTGTGCTTTAAAAATAATATATAAAAATAACATATAACCACAGAAGAAGATCGTTTAAAAAGATTTTTTTTAGGTTATAATAATATATAAAAAATAAAAAACCTACATAGAAACTGTCTAAAAATATCTTAATTGGTTTTAGAAAACAAAAACTTCATTTGAAAATATGCATAAAAAAAAGAAAAGATTTATGATAACTTAAACATTTTATACTCTGAGCAAAACAACTAAAAAAGTTATTTAACATATTTTTTAGGATCTTAGAAGCCAGATTTTGTTTATATATATATTTCGAAACTGTGCAGAGTAAAGAGAAAACTAATGTTGCTATCTTTTTTTATAACCACGCAGAAAATATCTACTTCAACGAAGAAAAACCTCTAAAAAAAAACCGCCTGGCGAAATGGTGTCGCATGCGATTTATGGAACACTGCAGTTGCTATTCTTTATGTATCACGAAAACAGCAGCAAAAGCAGAAGCAGCAGCAGTAGAAAAAAAGAAAACCTGCAGCTGGCAACATTTGAAGTTGTCTGGTGCTGCTTGCAGCATAGAACCAATTATGATGGTGCAGCACTCATTAAAGGGGCTCAAGCTAGCCCCAACAACCAAATGCAGAGCACATACGTATATAAAACTTAACTATCTATCTACATCTTGTTCGCTCTCTCTCTCTCTCTCTATCTCTCTATCTCTCTCTCTCTGTCTCTTTGATAGTTGGTATGAGTTATGTGTTGCGCAATTAACATTTGCATTGCTGGCACAAAATACTTTTGCATACTACAATCTTTCGCCTTTCTCTCGTCTTCTTCATTTTTTTGGCAAGCACTTAAAATTAAAAATTACAATTACATTTAACTTGGCACAAGCCCTGATGCCGGGCGACTCTGCGACACAGTCGACGGCTTTTTGTTTACCCGTATTTTCGTTTTGCTTTAGTTTAGTTGCAGTTGTTGTTGCAATGTAAAAAGTTTTGAAAGCAACTAAGTTGCGCGGCGTTACTTTATTTGCCACTTGCACCGAAAAAAAATTGTGTGTGCTTCAGGCTAAAGTTTGTGCCAAGTTGGCAGCCCCCGAAGCAAGAAGAGGACAACATAATAACAACACAGGTTCGCCATTTGCTTTCGTCACCCGCCACGCCCCATTTTTATATGGGCAACTTATGGCCCACTATTGGAAAATTCATTAAGTGGCAAATAGACGCATTATGTTTGCGTCTATTCTTTTCTGTTGTTGTCGGTTCGGAACATGGCCAAAATTTGTGTTGCCAAAAATCTATTTTCGTACATATTTCAACTATCCTTATTTCGAACATGGCCGAAAATGATGTACTTGGTGTGTGTGTGTGTGTGTGTGTGTAGATGAATTAATGTGCTGTCAATTAGCCACAACATGGGCCAACCATTTTAAATAAGAAACTTTTAATTGCATAAAATTTGCGTCAAATTTCAGCGGCAAACAATGTTTGTCTACATTTTTTTTTTGGAAATTTTTGCATTAAACTGCAAACAAAGTGAAAGCTCGTAGACCGCCAACAACAAAATTGAAACTAATTATGCGTCAGCGTTTACAAAATGGAGTGAAATTTATCCGACACTTGAAATAAACATTCGAGCATACTCGAAAATTGCCTGATAGATGGCCTTGATATGTCCCACTTCAACCAGACTAAATAAACCATATATTACATAAAAGTAAAGGAAAATTCATATAAGTTAAGCAATCTTGCTTGCTACTGCTGCTGCTGCTGTTCAAGTTGGTTTTCTTGTGAATGTGAAGAATGTATTTGAGTATTATAGTAGATGGCCAGACGGCGTTCGTTGAGGGTTCCTTTAATACACATTAATAAAACCACAGGAACGTGCGTCAAACAAAAGAAAGCAAAAGTAAAAGTGAATCTACGACACACACGCACACACACACACGCACACACGAACAAACTGACAGCAATAATCAGTCATCATAATGATGCACAGACAAGGTCAAAGTCCTTGGGAATGTAGCATAAAAAGAAATGCGTCGAGTGTTTTGGCAAAAGTAAATTAATTGAATTCATTATGTCTGAGATGTATATACTGTCTGTGTGTTTATGTGTGTGAGGGCCATGTTCTATGTAGTCTACAAGAATGTGCCTTAAATGGGCATTTTATCAAATACTTTATATATACACACAAACATATTAAATATCATGCTGAGTGCCAAAGCATTTTATGTTTCTGTTGCTTAATTAAGCGAGGCATGTGCTAGTCACATTTATTATCTTTATGGAATCTACGCCAAGGAAAGCAAATAGCAATTTTTAATATTTTTCTGTAGCTTTATATAAACTCTATATATATTATTCAGTGTATGTACATAATAATTCTCTTCTGCAACACCTTTTTCTTATTTTCTACATTTCTTCATTCACTTTTCCACTTTTCTTTCTTTTGTCAATTAACCCGCATAATTAATCAAACTTTTTGTGCACGCTATATTTATTAAGCATCATTGATCAAAGTTTCCATTTCGTTAATTTACCAAAACCAAAAAAAGAAATAAGAAGAAGCGAAATGTGTATCGTGTTATTTGAATTTTTGCTGAGTTCGAATTAAATATGTAATATCTTGTTACTGCTTTGAAAATCACATTCAACGCCAACAAGAAACCAAAAAAAAACAAAACATGTAGTATATATATATATATATATATGTATATAGAGTATTATTTGTCCTTTGCTGAGCTCAGTTGGTAATTTTTTTGTTTTGGCTTGAATCACATTACATCGGGAATTAAGTTGATCCCGCCTTAACCAACACTTTCACGTTCGCCAACCTTTTGCCCTTTACCGACGTGTTTGCCATTTTGAATTGTTCGCATTTCACATTTTGCGAGGCGAGTTTGATTCGGTTTTGGCATTAAATGATATAAATTTAAAACATATAATATTCTTTAATATTGTATTTAAGTTTTTAATAATTTTTCCAATGCATATAATTTAGTTTATAGAAAAAATGTTTAAAGTTATTCAAAAGCAATTATTGAATTTTTTTTCTGCAAAATCTGACTGAACTTATCGATCAACCCTCTCTTGTTATATGAGTAAATATGTGTGCGGCTGTTTATATTGCTTTTTAATATTGCCTGTTTGCCGGTTTTTTTGATTTTGTCGTTTTGTTTTTGTTCATTGTTGTTATTGCCTATACGCATGCCGCATGATTATTGTTGTTACAAATATATATATATATATTTTTTCAATGAATATTAAATGTGAAAACATTTTACAATTTCTTTTTCTCATTCGTTTCGTTTCGTTTCGTTTGTTGTTTTATTTTCTTGCAATTTATTTTTATCATTACACGGCAGCAAAACAAATTACAATAAATATTGTTTTTAAAGGTATTTTATCTGATTGCTCATATGCTTATTTTCCATACAAAATTCCCAATATACATATATTTAATATTCAAATTAAGATTTTTCGGCTTGGCTCAATCAAAATTAATAAGAATAATGTAATTCATCTTTACAAATATGTATGCAAATTGTATATAAGCAGCCAGACCGATGTAATTCGTTGGGTTTTGGGTGTCATTAAATTTTTTCTGCATTACACCAGCAATATTTTTACGAATTAATCATTTCATTTGCGTTAACAAAGCCTCAAAGGATATATATGAATAAGTCCGCTCAAGGTATATAAGTAGCAAATACCCTTTAAATATATTTTGTAAACGTTAAAGTCAGCTATCGTTAAGTATCAATATATAATATCGACAAAAATTAATGTATTGTTGTTTAATATAATTCGACCTATGCAATATTAATCTAGATTCCAAGCCATGACTTTTAAGGTATTGCAATTCTTAATCGGTTGGGTTTCTAGGAAGTTATGACTTCGGAAAGTTCTGGCCTGTCATCAAGTTGATCTTTTTTTTGGTACGAGTAAAAGTTGTGACATACTGCAATATACTTCCACTGGGTATATTGAATTAAATATTAATTTTGTTTACATATTCGCTGGTCGTCTGAATATTATTGCAATATTCATGATGTCGATTTTTTCTTTTGCCGCAAGATGCATGCATGATATTTCGCATCTTGATTGCACGTATTGAGCATATTAATTGAGCGCTTGTTGCATAATAAATATGTCACACATTCACCTGCGGCGATGCAAATCAGTCCCATGCGAAGAGAACAGAACAGAATTCTAAAGAAGTGAAAAGTTTTCGCTAAAGAGTCAAGGATGCACACACACACACACACTTAAGTGGATGTGGTGGCAGTTGGTGGTTGTTAATGGGTCTCGTTCTTGCCGCTAATAGCTGCCGCAACATAAAGCCACATCAATAAGCCAGCTCAGTGGGCTTACCAGACTCCAGAGGAGGACACAAGACGCATCCGAGTCATTGAGACACCGTCATCAACAGAAAGAGAGAGAGAGAGAGAGGGGAAGAGAGACACGTGACAACCATTTTGAAAATGGAACTGCGGTTGCAGCTGCCTGCTGTTACACTTAATGGGGTTGTTGGGTTGGTGCAACAACGGTTGCAACGCTTGCAACGGTTGCAACGTTCGCAAGCGCGTCGCTTAAGTACTTTAATTAATTAATTGCAATTTGCAAGCCAAGAAGTGTGTCGATGATGGCTCATTGCCAGCTGTGAAGAGCGCACAAATAGCGTTTAGTGTAAAGCCAAAAGGAACGCAATACACCGATTAACCCCTCTACCCCTACTATACGTGTGCGTGTGTGTGTGTGTGTGTGGTTGATATGCTCTGATGTTGACGTGTTATTAACACGGTAACCACACGAATGCATCAACAGCAGAAACAACAACAAGCTGAAACAGCACTCAGATTCCTTGCCAGGTGTTGTCGTCATTGCTGTCAAACTTTCTTCTTGTTCTTGTTCTCCTTGTTGTTCAGGACGACAGGATAAAAGTGTGTGTGTGTGCGTGTGCGTGTGGCAAGCATAAATAAATGATGATGCTTAAGGTTAAGGATTCAGCAACACGAACACGCACACGCACATGCACAGACAGATTGCTCAGACAGCTCAAGTTTATGAAGATGAACGGCATTCGGAAAAAGCAACTTTCGATTTGAGCTCAAAGATAAGATTGAAGACATGTAAAAAAGATAATCATTTCTAACATATAAAATTGATTACCAATCAAAACTGAAGCGTGTTAGTGATTTATATAATAAGCATATACATTTTTTTATACGAAAACGAAGAATAACTAGAAGCGTAGCAAGTTCTTCAACATTTTTAACGGCAACAACTTGTATTTAGCTTTCGACATAATCATTAATACAAATTTCTATTCATTGTCTACATGCAATATGGCTTGTAAAATGAATATTTATTCTTCTACCAGCTTATAAAATATGCAGAGAAAGTCAAGAGCAGATGGCGTTCATTGCCAGAACCGCAACGCTCTAAGTTCAAAGCACCATTAAATTTCGCTCTAATTACCGCAAATCGCCCGCAACTAATTTAATAATAGCAACAAACAACTTGACCGTCTTCATACACCCAGGCAGAGAGAGGGAGAGAGAGTGTATTGAGGGGTTGCAGCTGCATAAACTGTCTTAAATGGCCATTTAAAATCCTTAGCACAGCCTTTCCACTTGCTACTTACACCGAAAGAAATCTGTTTCGAGTTGACATAAATATTTAATTTACTCAAATCTTTTAGTTTCAGCTTTCTTCTATTAAATCACTTCGCTCAATTGGTTTAAGTCTTATCAAATTGATACTAACTTTTAACACTGTTCTCGTTTTTTTTACGGTGCACATATATATATTTGGGGCAAGGCGCTCACAAAAGTTTCACAGCACTCCAAATGGCGCAGCAGCATCAGCGAGGACATCATAAAGAGAGCTAGCGAGAGCAGTCAAGGGGAAAGGTTGGGCGGAGGAAGAGATACTTTTGTTCAAGGTACTTGAATGAATACCTCGAAGCACCACAGATGGCATAAAACAATTGAACGTGCGTCAACGAAAGCAGGCTTCTTTCTCCTTCATCTTATGCGCGTCTGCTGGTCATAAAAAACCTAAGTGACACTCAAAATGAGGAGTCGCTCCTTCAGAGACTGTGATTAATTGCCAAGCCGACTCCCCCTGCACCTCGCTTGACCCTCTTCAAGAATTGCTTGTGTGACTGCTAGCGAACCTTAACAGTATCATTAAAAGTTTCACAAGACGGTCGGTCGGTCGGGCGGTCGGATGGTCAACGATGTCAACGTTGTCATCTTCATTTTGGGCTTATGATAATAATTGGCCATACGAAACGACATTGACTTCTGTTCCTTGACTTAGCGCCCCACAAAATACGGGCTGTCAATACGTCGTGAACCTGCTGTCAAATGCGGAACAGACAGACAGGGCGTGTCCTCAAAAGAGGAAGTTACAACTAGTTGGGTTGGTTGGGTTATAAAATTGATGGTCTCGATAGCAGCTCATGAATACGTCAAAAACAAATGCGCTTAATATGCGGGACCACTTGATTATAATTTGACAAAGGAAGCCGGAGTTAGAGAAGAGAAGAGCACCCAAAAAAAGACCATAAAAGCAAAATCTATAATGGTCAAAAGTTTAATGAAATTTTAACATCAAACTGACAGCCATGATGAATGCTTTTGACGGGCTATTTGGGTTCACTTGTTGTAACAAACAAAGTTAAGTTATGAATAAAAGAGCAAGCTCGCAAAGAAACATAAATATTGTGAAAAAAAATGCCCAACTGATTTCCTTTAAAACTTTAAAAAGAGACAGATAGAAAGCATCTGTCAAATGTTGCTTTAAAAACCTTTCATTTAAATGCGCAGCTTTAATTAATCAATGTAAATATTTATGCACAATATTTTATCTTTGTAGTAAAGAAATATTTATTTATTTGCAATAATTTATAGTTATGCATTGGGGCAATAATTTCAAAGTTTCTAGTGTTTATGTATTGTGCTTCAAATTTATGTTATAAAATTCGATTAAACATAAATAAACTCAACAATTTAGCAATTTCGACAGCAATTCATTACACTTGAACCTCATTGCCTCATTCTCTCTTCTTTTCCCCGTTCGATATCATGGGTCACTAAAAGAAGAAAAACAATACTCTGAATAAAAATGCATGTCAAAAATCGCGTAATAAATCAACAGCGTCCTTAGAATCGCAACAGCCAAATTCCCATGCCCATAGCATAATTTATTTTCTAAGTCCCATCGCAATTTTTTACTTACGTAGTTATTTTTGAATACTCTTGCAAAGGGTATTTATGATTTTCTGTCCACCAAAGATATTTACTGAATATTATATAAGTGAAACTTTGTAGGAATGTTTTAAACTCTTTCACGCAAAAACTACTTAATAGTTTTGAATAAAACTGAACAATAATAAAGCTGAAATAATATTTTTTTTAAAGATATTAAGCTTTGTGGTTTTTGTACAGACGTAGAAGTAATTGTCATATCAGCTTTTCCCTACAAGGTATTTTATCTTCGTCATGCTTTAGCTTACTGTTCAATTTACTTTTGTTTTATTTTCACCCACAGCTGCGAAGCATATTGTACAAATTTCAAGCTTATTATAAGTTTGCAATTTTTTTTTTTCGTTTTTTTTTTACGATTGTTTCGATCTGCTTTCGCGCTTGATTAAATTTCCTGCTCAAGTTTTCAAAGCTTCATTTATCATTTTGTTTGAGTTTGCATAGTTTGTTCAAAAGTGCATGAAAAATGTCAGAACAAAAAAATTTATATATATATATTTAGCATGATGAAAATCTTGAGCTTTATGTTATTGCTGCATTTGGCAATGCCAATAATAAAATTTACGCCGCCTGGCAAGAGCCAAGAAAAGTATGAAAGCAAATGCATAAGGAAATTATTATGAGTTTTTCTCTCTGCCGGCTGACTTAGCCGTATTTTATTCAGTCGAACAAATTTTCCAGTTGCTTTTGTCTACTGGCACAAAACGAATGAATGGCTGCCTGTGAATCAGTCGTACTAAATAAATTAAAAGAATTTTGAACTTTGTTGAGTGAGTAAGAAATCGTAGTTTTGATAACTACAACTTTCAGCTTAAAGATTTAGTGCAATTTTCGGACAGGACGCAATTTTAATTATTCCATTTTCAAGTAGTTCCCTGAGAACTGTGCCGACTGTGGTCAAATTTTTCGTTTTCGGCGAACAACCGAACAAAAGGCCTTCTTTTATTTATCATTAAAATGGAGTTGGGTGAAAATGCCAACTCTTTCTTCTCTTTCGTCTCAGGCTAAGACAAAGCTTCCTTTTTGCACTTGCAGAGCCAAAGTTATTTGTATCTCGCAGAGAAAGAGACAGAGAGAGAACAAGAACATGACCGCAGTAACCAACACTGGCGACCACATTGCCTGCACACAATGACGCTCCAGCGGGACGAATGAGTTTGCCTTGTTCATTTAGCAGTCAAACGAGGCGGAGGACAGACAACGAGGCAACAACGCTGGCTGTCTCCGTTTGGCTTTCCGTTTTCCTGCCATGTGCAAATTTCATGGCAATATATACTTATACTTACAAATATATATATTCTTGCTGGCCAACCAACCAACCAACTCTAGCCATCATCAGTCATTTTGTCTAAAAGAATATATTGCAATTAAAAGCAGAAAATATGCTTTTCACACGATGCGAAAGAGAGAAAGGGTACTCTGTTGCTACTCGAGAAGCCGCCTTCCTCTTTTGCCCCTTCCCTTTACTGAACTCTTGCTTTATTTATGAGACGCAACACTTGGTACTTGCAACGCCCTCTGCATTTTGGCTTGCAGCAGCAATAGCAGCAACAGCAGCAGCCGCAGCAGAAAGGAGAAAAAAAAGTGGAACAAAATGGGTAGAAGAACTTTCAGTTTGGTTTGCTTGCTTGAAGCGCTCGTCGGCAGTTGCTGCTGCTTGTTGCTGTTGATGTTTTACTGTGCCATCCGCAGCAAATTAAAATTGCTTCATTCTGTTGAGCACTTTGCGTAGTTTCCTTCCTCTTTCCCCCTCTTGCTCGCTCGCTCGATGAGAAAGTGCGAGAAGATCTGTTTTTAACTCTCGACACTTAATAAATTGTCGGTTTCGTTGTTGGATAGGCTTTAATGAAATTGCAGCTCCATGGGCCAAAGGCGGCCCATTCATTGAAGATGTCGTAGGACAAGACCAGATAATAGACTTATGCACATAAATTTATCACAGTTTGAAAGGACAAAGCAAATTGATTGAAGACCTTTTAGCAGCAGACTTTAAACTTAGTTCACAAAAAGGTTTTGGTCTGATACTTGTTTAGATTTATTTTATGCTTCATAAGTTAATAACAACTCAACCAAATAGTATGTACATATAGAAAGAGCTTTAAAGTTACGCCTAACATATCTTTTAAGCCTACCATTTTTCATTCATCTGCAAATGGAAACTTGTAGATGGAATTTAAATACATAACACTCATATAAATTCATAAGATTTTTCTGTCCATTTGGATTGTCGTTTCACAAGTTTAAGCTTATGCAGCTGCATTTTTGTTGTTGCTGTTGTTGTTGGCAAGCAAAACATAATCCAAAAAGATGATGACAGCAGCTGAATTTTTCATTTGTAAAGTTTTTTTGTTTGCCTGTTGTTGAAAAGCACAACACAACACCTGTTAACAACAAAAAACAAAATATATACGCAAGAAAAGGAAACGAGAACTTGAAAAGTCACTTGGCAACGTTAGCTATGTCTTAGAGCTGAAATGTCTAAAAAATTTGAAAAAAGACGCCGACTGGGAACAAAAAAGAAAAAACAGCAGCGACAACAACAAAAAACAAGTAAGAAGGCGGCATAGGGAGTCAAATTCTAAAAGCCGGAAAATTCATATATATATTATAAGAAGTTATGCTTGAAATTTCAGTGTGCGGCCTAAGAAAAGAATGCCTTGAAGCAAGAGACACACCGCAAAACCCAACTCTAACCCATTCGCGACACACACACACACATACACGAAACAATGAATGTCATCAGCATGGCATTGAGTTTTCATAAGATTTCACCCACGCATGCTGAATTTTTGATGAGACGCTGACATTTCTTACACACACACACACATATATATATATATGTTGATGATAATCAGAAGAAGAAGCAATCCTTTCCATGTTGTTTTTATATCTTAACATTTTAAGCGTGCAGATTTCTTTTGGTTTTAGCTTTAATAAGAACCAGCTAAATAGTTAAAGAACAACAAAGTTGATTTATCTTTTTTTAAAAAGCTAATAAAAACCATTTCAACTGCAAAATTATTGATCAAATGTGAAATGAAAAACGTTTGCTTTACGATTGCGTCACTCAAGTTGTTAGATTTTTTTGTGTGTCTGGTCAAATCTCTCTTTCGACAGTTGCCCCAAGGCGAAAATATCAATCATACGCCGTGTGCGTGGATGTGCGTGTGCGTGTGTGTACGTTTGGATAAATATAGCAACAGCTGGCAGCGCATCAATGTTCAATGTTGTTGTTCGTTTAGTTGTTTGCTTTAAGTCCCTAAAAACAATTTCAGCGAAACAACATTACTTTTAAAACCCCAATGGAAACACATGTAGCACTTACACACACACCCTAATACACCCTCACGCATATACAAACACGAAAATAAACCTTTCACACTCGAGTTTAAAGACAAACTGACATATGGGTAAATCTTCGTTCTCTGTGTGTTAGTTTTTGCGGGTGAAGCAGCAACACCAGCGACAGCTAAACAAATCACATCTGGGGCAAATAAAATCCCAGCTAAAGTCAGCACAAAAGATCTAGCGAACCGCCAACAAATAGACACACGCAAATACTCAAACACACACCCTCGCACACACACACACACACACTCACACACCCAGCAACATTGACTTGCCGTTAAGTAATTCCATATTTTATTTGGCTTTGGCCAACTTGAGATACAACGCATTGTGCTAGCGTATGCTATAGATGTATGTGGCAAGGCCAAGAAAAAGGATTTGTTAAAAAAAAAGGGACTTCGAGATGGAACTACAAATAGTACTAGAAAACAAGCTGAAAGCTAAAGTTTGCATTACACAGATAAAAACGTAGCTGGAATAAACGATAAAATAAGATTTTTGAATCAAGAAACATATTTAAAACTATAATAACCTTTAAGAAGACTGATCAATGTTATAAATAAATTTTATGAGAAGAAAAAAACTTTAAGGAAAATATCACAAATTGATAAAATTAACATAAGAAATTAATGATATTTTTTATATCAAACTTAAACTTCAGATGCTATCAGTAAAACCATCATTCCTTAGTGTTTTTAGAGAAAAAGCGCCTAAGGAATTTGAATTTAAGAAGGTTTAAGATTAGAAATTGAAGAGCTCAAAGAAGAAAAACCTGCCTAGAGCTATTTTCTTAGTTCCAACTCATATTTTCTTTAAGTGTATGCCAAGAACTAGAACTTTTGCAAAACGCAAGCAAGGCATTCACATTTGTTTGCGCATTTGCACGTAGAGAGATAGAGAGAAAGATGTAGTGAGTGGGGGGTGGGGGGAAGGGAGTAAGAGATCTCCAAGCAGTCAGGCAACGCCAGGTAGCAAATAATAAAAAACTTATTTAAAGGGATTGCAATAAAGTGCCTGGCACATTGGGATTTGTCGTGTTGTCCTTTTTTTTTTTCTTTGCTTCTTCTGCGCTATGCCATTTCTACCTGTAAATATTTGAAGCACACACACACATATACACACACAGAGAAATTCCAATGCGTTCCCAAATGAAAGGATTCATTTTGCTCTTATTTGGGTTCGCCACATGCCAATGATGGGCCTCTGAATGTGGCAGAAGGCGCGTCGTTCAGTGCCAAGAGCCATGAGCCATGAGCCTAACGGTACAACAACTACGACGACGACGACGACGACGGCCTTTACTCTTTTATGTGCAGCAATTCCCTCAAGTGCTTTATTTGGCAAGCATTTCAGTTGGCCGCCTCGTTGTTAACTCTTTGGTTTTGCCTCTGCTTTGGTTTTCGTCTTTAAATTTTTTTCGGTTTTTTTGACAATTTTTTTTAAACTGTTGCATATAATTTATTGTAACTAAAAAAGTTTTTTTTTGCTGTTTCTTTTTTGTTTGTTGCTCTCTTGTGTACAATTTTATAGAGCGTTGCTGTCTAAATGGGTGTGAGTGTGTGTGTGTTTGTGTGTGCCTTGTTCGACATTTTACTTTGGCAAAGTTTCAACTGTCAGCGTGGACTTTGTTTGGGGGATTAAAATTGACGTTAAGCTCAAGATTAGTAGTTGACTTGCTTTTGACTTTTAAGCACAATCCTTTTGAAACACACATACAGACACACTTTTCGATACTTGATCCTTTTTCATTCAACGTTTTGTTCGGCTTTCTTGTAAATCAATTCAACGCGTTTAAGTCCTTTGAATCGCCACTTGGATTTGACTTTAATAACTTTAAGTCACTTGCTGTCAATAACCATGTTCAAAGCTTAACAAGCTAGATAAAGAAATGTACGTGAAAATACTTATGAAAGTAAGTAAAAATCTACATAAAGAAACCAAACACCCAAAAGAAACACAATCTTAGACACAACAATTCCATTATTATATATATCATTATTGTGTTATAATTTATCTAAAAATTCTTTGAAATTTTCTAACCAAGTTCCACAGCCAATAAAGTATTCTCCCAAGTATTAACCTCATCATCTGCTGCAAACAACAAATTAAAACAATTTTAATGTTATTAAGACATAAAAAAAAAATTCCAGAAAATTGCTTAATTAAATAATCATATTAGGCTAAAAAGTATTCAAATTGTTGGCACCACAAAAAAATTAAATTTTTAATGAGCGGGCAGAGGGGAAAGGCACCACAGAGATGTCTTTTGGACGACCAAAACAACCGTCAATGTTTTTTTTGTTATGCCTAATAACAAAGAAAAGTTGCCGCAATAACAAAATGTTGACATTAATTAAAATGTCATTTAAATGAAATATAACAGCGACGCGTACAACACTGAAAAATGTGACCCACACCGCCCGCCCGACCATCTCTTGTACAACCCAACCCCACACCACTCAAGTCTTTAACTTTGTGCTGACACCCATGAAAAGGGACACAATAAACAACGAACGAGAGCCCTAAACGAAGAAGTAAACTTGAAGATGAAGAGAAAAACTCAACACAGACAAAACACACTTACAATGGGCAAATGGGGATCGGGATTGAAGAGTGCCGACGGACCAAGGTCTTTGGTGTAGCCCACGACAATGCCCAGAACCGCTACTCAAGTTACAAGTATGTGTCCCCTCATAAACACACACACACACACACACACAAATACACCGAGAACAGTACAAAAAACGCTCCATTAGGGTAATGAACAAGTTAACAGGCGCATATTTCTCATTTTATTGCCCCTGGGTTGTGGGGGTTTGCGTTGTTGCGTTTAAATTTTTAATTTCAATTGCATGGCACAAATTAAGTGACACTTTTTTCACCCACACTGAAAAATTGTATAGAGCTGACCAAACCCAATATGAAAGTTGTCAGCAAAATCGGGCCAAAAATATAATTACGCACAAAATGGCAAACAAAATTGAACGCAAGCTATAACCAAAATATATATATATTGCAAATAAATAAACAGACCAAAAAGACGAGAAAACAAATTGTAATTGCTTGGTTAATGAAGCAAGCGAAATGCTTGCTCAATACCCTGTAGAGATTATGTTAGGAATGCATTATATATATATAAAAGATACTCAGCAAAACGAAACGAACAATATTTTTGTTAAATGAGTATGACAATGACCTTTAACATCTGACAAAGAGTATCTCAAAGTTAATCACTGTTGAAAAATCTACAATTTCTTTTTTTTTTTTTGGTTGGTTATTATGCGAAGGCAGCTGAGTAAATAGCTTTGGTAGCAGAGCAGCCATTAAATCGTGGTTGTTAGCCAACGTCGCCCAAGCTCATTTGCAAATGGCCAACAAATATGACTGGCCTTGTCTTTCAGAGTCGCGCTGTCTTAGACAATGACTAGGCAAGAGTCTGGCAATGTCTAAAGCGCTCTTGTGACTGCGGCTGATTCAGCATAAAAAGATTAATGATTTCTCATTGGATTGTCGCCCGGGCGACGTTACTGAAAGTTCTTGCTGCTGGGTTTTTTTTTGTGTGGCTCTGTCTGTTGTCTGGGCTTTTGACTTTAGCCAATAAAATGAAATTAAATAAATTTTTGAGCCAAATCTTATTTGTTTACTTGTCAGCTGGCCGATTCGGTTTGTCCTTGTCATGGCTTTTCTTGTTGTTATCTTCATGGCTCGATAATACTTTTTTGTTTTGTTTCTATATTGTTTGCTGTTGTTGTGGCGGCGGCCATCGTCTTATTTATGTCAATTTGTTAGCAAGAACATTTTCTAAGCCATTTGTTTTGGTGGACTTTATGTTTATGCGTTTCGAATAATGCTTTGTAATATTCCAAATTGGATGATTATGAAAGTTTGCCTTCAATAAATACAACTTAAGCTTGTGTCAAGAGTTATAACAAAATGTTTTTAAGGGTCAAAAGTTTTAAATTTGTTTGTGTTTCATAAATATTGATGGCATTTCGTTTTTTTTTTTTTTTTAATCAATTAAACACAAACATTGGGGTAAAACTAAAATACCATAATTTATTGTTTTGGATTTTAACACCCAACATTCGGAGTATATATATATAGAGTACACACAATATGTTGGCGTTGAACGTGTCAAATCCCCAGGTGAAAGAATATTCCATTAGCACACATAACGCACTCGAAAATTCGCAGAGCCAACACAAATCCTTTGGCATATTTTATGACCATACCCAAAGGCAGCTGCAGCCAGCTAGCGAGCCATTCTAGCAATTATAACACGCAGCAACAACAAAAACAACAAAAACACAGAGAAAAAAACTAGCCGGAACAACAATAAACAATCCACTTGACGCTTTATGCACTTCAAAAACGGAGTGTACCAAAATAAAACATAAAAAAAACACGAATATATATATATTGATTGTTTATCAAAGATAGTTGCAAACAGCATGAAAAAACCGAGTAAACAACAATACAAATTGCACACACAGCTATAAATAGTGTTAAGAGGAGTACAAATCGAGTATACGCCATGTGGTGCAAACAATGAGAGAGAAGGAGCGTCAGTTTTCGATGATGAATGCTGAACCAAAGGGATCTCGTGTCTCTCAGCCCATTCCATTCGGAGGGTGAGGGTTGTCATGCAAATTTTCAGCAACGGCCTTTCAGACAAAGTAAGCAAATATTTAAGCAAGCAACAACAGGAACAGGAACAGGAGGAGAATGGGGCAACAGGATGGTGGGTTTGGGTATACCCCAAAGGGTAAGTCCGTTTGTGTAACTCAAATTGAAATGCAAATGTATGCACATAACAACATTCGAAGCAACCACAATAACAACAACATTAACACACACACACACACACACACACACAGAGTTGGCACAACACGAACATAACAGGAACAGAACAAACAGCTGACACCGAGTTTCATTTACAAATAATCTCACTCCTCACTTCTCACTGACTTTTAAGCCAATAACAATATTTATAGAGCTTCAAAACAGAACAACAGCAGCGGATTACAAAAAATTGCAATAAATAAAAAACACAGTCTAGGAAATGAATGAAAATGCAAAACTGAAAAAATATGTGTGTGGAAAAACCATTAAATAAAAATATATAATCAAAAATAATTACCTTTAACTAAAACAATTGATATAAAATGAGAGTTAAAATAATTTAATTATAAAAATAAATCTTTTAAATACTCTTTCACAGTTCTCTCAGCAAGAGATGATAGTAAAGCTTTAGTTTAACATTTTTACAGCTCTAACATTTTATAAATGGATGCCAACACGTTTTTAATTTGCAATCTGTGTGAAGCTATAAATCTGTCAAGTCAAATGCATACATATAGACTTTTCCGCTGTCTTCGAAATTCTCACAATTGGCAACAGGCAGACAGCTGGACATGGGAGACAAACAGAGAGAGAGAGAGTGGAAGAGGGAGGGAGTTGGCAATGTTAGCCACGTTCCGGAGACAGGAAAACCACAAAACCCACAACGCTTAACTTCGTCGTTGGTTTTACAAACGACAATTACAGCTTGCCTTCAAATGAAACGTACAAACAGACGGACCGCAATTTGATGGCTATCAGAATAAAAACACAGACATATGCAAAAGAGATAGAAACACAAAGAGAAAAACAGAGAGAGAGAGAGATAGAATGTGCAAATGGAAATGGCCAGAGCAAATCTGTGCGGTTAAACGCAAGTGTCAGCTGTCATTTTTAGTGCGGCGAATGCAAAAAGAGAAAGAAATGCGACACACAAAAAAAGAAACGAATACAAAATGATCTCTGGCAATAATTCTTTGAGCAAGTGTAACAAGAAAATAAGGGCAATGGCAACCAGACGTAATGAAAAGCGCATAAAAAACCGGTACAGAGAGCGAGAAAACTGTCAGCAAGATAGAAACGAGGCTAACAGGGAAAATAGTGCAAGATGACAGCATATGTACTATACTGCACCTAACTGGTATGATAAAAAAAAAAACGAAGTACATTCCATGATGTGCAACGTGCGTGTGCTGGCCAAAAGGAAACGGATTTCCATAAGGCAAACACATCTAAGGATAGATGATAGGATTTTCTTTTTTTTTGTGTGCAGAGACTACCTAAGATTAGAGGCATGTAACGAAGCTCCAACAAAAAAGAGGATAAAGCAGGCAAAATCTGTGCGGTTAAGACTTGAGCTAGTTTTAAAAGTAGTCACAGGGAAAGTTTTGTGTCAGGGAGAAGAGTTAAAAGTGTCTTTTTAACTGGGATTGCGTGTAGCTTTCGAGGTTGCGACAAGCAGCTAAGCGAAACAATGTTCGCCAACTACAGCATAAGGCAGGAAATTGGAAAACGAATCAAAGTGAAAATGTTAGCTATAGAACTTAATATACTCTACCTTTACGAAAGTTACATTATGTACGATGCAAAATTAGTTCAACCACAAAATACATACTTCTTCTGTTAGGATATATAAAATGACTTTCAATACTAAGAAAAAGTAAGTAAACATAATTTAATTTCCTTTCATTAAATATTGTTACTGAACATATTTGAAAGAAATTCTTCATACTTTATCCAACATATATTTATTAAGCATATTCTTACTTTCTCTCTCTGTGTAAGTTCAGCCAATAAATATTCATTTCAAAGATCTCAAGGAAACCAAATATTTATAAAAATATGCTCACAAAGGAAACTAAAAACACGCAACAGCAGCTGTGAAAGGACCGAGGACAAGTCAAATAGCTTACAGAACTGCATTCCAAGGGCGAGAAAGAGAGGGAAAGAGAGAGAGAGAAAAATGACATCTGTTACGCTGTCCAGCTGAGCGGTCATAATGCCTGCAAATCGCCCGATTATGTGCTTAAAGCTACTAGCTACTCTGTTTTGTTCTCATATATTGCAAAAGTGCCAGGACACTGAACACTGGAGACTGGACACAAAAGGACGCTGGCCTGGACTGAGGCGTGTTGATGACGGGGCCAGGCAAGAAGTGCTTTCATCACCAGCAAGCAGTTGACGTCGTGTTGAGAGCGAACTCAATGTTGCAAGCCAGATGTTGTTGCTGGATTTGCATAGCATTGCAGTTTTATCTTGTTTAGCTTTTGTTTTCAAGCAATATGCGCGCAAGAAGAGCAAGGAGGAGCACACGCTGTGAATTGGCGCCTAGATGTAGATGTATGTGTCTGGGTGCAGCACTAAAATCATAGTCATGTCCATGAATAACCCTAACTGATTACATGCAACGCAGCTTATAGAAAACAAGGACACAGTTGAAGCGACAATAAGAACATCTGTGCTCAAAGAATGCAAGGCTAATATCCTATGCCTGGCCAAGACTTACTTAGCCAAGAAGTTTCTGCCTGCCAAATTCAATAAGAACTTTTGCGCCTTGGCATAAACGTCGACCAACTGAATAAGAAGCAAAACTTACACCAGCGCCTGCAGCATAACAATTAGCTGAAAATTACTTTTTCAAACTAGTTGAAACGCAGGGCAAAATTCTGACAGCCGCCTCCCCGCAAGCAAGCGCCAGCAAATAACAAATAACAAATGCAATTTCCAGTTAGAGAACTTCACAAGTTTTGCGTTTGATAAACATTCAAAAATATATAGTATATTGTGTGTGTGTGTCTCTGACATCAGTTTGAATAAGTTTGCCATGAATATTTAGTGTAATTTAGACTAGTTCAAATGTTTAATTTACACATTCCATTCTATTGTAAAACGGAAATTGATTTTTAAAATGTTTTCGCTGCATGATGCATGTGGTTTTGGCAGCAGCATATCCAACTGATGAGCACCACTTCACCGCAATTACGCGCTGTTAATGAACGCCAATTGGGCAGCCACACACACATACACACACACACACACACACAACAAGCTGAAAATTATGGTTGCCATAATGTGCTCGAAGTTGAGAACCATCAGGAAGGAAAAGAAAGAGAGATAGCCCATTGCTGATACTGACAGGTGGACGTACTTAAAATTTTCCCTCATTCTCTCATTCTCTCTTCACCTCTCTCTCTCTCTCTGTCTCTCAATCTCTGTTTGCCGCGAGATCTTTCGCTGTGGCTGCTGGTGTTTGGATGGTTCCATAATGCAAGCAATTAATTATTTGCCACGGGTGTGCTGCTGCTGTTGCTGCTGCTGCTGACTGACAGCTGGGCATATTATTATTGTATCCATACACAGCAGGAAAGAATCACAAACACACACACACACATACAAACGTGCTGTCCGAAAGGATACTTTGCTGTCGGTGCATTGGCGTGATTTATATTTTAATATGGATTGCCTTCATTATGCAACTTTTCGCAACACTCTCACCCACACCCCCCGCCAATTCGCTATTGGCGCGTAGAGTAATTGTAATTTCAGTTGCTCAACAATTTATGACCATCGATGCAGCGACACCATCCTGCTCGAATGGACACACACACACACACACACACACGCGCGCGTTTTTGGCCCCGTGTAAACTGAGAGAGGATGAAAATAATTGCATTTATTCCTTATTGGTTTCGTTTTTTCTTCGAATTGTTTCTCTCTTTTGGCTTCGAAGATAAAGAAGAAAATTAAAATTCCACGTTGGCCCAAAAAGAAAAAATTCCCAAGCTTTTGGTTATTAATTACGGCCCAGAAGCTCGACTGAAATACACTGTAAACTCGGTCGTTGAGAGATGTAAAAAAAAATAGAAAAAAAAATTGTCTGAACATTTTGCTATTAAGTGAAAGTACTCAAGTTATTAGATCGTAAGCTGATTTACTTAACGGCTAAGCTTCTCAGCTGTTAACATCATTAGACGTGGCCAGGAGAGTTAAGTCAATATGTGTATGGTAGATAGGTATGCTGCTTGTGCACAACGGTAAACTTTCTCTGGGGTAAAATCAAAATAAATAAAATCGCATAATAAAAATTGAAGTGAGGAGAAAAGTTTTTGCGACGTGCTAACTGGTTTGTATGTGCTGCTTCTAAGCCAAACAAAAATCTTTCTCTCTCTCTCTCTCTCTGTTGCTGTTGTTGGAGAAAAGTCGAAAAATCAAAGGTAATGGAAATAGCAAAAATATCGAACAAACGACAAACTGAAACTAACTATGTGACAGGTGCTGTAAAGATGTGCGAGTCAATAAATTGACAGTCAGCGCTAAAGCGTACAATTACTTGGGGATTAGCGAAGCTGAAGCAGTAGCAGAAGCTTTTACGGTTGCCCTGGGAGCTCTTCGGCCAGCAACAGTCCTCTGGCAACATGCTCTCTCTCTCATTCTCTCGCTTTGGCTATTGTACAAAAGTCCGTGACTGTGTGAAAGAAGTTTTTGGTACGTGTGTGTGAGTGAGAACGGAGAATACGCTTCAGAAGTTTATTTATATATATATATATATATATATATATAGCTATATATTTAGCACAATTAATGTTTGATCTGATTGCTCAAGTTATGTGTTGCTTTGGTGATAGAAATTGTCACAGATTAAGAGCATAATTTAGACGAAAAAGAAAATGTTATTTGATTCAAATGTTTTAAGAAAGTTATAGTTGCTTTTAAGGTAAGAGATAAGATGTCAAATAATAAAGAAGACAAATTAATGCTAAAAATTAATTAGATTGTGCAAAGTAATGGAAAATATTTAAATAACCAAATAAATTTAAAAAAAATTAAAAACCAGTTCTTAGAACGTAGAAACAACTCAGTTGACAACTTCTGACTATGAATGGCTACAGGAAAAACTAATTTTATTCTTTATTTTTCCTTCAAAAAGATATTTAAGGGATTTTAATGGAACTTTTACTTAAAGATATGCTCATATAGTTTCCCATTGATGTTAATATAAAAGTAAATCTATTAAAAATCCATTTGCTAATCCATCATTCATAAATCATATAAATAAACATGGCCAAGAACTAACTTTCAATATGCACATTTATTTAGTTGCCCTAAAAGGCTGTTGAATTATATTTTTTTTGCACTCCGTGAAGCTGGCTAAATCAAACAATGTCTCGCTGGTGCCAAGCTAGTCTCTCTTTTGCCCAATATATATATACATATATGAAGCTTTTAGCCATGAACTCGAAATGCACAGAGTCTCAGTTTCAGTTTCGGTTTCGCACACTCCATAGTGTAGTTCAAGTAAACGTCTGCATTTCTGTTGCGTACACCATTTCTTCTCGTTGCCCAACACTATTTGCACTCTTTATCTTGGCTATGACATGATTTATATGCAGCTGCTTTATCTGCTCGGCGCACACATACACCAGACCAGACCAGAACAGAACAGACCTAACCAGACCATAGAGTATTTTCTCCTTTCTCACTCACTCTGTTTATGTATTTTTTTTTTTGGCTTTGGGCTAAAGGAGAAGCGAGGTGGAGAGGTGGGGGTTATGTTTAGTCCACAGCCGAAATACAAAGCCGGCAGCGTTTTACCTACACATACACACGCACACACGTTAAGAGTAGACGCACACACACACAAACATTGTTCACATAAAGTTTTGTGCTTGCAGTAAATTCCACATTATTTCAAAAAAAATATGCATAGAGTAGATTTTAAATTGTGAAATTGCAGCCGCAGGTTATTTTAGTTATTTTAGCTAGGTTTTTTTTTCTTTATATATATATATATATATATATATATATATTTTAGTTTTAGTTTTAGTTATAGCTTGTACTCTTTATATGGTACATTTGGCTGCTATTAAAAGCAAACTTATAATTTGGTTTATATATTTTTATTACTTTTTCTTTTGGGTATTTTTGAGAGCTTCTCGTAATAAATTCAAATATTATATCCGGCACCATTTAATATAATTAAAATTGAGATAAGCTGAATGAAATAAATCTTTAAATATATTTTATTATTTATGTTGTTCAAAAAAACAATATTTCAATTATTTATAATTTTAACTGCATTCAAAGATATAAATCTGGCATAAAATAAATTAAAACAAGTAAGAAGGCTCTAGTCGAGATATCCCGACTAGACGATACCCTGATCCCTATACTTCACGCGTACAGTGAGTGCTTGCAAGTATGTGTGTCTACGCACATACTGCACACTGCATACTCAACTTCAGTGTCCCATATCTCCGGTGTTTATTATCCGATTTCAATAAAACACAGATTCACAGATTATCATTATTTTGTTTTATAATTCAAATGGCATCTCAAAGTTTTCCAAATTAAAGATTTTGTTGTTATCGATCCCATGTGTATATCGGAAACGGAAAGAGTTATCGAAAATCGGAAACAAACTTGTACTGCCTAGGGATTAGGCGAGCTTAAGTTCCAAATCTGGAGTCTCTAGCTCTTATAGTCTCTGAGATCGGTTGTCTCATACATACGGACGGACGGACGGACGGACGCACGGACGGACGGACAGACGGACATGGCTATATCGACTCGGCTGTTGATGCTGATCAAGAATATATATACTTTATGGGGTCGGAGATGCTTCCTTCTGCCTGTTACATACTTTCGCACTAAACCATTATACCCTTTTTTCCCATTTTTAATGGGATCAGGGTATAATTAAAGATAAGCTGAATGAAATGAATCTTTAAATATATTTAATTAATTGATACTTTTAACTGCATTCAAAGATAAAAATCTGCTTTTATAAAATATATATTGAATATTAAGATAAGCTAAATAAAATGAATCTTGAAATATATTTTGTTATTTTTCATGACGTTTTATTAATGAATATTTAATAAATATATTTTTTCATCTGCATTCAAATAAATAAATCGCTTTCTATTTAAAGTCATAAATTAAATTCCTACAATTGTTCAACTTTGACTTAATGCAACCTCTGTTTCCCTCGACAACTAATGAACAAGTATAATGGCGACTTTGAAACACACACACACACACACATATATACACACACACATACAAACACATACAAATGGGTGTAAAATTACAGAAAATCTCAACAGGCAACTGAACTTTCCGGGCTGCATTTATGCAATTTTAGCAGGGCAAACTTTTATGGATGAATATGAAAAAAAACCAAAACCAAAACCAAAAAAAAAAGGTGAAAATAGTTTTTGTGTGTGGGGACAACTTTTTTTTTTTGGCCCAAAACACGTAACTGGGGCGTTAAAAAGAGTTGAACACAACAGCAATTTTGTTTTTGGTTCTGGCTCTGTCTACAATGGGGTATATAAGCCATAAGTTTCAGGGCATGACAGGCAACAACAACACGTATGAAAAGTGAGTTTGCAAAATGCCCAAAGGGGGGGGGGGAGAAAAGCTCACAGCTCGCGGAGTTTTTGGACGCTGAACACTTTGGAGATTTGGCATATTGCAAATGTTGGCATATGGATAAACTTTATGACCAGCAGCAATGTGCGAACGAAGTAGGTGGATGAGGAGGAGGAGGGTTAGGGAAGGGCTTCGGCAAGATGTGGCACACTAATCCATTTGTTTGCCCCACACGCATTAAATGCATTAAGTTTTCGCGCTTGGAGTTTGCTTTTTAATTGAATTGTATGGGCGTTGGGGGTGTGTGTGTTGCAAGTGGGCGTGGCAATTGAAGCGCTCTTTGTTTACACACTTGGTAAACACTATTTGCACGCTTCGACTTCGAGTGGAAAAATCTAATTACTTGGCTGCTGTTTAACTAACTAGAACTGAGACACAGAAACAACATCAACAACAACAACAACAACTTAAGAGCACAGCTGTGTCTGTCGCTATGCTATTTGAATATTGCGAAAGCTTAACATTTGGCATGCGTATGTATGCGTAATATTTGCGCATTGCGTATACGTGTATACGTTCATTCTTTCTCAGTCGGTTTTACTCGTTAACTGCATGGCCCGTACACCCGTTGGGACATTAACTGTTTATAATTTGAACAGAAAACGCGCGTAACTTATGATGTTTACACATGACTTACAAATTGTTTACGTCGTTTGGTTTCACGTTGCACAGAAGCAAAATGCCACAGACAGAGAGAGAAATAGAGAGAGAGAGAGCAAGTTAAACCACAGATAGCTGTGGTGCCGGTAATGGCTATGGCTATGCATGTAGCAGCTGACATTCACACACACACACACACACACACACACACACACACACACAACTGGCAGCTGCGGCATTTTGCTCTTGCTTTGGCATGGTTTACCTCACCGCTTCTACTTCCGACTTCCTCGGCTTCATCCAACTCTAACGCCTCAACATATTTGTCAAGCACTTGAGCACTTTGGCATTTGCGGTGCGGTGCGGTGCGGTGCGGTGCAGGGTGGTGCAGTGTGGTGCGAAGTGATGCTGCTAGTCCTCCTGGGCTCTAAGCCTGGCAACAGAATTTATACATATTTATATATATATATATATATATATATATGCGTAGCGAGCGAGCTAGCTGGCAATAATCATAATCTATTTTATGATTTATCCGCTGAGCGCAGTTTACGCAAAAAAAAGATGCATGCAAAGTTCTGCTAGTCGTATTTTATCTAAATCTAAGTGTGACATAAGTTGAACAAATAGCAATTTAAACTGTTAAAGTTTCATTTAAAGAAGTGTAATATTTATTTTTATTAAGTAGAATGTTATGTTTCTTGAAAGTCAAAGTAAATAAGTAAATAGTTTTCTTGAAAATATTTTTGAAGCATTTTTGGAGAAAAAAATCGTGTTTTTAGATTTAAATGTAGCATTATTGTAGAGATCAATCTAAGACTTTTAAGATATAGCTTTTAAAAATCTGATATATTTTGACAAAGTTACATGTTTAAGTCGAAAGTTTCTACCATACAAATTTCGATTTTTGACTTGACCATGACTTTTAAGATATAACTTTTAAAAATCTAATCAATTTTGTCGAAGTTATGAAATTCGAAAGTTTTGACCAACGTCCATATTAATTTATTGACTAATTGTTTTAAAAAAAATTAAGTTAAAATCGCGGTTCAGAATTAAAATGCAGTTTATTGTATAGATCAAACCAGGACTTTTGACATATAACTTTCAAAAATCGGAATAATTTTGACAAAGTAATGCAAGTTGAAAATTTTGACCAATGTCCATGTCGATTTTTTGACAAATATTTTTTGGATGAAAATTAAGTAAAAATCGTGTTTCTAGATTTTTATGCAGTTTTATGGTAGAGATAAAATAGTTATATGGGATTCAACATTTTTTTTTCGAGTCTTTTCCAACGTAAAAGTCAGAGTGTAGTTAAATATTTTTTGCTTACTTTATATAAATAAAGAATAATTGGTAGTTTTATGAAACATACTAAATATGAATATTTTAATATATGTATGAATATAAATATTTTATCTATCGCACATATACATTTATCAATAACCCAAACAAACACACACACACACACACTCGCACAAAATGCTAACTAGACCATAAAAAAAGTAAGTAGCTCGAGGCATGCCATACATACATAAATAATATATATTTGCACACACATGCATAAAAACGATAATAAATCAATGTCAATCAGAGTGCTTGACTGCTGCTGTCAAGATCGATATGGATATTATTCTATATACTACGTACATGTGGTAGAAAAGAAAAAGCAAAGGCATTTAATTTGCATTATGCAAACGCTTGGGCAAGTCCATCAAAACGTTAAATGCAGTTTGCAGTTGGAAACGAAAGCCGGCTCAAGGCCTTCCATTTACAAAAGATGCAAGAGGACAAACGTTATGCCATTGAAATCCTTGGTTACTTTGACATTTGAGTTTTCTTTCGTTTCTTATGCTAAATACACACTGAAGAATTTCTATTTACTAAGGCATCAAAAATTTAAGGCAGCGCAATTAATGTAAATGAGCTTGCTTTGCCTGCAGGCTCTAGGCTTCAACCATTACATATTACGCATACGCAGCGTGTTGACTGGGTCTTGGGTTTGGGTTTCTTTTCTTTCGTAAAGCGAAAAGACAAAAAAAAAAACAATTTAAGCTTAATTTAAATTAATTATAGTCCAGTCTTAGAGGCATGTTCTATCTTGCAGCTCCAGCTACGTTTCGGTATAAAGCAAAATTAATTACACGCAATACAAAAGCTGACTTTGACGTTGTCTAAAAGTCAAAACTGGCCACCATTAACACACACACACACAAGAGGGTAGAGTGAATAGAGAGAAACGCTGACTATATTGCTGTTAACATTTTCCATATCGCTTCAATGAATATTGCCCACGTCAAGATTAGAAATCAATATGCAAAAGCAGCAAAAAAAACATTAGAAAAATGTTTTTATTTCCCACTCAAGCAATTAAGTAGACAATGAATTATTTATATTGGCAACACAACAAGTTATGTACTTGAGCAAACGCTTTCGTATTTGTTTGCCAGCCAAATTACAGCAATTAAATTAACATCTGCACAGTCTGCATAATAATCAAAACACACACACACACACACGCAACACGCAGTAGTATTATGTTTCATGTTCATATTGATTTTATTTTCGTTTTTTCTGTGACATAATTTAATATTCACAATTTCAATTAATTTGATATATTGTTATGCAGCATCAAACGATTGCGTTAAATACTTCCGCAAAAGGTTTTAATTACTTTTTCAAGCGAGAACAATCGAAAAAAGCATTTGAATCATCATTTCAATTAATTGAAAACCTTTAATGTGTCTAAAATGTTTATTTCTGTCCATTTTCTACATATAAAACTCTTTGAACTTCCATCTCGACATATCAAGTATTATAAAAATAGTAAGTTTTATTCCTGCAAAGAGTATTTCATCTTTGGCAAAAAGACTTTTATCCTTTTGTTCATATAAATATTGTGCAGTAAGTAACTTACAAGTTTTTTGTTTTTGTCCATCGGCGCTTTTCCACTGATAATCCAAATTATGCTTTTTTGCTTATGCCTGACATTAAATTAATGCATTTAACACTAACACACACACATGTAAACACACACGAAATTGATATGACACTTTAAATTTTTTATTCTTTTTTTTTTACTTCATTATGTGCTGAATTTTGAACGTGCCGTGGCTTTTAGTGGTTTTTAGGCGCAAATTATTTAAGCCAACCTTTTATATCTATTTAATGGACGTTATTTAATTAATTTCTTTCTCTCTCTCTCTCTTTCTTTATATATATATATATATATACTACAATCACACAGAGATCGAGTTACACATAATGCGAACTGCTGATAACAACACTTGAAAACATTTTATACCATCGATTTAATGCTGTTTGCCATTTGAAAACTTTCAACATATTTCCCTCATTATTTATTTGAACAAATTTGTTATTATTTGCCGTATTTGCAGTTGTTGTATTTAAAAGCGCAATTTAAATGTCAAACAATTTTTTGATTGAATTTCGATGCGATTGTTATTTGCATATATATATTTTATAAAGTAGTTGTTGCTCTCGATTGATTTTTATTAATGCCACAAATATATAAATGTGTAGCATATGTGGCAAGTTATTTTTTTCGCGTCTGTTTGATTAATTTGCGTCAGCAATTAAGTGAAATTAATTTATTAAATTTGAATTTAACTACATTGGATTTGACTTTTTGTGAACGTTGAACTCGGTTTAAAAAGTGTAAAATATTTAATTATATATATTTATTTGATGAAGCTCTCTTTAAATGCTGTCTATATATATTTTTTGATTTTTTTGTGATTATTTTTAAATAGTTGTGCGATTAATCATACTTATTGCATTTTATGATTTATTAAAGATTTTTAGGTATTTATTGTAACTTTTTTTTATGATTTGTTGATGCTAATTGGCTGACAATTACAGCCTTTTTTTTTGTTGGCAACAAGTTTAAGCCTAGCCAAATGCTGGCTGGAACTGCCCTGCCCCAAAAAATTTCCACTTCACTGGCTGGCTGGCAATTTGATTATGGTTTTGATTAGCACAGCGGCAGCAATTAGTTGCGCCTCACAGAACATTTATTCAATTCAATTTTCGTTTTTTTTTTTCGTTTCGTAAAATTATTGGTACCCGGTATTACGAGATTTTTGGTTAGCCCGAAGCGCTATCGAGTGTGTTTGCCGTGTGGCAAAGTGTGGAATATTATTTATTCTTGTTGTTGTTGTTGTTGTGTGTGTTGTGCACGCTAACAGCAACGCCGTTTGACTGACGACGGATGCTGCCGACTATCGTTGCTGCTGCTGCTGTAGCTGTGGCTGTAGCATGTGGCATGTGGCATGTGTCCTCTCCTCTTCTTCAGTTTTTCTTGGTCAATGTTAGACACATTTCGAATTGTTTGTGGATGCTATTTGCAACTGCGCATGTTCAACAAATACTCTCTCTCTCTCTCTCGGCTGACACACTTTATTTTTTTTGTTTTGTGGCACATCGTATAATGTTGTAGTAGGTTAGTGCCTCGTCCTTAAAGTCGCGACTGGTTTATATTTTTATAACGCGTCGTGGTGCGTATTACTTAATATGCCTGGCACCTTCGACATTGCTGCTGCTGCGGCTGCTTGCTGCTGTTGGTGCTGCTTGCTTTGATGGTATTTTGCTGTTGGTGGTATTTTGCTGGATTTAGCATAGCATAAATGATTCATGTGGCGTTATTAAAGCCACATGTTGACAACATCATGACACTCTGTCTCTCTCTCTCTCTCTCCGTGCATCTTTAAATCAAGCACAGACAGAGTTAGACTTAACTACTAGGTCATCGTATGTGTGTCTGATGGTGAGTGTGTGTGTGTGTGTGTGTAATTTGTTTCTTGGCCACATTTGTCTTGGCTGTGTGTGTAACGGGTGTAATAACTTTACGAGCGACAGCTGCAAATTCATTTATGTTAATTTGCCATCGGTTGCCCACAAAAACCAAGCATCTAGTGGCCGCACTTAGACTTATAGTCCCTTCTCCTAACTACATTTATCAGATGACATGCAACAACAAACAAGTTCAACAACTTTGGTTTTCTTGCTCGTTTTGAGCCTTTAGGCCTGGTTTGGCTTGTTGACAGCGGCCAACGAGGCGTATGCATTATTTTAATGAGCTTTTTTCATGTAGATTAGTTTTATGATTGGCCATATTAGTCATGTCGTATGTCCTATGTCGTATGTCGTATGTCTTCTCTGTCTATGTCTCTGTCTGCCCCCTGGCCAACAATAATCATATGTTTAATTATGCTTTCTAATGTTATTGTTTCTGTCTGGCAACATGTAATTTATGCTTGTTCAGCATTAACATTTGATCTTTTAAGCTAGTTTGTGGCATATCTTTAATTTGTCTGTATTTCCTTTTGTTTAACGAAACGGAAATAAGCCCTCAAAAGACGAATTAGTTGATAAATGCAATCGTTTAAAGAGAACAGTTTACAAAGCTGCTTACGTTCGAGACTTTTTCAAGCAGTATTTTACTTGCTAAAGGTAAAATTGTTCCAATTAAGCAGAGGAAATTTTTACAGCATTCTTACTTCTAAGAAGCTTAGCTGATACTTTCAATTAAGTAGAAGATAACGTTTAAAACCAACAAAATGTTGTAAAAGATAGCAACTATTTGAATAAAGAACATGTTTACTTTGTTTTCCCTGTTTTAGTTCAAGTTTAAAGTTAATGCGTATATAGAGATATATTCAATCACATCATTTTATATTTACTTACACTTATTCTCAACATCTCTTAACATATTCAAACATCAGACTTTAGCATATTTCGTAAAACTTCTTAAATAATAAAGCATATGTATTCTTTTTTAAATTGCTTTCAAACTACCAACTGTCTAAGTAGCTTACTCTTTAGACCTAGCAATGTTCTTAGCTCTCATCCGATTTTGACATTATTTCAGCATTATTCTGCCAACAGCAGCAGCAGCAACAGCAACAACAGTTACCAAGGTGCTTCCTCTATCTCGTCTCGACCAGTCAGAAAGTCAGGCAAGTTTGTCAGCGTTAAGGGAATGTGAGTTGCTCATAAGTAATATGCAGCAAAGTTTTAATCCATTGTGATCCAGTGCACTCATATACACATACACATACACATACACAACTACACCTACACCTACACACACACACACACACAGGAGTTGAAATGCGCATTCATAACTCAAAATGGCAAACTAATTTACGCCAGACTTATTATCTCTCTGTGCCGTGGCAACACGTTGTTGTTCCTAGTTGGCCTACACCAACACCAACAACACCATGTCCATTCTCATACAACCCCCGCCCCGCCCTGCCCCCCACACCTACCAAAAATGCACTGGGGGCAAACAGACGACAGTTGACAAGGACGCTGGCATTGGCGCCATACTAAAGCGAACGCTAGACAAAAACAAGAAATAAACGACATCTATAAGTTGTAGAAGATGAAATGCCCTTATAAGTATGCTACAATTTATTTAACTGTGAAATTTGTATATGAAAACTCGACAACGAAAATATTACCTATTAAATTCAATAATACTTGTATACAAAAATCTCTTTGTCAACTCGCTACACATTTAGTGACTCTATCACTATGCCCATCTTATAGATAGAGTATATGCACAACAAGTCAGAGAAGGAGAAGGCTGGCTCAGAGTTCTGGTTGTCGCGCTGCTGTTGCCACTTTTGGCCACTGGCAAATACATTAACACCGTTCGCAACAGCCAAAGCACGTGCACAACAACAACAAGAACAACAGCAAAAACATTGTACAAGTAAAAGACAATGCAACTGTGGGAGCGTGAGTGGGAGCGTGTGTAGGGGGCGCCACCAGCTGCCACTTGCTATAAAAAAAATGACAAAAGATAACCAAGACACGCCCCCTTTCGCACCCCGCCCACCTTCACGTTCACGTTCAGGTGCAGGTGTTTTGTCATTTTAACGCCACGGACACAGACACGCTGTGTAGCTGTAGCTAAAAGTTCGGCGGGACGAGTCCAACAGTCTGTGTCTCTCCCATCGCAATCTCTAGCAGACGACTCTATGCTTTACTTACACTTGAGCGAATTGTTGCGCATTTGCGAGATCTAGCCACCAGTTAAGAGAGAGAGTTTTTGGGCCTGGGCAAGACGGGAGACAATGAGAATGATGATGAGTAGGAGCAGTAACCGGGAGGGGCGATGGTGGATGTCGAGCATCAGTTGATGCATCAAATGAGCTGCTGCTTGATTTTCAATGGCACTTCACACACACAGCAACAACAACAACAAAAGGCAAATGTGACATGTCGTCACGTGATTTGAATTGAAGATGTTCGTCGTAAATGTGCATTAATTTGTCAGAGTCTGGCATAGACTAATGCAATTTGTCGTGTTTGAGTGTGTGTGTGTGCGTCGCAAGCGAAACGCGTGAATAATGAGCAGCTAAGCTCCCCGCCCAACAGCAACCCTCCTCATTTAAAGCTACCAAGCACAGCCTTTGCATTGTTCGAATGATGTACTTGTAAATCTGAACGTGTGTGTGTATGCAGTCGACTTAGTTGTAGATCCAAAACATATATATTACTATTTGATATATGATTTAGTTAGATGTTAAAACGTAGCAGGGAAAAAATAACTTTCTCTTTAAGTATCTAACTTATAGGGAGTTATCAAAGTGACAAAATCAAAAGCAAAATACGTTTTGAGGCTTAGTTGTAGATCCAAAACATATATATTAATATTTGATATATGATTGAGTAAGATGTTAAAGCGTAGCAGGGAAAAAATAACTCTCTCTTTAAGTATCTAACAAATTGGAAGTTATCAAAGTGACAGAATCAAAACCAAAATACGTCCTCAAAGGCTTAGTTTTAGAGTTAAAGAACTGTAAGAAACTCTATCTTCTATCCTTCTAAATCTGAACGTGAGTGTATGCAGTCGACTTAGTTGTAGATCCAAAACATATATATTACGATTTGATATATGATTTGGTGAGATAGGGTAGGGAAAAAAGCACTTTGTCTTAAAGTTTCTAACGTATTGGAAGTTGTCAAAGTGACAAAATCAAAAGCAAAATACGTTTTGTTTAGAATTAAAGAACTGTAAGAAACTCTATTTTCTTTCCCTCTAAGTATCAAACATATGGGAAGTTATCAAAGTGACAAAATGAAACGGCAAAACAATATTAGAAACATCGAAGTCGAGTTAAGCTGTTTCACTACGAATAGATTTGATGGCACATTTATTGCCGCAAGCAGAGTTTCTTTTGGTAAGCTTAATGTTAGTGTCGCATTAACATTTATAGTGGATGGCCCGCAAGCGCCGCAGGAATATGATTTAAATGTCAAAAGCACAGTTAGGCGTAATTTCTTTTGCATCAGATCACACACACACACACAAGGACATAACTATTACCACTGCCTTTTGTCCCTACTCATTATGTGAAGAGTCAGTGCCACAAGAGTAGAGCTACGTTTTACGAGCTGTTTAAGCTCATGTTGATGCTTGCCGGCTTCATTATCTAATGCCTATTTTCAATTTTTTTTCTTTTTATTTCAAAAACATTTTCCTTCTCGTTTCGTTCGGCAGACAGGCAATAAAAATATTTTAATGCACTTTTTTTTTTACGGTTGCCCTTCGGCTGCCCATTAAAAGGGCTCTCTCTCTCTCTTTCTGTCTGTGTGTGTGTTTGCGTGTGAAAAATTTAGAACAAACACGAAAAAAAAACAGCAAAAGAACCAAAAAAAAAAAGAATATTAACAATAACCGGTGGCAAACGTGCCGAAACTCATCTCGTTTTGGGATGATTTTTTGCTGTTGTCTGCTCTTGAGGTTATGGCCCGAAAAAAAATAAACTTTGGGTTTGGCCATAAACTAATTGAATATTTTAGGGCATTATCTATGCCATTTATTGTTGAAAGTTTCGCTTCGTTGCATTTCATTTGCACCTGATTCGTGAGCGTGTGGCCAAAGGCCCCAAAACTGATTTTATTTATTTATTCCACGTTTGCTTTGTATTTTACAACTTCAGTTGCTTGTGTATTTTCTCTCTTTCTCTTTGTAATCTGTTTGTGGTGTTTAATTTTTTGTGTAAGAGGGTATTTTACTCACCTGAGGTTTTCTTTTTTCGGCTTTTGCTTGCTCCATTTTGTTGTTGTTTTTCTTCCGTTTTGCGCTAAAGTGCCTTACAATTTAAGCTTCCGTTTCGTATTTGTTTGTGTATATTATCGTTGCTTTTGTTTTTGATTTGAGTTTTTCTATTATTTGGATTTTTTTTAACATTTTCCTGTTGTTGTTTTATGCATTCGTTTCCGTTTTCTGCAAGAAAATTATTTAAAAATTTACTTCCTTAAGCTCGCTTTAAATAAAATAAATTGCCTGTAAGATTCAATTATATATGTATGTATATAAATAGTTTTATGCTAAAAACAAACTACTCCACGCTGTAGACTCCATCAAAATGTGCATCATGTGTTCACTTAACGTTGAGATTAAAACTAATAGCGAAATTTAATTAAATAGCCGCAACATCCTAGCACATGATTCTGTGTGTACACCGAGACACTGTAAAGAGCTTTACTAAACCAATGATGAGTATCTGCTGCTGCTGCTTACACACGCACACACACACAAACACACATATTTACTATAAGGACTAGAGACTAGAGAGACGAGCTACGGACCGCAGCTCAGTTCAGTGCAGTGGCAGACAATAACAAATGGACCCTGTCAGAGAGCAGGACAATGAAAATGACAATGTAGAAGAACCAAGATACATTCTTTATGAGAGAGAGAGAGAGAAAGAAAGAGAGAGGGAGGAAATGAAGAGTGGTCAGAGGGCGCATATTGAGCGTAAAACCTAAAGATTTAGCGGTACATGATGCTCAAGATGACTTTGTGCTTAGGACAACCATATGCTGCATATACAGGGCGACAATTTATGGTTCGGCAACGAACACAAACACAGCGTGATGAAGCGGTGAAGGGGGGGGGGGGGACTTTCATGAGGTCGAGAGTCAGCTCGTCAGTGGGGTTCATCTATCATGTCTGGCAGCCTTTTACGAAAAAGATCAACTCCAACAAGAACAAGAACAAGTAAAAAGAACAGAAGACTCAACTCCATTGTGCCAAGTGGCTGTTTATGAAGCCTGTAACCCCCTTTCCCCCTACCACCTCTCACAAGCCACCCCTTACAACCGTTCCTTATGGCAGCCGGAAGTTATCAGTTCGGGGCTGGCCAAGACGACAGCTTAAAATGTTGTTAGCTTGCCATTTTGTTGCTTAACGCTGCTGCTGCTGTTGTTGTTTTGCGCTCTTGTTGTTGTTGTTGTTGTTATTGACGTTGTCCTTGCACAATTTTTTTTCAGTGCAGCTGGGAGTATATGCTGATTTGAAATACCATTTGATTATGAATATTCTCTTAATATGTCAAATAAAATTAAAAAATCCTCATTTAACCTTATTTTGTTTCAAAATTGTTTACTTAGGTTCTTAATTTCAAATTCTTAAAATAAAAATATATTCCATGAATTATTTTAAACTAAAAACACCCAAAGTCAAACAAAAAAACCTTATTTTTAAGTTATTTAAGATATCATTTTTTTTTTTTTTTTAAATAAAATAAATAATTATAATGAAAATATAATCGCAAAAATAAATAATTTTTTTTATAAGATTTAAGTTTTTTATTGACTTTTCCTATTAAAACTGGCTGGCAGGCAGGGTATTAATATTGTGAAGCACATTTTTAGCTTAACAATTTTGTTTATTGTGTAGATTTTAGCTGCAAGGCTTAGCCAACAAATGGTTTTCTTAAATTGTTTGCCTCTTGCCATTTTCTCTATTTTCACTTGCAGTCAGTTGTTTATTGTTATTCTGGTTGTTGCTGTTGTTGTGGTAGTTTGCAGCACTAAAATACAATTTTTTGTAGTTAAGAGTTTCCGCATTTGCTATTCTTGGGTGGGGGAAGCCCTAAAGCAAAACAAGCCAAATGCTGTTTTGTTCTCTTGTCTTTTTGCTACGTTCAATTTTCTTTGTGTCCTGTGTGCCTCGAAGAGTCCAGAGCCAATCGAAAGAGTAGCCCGCCCGTTTGTCCTGTTGCTTCTTGGCTTCCGTAACTCGTTCGGTTTAACAACGTTAATAATCTTATTTTGTGCCTCAATAGAGGCACCTAACAGACCCTATTGTCTCCTCTAACACACACACACACATACAGACACATAATAACTGAATGAATGGCATTGCTCTTTTATTATTGTCATACCTTTAAATTCAATTTTCGGCTGCTTTGCCTGTGTTGGGTTGTTTCTATATTGTGTTGCATTTATTGACTGCATTCTATACTTGCCACGCCCCTCCCCTCCACCCGCCCCCTGCTAACTACCGCCCATATTGTGTGTGCAAAAGTCAAATTCCAAGTGCTTTAAATGATTTGCAGCTTGTTTTGTTAGCAAATTTTCTGGGAATTTGGCACTGCTTCCAATTCGTGTTGGCCAAAAATTCTGAAATTGCAGTTTGCGGTTTTCCCCCATTATACTTATGGATATATTGAACATAAATTAAAACATCATTTGATTTTTGTGTCTAGCAAAGAATTTTAACTAGCTGTGTGGTGTTGTCCAGTAAACAACATTGACTCAACTTGGCCAAGAGCTCTTAACGTTTATTTTTTGGTTTAGTAGTTGCATGAATTATCAGCAAGCTGTTAGGGAAAATCTCCTAAATGTTATCTTAGTATCTTTAAAAGGGATAAGCATGGTACTAATTAAAGCATAATATATATATGTATACATATTTATTTATAGCTTTAAAGGTATAGGAATTTTGTAAGTTTTATTAAGAAATTGCTTTTCTTTTATTATATTTTGTTTATATCATCAAACTTTTCCCATTTTTAATGGGATCAGGGTATAAAAATATGGGGAGCGGTTCAGACGCGGTTCCCCTTTTTTCTGCACAGGGTAAAAGGGGGGTACAATGTGTGTGTGTGTGGAAAACACATTGCAAACCAATTAATGTAAATAAATACAAGAAAATCCACACACGTAAAACAGTCGAGTGCGTGTGTTTTCTTTTATTTAAAGTGAGTGTTGAGTGGGAGTAGGAACAGGGAGAGGAAGAGGGAGAGGATGATGTTGGGGGGTGTAACCTCAATGCAATTAATGGAACATTTGGGCAGCTCTCGAACTGTGGCAACAAAACTTCTATTTGCCTCTTCATGTCTCTTTCTCACACTATCTCTCTCTCTCTCAATCTCTCTCTTGTCACTGTTTGCGCTGTACTTAAGCCTGGCCCAGAAGCAAGTTAATCTGTTGTCCATTCAAACACATTCCTATGCCAAGCAAAAAAAAAAACAGCAAACAAACACACACAAATACAATTTGCTTGGGCATTTTCATTTTGTTTTGGTTGATGTTTTTTTGCGTATGTGAGGGAAAGCCAAAACAAGCGTTAAGCAGTTTCGCCTCGTTTTTCATTGCCTAACTAGATTTGCTTTTCTATATGCATGGTCAAACATAACAAAAGGTTTTTTGGATTGGGGTATGAGTCTCTTAGCAGACAGCTTGTCATTACTTAAAGGGTATTCACACATATTTAATTTGACTTTTCTTACTTTTGTATTTATTTGTTAGTGCTTGATGAAAATAATTCCTATATGAAGTCGGTCGGAAGAAGCTTAACTTAGCTTGATGAAGCTTGGTGCAAGTAATTAAACTAATATTAACTGAAAATAGCCTTTGGTTATTTGTTTAAGGTAATAACATTGATGGACAAAGGAAAGGCTACGCCAAATAATAGCTGAAGGGCAAATAGTAAGCAGTAAGCATGAAGTTCTCCTTAAAGCAAAATGATTAAATTGCTTGTAACAGAGCATTCGGTTAGTCGTGTTGAATGCGCACTTGACTTAAGACTGTCAACGTGTTTCGCTTTTATTTTTTGGTAAGCCTGTAGCGTTGGCTAGCGAAATTGCTAACGGAATTAGCACACCAACCAAAAAGTAAAAGGGAGCAAAACCAACAAAACACAAAATGACTGAGATACGGATTTAGAGGAATTTTAGTCTACGGATGCTCCTGCTAAGGCTAAAGTCTAACGTAGACCATAACAAATACCTAATACACTAACAAAGGTATGTTATGATGTTCAAGATAAGTGCAAATTTCACCTAAGAAAACTTCTTTCAAAAGACTGATAATCCTGCTAAGCTTCACAAGAAATGTTTGACTGTTTGAAAGGGTATACAATCTTCGTTTTAACCAATTGCACTTAACTCATATTTTTTGTGTTATGTTTACTGAGCCACGTTTTGTGTTGGCGCTGGCGCTATCTGTAACTGTAACAGTTACATTCTGGCTGGCCATATTCCACGTTTTTTTGCCATTCCCTTTTTTATATATCTTTTTTTGGGTTTGGAGTTTTGGCCCTTAAAGTCGTTCATGCATATTTAAATGTTATGTGGCCGTTGGTGTGGCGGCAGCCCAGAAACAAATTCTCAATGTCTAGCAGCTAGATAGCATATAGCATAATTGATTAGATGTGAAGTGCTTATAATCCGGGAAGTGCTTACAGCTAACAGATTTCGCTACAATTTGTTTAAAGCCAAATGGACAAAACACACATTTCTATGGTATTTGCGGTAAGCCTACACTTTAAATGTTCATTTGTTTGACTACAAATGCAATTTTGTCTGGTTTCTTTTTTTTCTTCGTTCTTTTTTCGCGCTGTTTGTCAATGTTGCAGTTGGCGTGACAGAACGAAGAACGTTTGCCAAATGGGCAACAAGCTGGTCCAGTCACCTCTCGCAAGCAACCCTCATCGTGAGCTCTCCCTCTGTCTGTGTGATGTGAGTGAGCGACGGGTTAGCAGGCAGCCAAGTTATCCCAGTTACTAGTTGTTATGCACACGCTGATGAAAGGCTTCTTTTAGCGCTTAATGCCCTGTTCTTGCAGGGGGGTATATATTTTTGTTCCAACCTTAGTGTTTACCTACGATTCATATGCTATTAGATAGCGCAGAAACGTGATGTGCGTTGAAGAAGAGAAACAATCTCTTTTATATCTTTTCTACACTCACTTAACAAAATGCAAAGTATCTCAACAGCCTTTTAACCCTTTTCGACTGTAAACATCAAGCTATGGAGTTTGGGACTCTTGTTGGCATTGTTGTTATTGTTGTTATGGCCATTCACTTGTTGTTGCTATTGCTCATGTTGTTTTTGTAGCTGGCAATCAAAAGCATGTTTGGCCAACAGCTGGCATGCGCCATTCATTCATTGTAGTACGACTCGTCGACTGGCGGCCGCCGCCTGCAATCATTTTTATTAATTTTTCCCCAAAAGGAATTTATGTTGCGACGAAAGAACACAGGATTGGACACGAAGACAGGATGCCACAGTCGCCACAGGCACATAGAGAGAGAGACGAAGTGAAAGCATGCGGTGTTCTTGTATGTGTGTGGTTGGTTGGTCATTAGTTATATGAGCAGCTCATAAAACTGTTGAACGGAGGTTGAAAAACAGGATACAAATCTCCACTTACTCTTTCGCTTGCTTCCTTTCTCGAAGCCCTGTGCTACTAATTGGATATTTGAATTACACAACAACAACAAGTGGAAGAGAAGTGGAAGGCGGTTGGAAAATCACTCGCATGTGCTCAAACACTAGTCAAAATTGCCAAATAATAATAACTGGACGAAACAACTACAAATGTGAATGAGTAAAACGAAAAGAGGAAGGCAAAAAAAAACATAAACAGACGTTAACGATTCTGCCTGCAGCTTGCCTGCCGCACATAATTCCCGGCCATGTAATTTGTTTGCATAATAACAATTCAGCTTGCTTTTGCGCTGAGTTGAGTTGGAGTTTGAGTTTGTTGGCGGCTGGCACAACGGACATGAAATGATGTTGGCCTCATCTGTTGGCAGACAGAAAATCAGCTGCTCAAATTCACAGCCCAAGAGAAGTGGTAACAAACGCACAAAACAAATACAAATGGAACAAGAAATGTAATAAAGTTAAGCATAAACGAATTCTAAGTGCGCTATGGTAAGAATTTAAATTGTGGTCAATACATTCAGAGATGCCTGAAAGTAGGCAACAATTCAGTCAAAACTTTATACTTTGTAAAAGTAAAATATTTATAGAAGAACAAAAAAGCATTTCCAAACACAATTCTAGAAGATTTTCAGAGATACTTTCATATTATATGGCCTAAAAGTACCTTAAAATTAAATCGTCCAAAAATCATTCCTTAACATCATTTCTAACAATAGTTCAAAGCCACTTTGTCAAATATATTTACTTACAACTAAAACACTTACAATGCATTCTTAGTAACCAACATTCGTCAGATTTTCAGCTTTATGCATCAATGCCATTAAAAAACCAAACAGTCACACAAAAAGCTCTCTCACAATGTCTCTTACCGAAACAAACCAAACAAAATAAAATGTTTGCGTGACGTTTTTAATGTGTTGGAATGTTCAAATGACGACGTTGGCGCCGACGGCACAACAACAGCACAACTGCACATTAAAAACCAACAACTACAAAAAAAACAAAATGATACCGACAAAAAAAAATATATACGAAAAGGAACTGTAGCATCTTCTTAGAGCGGAGAGAGTGTAGAATAAAAAGAAATATAGAAAAAAAAAAAAAACCTCACATAGTCGTTAAAACCAAATGTGCTGATTTCATTGTTGTTGCTGCTTGTTGAGGAGGCATATTGTGGCACGTTGTTGTTGTTGTTGCTGCCACTGTTGTTGTTGTTGCCAGATGGTAGAGGAGACCCTCAAAACATCGCACAATCGCGCGTTATACATTTTGTATGAAAATTAATTTGAGCTCTCTCCTTCGCTGTTCGCTGTTGTTATTTTGCTTAAGCTCTTAGTCCTAATGGCCATAAGTAGGCATATTTTGTGCTACACTAAATCGAGGTGGCCATTTAACTGCCACGGTATGTGGCAAGCTGCAGGTTGTTGTAGTAATGTTGAAGATAAAAACGCAACAGGAACGAAAAAGTAACGAATGAAACAAGAACTTCATAAATTAAGAGTTAAATTGGTCAGATTATTGTTGGCTTGGTATGAAAAATCTTCAATATAAAACTCACATAAACTTTTACTCGTTACAAAAACGATTTTATTGAAAATATATATACTATTTGAACAGCGATTGCAATTTCAACAGACATAAATCTGCAAAGAGACAGAGAGCTCAACACGAGCTCAACTGTTTCATTGTGTAACTCACGTAATTGTTGTCAATAAGTTAATATATATATATATATATATGAGAGCTGGCCAACAAAAATAGGTCGTTATCAAAGGTCGTGACACCCAAAACCAAAGATATAAAAATAACTACAATTGAACGCGCGCACTCGACACGAAATTACGCTTATCAGCCAACAAATCAGGTCAGAGAAAAATCACAAAAAAAAAAATAATAATACTCGAGAACAAAGCCAAATTACACACACACACACACACGCAACAAACGCCAAGTGCCATTTAAGTGCCATAAAAATAAAGTAAATAAGTAAATCAAGGCCAGTGCCAGTTTTTGTGAATGTTCTTGTCGACCGCCCCAAAAATTGGCCACCTCAAATTATCTGCTGCTTAAAAATAAAACCAAACAGCGAAAAGAATAAATATACATTTCACAAAAGTCTTTCAATGGATACCCTAACAAAGTAAAGAAAATCGTTATTAAAGCAAAATCAGAAAAGAAAATTATAGCTTAGTAATTTGAATGATGAAAAAACATTACGTTTGTTACTAAACACGTTCCAATTGATTGAAAAATGACTTATAAAAATTCCAATGCTCATGAATATTGTAATCCAAAAGCATTTCAAGTAGCAAAAATGCCTCAAATCCAAGTTCAAATATCCAGTGGCAGAGTATGAGAAACCAAAAATAAAATCCGAAAAGAAATAAAACGGAACGGACTCATAAACAGCAAAAAAAAAAAAACAGAAAGAAGCAAAGTCAAACGCACACCTGGCGGAAGTTTCGTTGATGGTGGATTTGGTGTTTGGGCAAAAAAGTTGTTCGGCAGCCCATCTTTCAAATTTAATGTCTAATTTAAATGTTGTAAATACCAGCGAGGGCTAGCACAAGGGGAGGGGGGGGGGGGGTGGGCGTGGCTGGACCCCAACTTTGTTATGCAAATGACTTGCCGAAACGGCAAACGCAAAATTCACACAGAGTTAACACCATGCCAGCGAAAAGAGAGACTTCGTCCGACCGGTTGGATTGGACGACCGGTTGGTCCAAGGCAGGCAGCTGCCTTCTCTTTCACTCTACCCCCTATCCATGTTCTAGTTACGAATTTTTGGAGCTCAGCAGCGCAGTTGTTGCTGCTGTAAATATTATTACCGTGATTTTAAAGCTGGGCTCCTCGTAAAACTGCCAGGACAACGCCATCAACAGAAGAACAGCGGATGAGGTTGACTCTCTTTGCTTTGCTTCCTTGTTGAGTGTCGGAAATTTGCTTTTAATTTTAACAGCAGCAGCCAGAAGAAGCTAGCCAAAGTGGGCGTGGCACACGGCACGCCTCCATTCAGCGTTCTAGCATAAATGGCATTTAGTTAATGCAGCTTTTGGCCAAAAGACCAAGCACCTGAGAAGCGTGGCTTTAAATTATGGCCAGGTAACTGAAAGTTGGCAACAGACGCAACCAAGATAGACGACTTATGCAGCTACTATTACCACTTTTCGGACTTCCTTTTATGACAAAGTTTAAATCAATTTGTAGCAATGCATAAAGAAGAAGTTCGTTGAATAAAGTTTTAAAGCTTTTGTGTTGAAAAATATACAACAAGTAATTGAATTTAAAATGTCAAATCATTTGGTATTCAAATCATCAAATATATAAAGTACAAAATGGTCGCAAAAGAAAAAAGGAAACGAGGCATTTAAAATGTGATTTCATATTGATATTTTGAACATGGAAATAAAATCGAATTACGCACACATCAAATGCGACAGGAAATCACAAAAAAAAAGAGAGAAG
Source organism: Scaptomyza tumidula (assembly GCA_035044465.1). NCBI lineage: Eukaryota > Metazoa > Arthropoda > Insecta > Diptera > Drosophilidae > Scaptomyza > Scaptomyza tumidula. Next base: position 1,903,803 of record JAWNNW010000050.1, read on the forward strand.
AACATGCAACACATTCTTGCAACAACATTTGAAGAGCGTGACTGAAAGCAAATTAGTTAAATTTAAACAGTTTCATGTTTGTTGCAGAACAGAAAGCAAAAGTTAAAGAGAGAAAAACACACACAAAAGTTTTTTTCAGCTTGATAATTAAAAGTTAAAGTGTGAAAGTTTATTTGGATATTTATTGGCCTTTCAACTAACTAAAATCGTATTTAAATTAAACTGTCTCGTCAACAATTTGACAAAATATTTGCACCTGCTGTATAATGTATAAATAATTTGAACCCGTTCGACGCACACACACACACACAGACAAATTCTTTGACATCAAACACAAGCAGTTGTTGCCCAGTCCACGCTAAAAATTCGCTGAATAATTAACCGACAGCATAAAATTACATTACATTAAGTGCTGCTACTGTTGTTGCTGTTGTTGTGTTGTTGCTGGCGGCGCTTGGTTGCCATAACCGGAAAGAGCTGCGGCCATAACCGGAAAGAGCTGCGGCCAATCTTTCACTAACTTCACGCAACGGACCGCGCACGCAACCACAATGCAGGACAAGGAGAGACAGAGAGAGAAACAAATAGATAGAGAGACAGATAGCCGCAGGGTGGAGCAGCAGCAGGCGAATCCACGTGACTCCACTTTGTTGGTTGTCTCAATTGTGGCTCCAATGAATATTCTCATTAAAATTAACGCGCAGCTGTTCACTGTCCATGGTGTGAGAGTAGAGGGAGTTGGGGGTGGTGAGAGGAGTGCTTGACATTTTAAATTCAGCAACAAAACGATTTTATGCCATTGTAATGACCAAACATTTAACAGCAGCGGAAATGTTGCTGAAGTGTAAAACGTTTCTTTCTTCCCACAAATTTAATACGCAAATATAATGCAACATGTTTGGGGGGGTAACAACAATAACAATAATGTTACTTGCAGCCAGACTAAACATAAAGCAGAATTAGTCCTGACGACGTCCTTGCTGAACATTGCTTGAAAGCAACATTTTGCAAACATTTAAATGTAAACTTTTCTCATATTTCATTTGCTTGTAATTAACTCAATTTACTTGATGTTGTGTCTGCTGGCCATGCTGTCTGCACTCCTTTTTGTTTGTTTGTTTTTTGAGTTCACATGACCCAAAACAAACACAGCACACAAAATGTGAAAAACTTAACTAAGGTAATACTTGTTTAGCTGCAAAATATCATATTCACAATGTGAAATGCTTATGACCAAAAATTTACTCTAGAAGCTTAACAGAAATAAATAATTTCTCACATAAGAAATAGTCAAAAGTATAAGTTTTTTTCCCAAAATAATCAAATGATTTAAATCCAATCAAAACACCCCATTTACACCTAATAAACTACAGGGTAGAAAATGACTACACAACAAAACTTTTGAGCATCAAGCATCCTTAGATAAGAAATGTAAAACTCAATTAGTAAATGCTTCAGGACTCGTTTTAACATTCACACATTGCATTCACAACTCTTTCAAGTCATTAAAATGACGTTTGGCGTTGTTAAAGTGATTTATTTCATTTAATAATTGGTCGACAACTTTCAACAGTCAAAATGCGTCAAAAATACAGATTTTAATTTTTAAAAAATATGTGTATATATATTTTTTAAGCCATAACAAGCTGCATAATAACGGCCCAACGATGAACAGATTAACTTATCGAATTTTTTTTAATGTCGATAGGCTTACGGGCAATTGTTGAGTTAACTGTTTTCATTAAAAATTGATCAAAAGCGCGTTAAAAAATATATGTTTGAGTTATTTACTTTGAAAATGAATACAAATATGCCCTTTACACATTAAAAATCTATACGTTAACAAGCTTAATTGTTTAAACAAATAGCGAAACTTATGATTCAGCCGTTTTCTTAGTATATATTATCATGTCTTCAGGTACAGTGATATATTCACCTTTGTGATCTGATTACTAACCACTGAGTATTTTACTAGTCAAACACAGTTCATTGTTATTATTTTCTGTATATTTTTTGCATATTGCTTGATTGAAAATTAATTTTGTAACCTTAATATCGGATGGGTGCGATGCCGTCGTGCTATCCAATTTCGTTAATGAGCTTTTCAGCTTAAACGCAATTGTATTCAATTTGTCAGCAATATTACGTGCAATCCGATAAAGCCAAACGCAAAGTGACACCAAGTCCACAGCTTCCCCAGAGGTAGTAAAAAGAAGTAAAAAACGATCCGATTTACGTTTTCCACATGGCCATGACACACACACACATACACGTACAGCGAGCAAATAAACAACAAGGAGCAAATAATGAAACCCCAATAACAAATTTTTAAACAAGTGTTAAGGCCAACCTGAGCCAACCGCCAACCGCTGTACAACACTGGCGCTGCCCTCTGTACCGAAAAAAAGGGGGGGCAACAGAAAAGACAAAACGAAATGTGGAAATGAAACTGCTGCCCGAGGATTGAGCATGGGATAAGCCTACGCATGTGTGTGGTCAGCTTGGAGAGCTTGTAGCCTTTGAGCGAGTAATTCGTGTGGAGAGGGGTGTTAAATGGCAACCCCAAAAAAAGAAAGAGCTACAATGGCATTTACACAGTGTTGCAGTGTTGATAGCATACAGTTTTCAGTTGCAGTTGCAAGTGCATAAGTTGAGTGCATATGCAAAGTGCGTTTTCAAGTGTCGCTCGCATCGTAAATTCTTGGAATGCGTATAAAAAAATAAAAAAACAAGTGGAATGTTTCGACATACTTGGCCTTGTCAAAATGACTCACAATACAAAGTATACGCAAACGTATTGCAAAACGTTATCGCAATGATATCATCAAATGAGGGTGGAAACTTAACTTGAATATATTTATATGCCCTAAGACAAGCAATAATGAGATTTAGATATAACAAATCAATTAAATTAAAGTGAGTTCTGTTTTCATTTACATTTTTCTCAGTTTGTCTGACTGTTTTCTTTAACTGTTTTCAATTCGTTCCAAAGCTAAAGTTCATGAATCGTTATTGCGCTACCCAAAAATTTATATATGTGCATATAAATTTCTGGCTGAATTCTCTGTGTCAAGTCAACAGAGCAGCTCATGCCGCAGCCACTACAGTGTTGTGCAACGATTTTGTTTGGTTACTTGGACTGTGGTGTCTATATCTTCATTTATGATACAAATGTATATCTGCTTGTAAAGTTCAATTCCTGTTTCTTTCATCTTTTTCCCTTAAACATACATATATTTATGGAGGAGCTGTGACTGCTGCCTCTGCCAGCCTCTCGCTGCCTGCACTACGGAAGTTCACTTTTGCCTTCCTGGTTGTGCCACACTCACTCTCTCTCTCTCCACTTCTCCTCTTCGTTTCCTCTGATTTCCTGTGGCAATCGTGTAAAGTTGATTCTCTTGCTGCTCCTACACTGTGTATGCGTATGTGTGTGTGTGCGTCATTTCCAATTTGATTTTGTGGCGCTTCTCATGTGCCCCCCACCACCCTTTCCCTTGATTGTCCCTGTCTGAAAGTCTGAATCTTTTTTGTGGGATTCTAATTAGTACCCATAAATATTGAAATATTGAAGCCTTCGTTTTTTTTGGCTCCTACTTTAAAGTCAAACGATTTCCGATACACACATTACAAATGTCTGGCTGGCATAACATTGTATAATTAAATTAAACGACAGGCTCAGCGAAAAAATGTATATGCGTAATAACTGTAACTGTTTGATTTACTAGCCAAGTGCTGGCAAAAGTCATTAAATTTAGAAAAGAAACAAGAAAAATACACAAAAAACTTTTGCGCAGCCCAAAAAAAAATATAAAAATATATATAATTGTGATATATACAGAGCGAAAATGTTAACAGTATCTATTGGATACTCTATTTCTTGGAAAAAAAAATATTTGAAGCAAATATTAATTATTAAAGTTTTTTTTTATTTTAAGCATATTTAAGAAGTTTGAGATATAAAAATATTTTTGACAGAGTTTAAGCTTAAGTAAATTATTTGCCACACGATTCTGTCAATCTGGCTTCTCTTCGCTTTCTCCACATTGTTTGCGAAACTGTCGAATAGCGAAACCGAATATTGAAGGCGAAAGGCGCGAAATTTATGAGCCATCTTTGCGCAGTAACACGCACGCACATAACGAGCACATAACCAACACTAACCAAAACACACACACATAGTGGTTGTGTGTATGTGTGTGTGTGTGGAGAATAAAACGCTTCTAACAGTACTTTGTTTTAGTTTAGGGCACAATGGCGGCCATCATCATCGCCGTCGTACTAGAAGTCAATAAAACGCAGGCAACAACATAAAATGAACGCAAACACAATGGCGCCGCAGCAACTTTTTTGATGCCATACACATATACAGAAAACCTGGGCATAGAAACTTTTTGACCAAGCGAAAACTAGCCTCGACCACACACTTAGTTGCAGCTGCAAAGGGGAAAAGAGTGAAAGAGCGTGAGCGGAGGGGGGGGGAAAGGTTTGTGTTTCCAAATCAATCATCAAGCTTAAATGCATTACACTGAGCGTTAAACGATAAGCAGCTTTGTTGCATTTGCAGTGCACAGACATACGGAGAGATAGACATTGGGTTTACGATGGCTGCAAGTGCTGCTACTCTATCTAATGCCACACACATAGGGAAACAAACAACAACACACATAACAGTTTTGTTCCATCATCAACTTGAGATATTTTATTGTGCTGCGACCTAAAAACTGAAGCAATAATACGCTTGCTGCTTACAGTACACGTCTCTCTATAAGTATATATATATATATATATATATATGTATTGTTTGCTAGGATTTACGATGCAACCCAAGAAGCAGCAGCATCAACGCTGTCTTTATTTCAAGTATAGGGATGAAAGTAAATGGGTTAGAATGCGACTATGTGCCAATGTAAAGAAGAATCGTATGAAAAAAAAGAATGAAGCTACTACGAGATAAATCACATGTACAAATGAAACGCAAAGAGGAGACGTCGTTGAGGCATTTTATAACCTCCCATCTATAATTTAAGAACCAAGAATTGTCAACAGACTTCAAGTTAAAGTATTGGTTGTATTTTAATAAATATATGAAACTATTTGTCATTCGCATGAAATTCATTGAGGATTTAGTTGTTCTTTCTTGTTGAAGTTTAAATTTGTATGGACATTTGGGCAAGTTTATACCTAAACGGTTTCGAAGCATGTTTAAGAATTGTTAGGCACTTTATCTCATCGATTTTTCCCCATCATTCATTTATTAATTCATAACTTTTTCCAGTCAATTTGTTTTAATCCCAGATTTTCATCCACACATCTCAAAACAAGTAAGAAGGCTCTAGTCGAGATATCCCGACTAGACGATACCCTGATCCCTATACTTTACGCGTACAGTCAGTGCTTGCAAGTATATGTGTGTGTGTGTGTACGCCCATACAGCATAGTGCATACAAAACTTCAATGTCCCATATCTCCGGTGTTTATTATCCGATTTCGATAAAAATTTCACAGATTGTCATTATTTTGTTTTATAATTCAAATTGCATCTCAAAGTTTTCAAAATTCCAGATTTTTTTGTTATCGATCCCATGTGTATATCGGAAACGGAAAGAGTTATCGAAAATCGGAAACAAACTTGTACTGCCTAGGAATTAGGCGAGCTTAAGTTCCAAATCTGGAGTCTCTAGCTCTTATAGTCTCTGAGATCGACGCGCTCATACATACACACAGACAGACAGACGGACAGACGGACATGGCTATATCGACTCGGCTTTCGATGCTGATCAAGAATATATATACTTTATAGGGTCGGAGATGCTTCCTTCTACCTGTTACATACTTTTGCACAACTTCATTATACCCTTTTCTCCCATTTTTAATGGGATCAGGGTATAATAAGTCTTTAACAATTCTTTTTGTTGCGCTAATTAAATGACTTTCGTTCAACGTTCACTTAAAGTTAAGCAGCTTACTAAAGTTTTATTCACACATATTTACACACACACACATACGAATATAGAGACAGAATCATTTTGAAGCACATTGACTATAGGATTTCTATTTGTGCCCATGCACTGAATTCCCATTCTCTCTCGCTTCCTGTCTGTCTTTGGCTGTACATCTGTCTGTGTGTGGTTACAAAAACTATTTATTTAGTTGGTCATTTTGTTGTTATTTGTATTTGTAATAGACACGCGCACATATATATACACACACACACACACACACATACGTTAACAGTGTAGCCCACGTTATAAGTTTGCGCTAGGTTCGTATCTCACTGGCATTTACTTCTATACCCCTGCTGTATCTGTGTATGTCACCAGGGAGACGCACATCCGGCCAGATCTATAAATTTCCGATGTGTGTGTGTGTGTGCGTGCGTGTGTGTGCGTTATGTCGGTGAAATTGTGCGCGCATTTATTTATTGTTGGCGCTAACTCGCCAGGCCAAAAAGTGTGGCAAAAACAATGAAACAAAAAATAAGTTAGAGAGCTTTTGTCATAAAATGATTGTTCATTAGTTACTCTGTACAATCAATTGTTACTTTTGTTGTTATCGGTTATCGAGATACAAAAGAAATTGTTAAAAAGATGATCTGTATAATCTTTCAATTGTATGCTTTAAATTTGTTCTTTTGTTGTTATCGGTTATCGATTTTTATCGATTTTAGAAAAAAACAAAAGGCATACTTTTTATAATTCAATGAATAACGTTTTTACCATGTTATCGATTTTTGTCGATATTTATAATAGCACAAAACGATAAGAATAATACTTGCTACTAATACACTTAAAGAAGTCAGACCTGCTTTCTTTTGTCTTTTACTATTTTATAATACCCTTTTTAGGTATCTTTCTATTTACAGGATATTCAAAATAATACCAAAAATGATATAAAAATTGTGTTGCTGACCAAACCCAGGGCAGTTGGCTATGACAGCCGCTATATCTGCCTGAATATATAGTATTTATGTGTGTATGTGTGTGTCTAACGATTATTGAAAAAGTAACGGAAAAGGCAGACAGCGAAACGAAAACGAGTATGAAAAAAAAAACAAAAGAAACGAAATGAAAACGTTGTAAATGAAAATGAAACAAAACAAATGCAGTGAAAAAGGCGGATATCAAAGTGCGATTTATTTTTATTAGTTTCGGATGTCAATGTGCGGGAAATTGAGAAATTAGAAAATATTATACACGGCTCAACTTGGCTTGTTAACGCTCACCTAAACACACACACACACTTACAATTTATGTGTGCGTGCGTGTGTGAAACATGTATGGTTTTTGTCCGCCATCGTTTATTTAATGTTGCTTTTTGATTTTGTGTAGTCGCTTCTTTTGCTTCCGGCTTTTTCTTTTATGTTCTTTGACATTTTATTGGTCGATGTTCTTGTCAAATTATTTTTATTTCAGTTTGGGCTTTGGTTTGTCAATGCCAAACAATTCAATTGATAAATTTAATTTAAATATAACAAGTGAATAAAAACACAAATGCATTGAGAATGGACTAAAAGCTAATTGCAATTTGTTGTGAAAAGCAAAATAAATAGTTGACAAAATTGTATACACAAATAAATGATATGATAATTGTTGCTAGTCAAATTGTTAAATTTGATTTGTTCGCCTACTTAAATGCATACAAATTTGCACTAATTGATCAATTGACAGATTTCAATTAATTTTGTTATGAAAACGCAACAAATTTGATTTAAAGTCATTCATTAAAAATGAAATCAAACCAAATAAGTAAAAATAATAAACAAGTGTGATATTTTATATTAAATTAAATTGAAAACAAACCAACAGTTAAATCAATTCTATACAGAATTAAATTGTATTTTGCTTAAATACAAGAAGACAACATTAAATACAATGCAAAATGAAGTATTTGATTCTGAATTCAATCAGCAAAATGACATATTGAACCAAAATTAAATCATCAGCTTCAGAGAACAACAACAACAACAATAGAGTTGACATCGGAAAAACAATTAATTAACAGCTACAGCGAGCGAATGAGACCACAGAAGCATAAAATCAATATAGTTTATGGGCAAACAACAATTAGCACAAGCGAAAATCAATGCGACAACCAAATTAACAAAACCAACTAAATATGCGACTAACGAAATGCTCTTTAAAAAAAAGAAAAGAAATTATTATACAGAAAAATAATTTCTTAAATTTGTTGCTTATCGTCAAATATGATTAAGCCAAAGATAAACTTAAACTACAATTATTTTTGTGTTCTCTCTGATGGTTGAAACCTTTATACACTTCTATATAGTCTCATAGAGTATAACAATCATAAAATAGCAACTGCTCCCTTGACCATTGTATTGGGGCAGGGCAAAAAGAAAGGGAGGTGGCAATAAAATTAGACATAATTACAACTGAAATGCCTCCCACACACATACAAAAAGCTAATACAATCAATGCATAAACACACTCACGAACACTCACACCCACCCACACTCACACACACACACACACAGAACACATATGTGAAATGGCATAATTTGCTGGGCAGTACACAAACTACGAGTATTTGCCGTTAACTGTGCTGTGATGGCAGGGCCAAAAAAAAAAAAAACTATTGTGAAACGTTGGCAAAAACTAATAACAAATACAAACACACACACACACGCACGCACACGAACACACACATGTTTATATAGATATTTACTAGCATGGAGAAGCTTGCCTTTTATTAGCAAACGTCTGTAGTTGTTGTTTTTGAGCGTACGTGCCCGGAATTAGTTTTTTGCGATTTGAATAAAATTGTTTTGAATAAATTTGAATGCCACATTCACACACACACATAAGCACACAAATACTGATTTTTGGTATAGTTGGCCCAAATAAATAGGCAATGCTTTTTTATGCAGCTTTTTAGCTGTGTTTATCTGCCTGCACTCAATACTAAACTTCACGCCTCTTTTTTTTTGGTCTTTTGTAATTATCCCAAGTGCTTTAATTGGTAAAAACAGTTATTGCCTTCGAAAAGCAAAAATGCAAAATGTTCAAGCGGTTAGCAAATTGCCTTAATTGCGGTTTAGTTATTTTTTAAATTCTACATTTTTAATAAATCAAAATTTACAACTATGAGAAAATCTTCAATACTTTTTTTAATGTTTTGTTGTTTGCAGAGTTCTGGTGAAAAATGTTCTCCAAACACTTTTAAAACCATATAAATTTGTTTTTTCAATATTTATTACACTATGCATTAAAATTTTGTGTTGTGCTTGATTTATTTATTTTATTTTATCTTGCACGATAGTTTTGGTGCATTTTACAATTTGTATGTAACTTGAAGAGTAAAATTTCATTAGGCATCACTAGACACCAGAATGCAAGCGTGCCTCAATGCACACACACACACACACACACATTCACATACATATGCAGTAACAGAACCGCAGCGCAATTGATATGTACATATATACAGAAGGACATGTAAAGAGCAAACTAAAATTCGAAGCATGCTCGCATATGCAAGAACAGTTCTACACATGTGTCCAGTTGTCCGTGTGACCAGCGATGCTCGATGAGAACGTGGCCATCAATACACACATACCCCCACACACACACACATATCGCGTTTTTTGACAGCGGTATACCATCGCTGCTGTAATTGGAGCAATAGAAAACTTCGTTTTTTTTTGTTGGTGTCAGCTTCCTCTATGTACACTTACCGCCAGGGAAATGCTATCAATATTGGCTTGCGAACACTTTTTTTTTTAAGTCCGCTCGCCTACACAAACATAAACCAACACACACACATCCTCAGAGAGAACGCAACACAAACAGATGCAAATGAATGAATATCAGTGTGTGTGCGTGTATGCGTTAGAGATGGAAGTGTATTGGTATGGAAACGAATACAAGATGACAGATGACTTCTTCATACCTGAAAGAGTTTTCTATTAAATTTGATTCAGTTAAAACTCTTTCTTGTAAAAATAACGTTATGTTATTCTTATAGTTAAGGAAAATCATTTTCAAAATCGCAATTTATTTTTCGTCAATCTTATGGCTTTTTACTCCACTTAAGTAGCAGTTTTAAATTAACTTTTAGTCTTTTTCTACACACAAAACCATAATTATTATTATATTTTCTCGTTCGTGTCACGTTAAAGCTCAACTCTAACGTGTTTTTGTACGTGTTATATGCAGAAGTGAGACGGCGAGGGTAGAGTGGGGGTTGGTCAGATGCATTTGGCATATGTTTGTTTATCAATTTTGTATGTTGTTGCTATCTAAACGACGAACGCAACGATGTCCCCAACACAACCGATGGCTCCCAATTGGTAAGCAATTGAAAATCGTACGTATATAGAATAGTACATGCCCGCAGTTATGTAGAGAGATTTCTGCCAGCTGAAAGTCGCTATCTTTGCCAATTAGCGGAAAATGTAATTTGGTAAATTATATTTTTATTTGATTTGTTTTTGGTTTTTTTTTTTTTGGAGCAGATTGGCGAACGAAAAGCAAATTTAATTAAAAATGCTGCGAAGAAAAACACTTTGAAAATACTTTCTTGGCACTTTTCAATAACAAAAAAATAATTTTTGCCTAAGGAAGAGTGAGGAGAGTGAGAGTTAGGGCAGATAAATTTGGTTACAAAAGGCTGTGTTTGTTTTGTTGTACGCCAAATACATAAATAAAGAGGCGTTTAAAAGCTTTTCGCGATGAAATATATTCATTCGTGGAAGGCGGATAATTAAATTATGCAAAGGCTGCGGCCGCGTGCCAAAACTTATAATATTCTAATTTACTAACTGGCAAATGTTCAATAATAGTTCCAACAAGTGAAAGTGACAGAGTGGAGTGGAGTAGGGTGGAAGAGAGGGTGGTAGGGAGGATGGTAGGCAGAGACAAACAGAGACAGAGACAGAGAAAGCTATTGAAATTGTGTTACAAGTTTGTTTAGGGCGCTTAGCCAAAAACAAAAACACAAAAGCTGTAGCCAAACACACAAAACGAAAACGAAAAAAAGGAAAAATTAAGGCAATTAAATGCAAACGAGAAATTCAATTAAAACTTTTGCACGCTTATCAACACTTAAGATCTTTCATTTGGCTAGTTTTAATAACAATCAGGCCTAAAGGTTGCCATTAAAGTAGACTCAACTTATGGCTTTCGCACCAAAAACTAACAAACAGACTTCTGACTCCTTTAACTTTGAAGGCAACGCGCCAACAAAAGTATGCTGCAGCATTTCGTAAGTTATTTAAATTTTTGGTGTGAGCTCATTTTCAAAACGCGTCATATGAAAATTTATGAGCTGGCCAAAAGTTTGCAAGAAATTTCAAAAATAATAATAACACTGATGAGCCAAATATTTGTATTTGGGTTTTCAAAAGTGGGTCATGCATAATACTTAGCTTAATTAATTTCGATTCAAGCCTAAAATTTCTTTGATGTGAGATGTCTGAACACTTCGAAACATTTCTCTTAATGAAAATTTGTATCGAAGATAACTTTAAAGTACTCTTTGTAGAAGTTAAGCTTGCGGTTGCACAGTAAAACCAGCAAATTGATTGAAGCAGTTTATTAACCAACTTTAAAAAGGTTTTCAATATGTTTTATCCAAGATTTAAGCTATCTTAATCTCCATCTTTATGTATAAATAGTTTAGCTGTTTAGTTGAACTTACAACATTCTAGCCTTTATCTCAACACAACTCATAGTTCAACTCTAAGCTTCGTTTGATAGACTCACACACAACGATATCCATATCCACTTCAAGTACACTTTACGCAGTTGGCACTGTGGCTAGTTCGAAAGTAGCTCTCTCTTGTCTGTGTCTGGTTTTCGCATAGATTTGCGATTTCAAAGTGCGCACATTTCTCAGTCTGTGACCGTTTATTGTTTTGCAGCTGCATTTCTCTTTCCGGCTCGCTGCAGGAGTCAACGGGCATTGTGTGTATGTGTGTGTGTGTGTGTGACTCGAAACGCAGTACAAAACAATGTTGGAAAACGGGAAAAGTGCAGGCAAGTCTCAAACGTTGCCATGGCGAAAATATATGTTTATTTGCATATAAAACGGCTGCAATGTGACGGAAGTAAGCTTGGACGAAAAGTGGTTCTGGACGACGTCCAGGTCGTCCAAAAGGAGAGAGAGGGGTTTCGATGGTGTAGCAAACTGGGGAAATACATTAAACGAAGCGCTGAACGCGCGCTAAGATGCCACCACTTGAACGTGGACAGTTAAAAAAAGTTGTAACTGGATGTGCAGGACGAGGCAACGAAAAGATCCAATGAAGTTCTTGGCAGCTGCTGCTGCTGCTTCTGCTTCTGCTTCAGCTTCTTCTTCTTGTTCTTTGTGCTCTCGCTCTTTTTAGCATTTGTATGCAATTTGCGTTTGTCTTCCGCTCACTTTATTCTTCTTCTTCTTCTACTTTATATTACAAAAATCTCACCCGCACCGACACCACACCCCACCCCATTCCACTTCGTGATTCCTGGCTAGCGGCCATTGTCTAAGTCATTGTCTGACATCATTTTTGCTCTATGAATACATAATTCCATAATCTCATTAGATGCCAAGACGATGATGATGGCTAACACTGCAAGTAGCTGCAAATTGCCAGGCGTCACTTCACTCAACGATTGGAGGAGGAGAGCGTGGAGAAAGAGAGAGATGTGTTTGCACACTGAATGCATATTGAATAGCATCACGATTATATATATACACTACGAGCATAGCATAGAGGCCTCCAATTATATCTAGAAAATATTGTCTGTACTGCAAATTGAGCGATTTGATGAGTTTGTAATCTAATTCGAAAGCCAAGTTTTTTAAGGTATGGAAAAAGTTTAAATATTTGTTTTATATTGTGAGAAGTTCTTAATCACCTTCCATTATATTATTCCAAGTACTGAATATATAATTTTAATTAATTGAATATTCCCCAAACAATCACAATCACTTTAATATAAGCTCTACGAAAAAAGAACTATTTAAGCACTCTTTATACCTTTTTTTTATATTTTTTGATGGCAACACTTGAAAACTGTCGCATACAAATTAGGTTAATCTTCAGCCAATTTGAAAACAATTTCAAACAATGAGAGGATCCGAGGAAGCCGCCCATAATCATAAGACACTGACGATGGCCCTTAACCGCACATTGCTTCAAAATTGGTTAACCTTTTGTGTGGCTATCGAGCTATCTGCTATCCGGCCAGACGACTTTACCCAAAGCAATTTCTGGCCCCTGCAGGCCAAAAATTGTTGCCAACAGGACATCCAACCAACAACCAACAACAAACAACAATAACTAGGACAAGTTTTGAGAATGGGACATGGCTCTTTATGCAAAAAACAATTTTGCAATGGAACGACGACTCTTCAAGTGACGAAACAACCAGCACCAAAATTCAGAAAGCAAAAACACAGCACGAATAGAAAGAGAGAGACAGATGAGAGAGAGAGAGACGTGGGCGTTATCTAATGAGTGTGACAAGGACAAGGGTTAGAGGAGGGTGGAGGAGAATGTTGACTTCTGTTTTGTAGTTAGGTCATTGAGATGATATCCATTCAACTGTCGCTCACGTGTAAGGCTCATGTTACCAACAGCAGGCAGGAACAGCTATGGCTACAGACTCCTGGCCCTGGCTATGCTCACGTCTCTGGCTGTTCGTGATAGGCGTTAACGCACAGCAGCCACGGCATGAACTTCAAATGGAGCGTGAATTTTTCAGGGGGTTTTTAGCTGTCATTCGATTTGGCCAACAAAGCAAACGGCAAACGGCAAACGTACAATTTGACGATACCCAGAGCGTAACTGAATAACGGAAGGCGTATACTTGGCATCAACACGATTCAAAAGTGAACTTCAATTGCAGCAGCAGCAAAACGAGCTGACAATTGTGTGTTGGTTGCAGATCGTCCGAACCTCTTTAAAAACTCAAAATTCATATTGTACCTTCACCAAGTTGAAGTAGTTTTAATGAAAATTAATGCTTGACAATCATTTAAAAATTTTCAAATTATGCCTTCAACTCTCTGCATTTGCAATTAAATTACAGCTAGCATGTGTTGATGTTACCAATTAGACTAACTATTTGTCAACAACAATAAAAAATAATGCAGGCAACAATAATAAAGCAATTATTATGTGAATTGTTTTGCATTTGTCCCACAATAATCGTGACAATAATTGCATTTAAGGCAAAGCTAACATTTATACGCAAAAATATGCAAGAAATCTGTGTCCGAAAATGTTCGAAACCCTCATCAACCCCCCAACCCAACCCCCTACATTCATCAAGATCATGTCTTTTGTTGTTTTTAATTATATTTTATGTGGATGTGTGTGTGTGTGTGTGAGAGAGTGTTTGTGTTTGTGTGCTGACAAGGCACACAAAATAATATCCCAAAAATGTTTTTAGAATTCAGTATTGTAGAACGTCAACAGTTGACATGAACAGGTGTTAGTTTGTCCCCACACACACACACACACACACACACACATTGGAAATACATGGTAAATGCAAATTGCCAGCTTCGTTTTTGACATATTTCTCAATGCCAAGCAAAACAACGTCCAAACGATGCACAATAACAAAAAAAAAAAAAAAAGAACAACATATTTTTGCAACACAGGAAAAAACATCTGTGAAAACTTTTTTAATAAAATTCATTTTATAGGTGTACATGTGTGTGTGTGTGTGCTTAATTTACTTTTTGTTTAGCATGCGTGAGTAAAGACAGCAACAACAGCTACTAACATTATTATTAACCAGACACAAAAATATATAAGTTTCCGGGAATTTGAGTTTATTGTTGCATTTTGTGCATTTCCTGTTCGCCATTTTATGCGTTTATTTATTTTTTAGCTTGCAGAATGAGAGCGATAGAGATAGAGAGAGAGAGAGAAAGATTTTGTATGAGTGTGTAAGCATTTTTGTAAAATTTCGCTGCGTTTCCGATTTGCACAAACATTTTTTGACCGAAAGTTTTCGTTGCATAAATTGGCAACGTTTAAGTTGCAACAACAAACGTGCAACATGTGTGTGCGGCGAGATAGCATATACATATGTAAGAATGAACAATGGACTAAATTAAATAAGCATTAGATGCATTTATGTACATTTGAAAGGCAAACATCAAAATAAAAAATATATATTTTTTTGCATATTTTTTTGAGTCATGAATAAAATACGAAATACCAAAATAAATAATAGAAGCAATCAACACATGTGTTAAATAACAATTTGGAATAATTTATAAAAAATGCTAAAAAAAAAAAAAAAAAAAAATTTAAAAGTAAAGAAAAGTAAATGCAAATAGAATATGTAGCTAACAATTTGGAGGGCAGTTATTATTTTAATGGAATTAAAGAAGCGATTAAGTTTTCAACTTAAAGTTCTATCAAAACCATTAAATCTACAACTCAACGCTTTGTTAATCTTTATAATCCATCTATTATCTATTTATCTTCGTGAACAATATCATATAGCATTTAATTACCGTGCAGTGAATCGCAACTTTTTGCACACACACACAGACACAAAAACACTTGAGGGGAGCACTAAATTTTAAGCTTCATTAAAAGCAAAATATTTTGGTTCGGCAAAGAAAAGCAGCGCTGCACAGAAAGTTGTGGCTGACATTGAAGCTTTTTCTTACCATTCAATTCACTCACAGATGAGAGAGGATGGATTTTGGGCGGTTAGGGGTTGGGGGTTGGTTGCGTTTAAGTGCCGTTTGTTAAGTAGTAGTACAACAACACGCGTTGACATCATTATCTTGAATGTCAACAGCAAAATGGGGCGTAGCTGATGTGACACTGACTCAGACTCTCTGTCTCTGTATGTTCGTATGTTTATGATGTTGTTGTTGCTTCTGTTTGTTGACTGTTGTTGTTGACGAGAGCTGAAGTTTGCACTGTGATTGACAAGTTTCGAAAGTTTTTTGCTGCCTGCTCGTCTCGCTTGTTGTCAATTGTCGCTTAAATCCAATTTTACCCATACGCCAAAGCCAAAATGCTGTTAAATTCGAGTCGAGCGGCAAAAAGAAAAAAAAACGCCGAAGAAGCCGCCAAAAACATTATTGGCAACGTCATCGTTATCTGACAGTTTAAGCGTTACCCCTCCACCCACCAATCTCCTACTCAACGCTAGAAAAAGTGTCATGGTGTTAACAGTTATGCGGTATGGTTGGGCAAGTGGCATGTGGCGTGTGATAAGTGGCAAAGTGAACTTTTAGCGACATGTCACGCAACTTAAACAATTTTCCAACATATTTAGCTAGCGACAATATCATTTTTTAATAATTTTCTCCACAAAATATTTCATCAAAGTTAATAGAATAAAAGTTGCTTTCTGTTTGTTATATGAAAATAAAATACTTATCAATAGAAATAAATAATATCTATCTGTGATTGGGCCTTTTGATATATTTAAATCAAGTTTAAAATCAAATTTAAAATACATTAACACAAATTAATGTATACGAAGCAAAACACTGTTAAGAAACCTTTTCAATCTTATAGATACCACACACAATTTAAATATATATTGCCTGAAAAGCAGCTGTCACTTTAAGAAACAAGTAAGAAGGCTCTAGTCGAGAAATCCCGACTAGACGATACCCTGATCCCTATACTTTTCACGTACAGTCAGTGCTTGCAAGTACGTGTGTGTGTGTGTACGCGCATACTGCATGCTGCATACACAACTTCAATGTCCCATATCTCCGGTGCATCTTAACCGATTTTAATAAAAATTTTACAGATTATCATTATTTTGTATTATAATTCAAATGGCATCTCAAAGTTTTCCAAATTCAAGATTTTGTTGTTATCGATCCCATGTGTATATCGGAAACGGGAAGAGTTATCGAAAATCGAAAACAAACTTGTACTGCCTAGGGATTAGGCGAGCTTAAGTTCAAAATCTGGAGTCTCTAGCTTTTATAGTCTCTGAGATCGACGCGTTCATACATACAGACGGACAGACGGACGGACGGACGGACGGACGGACGGACAGACGGACATGGCTTAATCGACTCGACTATTGATGCTGATCAAGAATATATATACTTTATGGGGTCGGAGATGCTTCTTTCTGCCTGTTACATACTTTTGCACAAATCCATTATACCCTTTTTCCCATTTTTAATGGGATCAGGGTATAAAAAGGAAAACTCGAATAGGAAAACGTGCCTGATGTCAGCGCGCTGATTGCTTCGCATTTTCGTTACGTTTTGTGTGTTGTTACGAAAGGTACAATTCAAACATGGGTTTGGGCCATGCCCACAATTGGCAGCATATGCTGGCAAAAAGAGACTTCGCTTTCATTTTGCCCCTCGCAATTTATATTGACAACAGATTGACTCAGAAGCCAACAAAGCACACACACACACACACTCTTGCACAGTCGCATACACTTGAATTCAATTAAAATGGAGCACTTAATTTTATGCCAAGAGCCAAGAGTTCAACGTATCAATTCAAAAAGTGGCAAATCAAAAGGAAACCAAACAAGAAGAAGAACCTGCTCACTGTGACAACGAACAGCTGCTTGAGTGTCTTTGTGTATGTGTGTGTGTGTATGTCATTGTGTGTGTATTACAATAATATTGTAACAGCTGTCTGTTTGGTTAGGTTTGCCGCAATATTCCTGTCGCTGTCTGTTTGTCAGGGTGTGTGCCACTTTAAGTGTGTGTGCGTGTGTGTGTTGTCACCTTTCTATGGTTATTTAAATGTGTCACGCTTTTGAGCTAGGTGAAAGGTGAAAGCAGCACCAGCTGTGCTAGAAACGGTGTATATGAAGCTTAAAATAGCACCTGATTAACAAAATGTAGTTATCACCTTTTAAAACTTGATTTTGAACAAGTAAGAAGGCTCTAGTCGAGTAATACCGACTAGGCGATACCCTGAACCTACCCTACAGTCAGTGAAAGAAAGCATATACTGCATACTTTACTTTACTTCAATGTTCCATTTCTCTGATGTTTCTCATCCGGTTTTTAAATTTCACAGATTGTCATTATTTTGCCCCATGTTTTAAACGCCGTCTCAAAGTTTTGCAAATTGAAGATTTTTTTGTTATCGATCACATGTGTGTATCGAAAACGGGGAAAGTTATCAAAAATTTGAAACAATTTTGTACTGCGTATGTTACAATTCTGTAGTATCTAGCTCTTATAGTCCCTGAAATCGACGCGTTCACACATACAGACAGACGGACATGGCTATATCGACTCGACTGATGATGCTGATCAAGAATATATGCACTGTATGGGGTCGGAGATGCTTCTGCCTTCCATTTGCATAGCTGGAAAAAGATTAGATCTATTGAATGGTTGGCTAAACAATATATATGTATACACTTCATTGATGCAAATTTATTAAAGGGAGCTTTGTTATCTTTGCTTTTTTTTTGCCCACATCTACAACACAAGGCGTGAGAGCGTAATAGCAAGCGGCCTTCATGAGTGAAGGCGGCGAACCCACGCAGCGTGCCTAATAAACCTCGCCAAGGTAGTCTTGAGTAGCTGATTTCATTTCCTTTATCCCCAATTGCGTGGCGCCCTAAGGCGATTATTTGTTAAATACACTGTAAACAAGGTAGTCTTCGATTTTTATGTACGTGTGATTCTGTCTAGTTTTTGAAACCTGCAATCTTTCCATTCACAAAACAAAATCATTTGGCACACATGTAGAATATACATAAAATATATATTTAAAAAAAAAAAATTCGAAAAAAATTTGTCTGAAGTAAAACTATAACTGTTATTCAAGTATCGCAACAGACATTTTATCTTTAAGAAAAATAAAACATCAACAAAAATAAAACATGCTGCTTGTGCAACACATTAAAATATATTGGGAACGTGCTTCATCATTGCAACAATATCTTCGATAGCCTTGGCGGAGCCTCAATATTTAAAAGCTCCACGTTATAGCATACTCGAATCCAGTGCGAACTCAGCAGAACCAAACCAAACAAATGGCCCTCTTCAAAAATGGATGAAAATATTTATTCAGTTTTTTCCATACTCTCGTACCGGATTTTACAATACCGGAAGGTAAGAAATATATATAACTGAATGGGCGAGACAAAATCACACTACAAACAACAACAAACTTGTGTTTGCTTTAGGATACTTTGGGAACAAGAGCGACACTCCCTAAACTCAGGTCGAAAGGTAGAGATTAATGCCTGGTGCGATCTTCTTGCTCACTACAAGCTGATGATAATTTTGGCTGTATTTTTTATTGGCCTTTTAATCGCAATACCTTTTATAGCGTAAGTAATAATGCCTTTGCTTGCAACTTTGCACCTTTGCAGTCTAAAGTTATTTGTCGTTCCACAGCGTATGCTATTGTTGCTTCTGCTCCTGTCGATCTAAGGAGAGCAGTGAAATTGAAATGAACAAGCGAAAACTATGCTGCTACAGTTTTTTCTTATTATATTGCTAATTTTCTACTGTAGCTTGAATCTATAAACCAGTCATAGTCAACCTTCAAATTACATTTATCGCAGATTTGGGACCATTATTGCTTTTGCAATCGATCCATTTTTGGATAAGGCCGCTAATCGGCTATCCGAAGAAGTGCAATTCAAAGCAAATATATATAATATCAGGGTATAAAAATACTTTGTGAACATATGCCATTTGAATTATTAAACAAAATATTGAAAATTTGTGAAATTTTTATTGAAATCGGTTAAGAAACACCGGAGATATGGGACATTGAAGTTGTGTATGCAGTATGCAGTATGCGCATACACACACACACATACTTGCAAGCACTGACTGTTCGCGTAAAGTATAGGGATCAGGGTATCGTCTAGTCGGGATTTCTCGACTAGAGAATTCTTACTTGTTTTTTAACAAATTTTCATTTGCCCGGCTTATTTGTATTTTTACTTTTTGTTTGTCTCAAGCTTAAATTGATAAGAGTGCATATATATGTTAACACATATCGAATATAATAACAATAAACTCATAAAATTATTACTTATCATGCCATATTTTTAAAAACAAGTCTCAGCACAAAGAAAATCATATCAGAGCTCACGATAACCTTTCACCCGGCGAACAATAAATCTCATCCGATCTGTCTGATGAAATCGCAAAGAATTGTCAAAGACGAGGTTTCTTCTGTCGGTTGCGAAATCCGTTTCAGTTAGTACAAAATTTGTTTAGCTGTGCAACGAACATAAATTAAATCGCGAATAAAATATTTAAAATGAATGTGAATCAAAGTGTTGTCATAATTCTGGTGTTGAATTTAATGCTATTGCCAGGGCTTAGAGCGAATTCTGAATCGCCAAGTGCTCCAAATAAACTAAGTATCACATCAA
This sequence comes from Scaptomyza tumidula, assembly GCA_035044465.1. NCBI lineage: Eukaryota > Metazoa > Arthropoda > Insecta > Diptera > Drosophilidae > Scaptomyza > Scaptomyza tumidula. The sequence continues at coordinate 1,924,130 of JAWNNW010000050.1, forward strand.
CTGAAACTACGAAACAGGATGAGAATTGTGGCAAGTACTGCTACAAGATAGTTAAGCCGTTGCTGGATTATGCACGCAGTTGTCAATCAAAGGAACAACAGTTTGGAAAACAACAAAATCAAATCCAAGAACTTCAACACCAATTAAAACTGAAGCAAAATGATGATCACGCTGCGACAAAGCTTGGAGATCTTCAAATTAAGATTCACGAACTAGAGGTGACTATATCAAAACTGGTGAGCGCTTCCAAGCAAAACGACGAACAATCTGCGACAGTAAAAAATCTTCAACAGCAGCTCGCCACGAACGATGCAAAGGTTGGAGATCTACAATCTACGAATCAGGATCTAGAGGTGACTATATCAAAACTGGTGAGCGCTTCCAAGCAAAACGACGAACAATCTGCGACAATAGCGAATCTTCAACAGCAGCTTGCCACGAACGATGCACAGGTTCGAGATCTACAATCTACGAATCAGGATCTAGAGGTGACTATATCAAAACTGGTGAGCGCTTCCAAGCAAAACGACGAACAATCTGCGACAATAGCGAATCTTCAACAGCAGCTCGCCACGAACGATGCACAGGTTGGAGATCTACAATCTACGAATCAGGATCTAGAGGTGACTATATCAAAACTGGTGAGCGCTTCCAAGCAAAACGACGAACAATCTGCGACAATAGCGAATCTTCAACAGCAGCTTGCCACGAACGATGCACAGGTTCGAGATCTACAATCTACGAATCAGGATCTAGAGGTGACTATATCAAAACTGGTGGGCGCTTCCAAGCAAAACGACGAACAATCTGCGACAATAGCGAATCTTCAACAGCAGCTTGCCACGAACGATGCACAGGTTCGAGATCTACAATCTACGAATCAGGATCAGGAGGTGACTATAATGGAACTGAACACCAATCTCAAGCAAAAAAACGATCAAATAACAAAGCTCAAAACCGAACACAATGCTTATGTTAAAGAAATGGCTGCTAAAATGAACGACCTTAAGTCAAAACTCAAAGAATTTCAATCGAGTTACATCTCTTCAAACTGTCTGGGTAAATCGACCGATGTGCATAAGTTGAGTTTGCCCAACATTGGGACATTCTCTGCTCCCTGTAACTCTGAACTGGCAGGTTCTTCTGGCTGGACTGTAGTTCAGCGAAGAATTGATGGCAGTGTGGACTTTGATCGAAATTGGAAAGAGTATAAGGAAGGCTTTGGAGATTTGCGTGGAAACTTTTTTTTGGGACTGGAGAAACTTCACTTGCTGACACAGTTTGAGCCCCACGAATTGTATATACATCTTGAGGACTTTGACGATACAATAACCTTTGCCAAGTACAATCACTTTCTTATTGGCAACGAGACAGATTCGTTTAATTTAAAAGAGCTTGGAGACTATTATGGAAATGCTGTTGATGCACTGATTAAACATATTAACATGAAGTTTACAACAAAAGATCGGGATAATGATAAAGGAGACGGAAATTGTGCCGCCGAATGGTCATCTGGTTGGTGGTTCCATAGTTGTTATACTTGGTAATTCCCTTAAATTGTATTTTATCATTTTCAACCAGGTTAATTCATTACTCTCTTTATCTCTCTTTTATAATTTCAGTAATTTAAATGGAAAATATACAAACGAATCAGAACTAGGAACTCCCAACATTTATTGGAACCCTTGGAAGGCACTTAAATTTGTACAAATGATGATCAGACCAAAACGCGCGTAATAAATCAATCAATGAAAATATTTCTTAATTAATATATATTATATAAAATCTTTTGCTGTTTTAAAGCGATTATTATACATTTTATAATATATAACATTAACAAAATTTAAATAATTTATTTTGGCAAATTCGTTTGCTTAGGGTTCTTTCCTCTTCGCTAGTATTATCTTACTTTGTCGTATTCTTGACACGTGCCTGTCAAAAACAAAGGAATTAAGAAACAGCTGTTTGCCATCAAGATGATGCTGATCAAGAATATATACACTGCATGGGGTCGGAGATGCTTGCTTGAATGTGTTCAGGGTATAAAAAGTGTTCTGTGAATCTATTCTATTTTGAATATGATAGGTTTTAGAGCATAACTCTTTGTTAGATTAATTCATGCCTTACTCCTTACTTCAAATAAAATGACTTTCGGCAAATGAAACCTAGCCAAATTGAAATTTGAACAGTATTTAGCTAGAATACATTTCCCCGAAACATGAAGACAATTAAAATAATCCACACTAAGCAAAATTTGAACCATATAACTTTCACTTGCCGCAAAACATTTTCCACACACATAGACTAATCACAAGTTCTGTATGTGTGTGTGCTATTCAAAAGTCCACCAAAAAGTCATTAAACTTGAACTCAACTTAACTCTATGCGTTTTTGGGGTAACACCGCAACTCGAACTTTGATGTTGTTGCGCGTGAAAATGGGATTCAATTTCATTTTCTTGGCACAAAACAGCTGCCAGTTAAAGCAAAATGCTTAAACTGTTAACACACACTCGCACACACACACACAAACACACACACGTATACACATGTGTGTGTACATTAAGTGTGTGCTTGGTTTTAAAGGGAAACTGCGTGCAAAACAGCCAAACAAATTAGCGCCAAAACTTTTGCGGACTCTGGTTTTGAATTAAAAAAAAAACAAACAAACAACAGCAACAACAACTATAACTGCTACTAAACACTTTTTGTTTTTGGGTTTCGTCGTGATTGTGGCAACGAAATTGCAGCTGGCCAAGACTATTTTTGGGGTTGCTAAATGAAGTTGGTCTCATTTTCAATTTCGCCGCTGCTTTTAATTTTTAATGAGAGCCAATTAAAAGCAATGCTTTGGCTGTTAGCGCTTATTCCCCTGCCTAACCACCGCCCTTCGTTCTTCGTACCTCCCCCCATCCCACCACATCCACATCGAAAAGTGCACACGCTAACAGAAAAACAAATTGTCGTGTGATTTTCCCAACAGACTTCATTTTGGTGTCTCTATATAACCCACAACAAACACAATCACACACACAGAAACAGAGAACAATCTTAAGCAGTTCTAGTTCCGCTTTACTCTAATTGCTCTCTCCTTTCTCTCTCTATCTCTCTCTATTTTTCTGTTTCTCGTTCTGTTGATTAAAACTATATTTCGATGAAGGTCTTTCTTGTGTCACTGAAAGTTGAGGCAAGCAAGCAGTTTTCTGGTTAAAACGTCAAAGGAAATGAGGCCAGGATAAAGAGAGGAAGAGTAAGAGTAGAGTGAAAAGTAAATTGTTATAAATACACCTGTAAGGCACTCAAAAAGATTTTTTAAGTAACCTGCTTTATAAATAATCCAACAAACTTTCGGTGTCCTTTGAGGGCTTTTTGGCTTTTGACAGGCCGACAACAACGAGGCTTTCAATTTATTTAATTACATTGCCAAATGTTAATCGCCTTTTGCTCGAGGCTCGTTTGAACACACAGACATTAAAATTGATTAAAGATATATATTTGCTTACTTGAAATACGTCTTTTAAAGAGATTACTATTTCATTTCATTTCATTCGTCACATTACAAATCAGGAAGAAACACAAATCGTTTTTAAAGTATCTTTTGCACTTGAGAAAAAGTTGTTTTGCAGACGTCTATAAACAGCGCTTATTTAAATAAGTTAAAAACAAACCAGATTGAAAAATTGCGCATACGCAGAGTGTTCAATTTAATGAAATTGTGAAGCTTAAAACGTTTTGTGGTATTTTTTAATATGATCGACAACAACAAGTTCTCTAGCAGTGTGAAAATCAATTCCTATGCAGAGAGAGAGAGAAAAGTGTGTTGTCAATGCCAATCAAAATGTCAATGTGCGAATTATACACAAAGGGTGCGGGGCGGTGGACTGACTAGATTTAAAGAAGACCAACAACAAAAAAAGGAGTGCAAGATGAAAAAATCTAACCAAGCAGCAAATACGGCAAATAGGATGAAAGCCAATCGAATTTAGTAGTCGGCCAAAAACCATTTCCATAGGTATTAACAAATATATATATATATATATATGGCTGAAGCGTTAGTGTTAAAGGTGAGAGCGGTTGAGTGTGTATGTGTGTGAGAGAGAGAGAAAGTGAACGTATGTTCTGGTTGCCTGGAATTTACAGTTAACGAAGCGTGAAGTTGAAGTCGCAAGAGTCAAGTCAACGAACGCCAAGCAGCAGCAGCATCAGCTGGAAGAGAGACAAACAGACAAGCGGGACAGAAAGACAGGCAAACAAACAGACAAACAGTGAGACAAACCTGACAACAACAACAGAAACCAACCGAGGCGAGGCAAAGCGATAAAGGAATTCAATCGAAATCCTTGTCTAGTTGACAGCATTGAGCGTGGCAAATATGCCACACGAAAAAAACATGTAAAAGAACCTAACAAAGTTTGGCAAGCCGAATTAAACATATGCTAACAACTGAAATTAATCACAAAACAGAATCAAAACATTTTTAAATAGCAATAAAAGTAAACTGGCATTAAAGACTCGCAAATTTTTGATAGCTCAAACCGGTTTTTGATAACGAACAAAAACGTTTTTGCACACATTTCCTAACCAAGTTCAATTACTCTCTTTACGAGAGTATTACAGAAAGAAGAAGAAAAACTGAAAACGCAAGCAAAACAGGAGTAAAAATCGTGTCTAACAAGGCCGCAAGGCTCTAGGCCAAACGTAGCCAAGGCAAAGTGCAAATATTGTGCGGGGCAACGTTTGCTGTTTGATTTTGCAGCCATGAGATTATCATCCGAAAACCATTAGAATTTTTATTGAATTCCGCACGCACACAAGCAACAAACACACACACACACATACACTCGAACAATATTGACATACAGCAACAACAACAACGACAACTAAGCCGCATTGAATTATATGGCTTTAGGCATCGGATTGCTGCTGGAATAAATCGAGACAACAACACTTTTACACGCGCATTTTGCGTTTATCATATGGGATTAGTTCTAATCAAGTTGCATTCGAGTTTTTGTTTGTTATCCGGATTCAGATTCGGATATTTTGGTATTTCAATTAAGCCTCATAAGAACCGAAAAACCGCGCCGTTTAGTTTTAGGTTTATCTTTTTTAATTAGAACTGATTTAGGTGCACATTGTGTTTTGTTTGGTTCCATTGACTTGTTAGCATAATTATCCATTAATAACATACTACATTCTCATTCTAGTGTCCAACTAATTCAAATCTATGACCGCAATGAACACGACATTCATTGCACACATACACTCACACACAAAGGTAGTATGTATCGCTCAGGTTATATTGTGTTGTTGGCTAGGCAGGAAGTCTTCACCTAATTGAAATTTAGTTTGGCTCTTTGGTCAAGAGTTCATTGCGTTGCTCGATTTACTGCCACACATAATGATCATTGCAAATTGTAATAAAGCTCATTACTTGCCACAACCAACCACACACACACAACAGAATCAAATTAATTAGATATTTGGGACCATTCAAGCCTATTTTATTGTATTGTATTGTATGTAAGTACGTACAATGTAAGTGTTATGTCTGTCTGTCTATGTGCAAGTGCTAACATTGTCAAGATACGCAACAAGCGATTTGATTGCATAACAAACTAAACTAAGTATTATATATCCTAGTTGATAGAAGTAGCTTTTATCGTAAGCTAAATATTAAGTCAGTTTTCGTAGCAACATAATTTATGCAGTTATACTTTTATACCATTTGTCTAGTCTAGTAAAATAATTTATTCATGTTGACAAAATACAAAAGTAAAATTTAAATTTACTTTGCTAGTAATTGCACGCAAGTGCTTTCATGTGGTTTAAATGATGGTTAAGAAAAACAAAAAGCCAAAATATAATAAAGAATCAAAACTGCAAAAATAAACTGTAAGTTTAAGGACATGCTGGCATACAGAGAGAAAGTCCAAGAAGGGAGAAGAAAAAATAAACCGCATAACGCAATAACTTGGCCAATTGCAGAATTTCGTTTGAAGGGCTTGCGCAATTGGCAACAAAATGGCTCAAAGAGCATTTGCTCTTGCCATTGCTTAAAACTTGGCATAACAATCAAATTTTGGCAAAAGTAAATATGCAAAGACAACAAAAATAAAGAGCGGAATGCTCGACAAGAAGTTGCGCCCAAATCTAAATAAAACCCATTAAAAAATATTTTAAATATTAACAAAAAGATTTTTTGGGTTCAAAACATACCAATTTCTCATAATAAAATGCATATTTATGCATCCGATAAATATCGATATTTATCGATTGTTAATTTAAATAGATTAAATTGAAGTTTTATAGTTTCTTCAGATTTTGATACCCCTTTCCCGCTCTTAAACTTCGTATAGGGTACAAAAATGCAAGCAAAAATATATATAAATTTGTGATACAGCAAATTTAATCCACTTCAGAACCGAAATATTGTGAACTTTGTGCGGAAAAGGAAGAGTTTTTGTGAAGGAAACGAAACGAGAAAATGGGGTTCGGAGAAAAGCTTGAGCTTTTCTGCTTTCACTAGGGAGACGACTTCGTCGCGCCAGCGTTTTGGGAGCGAAGAAAATTTATTACCATATCGATATGCGTAATAACTTGGCAATAAAATAAATCTCAGCATAATGCTATAAATACAAAAAGCATCAGCACAAATGCGTTATAAATAATACTGCCGATTGCCGTATTACAAATTCATTTCGGAAGCTTCAGCTCGAACATAAACAAACCAAGCCAGACAGACATCGGAGACGGACCGACCGACGGACCGACAGCAAGACAGCAAAACGTTTCAACATCAAAAGCTGGCAAATGCAGATTGGAAATCATCATGGACCAAGGCACAATTGTTGTGTTGTTGTTGCTGCTTTCTCGTCTTCGCGTAGTGGGCGAAAATTTGGACGCTAATATGAATATTGTCGTGCATAAAAAGGGAAATGAACAAATGTTTTTGCCCACTTCACGCCCATCCCTCCCTCCCACCCCCTACTCCATCCAAAACGCTTTCTCGTTTTATGCCCATGAAATGAAGCATGCGAGATTTCATAAAAAAGCGCAAAGGCGAAAGTGAGTAAATGTATTTCTTGTTGATTGGCTCTTCGCTCCATTTTGCCAGGATATTGATAGCTGTGGGTGTGTCTGAGAGAGAGGGAGGGGATGGGGTGCGGTGGATCTGAAGGCGAGAACAGAAACTTCAATTTCATTCGATGCAGAAAAATTGCTAGCAATACGTAAGTGCTTCATGGTAAATGAAATATATATATAAACGCTTCATTGCGCATTGTATTCTAGTGCCTTTCCAACTAGTTGAAGATGTGGCCACCCCCGTCAATACTCAATATTCTTCTTCTTGGTTGTCCTATAAAAAAAATATAAATATAGTCTTTCCAGTTTTCTGTGCCACATTTTGTACTTGTTTTCTGTTCGCACAATTTGTAAAGTGATTTCACAGAATAATTTTATTAATTTTACGCTTCCGGATAAGCAAATTTCACTGAACTTTGACATTGTTAAATGCGCGTATGTTCCATTTTTTCTTAACTATATGGCGCCAATTGGATTATTGACATAATAATCAGCTAAAAGCGTTTCCTTAATATGATAAGTTAATGATGAAAATGTGTTTTAATTGAAATCGTTTGAAGTGATTGACGATATTTAATACACTTAGCTTTGTGAGATAATCAAGTTTAAGATGACAATTAATTTTTCATATAAGGTATTGCATTAGATAAACAGTTGAGTTTTGAGGGAGAAAAGTTCTGACCTATCTTCAATAGATTTTTTAGGAAGAATTTTTTCATGAACATCGAGTGAAAATTATATTCTTAACTTGAAATGCAGTCTAAATTTAGATGTCAAGTCTTGACTTTTAAGTCATGGCATTTGACAATCGGTTAAGTTTTGAGGGAGATATGATTGCGAAAAGTTTCTGTAGCTTATATTGCAAATCTTAAGCTTACTTAGGACAAATAAAACTCTTTTTGCCATACAAAATAACAGAAAATAGCTTTTAAAAACAAATATCAAAGAGAAGCAAATAAAAGAAGTTAATTTCAACAAGTTAAAGCTTGAAATATTGACAGTCTTTCGCCGTTGGCAGTTTATGATTATATCTCATGCTGATGGATTAAAATAATAATAGCTCGATGAAACAATGTTTTAAAACAAACAAACTTTTTCACAAACATTTCTGCAAGACTGGCAGTTGCACTAAACATACACACACACACACACACAAGTTCACACACCCGTTGACATGTTTGTGTGTCCGCAAAAAGCCTTAGATGTCAGTTAGATGGGCGTGTCATCATCTCTTTGCCTCTTGTCATATGGGGCTTATCAAAATTTACAGCTGTCGTCTCTCTCTGTGTGTATTTGTGTGTTTGTGTTTTCTCTTCATCTCTTATGCCATATTTTGTTTATTTGGTTGCTTTTGCATCCATCTGCTATAATATTTCCACTTGAAATTAATTTCTCAAGAGCTCAAGTGCACATGTGACGAAGCATATACACAAACACAAGCAAACGAGCACACACAACACACATCTATAACATTATAATGCTGGCATTTTCCATTTTCTAAACACTTGCAGTACGTGCGTGTATATTTGTATTATAATAGATGTGTACACATGTATTTTGTAAATATGCATTATATGTTGACGTCTTCGTTGTGCAAAATCTGTGTTCAATCTGTGGCTCTGACATGTGTTCGTCTTTGTTGTTGTTATTGTTATTCGTGTTGTTGTTGTTGTTGTTAAGATTAGTTGCTTTTGTTGCTTTAGCTATTTTGTATTATAATAACTCATAGGAGAAATCAAGTGTATGCTAAGACTGTTGGGATGTTAAAATTGCCATTAAAATGTTTACTTATATTGTTGAAGACTTCAACTCAACAGAAAATCTGCTATGCAAATTGAAGTTGAATGAAACGTTATGTTTGAACGTAGTTATCGATTAAAGTTAGTAACAACTAATTGAATGAAATGTGTCGTTGAATATATTCTTTTTTTTTCTACTTTAGTTTTTGTTTGGCTAATTGGCAACAAAGTTTCTTCGAATGAATAAGTTTTATGTCTCTTGAGTACTTTGTGTTGGTTTCTTTTGCGATTTGTTGCAAAATGTTTGTTTAACTTTAAATGGCTTAGTCAGTTTATAAGCTAACAATAATCTTAACAAAGCGTTGCTTCTCGTATTTTCTGCTTATTTAAGCTACAATTGAAATAACCTGTTAGTAAATTAAACATTGCATTATGAACGAATGCGCTCAATTGATGTTCACAATTACCAGCGTCGTAACTGTTTTTATTTTATTTATGTTTTTTCTATGTGTTGCGGCTGTTTTTTGTGTTGTTAGTGTTATTATTGCATGAGTTGTTTAACGCCTCACAAAGTTCACAATGTGTGACGAACGGGAAAATAAATACAGACACCCGAAAATCAACATCAGAGGAGCGTATAAAAAATGAATGAACGAACGCGCACAAAAGTAAAAGCATCCAGCAGCAGAAGGGAAATGCTATTAATATATATGTACATTTCGTTTTCCTATATACATATATATATACATATATAAAAGCTTCAATTCGTCATTGGGCTGTTAAGACGGCTGACGTTGTTCTTGTCGCGACTGTTTGGTCCTGACGTCTTTTTGGCGGTTGCCTTGCCAGCCATCCTCTTGGCCATAATTGTTGCTTTACTTAGCAAGGCTCATTCCACAAAAACCAACACCAACAAAAGCTACTCTTACATCCCCTTAGTCCCCCCACCACCACCTGCTGCTGCTGCTTTGCTTGAGCACCTTTTGGCTGGTATTTTTTTTTTCTTTGCTCTGTAGTTTATTTCATTTGTCTGCTTTGCCACTCTGCCAAGCTTTTTCACTTATTTCATCTCTTAGAATTTTTGTTGCTTTTATGACTTTTGGCTTTTAGTGGCCTCTTAAGAGGCTCACAGTGTTTGCACACACACACACACAAATACACTCACACTACGTATGAGTAATGTCTCCAGGCATAACAGAATGAAAGAAAAAGGAAACCTGCTGTATAATATTACTTATACGCCCATTATTCCCGTGTTGCTAATAAACACCTTTTGGGCATATAAAAATTTATTCACTTCATATAATATATATCTAAATATATATTAGCATCCACGAGACACGACTACGCTTAATGAACTGAACGAATGAGCCAAGACTCTAATGAGTGTGTAAAAGTGGAGGTGGGATTTTGACAAATTACTTTTATTGAGAGAAAATAAGTGGAATGGACTCATATTAATAACAATTTACTTAAGTTCATACTCTTCATTTCACATTTAACACTTTGTATTTCAATTTTCAACACTTTCTCACTGACAAAAAATGGATTCTCTCAAACCTAACAACAAAAAACTATACCAAAACAATATCAAATAGCTAAGTAAAAAAAACATTACATACCATTTTTTTTGTTAAAGACATTGCCTATGGGCAATAGCATTTGTTGACTCACATAAAACGCACGAGATGGACGACCCAAACTGATGGTCATCAGTAGCACAAGCAGCTCTACCTTCCCTTGCCCTGCACCTGCCCCTGCCCAACCACTTCACCACGATTGCCACACCCACATCCAATTTCCAAGCTTCTGTAACAAGTTGCTAATGCCTGACTGCTGAAATTTATTGTGCGTCTGTCTGTCTTTCTGTCAGTCGGTCAGTTTATGCTTCTCTCTCACTCTCCCTCTCTCTCTCTCTTTCTCTCTCTACAGATTTGTAAGTGTTGTTGTTGTTGTGGCTGGTGTTGTTGTTTTAGCTGCAGCGCCTTGGGGAAATTAGTTTTGTGTGGCTGCCTTTGCCTCGCCTTCTTTTCCTATTAGAGATTTTACTACTTCCTATTTCCGGCACACACACACGACACCATGTTTCATCTTTTCCTGTGTGTGTGTGTTTGAGTTTTTTCCGTTTGTTTTTTACGTTTAGTTTCATTTTATGGAAATTTCACAACATTTATTAGCCGCAAGTGCGAATTGCGCAAACCTATACTTTATGCCGCCTTTGTTTTCTCGCCTTCAACACACACTTTTTCAATTTTTCGCATATTTTTAAGCAGTTTTTTGTTGCTCTTTTTGTACACTTTAATTTCCTTCTTTTTTTGGCATTTGCATGATGGGAAAACTTGCACGAAGGCTATGTTTATGGATAGGCAATAAAATGTTTTTTACTAACAGCTTTTAAGAAGAGAAATATTCAGCAAAAAAACTTTAAGAAAGACTTAAAAATTGATTATCAGTGAAAAAACACTTTTCATTTAAGTTTTATCAGTTTTTGTGTTTCAAAACTTAATTTAACTAAATGCCAAAACTATTTTATTTATTTATTTTTACAATGTTCCTAAATCAATTGCAGCTTTATCTTGTCAATAAATTTGTATCACAACAAAAGCAATTTATCTTTTGTGTAACTCAATAGATAGTTTCTATATATATTTATATATATATATATATATATATAACTTTAATGGACACGCTACCTGCAATGTTTGTTATCTCAAAACAAATAAAAAAAAAAAGAAACGTTGGCAACAAAAACATAGCTTTCAACAAAATATATATATATATATATATATTTAACAGCAGCAGCCAGCCGCAGTTGCCACACTTTCGAGCAACAACAAGGCAGACAGAAACAGAATCAGCAACAGCAGCAACAGAATCAGCAACGAGAGCAAACAGCATAAAAATTGTGGAATTATTTGAAAACACGTAGCAAACATCAAACAAATTGTGGCGGAATCCTTTTTAGCCGAGCTCTTTTCACGCGACGCAAACAGGAGCTTCAATGGCTGCTTCCGTTTTGCTTGGCGTTATGGCACAGCACTTCCGTTTCATCTTTCTGCTCTCTTGCCGTCTCTGTCTGTCTATGCTGCTGCACTCCAAAAATTAATTCAAGCAGCAAAAATGGCACGTTGATAACTTTTCGCAAGGACTAAAGGAATAAAGGACGAAGCCACCCGCTGTCTAAATGCTCGCACAGATGTTGCGCCCTTTTTTATTTTTTAGTCCCAAATAATTGCTTTCCTTTTTTTTTTTGTGATTCCGCCATTCACATTCCCACGTTCTTTAGCCAATTCGGACCGCATGCCAGCGCTTTAACCGAAACCTTACAAATTTCTACCACGATATGTACGTATGTGTGTGTGTGTGTTTAAAGTCGCATGCTGCGAGCGAACAGGATGCGAAAAGCTCATCTTTACATGAGTGCAAAAGTCGCGTCGCATTGTCACATGTCACATGAACTCACATCGTTTAAGTCGAACCAAGTTCAATGTCCCAACAAAAGAGACTCTGCCTGTTATCTTTTGGCCTTATGCTCATTAGCCATTTGTAAGTTATGGCCAAGTCAAGTGTTAACAATGGGTGAATAAATGTTTATTTAAGGCATATAATGTTAGATTTGGGATCTTCTAGCTTACTTAAATGAAGTTTAATTACTCTGCGAAAACTTTTCAAGTTCTTAACTCAAGTAGAAAAACCTTTATTTCACATAACTAGATATCAAAAAAACTAATATTCACTATTTTTAACCTCAAAATGGTTAAATCGTAAACATAAAACTCTTGCCGAAAAAGCCGAACATTAAGAATAATTTATAGAGATCTGCTTTATACACTGGGCTACTTCAATGTACATATTCTTGAACTCCTGCAAAACCGAAATTTGTTTGAAATTGATGACGCGCAGCTTTTGAAAACACATTCGATTCAGATGCTTATAGTTTTGTTGTTTGTTAGAAATGATTGAAAGTAACCACATTGAAACGTTAGGGCGCACCACAAAATGGGCCAAATGAAAAGTTTGCCTGGTCAATAGAAATACATATGTGTATGTGTTGGTAGTTGGGTGGCTTTGTGGTTGATTGTGTGTGTGTGTGTTAGGGTTTTTGGGGTGAAAATGTTTGAGTGCCAAGCGGGTTTTGTGTATGCTTGCCAATAATTCAAGGCACAGGAGAAAAAACCAAAATGTTTTATCTGCCCTGAGCGCCATTTACATAAAAAAAGAAAAAACTGACTTTTGCTATCCGTGCGATGGGGAACAAAGGGGCAAGAAGAAGACGAAGAGAAAAGGGAAAATGAGCAAAATGAAAAGAGAATTTTGTGAGATTAGCTTATGACGGCGAGTGGCTCAGCTTAAACAAAGCACATGTGACAAGAAGCTTAACGACAGTAGCAGCATGCATTCTCTATCTCTATCTAATTTCTCTCCCCCCTCTCTATCTCTCTTTTGTTCAAAAATGTTATTTAATTAAGGACATTGCTCCCTTGCCCAAGGAATGTAAATGAAGTGCGCGACAAGCACAAGAAAAACACGACAAGAAAAAAAAAAATCATTTTCTATTAGCAAGCAAACAATTTTAACGCCGCTGCATAATAAAAATGTCAAAACCGGAAGGCAGAAAGACAATGAGAGCGAGCGAGAGAGAGAGAGGCTAAAAGATAGCAGATATAGTAGAAACCACTCCACTTATCAGGTCTGATAAAAAGCAATAACGAATAATAATAAAAATAAAAAAATTCGTCAGAAAATACTTTTGCCCCAACGCGACGAACAGCAGCAGCAGCAACAGCAGCAGCAGCAACAACAACACCAAAAAGTATGTAAAAATCCAGGCAAACTGGGCACAGCTAAGTGAATTTGCTAGCATTTACACACACCAGCACACACACAGCAGCACACACACACGCATAGAACGTTTAGTATGGAAATTAAATTTGCATAAATAAACGTCGACGTGGGGAAAAGCGACAGAGACAGCGACATCAGCTTCAAGCAGTCAGCTTCTCAACATCAAGGACACCAATGCCAACAATTGCGGGTGTATGTAAGTGTGTGCGAGTGTGTGTCGCATAGTGCTAGAAGAGTTGTCTAAGCCGCACTACTAAACCACAAAATGCCCCGACAAGCGACAAGCAAAGAAATCTCAAATATGTATACGACAACTTGGGCGCAAACAAAATTAAATTTGCAAAAAAAAAATAAGAACGCAAAAAATATATATGAAAAAGTAAACAAAAAAAAATAAGAAGAAATAAAATAAACTAACTGCTAAACAAAAACAACTGTTAAAGAATTGCAAGCATAAAAACAACATAAAGAAAAATGCATTTGAAATGCGCGTTGAGATCAGAAAAAGAATTTCGAATAAAGAGAGTTCGGGGTTGAGCTTAAAAAGTATCAAAAGTTAATGGATTGTCATGGCAATCGCGTTGCGTTTGAGGCGTGTTAGTTGTAGTTCAAAGCGTTATGCTTGTTAACAAATTGAGGTCAAGTGCTTTCAGTTTGCGGCTAAGAAACTTGTTAAACAATGTGAGGAATGAAAGAATCTTAACAGGAAGTTTCAATTGAAGAAGACTACAACGGAATTGTACTAGAAGCAGCACATACCAATCAACGTTGATGATAATGATATTGTAAATCTTTATCAGAGCCATATAAATTCAAGGGAATAAAGGCACTTACATACAGTGATACAGTGAACCTTACGAGTTGAAACATTTTGCTAGCTCCTTTAATATTTCAAAAATAATTTTTGTAAAGCACAAACGAACACACAATTTCAGCTTAATCAAACCGAATACGTTAAGGCTTAAGGAACCACATAAGAAATTTCCAAACTTAATTATTCTCTCACAAGCATTCTACTTAGGCCTGCTTAATCTACCATATGTTAAACAAAAATATATAAGCAACGAACCTCAGCTGGTGGCGAACATTACGTAACCGAATTAAGTTCATTATGCCAACAGCAAACAACCTGCAAACAACAAGATACAACAGAAACAACAAGCACGCAAGACACACAAGCAAGAAAATTGCGCTAATTTCGCAGAGCTTAAAGTCTTCATTATTATTTACAATGCTGAAAAGGCTGGGAAAAACTGAGCCGCTTTCAGTTGCAAGGCTTGCAAAAACATTACTCAAGCTTAAAGGCCCCGACAAGACACAAACAAACAAAATTATGATTCTCCTGTGGCGCACACCTTGGCTGCAATAACAATAACAACAACGTTAGCAGCAACGTTTGTAAAATGACAATGCAAACAATAAATAAACTAAACAAACGCCAAAGCAGCCGCAAAATCTACACAAAAATCTGCAAACAAATGACAAACAAGTGGAGCCAGCGAACGAAGCAGAGCACAGCCAAAACACAGAACAATGAATTGAGAAACGAGGTATCCTCTCTAACACTTGCATACACATATAAAACACACACACACTCACACACACACACATACTAAGAACAGTTGGCAATTTGGCCAAAACGCTGCCATAACATTGGCACTGATTCGCCTTTGCCAACCTGGACTAACTTAACGGCGCTGTTCAAATGTTCTGCGAAACCAAAACCGCTTTAATAACGCTAAGAAAACACACAATATTCATAAAAAGAAAAGTTTTAAACATAATAATAATTCTTTTTCCACACTAAATAACTAAAAAATGTCACAAAAATTCATTTAACACATATTTATTCTAGCCTTAATAGAGTTAAAAATATTTGCCTTACAAGTTTGATATGAAAATTATGTAAAACTTTGTGCGAAATAATGTTGAATATGATTTTGTGAATGCGTTCAATTAGCTTGATGTTTAGCCGCTCCGCCCAAATAATATTCATGCAAATCGCCTTGCGTGGCAGTTTAAATTGTAGCCCTCCCTGGACACACACAACGCCCAACGACAACAGCAACATACACCCAATATGGCTGTAATTGCCACACGCTGAGTCTGCCAGTTGCGAGAGTGTGTTACTGTGTGTGTTTGTTTGTGTGTTAGTAGGGGCTTAGTAAATATAACAAACTATATATATATATACACACACACACATGCATATGCATTTTAGGGTGCTATCCACACCAACGCACACCCACATCTACATCTACATAAATGCATTACTTGGCCATGCAAATAGTCGCAAGCACATTTGCTTAGATTAGTGACCAATTGTATTTGTATTGTTATTGTTGTTCGTATTATTCTCTTGGCCAAGAATTAAGTCAGCTCTGCCCAATTTTGGGGCCAAGTCAATGTTGCACGAAACCAAAATCAACTAAAATATCGATTAACTTACAAACAATTCATATGGAAATGAGATATAACAATGCATAATTTACTAGATTAACGCCAACTCTTGTTTTTTTTTTTAATCCGCAAACCAAACATAGCCCTAGTATATAAATATTCCCAACTGACGATTTTAAGCCATGTTTTTGTTATTTATGATGGAATCGCATGCATTTTTGATGAGCGGCAAACAATTTTGTTGCAACAACACTTCAACTGTTTAAATTAACAATGCAGATTCAATATTAATTACAGTAAAATACCCTTTAATTGGCAGAAAATAGGGAATGAATAGAGCAAAAGGCAAAAGAAGAAAACATAACAAATAAAATAAAGTTCTTACTGTTCAAATATACAAAATATTTTTTTTCTAGTATTTTTCTACTTACCCCATCATGCGGCAAGTGTAGGGTATCTGTTTGTCTTGCTATTTAAGCTTGCAGCTTTTTAATTGTTTTGTTTTTAGTGCTTTTTAGCGTTTGCCAATAATTGTGGCAAATGTTTGGTGCGTGATTTTACACACAAAAACTTTGTTGAGTGGGTCGCAAATTGTTTTCAATCCGCCTGCAAAAGAGAGAAAGAAAACATGCAAAATTAATTACGATTGTCGGAAGTTCCATGTTTCGCAAGCATTTAATGATGTGTGTGTTGTTACGAAAGTGCCTTTGGTTGCACATA
Organism: Scaptomyza tumidula; assembly: GCA_035044465.1. Taxonomy (NCBI): domain Eukaryota; kingdom Metazoa; phylum Arthropoda; class Insecta; order Diptera; family Drosophilidae; genus Scaptomyza; species Scaptomyza tumidula. The sequence continues at coordinate 1,940,919 of JAWNNW010000050.1, forward strand.
TGAAGTAGATGTGGCAAAGATTGATTTATAAGCATGTGTTGAAGCACTTGAAAACTTTCTATAAATAATTGATTATGCTTAGCCTGTAACTTTTCATGGGTTAACTTGACAGAGAGAGAGGGAGAGAGAGAGCATGTTACACGACATATGTTTGTTGTTTGTGTAATTGAAAGTGAGAAGTGTTTAAATCTTATTGGCTATTTGTGGAATTGTTCAAGGGCAAACATTTTACCAAGTGTTTGAACACTTAAGTAAAGTGAGTTGTTGAGTAGAAGTATGTTTATCAGAAGATATTTGAAATGATTTTCATAATATTTTAAAAGGAAAAGTTTGTCTGTATGTTTGTTACTCCTTCACGCAAAAACTATTGAATGAAGTTCAATGAAACTTTACTATAGCTAATTCATCAGAAAAAGACATTGGCTATGATTTTTGAAGATACTGTATGATTGGCTCTGTTGATCTGTGTTGTTGTACTGTTAGTGGGAGACAAGTTACAACACAGACAAATAACAAGCCGATAGGCAGGTCGGTGAATGAGAGGGTAGAAAGACATCAACGACATCTGTTAACCTAACACTTCTATAATCCAATATAACATTCGATATTAAGTTGGGGTAGTTCCATAATATTTAACATTGGAGAAAAGTTTCGAGCAAAGTTTCCCCTTAACAGTAACCACTCCAAGCTGAAACAACAGCAAGCGAAGAATATTTAACAGCGTTCGAAGCACATACAGTCCACATGCGATCCACAAACGCACACACACAACCCCCTGAATGGATTTCATTGTGGGGTAATAGAGCTATATGCTTTAAGTGCAGGAACGTTAATGTCTCTCGGCGGTGACATGTTAATTTCGAAGAAACTTATTACAAGCTCGCTGCTGAGTATCAAAGCAAAAGGAAGAAAGGCAGGAAGAATGGGCGGAAGGAAGGAAGGGTATGCGTGTGTGCGGTTATGTGTGTGTGTTTGAAGGGTTGCGGGTGGAAGTTTGGGATATCGGAGTATGTCGCTTTGATGTCTGCAGAGAAATGCGCTTTAATTTCGAGCAAGAGGGTAATTTTTGTGAAATTGGATTTGCTAGCAGCAGACGCAACAAACAAAGGCTAAAGGACGTTCCATATTTAACAGCTGAACTAGACAAGAGACAAATAAAGCCCCAGAAAAAGTAGTTTAAGGTCTTTGGGCATAAAAAAGTTTAAAGCAAAGTTTTCGTTAGTTAAAGACTTTAAATGGTTGCAGATATTTTCAATCAATTTTGAGTTTATTATCAGGCATAAAATGAGATGGAAAATTGAATGCAAAAAAAAGATGAATACAAAACGCTTTTGGAAATGCCGAATTATGAATGCTCTTACATGCTGTTATACGAATTTTAACACAATAAAACTATAATATTTATTTCAATTGATTTCTTATTAAAATTTTTGAGTTTTTGTTCTACAATTTCCATACCAATTTAATATTTGATTTTTACTTATAATATATCTATACCTTTAACTTAACCTTTTTTTCGTTCAAAAACATAACATATAGCCCCCAATCATATTAAGCAACCTTTTCCAACAAGAAAGAGCATAACAAATTGAAGGTAACTCGCACAAGCAAGCAAACAAAGGTGCACAAAATCATTTTTACCATCAAATTTATTGCTTTTGGGTTTTTCTCAAATATTATCCACACACCCAAACACACACACAGAGACTTTCACCCAGACGTTGCTGCACACACACACACACACACACACGAAAAGAGAAAGAGAACTCAAAAGTGTTTTATAAACCTTCAATTGCTGTCAATTTATTGACAGCATGTCGCAGTGGCATCTCCACAAACGCCTCAGGCGAGAAAACATACAAGAAAGATGGAAAAAGATAAAAACCCGTTCCCCAAAAAAACAAAAATAACAACAAAAAAAAAGCCAGCAGCTGAAATTTGTTTGTCAGAAGCTTTGGGCTTCAAAACATGTGAGAGGCTGCAGGCCAAACGCAGAGCAACATACGACTTGTTATACCCTGTAAACAAAGTTGTATGATAGAGGGAAGTATCTGTGTTTGAATCAAACTTTTGATTAACTTTTCATTATTAAAAACACAATTTGTTTTATAGTTTACACTTAATTACAGGGTATTACTTAGTTTGTCATTGTGTTTTAAGCAGTCTTACTTGTTAAGCTTGTGAGAAATCGCGCACAATTTACAAAAGGAATTGCTTGCGTGTGCATTTGGATAACTCGGCGTATGCGCAATCAGCGCACAATTGCTAAAAGCATGACAGCAACAAACAGACAGGTGACAGATTACAACAACAATACACACAATCACAACAAATGTTATATACATATATATATATATATATATTTTACATTTCAATTGTTTTTTATGATTGCACTCAAAGTGCACACGAAGTAGAAAAGGAAGCCGCTCCAAACAAACACAAAAAAAAAATATGCGGAGAGGAAAGAAACAAATTTTTTCCTGCCGTCTTCCGGCTGTCAATTTGAAGCTGTGCGTGTAAATTGCACAACAGCTGCTCGATTGACAGCCTGCGCTCACTATACATACATATATATATATATGTATGTATAAGTTTGCTATCAGCAATTTTTGCTTGATTTTATTACATGCTGCCGATGCCGATGCCGATGCCACCGAATACGTTTTGAAATTGAAAGTGAAAAATGCTTTTCTCAGGTGCTTAAGTGATGAAGTGCCAATTGCTGCTAGGGTTTCGTTTTCTTGCCTCTACTCCTCCTCACTTGGCTTTGATTGCAAACGATTCTGTAAATTGTACCCTTGCGTATCGATTTCCATACCACCGCTTGTCGTCCGATTCAAAACAAACATACAAAAAAAAAAGTAGGTAACAAAATTTTATGCGCTCGCGTATGTGAATTACATGAAGAACCGTTACGAAATCGTATGTAAATGAAAATCTATAAGACTGCTTGCGTTTTTTTCTTAGCACATAGTACGTGTGAATGGAATCAGCTGCCATTAGGTGCTTAAATGCGCGTAGAAACGTAATTAGATGGAAGCGGCTGCTTATTGTGCGTGTGTCGTGGCATAAAAATGAAATAATACTAAAAACAAAGCATGCAACAGCAAAATCCATAGGCATAAACCGAATACCTAATGGCCAAAGCTAGCAAATGTATTTATAAATATTGCATCAAAAGATGATTTAACAAATAAGAAATCCCGACTAGAAGATACCCTGAACCCTATACTTTACACATACAGTCAGTGCTTACAAGAATGTGTGTGTGTACGCGTGTCGCGTGTCTGTTAAAAATGAGAAAAAGGGTATAATGGTTTAGTGCAAAAGTATGTAACGGGCAGAAGGAAGCTTTTCCGACCCCATAAAGTATATAGATTCTTGATCAGCATCAACAGCCGAGTCGATATAGCCATGTCCGTCTGTCCGTCTATGGGGTTCAGGGTATCTTCTAGTCGGGATTTCTCGACTTGAGTCATCAGACCTTCTGATAAGATTTCAAAGTCAAGCGACACCCGGATAATCTGCTATTTTTAGATGATCGCAGTCCATTTCTTATCTCTGTCATATAAACTAACAAATACATAAACCTTACAAATACTCTTTAATTAAAATTTACTTAGGGTTAAACATCAATATTACGTTATTCAGTTTTTTATTATTACGATAATAATTTATAGTTTTTTTTTTCAATTTGCTATACTTTACCATTAAATCGATATACCCATCACTGTTTACATTGCCTGCAGGGTATTTATACCCTGAACCCATTTAAAATGTAAAAAGGGTATAATGATTTTGTGCAAAAGTATGTAATAGGCAAAAGGAAGCATCTCAAAACTTTGAGACGGCGTTTTAATCATTAAAGAACAAATCAAATAATGACAATCTGAGAAATTTTTATTGAAGTTGAAGAAACTCCAAAGATATGGAACATTAAGTTAAGTTAAGTATGCAGCATCCGCGTATAAACACACACATACACACACACACACACAGGCATACACAAAGAAAAGGGTTTAGGGTATCATCCAGTCGGGATTTCTTGAGCCTTCTTACTTGTTTGTGTTTTTCTTTGTCTTAAGCTTAAATAGATTCAAGTGCATATATATGTTAACACACATCGAATATTCCACTTTAATAACAATATACTCAAACAATTATTAGTTGTCATGCCATATTTTTAAAAACAAGTCAAGGCACAAATAAAATGATAACAGAGCTAAGGATAACCTTTCACCCGGATAACAATAATTCTCATCCGATCTGTCTGATGAAATCGCAAAGAATTGTCAAAGACGAGGTTTCTTCTGTCGGTTGCGAAATCCGTTTCAGTTAGTACAAAATTTGTTTAGCTGTGCAACGAACATAAATTAAATCGCGAATAAAATATTTAAAATGAATGTGAATCAAAGTGTTGTCATAATTCTGGTGTTGAATTTAATGCTATTGCAAGAGCTTAGAGCGAATTCTGAATCGCCAAGTGCTCCAAATAAACTAAGTATCACATCAACTGAAACTACGAAACAGGATGAGAATTGTGGCAAGTACTGCTACAAGATAGTTAAGCCGTTGCTGGATTATGCACACAGTTGTCAATCAAAGGAACAACAGTTTGGAAAACAACAAAACCAAATCCAAGAACTTCAACACCAATTAAAACTGAAGCAAAATGATAAACAAGCTGCGACAAAGCTTGGAGATCTTCAAATTAAGATTCACGATCTAGAGGTGACTATATCAAAACTGGTGAGCGCTTCCAAGCAAAACGACGAACAATCTGCGACAATAGCGAATCTTCAACAGCAGCTTGCCACGAACGATGCACAGGTTCGAGATCTACAATCTACGAATCAGGATCTAGAGGTGACTATATCAAAACTGGTGGGCGCTTCCAAGCAAAACGACGAACAATCTGCGACAATAGCGAATCTTCAACAGCAGCTTGCCACGAACGATGCAAAGGTTGGAGATCTACAATCTACGAATCAGGATCAGGAGGTGACTATAATGGAACTAAACACCAATCTCAAGCAAAAAAACGATCAAATAACAAAGCTCAAAACCGAACACAATGCTTATGTTAAAGAAATGGCTGCTAAAATGAACGACCTTAATTCAAAGTACTCAGAATTGCAATCCAGTTGTATCTCTTCAAACTGTCTGGGTAAATCGACCGATGTGCAAACGCTGTATTTGCCCAACATTGGGACATTCTCTGCTCCCTGTAACTCTGAACTGGCAGGTTCTTCTGGCTGGACTGTAGTTCAGAGAAGAATTGATGGCAATGTGGACTTTAATCGAAATTGGGAAGAGTATAAGGAAGGTTTTGGAGATTTGCGTGGAAACTTCTTTTTGGGACTGGAGAAACTTCACTTGCTGACACAATTTGAGCCCCACGAATTGTATATACATCTTGAATACTTTAACGGTAATACTACCTATGTGAATTACAGTCACTTTCTTATTGGCAACGAGACAGAGTCGTATGAATTAAAAGAGCTTGGAGATTTTTCTGGAAATGATAAAGATTCAATGAATATACATTTAAACGTGGAGTTTTCAACAAAAGATCGGGATAATGATTTATTTAAAGGCGGAAATTGTGCGGACGAATATTCATCTGGTTGGTGGTTCAATAGCTGTTATCTTTGGTAATTCACGCAAAATATATTATTTTAGCATTTTCAGCCAAGCTAATTAATTACTATCTCTTTCTCTCTCTTTTATAATTTCAGTAATTTAAATGGAAAATATTCGAACAAATCAGGTAAAGGAATTCACAACATTGAATGGAACGGTACCGACCCAATTAAATTTGTACAAATGATGATCAGACCGAAACTCCATTAAGAAATCAATCAATCAAAATATTTCTTAATTAAAATATTTAAAATCTTTTAAAATTTTTAAGCTTAAAAAAAAGTTAAACAATTTAAAATATTTTTTATTAAATAATAATAATTTGTTAACATATGCAATGATTAACTAAGTAAGAGTCACAATAAATATATCAATATCTTTTTGCTTTTCAATATTGACTCGTGTATTGGTAAGCATTCCCACTAAAAAAAGAGCATTTCCGATTCTCATTCATTCGATCAGCACATTCTCCATATTATTGAATACTCGCTGTTGTTTGTTAGTCTTATCTTTGGATATTCTTGTTAGCTGGTTGAAATAAATACAGGGTATGTATATAAATCGAATACTGTGTTGTCAGCAATATCAACAACTGCACATACTTATCAATTGTTTACACAGCCAAAACAAAATACAAAATATATATTGATTGCGGATTCGGATTCAGAGACCCCAAAAACATATAGTACACATTTTCTGACCCACAGATTAAGAGCTTTTATTATATGGCTGTGTTATTGCGATAATTAAAACATTTGAGCAAAAAAAATATCAGCATAAAAAGAAAACATTAAAAGCGAAAAATCTTTTTATCATTGAAAATATTATTAAAAATATTTTTACTTTTTATTTCACATCACAAATTTAAATGTTAATTTTTAATCAAACAATTTTGTTTCAATTTAATAATGGTTTATTGTCAACCTTAAGATATTTAGCACAACTTTCCTAATAAAGTTCATAAAGATAATTTTGCACTCTTTAACCATAAAAGAAATAACGCTTATGTTGACGTTGCGGGGCAGGGCAGGGCAGGGCAAAGCAGTAAGCCATAAACAGTGGCATAAAAATGTAAATTAAACTCCTCAAAAAGGTTAGCCTAAATATTAAAGGAGTAGGCATCAGTCAAAAGTGCTTTGGGGGGAAGCCAGCAACTCCCAAAAGTACAGTTAGTACTGGGCCAGCTTCAGCTACAAACTACTAAATTAAGGCGAATGGTACTAAAAAAAAAAAAGCAAAAAAAAGGGAAGAGAAGAGAAGTAAAGATGATGCCCCAACAACAAACAATTTTTACAACTTAAGGCGCGCGCGCGCTAACATAAAAATAAATTTCTTATTTACATAAAGAAACTTTTAGGCAAGCTGCAGAGTCATACAGCAAAAAAGAAAAAATATATAAAAAAAAATAAAAAATGAAATCAAAATAAAAACCGCAAACGAAACAAATCTTAAGTAAGGACGGAGGTTAGAACTTGCCTCTTACTAAGAAAAAGAAGCAGAAGAAGCCAACAACGAGGCAACAAACATTAACAACAACTACATTTGCATATTTGTTTATTTACTTTTCTCTTTCGTTTTTTTTTTTTTGCTCTATAATTTCTTTAGCGCAGACACACACGCGAACACGTAACAGATTAACACACACGCATACTACTTGAACTTTAGAAAGCAAGCGAGGCAGTCAAAGTTGGCCAAAAAAATAAATATGCTACAGCTAAGTGACTTTTGTTGTTTGACGGCTTAGTTGGCAAATATCTGTAGATGGACAAACTTAAAGCGTTGCAATCAAAAAACAAATGCAAATCAAAGCGATAAAGAATAAGAAATACACTTTTAAAGATAACTTAGGGAAATAAGAGATGATTAGTGCTTAATTTCTTTAAGTAATGACAAAAACCAAAAGAAGTTACTGTCAAAATAAACAAAAAATAAATATTTTAAACAAAATAAAGTTAAAATCTTTCAAGTTGCATTACTTTCCCAAAAGTCAACCGATTTGAAAAAGAAAGTGCGTTTTTGTCATGGATTGTACTAAAGAATTTTTCTGCATTTACAGTTTACTTAAGATACATTTATGAACAAATTCCTCTGAGCCCTCAAAATGTCTTTCTCAGACAATTACAAGTTCATAAAAGTAACTTTAAAGCCAATATGGTTAATATAGCCAACAGCGATGATAAAATTCACATGCCCAACGATCAAAAGCATATATTTAAAGTGGTAACAAATTGATTTTATATAGGCGTATGTATGCGTGTTGTTGGTTGTTGAGTAACAACAACATGCTGACACAAATACGCCAAAAAGTGAATAAGGCTGAAGGATCTGTTGTTGAATGAAAACTGGGCCAACTTTTCTAGGTAACGGGCATTAAAACCAACGATGCGTGTTTAATTTGGACTCTCTGTTGTGTGTGTGTGTGTGGGTGGGTGTGTTGCTTTTTCAGCCTACCAACTATAACAATTCCCAGTGCAGCATTTGGCTTTTGCTCTGTTTGCAGTTGTCGGCTGTTGATTTGCTTACATTGCCAGACGCAGCTGCACATTAGAGAGCGAGAAAGAAAGTGGAGCGTAAGGGGGAGTGTGTGTGTTTGTGGGGGGGGGGGTGTTTGTAGAGGGGTGTTGTGTAAAGCAAACGTTTGCCGTTTGTCTGTTTTCCATTTGGCTGCTGTTGTTGTTGTTGTTGTTTTTTTTTCACAGTCATTTGGCCGCATAACAATCTCTATTTTTCTTCATTGTTTTTTTTTTTCGCTACTTTTTGTTTTTGTTGCATAGTAGCCATAAATATTCAGACATTGTTTTGCTTTATTATTTTTATGGTTATTGTTTTACTGAATGTGTACCTCTCACCTCCCCCGTTACACCCACCTTTTTCAGCTGGCAACCTAGGCTCTTAACAATTTATGTTGATTATTTTTATGGCGCGGTCACTTGGTGGCCAATCGAAAATCAGAACAGGATCCATTTAAATTCGCCTGCCTGGGCAATATGTCAATATGCACACTAGTTTGTTATATACACACACACACACATGCACACATACACATACGCACATATTCATTCGCTTAACATGACAAATTGCCACGCCCTCCCCCCCGGCCTCTTTAGTATCATCGGGGATCAGTATGTCGCTGTCAATGAATGCATGGATTTATGCATTCTCGTTCGTTCATGTGGTGTTCACCAAAGCCGCAAGAGAAACAAATGGGTTACACGAAAGCCTTTGCGTCCCAATTGAGTTGTGTGAAGCTCGAACTAAAATTGACTTAAATATTGGGTGTAAATTGGTGCAGATATATAATCCGAGAGTGAGCGTTAGTTATAGTTTCGTAAACGAATTGAAGTTTTACTCAAACTAAAGAAACGAAAATACGATCAATATTTAATACTATCTGAAGGAGTATCAGGATTATAAAGACATAACTTAATTTTGTGCTAGCAAAGAAATTTTTTCCATTTAATTTTATGTCGGAAAGTTTTCGTTCAAGCAATGCTTTAAAAAAAAAAAACAGACATAAAAAGAACAACAAAGTTTCTATCTGATAACAGCAAAAAACAAAGAAAAGTAATAAAAAAAAATACGATAAAAATATTTGCAGAAAGTATTAAAATTCCTGCACAATTCTCTACACAAGAAACTTTAATCTAAAATTAATAATTTTTTCCTTGTTTTTTATGTTTTACAAAAATATGTCTACATTTAAAATAGCTTTAAGATGTTTTAGATTAATACATATTTTCGTCTGTTTTCATCTTTCGTTTTGAGCAAATTCCAGAATTCCAAAATTTTAATAAATTAAATAAGCTATCTAAGGTTCGCTTGAGGGAAAAATCTGGGCAAAATAAATAATTAACATATCTCTAAGCTGATTTCAAGATCTAAAAGCTGCGTTTAAGTCTCAAGCACGAAACCCTCTTCAGCAAACACACACATATACACACACACACACGTCATTGACATATATAGCGGAACCACTTGTGTGACACATGTACACAATTTTTGAGGTGAAGATTAACTTAAACAGATAAACACACAAAGACACAAACAAACTCTTAAGACCCATGACTATCAAGTTATGTCTAAGCTGTTGACTCCTTTATGTACACGTACACACACACACACACAAACACACACACACACACACACACACACACAAACACACAGGCACGTTTTGTGTTGAGCAACCTTTTTGCGAGGTAAAACCCGTTTGAATTTCATTCTGTTGTTTTGTTTGCATTCCTTTTCCTGGGTTTTTTTTTTTTTTTTGTGCTATTTTAGTATCTGGCTATTAATATTTGTGCCTCTTCTTGTTGTTGTGTTGTTTTTGTTTGCTTTTTGGCCTGGCTGCCAGGCAGGCAGGCAGCCGCCTTGACGCCTTTTCTTGTTTTTATTGGCTGGGTAAAAGACGTGTCCTTGTTTCTGTTGCTTGTCGCTCTGGCATTAATACGCTTAACATGGGTAACATGATAAGCTAACAAGTATGTTTGTCTAGGCTTTTTGACTTGATTTTTACTTAGCTGTGTCTTCTAGTCCTTCCTTGATTCCTCGTACTCACTGCTCCCTTCTCTCTCTCTTGCTACTTGTTCCAATTTCCATACAAAATATTTACATTTACTTTAACATTTTTCTTTGGTATTATTTTCGCTTGTTAATTTCTAATTTCCATTTGCCAACAACATTAATTGCAGTTCATTAGGAAACCATTAGAAAATTGTATTTTAAGCGCAGACACACACATGGAAAATCAATTAAAACTGCTTAAAACCGATAACAAAACATTTCCAATTTTAACCGCAAATCGTTGCCGCAAAACACACAACAAACAACAACAACAACACCAAAAAGCAAATCATGGCTATACAAAACCTCAAACCCATTGCTGATCATGTCAATATTAGAATTTTAAACATGTCGCATAATATATTTGTATGTATTTATATATATATATATATATGTATATATATCTTTACAAGCTCCATTCGTGTCGCAAACATTGCACAGGGAAATCGGGCGGAAAGGCACAACAATTTGCAGTTGTTTGCCAGTTTGCCAATGGGTAAATACAAATAAGTGCACTTTGAAAAAAAAAACTAGATTAAATATATATATTAAATAAAAGCGTTAGAGTAGTTAAATGCTTGGCTAAAAGTTTCGGTTGATTTGAGAAACTGCTTTTGGCTAAAAAGCTGATGAAATGATTTATTTTTACTTTTTTGTTAATGCTTTGTAAATAAATTTGTTATTAAATAAAGTTACTTGAAGGATTTAATTGCTTTTGGTTTTAAATTTTGTTAATCCTTCTTATATTATAAATGTCTAAGATACAATGCATACCATGGCTCGGATGCATCTGCTTACTGCAGGCGGCTCGACAGATGGTGTGAACATATTTCTAATTACAGCCCATGGATTGGGTGTATCTGAGCTATCTATCAACGTACGATTTTCTGCTCTTGATGAAATATTACAAACGGCTTATGATTTAATTGAGTGTTGATTCATATGAAGCTAAACATTGTGAATAAAAGTTTTTAGCTCTTTAACCAAAAACTGCCAAAACGATTTGACTGAAACATTATAATAATAAAGCTTATATATCAGAATAACACATGGATTATACATTTTGAAAGATATTGTATGATTTGCTATGTTGCTTGAAGGTTGCTGGTATTTTGTTCAGTGTAAATATTGTATATAAACAGGTGCATATAAAAATAGATTTGTACACATTGTGTATATGATATGGTCGAAGGACAAATACAGCAGCAGTTATCCACAGCGACCAGACACCCAGGCAAAAACAAACAAAAATGCTCAGCACGAAGCGCACACAAACACAAACAAGACAAATAGAAGAATACATAAGCTGAGCGATATAAACGACTTTAACATATACCCTACAAATTAAATTAGTGAAGTGAAAACTTATATAGTTTAACACATTTAAAGCATAAATAATAAACTATAATATTGCCTGCTTTACTTAGACTTTACAGGGTATTAGCCAACGGTCAAACAAAGTAATAACAACAGCAAATTTGCATTTGATGCGCATTTTCTTTGCTGCCCGCTGGGCAAGAAACGAAAAGAAAAGAAAAAACACAAATTAACATAAGAAAAACAAAGTAAAACGCAAATAACAACGCTGCATGTGAATAAAATACGAATGAGTGAAAATCTGTAGAGCATGAAAAGTGCATTTGTTTGAGTAACTGCACGAAGACAGAATCTCGAATCTAGTTTTGGCATTTGGGCATTGGGCAAAGCCAACAAGCTGCAATTTGCTTAGCTTCGAGATAAGATTTTGTGCTTTTTATCTCAAAGCAAAACAATCTAAATGCAATACTTTAAGCAATTAAGTGCTAGAAAAATAATATTTATTTAAAATTACAGAAAAAGCCTTTAGGAAAAAAATGTTTGTGGGCTTAAAAGTTGAAAGTTAAGACAACATAAATATTATTTAACGCATTTTAAACAAAAATCAAAGCCAAACGTTAAACTTTTCTAAGCAAACATTATTTTTTATAACTTTTGTGTTATATTTATGCATAAATGTTCCACTTGGCCGCATAAATAACCAATAAACATCAAGTAGCATTTATGAAAACAATGAGCAAAAAGCCGACTAAACCGATTATTTATAATTGAAATCAGGCTAAAATATATAAATATATCAGCAAACTCGGCCCACTTAAGCGTACTACAAATCCACAAAAGCAATTTGTATTATGTAAATTGCAAAAAAAAAGAAAAAACATCATCAACTGCAATTAAGTGTGAACTGCGCAAAAAAAAATTTTGTACTTAATTTATTTTTTTTTATGTTTTTTTGTTTCATAATTACGAAAATTGTTTTCCAATTGATGGAGCACAAATGAAATTGAATCGTGAACTCTGAACAAATTATCTTACCACTTTCACTCATGCTCTCTCTCACTCGCACACTTTCCATCTCTCTCTCTCTCTCTCTTTGAGTCTCGTAAATAATTTAAACGGACTTTGTTCAATGCGAATAACCACAGCATACCAATAAATTTATGATAATTTTTGTACGCCGAACCAAAATGCATTTTCTGACTTGTTCGAGCAGCACAAAATTGAAATCAAACCCAGAAATTTGCTAAACGGCGAAAAAAAATGTATTATATATATATATATTTTTCATTTAGCATTTAATATTAATTTTGAATAATATTTGTGCATTTTACATTTTGGTTTTCAATCAATTTAACTCCATATTTTTGGAGATCAAATTAAATGTGGGCTTTAATTCTTTTAAACATTCACCTAACCCCAACAAACTTTTACTTTCTGTCTGACATTTATCTAAATGATTTAATCAACGCATATTCCATATCAAGTTGATTTAAGAGACGGAGAGAAAAATGCTGAGCAAAATAATTAGAGAAAAGAAGTGATTTTCAATTCTATTTAAAAAATTGAATATCAATGAAAAAGGTTTATAATTATTCTTCTTTTTATCTTTAATGTGTTCATTTACTTCTTAATCTACTTTCTTAGTAAGAAACCTTTAACACAATTTCCCCTTTTTTTTTAGATTTCCCAACTAAGATTAAACTTTTACACAAATGCTAATTAGTTGCTCAATTATTTAAAATTTTCTAGCATGAAAAAGATATTTTTATGCACTTTCACTTTGAAATATTTTTGCATTGCCAATAAAAATCTGTTATTGAATTTGTATGGCTTTTAAGTCGTTGGTTTTTTTTTTTAGCTAACGAATCTTTTACTCCCCTCCGCCTCCACTCCGCACCTTACTTTAAGTGTACAAAAATTGTTGTGTGTCTGTATGTGGCAAGGCAAACTTTTGACGAGAAACTGTTGCCAGTGTCGCAAAGAGAAGGAGCCCAGAATGGCAACAGAATGAAGGCAAGAGTTTTTGGTTGCCGTTGACGTTGCACACACAGCTTGGCCGCATAAATATTTTAGATTTTCTCTGCTTTTTCGGGTGTCATACAAAATAAAATGGGATTGGGGTTGGGGGGGGGGGGGCAACATAAATGGCGGTGGCAGGCAAAGGGAAGCAGCCAGCAGGAGTTAGCTGCATATTTTGCCAGCCTAAATGGCAAGCTGTTCATCCGGCTGACGCTTGTTTGTTACGGCCAGCAGAGCCCCCCCCCCACCCTCGTCCACAACTATAGTTGGCCAACTTGGCATGCGGCAACTGCAATGTTGACGCTGCTGTTGCAGAGCCAGCAGACAGAGGCATGCTACATGGCGCTCTCTGTTCCTCAAATAACTGCAAAAATATTCAAGCTGCGGGTACGAGAGGATGTAGGGTAGATGGGTGGTGGTGTACGAGGGTAAGTTGTATTAATTTGTTGTATGCACCAAAATAGTGCTTAATAAATATTTTAATTAACAGGGCAGGGATCATGCTGTTCAGGGCGAACGGCAACAAGGATTAAAGGATTAAAGGTGCATGTCACAATATTTGACGAGCAAAAATTTGTATGTCTCCCATAAGAAGCATATCGAAAAGGTGAAGGCAAGCTTGAGGGCAACAAGCAGCTGCTTTTTATAAAATCTAAGAAAGATTTTTAGTTACTTGTCGCATGAACTTTATGCACTCAAAGAGCGGGAGAGCGTGAGAGAGGGTGGAGGGAGAGTGGTAAAGCGAGTGTGTTAAAGATAGGGCCAAAAGAGTCAAATCTGGCAACAACAAAAAAAAACTTGTTGCAAAAACTCATTTGTAAAGCGCACAAACACACACACACACCTACATGTACTACATGCATACACTGTAAAAAAAAAATCAGGAATGTGTAACATAAAACCGATTTCTTTCTCGCAACTTTTATGCTTTTCTTATCTTTCACCACAAAAAAATTAAGTAAATCAACATGTTAAAAATACTTTCTTAAAGCCTGTTTTAAAAATATTTTTTAATTTCCAAAAAAAAAAACTTTCCACGTTCTTTGCGATTATTCGCAGTTTTATTTATGAGCAGCGACCTCAGGTCGACAAGATGATGTGTTCATTCTAATTTCATTAACCTATATTTAGTATATAAATCAACTTTCTACGTATAAGACTGCCGTCACCTCAAAGCGAGTCGGCAGACAACAAAAGATAAGACTAACAATCAACAGCGAGTATTCAATAATATGGAGAATGTGCTGATCGAATGAATGAGAATCGGAAATGCTCTTTTTTTAGTGGGAATGCTTACCAATACACGAGTCAATATTGAAAAGCAAAAAGATATTGATATATTTATTGTGACTCTTACTTAGTTAATCATTGCATATGTTAACAAATTATTATTATTTAATAAAAAATATTTTAAATTGTTTAACTTTTTTTTAAGCTTAAAAATTGAAAAAGATTTTAAATATTTTAATTAAGAAATATTTTGATTGATTGATTTCTTAATGGAGTTTCGGTCTGATCATCATTTGTACAAATTTAATTGGGTCGGTACCGTTCCATTCAATGTTGTGAATTCCTTTACCTGATTTGTTCGAATATTTTCCATTTAAATTACTGAAATTATAAAAGAGAGAGAAAGAGATAGTAATTAATTAACTTGGCTGAAAATGCTAAAATAATATATTTTGCGTGAATTACCAAAGATAACAGCCATTGAACCACCAACCAGATGAATATTCGTCCGCACAATTTACGCCTTTAAATAAATCATTATCCCGATCTTTTGTTGAAAACTTCATGTTTAAATGTATATTCATTGAATCTTTATCATTTCCAGAAAAATCTCCAAGCTCTTTTAATTCATACGATTCTGTCTCGTTGCCAATAAGAAAGTGACTGTAATTCACATAGGTAGTTCTACCGTTAAAGTATTCAAGATGTATATACAATTCGTGGGGCTCAAATTGTGTCAGCAAGTGAAGTTTCTCCAGTCCCAAAAAGAAGTTTCCACGCAAATCTCCAAAACCTTCCTTATACTCTTTCCAATTTCGATCAAAGTCCACACTGCCATCAATTCTTCTCTGAACTACAGTCCAGCCACAAGAACCTGCCAGTTCAGAGTCACAGGGAGCAGAGAATGTCCCAATGTTGGGCAAACTCAACATATGCACACCAGTTGATTTACCCAGACAGTTTGAACTGGATTGCAATTCTGAGTACTTTGAATTAAGGTCGTTCATTTTAGCAGCCATTTCTTTAACATAAGCATTGTGTTCGGTTTTGAGCTTTGTTATTTGATCGTTTTTTTGCTTGAGATTGGTGTTCAGTTCCATTATAGTCACCTCCTGATCCTGATTCGTAGATTGTAGATCTCCAACCTTTGCATCGTTCGTGGCAAGCTGCTGTTGAAGATTCGCTATTGTCGCAGATTGTTCGTCGTTTTGCTTGGAAGCGCCCACCAGTTTTGATATAGTCACCTCTAGTTCGTGAATCTTAATTTGAAGATCTCCAAGCTTTGTCGCAGCTTGTTCATCATTTTGCTTCAGTTTTAATTGGTGTTGAAGTTCTTGGATTTGATTTTGTTGTTTTCCAAACTGTTGTTCCTTTGATTGACAACTGTCTGCATAATCCAGCAACGGCTTAACTACCTTGAAGCAGTACTTGCCACAAGTCTCATCCTGCTCCCTAGTTACAGTTGATGTGAAACAACGTTTATTTGTAACACTTGCAGATTCAGTAGTTGCTCTTAACCCGGACAATAGTATTAAATTCACCAAAAGAATTATGACAGGACTTTGATGCACATTCATTTTAAATTTTTGATTCGCGATTCAATATGAGTCTGTTGCACAGCTAAACAAATTTTGTACTAACTGAAACGGATTTCGCAACCGACAGAAGAAACCTCGGCTTTGCATATTGTTTGCGATTTCATCAGACCGATCGATGATGATTAGTTAAAGCTTATTTGTATTACATAAATTATGGTCTGTAAACAAGTACAGACAGTAATCGGGCACTGACGGGTGTTCGCCGAGTGAAAGGTTATCGTTAGCTCTGATATGATTTTCTTTGTGCTGAGACTTGTTTTTAAAAATATGGCATGGCAAGTAATAATTTTATGAGTTTATTGTTATTTTATTCGATATGTGTTAACATATATATGCACTCTTATCAATTTAAGCTTGAGACAAACAAAAAGTAAAAATACAAATAAGCCGGGCAAATGAAAATTTGTTAAAAAACAAGTAAGAAGTCTCTAGTCGAGAAATCCCGACTAGACGATACCCTGATCCCTATACTTTACGCGAACAGTCAATGCTTGCAAGTATGTGTGTGTGTGTACGCACATACTGCATACTGCATACACAACTTCAATGTCCCATTACTCCGGTGTTTCTTAACCGATTTCAATAAAAATTTCACAAATTTTCAATATTTTGTTTAATAATTCAAATGGCATATGTTCACAAAGTATTTTTATACCCTGATATTATATATATTTGCTTTGAATTGCACTTCTTCGGATAGCCGATTAGCGGCCTTATCCAAAGATGGATCGATTGCAAAAGCAATAATGGTCCCAAATCTGCGATAAATGCAATCAGAGAGTTGACTATGACTGGTTAATAGATTGAAGCTACAGCAAGGTAATTATTAGCAATATAAGAATATAGCTGTAGCAGCATAGTTTTCGCTTGTTCATTTCAATTTCACTGCTCTTCTTAGATCGACAGGAGCAGAAGCAACAATAGCATACGCTGTGGAACGACAAATAACTTTAGACTGCAAAGGTGCAAAGTTGCAAGCAAAGGCATTATTACTTACGCTATAAAAGGTATTGCGATTAAAAGGCCAATAAAAAATACAGCCAAAATTATCATCAGCTTGTAGTGAGCAAGAAGATCGCACCAGTCATTAATCTCTACCTTTCGACCTGAGTTTAGGGAGTGTCGCTCTTGTTCCCAAAGTATCCTAAAGCAAACACAAGTTTGTTGTTGTTTGTAGTGTGATTTTGTCTCGCCCATTCAGTTATATTTATTTCTTACCTTCCGGTATTGTAAAATCCGGTACGAGAGTATGGAAAAAACTCTGAATAAATATCTACATCCATTTTTGAAGAGGGCCATTTGTTTGGTTTGGTTCTGCTGGGTTCGCACTGGATTCGAATATGCTATAAAGTGAAGCTTTTAAATATTGAGGCTCCGCCAAGGCTAACGAAGATATTGTTGCAATGATGAAGCACGTTCCCAATATATTTTAATGTGTTGCACAATCAGCATGTTTTATTTTTGTTGATGTTTTATTTTTCTTAAAGATAAAATGTCTGTGCGATACTTGAATAACAGTTATAGTTTTACTTTAGACAACTTTGTTCGAATTTTTTTTTTTAAATAAATATTTTATGTATTTTACATGTGTGCCAAATGATTTTGTTTTGTGAATAGAAAGATTTACAGGTTTCAAAAACTAGACAGAATCACACGTACATAAAAATCGAAGACTACCTTGTTTACAGTGTATTTATCAAATAATCGCCTTAGGGCGCCACGCAATTGGGGATAAAGGAAATGAAATCAGCTACTCAAGACTACACTGGCGAGATTTATTATTCACTCATGAAGGCCGCTTGCTATTACGCTCTCACGCCTTGTGTTGTAGATGTGGGCAAAAAAAAAGCAAAGATAACAAAGCTCGCTTTAATAAATTTGCATCAATGAAGTGTATACATATATATTGTTTAGCCAACCATTCAATACATCTAATCTTTTGTCAGCTATGCAAATGGAAGGCAGAAGCATCTCCGACCCCATACAGTGCATATATTCTTGATCAGCATCATCAGTCGAGTCGATATAGCCAAGTGATCGATAACAACAAAATCGTCAATTTGCAAAACTTTGAGTTTGAAACAATCTGTGAAATTTATATTAAAATCGGTTGAGAAACACCGGAGATATGGAACATTGAAGTTAAGTAGTGTATGCTGCAATATTCTTTCATAAAAACTTTTCTTTAAAATTAATTTAGTTTAAAATATAATTTTATCTGTAGTTTTTCTTCTCTTTTCAAACATATCTAAGCAATATAGTTTTAAATTTTTCACAGTGTACTAACACATGCAAAAATTATTTTCTATGCGTATTCAAGTATGATCTGCTGCTGCATCATCTTCTGCTTTAGCTGCAGCTCGTGAATTTTATGCCACACGCGCTTCACTTAAGGCGACATTTAGTTTTTGCCACGCCTCCTCTCTCTCTCTCTCTCTAATTCTTTGTTTGCCGTTGTGTCGCCCATGGCTGTTGGTACAATCTAGACACTCGCAACGAAGACCCGATGCAGCACCCAAAGGGTCACCAGAGTCAGAGTTTTGGTGGCAAGCTTAGCTCCTGACACATTTTACACATAATTTTCAACACCTAAATCCGCAAGTTAGTGCGCAGCCATCTGATTTTGCACACGTTAACGCAAACATAAAGCGTTGGATTTGTGGCATGTGGCAAGGTTGCACACTCACACACACACACAGAGAGTTACCATGCCAGCGGCAAGAGCAAGAGCTCCAACTACAGTTATCTGCTGCGCATTCGCTTTCTCTTCTTTACTTCACTTCACTTTTTTATTCATCTCGAGGCAGCGAAGAAAAACGAAAAACAGACAACAAACTGCAGGAGATGCTCTGCTTTCTGCTTTCTGCATATGAAATCAAAAGCCAAAAGATAGAAAATTCAACATGAAATCGCTACAATCAGAAAAAGGTTTTGAAAAAAAATAACCCAAAAGAAGTTGATTAACATTTTCATATAAGCACACTTTAATAATCTTATTGATCCTACACAATTATGAACTTAAATGTGTGATTTATTAATCAGACTGGAAGATACACTGAACAGAAAGGTATTCAAGGTCCTTAAGAGATTGAAAGGGAAACGCTCAAAGTTCGATCGATAGCAAACAAATAAAAGTTATTTAATTTCGCGATACAATCGAATGAGAGTTTTTCTTCATAAGTTTCGAGTAAAAATTATTTTATAAACTGCAAATTAAGTATTAATCTTAGCAAAAAGCCATGGCTTTTAAGGCTTAATTGCATTTGTTAATCGATTAAGTTTTGAGGATATTATGATTTAAATATCTTCAAGTTGATTTTTTTGGGTAGAGTCTTATCATGAATTTCGAGTGAAAATTATTTAATAAACTGGAAATGCAGATTTTATCTAGATGCCAATACATGACTCTTAGGGTAGTCGGTTGATTTATGAGAGAATTATGACTTCAAAAAGTTCTGACCTATAAAAAGCAGTTTTTAAAAGTTGTGAATTGTTCTCTTAAAAATCATAAAATAAATATATCTTCTGGCTCTTTACATCGCTGATGAATTTAAATAGTTTTTAATTGTCAGAACACTTAAACTTGTAATTTAATTTCCAGAAAAATTGTTTCAAGCTGTGCTACAAAAAAAAAAACACAACCTGTAGTTTTGGGCATCTTTCTCATTCGTTTTTTTTTTGAGCCCCTTTTTACCTCAAATATATTTTATCAGCTGGACACACACACACACACACTCGTGCAGAGAGCTATCCTGATGCTGTTGAATGTAAAACGTACATCTGTTCATGTAATTTACATATAAAACCATTTCGTAGTTCTTGTTCTTGTTGTTGTTGCTGTTGTTGGTTGTATTCTTGTAATTGTTGACCGTCCATCATGTGACGTCGCATTTTTGTTTTAAACAAAAGTTTACATTGCATGCAACCAAACTAAGGGTAAAAGGGCTGAGAGTGAAGAGGTTGCAAATAAGCCAGAGATGTTACAAACTTCAAGCGGAAATTAATAAAAAAAAAAAAGAAAAATAAATGTGCTCAAAAAAGAGAGAACCGAGAGAGGGGGCGGAGAAAAAAAAAATAACCTTACATAAAAAATTAATATGCAACATTTTGTTGTGAGTGTTTTGCCCACCAAATGTGTGTGGCATGTGTTGCATGTATATGCAAATGCAAATGGACAAACAACATGAGCAAAAAAAGAAACAATTCGTATATTCAGGGTTGTATATTATAATGCCAGGCTGTCTGGAAAGGAAGGCTAGAGAATGTATCTTCAGCGTGTGTGTAATCAATTACATTTATAGCGTGTGGCAGGCTGCCATCAACCATCAACTGGCAACAGCGGCAACATTTGTATAAATTAAGTTCATGCCACCAAATGCCGCAAATCTTTGGGCCACATTTTTTTTTGTATCTTCTTCTTCTTTGTGTGCCTTTTGTGCTATGCATCTAATCGTGTGTTTGTGTCTCGGCATATATATATTTATCATTTCTGAGAACGGCAGCGGAGAGGGGGTGGGGTGTGGGGGGGATGTTAGGGAGAAGTTGTGCCACCCACAAGACATAACACTTTAGCATCACTTGCCTACTTGCCTACCACAATATTTAGCTAATCAAAGTGACAACAACAAGAACACAAAAAAGGGCAGCATACTTTGGTAGACCGCAGACTATATACTCTATAGCTAGCAGAGTCCAACTGTTAACAACTCGATTCCGCAAATAAACTAAACGTTCGTTACTGAATCTGTATTTGTTGGTCGTATGAAATACTTTTTCTGTGGTATATAACTAATTCTTTTAACAAAATCTTTTATTTTTCCTAAGCTTGCTTTAAGATCCTTGACAGGACATTGTACGCTAAGAAGTTACCTACTTTAACTAGGTTAAGTCAGAAGCAGAACCAGCTTATGATTGAGATGAATTGAAATTAAACAGAAGAAGACAGAAACATCTATCCCAAAGATAGCTTATAGTTTCACCTTATCTTTACCGAGCAGGAAACTCATTCGAATAAACATCGAATTTGTTCTTGAATATATATAATATATATTCTCTAATGTCCTTCACTCGTTTCTCTTCAACCTTCAACCTTACTCGTTTCTCTTCAACCTTTTTGAACACAAAAATCTCAGTAAGAGTATTCAAATACGAGCAATCACAACCTTTATGCCCTGCATCACGTGGCCTCAACTACAACAAGCTGTGAACAAGCTGTGAACCCCAACTCGACAAAAGTTCGATACAACACACAGATTCTGCGCCCCATCAACAAACCCCACACATTGTCAGCTGCCATACATAGTTACTGACTGTGACCGGGAGAGAGAAAGGCTGGCTGGCTGAAAGTCTAAGATAAAATAGCCCAAAGGAATTGCAACAGTTGATAAAAGTTTTCAATAAGCTTTTCGCGTTTAGAACGCGCGCAACAAAAATGCATAAACATTTCGTTGAGTCATGTTTTAACATAATTTGATATGATGGCAACTTTCTCCATTGCTCTCTCTATCTCTTCCTCTTTCTGTTCGCTAACCCTCTTTCGAGAAAGCGAAATTCAATCGCGTCTTAGATTAAATTTCTAGTGGGTTTTCTTTGTTGATTTTAAAGCTACAAAATTAGTGGGGAGCCTTACCAAAACATTATTAAATGACCAGTAAACAAAAATTGTGATAACGAGTTCCAACTACTTCCCTTCTCCCCCTCTTAGCCACACTCGTAGTCCTTGGTACATTTGCTGCCTTTCATTTGTAATCATCAGCTTTAGGATCTGTGTGGAAAAGCCTAAAGTCTGATTTGTTTGGCTAATTTATGCGCTTCATTTGATAATAAATTTTATATTTACGTTGAGAAAATACCAAATACCAAAAATAAAACATATAAACAGATCTATACACATGTATATATATATATATATATATATATATGTTGTCTCGACTTTTGTTTGCCAATGACAATATGTCATTTGTTCCACATTCGATGTAGTCCTTTGTGTACATTTTTGTTTTTCTCCTTACTTCCTGCCACTCTATTGTTATTGTTGTTGTATTTTCGATCAACGTATATAAATATATATATATATATTATTGTTGTTGTCGTTGTTGTTGTTTCAATTCCAAACCATTTGTTATCGAATTTATTTTGCTGCTCATTTTGTATGCCAGCCAGACAAACAAACAAACACACACACCCCCCAAAATTTTTTGGTCTTTCGTCCAATGGGCAATGCTAAACGAGGCGGAGCGGGAGACTATTGCTAAATGGGCGACATCATCTGTCCCTCGAGAAGAGGGGAGTGGGGGTGAGAAGCAACAAAAGAATCCATACATCACAACTCTCCGTCCGTCTCTATTTGGGCACACAATACGAGATAAACTCGTATGCATGTTAATTTGCTGTGATTCCAATAGGTTTGTGCATTGAGTTATGGCCAGCAGCAGCAGCAGGCATTACGCATCGGTTCTAAAGAATCTTTGTGTGCATATATATATATATATATATATATATATATGTATGTACGTATATGTTTGTAGAATTCATTTGTTTTGGGCTTATAAAGGTTTTGGAACGTTTATTAAAGACGCGAATAGTTTTTGGTTAAAGCTTGTCAAAGTTCAAGAAATATTCATAAAATCGAATATCAAAGAAGAACAGTGAAAACTCGATTAGTTGGAGCGTTAATGTTACTTTCAGATAGGATTAGCCATCAGTTTGTTCGGCTCTTGTTGTTCACATCTTAAACGATATGATTAAATTTTCGAAGAATCGACACTGGAATTGGTTGAAACTTTCGACTTTCATAACTTCGTCAAAAATCATCGGATTTTCAAAAGTAATGTCTTAAAAGTCATGGTTTGAACTCATTAATAATACTGCATTTAAATCTCAAAACGAGATTTTTACTTCATTTTCATCCAAAAATATTTGTCAAAAAATCAACATGGGAATTGGTTGAAACTTTCGACTTTCATAACTTCGTCAAAAATCATCCGATTTTCAAAAGAATTATATCTTTAGAGTCATGGTTTGATCTCTACAAATTTTTACTTATGAAATCGATACTTGATGGGGTCGAAGATGCATCTTTCTGTCACGTTCTCTTGCAGAAAACCATTATACCCTTTTTAGCCCTTTTTCAATGTGTTCATATCTATAAGGAACAGCTAGCAATACTACGAGTGCATCTCGTTCTCTTTGCTTCTGCCCACCCTCCGCTTAGCCTAAGCCAAAACTTATCTCACTTCAAATTTCTTTTGCAAAATCCAAACCAAGCAAAGCAAAAAAGAGAAGAAAGGAATGGGAAAAAAAGACTGAAAAGAGTAAAAGGAATTCAGATAAAGCGCGTTGCATTTTCACGCGCCAGCTTTTAGCAGTTTTTGCAGTAAGGCCTGTTGACAGCATTTCCGTTTCCGGCTACGCGACATTTGCCGGCTTTGCGTGTATAGCGCCACCTGGCGAAGGCTGCTGCCAGCTGCACGTGATAAAGTTATGACAGGTGAGCGCGCGGGGGGGGGAGGGGGTAGATGTGTTAGGGGATGTTAAAGTAAGTTTCTTGCTTTAGTTGCAAAACAAAAAAATTGCATTTGTTTTGTGGCTTTTCATGTATAAAGAAGACTGTAGTCGAGAAATCCCGACTAGAAGATACCCTTAACAGTCAGTGCTGGCGAGTATATATGTGTGTATGCGTATACTGCATACCTGACTTAACTTCAATGTTCAACATCTCTGATGTTTCTCAAGTGATTTTTATACAAATTTCTCAGATTGTCTTTGCTTCATTTGTTGTTTAATGTTTTAGGTGCCGTCTCAAAGTTTTGAGATGCTTCCTTTTGCCTATTATATTATACCCTTTTTACATTTTAAATGGGTTCAGGGTATAAATATATATATATTTCTTAGTTTATATAAAAGAGATAAGAAATAGACTGCGAACACCTAAAAATAGCAGCTTATTCCGGGTGTCGCTTGACTTTGAAAGCTTATCAGAAGGTCTGATGACTCTAGTCGAGAAATCCCGACTAGAAGATACCCTGAACCATATAGACGGACAGACGGACATGGCTATATCGACTCGGCTGTTGATGCTGATCAAGAATCTATATACATTATGGGGTCGGAAAAGCTTCCTTCTGCCTGTTACATACTTTGGCACTAAACCATTATACCCTTTTTTCTCATTTTTATTGGGATCAGGGTATAAAAATATTTGTAGGGTTGTAGGTTAGACTTGTGTTGTTGTTGTTGCTGTCAATGCTTAACCTCACAATGCCCCCCCACCCTCCAACGCTCTCTTTCTTCTCTCTCGCCCCTCTTCTATATTATTATGGCATAACTCGCGATTTTTAGTTGCGCGTAAATTCAGGCACGTTCTCCAAGGCGAGAGCGAAAACTTAAAAAAACAAAAACTGCCTGCAATCAGCGCTGACTCATCCCCCCCTACCCAAACCCCCTTTTACACCCCTTCGCTCATCCTCATTTGTCTGCCAGTTTTCGCGCCAAACAAAAGCCGCATAATTTTAGTTACAAAATATTATTTTTTTTTTTTTGAAACTTTTATTTTTGGCATTTTATGCACGAAAACGTTTCTGGGTTAATTTGCATATTTTCTGTAGTAGCGAACAATATTTCGCGCAGTGTAGTTGCCGTTGCAGTTGCAAAAAAAAATTAAATTAACAGCTAAATGAATTGGAATTTATGTGCAAAGCATGCAAAAACAAAACCCACAAATATTTATATTTTCGACGAAACGAGGTGAAAATTCTATTTTGTGGCAGCACAACCGCACATGTTGCATACACGTGTGGCACAAGCAACATAAATGAATGAATGACTGCTTGTTGCCACGGCAACAGGTGCACAATTGTAAATTCATCAGAGAATTTATGCTAAGAACTTCTTTAAATTATGTTTAACTAAAAAGTTTTTAAAGCGTTGAAAAATTATTTGTTGACACTAATCATCCAATAGGGATAGAACAACAACATATATATATATATGTATATATATAAAAATTTATATACTATGTATTATGCTGATGTCTTAACTAATATAATTGAAAAGTTTCATTCAAATCGATTTGGCAGTTTTTGGTTGAAGAAGTAATAAACAGACATAAAATCTTTTATTTACATTTATGATATGAGAAGAATTATAATTTTTATTTATTTAAGGTTTGTATCTTTCATATTTATTATATAAGTAGTATTATGTTATTAAAATATTTGTTACAACATAAGTTTGTAAAGCGTTTGTTAAGCAATTGAAACTTTCAAGCAACTTTATTTAATGACAAATATATTTTCCAATTTGTTAACACAAAACATGAACAAAAAAGAAAAAAATAAATCATTTCATCAGCTGTTTGGCCAAAAGCAATTCTCAAGTGATTAAGAAAGTTGTAGCTAAGCATTACTTAACATTACGTAACATAATCATGTGATATGCCTTCCAGGTTGTTGCATGTGCCACACATACAACAAACTAGGGCCAAGTAAGACGCAGGTGATAATTTTCTCATGCGGCTTGTTAATGAAATCATTCGTAAAGTTTGTCATCGCTCAGCTTTTGACTTATATTTTGACAAGGTGGCAGGGTAGGTAAGGGGGGGGGCGGGAAGGGTTAGCAACAACAACTTGCAGCAAGTGGCAACTGGCTTTCGATGCATTGTAGCAGGAAAGTTTTTTGGCCAAAGTCTCTTTTGCAGGAACGTAAAACGAAGACAAGGAGAGCGAAGAAGGAGAGAGGGGAGGAAGGGAGCAGCAGCAGTTGCCGCTGGGCACATGCAAAATCAACACCAAAAACATAATCCCTGACAACATGACCAACAACAACAACAGTTACAACAAGCGTAAACTTTTTGGTAAAACCGCACGAAAAACTTTGCCAAAGATTCACAACTGCAACACTTGAAGCGTGTTGAAAGTGCTAAACACACACACACACACACACACATACATATATGTACGGTAGACATTCTCTGCATATCCTGCCTGTTTACCAAATGAGTTTTGTGCTAGTTTGCTTTTAATGCGCCTGCAGCAATAGCAACAACAACAACAAGAACAACAACAACTTCCTCTCACCCCCTTCCCTACTCCGCCAGAGGGGTAGCGAATCTGTTTTGGTGTAATGAACAGATAACTGCTGGCTAATTGTTGTGCATAAGTGTGAGTGTATTAGTGTTTGTGCCTGTCTGTCATTCATTTCATTCATTCATTGTTGCTGCCCCACTGCAAAAGTTGCTCGTAAGTATTTATTTCAGATTTGATATGTGCATAAATTTGCATTTTGTTTCATTTGGACAGAAATTAAGTCAACAAGAAAGCACACACACACACACACACACACACACACACACTCACATATAGATATCAAAAAGTCAACCTTTCAACACATTTTGAGTCGTTTTGCATAAATAATAGAAACTTAAAATGCATTTAGAAAATGATTTACAATCTTGCTGAGTTTTGAGCTTAGAGTTAAATCAAATTTATTAGTAAGAGAATTGTTATTTGTCTGGAACGGTCAGTTTTCGAAGGAACTAGAGAAAAGTTACTTCTTTTTATTTGTATTATGATATCTTAGTTCATTGGTCGGGGAACCGGGGTAAATTATCCCAAGTGGGGTAAAAACGAAACTTTTGCGAGTAAAACAACTTGAGAATCTGTAAAACTATTTTGTTCATGAAGGAGAGAGAGAGAGAGAGATAGAGAGAGAAAAAGAGAGAGAGAAAGAGAGAGAGTCAGAGAGAGATAGAGAGAGAGAGAGAGAGAGAGAGAGAAAGAGAGAGAGAGAGAGAGAGAGAGAGAGAGAGAAAAAGAGAGATAGGCAGAGAGAGGGAGAGAGACAGAGAAAGGAAGAGAGACAGAGAAAGAGAGGGACAAAGAGAGAGAGAGAGACAGACCGAGAGAGAGAGTGAGAGAGACAGAGAGAGAAAGAGAGAGAGACGATAAGAAAACTTTGAGAAAGCTAGAAAACAATCACATACAAACACAAACTCATTGAACACTTAACTAATAAGATCAATTTCCTTCATGACTTACTTGAATTTTTGAGAATCGAGTAGAAGGGCGATTTTCATGTATTAAGTAAAATTCATATTTTTTGTGCATATTTTTATTGTTTCAACCCATGCACACACTAACACACACACACACACCAATACATACACACTAACACACACACACACACACACACACTAATACATACACACGTACACATACATATATAAAAGGACAAAATAAGAAATGTAATATAGTAATATTTTTATTATTATTTTTTTTTTTTTACTGGAAAAATGAAATTTATAAGTGTTTATGTTGTATTTTTAGGGTTTTCTGGGGTTAAAATGACATTGTTTCAGTTTTGACCGAGTTATGACAGTTGAAAAAGGTTTTTACATTGTTACTAAACAATATTTGAGGGAGTATCATTAAAAACCTTTAATGCAGATCTTTGGGGAACTTAACAACTTATTTTCCTGTTAAATTATCGGAAATAAGTTTGTTTTATCGAGATATATCGATTTTTAATAATTATCGTTGTGTTATCGATATCACATTATCATTTAAAATATAGATATATCCAGAAATATAGATTTTTATCGAATATCATCAAAACATTGGATCTTTGAGAAAAGTCAGCAGTTATCCTCCCACCAAACTTGGTAACTGTATCCGTTAAGTTGTGGAAAATAAGTATTTTTATCGATATATATCGATTTGTTATCGATTTCACAGTTTTCAGTGGAAGTGTCGACCAAATCGTGATACTTTGTTTGACGCACATGTCAAGTAAGATATCAGAATAAGGGGACTTAAAAATTCTTAGTCTTTCGTTTTTTCAAACAAACTCTAACAAAAAAAATCTTAATTAAAATACCATTTAAAGGAACTCAACCACGTTGAATACTTAAGAAGTTTAGCTATTTTAAAGGCCTTCAAGCAATCTTCAAACTGTTGTTTGACGCACAATTAAAGCATATGGACTTTAGATTCTTTTATCTTCAGTTTGTTCAAACAAACTGTTCGAATCGTAAAGCAAATATCTTATAAAAGGAATTCAACCACGTTGAATACTCAAGAACTTGAGCCATTGTTGGGCCGCCTTCAAGCACGCTCAATTGATCAACTAATGAGGCAAGAAGCACATTGAAAACGTCCAAACAACAATTGAAATTGTGTTTTCGAGTTGATATGTGATGTGAACCTTTGTGGGTCACAAAATGGGGCAGTGGCAAGTGTGGCATGTATGTCGAGTTAAACGTGACCCAAACGCCAAAATGAGAAATCAACTAACAACAATCAATGTTAAGCAAATGTCAGATACTTTAATTAATTTGTAATCCTTTGAATTGTGAATTGTGAGGAAGGTTTTGGGGCTGGTGCAATTAGAGGCAAGCTGTTTGCTGCTGCTGTTTGTTGCAAGGATTACAAGCATATCCCCATGCATTTATCAAATGTCAACACACACAAAGACAGAGAGAGGGAGATAGAGAGGGAGAGAAAGAGAGAGAAACCACGACTATCAAATGCCAATTAGACATCTGAAATTGTATCATCAAAGTTTTTGGGGGGTGGCAACAATCAAATGTCTAAGTGCTTTTCGTTGTGGGGTTAAATGGGAGGGGAAGGGTAGGGAGGTATGGTAAATTGTGCATAATTAAATCAGGATTTAATATCAAATGAAGTGCGTTTCGAATCTAAGTTTAATTATATATATTTTATATGCAGACTAATTAAGGAAGAGCAAGATTTATGTCCAAAGAAAACGTTTTAGTTATTAACTTGAATGGAGAAAAGTTTTTGGGTTAAGGTTTCAAGTTAACTTGGCCTGAAAGTGGACTTAAATGAGAAATATTTAAAGTAATATTTGAATATTTTATACGTAATTAAAACAAAATTTAAACTTAACGAAGCTTTAAGTAGACGAAAAACACATTCAGTAAAAGTTTATTCGATTTTTTTAAAGCAGATTTTGAAACAGATTTAACTTATTAAACATCTTTGTTTGAAGTATGAAAATTGATTTACTGAATTATTATTTTTCAAATAATATATATAAATATTTCATAAATCTTTTTCACACTCTTTCCCTTACCCTTTCCTTCCTCCCCCCTTTGTCGTATCCATAAAGAAAATGCATTAATTTGAAACTTGGCTTTTTGTCTGAGAGTTTATTTATTTATGGCCTAATCGTAAATGCCAAAAACTAAAATCTTTGAGAATTATTTAGTGCAATTTTCAGCCACGCCCACATCATATTGGTAGGCGTCCGGTTTCGTTGTTGTTGTTGTTGTTGTCAATGGCAATTTGTGTGTCTTTGATTTGTGTTTTTCTTATTTTAAGCACAACAAAAAGCAATTTGTCTGCCACAGAAAATAAACCAAAGATGGCCTACCCCCCTACCTCCTTTCCCTAGCCTTACCATCCCATGCCTTTACCCCACCCCATCCATTTACGAGCACTTTGTCTCAGAAATTTGTGTTAATTTGCATACTCGAAACTTTTGCCTAATTGAACATAATGCCACTTAATTAAACTTAAGGCAACTTCCTGGTTGGGGTTTGGGGGAGGGCAGGATGGGAGGGTGTAACTCTTTTGGCAAGCAATGCTTGTAAAACTATGAAACTGTTACTGATTGTTGTTCATGTTTCAATTAGCTGATTTAATTATGTGTACAGCCAAAAAAAATAATATATTTTGGCCAAAAGCCCCAAAAGGAACTAAAAACAACTCTTATTCACCTCTGTTTCTCGTTCTTCCTTGGTCACTGTCTATCATATTCACCTCTGTTTCTCATTCTCTCCTCATAGCTCCACTCCAACCACTATGCATAAAAAAAAGTGAGCACAGGTTTAGGTCCAAGCTAAATATCAGTAAGACACATAGGTTTGTGTCTAAGCTACATACAGTTCCGATAACAAAGAGAGTAAAACGTCAATCGATTCTTTATAGTTCTTTGCTTCTGAAATCAAATTATATTTTAAATCAAGATTGTGTGAAATCGTATATTTTGAGTGTATCGGAAAATGGATTTTGTAACCATATTCGTATACATGTATATGTATACCGGTCTTTGCATGTTCGTTTATATCATTGAATCAAGTTTTTGGGATGATCAATAAAGAAATTTTTAATAATCATTAACAATCAATGCAGTTCCGGCCAAAAGAACCTGTTCCGAATTGATGCTACTCAAATTCAGTTCCAGATGACAGATGAGATTATCGCGACTGGCCCTGCTGTAGAGTGGTAGTTGAATACGCTCGTCGGATTGATGACGATTGCTGGCAAATTGATCGATTTTCTTCTTGAATTTATCATGATTTGCCAACGGTTCATTATTATCTTTTATTTTGTATGTGATGTAGAATGCACTTGATTCGCTCGCATTTGGTATTTGTGTGTCGCCATCAAGCTGAAGGGTTTTGAAATAAATTGGATAGTGTATGAAGAAGTCGTTCTGGTTCTTTTCTAGGGTGCAACAACCCTCACGGTTGTTAATTCTGTGCAGCAACCATACGTGGTGAATTGTGATATACCAAAAGTGCATTTACTTGTGTAACTGTTAGCTTAACATGAGCACTGCTGTTAAAATGTGGAGCTACTGTTAAGTGTGGAGCAACTTAGTTTAGAACTTATAACGAAATATTCAACAAAATATTACGAAACATATATAGCAATTATAAAATATTAATACAAAAGCAAATCTTACAATTGCAATTGCTATCATTTAAGTGTTTTCCAAACAACTATGAACTCTCTGTCACTACTCGTAAAATACTCGTGATAGATAACGCACAGCAACATGAGTGTTTGTGCAGCCCTGCTGCTGGAGTTAACAGAGCGCCGGAATGTCAATCAAATAAACAAAAAGAAGCGGCGTGAAAAAAGCAAGAAAAACTGCACGCAAAAATCAAAATTTAGCTGCAAATCAAAGCTAAATGTTGTAAATAAAAACAAACAATTCAAATTCAAAGCGCGTGCGAAACGCAAAAAGCCTCAAGCTGGAGACACATTTTATGGCCAAGATGGGCAAGGTAAGCAAAAAACACACACAAAAAAAAAACGAAGAAGCAGAATACAACAAAAAAAAAATAACATAAGAAAAACGCCAGAAAAAGACAAAAGAGTCGGCTGCCCAAGCCAAAAGAAAAGAGACAGCAGCGCTTGATTGACAGACAGACAGACAGGCAGGCGGACAGAAAAGACGAAACGAAATTCCAGCCGCAATTTTAATGCGTTACAATAAAAATGTTTCTAATAAATAAATAATAATAATAAACTTACCTTGAGTGGCGCCAGTTTTAATACAAGTGATTTTGGATTCTCATCCTCGCCTCCTACCGCTCCTCCTCGGCTATTCAAACATTTTAATTGCAATCGTTGTGTCGAGATTCCAAAATTACGCGACTGCTGCAATTTCAAGCAGGCAAACAAATTCTCACAGTTGTAAACATGAACAAGATTCATCTCTTGGCCAAACTCCAGCTGCAACTCGTTCTTGAAACGTTCCTCTGCCGCTCCGGCGCGCACCATCAAACCACGCATATAATCCACGGCGCTATTGCTGCTCGGTCCTGGCCACAATTTCAACCAGCTGTGCGGTACCTGAAGGCAGAGTGGGAAAATTTCAGTGAATTTGTTAAAAGTTTCGAATGATTTGCATTCATTAAAACAGTTCTATAATGTTTTTTGGTGCCACTAAAACTCGAATTGATTCGAATATATTCGAATCATAGAAAGGACTTTAGAGTAGATTCGAATATATTCGAATAATAGAAAGGATTTTGAGTAGATGTGGATATATTCGAATAATAGAAATGCCTTTCAATAGATTTGGATATATTCGTATAATAGCAATGAATTTGAGTAGTTTCGAATATATTCGAACCATGGAAATGCCTTTCAATAGATTTGGATATAAAGGACTTTGACGACTTCCTTACATTAAAATGAGATTAAGGACTGAAATAGTCATTTTGTGAGTCGATCCTAAGTCAAGTACAAAAGATCATCATTGGATGCCTTAAGGTCTTAACCGATATCCCTCTCCTTGCTATCCCTTTAAACTTTAATACTAATTTCTCATACTTTTGTATACAAGTAGGACTAATGTTATTGCGAATACGAACTCCGAATCCCGAAGTGTTCTTCTACTACTTCCTTTCTCCCTTCACAACTCACCTGCTGTTCGGTTAGCGCCTGCATTGTTTGAGCATCGACATCTGCTGGAGCATTCGAAGCATTCGTTGTCTCCTTGAGCCAGTTGTGCAGTTGGGAAAGCAACTGATGCACAGCTCTATACAACTGCGCGCCCAACTGCAACTCGGCGAGGACAAAGAGTGTCCAAGGTGTCGGCGTAGTCACAGCAACAACATCAACCTCCTTGACCGTTTGAGCAATGGTACAAGATGTTGCCAACTTGCGCCACAAACTGAGCAACGGTTTGATTTGTTGTTCGAGACGTTGTCGGGAATTGGAAGCAGAAGCTACTTCATCGACTGCTGCACTGCCTCCGCCAAACTGAACCGTACGCAATTCCTTGATTACCAAGCGAGCCTGTTCCATTTCACGTTGCTGCTGTGCCTGGCTGGCCAAGCCGTAGAGACGTGGCTCATCCTGCTCGGGTAGCTTCTCTACGGCAGCATAATAATCCTGTAGCTGCGAACTGGTGGGCAAAGAGCTGCTCAAGCCCAACGGTTGCCAGCGATTGCTCAAGACATCGGCACAACAGAATTGCGCCAGATAACTGCGTAAGATATCCAAATCTCTCGGATTATTTAATCTACCGCCATAGGCAACTGCTTCGCACAGACGTTGCATTATCAGCCAATCACAGCGTCCACTCGAGAGCTGCGCATCCAGCCAGCTAAGCACTCCGAGCGCTGCCTTCAAATCCGCCTCCCCGAACTCATAGTACTTGGACCAGCCTTGTGGTATATACTGGCGACGTTGCTGCAACACTGCCTGCAGCAGAAACAGAACCAAACGCATCTTCAAGCACTTGGCTGATTGTTTGGTCGACTGTTCCGGTTCGAGTCCGGCATAGTTCTGGAGCATCCTTTGCATTTGTTGCTTGAGTCCACGCGGTTGTTCGTATCTCACTTTCAAGCATTTGTATATGGCTGCTTCGCTGAATCCTTTGGTGGACTCACAGAGCAGCCATAAACGAAAATCGGTTGACTTTTTCAACTCGCCCAATTCACGTTCCATTTGCTCCAGCCATTCCGGAACCAAATGCACATTCTTTACACACAGCCATTGTCCTTGCGACGCTGCCTGTCGCATGGCTGACAAAGCTCGCTGTTCGCTGCCTCTTCCAATGGCCAATTCTACATACTTCTCCGTGCCCCACTTCTTGAGGGCCATTCCTTTAAGTTCTGCTCCTGGATCGAGTTCTGGTTGACTTATCATTAGTATGGGTCTTTCGCAGCTACTCTGCTCCAGGAGTTGCTGCACTGTTGGCTGTGTGGCTGCCTCTGGCGACAAGCCCAATAGCTGACTGCTGGCGAAACGTAGTTGGTTTAGAAGTAAATCGGGTCGAAAGATTTGGGCCAAAAGCACACGTTGAAAGAGTGATTTGATGTTAGCTGAAAGGGGAGAAGAGAATGTATTCAATTGCTATTAATAAGTATACTTTACTTTATACTCACGCAGGACATCATCCGTTTGCTTTTCAATGAATCCACGCCACACATAATCCTTGTCCAGTTGGAGTTGAGGTTTGAGCTCTGGCAACTGTTGCAGCAACTGTGCTAGCTTCAATTGCGCCTCACGACTCATGCAATCGGGTAATCCGCCGCTCAACTGTATGCTCCCATCCGCAGTTCCCATAAAGTTGCTTATAAACAGCTCCCATTCCTTGACACCAATAGCTAATCCATATGCCTGTCTACAGACCCACAATGCCAAGGTCAACTGACTCTCTCGCTGGATAGCTCGAGCGAGATGCAGAAAAACACTTCGAACTAAACGTTCATAGAGTAGCTGCTGCTGTGTCTCCTGACCGCGTAGTGCGCCCAAAAACAGCTCAATGTACACCAAGGCAGATAGTTCGTAACCCTGCGTTAATCC
Source organism: Scaptomyza tumidula (assembly GCA_035044465.1). Taxonomy (NCBI): domain Eukaryota; kingdom Metazoa; phylum Arthropoda; class Insecta; order Diptera; family Drosophilidae; genus Scaptomyza; species Scaptomyza tumidula. Next base: position 1,975,357 of record JAWNNW010000050.1, read on the forward strand.
TGCATAGAAATCCGCTGCACGAACGCACAATTCTCGCAGTCCAGCAAATTCGGAAAGCAACGTCTGCTTCACTTGTCCGCTCTGCTCCAGAGCTGCATCAATTTGAGCACTGCTCTGCTTCACCTCGTTGAGGCTGGCGAGGAGCGGTTCGTTGCGTAGGATATCACCCTCGGCTTTGGATAGCTGCTCCAACAGTTTATCCTGCAGTGCCATGCGTTGCTTAAGCAGCTCACCTTCCCTCTGGAGTAGATCAATTCTTTGCTCCTCCAGTTTCGGATTTTTCAACACTATCGCTTTGGACATGAGTTGATCGGCGAGTCCCGTTGCAGTCACTGTGAAACGCAAGAGATTCACTCGTCCACGCTGTTCCACAGCTAACTGTTGTAAACGATGCGACTTGCTGATGAGCACCAGTTGGAAATCCTCATGCAGATCGACCAGTTTAGTGCCCACAGCCAGTTGGCGTTTATTAAACCTCACATAAATGTGTCCCTGCAGCAGTTCGAGCAGTGGCGGACGCAATTGCTCACAATCCTGAACGATTAGTGTCTTGCCAAAGCGTACAGCAAGTTCCAGTTGATACGAAAGTCTTTCATTGCTCTGCGATGTCAATTCACTAGCTCTTCCTGTTGCTCTCAAGTGCAATGTTAACCATTGTCCTGCTGTTTGGGTGGGATCGAGTAGTAAGGCAACTGGACAACTGCCATAGGGTAGCGATAACATTTCTCGCAGCAGCGCAGCACTCTCAATGATCTGTGCATCACGCGCCAATCCTTGACTCTCCCATATTATCTGTTGCTGTTCCGTGACCAAAGTTTGACGTAGATCAAAAGCTTTGCCCGGCAATTGAAACTCCGAGCTGAGGCGTTTAATTGAAGTGCTGCCAGAAGAATAAACTTATTATTATAGGAATCGAATATATATAATCTTAAACTCACCCGCGTTGTTCCACACCCCAAGCCGCATAGTAGTTTATAGCCATGGCCAGCAGCAGAGTTTTCCCATCTAGAGTTTTGTGAGCACGCTTAAGTTCCGCCAACTGTTCACTCCAAGTGGCATATTCTGCACTTAGTTTGCCCACAAGAAGTTCGGCTGCCTGGAGCGTATTGCCAGCCTCCTGTAGCTTCAGTTCGAGCACAGCTGCCTCTTGTGTATAGGTTTGCAACTTGGCCGACAATTGCTGAACACGCTTATCGACATCATCCAAACCGCTGGCCAACTGTTGCATCTCATCTTCGGCAGCATTCAGATTATGCTGCAACTCATTTTGTTCTCGTTCCAATGGTTTAATGCTCTGAATGACACGCGCATAACGAACGCTGGCTTGAACCCAGGCAGCAAGTGGAGCAGCTGCAGCCGAAGCTCGCTTGGCATTCTTCGATTCATATGAATCACCTTTGGCTTGTAGCAATCGTTCTACAGCTTGACAATTCTCGGGACTAATGTGCGCTGGGTCTAAGGAGCGAATGTCCTCCTTGACGCCACGCTTGGCTAGAAACGTTTTCATGCTATTCCACGAGGTATCTCTGATGCCCATCAGACGCAATACTCCTTCCAAAATATCCCTAACTGCCTCTGGTGGAGCACGCAACGAACGTATCTCGGATAACGCTTCGGATTTGATTTGACCCACTGCATTGCTAGCCTCTGCCAATATGGGCTCCACTTCTGCCAGTTCCTGTTGAATCTCACGCTGTCGCAGCTTCAACTGCTCGCTGCTTTGTTGCGTTTGTTGCTTTAGCTCCAACATGCTCGACTTTTGCTCATTCGCATTGTGCATTGTTGCAGAGATCATTTGAAGTGCATCGTTTGCCAGCTGTCTCTTCTCACCCAACGCCTGCTCCTGTGCCGAGGCATTCGATTTCAGAGTGTCGACCAGAGCATGCGCAGCTGCCAGTTTATCCACGCCCAACTGCAGTTTGCCCAGACGCTGATCAATCTCTGCTGCCGCATTGCTATACAGATGGTAATAAGTGCTTATCAGTTGGTAGTAACGATGTGCCGGTTGCTCTGGCGGCAACTCCTCAGCCACATCTGCAAAGTGACTGCAGACGGGCACCTTGCCACGTCCAGCTCCAATCGATGCTTCATTGAGCAGCTCTATGAATTGCTTGGGCAACATTGACAACGTTTCCCTAGACTCTGGGCGTATATAAAGCATATCCATTTGGCGATGCAGGGCGGGACAACTGTTGAAAAAGGCAGCAAGTTGTGGAGAGTTCGGATCAAGCACGAGAATCAAATGTAAATTTTCTCGAGCGCCTATAAAAGAAGTTGCAAAGTTAATATTGATAAAGAGTGAAGGATTCAAAACACTTACGCTTCATAAAGTAGCTGGCCAATGATTCCTGATAGCCCTCCAGTTGGGCCGCTTGTTTAAGCGCACTTGCCACATTTTCCAGATCATCGCCAAATAGTTCCAAAATCTCGCTGCCTTCCAGCAATGCCTCAATCGGTTTTAGTATGTCCGGCACATAGCTAAGCCAGCAGTGTTCGATAGTTAGATATGTCATCTGTTGCTCCATTGCTGCTGTCTGCATGGCCAGCTTAAGATCGTTATAGAAATCAGAGATCGTATAACTAGCGCCTCCCTGCAAACTTAGCACTTTAGCTTGCTGCAGTGTGGCAGCTGCATAAATGGCATCTATATGACGATCGCCAGCTTCGGCCAGGATGAGCAAATGGGCATCGTTTCTGGAAAGGACGCGTGCCACTTTTGCTGTATGTTGCAACAGTTCCTCAGTTATGGGTGAAGTTATATTATAGCTCTCGGCATCTGCAAGATTAGAAATCAAGAAAGTTTTTTATAAGGTATTATCCAGTTATAAGAGTCTCTTCGCGCATCGAAAAAGGTAAACTACCTTAGAAATTTCTTTCTTTCACATATTTTTTTTTTTGTGTGAGTCGCAATCAAATTTTCTGTTATTTTTTCTACCCGTTCTCTTATGTACTTGCAGTGGATGACCCCCGAAGAGGAGGCACGCCAAAAGTTCATCATGCGGGAACGGGATCGGGAGAGAAAGCGCATCAAACGCATGAATCCCGAATATCGTCAATTGGAACGTGAACGTGATCGATTTCGCAAACAGACGCCAAGGCCGAGTGTAGTTATCCCAAAAACCATCATTTCTATCTTCTTTACTTCTGTTATCTATCCCTTTCTATACTACTTAACTCACAACTGATCATAGCTTGAAACATAAATCAGTTCTGGAGCAATTTACAACTTCAACTTTCGATGCGCGGATTGAAACTAAATATCAGAGATTAGATTGCACGTATAAGCAAAGCATTTGGTATTAGAAAAACTTTCTAAACTGATGTATATAGACTAGAAAACATAGTAGAACCATAGAGAGTTATCTTCTGTTCCTTAACTACTCACTGCATATTGTTATTTGCCTCTGCACCTCCTCCAGCCACTCATCGTGAGCCAATCCATGCAGTTGTCCCTTCGATTTGGGTGACTTGGGCACAAAGTAGACTTTCTGTTGTAGTAGAAATATTCAATCAATTAACAATTACAAACAACAATCATTTCGATTAACTAACCTCCTTGCCAAAATATTTACGCAATGTTTGCTTAAGTATTGCCTCAAATTGCTGCACATGCTCCTTGCTGGCCAATCGATCCTTAAACATGCCCAACAGCTCGCAATACAAGGCCTGCAAAGAAAACGTATTACAATCGGCAAAACGATTAGAACCCATCAAAGGCACTTACCTCATTAAAGTCAGTGGAGGGATAGTAAACGAGGGCCGCCAATAGCTTCATAATGCACTTTGGACTAAACTGATAATGCAACTGCTGTTGCCTTTGATGCTGACCCGTTGAGACTGTAAAAGCTGTCTGTAGCTAAAAGGGGCAAAAGAAAGAGAAGATTTAATACTCGATTGAGAAAGAAAATCAGACGAACTATACAACTGATACAAAATACATATAAAGTCAATCTTATTATTTACTTTACACATTCCAAAACCAACCAAAAAACCCCTTTAAAAAGTGCATCTATCAACAAATAATCGAGAAAATGCTTTCGTTACCTTCTCAAAGCACTCCATTAGACACTCGCTAACATGTTGTATATTGAGGGGGTTGTTGTTGCTGCCACCCGCGCTGCCCGTTGTCCTGAAATGCGAGTGAAGCAATGGCTCGAGGCGGCATTGAACGATTGCAAGCATATCGGAGGTTGTGGGTCTTGCAACGCGCACAAATTGATTGATGGCCAAATAGCGCGGTGCAATTTTCAGCAAATTTCCGCTAATTGACGCACAAATTTGTAGTCCACTGACACTAATCCATTCCAGATTGTCGGCATAGAAGCCACCACGTTGCACTAGTTGCAACAGCAATTCCACAATATCACAGGCACCCCAATCATCCAGCTGACATAGATCCAAGTTCTTCATAAAGAGCACAAGACGTGATTGTTTCGGTTTATATTCCCGGCCTCTCATACCGCTCACTGTGACGCAGTGCGTCCGTAGTGTGTGCAGCACATAACCAGCTGTTAGCTGAGTGGAACAATTAATGCTAGCCAACTGATAGCCAGAGTGTTCCAACAGTGCTTGCTCCAGCAGCAAAGTTTTCCCCGCTCCACTTGGTCCAACGAGCATAAAACTTGCTTGATTAGCAGGCAGCTCAAGCAGTGAATTGATTATATTTAAGTAAGACTTGACATAAGCCGTCACAATTAGTTGACTATCTCGTTCAGGTGTCTCAATCACACCAACTGCATACTGTTCGAGTGCGTTGCGTTGTGGCTCGAAGTAACTCAGTTCGGCATGATTCGGTTGTGCCACATACAGATTCGCTCGTTGCAACACTAGTTGAGCAAACTCTCGCTGTCGTTCCGTAGGCATAATGCCGAGTAGGGCACGCAATGTGGCAGCTCCATACTCTTCCAGCGTTTGAGTGTTGTGCAGCTGCAGCAACAGAGATCGCAGCAAACTAACACGACTTATTCCAGGCAGTTGACTGTAAAGACAGAAACGATTCGTATCAAGTTATCTTTTTTACTAGATTTCTTTATATCTTACCTTAGCAAATGTTCACTTTCCAGCCACTCAAAATCTATTTGAAAATTTCCATCTATATAGCTTTGTAATAGATCACCATAAGGTTCCTTTTCCAGCTCATGTTTTAACATTTCCTTCATGGGATAAGAATCATGGCTGTTGATAAATCAATTCCGAATTATAATATGAACTTTGTTTAAGTCTCTCTTCAAGCTCACCTCATATTGACAATGCCCATGCGTGATATTGTTGCTGGGGATGCATGACGCACATCATCCGTTTCGAATATAAAGTTGACATTGTTGCCAAACTGTATGCGCCAGCCGGAGGGCAGCGTTAAGAGTCTGTAAAATGTTTCAAGATACGATAGGTTTTGAAATTTTCATTTCAATACACAAGAAAACACATTAACCAAAGATGTTGTAATGTAGTTGAGATGACATTCCTGATGATTAACATATTTAATAGCTGTTAAATAGCAGAAATGTTAAGCTAACTATGTTAATACAGGTTGTTTCTTATGCGAGAGAAATAATACACTCTTTAAATACATAGTTAGATATATATACATGATCAGTTTTGCAGAAAGAAAAACTCCCTTAAGAAAACCCCAATTCCTTCATTCCAGTTTGTTTTCTGTTCTTCCGAACTTCCTTCCATTCGAAAGAGAGAGCTCCTTTTGAGCGACAAATTAGTTTTCTTTGACATGCTCAACAAACCAAAAAAAAAACCGCTTCTCATCTCTACTTGCAGCTGATGACACCCGAGGAGGAGGCGCGCCACAAGTTCATCATGCGCGAGCGAGATCGAGAAAGAAAGCGCATCAAGCGATTGAATCCCGAATATCGGCGAATGGAGCGCGAGCGCGATAGATTTCGCAAGAAGGCACGACGTGCTAACGTAGCATTTTTCCAATATCTATTTATCTATATCTAAACACACACACACACGCATACTAAAGACGACATAAACAAACCCACACATGCACACAGAGTTAAGATAGAACTTCTCCTGGGTTTTGGGTTTTAGAGGGATTTTTGTTTGTTAGTATACTTCCTCATCAAAAACACACACACACATATACATATACAGCGACTGTTTGACTTTGAATACAACTAAACCCAATTGTTAGTATCTGCCACATTGTGCTTTAATAAGTTTTCCCCCGCAACTCTTTCTGCTCTTTCAGTTGACGCCCGAGGAGGAGTTGCGACAGAAAATGATACAACGTGAACGAGATCGCGAAAGGAAGCGTATTAAACGCATGAATCCGGAGTACAGGCGACTCGAACAGGAGCGAGATCGGGATCGAAAGAAGGCGAGACGTGCCAATGAGGCGTTTAGGCAGCTGGAGAAGCTACGTGATAAGATACGCAAGGAGCGCAAGAAGGGATTGCTTGTAACGGATCCCACACAGTTGCCACATGAATTTGCCTCCATTATACCGCCAGTGCCTGTTGAGCCTGAGGTGATTATATCGACGCCACAGACACAGCAACAACAACAACAGCAGCAGCAGCAGCAACAACAACCAATCAACTCACACCTGCAACAACAGCAGCAACAGCATCAACTTGCTGCCGCCGCAGCAGCAGCAGCAGCACATCAGCAACAGCAGCATCAACAACAACAACAGCAGCAGCAGCACCAGCAACAACAACAACACAATCGTCGACGCAACATGTTGCATGCGTCACCCGGTTTAAATAGTGCCACATTGACGCAACTAACGGCAGCAGCAGCGGCGGGGCATGCACCCGGTAGCCATGCGACACCCACGCATCTGCAGCAGCTGAACAAGTTGCAACAATTGTATCCGCCGCCTAGTTTTGGACATCCCGCTCTGCCGATTGCCGGCGTCACGTTGATGCCACAACTCTGCCATCCCATCTTGCATCAAAATCTGGGTGCCACACTGTATGCGGCGCCACCGAACGGCATCAAGCAGGAATACGGTCAGGATGTTAGCAGTCTGAGCGCGGCAGCAGCAGCGGCAGCATCCAGTTCCGCTTCCGCTGTGGCAGCCGCACAGGCAGCAGCGCTGGCTTCGCTGCGTGGCGTCCAGACGGAGGACTCCGAAATGGCGTTAAATCTGGAGCCCGAGATCATATTGCAAACGCCAGCCGATGTCAATCCCGCGCAGCAGCAACAGCATCATTTCAATGCACACCAGCAGCAACAACAGCAGCAGCAGCAGCAGCAACAACAACAACAGCAGCAACATCATCTGCAACAGCAGCAGCAGCAACATTGCAATATGTTTCAGCATATGGCGCCACAGGCGCACATGCAACATATGCGTGCAGCACAGTTGCCACCACCGCCACCAACAGCAGTGACACTGCCGCCACCGCCACCACCACAACAACAGCAGCAACCGCCACCACCAGCACCACCACCACCGCAGCAGCAGCAACAGTTGCAGGCGCAACAACATGCGCCACAGTGAGAGAGAGAGAAAATTAACGCACTCGCCTTTAGTTTATAAGCTCAACAACAACAACTAGCCACATACGCATTTCACAAAAAGTTCAAGTTCATGTTTAGTTTTTAGAAGAGAAAGAAAACAGAGAGAGAAAATGAGAGAGTGTGTACTCACAATTTGGTGTTGTAAAGGAACTAGTTCATTTCAATTTTTAACTTTTTTACACCCAAATCATGTTTAAGATTTTATTGTATACAAAATTCAGTTATAATGAATACCTTAATTCCTGTTCTAGGAACTAGTTCCTCACAACTACCAACAACACTCTCCCACACACACATACAGCCACACACACACTCATGTTCAGAGAGTGTACTCACAATTTGGTGTTGTTAAGGAACTAGTTCATTTCACTTTTAACTTTTTTACTCCCAAATCATGTTTAAGATTTTATTGTATACAAAATTCAGTTGTAATGAATACCTTAATTCCTGTTGAAGGAACTAGTTCCTTACAACTACCAACAACACTCTCCCACACACACACACACACACACACTCACTGTTCTATGTAAGAAGAGGAAGAGATACTCTTAAGCGACATTTTTAAAATGCCGTTACGTTGTGTATTACATTTACTGCGTTACGTTACGTTACGTTATTGTTTATAGCGGGCTTCCCTGATTTTGAATGTCATCTGTTTAGTTTTAAAAAAAAGAAAGCATTTCTATGTTTTAAGTCCTTTTTGTTTGTTTCGGTAGCTAAGTGATAGTGGATGCATTTGACCATCCGTACAATACAATACTTGCAACATTAAGATACGATATAACGATAAATATATATATATATAAAGAATTGTATACCCCCATACGACGATATATATTATACAGATATATATATATATACCTATATGATATACATATAGATTATATATATATATATGGCAAGTCGCAAAATAATTATTACGAATTTATGCGCATGTACGAGCAAAAAAATATATATATATTAGCAAAAAGCTGTTGCTAAATGAAAAAGTGAACTAAAAAATGTTTTTTTCTTTCAATTAATGGGTAAAAAAATGTATGTGAATACAATAGTGAAAAGTAACCAAGGAATTCACTAATAGTTCTACAGCCAAAGTAAATTCTTTGGTGCTGGTAAAATACTTTGGAACTGGTAGCCAAGGAATTTAGTTGGGAATGGTAACGAATGATTCACTAGTTATTCACGAGTGTTTCACGTGTGATTCACTAGTTATTCACAGGTGATTCACTAGTTATTCACAGGTGAATTAACTAGTTATTCACGAGTGATTCACTAGTTATTCACGACTGATTCACTAGTTGTTCACTAGTGATTCACGAGTGATTCACTACTTATTCACTAGTAAGCCTTATTCGCGGCAGCCGTATCATCCTTGTAAACACAAAATGAATGAATTTTAAATACTCACTTGTTATCATCGAGTACAGAGTTCAATGCCTCTATCCACTCGGGATCAATGCTGCCATCGCAGACAATCCAGGAATGAACATGAGCCGGCTCCTGATTGACGACCACAGCCGTATGGGTGAGTACACCGTCTAGCCACTGACGTGTATCAGTGTCGAGGCGTCCCAGGAGCTGCACTCGACTCATCGACTTGGGACTGATGGTATGCACGCGCAATTGAGTGCCAGTTGTTGTGGTCAATGCCTGTCGCAGCAGTGAAAGAATGCTTGACTTGCCACAGCCGGGTGGACCGACGAGTACAACTCCCATGCGTTTCTGGAGCTGCTCATGCAACTGTAATGCCTTCTCGATTTGCTTGTCGTTGGCGCTGAGATTGAGTGGTCCAAAGGCGGCTGAAAGAGCTTGCTGCAGTGGCGTCAACGGTGCCTCAGAGGCGCCAATTTCCGGAAATACATTGCACAGCAACATTTCAAAGCGCTCGACGTCCTGTTGCGCCAGCTTGGACATTGTTGATGAGCGCAGACAGTGGACAACAATTCGCATCTCATCAGCATCAGCATCAGCATGAGCATCTTGGTCATTAATGTGGCTGGTTGCTAATTGCGTACGCAATCCCTCGCCACAGACGAGCAGCACCGTCTTCAGTTCACGCAATCCCCAATCGTAGTGCCGCTGGGCGGACAACATTTTGCCGCACAGATCGAATAGTTCGACGATGCGCGTTGCAATATTCGCAGCTGCCGCAAAACCCTCAACGAACAGCATGACGCGTGCAATTTCACCCGGCTCCGGTTGCTGCATCACAATGGGACGGAACAGTGCTTGTATATTGCCTGGTAGCTTTTGTCTGCCGCCATACTCGCCACCCGCCGGGTTCAAGGTCACAAATATGCCACAATGATGGTTGAGTTTAACCTATTAAAAGACAATTTATAAGTGATTTATTTGTAAGGTGAATAAGAAGTCAATAAATAATGTAATTAAAGCAGTAAGAGGCAGTCTACTAATAACACAGGTATAGAAGTAGATCTGGATCTTGTGGGAGAAGAAGTAGAAGCAGAAGTAGAAGCAAAAGAAGTAGTAGAACTAATAGAAGTAGATTAAGTAGTAGGAAAAGCATAAGGAGTAGTATTAGAAGTGGGAAAGATAGAAGAAGAATACGTAGTAGTAGCAAACTTCTGTAGTCAAAGTATAAGTTGTAATAATAAAAAAAGGAGCAAAAGTAGAAGCAAAAGAAATAATAGAAGTAACAGATTAAGAAGCAAAAGAAGTAGTAGAACTAGTCGACGTAATAGATTAAGAAGTAGGAAAAGTGTAAAGTAGTAGAAGATAAGGGAGAAAAAGTAGTATTCGTATACGTATAAGTAGCAGCAGACTTCTGTAGTAGTAGAAGAAATAACAGATTAAGTAGTACGAAAAGTATAGAGAGTAGTGAAAGTAGAAAAGTTAGGAGCAGTAGTACTAGTAAACGTATAAGTTGTTATAATGGTAGTAAGGTTTTTTAAAAACATTTTTGTTTAATAAGAAGTTCTAAGCAGTTCGATTAATCAGTTTTCAAACTTATACCCAGACTTAAACAAATCAATAACATTATCTATCCAATTATAAGAAATCCAAGAAAATGAGAGATTTGAAGTATATATTGACCCACATTGAACCAAACTTAAGGTTCAATGTCCCCAGGAAAAGTCTACTGAATTGCACACTATTCAATTTAACCCCCAATTCAACTGAAGCTTTGCCACTCTGCTGCGGCAGCTACTGCCTGCCTCTGCTGCTACTTCTGGTCATTCATCATAATTGGACTCACCTTACGTTCACCAATTTGCACAGTGTCCGATTTGTCTTTGAGTGCACTCTGGATGGGCTGTATGAGCATGGATATGGATGATAGAGTTGCCTCCTGTAGCCTATTAAACTCATCGAAACAGCCCCAGGCACCGCAGCGGGCCAAACCAGTTAGGATTAGGCTCATCGATTCAGTGTCCACATTCTGTCAAAACAACCAACCAACCAACACATTATGACAAATTGTACTATATGTGGAATGAACTTCAACTTACCTCATCGCAATTGAAAACCAGCACGAGACGTCCCAGCATGCCGCCAAGAGCTTTGACACACTCCGTTTTACCGGTGCCCGCCGGCCCAAATGGATTACCGCCAAGGCCCATGTGCATGGCCTGTGTGAGGATGAGATAACACTTGTGCGTTAGCTGGGTATGCACCAGCTTATTGGCGTGGCCAAGAAACTCGTAGGCGTATTCAAATTCCGCAAAAACCATGCGCACAAACACCTGTCGTCCATTCAAATAATATCGCAGTTGAGACAGCCAATGCCAGTCGGTGGCATGCGTTACATTATGCCGCTGCAGCTGCTCCACAACACTGGCATAATGCACCAGATCCAGGAGCAAGGCGCTCAGCTTAAGACTATGCAAACTAACGCCGCCTGCCACACGCTGTTTCATTGTTGTCACATGAGAGATTTCTGATTGCAGTTGTTGCTGCAGCTTAGCCAGTGACATGCCACTAATCGATTTCTCCGCCTGCCGCGTAAAGTGAAGAGCTCGTGCTGTAGCCAGAACTTGACTGGCATATTGCTGCAGTAGTTGCTCATTGAGATTATCGTGCTGACCATTGGTGTTATCATAGCACTCGTAGATCTGTCCACGCAGTGTCTCCTGTACAACGGCAACGAGCTCGTTAAGCCAGCGCTAAAAGAAAATGGGGAAAGTTGTCAATCAACTCAGCTTGCTTCACTGCAATGCAAACAACTCACCTCAATGTCACCGGTCATGTCAATGGCTTGAGTTAGACGCAGCTCATCACCCTCAGCGCTGTGCACGGCCAGAATTCGATAGTGATTGGCGTTGGGCGCCTGTTCAATCGAAAGACTTTGACAACCGGGAAATAGTTTGCGTATGTGTCGCTTAATGATGTCTGCATCCTTTGCTGCCTGACCCAGCAGCTCCAACAAATCATCATCGCCCAGAAAGTAGAAACGTGGAAATGAATTGCGTTTGTCCTATGCAAGATGATGGAAAGAAGGAAAACATTGAATAGCTAAGGATCTTGTACAGCTTTCCTCTAATCCTGCCTTACCGTTATATAACTCATAAGATTCTGTTGACAACGCGCCAATTGCGTTTCCAAAGCATTCACAATGGTGTTTATGTTATTTATCTTGAGCAATGAAGTAACACGTGGATCCATTTGTATCTCCCGCATAACATAGCGAAAGTCCTTATCAATGCGTTTAAACAGAGCGTGTTCCTGCTGCAAGGTGCCAGCGCCAAAAACAGGCTCCAAGTAAACCCAACTGTTAAGCAAATACCAATAAATACATATTCAAATATTCAAAAACCACAAACTCACCGTCTTTGTGAATGACTAAGACTGCTCAGCAGGACATCGAGCGTATTGAGACGACTCTCCCAGAGGCCAGCCTGATCCGAGAAGCTATCGAAGGCAGCTGAGTTCTTGGCCGATTGTAGCAGTGATTGATTATCGCCAATCTTGTTGAGCACCTCCTGATAGTCCTTGATAAGCGACACAGTTTGTCCACCGGCATCGGTGCGTTCAATAAGCTTGAGTTGGGCTGTTACTGACCATTGATCCAGTTCGACGAGAGCCTGTCGCACAATCTGCTCCGATGCTGCCTGCCGCACAATGTTCGCAATCTCCGAGGACGCGGCTTGCAGTGCATCCATATCTTCTAGCAAATCCTGCAACTGTATAGCGTGCAATGACTTCGATTGACTGCGATGCAGGAGTTGAAAGATGGCAGCCCAATGGCGTTCACTCAACGCATCCGATTGCAATTGCTGGAGGATGGGTAAAGTGATCTGCAGACGCTCAACCTGCTGACGTATGCGTTTCGAGGGCAGATCAATGGAGGCATGTACTGATCCCTCCCAGCGGGCAATGAATTCGTTAAGGATATAAGGACGACGTCTATAGATGGCCCATTCCTCCTGCAGAATGGGCTGCAGTTCGCCAAGGAATGTATCATAGATTTGCCATTGCTTTGATTGCGTTTCCAACTGTTCATCAATTGCCACAAAGGGAGCAAGTGCATCCTCTGGAAACTCCATGTTGAACTTGTGGCATTCATCCAGCAACTGTTGCTTCTTCGTTTGCAACTGTTGCCAGTGTGCACGTCGCTCCTTGAACAGCTCCAAGCTGGCCGACTCATTGGCCTCCAGCTCCGCAATGGTCGACTCCCAGCGCAAGAGAAACTTATCCGCCTCATTGCGCAGATTCTGGAGCTGGGTGTGTGCCTGCGTCTTAATCATGTCCACTTGTCGCTGTAGAATGACAGCATGATTCTCTAGCAGTGGCTGCAGTTGCTCCCATTGCAGCATAATCGTTGCCAGAGCTGTAACCCGCTCCTTGCACCAACCAGCCAAGCAGACATCCTTGGCACGCACCAATACCAAGGTGCCACTGATCTGTGGCAGTTCACTCATGATCTTCTCATACTTCATGCCCGACTGACTGATGCTGCCCTCATCCATGGGCACATTCTGTAGGAATTGCAATGCATTCTGCAAAAACTCCTGCACAGCCTGAACATCGTTGAGTATTGAGTTGCGTAAGCTGTTGGACAACGCTTCCCAATAGCGTCTGCTTAGATACTCAATGTCCGTCCTCAATGGCATCACATTGATCACAATGCAATCGATGGATTCCTCCGATTGCTGCAACTTAGCCAGCTGCTGACTAAATTGTTTACATGCACGAAAATTGCGATCCCAATCCGCTGCTTCATTCAGATGTATGCCACATAATTGCTCCACATCCACACAACCCAACGCAATCCAGGGTTGCCAAATGCCCTTGAATTCTTCCAGCTTATCAAAGAGTTGTGCAGCTCGTGCATAGAGGGGTCCAAAGTGATGACGATTCAGTGTCACCATGGACTGAAACAGTTGAGAACTCTGCTCGGATAAGCCACGAAAGTTGCTCGGTCTCTCAATGAAGCGTCGCAGCTGGGCAAAGTAGATGTCGCGAATATCCTCCTCTGACGGACTGTAGCAGAGTTCGCGTTGTCGCAGCAGCAGCTTGATATGTATATCGGGCAACTTGTTGTTCATGTCCAGCAATCCGAGTATGTATTGATACTCCAACACCTTGTACAGCTGGTGATCCCAGTGTAGCTTAAAGGCATCGAGATTGGTATAGCCCTGACGTTCCAGCGTCGCTACCAATTCACGTAAATGACGCAATTCATCTTTCCACACTTGATTTTGGGTCAATAGATCCGTGCCCATGAGTTTCATGACCTGCACAACAAGGAAGTTGGTTAGCTTAAGTTATAAAGATTAGGAGATAGATTATAAAAATACGACCGTTCTCTTGGCCTGCTCATGATATCCCACAAGCAGTGTATTATCCGCTGATAGCTTGGACACCGCCTCTTGCAGGATATTCACATAGCGCTGCACCGATGCCTCGTCCTGCCAGGCAACCGTTTCGCTCTGCACCAAACGCTGCAGCTCCAAGGCATTCTTCAACATTATCGGACGCTGGCAGGGTATCATTCGATCCCCAATCGTGTTATGAAACGTGGCAATCTGCTGCAATCTTCGAGCATAGCACATATACTTGGCAGCATGAGTGGCTGCCGAGCGTAGCTCCAATGGCACAGTGTAACCAAGATTCTCAAATTCACGCACATCCTGACAAAACGTCACCAACTTTGGGTTAAAGGTAACGCGCATCAACTGACGGCCTTCCTTCTCAAACTTCACAACAGCTTGATCATCGCGTAGTCTGTTGATAGGAAGAGTATGAGAAAAAGAGTATTTTTATAGGGAATATCTGATTTACCTTAGTTCACCGCTTTTGACTGCCGTTGAGCATTGGCCCGACCAGATTTCAAAATTGGTACGCAACAGCGATTCAGTTTCCTCCTTGATCTCCTGCACCGCTTTGTTGATCTTGTCAAAGCCCTCGCGTCCACTTATCAAATGGCTAACCTTTTCAATTTCCTGAATTTGATATTGCACCACCTTGAGCCAACGGCACTCGTTGCATATGACCGACAAATGACCCGTATCGGGCTCCATGTTCGTATCCGTCATTGCCTTGCGCAAATCCTGCAGCAGCAGATGCAGAGATTGCAGAAACTGCTCACGTTCAATGGTCAGCAGCTCGAGTACAGCGGGTCTTTGTATGAGCAACTCGTATTTGGAGAAGATAAAGATCACCTGGCGTGGATTACTCAAGTGATGATGCAGCTGTGCCTTCAAAGCAGCCGCTATGCGCTCATCAATGGGTTGCAAAACCTGCTCGAAATGATTCAGTGCCTTGTGCCATTTGGCCTGACCCGGTGGCGACGTGTCAAATATATTGAAATCTGTCAAAGAAACCGAATGAGCAAGTTAAAGTTTCTTTGGTTCTCTCCTCCACTTACCACTAAATGCCGCCTGCTCCTGGAACATCTCCTGCAATTCGGCATCGTTGAGCAGTGTGGCAATTTGTTTGTACAACTGCTTGATGTTGCGTATCTCGGCTAGACGCTCTTTGAACTGCTGACCACGACGCGACACGTGAGGCTCACCCAGCCAAGGATGCTTTACATAGTTGGGCCAGAAAAGTCTCGTCAATGAATCGCATAGTTGCATCCAAGCATCCACAGTGTCCATGCACTGACTCATCAGATTGTTCACATGATACGAATTGAGACTCCAAATGTCTTCGGACAAAAGTTGGATGAGACACGCCTCCAACAGCCGATTGCCCATTATGTCCAGTAAGTCTGCCATTCGCTGTTGAGGATAATTGTAGGGCAGACGCCACAATTCGTCCAGATTGTTGTGGGCATGATCGAGGAACTCTTCAATACGACTGCTCGAATTAACGCCACTGTCAATGGAGCTGTGTGCGTATATCGGACGCCATTTTGAATAGCATACAATGCGAACTTTGCTTAAACTTACCCAATTTTATGCTCAATGTTTTCTAAGACGCTAATAAACACTTGCGCCGTCTCGCGATCAAGACGCGAACTTGATTTTTGTCCCAACTTTTGTTTCCAATGTTTAATTTCATCTTTAATGCTGGTTATGCCTGCAAATTATAATTTTCACTTTGTGACTAAATTGCGCGTTAAAAAAATGAAAAGTGCGCGTCGGTAAACTAACGGTAGTTGTGATATTCACTAAAAAATAAGGGTGACCATGTGAAATTTATGCAACAATTAAATATCGAGAAAATTATTAAATGCTATGTAATTTATAGTTTGTTTATTTAATAGAAAATATGTTTAGTTACTTTTTGAGCTTTGTATAAGAGAGGTTTTATTAAAACTTGTTGATTCTGATTGGATTTTAAGCAGTGTTGTGCAAAGCAAAAGAACACTGCTTGCAATTTATCTGCCTTTTTGAGTAAAAAGCAGTACAACTATCGATTGACTTGATCAGTTCAGTGATCGATTAGCCACAAAAGCGTTTCTGTGTGCATTAGTGTACAGCATTAGTGTCGTTTGTGGCTACGAGACTTTGGGCATGGAAAATATTTTATTACGCTTACCGCTCTGTGGCAAACCCAATGTGGACCCAAGGGAGGTGTGTAAATTCTCAAGGATACCGCTCAGCTCTGCACTATATTCGTTGCGCTTTAAGGAAAGGAAGAAAGTGTGAGAAATATTAAACAAAAAAAAAATATTGAGAAAACAAATTGCATCCGCTTGCAAGTAAATATAATTGACAAAATGAAATTGCATAAAAGAATTGAATTATGTGCAAATGCGATTAAAATGGTGCTTGTAGCTGCCACCTGAAAACGGGAAAGCGCAAACAGTGCTGCCAACTTGTTCAACGGAAACAGCTACTTTTAGAGGTAAGTGAATTTAAAAAGCTAAAATTTGCCAATTGCTGTGACAACTACTTGTATAAAAAAAAGCTAGAAGTGCTAAATTCTAGCTAGCACATATAAAAACTCTTAACTGACAGCACTGAGTGCAAACAGCAAAATAATTTAAGCCCAACAGGAGTAACTGTAAAAACTACATACGACTGTACTTGCAAATACGAATCAGTTACACTTATGTATGTATGCATGTATATAACACACATCTATATAGAGTAGTTGATGCACTTGGAACTTACTCGAGCCATGGTAGCATGGGGTGAAAAGACACGTGAAACGGAATTGTAAATGGATTTAACCAGGCCACCCTCCAGTGTTAATATGCCCAACAGTGGTTCAACATCTCTCCCATCACCTACTCCTCCACCTCCACCCTGTGCCTGTGCCTGTCCTTGTCCCACCTGAGGCACCTTGTAGAAGAGTAAACAGACTTCGTCGTTGGGTATGCGATGCTGAAATTTGATTTTGCCATCGGATTTATTATGCACGGCCGAGATAACGGTGTGCTCCTCCTGCTCTAGAAACTCCAATATAGTCGCTGTTTGCTCATCCAATTCCGTGCCCGGAATGCGAGCGGCAAAATACTCAACTTTAGCGCAGTTGAATAGAAAAAAAAAAAAAAACGGCAATGAAGAAGAAGAACGAGTGAGAATGAGAGCGTTTTTATAGTTTTTATGCGCTGTAAAAATAGGTTTGTGGCTTTGCTAGATGCATTTTTTTTGCTTTGAACTTTCCATTTTGATTAAAAGTGAGATTGGATATAATATTTTATATGCTACCTGATGTATTTATAATGAATTTCGATCGCTGACTCATCGTATACTTGTATATATTTACGAATTTTCTTTATTTGAAATGACTGCTCTTGATGCACTTTCAGTTTTCACTGTTTGGGCTCTTTCACTTTTGGGAGAAACACACACAAAGTAAAGCTAATTTGTTGTTGTCCCTGGCAACGCTATTGTCGTTGTCAAGGATCAAAAGTTGTGGTCTGCTATAACCATGGGATTTATTTTTTCGTTCTCTCACTCTCTCTCTCTCTTTTTTTGTTTTTGGTTTTGCTCTGTTTGCACCTGTTGTTGTTATTTGGCACACGACACGTGTTTACCGTTAAGGTGGGTGAGCGTGTGGGGTGTTTGTTGGTGTGGTGAATAGTGAAATGTTTGCTGATATTACCTCAAAGCCAAGTAACAGTGTCTGCCTTTGAAAGGGAACGTCTCTCGTTTTCTCTGTGTGTGTGTGTGTGTGTGCGTGTGTGTGTGTGTGTCGGACAGCACTAAAAATGCCGAAGCAGGTTTATATCATTTGAATGTCCATTAATTGAATTGAAGCAGCGTGCTCAGTTGCTCAGTTGCCTTGCCTTCTGTCTTCTGGGCAACAACAACAACGAACCAAGTCACGATACAGCATCAAACTTTATGGCCATGTCAAAGCTGTAAACAGTAGCAGCAGCAGCAGCAAAAGCTACAACTCAATATTGACAGGCACTGTACTAGAAAAGAAGCAGCAGGAACAGCTGAAAAGGTTTCAAAGAAACTTTGTTCAAGGATTGCTTTATCACGCTTTATTATGGCTTTTTGTTAGAGATACACTTTATTAAAAAGCAAATAAATATTTAACGTGAGAGTTATATATACAAAAAAAAAAAAATCGTTTAGTTTTCTATCAGATTTTTTGCTCTTATCACTCTCGAAACAACACCGATTAAATAAAGCTTTAATCGTTAACGTATTTGTTAGGATTGTCTTGTTTCTTGTCTATTGATTAATCAATCAGTTACCAAACATTATAATATAAACACTAAAAATACTTTATTGATTTATACTGCAGCTAATTGCAATTAGAGTTTGGTTCGAGGTTAATGCAGTCAAATGAGTGTGTGACATGAATGAACATGCACACACACATATATATGTATATATAGTTAATTCATGTCCCTATAACTGTATATATATATTCATATTTGACATTCATGAGCAAATAAATTGCATTTCATTTACACACCTCGAATTTTGGCTTTGCTGTTGATTATAATCCAATTTTTGGGGCCTCACATGGAATATACGTATGTGTGTGTGTGTGTGTGTGTGTAAACTTAGTTAGGCCAACTAACTGCTAACTTGGTGAAAGCTCTATAGAAGTTGATGTTGTTGCCTCCCCCCCAAAGGCAAATATCGCTGAACATGAAAACACAAATGAGAATTTCAGCGAGAGTCTTTCACCATTTTTGCCCCCACTCCCGGTTGCGTTACGCCTAAATAAAAGCCCCATCAACCATCTAGACGCTTATCCTGTTCTGCACATCTGTTTTGGTGCAAAAATACCGTCAAAAATAGTTGAATCCAGCTGCTGCTGATTTTCCCGTTTCACAATTTGCCTTTCTGCCATTTCCGTTCATTCCGCTCAATGATGCAAACGTTTTATTGCCAATATTTAGTGTGGCATTGCGCAACAGTTTTCTATCTTTCACTTTTCTATTTGTTTCTCTCGTTTTTTCGATCCGGTTTTTGTGTGTGTTTTTTTTTGTGCTAACAGTTTAAATAGTATAAGCCAGGCCAACCGTTCGGCCATTTAAACAAATTAACTGCATTGTTGCCCAGCAAACACTTGAAAAAACAAGCAAGTAGGCTCTAGTTGAGAAATACCGACTAGACGATACCCTGAACGTACAGTCAGTGCTGTCAAGTATATTCCATATATTCCTTGACTTCAATGTTCCATATCTCTGGTATTACTCAACAGATTGTCATTATTTCAATTGTTGTTTAAAGTTTTAAGTTTTGAGATGCTTCCTTCTGCCTGTTACATACCTAACATTATACCCTTCCTTTTTTTTACACAGTCAAACTTATGTTCTGAAAGCAAAGAAGACTTCTACTTATATTTTTAATGGTTTCAAAGCCTATTCATGCGCCTTTTTCTTATTTGTCTCAAGCTTAAATTGACTAAAGTTCTTATATATGTCGACACACATCGAATAATAATATAGTCATAAAATTATTACTTGTCATGCCATAGTTTTAAAAACATGTCTCAGCACAATGATGTCAGACCGTTGTGATAAGCTTTCAGACGCAAAAAAGTCAAGCGCCAAGCGACATCCGAAATGAGCTGTTATTTTTAAGTCATTGCCATTCATTTACTTATCTCTATTATATAAGAAGAAATCGGGGGAAAAAACAATGTGCTGGATCGGTCCGAGTTTAATGTTGATTAATCGCAAAAAAAGACGATGTCAAAGACGAGGTTTCTTCTGTCGGTTGCGAAATTCGTTTCAGTTAGTGCAAAATTTGTTTAGCTGTGCATCGAACATAAATTAAATCGCGAATTAAACATTTAAAATGAATGTGCAACAAAGGCATTCCATAATTCTTGTGTTTAATTTAATACTATTGTCAGGGCTTAGAGCAACTACTAATTCGACTAGTGTTCCAATTATCACGTCAACTAAAACTAGGAAACAGGATGAGACTTTTGGCAAGGACTGCTGTAAGGTAGTTAAGCCGTTGCTGGATTATGCAGCCAGTGTTCAATCAAGGGAAAAACAATTCCAAGAACAACAAAATAAAGTCCATGATCAAAATGTGACCATAGTTAAACTTCAACACCAACTGGAGACCGCTCTCAAGCACAACGATGATCAAGCTGCGACAAAACTTCAACAGCTGCTCGCCTCAAATGATGTAAAGTTTGGAGTATTGCAAACTAAGATTGAGGATATAGGGGTGATTATATCAAAACTAGTGAGCGCTCTTAAGCAAAACGATGATCAAGCTGCGACAATAGCAAAACTTCAACAGCAGCTCGCCTCAAATGAAGCAAAGGTTGGAGAATTGCAAACTAAGATTGAGGCTCAAGGGGTAACTATATCAAAACTGGAGACCACTCTCAAGCAAAGCGATCATCAAATAAAAGAAATGGATGCTAAAATGAACGACCTTAATTCAAAACTCAAAGAATCGAGTTACATCTCTTCAAACTGTCTGGGTAAATCGACCGATGTGCATAAGTTGTATTTGCCCAACATTGGGACATTCTCTGCTCCCTGTAACTCCACAGTGACAGATTCTTCTGGTTGGACTGTAGTTCAGCGAAGAATGGATGGCAGTGTAGACTTTAATCGGAATTGGAACGACTACAAGGAAGGCTTTGGAGATTTGCGTGGAGAGTTCTTTTTGGGACTGGAGAAACTTCACTTGCTGACACAATTTGAGCCCCACGAATTGTATATACATCTTCATGACTTTGACGATACAATAACCGTTGCCAAGTACAGTCACTTTCTTATTGGCAACGAGACAGAGTCGTATGAATTAAAAGAGCTTGGAGATTATTATGGAAATGCTGTTGATGCACTGATTAAACATATCAACATGAAGTTTTCAACAAAAGATCGGGATAATGATATATATGAAGGAAATTGTGCGGACGAATGGTCATCTGGTTGGTGGTTCCATGCTTGTAATACTTGGTAATTCACGCAAATTGTATTTTATCATTTTCAACCAGGTTAATTCATTACTCTCTTTATCTCTCTTTTATAATTTCAGTAATTTAAATGGAAAATATACGAACAAATCAGAACTAGGAACTCCCAACATTTATTGGTACCCTTGGAAGGCACTTAAATTTGTACAAATGATGATCAGACCAAAACGCATTTAAGAAATCAATCAATCAAAAAAAAAAAAATATTTAAAATCTTTTTCAATTTTTAAGCTTGAAATGATTATTGTACATTTTATAATTTATTGTATTAAATAATAATAATTTGTTAACATATGCAATGATTAACTGAGTAAGAGTCACAATAAATATATCAATATCTTTTTGCTTTTCAATATTGACTCGTGTATTGGTAAGCATTCCCACTAAACATAGAGCATTTCCGATTCTCATTCATTCAATCAGCACATTCTCTATATTTATTGAATACTCGCTGTTGATTGTTAGTCTTATCTTTTGTTGTCTACCGACTCGCTTTGGGATGACGAAAGTAGATTTATATACTATATATAGGTTAATGAAATTGGAATGAACACATCATCTTGTCGACCTGAGGTCGCTGCTCATAAATAAAACTGCGAATAATCGCAAAGTAAGTACAAAATTTGTTTAGCTGTGCAACGAACGTTTATTGAATTGCGAATTAAACATTTAAAATCAAATCTTAAAGTCAGGTTATGGATCGACTAGTGAATATATATTATTTAAATCATCTCATTTTATTTTATTAATTTATTTTATTTTTATCTTTTAGTTTTCATTTTGGCTAAACTTTTTTAAAAGATCGAAGTTCAAGACTTAAAATCTTAAGGTATTTCTTGGTCGACTTTTATTTTCTTTAAATTAATTGAAAGCATAGCAGAAAATGTTTTTTAGAACAACCCTCGAAAAAAAACAACAAAATGACATTGAAGCTGCAACAAACTATGCAAAAAAGAATAAAAAAAACCTTCCAAAACTTTGAAGCTTTTATATTGACACATTCTGATGAATGCTTTCTGTGTTGCTTTTTGGCGTTTTGTAAGGCACTTTTGTGTGTGGCTTTTAACAAACTTAATAACGTTTTTTTTTTTTTTGTGATAAAGTTTTTCATTATATGTGGCTCAGCTTATTTAAGCCTTGATTTTAAACAAGGCTTTGTAAATTGGCTCATAATGCAATATGTAAACGTTATTCACGATAAAACGAGAAACTTAAATGTTTCTTTTCTTTTAAGGTTCACCAATAGACCATTGTTACATACATATATACATATATATATTTGTATGCACACATATGACGATTTATTTGTTTATGTGCCTTTTATGTGTGCTAAGCAGTGAGCTGCCAGTGTTGCCAACACACACCGAATATGTATATATTCGATAATATTTAATGTGATGTGTTGAGGTTCTTTGACTGTTGCCAGCCAGTTTTGTTACTTGGCTTTGGCTTTTATTGCCACAACGATAACGAGGGAGAGCCTAAGCTGGAATAAAACTAAAGAAATATCTATGTATATATCCACTGGCACAAAACAATGGCCTATAGGCTTATATATATATATCTCTCTCTTTCTCTGTTCTAACACACAGAAGAAATTTTAGTGCTGTGGCTTTTTTTTTTGAGGCAGAAAGAAATATTTATGGTTTATGGCAATTTTTCTTGCTGTTTGTCAAATTACAAAATGTTTCGTGTTCTAAGTGTGTATTCAAGCGTATAAATTGTCAACACACACACACACACACACATACATACATATATATATATATATATATATGTATGCAAGTTCTATGTATCTGTGTGACATGTGTCTTTCCCTCATGTAACATTTTACATCGAGAATTGCTCTTTGATGGTTTTTGGCATTTCATTCTTTATTTGTTTACATATTTTTTTTTTTCTTGAGGGTTTGAGACAATCGTTAAAATGATATCGATGTGTAAATTTCTTTTATCCTGACACTGCAATAACAGTTAAGCCCATAAAAGTTTCGAAATTATACCGATAGATTATGTTTGTTATTTGAATTCTAAACGATATTAGCACACGTTTATAAATATAAATTGAAAATAATATGCTTTGCCTCTAAAGACGATTTACATTTGAGTTTATGTGTTGAGCATAAATTGAGTTTATTTCGGATTATAATCAAACAGATGTGATTTTTAATGGTGTCAAATGTATTATCTTACGAGTTATTATTATGAATTTTCGAAAATGGTATTTAAGTATATGAACTATTGAGTTTCCTCTAGAAAACTACTCAACATTATACATATCAATGTTTGTATGTATGTTTGTTACTCTTTCACTTGAAAGCTACTCATCTGATTTGAACGAAACTTTGTAATAATATAGCTTATACATCTGAAACAACTAGCTTGAAACAACTAGCTAGTCAAGTATTAATTATCACTTCATAATGGCTTGCAATAACTTTTAAAGTTGAATCGCATTGCAATTTGTTAATTTTCGAGCTTTAAATTATAGGTTTAAGGGTGAGAAATGATGTTCACCAAGCATATGCCATACAAATATTCATCATTACGACGAGCCCTTTAATCAACGCACACACACAGACGCACACAAGTATGCGCCCAGCCTTCTCTCTCAATCCTCACTGGCTTTCCCCTTTATATACACACTGGCAAGAACATAATTATTCTGTTGCATACTTTCAGGCGCCGCATTGCTTGATACATTTTGGTGCGATTTTGGAGGTGTAATAAATTTGTGATTGCGATTTCAATGCAGTTTGGTGCGCACGGAATTTGACATTTACTAATTGCTGCTTGATTGCGCCACCAAACCGAAAGTGAGAGATGTAGAAGTTATCTTTAAATTTGCGTCGAAATCGAACTCGCGCTATCTTTAATTTATTCGTATTATTTTGCTGTATTCTGTATTCTAATCAATTTGTATGCAAGTGCAAGCTGTGATCTCGTCATCGGCAATAATTAATCAACGTTCTGCTGCTGCTCGACGGTATGCATTGTGGAGTGTCGCTGTCGTTGTTGTTGTTGTTGTGTCCTCGTTTCTAGTATTTTTCTGATTTTTTATAGCACCCTGTAAAACAAAGTAGAAAAGTGGGTTAATGGGTGAAAAAGATAGAATCATTCTAATATTCTTTTATTAAGGCGTTAAAATTAGATTAAAAACGATTTTAGTTTACCAAATGCAACAAGGTTGATATCGAAAGTAGCAACCATAAACTATCGATAACAACTTTGATAACTGTAAATTTTTTTAGGTTTTGTGGTGTAGAGACGAACTTCTCTTTGCTCTAAAAACGTATAGAAAACAAAAAAGTTTTCGTTCGCAGAGTTTTCACTGTACATGCAAACTTTTGTACAGGATATCTTCTAATAATAAAACTTTGTACAGGATATCTTCTAATCATAAATAACCTGTCATCCTAAAAGTCATTTCAACTTATATTTTTGTTTTTGCCATCGCGCATCGTATCACTTTCGCAAATTGAAGTTTTCTAGTTGCTTTTTTTTTTTTTTGTGTGTGTTTTGTGTTTCGTTGTTGAGCACTCTTGCTATATGCAGCATAACTTGGTTGTTGTTGCTGCTGCTTGTGCTGCGACTGGCGTGCTTCATTGGAAAGTCATGCATATTCATTGTTTACTTAGGCAACACACACACACACACACGTACAATCACACACGCAGCGAGCACAACGAGCTCAGCTCAGCAAACAACAGCCACAAACACAACAATAATAAACACAACAAGAATTTTACCTGATTTCTTTTCAAAACCACAAACACACTACCTCTAACTGCTGTCTCCCTCTTCATCTCTGTCTGTCTTTTACCATTTCTCACTGTTGCAAGGACATCTTAGTTGTATGTTTGCAGCTCGAAAGGCATTTCGAGTTCCGTTTGTCTAGCGCGCAGTCATCATACATAGAAGGAGGAAACGTTGCCGGTTTACCGTTATAGCTTTCAATTAACCAACAACAGACAATAAAACCTCTTCTCTATCTCCACAACAAATTTGCAACGATGAGAAAGAGAGACAGAGAGAGAGAGAGAGAAATTACGATTTACATTTCACAAATCCTCCACAAAATGGTACAAATATTTAGCAAAACCAGTTTGAGTTAAATTGACCAGTGCCGGGTCTTACGAGACGAACTAGGAACGAACTATTTAGTACATTTGTGGAAGCCTTTAATCGGAATCAAAATTATGAGCATTAACTATGGTACCGAATTGCAAAAATGCTCGAAATGATTGATTTCCTCTTCTTTTTTTTTTGTATGGGAAAAGTCATCAGAAGTTAGTTCTAATTAATGCTGGCAAGGAAAACTACTTTGAATTCGTTTGTTTGCATCGAAATGAATCGGATTTATGGAGTCTTGGAAGGATTGGGGTCAATAGGCTTTCTATTTTGCTATGCTATCTGTTTTAAGCTGGAAACTCATTTAACTTTGACTTTTGTAGTTACATTACTGATAGACAACTATGCTATATACTATATACTATATCAGCGATCGGGGAACTGTTTTGATCATAAGCCAAAAATATTTTTGTGTAAGTTGACTTTACATCATGGCAAAGAGCAAAAAAAAAAATTAGGTTTATAGAGTTATAAATTAAAAAAATATATACTTTTTGATCATTAGCCAAAAATATTTTTGTTTAAGTTGATATAATTGTGTCATTCTAAATAAAAGTTTATTTTATTACCCTTTATTTTTATTTATTGCTACATTTGTTATTTTGTCTTGATATATGTGTGTATGTGTGTGTGTTTTGCGTGTGTGTTAATGTGTGTATGGGCTTTGTATGGCTTGAAACAATAAAAATATGCACAAAATATATGAATTTTACTTAATACATGAAAATCGCCTTTCTACTCGATTCTCAAAAATTCAAGTAAGTCATGAAGGAATTTGATCTTTCTAGTCAAGTGTTCAATGAGTTTGTGTGTGTATGTGACCGTTTTCGAGTTTTCTCAAAGTTCTCTTTTCGTATATCTCTCTCTCTCTCTCTCTCTCTCTCTCTCTCTCTCTCTCTCTCTCTCTCTCTCTCTTCTCTCTCTCTCTCTCTCTCTCTCTCTCTCTTCTCTCTCTCTCTCTCTCTCTCTCTCTCTCTCTCTCTCTCTCTCTCTCTCTCTCTCTCTCTCTCTCTCTCTCTCTCTCTCTCTCTCTTCTCTCTCTCTCTCTCTCTCTCTCTCTCTCTCTCTTCTCTCTCTCTTTCTCTCTCTCTTCTCTCTCTCTTTCTCTCTCTTCTCTCTCTTTCTCTCTCTCTTCTCTCTCTTTCTCTCTCTCTCTCTCTCTCTCTCTCTCTCTCTCTTCTCTCTCTTCTCTCTCTTCTCTCTCTTCTCTCTCTCTCTCTCTCTCTTCTCTCTCTTCTCTCTCTCTCTCTCTCTCTCTCTCTCTCTCTTCTCTCTCTCTCTCTCTCTCTCTCTCTCTCTCTCTCTCTCTCTCTCTTCTCTCTCTCTTCTCTCTCTCTCTCTCTCTCTCTCTCTCTCTCTCTCTCTCTCTCTCTCTTCTCTCTCTCTCTTCTCTCTCTCTCTCCCTCATGAACAAAATTTTCTTACAAGCCGTTTTACTCACAAAAGTTTCGTTTTTACCCCATTTGGGATAATATACCCCGGTTCCCCGACCGCTGCTATAAATATATACATTATATAGTTCGGCTTACTAATTAATCTAAATGTCTTAATCTATATATATATATAGCTCACCGTACCTCTTACCTATGGGTATATGTATACTATATCTGGAAAGGTATTTAATATGCCTTTGCCATCACATTCGTTCTTTCAGCTGCCGCATTCAAATGACTAATTAAACATAATTAGCAACTATTAACAAGTTAGGTTGCTCGTCGACACTCTCCCTTCTTCTCGCCCCTTTGTCGCTCTGCCACTAATTGGGATTGTTGTTTAACTGTGGAGTGAAACAAGGACACACACACTTTGGTCAGTTTTGGTCAGAGGTGGACAGTACAAGCCCAAAAGGGACGACAAAATCAAAGCAAATCAACAAGCGCGAACAACATACAGACCACACACACTCGTACACGCACACACAAACACACACCAACACTCCCACACTCTTACAAATAGCCACTTGGACCCTAATAAGTCAACTGCAATGCATAAATTTAGAAGCATTGTTCATGAAGGTGGCCAGAAGTGAGTGAATGGTTGTGGAACGAGGCTTTTATGGGAGTCAAGCACGTGTCGGGTAAGTGTTTGAGTTTGAGTTTGAGCTTGTGACTTTGGCCAAATTCAAGCGAGACAAGCGAGTTTCTGGACCAAGGCATTTCTTGATTGACAATGTGGTTTTGGGTTGGGCTTCTGTGACCGTAACTTTTGGCGCAAATTTGGCAATACAACAAACGCTTAACCTTTGGCAGGCCGCACACATTTCAATTGTTCGTACAACATTCTGTTGCATGTCCAACAGACGTAAAACATATTTACACTGTGGGTCAAATGAATAGGAAACATTTTTAAAAGAGCTTCAAAACATTGAATTTGATTTTTAATTTAAATTTTCCTTAATTTACATTTTATTTAATTTTTTTTGATTTTTCCTAGACTTGACATATCTATTTTATAATATTTTGCAAGAACTAACTTAAACTCTGTTCCTTTGTTCAAAAATAAGATTGTTCCTAATATTTTGGCCAACATTTTCAGTGTCTGTGTTCGAATCAATGCCTTGGGTTTTTGGCCACATTAAAATTGATTGCTGGCAAGCATTTTGTGCGCTGCTTTAAGCCAAATAATAAATTGCTGGGCTCTGGCCTTCGGGTTCTTCTCTTCTTCTCCCCCCAGCAAGCTGTTGGCATTTTGTCATCAGTTTGTTGATGTTTTGATTTTCACACGTTTTTTTTTTTTGTTGTCGATTTGTTGTCATCATTTCAACATTAGAATTTGGTCTACTTAACTGATTTTTCAATGCTATGCAAATTAACGAGACGTTTTCAGCATCCTTAATCGTCAACGATTGAAACAAATGTTGAATTATTTATTTGTGAATTAGTCATGGAATGCAAATAATTTCCTGTTTTGCTTAAGAGCTTAAGTTTCTAATCTGGCACGCTAATCCTTTCGAATGGCAAACGGATATTAATAAACTTATTGTATAACTGTATAACACATTCACATAAATACTCATTTCAAATTCAATTTCAGTTTGTCCGGCTGCGTTTCACTTTTTGGCGAGGACGAAAAATCTCATAAAAATTCGTAACATATTTTTTTTAATATGTTTCTGGCAACGTTTACGCTTGGCTGGGGCCTCAGGTGAGAGAATATGAGTTTATGATATGGGAATATATATTTTAATATGGCCATAAACTGGCATTTTATTAAGTGTTAGCGATTCGAGGGCAGTTAAAAAAAAAAGAGTAAACTAAGCAAAGTTAAGCGATTTACAATATGCTAACATAATTTTTATTTATCTCAAACCTCTTTCATTGAGCGTTTTAGCTGTTGCGGAAATATTTGTTATAATAAAATAACATAAACTTTAATGTTTTTCTACTGCATTTCAATAGACAGGTTTATTTGGAAAAAAAAAAATAAATGCGCTTATCACAAGTTTATTATATTGTTTAACAAGCACTTCACTTCGTGCTGATGCCTTTTCATGCACAAAACTTTTGCAAATAAAGCAGTTTATTGTGCCAGTGGGATTTATAATCCACACAAGCGTTATAAATGCTGCACCTCTGCTCAACCAACCCAATCTCATTCTCTCAGGAACCACTTTAAACAGAAAATACATATACACATGTATATATATAAAGAGTAAGCGCCTCTGAGCCACAATCCAGGACCTGAACCAGGGACCTGAACCTGGTTTTCTTCTTCGGCTGTTGCTTCTGCTGCTGCTGCTGTTGTCCGAGGCGCAGCATTTCAAATTAAAAGCATTTGCCGTTTTTATTGCTGTGTCTGCAGTTCGTTCTTGGTTCGCTTTTCGCTCACCATACAAATTTTTTATGTCCATTTCGCTTTATTTCACACTTTCTTGTTTATTATTGCAGTGTGCTGCTTGCTGTTGCCCCCAAAAAATGGCAGAAGCAAATTAAGAGTTTGACCTTTTTGCCTTCCTTCCTTTCGTAACTCGTTCATGTGCCTTTCTTTTTAACATTTACAATAATGTTGTTGCCATTGATTTATATGCTCGGGCTCTGCTTTTTGTTGTTCTGTAACCCGTAACCCGTAACCCTTTCGAAACTTCTTACTCCCCCGCCCTCTCTTTCTCTCTCTCGGTCTGGTTGGTGTCCCTTATTCGGCTTAAATGCGAACTTAATTGTTGTGCCATCGCCTAAAAACAGGCAATTTGCCTGTTTTACGCTCAATGCATTTGATTTTGATTCTACTTGGGCTTTCTCCTTTCCCCAAACCCCGGCGGCGTCAGCATTTAAAAGAAAAACATGCTTTTCATTACGACAGTTAATTAAGTACCAAATCATTACCCAAAACTTGCATTGAGTGCGAAACATTTGAGTTGACTTCTTAAAAAATAAAAAAAATGCAAATTTCAAATAGCTTCAGGAGTAGGGTAAAAGTAATTAAGACAGCTATTGTTTTAAGTAAGTTGAAAATTTAACAAAAAAAATATGTAGAAACTTTGAAAAGCTATCGAAAAATACTTAACTATATATATACATATATAAGCAAATATTTGTATGGATATTTATGCGTTGTCAAAGTGTAATTTTAAGGAAAATTTCAATCATGTCTTTTTCATCTTTCTTTGTTCTCACTTTCAACAAGCAGCAAATGTCAACGTCTTGACCCCTACCCCTAACATAATAAAGTACAAGCGTGAATGATATCGTTGTTTAACGATTGCATCAGCAGAATCAGAAAAGAGTGCATAAAAATTTAAAGGTGTAAAATAAATACAATAACAAGTAAGAAGGCTCTAGTCGAGACAATTCCACTAAACGGATACCCTGAACCCCTGTTACAAAACCAGTATACTTTTTAACTAATTTTTAATGGGTTCAGGGTATGAAAATAACAACACAAATGTGCTGTTGGCTATTTCGATTGATTTATAATCAGGTTAACGGCTGATTGAATTGAAATTTGTTTAAATTGATTTTTTCTCTGTAACTACGTGTATATCGAAAAGATAAAAACAAATATCGTTTTTGTCACCTTCTAAAGAGAATTCACAAGTTGGCCTAAATCCATCAGCTTTAATACATCTTTCTTCTCTTTCTTCCTTAGTTCATCCATTTACTGCTTCTAAATGGCATTTGTCGCTCCTCTTTCGCTAACACAATGTTACCAAATGTGACTCCTAAATCTCAATGCAGGACGTCAACACTATAAGCCATTAGACCAGCTAAAACACCCACTCACATTGTCTAACTGGCTAACTGACAAACTGACGAACTGACATCCTTCCATGCCTGTGGCAAAAGGCATAAAAAAAAAAATAGGAATATTATGTCAATAGATAAAAGTCAAAGTGAAAACGACAATGACGACGACAACGACGAAAGCAAATGTCGCGAGTTCAATTGTGAAGCTACTTTTACTGTTGGATACCAAAAATACTGCTTACCAGCATCCTAAGCATTCATTTTATCCTATTCATCTATCCATCTAAACCAACCAACCAGCAGTAGCAGCAGCAGCAGCATTGACAGTGTTTATTTTATTGATGTCGCTGGTTCTCTGCAACTCGAAGTTGCCACAGCAAAGTCATCATTGCGATGTCGCAAAACCAAAGGCAAATGTGATTATTGTTGTTGTTGTTGTTGTTGCTGCTTTTGCTTTACGAGCAAGCGAAGCGACTATAATTGTGCATTCACATTCACATTGCGAATGACAGTGGCAATAACAACAAAACAAACCCCATATTATAGCATCCTGTGTTCGCCGGCGGCGCTCTCTCTCTCTCTCTCTCTCTCTCTCTCTCTCTCTCTCTCTGTTCTCGTCGCAGCGTCATTTGCAAGTGATTTATGGGACTTTACTTGGGGATAGGGCAGCTTGGGGGCTTTGCAAGTTACATTTGCACTGTGCAAAATGTGCAAACACTTGATTAGCAAACGGCAAATGATTGAACGGTTATTGCTAAATTGAATGTTAACTAAATTTACGTTACTTTAAGGTACATGAATTTACAACAACTAATGCAGTTGATCGTTCGAAAAATCTGTGACTTAAAGTTAAATCATAATCGTTGCATAATTTGTTGCATTGTTTGGTTCTTTCAAGTTGTTATTTCAACGGTTTGTCAACTGCAATCTATTATAATCTATCTGTTATTGCCAGCAACAGACTGTGCTGCCTGCCACTCACACACACACAAGAAAAACACTCCACAAAACATTGCACACACCCTTTCGCACACACACACACACGAACACCACTCAAATGACAACAAAAAATATTATGGATATAAATATTTTCAAAACTAACACATGCAATCTTCTGCAATTTTCACACTGCATCAAGTTGCCACACAGAGACAGCACAAAAAACCTGATGGGAAAAAAGGGTGTGGGGATGGGGGCGGGGACGGGGTAAGCATAACAAAACATAACCAAAAAGTGAACTTCAACCTTATGGTTGGTGCTCGAAACCCAAACACGAATCCACAACCCTAAGCAGCAGCTGTCAGCACAAACAGTTGCAGGGCGAACATGAAGATTATTTGTTGGTGTTTTTTTTTTTTTTTTGATTTTAATATACCCTGCTTAAGGTTAAAGAGTTTTGAATGGGGTGTTCGATTTATTTATTTATGTCTTTCGAACTTTTTCTTCTCTAGCATTTCTTATAACCATCTCTTAAACTTATTTACAGGACATCTTTCAGTCAATCATTCTTGTGTTTAATATTGTTTCTTGATTTTGCATTGCAGCTAACAAAATTATACACGTTAGTAACTACAAATATTTATATCATACATATACGAGTATAATCCAGCTTTTTGTTTATAATTTTATTGAAGACAAACAAAACATTTTGTTAAGACCAAATTCTCGATGTTGTTAAACACACAAATTCCTTTTTATAAATGCTTTGCATGAAATTTTGTTTGTTTTCCATTGAGCTGAGGGTGAAAGAGATCTGCATTTTATTGTTGCTTTTAGTTCAGGCAATTGTTATTTGTATTTAAATGCCATTTAGATTGTAATAAATCTAGTTCGTGTGTGTGTAGAGCTTGTATTACAAGGTTGTTAGTAACAATAATAATAACATTTGCCATTCCAATAACCCAAAAAGGGCATCGAAATCTAGATATGTGTGTAATTTACTTTTATTTAAGGTGTTGCCTTGATTTAGGTTATTGTGTTTGTCATTTTCAATATTCGGCTTTCAATTATAAATGCGTAAATCAAAGTCAGTTAAGCTAAATGCGTTTTAACTTATTTAATCATAGCGCATAAATCTCAATGTTTTTGCTTTGGGATTTTTCTTTGCCGTCGCGTCTTAAAGTGTCAACTGTGGCAGGACTTGAATACCCTGCCTTAAAAAGTCAAGTTGGGCTTATTCTTTCAACAGTACGAAAATATTATTTATTTTCTATAGGATATTTTACATCTTAACATTTAAGTTAAATACTTTCTCCTACGTTTTCACTTGTTTTGAGCTTTTCTTTATTTTGGTTTTGCCCACATTTTATTTTTTTGTTGTGTCCTCGCTAAACTGCTGGAAAATAGCAAATTTATGTTAATTTTCTTCTTTCACATTATTGTAAATGACACAAAAAAAAAGCCAAAGGAAAAGGAAATTAAATGCCATAAAAAGTGAAAGTTGACAAAAGAAATGTCCAGACTCTGTAAATGATATGCAGACAAAAAAAGACAATCCTACGATTTGAAACTGAAATAAAGCTGTAGACAAAATTTTCTTTGGTTTTGCGTTCGTCTGCATTGCTTGCAAGTACATAATTCAATTTCGGCAAATCTGTTTTTTAGGGGGGGTTTTGGCAAACAGGGCCAAAAGCCTTTATACAAATCTACTTAACGAAGTGATTTACAATTGACCCAAAAGCACACAGAGCATTTCTGGCTCTTTACTTTTATAAATAAAGTAATAAGATTTTACAACTTCGTCAAGTATTGGCTTTTCACATATCATTTCTCATCCAGTTGGTCAGCCAGCAGCAGCAGCAGCTGTCTTCAGTCACAGTTTTATCTCTCTCTCACACCCACACACACAGACGCATACAAGCAAAGAGTCTTTACACTTTTTGGATTTTGGTAAAAGCAACACACAATTTGATAGATGTTCTAAATGTGGAAATGGAAAGCATTTACATTTTTCCATTTTCGTTTTGTGTGCTTCGATTTTCTTTCATTCTGCTTGCGTTTTTTATGGCTGGCATCTCTTGAAAAGTTTTGTTTGTTTGTTTATTTATACTTATTTTCGCACTATCTGCTTCACTATTTTCCCCCTTGCTGCCTGTCTGCCTGTCTGTCTATTAGTTATTTATTTATTTTTATATAAATAGTGGCCAAAAGCATTTTTCTGTCTTTCTGATTGAACTGAATTAAATTGAAAACAGCTTCCACTCTCACAGCTGATAAGTGCGGAATGGGAATTGCATATTATATGGCAAATATAAATTATAATATATATATTATTATTACTTTTGCATGGCAAAAGCCAATCATCGAAGCCAATGCAATCAAATATATTAATTAATGACTTTGGTTTGGTTATTCCTTTGCGGTTAAAATGACTGTAAACGCGTGCGTTTAATCATATTATGGCTATCATTATCGGTCATATAAGTAATCGCACTTGTAAACCTTCCTCATTTGCCATTAATCGCATTATTATATGATTCATTTTTTTTTAATACCCTTTAAAAGGGTGCAACAAAGTATTTTTAATATGTTTGATTAAATTAACATAATTAAAGATTGAATTCAGCTTTCCTAAAATAAAGCTTGAATTTAATATCTTTCGATTATTATCGATAACTATCGAATCGACCTGTTCGAATCCTTAAGCGCATTAAATCTTTGGCACTTTGCAATAAGTTTTTCATTCTATGTTTCAATAATTGATTTATGCTTAAAAATTTTTGGTTCATTTCATATTTTAAATACATTTTCTTTAAACTTTCGAATTCATTTGGTCAACTCAAAGAATTAAGTTAAACACTGAGGCACACTTATGCTCGAAATGTGTTTGCTCATTTCCGGTTCCCTTTTCAGTTAATTTTTGTGTGAATCTCTCTCTCGCTCTCTCTCTGTCTCGCTCATTCGCCATGACTTCCTGTTACTCTACGGTAAACACACAATTACCTGAGCGTGCCCGTGTCATGATTTGCATTGCACTTGAATTATTTCCGTTTGCGCTGCTTTCGACGACCAAACGCAGGGATGCAGGAGCTGAATGGAAGTGAATAAGTGGGTCGGTGGCAGAGGTACGTTAAGTTAACTGCACACATGCATAATTTCATGCTTAGTGCTACGTGGTATTCATTTTGTTTGCCTTAAATGCAGTTAGCTCGTTTCATATTATATTTTTTCTTTTGCTGCAAAACGTGCACACTCAATGAATAGCTGCGGGGCGGGGCTGTTGGGGAATTGAGAGAACGTTCTTTTATATGCAGATTACCTTACAGTATTCGTAACTCAGCTGCTCTAATGAGAGGCATCATCTTCTCTCTTGGGCAAATGTGCCTTCTAGCCGATTGAATGCACAATCTAAGAAAAGGGAACTGGGTGGCAACACGCAATTTGGCTTGTGGCAGAGCATATCATGCGAAATGTGTATGCTAAATTTATGCGCAATGAAGAGTGAAAAGCAATAAGCTTTGTTAAGTTGTGCATAAAAGGGAAAATGGCATTGACATGACAGCAGCGCTACCCCACAACACTGACAACTGGTTTTCGTTAGGTTTTTTTGGTTAGGTAAGCGGGCAGGGAAGTGCAGTTATAATAAGTTTATTGAATTGACGACCCAAATGATTGCTGTTTTTTCAAATATTATATTGTTTTATGAACGAAAATATTAAATACATTTTAAGTTAAGTTAAGCTCGATAGAGTTTAAGGTTGGTTTCTTAAGGTGGAAACTCTGTTAGAAAACTCTCAATTCCGGTTTCAAATCGCTATTAGTTTCAGCCATTACTTTGTCAAAACTTCATCGATTTCCACAATCTATAACTTTTTGAACACTGTTTGGCATCGAGAACGAAACTACATTTGAATTTCCGAATATGTTTTTGGGAACGGCTGCGATTAACGCACAATGCGACCGCATTTGCTAATTGGCGGCCATGTTAAATAAACAGTTGCATTCACGCAATGCATTTTGCTCTCTATGGCAATGTGTGTGTGTGTGTTTAATACCCTCACCACCACCACCACCCACCCTCTCTCTTGTTGCAGGTGAGAAGGTTTTGGGTTTGCCTGCCTGCTGCTGGCATTTTAATTAGTTTTAGTTGAGCGGCGAGCGGTGAGCAATCCGGATACAAAATTCCCAAATGCCGTTTGCATTTGCAATGAGCCAGCAATTGAAGCGTGTGACCACAAGCTTTTAACCACTAGCCAATTTAATGGCGGTTCTTTTGACACTTTGCACTTTGCTACACACAACGACGACAGCGACGTCGACGACAGCGATACGCTTCTCATTAGCGGAGCAGCGGCAACCGGATAGTGTGTTTGTGTATCTAATTGCATGATGGTCAGGCATTAATTCGCATTATTAAAACAAATACGCAAAGTTTTCGCGCAAAAGTTAACTCGCCCTTAATTAAATTCGAACCGCAGCAAACTGAGCGCAGCGACAAAGACAGCCCAAAAGTATGCAGCGAAAGTATTTGTGCTTCCATGCATTCTACTTTCTCTTACTCTCTGTGGAGCAATATGCTCGCACACACACACACACACACACAAGATGAAAGAATGTGCCAAATTGTATGAGAATGTGTGTGTGTGAGTGCACTTAGAAAAAATTGGGAGCTTTGTTAGTAGCAAATACTGAAAAAATACTTTTTGTGTAAATATTTAAACTAACTAAAATTCTGTACGTAATATGTATAAAATCATTAAAAAATATCTTAAATCTTTTGCTAATATTAATTTTTATTGCGTTTGCATTCAAATTAACATAAATCATATATTTTTCTCTTAGTGTAGATGTGTGTTAGCTAACAATAAATAATAATGGCCAAGTGCTCGGCCATAAAATGCAGTGAAGCAAACGAAGCAAACAATTTTTAATAAATATATTATTTCTCAGGCTCTCGCCCCATTTCTCCCTCTCCCTCTCTCTCTCTCTCTCTCTCTCTCTCTCTCTCTGTATATCTGGTTTTTTGTTGGCCAGTCTCTAATGTTCACATGTGTGTGTATGCTCAAAGGGAAGGGGCATAGTGGCATAAAGGCAATTCGCATCATGTTTTTAAAGCATTTTACATAGTTTCATTTCGTTTTTGGCAAGCGAACAAGAAACAGCTCAGCTAGTAAGCCTCAGTTTCAGTCTCATTCGCATTCGCAGTCTGTGTTACAGTTAGACAATCCTTGTCTCTAGGCTTTTAGCTATTATTCTGTGGCAAACAGCCTTGACCCACAAAAGACACACACAGGCAGCAGAAAAGGGGTTGAACTCTGGCCACAAAAAGCAGCCGTTGATTAGTGTTAGAATCTGAAATTTAATTGACTTTGAATTATAAATGTTTTCGTTGCTTGAATAACTAAAATTTAGAGGGAAACAAATCATTGTAGGTGTGCAATCAAGCAAAGGGAATTATAACAACATATATATGTTTAACATCTTTTTAAATATTCCTCAGGAGATTTCGAAATAACCAATTTCATTTACCTTATACATTTTCTCTAGTAGAATCAATGTTTCTTTAACTGAATGTTGTGCGTGTTCTTGTTATTAACCCGAGTGTCTGTTGAATATTTATTTACGCACATGCATTCATTGACCGTGCAGGCTTCGTTCGTTGTCTGTCCTGTCTGTCCAGCCTGTCCTGAGACATCCAGCGAAAACAATTACCTTGTTGCAACAGTCACAGCTGTGCGTGTATGTGTGTGTGTGTGTGTGTGAGGCAATTATAAGTTGTTCGTGTCTGTTAATTAAATGTGTCAAGTGAAGGCATTTAATAAGCTTCAGTTATTTAAAAAAGAAACGGCATGACGCATACGCAGCGTGGTACCAACTGCCAATCACGCATATATGCATGGTCAAGCTTAATACTGCTTGCCTTTTTCACTTGAACTTCCCTTTAATCAAATAAAATATTACATTGACGAATATGATAAGATTGTGAAGGAAAAGAAACTTTTAGCTCATTGCCATGTTCGTCAAGGCCGATATAAATTCTTTTCGCTTGCCTTCAGAAAATATATTCTCCCTGGTCAGTTCAGGTATTCATTAATTGAATCACACGAACAGCGCACACATACATAAACACACCGTTCGTGCGACATTTCACGTCATTAAAAAAAAGTGCAATGTTTACGCCAATGTAATGTCATCAGGAACAAACAGTTTAAAGTGTCCTTAAAATATCATCGAGCCAAGAAAACAATGTTAATTAGAGTTGCCACCTCAAAGTGTGATAATGTTTGTGTGTGTGTGTTAATCAGCTTGAAATTGGGTGTGTGATATCAAGGCGTTTAGTGGCTCATCATTTCCATTCCGCTGCCATTTGAACACTTCAAGCTGTCAGACAGACACCTGCATAAATACGTAAAGCCTCAACTAGTTTTGAATCTGTGGGTTCATTTGACGGCTAAGCAAGCGGCATCAATTAAGTAAAGTTCGCACTTCTACACCAGACACGCGGTTTCGTGGCTTCCAAGGAAGCTGTGAGTGAAGTCGTAGGTGTAACGAGTGTTGAAAGCGTAGTTGAAAACTAAACAGTTTTCTTTTGATGACGAGAGTAGTTTGGAAAAAGTGCGAGAAAGGAAGGAAAAAACATATATTTCAAAAGAAAATTCAACTAAAAATACTTAGAGACTTCAAATAAAAGTAATTCAATCCCAAAAAACTAACTTGAATATATAATTGTATGTAAAGGATTTCTTTCAAAGCTAAATAAATATGTTTCTCTCGATTTTTCGTTGCTAAAAAAACGCAATTTTCGAAGCAACCCTCTTACTTATGCAGCTGTTGCATTCCAAATATTTGCATAGATGTTGTAAAATTAGTTAAATAAGCATTTACCGTTGTTTTAATGTAAGCGCTCTTCCTGTTGCTACTTTTGTTGTTGTTGTTGCTGTAGTTTTAGCTATTATTGTTGTTGTTGGCCTGCGTTTCGTTTAAGCAACATTTGTATTACTTTTAATGTTTGCCCTCCCAACGCGCGTCCGCAACTATTAACAACAAGTAAGAAGGCTCTAGTCGAGATATCCCGACTAGATGATACCCTGATCCCCATACTTTACGCGTACAGTCAGTGCTTGCAAGTGTGTGTGTGTCTGTGTACGCGCATACTGCATGCTGCATACACAACTTCAATGTCCCATATCTCCGGTGTTTATTATCCGATTTCGATAAAAATTTCACAGATTGTCATTATTTTGTTTTATAATTCAAATTGCAT
The DNA here is from genome assembly GCA_035044465.1 of Scaptomyza tumidula. Taxonomy (NCBI): domain Eukaryota; kingdom Metazoa; phylum Arthropoda; class Insecta; order Diptera; family Drosophilidae; genus Scaptomyza; species Scaptomyza tumidula. Next base: position 2,014,134 of record JAWNNW010000050.1, read on the forward strand.
CTCAAAGTTTTCAAAATTCAAGATTTTTTTGTTATCGATCCCATGTGTATATCGGAAACGGGAAGAGTTATCGAAAATCGGAAACAAACTTGTACTGCCTAGGGATTAGGCGAGCTTAAGTTCCAAATCTGGAGTCTCTAGCTCTTATAGTCTCTGAGATCGACGCGTTCATACATACAGACGGACAGACGGACAGACGGACAGACGGACATGGCTATATCGACTCGACTGTTGATGCTGATCAAGAATATATATACTTTATGGGGTCGGAGATGCTTCCTTCTGCCTGTTACATACTTTTGCACAACTTCATTATACCCTTATTTCCCATTTTTAATGGGATCAGGGTATAAAAAGGTAATTTTGCCTGCAAATTGACATAGAAGACAACAAGGTAAAAGTTTTCTGCTACGCCACACACACACTCGCATACACACATATATGAGCGAATTTATGTAAATGGAAATTGCATTGCATAAGCTGTAAGGAGCGCACGCTCGCCTGCTTCTCGTTGACAATGTTTACGTATACGCAATGTAAATGTGTGTTGCAGGCGGACGCAAAATGCCGAAAACCATTTAGCACGTAGTATTAGCGCGCTGCTTTCATTATTTGTGCCATCTTTTAGGCAGCCGCCATTATGCCAGCTGCTCGCAAGCATATTGTGCCGCCTAGGCCGCCTTAACTTTTGGGTCTACAGGGAGAAATAATACAAGAACGAATACAATCCACCCACCATACAGTAGTGTGTATGTGTTTCGGTGGCTTTCTTGGCTGTTCGAGCACTTTTGCCAGTTTAGTTTTCTTTATAGGTTTTCTGTGCTAAAAGCGTGAGCCGAAATGGGTTTCTATATTCCATTATGTGCGAGTTTGGCGCGTTAATTGGAAGGGTTTTTGTCTTTGCAAGGTAATTGCGTTTAATCACATTGGAGAGTTCATACTAAGCACTAAGCACTTTAAATATAACAAAGCAAACATACTTAAAAGCCTTAACAGATTTCATAATTGCATAACACAAGCACAGGCAAACGGGCAGACAGTTGAAGGCAACAAAGTGTGGCTCATAAATCAACTCAAAAATGAACTCAAACCAAGACTTAAGCTTTAAATAGAGTGAAAATTTCTTTTAATCTTGGCCTACCTCATTTTTTCTATGAATTGTATTAACAATTCACTAGAAAAATATTAAAACATTTTTTTAATATGTAAAAATAAGTAAATAATATTTTTTAAATAGTTAAAATAAAGAAAAATACTTTTGAATTAAAGAAAAGATAATTTAAAACATGGCAAATTTGTTTTTTTTTTGGAATAGAAGCAAAGCCAACAAATAAAAATAGAAAATCGTCTTACTTTAATAAAAAGCCAAGCTTAGAGTTCCGAGTAAATAGTTTTTTTAAAGGCCTAAACAAATTGTTTGCAACTTTTCAGCATAATCGTGAAATTAACAACTCTTTCAGTTGTGTGCCGCTTGAAGAAGAGAAGAGAATGCCAATTACGAAAGTAATTTATACAATGTGCCCAGATATGCACAGTAGTAATTATAAACACTGTAAGAAAAGGGAGTGCAAACAGGCCATTAAGTAAAAGAAGTAGAAAAAGAAGAGGGAGAGGATGGAGGGCAGCCACTTAAGCTGTCGGCTGACTGTGACCAGTTTGCAGCTCGTACTCTATATATATTGTTGTAAGTTTGACAACTGTCCCGTGGACCGGGAGAGTATCAAATAGTATATACAAGTAAATTGCTTCATTTTCGAATTTCTGTCATATTCGACGTGCTTTGTGCCATTGTCTGTCTGTCGAACTGTCTGTCCGTTTCCTCTTTTGCTCATATGCTTTTGGAAAATCTATTCGTGCCACGAATTTCATTTTCAACTTGGCAACTGCAATGTTTGCTTTTGTTGCTGCTGCTACTGCGACGTGCAACGGCTGCCAGGCAACTTATTAAAAATGTCTGCAGCATCAAAAGCGATAGAGAGAGAGAGAGTGAAAGAAAGAAAGAAAATCTTGGAAATTATTTGCGGCAAAAACTTGCAACGGGCAAACGTTGACAATGAGTCGACAACAAGCAGTTTATACATATTGCAATGCCAGCAGGAAAAAGTCATCTCACATCCTGCTCTATAATTGTTAACAAAAAATAGACGAAAAAATGAAAACACACACTCACATTGTAAGTACCAAATAAAGTTGCTTTGATTTTGTTCAACATTAAGTTTTTGGTGCCATACCATTATACAATTTAATTGTCTTGCAACATGCACTTGCCACCTGTCTGTGTGTGTTGCTTCGTTGCTTCTGCTGTTTGTCTGTAATTATTTGTAATGGCTTTTGGCCTTTTGCTGTAAGCTGGCTTAAAGTGCACTCAAAAAAAGAACGATAATTCGTATTCGTAATCGAATGCATTGCGAACGTAAAACGATATTGCACTGCATTTATTTCGTCTGTTTCATTTATTTACTACTTGGCGTTCTTTGCTTGGCTGCCTGCGGCTTGATGAAAATTCGCATTCAATTCAATTTCGCACGCAGCTGAGACGAAATTTCTCAAGGTTTTATACTCTTTGGGAAAGTAATATGGCTTTTTTTCAGAGAACAATAAGCATGTGGAATGAATATTTACTTGATCAGCATCATTGATCTGGATATTCGATTATCTTTATCATAAAGGTATGAAAGGTCGAGTACTTTATCTTTATTATTGTCAAAATAAGATGAAAGTTTAGTTAACGCAAAGAAATTTACTTAGTTTTAACATTTCCATTACAAACTGACTAAAGTTCAACAAGCAACAGCTTCACAACAACGCTTCGTTACCTTTCGTGACTTTTTTTTTGGGGTTAATTGCCAAGGCGAAAGGAGAATGCATATGTGCGTGCCTTTTGCTCTATCAGCAAGCGTGTCTTTCCCTTTCTCTCACGTCCTCGACGTACTCTCGATGACTTTACGTATTTCCTTTATTACACTTATCCTCGTTATGCATTGTTGCAGTCAATTGGCCATGTCGAGAGGAGAGAGCGCGTCTGCAAGATAGGCCAATGATAGAGCACACGGCCAGGCAGTCAATTGGCCATAATGTTGGCTACTTTTACAAAGAAGCAGCTAAGAGGCAGTTTCAATGTCAGGGGGCTGCCGCCTGCCCAGTTTTTAAGGTGTGGTGCATTTTAATGATTGAAGATTATAAGGCTTGTTCTTGGTACTGGCGAGCGTGGTGCGTTGTATCGCAGATTTACGCTTAATGACATTTGAACAGGTTATTGTTATTGACTCGCGCTCTCTCTCTCTCTCTCTGTTTGATTCCGACAAACAAAGCAACGTTATAATTAAAGCATCAAATGCAGACAGAAAGGCAAACAAATCTTATCAGACATATTGTATGGCAATGCAAATATGAAACTTATAACAAGTTGCAATGACTACGACTGCGACTACACGATAGTTTTATACACTTACTGCGAATGCAATTGTTTATCTTTTTTTTTTTGTAAGTATGATATGCAATCTTAAAGAGAAAAAGATGCTCAACACAAGCAAAGTGTTGTTGCTACAGTGACAATAACAATTACTGATGAACTGACAGCAAACGTTTTGTTATTGTCTAGCAAACTTGTTTAAAACTTACATGCCGCACACAGCATGTGTAGCGTATTAACAATGAGAAGCGCCTGTCACAATGATAAAACACACACACACACATACATACATACGGCATCAAACTTGAGCCTGGACAGATGAAAACAGAACTGGGGGAGAAGACTTCAACAGGCAACGAGCAAACGAGCAGGTGTTTCAACTTATTCATTAAAACAAAAGGAAACCAGACAAGCAGACGCACTGACAAACAGACAGACACAACGCGGACAGCAAGCAGCAGGAGAACAAAAAGGAGGGGCGAAGACACTCAGAAAAAGTAAAGGGTAGAAGAAAGGGATAACTAAGGTTGGCAGAAATATTAATATATGCCTGAAAATATTTATTAAAATATAATTAAGGGTGCGAAAACATTTTTGTTAGTCCAAAAAAAATATTTTGTTACTTTAAAACTTGAAAATAAAATGCAGAATAATTATATTAAGTCATTGTAAAGGGTAAAATAACCCAACAATATGTTTGAAACTTCGAAAACTTCTCTCAAGACTCCTTTTATGCCTTTCTGTTGCACACACATACTTTTCTCTGAGTGTAACCAGTCATCTAGAACTTTTGGGTGCTGTTGTCTGCCCTGCTTCGCCTGGCTGCTGGTTAAGATTGTGGTCGTCACGCAATTGCGGCAATTTCAACTTGAATGCGCTCTTCTCTTCACACTTCGCCCCCTTCCAGTGCCAAGCGAGCGAGGCGTTTTAGAAGCCGCAGCCACAGTACCCTCTCCACCTGAGCGCCTTACCGCCTCATCAAACCATGAGCACCTTTACTGACATCCGCTGCAGTCCATGCCAGTCGTTGCCATCCTGGCAATGAATTGAGCCCCACTTGGCGCGCTTCTTCGCAGCGCCAATTGAAACTCAATCCGGTTTTTGCAAGCATAGCGCGTTAACTTTCCATGCCCGGTAGCACTGATTGCCAAGACAACACAATTCATTCAACGAACGCTCCAGCTGCCTGCCACTATTCTCAATTCAGGTTCATACTTTAGCTTCCTCCCCTGTCTGTCGCTTCGTTCCGCACTCTCGTCACTTACTTTTTGCATACTGCTACGATTTGACTCGCATCTGCAGGCGTTTCCAGTTCTAGTTCGATTTATCATGCTGCAAAAGTTATGATCGCTTAAGTGCCGGGCATTTAGTGCGCTCCCACTTTGATGATGGCCAAACTTCAATTGGCCGTAATAAATTTTTCCCATGACATCTTCAATTATGTCCAAATTTAAAATACTTGCCGGCCTGTTTACCAAGTTTCTTCTTTAACGATTTGTAATCCTATGATTTCCATAAGCAATTGATTAAGATTTATTAGAGTATATTTAGTATTATATTAGTTTTGGAGGAATATAAAAGATAAGTTTTTCCTTAGACCAGCGGTCGGGGAACCGATGTAAATTACCCCAAATGGGGTAAAAATTCAATTTCTATTTCTATAAACCTTTTTTTGACTTAAGCTTAACAACACTTAACTAAAAGGATCAAATTTCTTCATGACTTACTTGAATGATTAAAAAATATATATATTTTTAATTTGCTATTCCTTGTTTTTTTTGCTCTTTGCCATGGTGTAATGTCAACTTACACAAAAATATTTTTGGTAATGAAGTTGAAGTTCCCCGACCGCTGCCTTACCCAAAACTTTCGTCAGTTTTATATTAGATCTTATATATATTTTTTCCAACTAAAATTCTTGATATTATTGTCGCACCTTAGTTCTTTCAACCTCTACGCGCTATACATAAATAATGTATTTTATTTCTCATTATAATTGCTTGCAAATTATCATAATTCATAAGAAGATTGAACCATGGCAATGGATTAGGCTCGTGCCAAACCAATAAGAACATAAATATTTATGGTCTCGCTGTTTTTCTAAGCTCTACAACATACGAAAATTCTGTTAACGTATGCCACAAGCGAGACACCTAAAATAAAACCACAGAATTATGAGCCAAAGTACAAACAAAATATATAAAATTGCCAGATGTATATATAGTATACGTGTAGCACAACGGAAGTTAGATAGAATTCTGCGAAACGTAGTTGAAGTTCAAAAAGAGGCCATAAATATTGTTCATTTGTAAATAAATGGCTTAAAAATAGAAAGAAAGAATTAGAAACACATAAATAGAAAACGCACAGCATATAAAACATTGTTCATTTTTGTTTTTGTTGTTGTGTGTGCCTGCTCCATGTTTATTTCCACTCATGGCTGGTCACTTGTCGCACTTGCTCTTCTGTTATTTCCTAGGCAAACATGAACATGGGCCCATTCCCATATGTGTTCTTCGTGTGTGTGTGTGTGTGTGTTTGTGTGTTTGTGTGTTTGTTTTATTACAGTATCATCTTCCGGTCACTTTGTCATTTCTCCACAACATATTTCAAACAGTTACGACGAGACAAGTGGCCAGGCCGCTGCGCGTGTCCAGACCAACCAAACGAACGAACTTACGAGACACCCCAGGAACAAGCCAAAACAACTACGAAAAGAACTGGAATTATTAAAAATAGAAAGAAGCTTGCAACGCCAAAGAGAGATCTACTACTATAAAACGGATGTGGTATAGACTAAGTCGATTGCTTTTCGATTCCGCTTCTCTTGCTTGTTTTTGCTTTCTTCCCCAAGAGCTTGTTATTGCTTTGTTGTTAATGTTTATTGAGTACTGAAACGAAAACTTCTTAAACAAACAGTTTTTTCTATGGGAAAAATAAACTTTGCTTGAAAATTTTGTTTTTTGTTTGCACTTCTTATTTTTTCGTTGGTAGCTCGTAAAGTGAAGAAACAAGTATGCATAATCTTTGTTTTCGAAGTAATTTAACTCTTCTCATTTCTCTCAGTGCATATTACTACTAGTTTGTGCAAATTTGTTGAGTGCGCTGCAAATCTAAAGCGCCATAGCGGTTCACAATTGCCACGCCAGCCGCAGCGAACCCATCGACAGGGCACCCAACTGCCACTCCCCCTCTCCGCCTTCCCCCCCCCTAGTCCCCTCACTCTCTAATACATTCACAAAGTAAGTAAAGCCGCTCCCCTGGTGGGCAACACAACGATGCGCACTGTCCAGTGGCCGCCACTTAAAAGCAGAGCGCGCGCGGTTGCACAAAGTTCTGGCGGCAAGCGGAAAAGTAGCAAGCCAGACGCCTACACTAAACCAACCCTCCACCCTCTCTCCCGCCAAACCATAGTAACCACAGCGTGCTGTGTGTCGCGCAACGCGCTTTGAATATGAATTACACACAGAAGAGTAGCGAAGAACGCACACGACTTTGATGCGCTGCTGAGGAAGAAATTTGAGAAGCAGTCGCGACGGGAGCGCTGGTCAACGTCAAAGTTTGATAGAAATACACGGTGGATGAGGAGGAGGGTGGTAACTACGTTACTGGCTGACTCAAAGCATTCTAAACTGTGTGCGAGTGATCCGAAAATGATGATATTAACATGCATCAACGTGCAGACTTTCAAAGACATTTGGGACAAGTTGTTGTTGCTTCTGCATACTGACTGACTGAGTGCATTATGTTTATATACATTATTGGCATTGTCAACTTTGGTACGTTGTAGATTGATTGATTAATTGACAAAAGCATTGCCGTTATATACCAATTGTGTTTTGGAAATAATCGGAATTTGCATATTCTAATCTAGCATACACACATACATGCATGCATGCATTCATATCGTTTATCAGATTGTATTCATTCAAAGCTAAACATTCATTCATTCATTCTTAACTGGCCTGTCAGTAGTATGAATATAGTTCATTGTGTTAGTTATGCAAATGCAGCCATTTCCGCTCGAACAACGGTCAAACGGGTCCCCAAAGCAGCTTAATTATTCATTAATTTCAACTTTAAATTGTTATGACGTGCGTGTTTGTTGCAATTTTCGACACTCTGTATTGAATTACAAGGGGTTATTCGATATAAAGTTAATAATTGTTGGTTAAAAATATATTTCGACTTTGAGCTAAACTTATCTCTGACCTTATTTTAAATGGTTAATATTATTATACTATCAAAAAATATCTTAAGAATTTTTATCTGTAACAAAAATATTTAAAAGTTATTTATGACATCATTCCAATTGTTTCTTAATTCACAAAGTATTTAAGCTTTCAACCCGCAACTTTACTTTGATTTTCTGTATGGAGTATCTTCTAGTCTATCACAAACATGCTTAGTTGTTGTCCTATTTATTGATTGGGCCAGGGAATTCCGCCGGGGCGTGTCAGCTGCACATCTACAGGCTTTTGTCACCATAAATGGAAGTGTTGCCCGATTATGAAATAATTATACGCATTGTGGCCAACGATTCTGCAGCAGTGTCAGTGTTTTGGAGCATTTCCCCATTATGATAGGGTCAATGTGTCTGCAGTGAGCCCATTTAAGGCTGACTCCGTGTTGGCCTTTAGTTTGTTGTCATTTTTGGTCAAAGTGTCAGTTGAAATTAAATCAAAATTAATTCAATTCATATTCTCAACAACAAAAACAAACAAACAGCTTTAAGGATCTTTGCAGGCAAGTATTTAATATTATCTATAATCCATCATCTGTTTATTGTCAAATACTTTCATAGCTTCAAAATTCAAAATGTCTTACCAATTTAATCCTGGCTACATTGGACCTAATCCACCTTGCTGTGATCCCTGCTGCAAAGATGAGAGAGATTGTCCGAATGCCGAGTGTGGACCATGCCCAGGACCAAATGCACCTTGTGGCGGCTGTTCACCACCATCTCCAGATCCAGCATGCAGCAGCAAGAAGGATGAGAAATCCAAACAATCTCCAGAGGCAGCATGTAGCAGCAAAAAGGATGAGAAACCCAAACAATCTCCAGATGCAGCATGTAGCAGCAAAACGGATGAGGAACCCAAACAATCTCCGAGTGCGGTCAAGAAGTAGAAAATTGTAGAGAAGTGAAAAGAATGAGAATAAAGTAAATCTTGAATTTCTACAAATCAAGTTGTCATTGATTTCAAGTTCATGTGTAGATATAAAGTCTTGGCATTGTACTTTAAATTTGGTTACATCATCCGGAATTTTCTTTAACAAATTCAAAAGTAAGTAGTTTCATTGATTCAATTAAAAAACAAAAACACTAATATTCATATCTTTACAGTTTTGTCAACTTTCCTTTAAAATGGCTTGCTCTAACAACAAGTTTGAACGGACAAATCCATTTTATATTGGTCCATATCCAGATAAATCATGTGGCTCATGTCCCTATGGAATATATTCAGGATTTTTGCCATGCGGTTGGCCCGATCGCTGTAAGAAAGCAATCGAGAAATATGAATGCAAAAAAACTGAACCAAAGAAAGAAGAGTCAAAGTCAGCCATTAGTAAGGAAGGAAAGTCTGAAGTAAAAGATATAAAGAAATGTGAAAGTAAAGCAAAATAAATAAACAGCTGAATATTTAAACATTTGTAAAAAAAATTTATTAAAAATTTAGAGATGAACAAAATTAGGCGGCTGATCTTCGAGAGTAGCCACACATATTTCCAGCTGTAGTGAGAGCAGCTATGTCAACCAATGGAAAATCACTTGAGATGCAATGCGACACACATATTTGCAGCTGAAGTGAGAGCAGCTATGTCATCCAATGGAAACTAAATGCGCCAGGTTAACAACAACAACCTCCACAAGGACCGCAACATCCACCGCATGGTCTACCGCAACATCCGCCAGCAGGTACAAGACAGCCAGGAGGACAGGGTCCAACGTAAAATGGATCGAATTTGCAAACGATATACATTTTAAAATGCTTGAATCGCGGTTTCAAAGTCTATATCAAATCTAATATATTCCAGCTGCAAGAGTTTTAAAGTATCGAAAATAATTGAAAGTATTTTTCAAATATTTTTATTTAACTTACCACAAAAATGTTGTCCTATGTTTTATTTTTTGCCGAAAATATATGTGAATATCTGTGCCTGTGCAAGAATTAAAAAGCAAATTTTTTAATTCTGTTTTTTAGGTGTTCACTGTCCGAAACATTTAAATTGAATGAGCTTATATGTTCCGGGATAGAAAGTAACACTTAAAGCAAATTCAATTTAGTTTTCTAGGCCAACTTTGTTGTACAAAAAATACTTTCAGATTGACTTCATTTGCTTTTAAGGTCTTTCGTATTCAAAACTCAACCATTCAAAGTTTTAGAGTTGCAATCGATCTCAATAGTACGTTTTCTGTGGGTAGCCTTATGTTGCATTATGCATTTCATATTAGGTTTTCCACATTGTTCACTTCAAGCATTAGCTTCATTAGATGATGACGCAAAGGTCTCCAGTAATGTATAGAGGCAATGACTAGTTCTTTTTATGAGAGAACGTGGGCCATTAAACAGCTCACTTTCAATCACAGGAATACGTTCGCCAGGTGTAACAGCATTCAAGACATTAGCACCGCTAATGACTAGGTCATAAACTGGTATCGAAACATTGACAACAACCTGAGATGTTGAATGTGACACTTCGATAACCATTGCAAGCGCACCCATCACACCAATAAGGTAGTGCATGGCGGATTCGATTGGAACTGCCACTATGTCCATTGTTGACTTACTCACTAAATTTTGATAGGTTAAAATGTAACGAAAGTTAAATAACACTAAAATCAAGGCATTGTTGATGATTCTATTTAAATGTGACGTCACTTTGTTATTTAATAAAGAATGTGGAAGGCAGAAATTTCTACAGAATGTCAAGAATTAAGTTGAGTCTCTATAAAAGACTGAACATCATCAAAATTTTATAATTTTTGATTAAAAAAAAATTAAGTGTGTTTTATAACAGCTTCCAGGCTTGATAATCATAATAATTCTTAGGATCTATCATCTTATAATTGTTTGTTTCCTTTAGTTGATGGACTTAGGTATTGGCGTCTTACGGGTAGGACAATTGTATTTATTTTTGTTAGTTTTTCTTATCTGTTTAAAAACTTAGTTAACTTTGAACTATTTGTCCTGTTTTCGAATCACATTTTCTTAAACACACAACGATTCATTATTTAGAAATTTTCCGTCAGTTAGGAACACAAAAATATGCTCACATAAAACTAAAGACGAGGAGCTGAGGAAAATATAAAAACATATATCTTCAGCTTAAAAATTGATATTATACAGAAAATTGTAAGTAGAAAACATTTACAAGATGTATTTTATTTAATTTCATTATGATATCCATTTTGCAGCTCCCACAAAGGTACGGCTAGCATTTAACCATGTATATCGTTTGCAAATTTGATCCCTTTTACGTCGGACCTTGCCCGCCTGGTGTCCTGGTTCCGGCTGGCGGTTGCTGTCGTCCTTGTGGTGGCTGTTGCGGCCCATCCTGTGGACCTTGTGGTCCTTGTGGACCCTGCGGTTCTTGTGGGCCATCCTGTGGACCTTGTGGATCATGTGGACCATGTGGCCCTTGTGGTCCCGGCTGCGGACCCTGTACCCTACCAATGGGTAGTCCCGGTTGCACTACCTGTCCATGCGGTTGGTAAACATTAAGCGATTCATTTGAATCCAATGTTTAGTTCCTTGCGTAAATCTACGGCTGAAGATATAAAATGTTTTTTCCTCTCTCATAACAATAAAGTTTTGTGATGTAAAAGTGAAGTTATTCAAACATTGTCTTGCTACTAGGACTATTCTACATTTGTTGTCCTAGGTAAGGACTGTCGCATAAACAGCTGTTTGGTTCGCTGTTCTGACAGCGCAGAATCATTTCGAACCGTGTTGCAGTTGGGTGTGGGTAGGCTGTGTTAGGGCCAAAAACATCGAATGTAGAGCATTGTGTCAGGTCAAAGGCTGTGGCATCCTAGCCACCTGCCTGATGCCTGATGCATGATGCTGCTGCTGCTGCTGCTGTTGCTGCTTCTGATGCTCAGCTCAGCTCCTGTTCAGCTCAGTGCGCTGCTTTGGGGACTATGTTTTGTTGTGGCTTAGCGCGATTTATGGCGCGCTCACACACACACAAACGTTAAACTTGCGATTGTGTGTGTGCGCGCGTCCCTTTAAGTTAGTCATGCTGACATTTACTTGCGTTTGTGTGTGTGTGTTTTTTTTTGTGCTTTTGCAGGATATTTCACTCTCATTTTGGCATACGCGCTTGGAATTTATTGCGGCAGGTCGGAATTTTCATTGCTTTGCTTTATGTGTGGCAGCAACAACCTCCCAAACGGTCCACCCCAACTAGTATATCTTACTATTTTTTATGTACACAAATTGCTTAACAATTCTTTTTATCTAGTTTTTAAATCAAGTTTGCTTGCATTTTGCTGTCATTGCAGTTAACAAGGTTTTGTGTAAACAAATGTCAGCTGCATAATGTGATAGGAAAAATGCATTTGAAATATGTTTATTTATATGCGAACTTTAGAATTGATTTAAATAATTGATTAGAGTTATGTTTGCTTTATATTTATGATATGAGAAGGAAGTTTCCTCATGATATAAATATATTTCGTTTAATTTCTTTGCTTACCTTGCCTTGATTCTCCTACTGATGATTATTCTGATAGTGTTCTGTTTAATTGCAAATTAAAGTATATTCAAATTTATTTACTCTTACTGCAAAGACAATGATCATCAGCAATTGACGAAGCAAAGAAACATAGAATAGCACCGAAGCACTGCTCGCCTCGGTTTGAGTCGGCTCAAAGTTGTGCGAACATGTTGCATGTGTCGTGTGCCGCACAACTTGTTCGAGCTTGCGCCACAGTTCTTAACATTTGAGTCGCCCAATCGCAAGTCAGTATTCGTTTTTCATTCGCAAAGTGCGGACGTTGTTCGTTTATGTTGCGATTCGGGCTTTGAGTTTTGAATTCACGTCTTCGCGGCACAAATATAAAAACATTTCGTCGCAGTGTAAGTTCGTGTGTTAGCGCAGAACTAAATTCAAGTTCAAGTGCAAGTGTAAATTTGTAATTTGAATGAAGTAATTAAGGAATTGTTGTGCATAGTTCGTGATTGTTGTAACTGTTGTTGCGTGCTGAAAGGAAAAAGAGGGCGAAACTGCAAAAACCCTTTAAACAGATTTTCATTTATTGTCAGGCCGTAACTCATTTGAATAATTTAACCAACACCCAAACTAGATAAGATTCCGTATCATTGTGTGTGTATGTGCCATATGCTTTGGTGTCAGTGTGTGTTTCTGCCATGATTAACAACCGCCTGCCACAGGAGGAGGCGTGATCAAAAGTGACAATTTTCGTAATTTTTCGATTTACATGCCGTCGCACATCAGGTACGTTTTAGGAACCCAAAACAATTTTGAATTTATTTTTGTATATTTTTTAATTGTAAAGTAGTTTATTTAAATACACTCGAAATATATAATGTGAACCAAAAAATTTGAAAAGTGTCTAAAACGTCTCCTTTTTTTTGGTGTTAATAAAAATAATAATTGAAAATGTCATTAAAATAGATATTCAATACTACAATTTGCAACATAAAAATCTAAACTCTATCAGTCGAATTAAATAATCTAAAAGCCACCATTAATAACAAGCAAACCTCACACATGCAAAAATAATTGCACCGATTTGGATAAAAATAAAACTCAAATGAATATTAATTACTAAAATATAGCGTATTTTCTAATGGTCAAATTAAAACTGATACTTAATTGGCCGAACTTGATAACAAACTGCAATTAGCTTATTCGTTGTTTTATTTGCATTAGCTGCGATTTTATTCAAAGCGAAATAAGCATTGAATCAACATTGAAAATTGATATCTGGTATCATGATAAGCTGCTGCTGTTCACCTCCAATTTGTTTGGCCTTTTAATTGGAAAGTGTCCACCATAGGCTTTGTTGAGCTGTCATCATACGACACCTGCGCCAAAGTCTCAACAAACCGCAAAATCAATAAACATACAACTATAAAACCAACGGATATTACACATGTCAATATCACATAACAGTTCTTCCGGCTTTCTTGAATGGCTTCCATATGTAGAAGTTTGTGATCAATTACAGCTAAACCGCAAGCTCACAAATAAATCTAAAACTGTGAATATTAAGTAGCATGAACATCTTTTGCCAATCAATATCTTATTCAATTCGTTAAGCAGCTCATCATTTCTCATACGAATAATATTTAAACCCATAAATTAGCGCCTTGAATATGAAAGTTTTATGGCTTTTGCTTGACAGTTCTGACAATTTGTTAGCCAACAGGTTGGCTTGTAATAAAATTAAAAATAAAATAAAAAACCCAACTGTATTACTTTGCAATATTATAGGATGGTTAAAGTTTCACGCAACAACTGCACCTGCTAACCCTTAAAATTTTTATTAAAATTGGCCCAAAAACTTGCGAAACTTATTCGTCATGCTCAAGTAAACGAATTGGGGTTTAATACGAGTATGATAAAAGAACGTTTTTGCTTTTCTTTTGGTCTGGTCAATCAAACAGCTGTGAAACACTTGGTTTAAAAGGGCAAAGAACCCTTTTTCTTTAGCCATTTGGGTCACTTGTTAGCCACAAAGCCAAATATAATTAAAAATATTTCTTTGTACAGTGAAAGCAACATTTGCGCACTTTTCAATGAAATTATTAAATACTCGGCAAGAGTACTTTAAACTTAAAAATTATTAGCCATTTATTTTTAGCGGTGTAATTTTAGTTTTCGCTTTCAACCACATAACAACTGCAGTTATTTTTGGTTTATTTTACTTATTTTGTTTTTTTTGGCACCGTCTCCTTTGCTGAACTCAATTTTCAGTACGTTTTGGGGTGTTATGCGATAACATTAGCATCAACATCAACATCAGCATAAGCATTATCAGCAACAGAAGCGTCTCATCAGCATTGCCACGCTTAAGCATAAACTCACATAATCCGGCGCCTTGATGACAACTAAAATGGTTGAAGCACACAAAAAATAAACAAAATTGTAAAGTGTGAAAAGTTGTCACCACACAAAAAGGTTATCTATGCTTCGTATATGTTAAATGTTGTAAAAATGAAGCGCTGAAAAAAGTTTTCGACGGCTGTGTATTACGTATACGCCATGTTGCGTCTTGCGGGGATTATATATGTGTATGGGGCACATATAGTTAATGACATGCAGCTGCTGCTGTTGTACGAGTGTGTGCGGTAAATTTCGTCTGACAAACTTATGAATTTTAAGGTGATTCTCATGTCGTTCGGGGTGAAGTTTAAGTTCATATCAAATGAGCGAGCGAGTCTGGCTTAAGCATACGTCTCGCTTGGGGGTCGCACTTGGTGTGTTTGTGTCTTTCGCAGAAGGGTTGTGCCAAGCATCATAAATCAAACCAAAGTAACAAGCCCAGGCCCACCCACGACGAACCCACTCATCGTAATCAAAATCATTTTGAGGTTTTCAACATCGCATTCTGCTCGCACTACCGCTTCTTCTTGCAAGTAATTAATCATTAAAAGTAATTGGTTTGATGTTTTGATTTGACAGTTGAAAAATTGCAGCTATGACAATTCAATTCCCATCCCTTTCAACTCAATTTTTTTCATCTTTTTCACACATACTGCAACGTTTGTTGCAACGAACTATGTGCAAAATTGCTAAATCATATTTTTTTCAAGCTTTCATTTCAAGCTTTTCATACTCATACATATGGCAAATTAAATGAAAACTGTTTGTGATGTTTAAAAAAAAGTATGAAACGAATGACAAAAGATTCGTTTGAGAGCGGTTTGATTGGGGAAATACCCTGTTAAAAATTTGTAAAGTACTAAAATTAAGTACAAAAAAAATCATTTAACTTGCTAAAAATCATATAAAAATGTAAAGTTTATAATTTTGCAGTACTTTTTATATGGGATTCTGGACCAAGCTTTGAGTATTGATTCTGGTTTTTAAACCCTTCTCTTAGTTCCTCAAAAACCAACCAACCAACCAAAATGAAGTCTTTTCGTTCTTTTCTGCTTAAAAAAAGTTGACGACAATACTTTCTGGCTACAAAATACAAAATTGCTAGATGAAAAAATAATACAAACTGCCTGAATTTATGAATATTAAATGCAAATAAATAAATGCACGTAATCCGACACAAGCCTTTAAAATATAATATTATTTAACAAAGCCGAAATACAGCTGAACCGCGCAGGTCATCTCAAATGTAAATGTCTATTATTCATATACTTATTTCCCATAGGCAATTACGAGTATATTTTTCTGGTTATTTAAACAATAGTGCATATAACCTTAAACATTTATTTATTAATGAGTGATATTAAATTATCACCACGAATTAATTAATTAGTTCATTTATTATAAAAAATCTGCAATAACATTAAATTAACACTTCACTTGTAAACCTAAAATGTTATTCCTTTTTTTTAACTTTTTCCAATGGAGGTTAAAGTTCAAAAAAAAAAATTTATTATCCCATTGAGTGGCTGAAATCTTTTTTCTGCCAAGCACAGCCAGACTAAATAACCAAGTACATTAAAGTGCAGCTTTGGGCATAACAAAAACAAACAAACAAAAAAACAATGATACAAGTTTAAAGTCCCAAAGAGTCGACGAAAAAAACTTTACAATATCTTGACAATAAAAAATTATTAAAATTGCGTTTAAGTCTTTACAAGAATTATGCCACAGTAGCAGCAGCAGCAGCCATAATCTTGACTTTCAGTTTCTTATTCTCTTTTTTGCTTAAACAAATACCAACGCTGGCTGAGAAATGCCGCTGCTCACTGTTGAGACTCTCTCCCTCTCTTTCTCTCTCTGTCTGTCTGTCGTTTCCAGTGCCACTTCAAAGGGAATAAAAACGGGAGCTTACAAAAATACACAACCAACAAACACACACAGGGAGAAAAAATAACAAACAAATCCCGCTAGCAGTGAGAGCTTCTGCCCCAATGGAGTCTGCAACTAAGCTACTCTGTTTGTGTGGATTCTGGCGCTCGCTTCTCTGCTCAATAAAACAAAAATTGATGTTATTTTTTGTTATTGTTCAAGTGGCCTCTTTGCCAACGCATGCTGTTTTTGTTCAACTTGTTGTTTTGTTCATCTCGAAAGTTTTTTTTTTTATATTTGTGCGTTTTATTTCGTTGTGCGCTTTTATTGAACCATTCATATTTGCTAGCTAATTAAATGCCACTTTTGTTGCCCCATCATGGAGAGTAATACATATTAAATATTTATACGGCATTTTATCAGACAAACAAACACACACACACACACACATTATTGTTTGTTAAAACATTAAAATGAGCTAACATTTGATTAGCGTCGTGTGTTTATTTTCATATCAATATATAGCTGAAAAAGTACCATTCGGCTTGGCGGATTCTTGTCCTTAATTTTGCTTTCATTGCCAAAGTATGCATATAAATGTGTTTAATTTGATTTTTTAAGGCGAGACATATAGATAGCCTGTAATGAATTTTAACGGAGATTATAAAAATATATTTATATTTGTGTTTTTTTTTTTACCCTGAATTCATTGCGTAAAAGGGTAGAATGGTTTTGTGCAAAAGTATGTAACAGGCAGAAGGAAGCATCTCCGACACCATTAAGTATATATATTCTTGATCAGACATCAGTCTGTCCGTCCGTATGTATGAACGCGTCGATCTCGGAGACTAGAGCTAGCTAGAGACTCCAGATTTTGAACATAGGATCACTTTGTTGCTAGGCTTTTGTTTGTTTGTTTACGATTCTCGATAACGCTTTCCGTTTTTGATATACACTTGTGATCGATTACAATAAAATCTTGAACTTGGAAAACTTTCACATGGCGTTTGAAATTTTAAATGAAATTTTGACTTGCAATATATAGCACACATTGTGAATATTAGCCAATATAGTTGACCTGCCCTGTCTTAGAATTCACAACTGGTTCAAGCTTTTTCAGACTGGTATGTTTAGTGGTAAGGCTTCCACAGTTTTTTTAACAGCTGAACAATTATTTATTTTTTTTTTCAATATATGTTTTAACAATTAAATACTTTTACTAACTGTGAACGAGTCAACTAAATAATATGAAGAGTATTAAGAGTCTGTTTATTTTTGTGCGTGCGTCCAATCAAAGATTAAGTATGCAGAATATGCGTACATACACACAAACACACACATACACATATACAAACAGACTCATACACATATACAAACAGACTCATACACATATACAAACAGACTCATACACATATACAAACAGACTCATACACATATACAAACAGACTCATACACATATATACACACACATATATACACACACATATATACACACACATATATACACACACATATATACACACACATATATACACACACATATATACACACACATATATACACACACATATATACACACACATATATACACACACATATATACACACACATATATACACACACATATATACACACACATATATACACACACATATATACACACACATATATACACACACATATATACACACACATATATACACACACATATATACACACACATATATACACACACATATATACACACACATATATACACACACATATATACACACACATATATACACACACATATAAAAATACACACATAAATATACATATCCACATACACACACATATATACATATCCACATACACACACATATATACACACATACATATACACACATACATATACACACATACATAAACATATACACACACATACTTTCCAGCACTGAGTGTACGCGTAAAGTATAGGGTTTAGGGTATCGTCTAGTCGGGATAACTCGACTAGAGCCATCTTACTAACTTTTTTTTTTTATCGTGTCTACAGGGTACAAAAATAATGCGTTTGGGTCGCATTTTATTTACTTTTGGCTGAGTGCGCGCTCATTATATATGTTTTCTGTGCCTTTTGCCTTTTGTGCGGCGAGTTAAATTAAAATGCGAATAAATATATATATATAGATGTACATATGCATATATACAGGCAGCAATCCAACAAAGTCCATTTGAGAAATGTGTAAAAAAAAAGGGCGAGCAATATCCTTGTAATTAAATATGTAGAAGCACATTAATAAATTGATTCTTAATTGAATGCGAAGATGAAAGCAATGCGGCTTCCACAAAAAAAAAAACAGTATGGAAAATTAAAAAATTTACTTTTAATAAGGGTTTTGCGAAAAAAAAATAAAATATTTTAAAAATGCTGTGAATGAAAAGCTTATAAGTTGAGCTTATATATATTAAATACTTTCTGATATGTCTGTTTAAATACCTTGTTGCCTTGACAAACACTTAATAAAGGCATTTACAAGGATTCAACAATTCAATATTTAAGCAACTTGTTCTTGAAGCTATTTTTTGTGTAGCTGTTAGACCCGGTTAACTGGTTCAAGATGAAAGAGAAGCTTCAGCTGACGACAACTGCCAGCAGCAGAATCAGTTTCAGTTTGAGCTGGCGGTTTTTGTTGCCAACTGTCAACTCGTTGTCTAAATGACAAATGGGCGCATTTGCCTTTTGTCAGACAGCGCCATAGATATGGCGGAATCTCGCCAATCGACAGTAAAAATAAAAAGCAAATAAACTCTCTCTGTGTGCCACGCAACATAAACAAAAAACAAAGCCAACAACAACAACAACAAGAAGCAGACGAAGCAGCGAAAACAAAACCCCAAAAATACAAAGCGGCTTTATGCCACACACGTCGCAAATGTAGCAAGGAGTAGCAGGGGGATATCGTGCAGATATCGTGCCACATTTATACTATATATATGTGTATGTATATTTATTTATTTGTGCACGCCGCCAAAAAAAATTTTTTGTCAACATGGATCAATATCGAACGTTCGAACGTTTGAACGTTTCGAACTTTTTCATCGGGCTGGGTAAAACATTGTCCTCGTCATCTCATCGTCGTGATATAACCATAAGTATTAAACGCTTGCGTATTTGTATCTTAAAGTATCATATTTCTGCGCTCATAATCATGATAATATTTTCTCTTCTGCGGTTTGCCATTGAAAAATTGTGTAAACAACAACAACAGTAACAACAACATTTTGTGTACGTATTTTCCACTTCATTTGCTTTGTTCAATGGCTCTAAAAATTGTTTTGTGACACAACATGAACTTTGCTCTTATAACATTATCAATAGCATTAAAATGTTTGCTATTTTTGAGCGCGAGAACAATTACAAAGCTGATTAGGTTATTTGTTGCTTTATTGTTGTAAGTTTCATATTTCAACTCAAAGAACACTTTAAGAAAGTGTTACAAATGAACAATCAAATCTTTTTTTAAGGCATTTAGAAATCTTTTTGACCTTCTTCAGTAACACATTTGACACTTTAAACTTAAATAAAAATAATAAATAATAAAAATTCACTTTAACAAACACTAGAATGTTCCCAAAAACCAGTAAGAAGGCTCTAGTTGAGAAATGTCGACTAGAAGATGCCCTGAACCCTTTACTTAACGCATACAGTCAGTGCTGCAAAGTATGTGTGTGTCAGTGTACGCGCACTTAACTTCAATGTTCCATATCTCCAGTGTTTCCCAACCGATTTTAATACAAACTTCTCAGTTTGTCATTATTCCATTTGTTGTTTAATGTTTTAAGTGACGTCTCAAAGTTATGAGATGCTTTCTTTTGCCTGTTACATACCTTTGCACAAAACCATTTATACCTTTTTGAACCACTTTTAATGTGTTAAAGGGTATAAAAATTGTTGAAATGTTTAATATTTACTTTAAGCTTTGAAATTGCAGAAGATATAATATATTTTAATTAAGAAATAAACATTGATTGGATTCTTAATGGCGTTTTGGTCTGATCATCATTTGTACAAATTTAAGTG
Source organism: Scaptomyza tumidula (assembly GCA_035044465.1). Lineage (NCBI taxonomy): Eukaryota > Metazoa > Arthropoda > Insecta > Diptera > Drosophilidae > Scaptomyza > Scaptomyza tumidula. Next base: position 2,034,557 of record JAWNNW010000050.1, read on the forward strand.
CCTTGACAGTGTTCCAAGTAATGTTGGGAGTTCCTAGTTCTGATTCGTTTGTATATTTTCCATTTAAATTACTGAAATTATAAAAGAGAGAGAGATAGTAATGCATTAAATTGGCTGAAAATGCTAAAATAATAAATTTTGCGTGAATTACCAATAATAACATTTATGGAACCACCAACCAGATGACCATTCGGCGCCACAATTTAGGCCTTCATATATATCATTATCCCGATCTTTTGTTGTAAACTTCATATTAATATGTTTAATCAGTGCATCACCAGCATTTCCAGAATAATCTCCAAGCTCTTTTAATTCATACGATTCTGTCTCGTTGCCAATAAGAAAGTGACTGTACTTGGCATAGGTTTTTTTTTTGTCAAAGTCCTCAAGATGTATATACAATTCGTGGGGCTCAAATTGTGTCAGCAAGTGAAGTTTCTCCAGTCCCAAAAAGAAGTTTCCACGCAAATCTCCAAAGCCTTCCTTATACTCTGCCCAATTTTGATTAAAGTCATCATTGCCATTCATTCGTCGCAGAACTACAAGCCAACCAGAACCTGCCAGTGCGGAGTCACAGGGAGCAGAGAATGTCCCAATTTTGGGCAGATACAACTTATGCACATCGGTCGATTTACCCAGACATGAAGACATGTTACTCAATTCTGAGCACTTTGAATTAAGGTCGTTCATCTTAGCAGCCATTTCTTTTATTTGATGATCGCTTTGCTTGAGAGTAGTCTCCAGTTTTGATATAGTTACCCCGAGATCCTGAATCGTTGTTTGGAATTCTCCAAACTTTGCGAGCAGCTGTTGAAAATTTGTCGCAGCTTGTTCATCATTTTGCTTCAGTTTTAATTGGTGTTGAAGTTCTTTGATTTGACTTTGTTGTTCTCCAAACTGTTCTTCCTGCGAACGAACAGTCTTTGCGTAGCTTAGTAGCGGCCTCACTACCTTATAACAGTATTTGCCACAAGTCTCTTCCTGTTCCCTATCTTCTTTAGAGCACTGTTCAAAACACACAAATTATTTGTTATTATTATTATTATACCTTGTTTATTTGGAATACTAACCGATTCGCTTGATCCAAGCCCTGACAAAAGTATTAAATTCAACACCAGAATTATGACAACACTTTGATGCACATTCATTTTAAATATTTTATTCGCGATTTAATTTGTGTTTGTTGCACAGCTAAACAAATTTTGTACTAACTGAAACGGATTTCGCAACCGACAGAAGAAACCTCGTCTTTGACAATTCTTTGCGATTTCATCAGACAGATCGGATGAGATTTATTGTTATCCGGGTGAAAGGTTATCGTTAGCTCTGATATGATTTTCTTTGTCCTGAGACTTGTTTTTAAAAATATGCCATGACATGTAATAATTTTTAAGTATATTGTTATTATAGTATTATATTCGATGTGTGTTTATTTATTGTTTGCGATTAATCAACATTGAACTCTGACCGATCCAGCACATTGGTTTTTTTCCCAATTTTTGTTAATGTCTAAGCCTAAGTAAATTTTACTTAAAGAGTATTTGTAATTTGTATAAATTCATATATTTGTTAATTTATAAAATAGAGATAAGTAAATGGACGACGATCAGCTAAAAATAACAATCTAGTCCGGATGCCGTTTGACTTTTTGGCTTGTGAAAGATAATCAGAAGGTCTGACGTCATATTCAATTCCTAGAAAGGTTGAGAGATTGCTTTGTTGAATTGAACACAGAACGATTGAATATAAGTAGTGTGAAAAAAAACAAGTAAGATGGCAACTGTCAAGAAATCCCGACTAGATGATACCCTGACAAGTACAATCAGTGCTTGCAAGTATGTGTGTGTGTGTATACGCGCTTACCGCATACTCAACTTCAACGTTTCATATCTTCTAGACCGATTTTAATAAAATTTCACAGATTTTCTTTATTATGTTTAATAATTCAAATGCTATATCAAAGTTTTTCAAAATTAAGACTTTATTGTTATCGATCCCATGTGTTTATCGGAAACGGGAAGAGTTATCGAAAATCGAAAACAAACTTGTACTGCCTAGGGATTAGGCGAACTTAAGTTCCAAATCTGGAGTCCCTAGCTCTTATAGTCTCTGAGATCGACGCGTTAATACATACGGACAGACAGACATACGGACATGGCTATATCGACTCGGCTGTTGATGCTGATCAAGAATATATATACTTTATGGGGTCGGAGATTCTTTCTTCTGCCTGTAACATAGCTTTGCACAAAACCATTATACACTTTTTACGATTACGTTCAGGGTATACGAAAAAAAATAACCAAAATGCTGCCTTTGTAAGTTGGGCTCAAAAAACATAAAGAACGATTTGTTTGTTTTCTTTTAAGCTGACCTCTAACTGTTTTTTTTTTTATTTTTTTACCCTACAACAACTCGCGTTTTTTATCAGCTGCTGCAGTACATTTATGATTCGCACTGCGCTGCAATCAAAACACACAAAAACCGAGCCAAAAAAAAAAAATCAAATTTGCATGAAGTTGCAAGTGGGATTTTGTGTGTGTTTGTGTCTGCAAGTGCACAAAGTTAATTATCAAGCGTACAACAAAAAACATATTTCAGCCACAAACGAAGTGAAGAATTTGGTGCAAACATGCAGACATACATGAAGTATGAAGCGTACGCCGTGTGTGCCCGGTTAGATCTAATTGCAAGACAGACAACTCAACTCAACAAAAATTTCATAAAACTCAATTTGCTAATTGCTATCGAAATAATGAAGTTTACAACGGCAGGCAGGCTATGAAGAGCGCTGGACGTTTGGCTGCTTGACTGCTGATTGCAACCATCAAGTATTATTCGAGTAATTTAAAGTGCACTCGCCTCTTCGGCGAACAGCGGATGCTGCCTCGACTGCAGCTGAAGTTACTGCAGCAATAAAATCAAGCAAGCTGCACCAGCTACAAAAGCTGGACTGAGCAAAAAAAAACTTTCTGCTTGAGCTTATGCAAGCCAAAAGTTTACCCTTTTGCCTTTTACACGAACACACACACACACTACACACACACACTTGAGGTGTTTGCCCAGAACTTTAGCACTATGTTTTGCTGCAGTGGCTCAGTTTCTCAGTTCCTTCCTACCCGCAAATTCTTTCCATAAGTCTTGCAGCTATCGTTGCTTGTAGTTTTTTTTTTTGAGTTTTCTTAGTTTTAAAGCTTTGCTGCATTGTCCATTTATGTCTTGTTAAGACTTTTATATGCTTAAGTCCATATTTAGTTTTATTTCATTTTGCAAGTTGTGCTCCAAACTGCTTTCTTCAACTAATCTTTAGTCGGTTTTCCGGCGACATGTGAAACTGACGTCTGTTTTTCAACTCTTCTCAGTTGCTTGATTAATTTCTTACAAGCAGTGTAAATTCGTAAACTTTTTTGGCATGTTGGTTGCAATGTAAGCCAAAAGCTCAAACAACTTTTCTTAAAGCCAACCTAAATTGAATTTGGCTTTTACAAGTTTCGCGCCACGAGCGTCGTTAAAGCAAAGTAAAGTTTTTTTTTTTTTTTGCTTTTTCTAAGCGTTTTAATTGACTTAGTTGTATTTATTTCGAAATTGCCAATAATTAGTTTGGAAAAATACATTAAAATATAGCCCGAATTTGTTTTATTTCTATCTTTTAGAATCGCAATAAAAATGTCACGAAACGAAAAGATTTATTGAAATTTTTACTGCGTGAGGCAAATTTAATCTAAATTCACGAACTCATTAACTTAAAATATGCGCAATGGCAATTTGATTACGGTAATTTGCTCTTGATCCTACTGCGACACACACACATTCCCACACCCACACACACATACACACACATGCAACAAAAGTGTGTTTGTTGTCAAATGTCTTAGGATTGCGGCTACACATATAATCTTTGGCGTAATTTGTTGATGGCTGTGCGGCGTTTATGCCAAATTAATATGCAACAGCAGCCAAAAGGCAAATTGCGTCAATAAATTAAACGACTGACTGTGAGACGAAGAAGCAGTAGAAGAAAGCAACAACAGTTAACAAAGTTGTCTTTTACGAAATTATGAGCAATTTTCTAAGGCCCCCCCCTCTCTCTCTCTCTCTCTCTCTATAAAAACCGAAAGAAAGAACATAACAACAAGAAAGTTGCACGACTTTGCACTTTGAATAATTGCACGCACGTTTCATAGAATTTTGCGCCTATTTTCGGTTTAGCTCGGCAGCAGGAAGGGGCAAAAACTCAAGAAAGTCTCAAGAGTTTAGCCGAGAGTGCTGAGATGGCTAACGAAACCCCTTTTTTGTTGCCCTTCCCCCGTTAACCACACCCTTTTAGGGTTGTACGTGTTTTGGTTTTGCTTAAAAGCCGAAAACTGTTACGATAAGCTTCGCTTATTTTTCTAGCAAGTGAATTTAATTTCACTTTGTACAACATTTTTAAGCGCATTTTTTTTTCTTTCTTGCATTTCTGTTCCTGTGAACTGCGTTCCTTTTGTGGAACTGCTCGCTGGTGCGTATACTTAATATTTCGCCAGAAATATCGTTTTAAAAATGGATTTATGTATAAATAATGGTATTGTTAATCAAAAAAATTTAATATTAAATTTTTCAACCTAATAATTCTTGTATCCATGATTTCATTACGTTTCTCATTTAATATGAATCCTAAAATCCAATGAAAATAATGTTTTATTCAAAAAAATCTTAAAAAATGAAAATACTTCATTTAATTCCTAGAAAATGTCGTTTAATGTCGTTCAAAAAAGTGTTTTCAGCGACTTTTTCGCACATAAAATAACATTTTGACGCGAGATTTAAGCTACAACATTTTTGAGGATTACGTCTGGGTTATGGGCGTGGCGAGCATTGAATACAGAAAGTTATTTTCTAGTTATTTCAAATTGAGATGACAGGAATTCGTTAAAAAAAAATCTGACCTCATGATATGCAGGATCAAAAAAGCTTTTCTTTGGTGGTGCACAAAAAATCTAATATGCCCTTATCATAGGGATTTAAAAGTAATACCCTCTCAGCCAAAAATAAAGAACCAACAAACGCAACAGACAGAGAGACAGAGAGAGAGAGAAAGAGTGAGTGAGTGAAATAGAGCATGAAACGTGACAGCTACAGAAGCAGCAGCAACAGCTCTGGACGCAATGGCAGCAGGTGAAGAAGAAGCAGAAACAGTCCACAAAACCGAACCAAACCAAATGCAACCAAAACTCAACTCAGAAACACAATACATTTTTATACAATAGCGCATATAGTTGTGTGTGTGTGTGTCTGTATGTGTGTTTGTGTGCTTGTCGCCTACTTTGGTGAATTGTTGGCCCCAAAACACATTACAATGCCAGCGAAATACAATTTTGGGCCGAAGTGTAGCGGAAATATTGTGGTAAATACTTTAAATTCGATACAAGTGTGCCGACCAAGAATAAGTGCTCTCTCAAGCATGTCCTTGAACGCGTTCTTTGGCCATCTCTGTGCTGAAAGTACGGAAAGTGTTTGGCCAATATTTTCATAATTAATGGCGTTGTGCATTGAAGTATCGGCAAACATACATACACTGAAAATAACTACAAACTTAAGGTTCGATGGCATTCGGTGGTTGGCTCTGACTAAGTGTGGAATTTAAATGAACATAAAGAGCTTTCCTGTTGTCATTCATAAGCCGATTAATGAGGAAGTTCGCTGTTGTTCGGCATAATAATAACATCAGTTGAACATTAACAAAGTTGAGGGGAAAACAAGTAAGAAGCCTCTAGTCGAGATATCCCGACTAGACGATACCCTGATCCCTATACTTTCCGCGTACAGCCAGTGCTTGCAAGTATGTGTTTGTGTGTGTACGTGTATACTGCATGCTGCATACACAACTTCATTGTCCCATATCTCCGGTGTTTATTATCCGATTTCGATAAAATTTCACAGATTGTCATTATTTTGTTTTTTAATTCAAATTGCATCTCAAAGTTTTCAAAATTCAAGATTTTTTTGTTATCGATCCCATGTGTATATCGGAAACGGGAAGTGTTATCGAAAATCGGAAACAAACTTGTACTGCCTAGGGATTAGGCGAGCTTAAGTTCCAAATCTGGAGTCTCTAGCTCTTATAGTCTCTGAGATCGACGCGTTCATACATACAGACGGACAGACGGACAGACGGACAGACGGACGGACGGACAGACGGACAGACGGACAGACGGACAGACGGACAGACGGACATAGCTATATCGACTCGGCTTTCGATGCTGATCAAGAATATATATACTTTATAGGGTCGGAGATGCTTCCTTCTACCTGTTACATACTTTTGCACAACTTCATTATACCCTTTTTTCCCATTTTTAATGGGATCAGGGTATAAAAAACAATTGAGTGGTACAGCTTTATGTAATATTTAAATTGATTAAAGCTTGAAGCTGAAAGTTAAATTTTGACTAAGCCTTGTAAAAGAGATTTCTTAACTTAATACGATTACAAAATAAATACCACATTTATTTGCGCATAAAATCCCAAAATGACAATTAAATGATTGTTATCGCAGCTTATTCATATTCGAAAAGTTTCAATTTACCGTCAGTTGTACCATATCTATATATATATATAGTCATAAGCAATGCTTGCGACTAAAGCAACTTTTGAGGTAGGTTTAAATAATTTCGCGAGAAATTATTAAAATTTTATAATTGCCTCAAATGGCCGGCAGCATGGAAAATAAAACCCGAAGACCAACTCAACCTCAAACCAGCAAAACCAACACCATCATCGCAACAACAACAACAACATTAGTTACCACAACAGCAACAACAGCGAGAGGAGACACAGAACGTGGCAGGCAACATTGTCGCTTATCTATGTGCATAAGTTATGAGAGAGCCATACAGCCTCGGTTGGACGCTTCTTCTTGTTAAAACGTGTTCGGTGTCATTGTGAGACACGTTTGCCCGCTAGGTGAAAACCATGCCCACTTAGCCCGCATCCGCCCCGCCTTCCTTCACTCAATGGGCACGGTCAACGTTTGCTGTCAATTTGGTTTGGGAGCCTTGCAGGTGGATAACAGTTTGCATATTTAAGCGAAGCGAAATAAAATGTTAACCTCCATAAAGGGAATACATTAACACATCTTTACAATTAAGGACAACAAGGAGCAGCAGTAGCAAACAGTATCAGGAAGTCCCCAATGCACTTACAGCAAGCTACAAGAAGCCGAGTCGAGCTACTTCAAGCTGTGCATGCAACCAAGATGCACAAGCCGCACACATATATATATACATACATATAAAATTTAACATACAAAGTGGTTGGGAAGAGAAATGCAAAAGCATCCATTTCACATTATGCAGAGTCGATGCAAGTGACCACAAAACGAGCCGGCAGCACTTACAGAGTAAGAGAAGGACCTTCTCCTCTGCCCTGACCACAACTCGCAAAACTGCACACACTCACATTGTACATTGTCGTAGATAGTTGCACGAATCTATAGATGCATTTCCGTAGCTAGGCATTCGTTCTAACCAAATCCTTGTTATAGTCTTTTTCTCTTTGTTTTCTTTGCATTTTCTTCATACGCATAGTAAATTTTTATTTTTGTCTAACGAAAATTTGTTGCCAAGAATTATGAGCGTAAGGTTAAACTTTTAGCAACATGCTTTAAACTTGCCTATATTCAAAAATGTGCCATAAATATTTGCTGCATTTTATCTGTTTAAAAAATGTTGTAAAAGTCAAAATGTACGAATCTATTTTGTGTGCTACAAAATATTCTTATTATGCACAAAGAGTTGGTTTGAATATTGCATTTAAATTGTTTTTTAATTGTATTTTTTAGCAACAACAGAAAGATAAATAAAATAAAAATAAAAATAACCATGTTTTGGTATTTTTAACCGTAAATCTTTCAACTTTTTGGCAAATTCTTGTAAATTTAATATGTGGAATATGTTTTTTGGCTTGGATTTTTAGCATTCTTTGCCAGTAGTGTTGACCACAGAAACCGCAAGTGCTAAATTGTCAAGTTAAAACTAACTCGCTTGCCAGCAAACAAATTCAATTAATGCAGAAACGTTATGCGAGCCAAATATTTGTAATAGCACTCACTACTTGTACTTCCTAGATAGATTCAGTTGAAAGAGAGAGAGAGAGAGAGAGAGATGAAGATGAGTTTGGCCAACATGTGTGAGTGTGAGTGTGTGCTGGTGATGTCGAATGTGTCTAAACGTATTGGGCTAAGTTTGACTGGGTTGGCTGTCTGCTTGGCTGACCATACTGGCTATCTCCGGTCAGCCTTAGTGTCTGGGTGCCAAAACTATCGATTGGCATTTGCCGATGGCCACAAAACTTTGTTTACCGTTACTTCGACGTTTTCGCAATCAGTTGAGGGCAAAACTTTGCTATATATTTATGTCTCTTCCACACTTAACACTCTCTCTCTCCCTCTCGCTTACACACGCATAACTTGTGTTTACATATATATATATATATATATGTAACGGTTAGCCCTTTCTAATGCATTTGTGACCTCAATATTCTCACCAAAAATATTTTTGGCTCGTTTTAGTTGGCAACGTTTTGAGCTCACAATCTGCATAGTATGTACATAATTTAACTTGTATCAAATTTAAAATTTTTCACACTTTAAACATATTTTTCTTGTACTAAAAACTCATCAATTGTATTTTGAATCTTGTAGTTTTTTTTTTATTTTTTTAACCCAAGCGATCCATAAAAAAAAACGCCGTGTGGCAGATTTTTTTATTAGACTTCTAGGAAAATAAAATTCTGACAGCGTAAACATTGATGGATGATAAAATGAAATAAAAAAAAATAGAGAAAGGTAAATTCAACTTTCACTGCTGCTTTTATTTCAGGTTTAGTGTTTTTCTCTTCTCATCCCTTGTGTGTCTTTTTCAATTAGTAATTTTTAATCATGATACTGTCTGGCATCCTAATATGCCTTCCGCCTGTCTGCCTCTTTCCTTATCTACATAATTTGCCACAAATTTTGCAAAATTTTATTGTTAGTCGAGTTCAGCTAGTTGAGCTCTTTGTTTGCCTGTCTGTTTGTTTATTTGCGAAAATATATTGCACTGCATTGAATCGAAATATATATTCTATTTGGGTTAGATAAACAAATTTTGTTGTATTTTTTTTTTTTGTGAAATTTATGAAGCTTGAAGACAAACTTTTTATTGTTAGACAACAATAATATTAATTAGCATACAACAATAAAATTATAGAGAAATTTGTTTAAAATAAACTTTATCTTTTAACTGTTTTGCCGTTTGAAAATATATTTGCACAAATATAAAAATTCCATTTCAATTTCGGGCCATTAGTGTCGCCGTTTAAATGTGGCAAAAGCAAAAGAAAAAAGTTTTGTTTTCACGCTTTGGCATTAAAAGAAAACAGTCGAAGAAAAAAATGTAACCGAAAAGTAGCAGCAAAGTTTTTCAGTTTGTCTACATTGCCCCCGCAGCTAATATGCCACTCTGCGATAACCTCTGACCCCTCTCTGTCTCTCAAACTTTACCCAGTTTCGTTTGTTTGCACAACGAAAAAAAAAAATAAAATTAAAGAAAAATAAGAGCCGAAATGAAAACGAAACCCTATCAAAATTCAATTTGTCTGCGACGGCTGCATATGTAGAAAATATTTGTTTAGCCAGCCGAATATTGAAAACGCACAAACAAAAATATGTATATATTTTTAAGCTTTAATATAGAAATGACTACACTTGTTTAGCTGCTGATTGCACGCCACAAATTCTGTTACCAAATCAATAAATATTAAATATTATCGCTTTGAGTTAAGCACAACAAGACCAGCCAGTTTTGGTTTGTAGCTATTTATAGTTATAGCGTTTGCTGTCAGAAACTTTTTTGCACACAAAAGAAGGCAACACTTATTGCTTAAACCGCACAAAGCTCTTTAATTTAATTAAAATATATATCTAGATTTAAATACAATATATATATGTATATATATATTTTGTCTTTCTTTGGCATTTGCCAAAAAAGTTAGGCAAACAAAAAATATGACTAACGATGTGCTGAAGTGTTGCCCAAACCAGCTCACCCACACTCACTCACACACAACACACACCTACGCAGCAGACACGCCTTAACTAAGCTCACTAAGCCGCCGCCCGCACACCGCTTTCAGCTAGCCAACTTTAGCAGAGCCACGTTGGTGCTGCTTGCTTTTGTTGACTGCAGTGGGTCAAGTGGGTGGGTCAAGTATTAGAATTGTGTGGCTACGCAGGGTTCGGCTTACGGAACCGTTCTTCTCCTCCTTCACCCTTTGTTGTCCCTTGGCATGGGTTAAGTGGTTTTTAATGAAAGTTAGAAGCCGCTTTAATGCAACTTGTTGTTGCTAATTGTGTTATGAAGCAACCACGTGACCAACAACCAGCAAAACCATCCACCCCACTGTTAACGAGCTCGCCACGCATCGCATCCATTTTAAAGCCCATATCCTACAAATGTGCGTTGACTAAAAGCAAAAAACTTTGTCCGGCACAAAATGTTAAATTATTTACACTGATTAAAACAACTTGAAGGTGACGCACCATTAATTGTTCGGGATAATAGCTTTAAGCCGTTAGTGATAAGTTCAGAGAGAACTGTATTAAGTTTTTAATTTATTCAAACTGCCATTAACTAAAAGTATTATTCACAATGGCCTTACCAAAGGCCAAAGCACTTCTTTGGGCCATTCGCTTTTGTGTTATTTTATGGATATTATAGTACTATGCCATCGCATTGTTGTTTATACAAAAATTTTGTTTTCATTTCTATACTGTTTACCTCTTCTCTGCTTTGCTGTTTCTCTCTCTCTTAGTTTATATTTCACTGAGCGCGCGTTTTTTGTTGTCACTTTTTCAGTTGATTTCCTGACCCCTGGCTTCCTGATCGGAATACTGTATTTCCGTTACGTCCATTACGCTTTTAAATGCGAACTTTTCGTTTCTGTTGTTGTTGCCATCTTCTTTTTATTTTGGTTGCGTTCACTTATTTATTATTGTTGCCCCAGGGTCACTGAGCAGCTGTGTCAGCTAGCGTAATTCATTTTTTTTTTTTTTTTTTGTTTTTCTTTGTTGCTGTGGCAAGTTTCAAATTGTTTTTTTTTGCAAAATATATTTTAAGATGTACAGGTATCGGAAATTATGTGCTTCTTTGATTTAGTTACAGTTTACGGTTACTTAGAAGCTGGTAATAATATTTGAATATTCTTTGCTTCGCTTAGCTTATCAGTTGATGTTCCTTCCGTTATACATACTGTTCAAATTTGATTTTGCCGGTTGACAGATATATGGAGAACTAAATTACCAATATATGATATTTTAGAAACATGCTTTTTGTCAGTGATGTCACTCTTCTCCCTTTAAGGACAATCACACAATATCTTTAAAAAATTATAGCCTAAGTGTTACTCTTATGCTTGAGCTATATTATTGCAAAGTTTCATTAAAATCCATTCAGTAGTTTTTGCTTCAAAAAGTAACAAACATCCATAAAAATGTTCACATTTACATTATTTTAGGAAAGTAGGATTCAACTTCAATATCCCTATCAATATGCTGACTACTTACTGTGGTCAAAACAACCGTGGAATCTTTTCCTTCTAAAACCCTTTTCGCTACTCACAAACACAGTTAACTTAACTCAAGTACCAAAATACTTGTCTATCTTGCCCTTTTTCTCACTCCCTGTCTTCCCTGCTTAACGCTTAAGTTAAGCTGACAGTGTCATAATTTAGATCCAAATTAATTTGCTTTGCTTTTGTACAAGTTTTGTAAACACGGCAATATATATGAGAATACATTCATCTTCTTCCTTTAGCCTGGCCTCATTCGTTTTCTACGTTGCCTTCAGATTTGTGGCTAAGGATTTTCAATCCCCAACTGATTTCCTTAGCTGTTTAATATGCTCAACGCTCAGTGATTTTAATTAACATTTCTGATTTTGTGGCTAAACTGCCAGTCTCGCTCTTTATACCTCCCTCTGTGTATGTGTGTGTGTTTGTGTGTCTGCCCTTTATTAGCACACACCTGTGTCACACACACAGAGAATCTTGGGGCCGAGCTCACTAATTAATTGAATTGCTGCTTGTTTAATTAGCTGTATAAGTTTTTTGTCTTTCTTCTTCTTATGATTAAGTTTGTCGACAACAGCTAAATCTTAATTTAACTTTATTAATGCATTTTGAATACGAAATTTTATCGTTACAGAATTTAACATAGCAAACAGCTTGCGGCCCTCAAAGGAAACTCAACAGTAAAGGTAAGTTTTTGACCCAAACTTGGATTAAAAATTTGTCAATTTGAAATATGACAGGATTAAAAAAAAGGTCAAAACATTAATATACATTGAATATATGTTTAATATATTGGTTTTTCTTCAATATATAAAATAGAAATGCAATTTATCACAATTTGTTTCCACTTTTCTTGATTTCAAATGCATTTTCTATTTGTTTTTACCAGCTAACAAATATTTATTTTAAAACTCAATTTATTTGCATTCAATTCGATATCCATTTTGAAAGCACTCAACTTTCTTTTGACATTTTTTCTATGCTCTATCGACTTCATTCCAATATCAATCGTGAATATTTTTTTTTTCACAGAATATTTATTAAAAAATATTATTCTTTTAATTTTTTTTATATTTCTGCTTTTATTGTTATATTGGCTTTTGTGGTTTCAAAATTAAATGTCAGCCTATAGAAAAGTTCAACACAAAGATCTCAAAGTTTGTCTAATAATCTGCTGACCATTGCTTCAAGCCAAAAAGCAGTCGGCATGACAATAGTTACAAAGAATTTCGATATGAAATTCAATACAAGTAAAAGGCAGAAAAATGCCTGCAGGCAACACAATTTTTTGATTAATCAATGTTGTATTGTGTGTGTGTGTGTATGGGAAATCAAATAATGAGTGGAGTGGCACATGATACGAGGAGACATATGTACATAAGTATGCCCCAACAAATAAACTACATTGTGCAGCAGCAACAGCAGCAAGGACTTGGCTGCCAGCCTGCTTGCTAGTCAGGCTTGTTGCCCTGTTCGTTTGCCTTACTAACTGATGAAGTTGATAATGATAAAAAGGGCCAGATAAAATGAATGCTCAAGACGCAACGAGGCAACGACGAAGCAGCAGCAAAGCAAGCAAGCAAAAATAAATTATGAAAAGAATGTTTCACGCATGTGCATAAAGAAACGGGCGTGAATCCTCGCGCTAGCATGGTAGACTAATGAATTCTGTTTTATGCTGCTGCTGCTGCTGCTGCTGCTTAATTAATTTGATTTCATTCATTCAAGTCAAGGAAATGTAAAGGGGACCAGTGAAAAGGCAGTTAAATAAATTGAATGGATCAAGAACAACAACCGACACATTCACATTCATAATTTCCAATGAGTTGAAAGCAGAGTACACAAAAGTCTGTGTTTGTGTGTGTGTGTAAAAAAAAGATACTCATTGAACTTGCTGCAAGAACGCCAAACCCTGTCGACATTGGTAATAAAGTGTTCACAAGCAGCACGTACATATAATTCTACCCAGCCCTGCCTGTACATTTGTCTCTGTGTGTGTGTGTGTCTGTGTGTGTATACCGAATGAGGTTAAGAGCTTAATGACTGAAGAAGAAAATGAGAGGTAGCGAAATGGAGAGATACAGAGCAAAGCTAGCAAAGCACGCTGCTGTTGACATATGATATTTTTATAGTGCCTCACACACACACACAGACACACACACACACATACGTAGCCTTGGGCAACAAGAGTTTGCTATTAACATGCCAAGTGTCCTTACAAGGTAAATGCTAAGGTTTTAACTTAATTAGTGCAATGAGTGCAATTCCATTGCCGTCGCCATCGCCATCGCCGTACTAAATGTAACACAATTTTCGGTCATTTAACGAAACTCACAACTCGTAATTGACAAACTATGTCACCAAGCTCTTGGTTTATCTACTTAAGTCACACGTTGAGATAAGTTGCTTTTTTCAAATGAGAGAGCAATTAAAAAAGGTTTTAACGTCTTATAGTTGACACATACTAGAAAATAAAGTCTTTAAATGAATTCTATTGATTGAAAAAACAGAGAAACTTCGAGAAAGAAAATAAATTAAATAATTGCTATGCATCAATAGCGTCAAATACAATTAAACTCAAACATAAGGTAGGGGAAAAAAGAGGAAAATGTATAAAGGAATAAAAATGTATATTCTCAAGTGCCAATGACGACATAAGGTTGATAACTATATTTATTCACATTTTATTTAATTGCTTTTCTGAGAAAAGCGGATTATTTGTGGATAGATATGGAACAACAGTTTACCATGATTAGCATAAAGCTATTAACTTATTATAATTATAGAAAGGATTTTACTTGAACTGAATAATGTTTCGATGAAGCAACTAGCTTGAAAGGGTTTTTCCAATCAAAAGATATCTCTGTTAAGAAAGTTTCCATCCTTCTTATGCTTCACTTAAGGCCAGAGAGTTAATAGTTAGTTGCGTGTCAATATTTTGATATTTGGGTCACAAGTCGCGACAGTTTTAATGATTATCCCGTGCTGAATATATAGTTATTAATTGGCTTAAGCTCTGTATTTAAGTTGATATGTGTGACTGATGCATGAGGGAATGCAAAAGCACGCCAATTTGCCAGATTGTAGCATATATATATATATCTTCAATTTACTGTTTGCATGCTTGTTTTGCATATTTGTTTGCTAGCAATTGCTGCAACAGCTCCATTTGCTCCGCAGCTGCAGCTCTTTGTCAATTAGTCAAAACAAGCCAGCAGTTGCATTTGCCGTGTAAACTGATGTTGTTGTTGCTGTTTGTTGCTGTTTGTTTATTGCCACGTCAAGCGCCAGGGAGCGTGACAAACAACATGTAAATACAGACAACAACACACAGATACACACAAACTAAATAATACATGTGTGTGTGTGTGTGTGTGTGTGTGTGTGTGAGTGACCGTTGAAGCATTTTGCAATCTGCGACAATGTTTGTCATTGTTAACCGCTTGTGGACGTTGTTTAACCAACTGCTGATGCTGCTGCTGCTACTGTAACCAACATCTGCCATATTTACAGTTGCACATTGATGACATTAATTGTTTCAATTTTGCTTTTGACGTTGTGTATTTAGTTTAAGTTTCGCGAGCGTTTTACGCCACGTTGCACACGTTAGAGTTTTGCGTTACCAACTTTATCTTTAACCGGATGAAATTGCAGCCGGGAAGGGAAGCGAGCGATATCGTTTACTTAAACACGCGCGTTCTCGTACCTGATTTATTAGTTGGCCAAGGCCAGCAGCAGCAGCAACACTTTCTGAAGACTCTAACGTTTATTTGTGGGACAAGTTGGATGGTTTTTAATTAAATTTCGTTTAATAATTAAGCAGCGTGATTTTTGGCGTTGCCAAACTGCCGTCAAACCTAGCAAGCTTCTGTGAAATTTATGACGAAAAAGTGTGTTGCATATTTTACAGACAGCTTTTTACCACACGGTGTGGCACAGCGTACAGAATGTATTTCATTTTTTGGCTAGCTAACTCAAATTGTGGTGAGACTTGACTTCTTTTGGTGACGCAATGTTAAAGGATTTTCGTGTTCGACCGTGAAGACATTAGGGCGATAAAAGATAAACTTTTCTTTCGAAATCTAAATGGCATAAGATTAACCTTTAAGTCAAACTAACTGACTAACCATATAACCTTATACATGCGAATGATTAAATTGTTAACCTTATTTAATTATATTTTGGCAAAACTATAACTAAAGCATTGTTACATCAATTATTAACCGCAAAATCCATTTAAATATTTCAATTAAATTTATAAACACTTTTTTTTTTAATCAAAACCATCAACTTTTAATGAAAATTGCATTAAAAATTAATTACTCAAACGTTAGTTGCATAAAACAAAAAACGCAAAAGAGCGAGTATTTAATTGGCATTAATGGCAATAGCGTTTCGCCAGTTAATTAAGTGCCAAATGTTTGAGTTTTTAAGTTCAGAAGTCAATTGCGCGCAGAATTTCGCACAATTCGTTGCACTTGAGCAAATAAGTTGACAGAAAAATGCAACATTAACAACAACAACAACTACAACTACTGTTGCATAAAAATGCGAATGCACACAGCAAAAGCTACAACAACAACAACAACTAGTTCACAATGCACACACGCAACATCAACAAGTTCATTAAAAAAGTTAGCAAAAAAAAAGCACCCTCAAAATTCAACTCAAACGAATTCTACGCTTCACTTCAACTTTGTTGTTTGCCTTCTGTTGTTGCTGTTGTTGTTGTTGCACTCGAGTTTTTATCTACCCTGCAGCAGTTCCTTCCTCCCTCGTGTTGCCTCGCCTCGCATGATTTAACTATTTACACACCTACACACAGGAAAAGTATATAGAAAGAACTAAAATGATGCGGCTCATTTGTGTGCGACCACAAAATGTGCTTCAGTAAAAGTGGGCGAAAAAAAAGACGAACCTTTCAGACAGTCATTATAAATATACACTATTGCACTTGAGTTGCTAATGAACAGAATATGATATGTCTATATATATATAAAATTCTTGAATAATATCATTTCTTTTGTGATGTTAATGAGCAAAGAAGCGAAAAGAGATACTGTTGGTATGCAAAAATGTTATAATTTATTCAATCTCTGAAGTTTACGTTTGATTCTGTTGTTAAAGCAACTTTTTTTTTTGTGTAAAGATATTAACTTTGGAAAAATCTGAAGGGAAATGCTGTAGGAAGCTATCAACTAAGTTATTGAGGATATTCGAGTGCTGCCTGCGTGTAGGGTATCTGACGGAAACGGATGTGACGTTGCAATTGAATTGTGTTGCGCATTACATTGCCAAGCATGAGAAGGAATACAAGTCAAAACCCGCCTCGTTTCGCACCGCACCGCCCCGCTCGCGTCTCGTTGGCTTTTGTCATGTTCACGTTTTGTTGCACTTTATGGCCAGCGAAGTGTGTCGAAATGGTAGCGAAAGTGAAACCGCTAAAAAGTTCAGCCAGTGTTGGCCTTCCCCCCCTTTTAATGTTTGTATTCATGCATATGTGTGTGTGTGTGTGTGTGTGTGAGCATTGTTAACAACACAGGCAGGAGTGCACATTGTGATGCCGGAAGTTTGCGGTGGGAAATTTCATTTATGCTGACACTTGACTTGGTTTGACTCGCCCTTTTGGCCTCCGAGTGTCGTCGTCGCAGCCCCCTTTTTTTTGCCTTTAATTTGCAGCAAATAAATAATGGAAACAGACTTTTGAGTCCTGAGAGCTCGATTTGTTGGCCATTTGGCCTTGACTGGCCGTCAGCCAGTAGTCAGCAGCCATTCGCTACCAATTCTATTCAATTTCGCCAGTCAACGCTTTTTTTTCGTATCATTTTCAAGTTGTGCACTTTTTCCCATTTCCTTTTACCCGCTTCGATTTCTAAAGCGGAAGCGAACTGTGGCACGAAAAGAGAAACAAAAGGCCAGCAGCCGGACAGCACTTCATTGATTTTGTTGATTGTCATCCTTGTTTTTGTTGTTTTTTCTACACATATATATAAATGTATTTTGTTTTCTTGTCCATTGGCCAAGTTTGTTCTGTTAGCGTTTAATGTGACAATTTAATTGTTGGCTCTTTCAAATGGACTTTGATTTATAGCCAAAAATTGAATAAGCACCTCTCTACAGCTTAGCTAGATAATTCTTTGATTTCTATATAGTTCAGCTTTTGTATTGCTTTGTTGTGTTGACCCAGTTTTCAAGTCTCATTTGCTTTGTGCTAACAAAAGTCTTTTGATTTATGCCCTGCCAAAGGCAATTAAGCTTTATATTGTTAACAATGTTGCAGTTAAACTTCATGCTAAATAAAGTAACCAATTTGTTATCCTCATTTGTTATAGTAACTTTTTGTGTGTGCTAGGAAAGTTATTTAAATTTGTCTGTTGAGCTGTCTGTTGTAAAATATAAAAGAGTTTCATATTTCAGGTAAATACTTTTGACTATCACGATTTTTGCAGTGCTAACAATGCATTATTAAACTTTGATTTTATCTCAAACTTTAAAAAGTTTTTGAGATAGTTTTTTGTTCAGCAACCGATACTTGACTGTTCATCAGAAAAGGAAAATAACTAAAAGGTGTAAGATAAAATGTTAACAGCTTTGCCAGCTTATGTTATAAAAAGTTAACAATGTCTGTGAACTTTTTTCAATGCAGACCAATTAGGCATTTTCCACAGCATTTCGAGCTATATTAACTGAATATAATAATCACTTTTTACCTCAGTGTTTAATGTGGTTTTACTGGTCTACAAACTTTATCTACTTTTTAATGAGATGCTATTAAAATCATATTAGAAATACAACACTAATTCACTTCACATAAATCTCAAAACCCTTAAAGCTAATCTAGCTAACCATATTTTATAATAAAATATGCTCTTGCTTGTTTCCCACTTGACTTAATTGCCAAGTACCCACGCACAGCCTCCGCAAGCTGTCTTTAAAGGCACATAACCTTCGAACCTCTCTGGTAGGCGTTTAAAAGGTAAGAAAGGCAACACTACGTGAAAGCGCGGCTTGGCAGAAAACGTGTCTAACTAGCAAACAAGAGCGTAGCAGTTAAAAGTTTTTTGTAAATGATTACAGTGCATGAAATTGGCTGGGAATTTTCTTTCGCTTTTCTCTGTCTTTAAGAACAAAGTTTTCTGCTGCCTGCTGCTTATGTTGCTGCTCAAATCAAGTTAGCAAAACTGATTAACTCTCTGCACCAAAAGCGAAAGCAACAAGCATCAGCATGCTATGATTTTTGCCTGGTTGTCTGCCTTGTCTGCAACTTGCTGCTGCATAATTGAATTCTACAAGCAACGCCACCCAATGCAAATGCTTAATGCCTTCATCTTTGGCCTTCTCATTCATCTCTTGAGCATAATTTTAATGAAATATTTGTTGTATTTGGCATTGCCATTGCCATTCAAATGCAATTAGATGTTGTAGTGAAATTTTAACACCGTTCCGTTGAAACATAGCTAAGCGCATAAATCTTTAAAGCTGCTACGCCCGGACGCATTGCTAAAAGGTTCATCAGCTGGGTTTTTACTTAAACTGTCACTCCGTTTCGGACTCGACTGACACAAGCCATTTGCTTAGTCACGCCCCCTTTTTGGGTTGGGTGTCACGCCCTTTAGTTAAAAACTAACAGCAAACAGAAAGCGTTGTTCGACCAATGCTTTGGCGCTGGCTCATGATAAATGGCAACCACAAAACAAATTTATATAACTGCGCCAAAAATGCCATCCACAAAAGAATCAGCAAAATATTTTTTGTATTTCCATATTCTTGTCGCTTCATGTCATGAAAATTTATGATTTTTCATTGCTTGTTCAACTGGCCCTTTGGCAGTTTAAATATTTGCTGTCCTTTAATCGTCGCTTGGCATTCAATGCGACGAACATTTCAGATGCTGTGCACACTCAAGGTGAAAAAGAGGCGTTATGTGTGTGTGTGTGTGTGGGTGTTACGTTCTGAGTACTTGGGCTTAGCTACAAAAATAAGTTGGCCAAGTGTCGCTCTTGGCTTTGGCTTTGGCTTTGGCATTTGCAATAAACAAACTGGCCCTGAAATTGCGTAAGCTTCTGCTTCAGTTTCTCTCAAAGTTTTTGCGTGTGCGTAGCTTTAATTTAAGTTGGCTCAACTTTTTCTCATATGGAATTAATTAATATGTATATAATTAAATAACAATTTTTCTTCTTTATTATATTGCAGGCTTTTGTTATCCTTAGCAACGGTAAGTACCACAAATATAATAACCAAAGTCTCCTTGAGAAGAATACAAGAAAAAGTTAATGATAAGACTTTCATACTTTTTGCAGAACTGAATCAACTTTTAATCAAGTGTATATAAAACTTAATATTGTGCATTATATGTAGATCAATTGTTCATTGCTATTAACTTATTTGTGTTTGTTTCATTGATCTACTTTTATCACTGTGTCCTTTGTGCTCAGAATCCATGCACTTTGAGCCGATCGGCTTTGGCCAGGCCAGCTTTAGTTAGCCAACGGCAAATGTTCTCGCGTTGATCACCCTGTAATTGCAATACCTCACCGTATTCAGGGTGCTCAATAACCGTGCCGTTGCATGCGAATTCCTTTTTGCAAGAGCGCACAATCTTCTTCAGATCGTAGTCAACAGACAAGCCCTGAATGGTTGTTAATGTCTTGCGTCCAGTGCGCTGTTGAATACGTATGTGAACGAGACCGTCCTGTATATCATCATCTAGTCCTTTGGAAGCATCTGCGAATGGATCGCGCGAGTTGAGGTTCTGTATGGACATTAAATGAAGTGAATGCCAAAAAAAAACTGCTTATATTGAATTGTATGCTCAAAGTTAAATAAGTTGAGAAGTTTTTTTTAATTTTTATTTATTTTGCTGATTTTATATGTTCTAAACGATGGAATTTTTTTTTTTTTTTTTTTTGCTGATTTATTTCTACTTTATTTGGCCTGTATATCTGAATTTTTTCTGACTATTGTTTTTCGTATGGCAACCAAAAATTATTTAAACTGTAAACCGAACTACAGATAACATTTTCCAAACCTGCTACGACTAACAAACCAAAATTTCTTGCAAACTCTCTCCAACACAAATCGATTATTGTTCGAGCTATAAAAGCCTTTGGCTTACTTGGTTTTGCCTCATTTCATTAGCAGCAGTCCTAATGAAAACTAATGAAGTTCTGCCAAATTAGCTCAGCTCGTTGAAATTTCAAGCGGTAATTAAGACCAATAAGCTGGACAGATTTCCCTTCTTTCCCTCCATCTACCATCAACATCATTCGCATTTCTTTGGCTGTAATTATTGTTCAATTTATGAAATTGAACCAGACTTCTTTTATGACTTTATAAAATTCAATAAGTGCCTGCTGTTCTCATTCTTTCGCCCTCTATGTGCTATGCGCAGCAACGCAGAAAGGAAAATGTATAAATTCAATTTAGAACATATTCTAAAGAGGTATTTGGAGCTTTTAGGCGCTGCTGTGTAATAAAATATTTTGTTTTTTAGCTTGATTAATTTTTGTTTGAGTTTTTTTTCGGCTGTAAAATGCCGATGCGGGTTGCTAAACAAAGCCAAAAAGTTGAAATATGAATGTGTTTGAAGGAGAATGGACTTATTAGATACTCTGTACATGCAGATTCTATAATTTTGAATGGATTCCTTTTTGTAGTTGAACTTTTGTACCAAACAAAAACATTTTCTTATATCATACCCCAATTTAACTCTATCTACAGGGTATTTAAAGAAAAAAGGCAAAGACAAACGTAAAAGAAAAAGGTAGCAACGCAAGCAAAAAATCAAATTACGAAATTTGCATTTAGTGTGAGTGAGTGCGCACAAAAGTAGGCAACAACAAAACTTTTTAGCCAAATCACATGCATACATTTGATATCCCAACGCACAAAAACAAACGAACACCTGCTGTTGCTGCTAGATGATGATTCTGGTCTATTATTTTTTCTTTTTCAAACTAAATTAAAAAGTATTTGGGGGCTTTCGCCTATAATGAGCTTGTCATGTTTGGGCTTGATGGAATTTCTAATTCAAAGAATTTTCAAAATGCATAATCCAAAGTAGCATTGGCAATTTGTCAAACAGTCGAAACAAATTTGCATTAAACACTGTTTGCAGTTTTTAATTGCTTCTATCACATGCGCTGTGTGTGTGTGTGGCACGAGCATAAAACCCATGCCACATGATGATATATGGACTCACAGTATTTGTATTTACTTGCCCCATCGGGCAAACTAAAGTTACAACTGGCAAAATATGATGCATGTGACGCGGAAACTAAGCGCTGAGCGTGTGGCAAATAATGAAAAATTACAAAAAGCACACATACAAACACACACACATGCCCACGCAAAGCACACTAAACAACTAAAAACTGTTACTGACAAGGAGAGAGAGGCAGAACTGTGGCTGCTGCACACTTTTGGGCGCTGTAAAATATAAAATTCTATAAATTTGTACGTACATCATTTGAAAATCGTAAAACTTGCAAGTGTTGCTTGTTGTGTACACCCCCCACAAACACACACACACAGAGACAAACACACAATATGTGCTGTCATAAACAGTCAGATGCTGAGGCACAAAAAGGTAAACTCTCAGTATATATGCATACTTTTTGTGTTGAGTTTTATTTTAATGTTTCGTTTTTTTTTTCTTCATTCCCATTTTTATTTTGTTGTGTAAAAGCGCATGCCACTTTGTATTTATATAATTATAATGCTGATGCTGAGCATGACGATAATCCTGATGCTGAATGCTTGATGCTTGATGCCAAATGGAGTTGGTAAAAGCTAAAAAGCTGCTGTAGGCATTTACACACTGCAATACACTTACTTTTCCTCTTCTCTTTTTTTTTTGTACTTGGTACTCAGAGCTTTTTATTTGCCTAAGTTTATGACTGTGCAAATTGTGGTAAATTTTGATGTGTTGCTGTTTTTTTTTGTGAGCCATGTGTGAAAATTAATAATATTCACTTAACAAGATTAAATCCAAGGCATAATATTCACAATAAACCTTGACAAGGTAAATAAAGCAAAGTGTTTTCTCTTTAATATAAAAATAACTAAATATCTCATTGATTTTATTTTTCAACAATTTTGATTTACAAATCTTATAAGACAACTTCTGTACTACTTTAATAGTCCAACTTATTTATTGCTCCGCACGGCGACATCATTTAGTAAGCTTTGATGTGGATATTTAATAAATGTCGTCTTACAACTTAAGCCTTAATCCCTTATACTTGTAATAATACAAAACACAAACACAAATAGGCAATCAGCTACAACGATTTGCGTGTAAATGTCACAGACACATTGGGTAAAAATAAGATGCAGAATGAGAGAATGAGAAAAAACGACATAATCAATAAAGAGGTTAAATTGCTGCAGGTTGTCATGTGATAAACGATGCTTGTGTGTTATTGTTGTTGTTGTGGCCAACCTAATGAATGCCAATGCCAATGAACATCCCTAGTTTTTGATTCTATGGCAGGCGTTCTGTCAACATGTCATGCCTGGCATCAGGTCCGTCAGTCACCTAGTCAACCAACCCGTCGGTGTCGTTGGGTTGTGCAAACAAATAAAAGCGCTTTTATTGTAATCCTCAATGTCAAAACATTGCAGCGGATGTTTAGTAAACTGTTTCACACAACACAAGTGACAGAAGGGGAAGGGGTATCAACAAACTCTTCATATTTATTTGTGTGTGTGTGTGTGTAAGCTACCTGTGTGTTCAACTTTATCGCATGACACGCAGTTGTTCTGAAAATGATTTTTACACTATACATATATATAAACATGATTCTTCTTTTTGTAGTTGTTGCTGCTTCTGCTTCTTCGTTTAACGACACACTAAACCATATATACCATAAGTACTTATGCTGGGGTAAAGCTATAAGCTTAAAGCGAGTGCGAGGCGAAAAAAAAAAATGGTTTTGGCCCTATTGATTTTCCATTGATAAATAGCTGACAGTTTGCCGTTGCCTGTCTCACCTTGTTGTGCTTTACCCACAGGATAAATAGTTTAAGGCCGCCTGCCACATTAAAAAACAATTTCCGCTTAAGCACGTTCAAGCGTATCACGCACGGTAAATGGTAAATGGAAATGGTTGAGTGCATGATGACGAGATGAGGTTGCACAAATCTGTGCAATTGAGAATGAGAATGCGTAGTTTACGAAAAGTTGGGGATTTTACAGCTTGTAGGCCAAGAAGCCAGCAAAAAGAACGTAAATTGATTGAGGTGTGAAAAAGGGAACTTTTAATTAAGCAGTTAAAAGAGCAAAGAACGTCTTAAGATAATTTTTCTTCTGACATTTCTCTAAGTGTAGTTTGACCCACTTTCACGAAAGATAAGCTAACTACTTTCAAATTTAAATCCCGCACACATAAACCAATTGATAACGAACTTGAAAAATTTAAGCGACATTCTTTTTATGTGACCACTCAACTGGCCATTAGGGAACTAAAAATAGGAAAAAGAGATGACACGGGAATAATATGCGTCCTGCGGCATTCACATAAAAAAAAGAAGAAGAAAACACAAGAAAAATCTGAAAGAAATATTAATAAAAGATGAGCGACATTAGTGTCTTCTTCTTTTTTTATTTTGCTTGTAAATGTCCAAACCCAAAATCGTAAAAGTAGCAAACAAAAAAAAAAACTGGGCGAAAGAAAACACTTTTTTACTACTTCCTTTTTGAAACAGAATGAACGCCTTGCCACGCCCACTGCTGCCGGCAACCTTTTGCATTGGCTGTCATCTTACCTCGAGCGATTTGTTGACCTTTTTTTTGTGTTTGTGTGAGTGTGTGCTAGCTTGTTTTCTCTAGCCAGAAATTTGTTAGCTTTTGCTTAAGCTCGCTCTTTAAACCTAGCAAATGCCAAATGCAAAAAAAGAAAGTGCCGTAAAATTTATAACACTTTTGAGACGAAGGAAGAGTCACAGACAGACACAGACGATATGCTTGAGCTATTTTCATGCAAGAAGTCGTTGTCCCTGCCAAAATATGACACAGGAAACAACAACAACAACAGCAACAATAGCAACAATAACTGTAAGGGAACAAGCATCAAACTTGGCCCCTGGCACAATTTGTCACACATACATGACACATAAATAATATATGTGTGTTTGTGCAGAGAGTCAGTCGGTCTTGACTTATGTGTGTGTATTTGTGTGTGTGTGTGTGTGAAGTCTTGGCCCTATTTGATTAATAAATTGTTTAGAGAGCGCGCTGAGCAATGACCGAAAACTTACTGACTTGTGGCTAATAAAATATGAATGCCGCAAAAGTTTTCAGCCGCAGCATCAAAGCACATACCATATATATACATCCGATTTGCAAATTAGTCATGCGCATATAAATATTGCTTGTAATTTATGTGTCTGCCTTAATGTATGTTTCATTCATATGAACCGTACACATTTTAACCTTAGTTAACATTTCGCATTTTGTTGCATATGTTTCTTCACTTAGGTTGAATCGTGTCTCGTGTTTTTGGCACAGCCTGCATTGCGTATGCGTTATCTAAGTTTTTTCTCTTTATGATTTTTTTTTGTGTGTCTGTCATTTTCTTAAGGTTTGTTTGTCTCTCCGTTTTCTCGCCAACCATTCGTTTTTTTTATTTTTGTCCAGCTTCTTGTGAGCAGATCTTTTGATTACATCTCAATCAATTGGTGGCTGTTTTATGTTTGCACATTTCAACAGCAACTTTCGGCTTTTGAAATGTTCAGTTTTTATGATGCTTGCGGCCCTTTTTTTTTACTTGTTCTTGGGGACCCTCTCATGAAAATTTGTAAGCATCTTAAGCTGTTTCCTTTTTTTGTTGGCAGAGACTTCTTTCAGGCTTTTCGGGTTTTCCGTTTTCCATTTTAACATTTTTTTTGTGTTGTGTTTTTTTGTTGGTGAATGCGTAAAAGTTGTTTATATCAAATTACAATTTTATTGTATTGTTGAAATGCTTGCAAATTGCCAAAACGTATATGTTTTAAATTCAATTCTTAGTTTAGGAAATTCTTCAAAACAATTTTAACAAAGAACATTAAAATAAAGCTGCTGCTGCCCCAAAGAACTGGCATACATTTTTACGGCACTCGGAAAACAATTAGGAAAAAAGTCAAAGTAAACTAATGTAAAGTGAAAGTTCTTGAAAAAATTCAATTGTTTGCAATTAAGATACTGTATTTATGCGTTTGATTTATGATACAATTTATTGTAACCTTTCCCTCTGATTGTTATTTAATTCAACTTTTTTGTAGTGCTTCAACATGAACTTGAAATGGAAAGAAGATCATTCCAATCAGATGGATCACAACTTTATCCAATGCAATACCTTAAATCTTGATTTTTATTGTATTTCCAGTTTAGAACATGATCTGCACCCGAATTTCGTGAAATTCTTTCCAAAAAATCAACTTGAAGATGGTTCAGAACTTATAGCTCCCTCAAAAACTCAACCGATTATTAAATGCCATACCATATAAACCATAGCTTGGCATCTTGATTAATATCAACTGCTTGACTTTTCGCAGCTGTCTGGCAGTTGATTTTGGCAGCGTTCTTTTGTTGTTTTGATGTTGCTTTGCTTTTGCTGCTGCTTTTACATCGTTGGACCGGGCACAGTTTTGTAGTAGACAGTACTACACGCAAGTGATTCACTCAAACCCAACACTCACACACTCATACACACACACACACTCATACATAAAGTACATTCATCAGTCATGCAAAAACAGAAATAGCAGCAGCATCAGCAACAACAACAACAGCACAAACAAAAGTACAAAATTGAGCGTACACTTGTGCATTCAACATGTTTTTGCAATTTACCGATTTAGGCACTAACTGAACACGACATCAGATGCGAATCCTTCTCACTTTCTTACTTCTTGGGTTTCTCAACCTATACCTAAGGTACACAGCTAAAAATTGGGCCTATCGGAAAGTAACTTCATTTCTCATATAAAAACTAAAACTAAAATATAATGTATCACCCCACAAGAAAATTGATTGTTAATTAAAATTTTTTTCTTTTCGAAAAGTGAAAAAAAAAAAAAAAAAATTTTTTTTCTTTGTGAATAGTCAATTGATTTTTGCACTGTGCACTTCTTCTGTCTTTGTTGTTCTTGTGAATGCCACGTTCTGTGATCATCAGCGCGCTATTCATGTGGAATTCGCGCGAAAATTTACTTTGACGTTTATGCATTGCGTATACGCCGTGTGTATTTATACATGGACAGAGCATGGCAGCAGGCGTCTTTAATTTTGTTTGTTTAAGCACAACGAGAGAAACGTCGTTATTTGATTAGACATTAAAAGGCTGCGGAAAGCCTATCAGACTTCTACAATTAATGCAAACAGCCATATGACATTTGTATTTATAATTCGTATTTGTATACAGCTCAGTTAAGTAATTGAAAGTTAATATTTGTGTGTGTATATATTTGTATACAAATTTATCAAGCAGCTTAAATTTCAATGGGGTCACACATGGCGTATGCGTAATAACGATGTGTGGGTTGTGTAATAGATACGTACGTATATCTAAAATAGAACACACATATATACCCTTCCCGCACTGTGTGTAAAGCATCTGTCAGCCTAATACCTTTAATGTACTTCCGTTGCGGAAACAGGCGCCCCAAAATCGGAATTTATCAGCTCAGGCAACGCAACAGTTTAGACTTGCTTCAAGTTGGTTACCAGGATTTGTGCAGTCGTCCTTCATGTTGCTACGCCTTGCGTTGCCTTTTTTTATTTATAGATTAACAGCGTCCATCATGAGCGTACAATAAAGGGAATAAGGCTACCAAATATGCTGTTAGCCATGGCCAAAATCTCGGCCATAGTCTTTAAATGTTTCAAATTGTCGACAAGGGATTTGGCGTGGCATTTACGCTCAGATAAGCGCCTGTAGTTGGGTCTTATCTAGCAGCAATACTCGCACTTTTATGCCTGTGCTGTGCTTAGATTTATTACAAGCCATTTTTTGTTAGAAGCTCCCTGTTTTTTGCCGTTCTTGGCAATTAAAGTGTGTTTGGCTTTTTCTCTTTTAAATAGTTGCGGCATACTTTTCAAGCTTCAAGTGATGCCTAAAAGTATTCAAATTATTTGCCAACTTGTGTGTGCAAAAAAGGAAAAACTTGGGCAAGCTTTAGCTCAATTTAGTCATTAAGTTAAACTTTTCTGGCACACAAAGCCATTGCAGAGTGAAATAATTATGCAAACATATGACCAAAAGAAAATTGTTTTGCAAGAACAGCAAGAATACTCGCATAATGTGACAAAAGGCAAAGCTTGAGTTTCATATGAGAATAAAAGTCTGGGTTTGGTTGGTTCAAAGAGAAAAACAGCAAACAAACGTTAACGTTGCCAAAGGCAGCGGACAAAAAAAAAAAGAAAGAAAAGATATGGGAAGGGGCGGGAGTAAATACTTTGCAGTTTAGTGAAGTGTGCGCCATGAGAGACATAATTATGCGATTTAACACTCTAGTGTTGGCTAAGTGGAACGACAACCGACAACAGCCAGACCTCAAAGTTTCCTGCTCCGCACTCAGTTTGTCTACATTTTAGATTTAACCGTCGCGTCGTCGCATCATCGTCATCGCCGTCGTCCTTGCGGCAGTCTCAACGTTGTCGTGGCGTTGAACAAAAGGAAACGTTTGCAACAAGAAAAGGAAATTTGTGCTCTAAAAGTGCACTTCCACTACGCAAAGTGAGATAGGCACAAACAACACTAGAAACCATAAAGTTATCAAAGCAGACTCAACCAGAGTGCACAATTATAAGCATACCCTGTATACTTAAGCAATAAATTGAAAATTTACTTATTTTTCTGTTCGTTAAATACTCAAATAAACATATTTAATGAAGTTAACTTGATTGAAGTTGTGCTAGACTTAGAACCAACTCAATTATAAAGATTCTCGCATTGGTAAAAAAGAAGTCAATGCGAATGATTGCACATAATGCCTCATTTAGCAGCAAATCAAATCGCTTCATTTCTAAGTGGATAAACACATAAATAGCTATGAATGCATCCAGTCTGACCGTTTCTGACCTAGTATATTTGACTAGACCTAGGCCCAAAGCTACAAACCTGGCCAAATGCCTAAGCGAATGAGCAAAATTGAATGAAAATGAAAATTATGCTGCTACTTTGTGCCACTGTCTGTCCGTTCGCCTAACGCTTCAACGGTCCTTGACGTTTTTATGCTAACTTGGTCCTCTTTTTTCAGATCAGTGAACTTTTCGCCAGCATGCCAAGAAAAAACCAGAAAAAGCCACAAAATATAGCATAAACATTTTTTTGTTAAGCAAAATTGAATTGTATTCTCAGCCTGAGGGATCTTTTCTTGTGTTGTTGTGCCTTTTTATACCCTGATCCCATTAAAAATGGGAAATTAGGGTATAATGGATTTGTGCAAAAGTATGTAACAGGCAGAAAGAAGCATCTCCGACCCCATAAAGTATATATATTCTTGATCAGCATCAATAGTCGAGTCGATTTAGCCATGTCCGTCTGTCCGTCCGTCCGTCCGTCCGTCCGTCCGTCCGTCCGTCCGTCCGTCTGTCCGTCTGTATGTATGAACGCGTCGATCTCAGAGACTATAAAAGCTAGAGACTCCAGATTTTGAACTTAAGCTCGCCTAATCCCTAGGCAGTACAAGTTTGTTTTCGATTTTCGATAACTTTTCCCGTTTCCGATATACACATGGGATCGATAACAACAAAATCTTGAATTTGGAAAACTTTGAGATGCAATTTGAATTATAATACAAAATAATGATAATCTGTAAAATTTTTATTAAAATGGGTTTAGAAACACCGGAGATATGGGACATTGAAGTTGTGTATGGAGTATGCAGTATGCGCGTACACACACACACACTTGCAAGCACTGACTGTACGCGAAAAGTATAGGGATCAGGGTATCGTCTAGTCGGGATTTCTCGACTAGAGCCTTCTTACTTGTTTTTTTTGGTTTTTTTTTTTTGTTATGGAGCAAATAACCGAGGCATTGAAGCTCGAGAAGTTGTTAGACTTGTGGAGAAGTGTATAAAAAACTTTAAAGCTAAATTCACAACAGCATTTCGAACTAAAAACTTAACAGCAAACAGTTTAAAAAAAAATCAAATGATTATATCTATGTTTCAAAAGATTTACCTATAAAATGTTGGAATAGTTGATTATTTAATAGTTTGATTCTGTTTAACGTTCATTAGCTGCTGTCTTGCTGTTCGCAGGAACTTGACATTATTTATTTAATATTAAGCACAAACGAAATTGAATTTTTAATTATCGTATGGGAACGTTGGCTTTTCAATGGCTATGTTTGTCAGTCATAAAATGAAATTAAACGCACTTAAGCTTTAGCAATGTGAAGGGAAGCAGCGGCAGCTTTATGAAAATGAAAAAAAAAATGAAGAAGAAATGCCGGAAGAATGGAAACTATGAACAGTACTCGTAGTTTTTAATTAAGTCTTGGCAATGGGGAAGAAATAGCTAATGGCCAAGCAGACGAAGCATTTTGAAAGTGTTAACAGTTTCAGTTGACGCAGCTAACAAACTCATTTCGTTGCGAACGTCGACGGCGATGAAGCAAGAAAAGCGTTTAGAGGACCTTGCTTGCATGTGTATATATATATGTGTGTGTGTGTTAGTTTCCTCTACTTTGCCATTCCTTACCCAACTCTGATTGCACTGCGCAAAATGAACAATGTTGAGGATTATCATTTAAGCCCATGGCTTTAGCTGCAAACACACACACACACACAACCAGTTCCGAAACTTTATCCACCACACACATATATATATATATACATGGCGTATGAGCAATGTCGTTGTGATTTTCATACGCGTTCTGCTTATCTACACAGCTGCACAACAAGCTAATAAATGTGTGTAAATTAGTTATTAAAGACC
This sequence comes from Scaptomyza tumidula, assembly GCA_035044465.1. Classification (NCBI taxonomy): domain Eukaryota; kingdom Metazoa; phylum Arthropoda; class Insecta; order Diptera; family Drosophilidae; genus Scaptomyza; species Scaptomyza tumidula. The sequence continues at coordinate 2,065,074 of JAWNNW010000050.1, forward strand.
TGAGCCAGCCCAAAAAAGACTGCTCCTTAATCATAAGCTCATCATAATAATTAATATGATATATAGATATGTTAGGTTTAACTATCATTAAGTTTAAGTGCAGCTAGTTAAGTAAGCCGCCAGATAAAACTATATTCCCACAAAGCCTTTGAGCCCGAAACGAATTGTTTTTACCCATAAATAATCACGTTAAAATTAATTATGCATGCATCGTTTAATGTACCCCTTTTATTTTCATTTTTTTGTTTTATGTTTAACTCGCAAAAATATTATTTCACTTAAATGAATTTTCACCGCAAACCCTGCCCGACAGGCAATTCCTCATTGACAGACACTCAAATGTCAAAAGCGGGCAATTAATCATTTTTCATTTGGTTGCTTTTATTCTAGTATAATTTATGCACGGTCGAAAAGTTTGGCATCAACAACAACAACAAGAAGAAGAACTTCAAACTGCCATCCATAAATGCCAATAAAATGTCATGAATCCAATGATTGGTTCTCGCTTTCGTTTTCAATATTTGCTATTCGCGCCACTTTCAGTTTCTCGCCTGTCATTAAAACGAATTTTTCAATTTAAACTCAATTGAAATGTCGAAATGCTCATTAATTCATTGACGCGACCTCCTCATACAGCACTTTGTTGGTGATTCGAAAGGGGAGGATGTTATGGAATTTCAATTCAATTTGCATTCAACTACTTTTTGTACCCTGTTAACAGATAGGTGTGCATAATGAGGTGTTACTGACGCTTGAGTGTTACGAAAAAATACTTTTTGTAAATATTTGCCAAGACATTTTAGCTTTAAGCTCTACAGGGTATCATCTCGACTAAACGCTGTAGTTTAAAGCTTGCTAACTCGATTTTTGCCATTCCGCTGATCATTTTAATCAATCATCTTGCTATTTAAAAGCAACTGCTTATTTTGCCATAGAAAATTTTGCCCAGCATTTTGACCCTTGGACGCAGCTAATTTATCAATGCGAAGCGTCATTGAAAATATTTTTTGTTTGTGTAAAAATGTAAAATAATTTTTCCGGTCCCTTGTTCACTGTCTCTCCCTCGGTCACTGGGGGCAACGAGTTGAAAGGATGCCAAGGACTGGCGTTCGCTTCGCTTGGTTTATGTGATTGAAAGCACATTGTGTCACACTTTAATATTTATGACAAAATGCCAGTTGGCCGTCAAGGGTCGTCCGACTATATATTTAACCTTTGCTGACAGCATTTCCGAGCATATTTTTGTTCATGTCTCTTCACTTTGCTTCTTTTTTTTTTTTTAATTACGCTCCTCAACTGTCGGATGCTGCTTGGCAATTCCTTGACAATATTAGAGCACGACAAAAATATTTCACAGTGCATTAACAGTTTTTTTTTTTTTTTGACCATCTGAGGCATTTTTCCATTAAAAAATGTTTTTTAATTTTGATTTTTTACTGTCACCCTTTTTTATTGACTTTTGAGCACATCGAGCGCATTATACATATTTATCAACCGCAAATACCGAAGCTCCTCACATATAGGAAAACTCAATCAAACTGTTAATCGACTTGTGGTGGAGCCGCACAACTTGCACTACGACTCCTGTGCGTGTTGCAGAGAGATCCATGCATGCCTCGCCAGTCTTTCCATATGAGTTATTTGCTGCCGCCATTTACCCTTTTTGATTGTTTTTTCAGTCATAAAATGTCAATAATATGTTTGCTATTTGCGCTTCTTCAATAATATGGTAGCAAAACCCGCCATCATCAGCCTGTTTAATGTCGAAAAGGCCATAATAAATGTCAAATTGCTTTGGTGCGAGAGCATTGATATCGCATTTGAGTTTTGCCAGATGCTCTTTCACTTTCACACAGTCATTTTCAGTTGTTTAATGGATTGACTTTCTTATTGTTATTGGCAAGCAAAGTTGAAAATTGTTTGTTAAAGTTACAGGAAATTGTTTGTCAAGTAAAAATGTTCCTGAATTTTAAGTCGAATTTCATGTGGATTTAAATCAAATGAACAGCTTGACAAGTATTTTAAGTTACTAACACATGCAACACAAATAAACTCAAGGTCCTTGCCTAACTGTGCGACATTCAAAATGCTGACAGTACTAACAATGCTGTCAATCTATTATTATAGCATTAAATATATGTACTATCAATTCAATCTTTATTAACAGCAAGTCTAAATAATTTTGTTAGAGCAGCCTTGAGCATGCTTTAAGGCCAATTACTGCTTCAACACAAATTAACAACAATTAAATGTTCTCCACAAAATAACAGAAATGTCTGATTTGATTTGCCGCTGTTGTTGTTGTTGTTGCTGGTTAAACTCAATATTATTGTAACAAAGCATTCAATCACAAAGTGTTGCCAAGTTGAAGCCTTTTGTTTGGAATAGTTGACAGCTCTGAGGGTTTGAGATTTAATGAAATGTCAAGGGCCCAAAAGGCGCCATACAAGTGCACAAAATAACTTAAATTAAACAAATCTAATGAAGTGTGTGTTCTATGTGTGTGTGTGTGTGTGTGTGTGTGTGTTTGTGGTGTTCTGTGCTTGATGCATGAGACCCAACAGTGGCAGCAATGCAGTAGCAAGATAGACGGCGCAGACACCGCACGTGCCTCAGTTTTGTGGCCAGCACAATCTTACAAGCCACATACAAACGGGACAGGACGAGACGAGTTGTTGTAATTTCTGGCTACCTTTCTTTCAAAATGATATAAAGCTGCCGCATGCCAACAGCGACACCAACAATAACAAAAAGAATAACACGCCGCAAGTAAAGTAAAGCTTTGTTTGGCTCAAGACGATTTTCAAGATACTCTTGCAAGGCAAAGCTTAAGGTTATTATATATATATTTTTTAAGAATTTTTTATATATGTAGATTTATTTTTATTTTATTTATTGGTTTGGATTTTTATGTATAAGAACACACATACCTTTACCAAAGCCTAACAATATTTATATATACCCTCACACAGTTAGGGCATAACAACGTGGTGATGGCATTCACAGCTTCTACTTAGTATGGCTGCCTGTCTGTGGTAATAGTATTTGTATTTGTATGTGTGTGTGTGTGTCTGTGTGTGTGTGTGTGTGGTCTTGTCGTCTGGTCTTTTTAGCTGAAGATGTTCAGCACTCTATGGATGTTGGATGAGATGGCATCTTTATTATATATGCTGCTCCATACAGGGCGCTAGCTGGCTGGCTTGGAGCTTCGGGGCAGCATCAAAATGAGCAAGCGGAAACAATTAGCGTGGTAGCATTATTTGTAACATGCTGCTGCTCCTACTGCTGCTGCTCCTACTGCTGCTGCTGCTGTTTGCCAGCCAGTAATTAAGTGTCTCATTAAAAAATGATAAATTTAAATGGCAAGATCTTTTACAATACTCACAGACCGTCTCAAGTGTGCTTAAAGACATTATTATGGCAATTTTTATATATATATCTATATATTTTCTCAACAGAAATTTAACGAGCGCACCCCAAAAGTTTGCTGTTGCTTTTGCTGTTTGAGCCTGTTAAAAGTTAAGCTAAAACTATACACGACTTGTTTTGGCTTCTTTTTTTTTTGTTGTTTCCTCTTTTGTAATGTAGAAATTGCCGCCTAAAATCCTTTTTTCCCCGTCCTATTCGCCGTTGACTGAGAAATTGCCAAGTTTTCCGGCTGGCTAAATTCAACGGTTTGTCTTTCTTGACTTTCAAACTTTAAATTGTTAAAACAAGATAAACAAAAATAAAGCAAAACAATTTGGTGCCAGAAAGTTTTTGCTTTTGATTGAATTCCATTTGTAGACGTCGTTAACATTTATGAGCAGCTGCCATATATTTTCTGCATATGCCTTAACTATCATTACGAAACACATAATAGCGAATAAATCCTTGGTTGCAACAATGTGTATAAAATTTTGTTTGCATTTGTGGAAAATTTACATAATTTTCAAAAAAAAATAAAGTATCCAAACATTTACGGAACAAAGTTAAACAGAAAAATAAATCGTTTCGATGCCAACTGTGCAACTGAAATTGAATTAAAATAAATCCCTTTTAATGTTGCGCTTTCAGCTCAAGTGGCATTAAAATGCATTAAATATTGAATCTCTCGCTTGCCTCTTCCTTGCCCTTCCCCTCTTTGTCTCATACATGAAGTGCATATAAATAAATCAGGTAAAACTCTTATTCCATTTACTACGTTTAATTGTTTTAAGCAACTTTTTTTATATATATAGTTTTGAGAGCCGAAATTGCAGCTGAATTTATTTTGTAGCTTATTTGCTTTAGTTGTAGCTCTGACATTTTGGTCAGCTTAACAAAGTTTTCACAGATTTAAAAGCATATAAAACATCTAAGAAGGCTCTTGTCGAGAAATCCCGACTAGAAGATAGCCTGAACCCTATACTTTACGCGTACAGTCAGTGCTTGCAAGTATGTGTGTGTATACTTGACTTACTTTTCCATATCTCCGGTGTTTCTCAACCTATTTCACAACAAATTTTATTTATTCTTTAATGTTTTAAGTGCCGTCTCAAAGCTTTGAGATGCTTCCGTTTTACCTGTTACATACCTTTGCACAAAACCATTTATACCTTTTTGAACCATTTTTAATGTGTTAAAGAGTATAAAAATGTTTAAAATGTTTAATATTTATTTGAAGCTTTGAAAATGCAAAAGATTTAATATATTTAAATTAAGAAATATACATTGATTGGAATCTTAATCATTATCCCCAGTTTGAAGACATGTTAATCAATTGAAATTCTGAGCACTTTGAATTAGTGTCGCTCATTTTAGCAGCCATTTCTTTTATTTGATCATCGCTTTGCTTGAGAGCCGTCACCAGTTCTGAAATAGTTGCCCCTAGAGCCTTAATGTTAGTTTGTAATTCTCGAACCTTTGCATCATTTGAGGCGATTAGCTGTTGAAGTTCTGTCGTTACTTGATTATCGTTTTGTTTGAGAACGGTCTCCAGTTTGTGTTGAAGTTCAGTTATGGTCACATTTTGAACTTGGATTTGATTTTGCTGTTCTCCAAACTGTTCTTCTTGCTCACGAACAGTCTTTGCGTAGCTTAGTAGCGGCCTCACAACCTTATAGCAGTACTTGCCACAAGCCTCGTCCTGTTCCCTATCTTCTCTATAGCACTGTACAAAACACAAATTTTAGTTTGGATGCAGAGAAACCTTGTTTATTTGGAGTACCAACCGATTCGCTTGTCGATCCAAGCCCTGACAATACTATTAAATTTAACAGCACAATTAAGGAAATCCTTTGATGCACATTCATTTTAAATTTTGAAGTCGCGATTTAATTTATGTTTGTTGCACAGCTAAACAAATTTTGTACTAACTGAAACGGATTTCGCAACCGACAGAAGAAACCTCGTCTTTGACAATCGTTTGCAATTAATCAACATTGAACTCTGACCGATCCACCACATTGGTTTTTTCCCAACTTCTAGGGAATATAATAGAGATAACTAAATGGTATGCGATCATCTATAAATAACAGCCTAGTCCGGATGGCGCTTGACTTTTTGGCTTGTTATCAGGTTATCAGAAGGTCTGACATCATATTCAATGTTGTCAAGCAAGATGACTCCAGTCGAGAAATCCCGACTAGAAGATACCCTGAACTACTAAACAGTCAGTGCTGGCGAGTATGTGTGTGTCTGTGTGTGTGTGTCTACGCGCATACTGTATACCTGACTTAACTTCAATGTTCTGCATCTCCGGTGTTTCTCAACTGATTGTAATACAAATTGTCGTTATTTGATTTGTTGTTTAATGTTTTAAGTGCCGTCTTAAAGTTTTCAGATGCTTCCTTTTGCCTATTACATACTTTTGCACAAAATCGTTATACTCTTTTTACCTATTTTCAATGGGTTCAGGGTATAAATAGTCGGGCTATCAAAGTTAAATTTACCTTGCCGATATATATGTGTGTTGTGTTTGTTGCAAGGTTCTTTTAAATAATAAATTTATGTTTTGGCTGTGTCAAATATTTTGTTATATTTTATTTAAGCAGGAAGTGGAAAGCTTGGAAAGCTTTTTCTGTTTGAATGTTCAATTAAATATTATTGTAAGTTCATACAACTTATAGACACTATATAAATATTGAACAGTTGCACATTTGATGGTCATAACCAATTTAAGGACATTTCGCCAACACTTGCTCTTAAATATTGCAATTTGGAATCCACACGTGTCCGTGCCAAAGAGCAGCCCAAACACTTTTATCAATTTTGTGGCGATGAGAAGCCTCAGCAGATCAAAGGCAAGCTGCTGGCTATCAGTAAGCTCACCGGATTGAGCAAAGTGTCAGTGGCGCGTGATTATACCACACAAAATAGAGAGGCGGTGGCGTTGGCGTTGGCTAACAGAATATGATAGACAGGAAACTGCTGCTGCTGGCCAACAGCACTTGGCCTATGCCATTGGCCAGGCCATAAAAGACTTGAGCGATTAGTTGCAGAACGTGCAGTGCCTGCGATGTTGTTGCCAATCCCAATGCCAATTTCCAACACTGCCAACTAGCCACGTGCTAGCCACACACACACATAGACACATAAAGCCAAGCTCAAACAAACCGCCAAGGACATCTGAAGCGGGGGCGTAGTAAAGTGCTACGCTCTTGGGATTTTAAGCCGAGCTGACCCTTCGGTTTTGGCTTCTAGGGATTTACTAAGCAAACAAAATTGTCATCGTTCTCAACAAAATAGCATTTCGATTGTATTATTTTGTTTTTGTTTTTTACAAATGTTGTAATTGCCAAAACATGTGTTTACCAACCAATCGGGCGACGCCCACACATGGTCAGCCACTACGGTACCACTTGTGTATTTTCTTTCTGCTACACTTTTTGTTATTGGCTTGTAAAAATGCTTTTGATACTCTCTTACTCTGTGTTTAAGAGAAAAGAGTTAATTGGTTTGGTGTACAAAGTTTATTTGTCTGGACACTTTAAACTTCTATAAAAAAAGCAGCTGATATTTTAATATAGCTTAGAACTAGAAATAGATAAGAAATCATACTTTCAGCATTTCTCACAACACAGAGAACATATATAGAGCATTAGGTAGTCAACATATTCGCTTAGCAAACAATTTGGCTTGTTTCATTTGATTTATTTGCACGCCCAACAAAGCGTGGGAAACTTCATGTAATTGCCTTGTGTAGACATAAGGAAAATTTATGTACATAAACTTTCTCTCTCTCTTTCTGTGTGTGTGTAGGTGAGATTGTGTGTGTGTGTGTGTGTTGCTTTCTCTCTCTAACTTTTTATCCATACCACACTGCTTACAATTTGTCTCTTTGTGCATTTTGGGCTGCAGCTTTTTTTGTTGCTCACTTTTGGGTCATTTGGTCGATGCGATTAGCTTGTGTGGCTTTGGCTCTGGCCTAACTACTACCAACTAGCCACGCCCACAGACTGCGGCTGTCTGTATGTGATTTTGTGTGTGAGTGTGTGTGTGAGTTAGTGCGGAAGTCGAAGTGCGCAGACGACATTAAGCTGACACTGGCCAATTAAGCACGGCAAATGAGCAGCAATCTTTTGGCTCAATGATGCCTAAAAGGCTCCTTAGGCCACACACACACACACGCACACACATAGCTTCACCTTGATCGCTACAGTTAAGGGTAGCAAGCAGCCAAAAGCACACAAAAAAGTTCATTTTGAGGCTTTAAGCCTGACTGAACCAAAGTAAATGAACTGTATTTGGCTGTGAGTAAGTACATCCAGCCAACAAAAAACAGGCAAAAATAAAACTAATTTATGGCTTAAAGAGCTTTCAAAATCTTCTTTAAGCTAACATTTGTACCAGAAAAACTATCACAGAACGTTTAAATATTAACCTATTCGATTAACCTCTTATAGCCAAAACATTTTTAAGAAGTGTAAACAGTTTTAGGTTTCCTGCAAACTTAAGCAAAGCGGCACAGTTAGAAGGACCCTTCACTTTATGTTGACTTTCAGCCAAAAATGTTGTGGCAAGTGTTTCAGATTTCACTGGCAGAACCCAAAACCTGCTTCAAGATATTAACTTTCAACGTATAATGCCGCCAACGTTGTTGACAATGTGCGGCATAGTAATTGTTGCTGTTGTTGATCGCGGTTTTCTTAGCTGTCCAACCCGTTTCAGTGTCACTTGCCTGCTTAGTAGTATTTACCTTTCCCCTTGCATCTTTCTCAATCCTCTTTTGCACACTCGCTTTCTTACCTGCTTGCTGTTCACTGGTCACGGTCGCAGGTTTCCTTTGTTGTCATTTGATTGCATTTTTAACGCTTCACGCCAGCGCATCCATTCACAATAGCTACGGCCTTCCTGCTTTCCTCCACTCCTTACATGTACAAAGCTTTCTGCTTTGAAGTGCAGCCAAAACCATCGTCAACATTCACTTCTTCAATTTCTGGCTCTTCTGCACTGCTGTCTGCTTCGCTTACTGCTGTCTTAAGTTTAATTGAATTGCAAATGCTGCAAATCTGCTGTAATGCTTGCAACAAGCTGCAACTTTGGTGGCCAGAAAGTCAAGTTCTTAACTGTAATATGACGATTGAAACAGGAAACAGTGAAGATAGTTTGTATTCTATAAGATAACTGGAATAAAATACTTGAAGAAACATTTCACAGAACTAAAACGATTTTGCTCTTTAGTTTAAAACCAATATCACACCGAGTGTGTGCCAAATCAGCATAAAGATTATATCATCTTCTTGCTCGCAAATAAATTGCCGCCCATTTAATGGCTGCGCATAATTTAAGAATGTTTTTTTCTTACCTCGACTAACCAACTGTTATAATCAGAGCACGCATTGAAGCCATAAATTAAAACGCAGCAGTCCGAAAAAAAAGGCATTCGCTTTAAAATCGCTTGGCTATTAAAGTATGAATTCGAGACTTGAAAAATGTACAATAACAAAACTCAAATCTACAGGCTGAATATATATATATATATATATATATGTAATATATTGTAATATAATTTCACGAGCGTAAACCTAATTTATCAATTTGTGTGTGTGCGACGACGAGCACCGAACAAAATCGAATAAAAGGCAACAAAAAGGCCAACAAGAAAGGCTAAAATCGGCCGCAACATTTGCTGCCAAATCAGAGAATTGTACATGGTGGGCGGGTTGGAGGGGTAAAAGCAGCTAAATATATATATGTGTGGGCTATTTTTTTTTCGCCAGCTTCTGTTCTCTATATATATAGAAAAACGTGCCGCAGGGCCTTGTGGTAATTGGCAATAAATGTGTTCATGAATTTTAATGTTGGCTCGACGGTCAGCGGATTCCCGATTCCCGACACCCGCCTCTTGAGCCACGCCTACGCCTATGGGCTAACATATAACTCATAATATTATGCCAGCTGCTTTCGGGGTTTTTTTTCTGGATAGGGATCTTATAGCCTTTAGCCAGCAAATTTAATGTAATTTGATTTTCGGGACCCCGACACATACAAATATTGAGATTTATTTCATTTTGAATTGTGTGCTAAAACAAAAACATGTTTTTCCATTAAACCTAATACAATTGAGTCCAAATCAAAAGTAAATGAATACATTTGTAACTTAATATGCCACAAGAATATGTACGTGTATGTATGCGTGGCATATCAGGCACTCGGCCACGGCCACTTCCGAGTACTAGTTACTTTCTTTCGGTTTGATTTATCATATTCAATTACAAAAGTGGCGCGTAGCACACGTATTAAATGGCCGCAACCGCATCCGACTGTCCCAAGCGGCGTATGAGTAATTTAGTTCTGCAAAACTTAACCTTCCTCCTCCTTCGACTCCTTCCGGCGCATATTCATTCTGTTTGCATTCCGCATACGCAAATGGCTTACAAACGATTTATACACTGTTTAAATATCACGAAATGTGCGACGAGGACGAGGACGACGTATAGAAGCAGGCAAAAAAAAAATATATATATATATATATATATAACCACGCTGAAAGCTGATATCAACAACTACTTTAGCCCAAGTGCCCCGTGCGGCATTTGCCTTACCTCACTCCCTTTTTAGGCCAATTCGCGTGCGCCATGTGCTCGAGAGTCGGCAAATACGAAGCGGCGGCCCAGAACGCAAACAAAGTTTGCCAAAAGTCCAAATGGAGCGTGTAGAACGTCAGCTGGCAACGCGGTTAACTTCCATATAACTAAATGTGTTCCGTCTCTCTGTCTCTGTCTCGCTGTGTGTAGGAGGAACGGACGGAAGGAAGGGGGAGTAGCTTGCGTGCGGCCTGCTCACAAATCTTCAGTTTCTTTAACGAGTTTGACAGATGCTGACTTTTGGGTTAACCGAGCTCGAGCCTGAACTGAACTGAACTGTGTCGGAAAGTTTCCGTTTTGTGCAGATTAAAATTTTAATTCGATTTTATTTATCTGATTTTTGGCCATTAAGTAAAACTTTGAATGTTTATTTAATCAAGATTTTGAAGCATATATGCCAGAGAATTAAATCAACGATGATTTATTGTGCAAATAGGAATAGGAAAAATGAAGGTGATAGAAATCATTATCAAATATTATTGAAAATATCTTTTAACTACACTTAAAGAATATATTATTCGATTGTGTGATTACAAAGTTCATTTTACTTTCGAATGCACTTTTGAAGATTGTATTGCAACTCTCTATATTACAAGTCACAACGAACATAACTCAAGAAAGCTGTCAGTTGCCTTCTTTCTTTCCCTTTTTTTTCGTTAGCCGCAAGGCAGGCGTAGCAGCCGTTTCGTTCATTCTTGGCTGCTGTCGCTATTTTTCACTTTTACCGCAACAACTTTGCAGAAATATTACTCAAACGGGCGAGACGAGGCGAAACTTGCAACAATATTCTGACAACAAATCGGAGAAACACACACACACACACACAAACACAGAGAGAGAGACAATATGCACATAAGGTGGCGAGGATGAGCCGGAAACTTGACAGTTGCTGGCTGTCTGCCTCGGTGTTTGTTCGCTATGCTTCGCTATGTTAAAATGAAAAATATGCTGCACATAAATCCTGCGGCTTACACAAAAGCCGAAGCGCCAAAAAAGCGAAGAAGAAGAAGATAATAACAAAAGATAGTGGCAAAAATGCCTTATGAAAATTAAATATGCATATAGAGTTTTCATTTTTTTTTTATGTTGCAGTCGGCGTAGTGCTTACGCATTTTTTGGCTTTCAGGCAAATTGAGTATGTCCCCAAACGCAAGCTGAGCGCGTATGATAATTTCGCGCTTAACCTATATATATATGTAGTATGTATGTTTATATATATTTTTAGTTTAGTTGAGTTTAGGTCTCGTTCCACTTACCGCAATGCGTGTGTGTTTCACTGTGGCTAATTTATGCAGAGCACAGTGCTGTGGCTGTGCCACGAGACCACCGCAGTTTATTGCCGTGCCAAGCATAGCAGTGTCCACAGAGACAGCGGAGAGAGAGAGAGAGAGAGAGAGAGAGAGCAGGATGCTGACCACAAATCACTGAGGTCAAACATGGCGTATACTCAATGTACACACACATGTGTGTATATATAGAACAAGAGTAACAGCAACTAAAACTAGAAATAACAACACAAAAAAGTGTGCGGCAACTATGTCAACATCTGACACCACATTGATTTCAATTTAAAAAGCCTTTCCCAGTGTGTGTGTGTGTGTGTGTGTGTGTGTGTTTGCGAGTATGTGGTTTACTAAACAGATTAGTAGCATTGAACAACATATATGAAACAACAAATAAAACTATACGAATACTAAACACAAAAACATTATTGAAGGCAACAAAAATGTTAAACCTATCATAATGTTGCATATACCCCATCGGTTAGTGTATTAAAAGAGCAAACAATGACTGCCAGCATGGGGTGTTAAAAAGTTGAATTAGTTTTTGACTGCACACAAGTATTTAGCTGTAATTAAAACCCACACTAATTGCCACTCTAATCACCCAGAACACAACTTAAAAGTAAAAGTGTTAATTTTTTCTCTCTCTCTCTCTCTTCTTTAATATCTTTTGCAGATGCTTTTGAAGTGGCTGCTGTTCAGCCTGTGCATAATGCCAGCCATGTTCAGTAACACGATAAGGAAGTGCCCCGCAGAATGTAGCTGCAGCATTGATGATCTAAAACGTTATCAGGCCATCTGCACGAAAGGTAAGTAGAAACAAGTAAGACAGCGCTAGGCGAGAAATCCAGACTAGACGATACCCTAAGCCCTATACTTTACGCGTACAGTCGGTGCTTGCAAGTATGAGTCTGTGTGTGTATCTCCGGTGTTTTTCAACCGATTTTAATACAAATTTCACAGGTTGTTATTCATTCATTTGTTGTTTAATGTTTTAAGTGTCGTCTCAAATTTTTTTAGATGCTTCCTTCAGCCTGTTAAATACTTTTGTTAAAGGGTATAAATATAAAAATGTATGAAATGTTTAATATTTATTTAAAGGTTTGAAATTGCAAAAGATTTAATACATTTGAATTAAGAAATAAACATTGATTGGATTCTTAATGGCGTTTTGGTCTGATCATTATTTGTAAAAATTTAATTGGAGCCCAACCGTTCCACCCATATGTCACAATACTGAAATTATAAAAGAGATAGAGAGAGAGAGAGAGAGATAATAATGAATTAACTTGGCTGAAAATTATAAAATAATAAATTATGTTTAACTTACCAATGATAACAATCATAGTACCACCAACCAGATTTATAAAAATCCGCACAATTTAGCGTTGATACATCATTATCCCGATCTTTTGTTGAAAACTTCATTGTATGAAAATGCACTACATTACCAGCATTTCCAGAAAAATCTCCATGCTCTTTTAATTTATACGACTCTGCCTCGTTGCCAATAACCAAGTGTTCGTACGTAGCATGGGTAATTTTACTGTCATTGTCCTCAATATGTATATACACTTCGTGGGGCTCAAATTGTGTCAGCAAGTGAAGTTTCTCCAGTCCCAAAAAGAAGTTTCCACGCAAATCTCCAAAGCCTTCCTTATACTCTGCCCAATTTTGATTAAAGTCATCATTGCCATTCATTCGTCGCAGAACTACAAGCCAACCAGAACCTGCCAGTGCGGAGTCACAGGGAGCAGAGAATGTCCCAATTTTGGGCAGATACAACTTATGCACATCGGTCGATTTACCCAGACATGAAGACATGTTACTCAATTCTGAGCACTTTGAATTAAGATCGTTCATTTTAGCAGCCATTTCTTTTATTTGATCATCATTTTGCTTGAGAGCGGTTGCCAGTTTTGATATAGTTTCCCCTAGAGCCTTAATGTTAGTTTGTAATGCTCCAACATTTTCATCATTTGTGGCGAGCAGCTGTAGAAGGTTTTTCGCAGCTTGAGCATCGTGTTCCTTGAGAGCATTCTCCAGTTCGTGTTGGAGATTAATTATGGTCACATTTTGATCTTTGATTTTATTTTGTTGTTCTCCAAATTTTTCTTCCTTGGGACGAACACTTTTTACGTAGCTTAGTAGCGGCCTCACAACCTTATAACAGTACTTGCCACAAGCCTCTTCCTGTTCCCTATCTTCTATAGAGCACTGTATAAAACAAAAAATTAGTTTGGACGGAAAGATACCTTGTTTATTTGGAATACTAACCGATTCGCTCGTGAATCCAAACCGTGAATTAAGTATTAAATTTAACACTAGAATTATGACAAGCCTTAAATGCACATTCATTTTAATTGTTTAATTCGCGATTTAATTTATGTTCGTTGCACAGCTAAACAAATTTTGTACTAACTGAAACGGATTTCGCAACCGACAGAAGAAACCTGTCTTTGACAATCGTTTGCGATCAATCAACATTGAACTCTGACCGATCCACCACATTGGTTTTTTCCCAACTTCTAGGGAATATAATAGAGATAACTAAATGGTATGCGATCATCTATAAATAACAGCCTAGTCCGGATGGCGCTTGACTTTTTGGCTTGTTATCAGGTTATCAGAAGGTCTGACATCATATTCAATGTTGTCCAGCAAGATGACTCTAGTCGAGAAATCCCGACTAGAAGATACCCTGAACTACTAAACAGTCAGTGCTTGCAAGTGTGTGTGTGTCTGTGTGTGTGTGTCAACGCGCAAACTGTATACCTGACTTAACTTCAATGTTCTGCATCTCCGGTGTTTTTCAACTGATTGTAATACAAATTGTCGTTATTTGATTTGTTGTTTAATGTTTTAAGTGCCGTCTTAAAGTTTTCAGATGCTTCCTTTTGCCTATTACATACTTTTGCATGGGTTCAGGTTATAAATACCCTGCAGGCAATGTAAACAGTGATGGGTTTATCGATTTTATGGAAAGATATATATAAAGTAATAATAAAAAACTGACTAACGTAATATTAATGTCTAGGCCAAAGTTAAATTTAATTAAAGCGCATTTGTAAGTTGTATATATTTATATATTTGTTAGTTTATATAATAGAGATAAGTAAAGGGACTAAAAATAGCAGCTTATTCCGGATGGCGTTTGACTTTTTGGCTTGTGAAAGATAATCAGAAGCTCTGACATCATATTCAATTGCTAGAAATGTTGAGAGTTTGTTTTGTGTATTTACAAATTATGCAATACACAGATTGGAAACTGTAGTTGTAACTTGTACATAATTAGGATAACATCATAATTACACACAGTCGCTACTTTCCCGCCACATTAGCTCGATTTTTACAATGGGGGAAAAGATAGTACTGACTAACAGATACATATATGTGTATTAACGAGTATGAGTTCGATTTTAAAGCTTCGACATTCGTACTATACGCTGCTCCCACCTCCCCCCTTTTGAATTGTCTGACAATTTCAATTTGTTCAACTGTCATTTGCCGGTTTTTTTTTCTCTCTGTGGCAGCTTCTTCTTCGACTTATTCTTATGCTGCTTGCAGCCAAAAATCTATAATTTCAATTTAACGCTTGTTTGACTGTCGCACACATTGTTAGTACTCTGCTCGCCTTCAAATGTGCTTTGAATGTGATGCTTTCGTTTGTCGTTTTAATTTCATTACACAAAATCCGTATATGTGTCTCGGCACAATAACTACAGCATCTCGTTGTTGTCGTTGTATTGAAGACAAGAAAATGAGTTTCAATTTTCATCAGATTATTCAGCTCGTTATGCAAAAGGAATTTAAATGAAAATCTGCCAGACTTTGATACTTTTTTTTTTAGTTAGTGATTTATCGTTGCGCTTTTTAAGTCTGTTTTAATGAATTGGAAAAAGGTCTTCAAATGATTTTCAATGTTTTTAGTTTTGAAGTTAAATTCCTTAAAGTAAAAATACCCAAATATGGTTTTTATCTTAGATTGAGTTGAGCTAATGAGCTTATTCAGCTTTTATGCACATGTTTAGAGCTTCCTGCCCGCTGTGCAACTGCAACCATTCTGCCAGCACATTAAAATATGTTACAATCAGCGTTTTATGAAAATTTCGCGCTGCTCGCAAAGCTGAGGCCATAACAAATGCTGCTCTGCTGCATCCCTACAAACAATAACAGCTGCACATACATATAGAGTGCATATAATACAATAAAAGTATACAACAAAACTAGCGGTAACAAAAAAAAAAAAAAATGAATATAAGGATACGAATAGTTGTTGTTGGTTGGGGCAACGCAATTGTTAAAAAGGATAACTGCAAAAACTGCAACTGTTTCCCCAAACAAAACTAACCGAAAATATTGTTAGCATGCATAACGAAACGAAACGAAACGAATAAAGGAAGAAGAACCAAGGTTGAATACTGTAGTTAATGATCTTGTTATAGCATTGTTATGCTTCAGTTATTGTTGCATAAAATTGCGTTACCCGTTTTTTATATAGCGTAAATAATAGTTTGCGTGTTAAGTTTCGTAATGTTTATAAACGTTAATTTTCATTTGCATTGCAGGCGGCTTGAGCTCTTTATCGGCCAATCAGCTGGATATTGATGTGAAGGTAATCATTATACGTGGACCACGTAATTCCATAACAATTGGACCGGCACTGCGTCAGTTTATGCAGCTGCAAGTGTTACGCATCACGGACTCCAATCTGCCAGCGATTGGTGCCGAGTCCTTTTGGGGTCTCAAATATCTTCGCATATTAGGTGAGTAATCAATTGTTTATAGCTGCTGCTGCTACTTTAACGAGACGCAAGTTTAAGCACCAGCCGCGAATATGCAAATACTACAAAATCAAACCGAGAGGGATGCTGTTGTTGTTGTTAAGCTTTGCGGCCTCGTAAAACGCCAACGCAAATAAAAGTGCGCGTCACAAAATTTTAAATGAGCGCTGCCCTATGCTTGATGCGTTCGACAGCACTAAGTAATCTTATCCCTTCGAACGGGGTATTCTTATTTGTTCGTTTGTTCTGTAACGCATTAAAAAATATCGAATAGAATGTTACTCTAAATCATGTTCAAATACTGTAAAGGAATAACTTTTGACAAGTAACCGTAAAACTTAGCAATCATTTCAGTTTGTTTAACTCTGACTGCATTCTTTTAACTGACAAACAAAAGCACAACAAATTAACTGCCAAGAGTATTTTATTATCGGTGGCATGGCTGTTGTGTTTGCGTATTTGTCAATAAAATTGAAATTGATGCGGCAAACAGTGAAAAGCGACGACCCACAAAATAAAATAAAATAAGATTGGACGCAAAAATCAAAAGTAAAAGCTGCCCCCAAACCAAACCAAACCATTCAATGCGTCGATATCGTTCGTCGTCGTAGCTTTTTTCCCAGCTTGTTGTTTTGTTTTTGTGTTTTATGTGCGCTCCGTACGCCCTTCCATCTGTCTGTCTGTCTGTCTTTCTGCCTGTTTGCACAACGGGGTCCCAGGAATCGCAAGTTGGTTTCTCCAATTATTTACATGCGCGAATCTTTGTTTTTCACTCATTGCCAAAAGTCAAAAGTCGACAAAAACACACACATATATATATATATATATATAGCCTCGTTGCTGCAGTTAAAAATGTTTTCCTCTACTCAGAAAACAAATGGTATTCTTTTTTCATTTTTATTTTTTTCTTTTACTTCGTTTCTATTTAAATTAATTTTTGGCAAATGTTTAAAATGTTTAAGTGGGCGTGCCAAAGCTGCAGCAACTCCCTACAGCTGGCACAGTTTGCCAGTTTGCCAGACAAAACTAACTGGAGCAAAAGTCTCTCGCTTTTAGCTTAAAATGCTTCTCGTATCGACTAGACAAAGGGGCGTATGTGTAATGTGTTTTGTGTTTAGTTCCTTATCTGCGGCAACTTTTAAATGCAGCAACAATGTTGTATTGAAGTCGCAAAATACACTTGTGTCTCTATGTATGTATTTTTGTGCTTTCTCTCCTGCAGTTTGTTTTAAAGTTACTCACCTATATATTTATATTTGTTTTTACAATTGTATTCGATTCGTTGTGCATTGTAAATGTCCTTTATGTACTTATTTGGGTTTTTACATTTGTTTACACTCAAATTCGAACACATAACCCAAAGCTCTCTGTGTGGTTTTTTAAAAAAGCTGACTTCCCAAGAAGTGAACATATATAAATATATTTTATTTACAATATCCAAACAAATAATATGTATCCATTTTATTTAACCCATGCAATGCGCAATATAAAAACCAACGAAAAACCACACTGATGAAACGGCAAATAAATAACAATACAATGCGATACTACAACACCGTTTGTTAATGGATGGATTGGCAGATCTATCGAAGAATAACATAACAAACATAACGGAGAATAACTTTCGCGGTCAGGATAATCTGCATGAGTTGGATTTATCAAAAAATAAAATTTTACGCATGGCCAGCTCAACATTTCGCCATCTAACGGTGAGTACAGTATGTATGTGGATAGTTGTGTGTGTGTGGATGTGTGGGTGTGTGTGAGCCCAAAAAAGACAACATGCTATTGACAATTTCAATAAATATTTAAAGTGCAAGTTCAGTGAAACAGATAGAAAACATGCCAAAAATAAAAATATATATTCAAAAATAGATTTTGATAGTTGTCAGGATTTTTTGAGATATTAAAAAAGTGTTAAAAATACATCTTCAGCATATTTGTGATAAAGAAGATAAGCTTTTCCAGCTTAATAGGAGTGTCTTGTTAATAAATCTGCTGAAACGATTTCAAGATATATAAATTTATTCAATATTCGACAACCACATTAAATAAATAAACAACAAGTTGAATTGCAAAGTCCAAAAATAAGATAAAAACTCACAAAGTCCTTGTTTAAATATTCCTGCGTTCCAGTTCATTTAACATCCTTAGACATTCGTTGTACTATTGTTCAATGCAGATGCACTACCTGTAAAGTTTTTTTTGTTATTCGATATGCCACGTCCAAGAACAAAGAGACTAACTCAAACATTGGCGCAAATTGCAGACGGCATTGCTTTGCCTTTGAGCCAGTTTGTAATAAATATCATGGAATTTGTAATACCTCGTACCGAAAATAGTTGTTGCTTTCGTTTTGATTTTTTGTTTGGGGGTGCAAATGAAAGTTTTTACGTGCTTGAATTTAAGTTTTTCTGCTGCAAATGAAACTGAAGCTTTAGTTTTAGCTTTCGCCATTCGACTCGGCTCGACTCGATTCGACTCGGCACGGCTTGGGCGGAAGTGCCAGTGCACAAAACTTTCGTTGCGTTTTCTTCAATTTGCTTTCGATTTTGTTTTTGCCGGCTGCTACTGCTGCTGTTGTTGACTTCCTTTTCCTCTTTCTCTGCACTTGTAACGGTATCTCTGAGTTCCTTTGCTGCAGCAGTGCTTAAAAGTTTTTTCAGCAGGGTATAATGCTTTTAACACAAGCTGTGTGAGCTAGATATAAAGTGGGTAAAAGGGTATAAAATAGTTCGCATAGTGCAGTTAATTTTCGATACAAGCTGTGTGAGCTAGGTATAAAGTGGGTAAAAGGGTATAAAATAGTTCGCATACTGCAGTTAGTTTTACTCTCTTGTTTTATGATGGTTTCCGGTGCGAAGTGCAGCCAGGTCTGATTTATAAATTATTATTGGTCATGAATTTTGCGTTTTATGTATTTATATTAATACGAATTGTTTGGTGCGTGGTCGTAATAAACTTTTTAGTAATTCCCTAACTGTCTCTCTCTCTCTCTTTCGATTCTCGTGCAGGATCTGCGACGTCTTAATTTGGGTGATAATTCAATTGTGGAGCTTGTGCAGCGCAACTTCTTCATGCTGAGCAAACTGAAGTACCTGGACTTGAGCGGAAATCCGTTGCAGGATTTACAGCCGGATGTCTTTCGCGATGTCTCCGTGAGTATACCCAACAATAACAATAACAATATCAACCAACAACTGTTTGTTAGTGTACGCACTTTCCGTAACGCATTCATTCTATTTGATTTTTGCAGGAGCTGAAAGTGCTCAAATGCCGCAATTGTCAGTTGAAAAAAATCAATCCGCAATTGTACAATTTATTGCCGCTTTTAAGCGAATTGGATATGGGACGCAACGAGGTTTGTCTCTCTCTCTCTCTCTATCTCAAAGTAGAACTTCTTCTCAACCATTTGCCAATTATTTATTTCTGCTTCGCGTCTTTCTTTTTTTTTTCCAGTTCAAATTCCTTGACAAGGATGAATTTCGCGACGTGAAGCGTCTCACAAAAGTTTTACTCGATGGCAATCAATTGTCTGTGGTCGTGGACCAACTCTTTCGCATGCAGAAAAGTCTTAATCACTTGGGTGCGTCATTGAAATTATATCCATTTAGCTTTCAGGCTAACTCACTCAATTTCTTCTCCATCATTCTTGTAGATTTATCGTACAATCGCTTGGCCAAAGTGCCAAATGATTCTTTCCTGCAGCTGACCAATCTAACCTTTCTGGATTTATCCTACAATAAGCTGGTGCGTCTGGAGCCGCAGTCTGTGCGCAGCTTAAGCAATTTGAGGTCACTTAACATTAGTGGCAATGTACTCATGGATCTAAGGGATATGCATGAAACTTTTGAGGTAAGTATTGCAATAAAAGTTGATTGTGTGTTGAGTTATTAATATTTTCTTTTAGCTTATACCGGATCTGACGCATTTGGCTATTGCGGATATGGGTCAACTGCCAGTTGGTTTGCTTCGACCATTTCGACAGTTGCGCTATTTAAATATCTCGGGCAATTCATTGGATAATATGGCACTGCAAGTTATCGATCCGTGTCGTGAGCTTGAGGTAAGTTTTCTCCCTTTCTTTCTTCTTCTCTTGCACTGATTGAATGTGCCAAGTTGAAGTTATTGCATTATTCCACTGCACAAAAGCCACAAATAACGCTAGATTGTCACGCAGAGAAGAAACAGGCATTGCTTGTGTATTTATTTGTCTGTTGATAACTTTTTGGCCAATTGCAAATATATATATTTAATAACAACAACAACATTGACAAACTGACGAAATCGCATTGCTGCCTGTTTGCACTTTTCTGTTTCTGTTTGCGTTCACCATTATTCGGTTTTCTACTTCTACTTCTACTTGTGCAAATTGTACAACAGGAAAATGATTTTATTTTGTAATTGTGCCTAGTACAACTTGAATCCCTAACCTATTCCCTCTCTCTCGGTTGTCTTTGTCCTTGTACTACTGCGACGTGTCCTTCCTTCGTGTCACTTTTTCTCTTTATCTCATTGTCTTTCCCCTTCGCTTGTTCTTTGTGTATTGTTTTCAGAGTTGTGCTGTCATTGTTATTCCACGTAGCCAAACAATTACTCAAAAGGGGTATAATAAAATTGCCATAATCATATTAAGACTATGCAAAGATATTAAGTTTGTTGAGCACATACGATGAGACAAAGAAAGATACATGCAGATAAATGAAAAACATAGAGAGAAAGAGTGTTATACAGGGTACACTCTCGTCGATACATCTAGCTAGTCTCTTAGCCTTCACTTGTTATTGTCCTGTTGTTGTTATTGTTGTCTTGTTGTTGACTATGGCAAATTTATGGACGCTACACAAACAACAACAATCAGTTGATATGCCATTAAGCTTTTCATTTTAATTGAATTTAATTGTGTATAGCTGCAATGAGTAGTGGCAAAAGTAGCACAATTTGAGTCAAGCCTTTTTGTCATTGTTCTCATTGCTCTTTGGTTTAATTGTGCGGTCGGTCAACATACAATTATATATACAGTGTTGCCAATATAACCAAGGTTTGGCCACCATTTGTGGCTAATTGGTATTTGATAAGCAAATCTCTGCTCATGCACAAAATGATAACAGTATTCATCATTTTGCACTCTGTTATTTCTTTATAGTTTTTGGACCTATCACGAAATCAATTATATGGCATCAATGCAGACACTGCGCTGAGGATTCAGGGTATACGCAATGTGCGGCTGGACAATAATCCTTTGATATGCGATGAATGCCATATGGGAAAATTGATAAATGTCGTGCGACAAGTAAGTCAAATTTTAATTCAATTTTATTTTTATGAAAAGATTCTGAATGACAAAAAAAAAAACGTTGTTAACCTTCATTTAATGCAGCTGCAGTGGAAATGGGATACGTATCCAATTTGCTTTTTACCAAAAAGTTTGCGTGGCGCTGAAATAATTAATTTGGACATTGGCGGCCTGCACACGTGCCTCGATTACATCAGCGACGAGGAACAGAATGCGGCAAGCACTTCATATAACTTTCTTGAACATGGTAAGTGTATGGTTTGCAATTTGTTTTATCAATTCAACTTGGTCAACTTTCAACTCTTTTTGTTCTTTGCAGGCGGTCTTAATACCTTGGCTATTTTGGGTGGCATCATTTTTGTGCTGCTTGCCGTCATTATACTTTCGTTAGTCGCATGTTTCTCCAAGAACCGAGCACGTTACTACACCAGAGAGGATCATCTCAATGGCAGTGAGTTTAAAAACAAAATCAACTCCTTAAGAAAATGCTTGTTTCTTGAAACTGATGCAAAATTTTATAGCCAAGCAAGGCGTTAAAATGAAAAACTGTCTGTTTGCATTACCTGTGCGAAGACAGCATGATATTTATGTGCCAGTTTTTAAAGTTTCCTTTTTTTTTCATCGTGTTCAGCACGTAAAATTTTTCGTTGTCCAAATTAAAAAGAAAGCAGCCCGTCGCACACACACTTAATTAATTACAAGTACGTGCTTCATTATGTCGAGTAGCGCACTCCCTTTGCGCCCCTTGCCTAATTGAGGAATAAATAAATTTTCAAGCTGACCTATAGCAGTAGTTGGTACTGGTACGTACCATAGAGGCCGGCGTTAATGTTTGTGTACACACCTGCCGCTAACCTAACCTAACTTGGTTACCTTAGCACAAATTGGCCCGGGGGCCAACAACGTGGTCGTCGTTGCCATTCAGCAGAACGCACTCGAGGGAAACGCAACGCAAAAAAAAAACAAACGTTAACTTTGGATTTTTTTTCCAGCAATTGTAGCTGTTACCATTTCGGTTTTTATTTTTTGTGTTTTGGCAAACAATACAAAAAACAGAAATGGTCGCCAAGGCTGTCAGGCAACAGAAAGTTTTGCCACACCGCATTTCGATTCCCTCGATAAGCGAACGCTGCAGCATACAAACCGTGAACAACAACAATGCTCATGTTTTTTCACACACATTTAAAAATTCAAGCGTTGCTGCCGCTAGAGTTGGGCACATTGCAAATAAACGCGCGCCAAACAGCCCAGGCGGGACACGTGACAGCCTGCTGTGCTGTGCTGTGCGTATTGACAATTGCAGTCACTTCAACAAGGATTTTTTCCTTCGCAAAAGGGTTGCCCAATAGATTATACAACAGCAGGTTACCTTCCATTGTATATAAATGAGAAGCTTTAATCAATGTTAAGTCAATTTTATAAGAAATTCATAAAAAGGAAACGTTGTTTAACTAATCACAGACAAAAATCAACAGTCAAAAGACCGTAAAAGTTAAAAATAAACAAATGCAAACAAATACAAAGGGGGAACTCATAGAAAATGCAACAGAAACAGAAAATTTCCAGAGAAATATACAAGTTGAAACCTAAGTGCAGCTAAAATTGTTGTTGTTGTCCATGCAAATATTCTTATGCAAAAGCTGAAGGGATTTTCTTAGGAAATCTCTAACATCAGCAAGTAAAATAAAACAAGTATAATTAGTTTAAGACAGTTGGTAAACAACAACAAAGATTCACAAAATGTATAAATACATTTGATGATTCAACTTCAAAGATTTGATTACCAAGAATTTCAAGTTGGCAGATAAGAAAAAAATTTAAATATTGTAGAAAAAAGTGAGACAAGCTTTATTTTTTATTTTGATGTAAATATTTGTGGAATTGTTTACTACGTTAAATTATTAAGCATCTTTTTTTTTAAAAAACAATAATTTATTGTGTGTGTGAAGTTTAAAGTTTAAATGATTGTTAAACTTCA
The DNA here is from genome assembly GCA_035044465.1 of Scaptomyza tumidula. Taxonomy (NCBI): domain Eukaryota; kingdom Metazoa; phylum Arthropoda; class Insecta; order Diptera; family Drosophilidae; genus Scaptomyza; species Scaptomyza tumidula. The sequence continues at coordinate 2,088,464 of JAWNNW010000050.1, forward strand.
CTATCAAACACACACACACACACCACTGTACGTCATGTGATCTCCAATGTTTAACTGTGTTGCTGTTGGTTGTTTTTCTTCCTCAGGCGAGAGCAAATGTTTGGAAAAGAATTTGGAAGCGACCACAATAACAACGCTTGGCAATGGCAGCTCACCGACAACAACAACAACACTGACACTCGCTACATCGCCGGCAGCGGCATCAGCAACAACACCAACAACTATGGCCACTCTCTCAACAACAACAACAACTTCAACAAATGGACACATTCAGAGCCCAGCGAATGGCAATACGCCAACGCATGCTCCAACATGCACTGCGGGCGGCGGCGGAGGCGGCAAGGAAATCAACTTTACATTTCCCATTGATGATCGCGTTTGCACCATTGACGAACTAGTGTTGCCACCGGTGCCGCCGCCACCAGTCATTGCTCAAGTTCATCCACATCCCAGCATGGGCAGTTTAATGTACCAACATTCACCCAACAACAGCAAGAGCAACAACTGTGCAACGGCACTGGCAGCGGCATCAGCGGCCGCAACGGTAATACCAACAGGCGCACCATCACCAATGTTGCCCATGCCGATGTCGGTTGAAGCCGCTGAGGCTGTGGTTGTGATTCTGCCACCACCACCACCACTACCATCGGCGTCACAGCAGCCGTTGGGTAGCTTGGCCAGTTTGCGCGAGGTGCAGCAGCAGTTGGTGCATTTGAGCAGCACGCTGGAGCCGCTGGTCAGCGTTAACTGACCCAGGAGCTTAGCAGCCAGAGCGGCAACCCCAACCGCAGCATCAGCGGGTAAGTTTGCCAAGCAAACACTAAGTACGACAGCAACGTAAGCCACAGGAGAGTTGCATACGAAAAAAAACATGGCAAACGTGGCGTATAATTAATGACAGTGTGTTTTTTTTCTTCTTCGTTTTTCATCATCATCATCATCATTGGGGTCAAAATGAGCTAAAGTATTTGGGATTTGAGTTCTAGTAATTAAGTTCATTAATCATTGATGCAAACTTTCCCACTTTTTAAGAATCTTGAGATATTTATTAAAAAAAAAAAACATGTGTATTTCTTTCTTCAGCATTATTTTTTCTCTATATACAAACATATGTACTGCCATTTTCCGAATAACGAACAAAACAAATGCGCATACGCAGCGTATTACCAGAGTTTCATTAAGATATTACGTAGTTTTTGTTTATAACATTTTTTTACATATTACAAACATAACTCTGCATCTGTGTGTAAAATTAAAAAAAAAAAAATTGTGGACATTAACACGCAATTAATACAAAATAAATAAAAACACATTAAACACATTAAGCAGCTAGTTTGTAAGCCAACACACATTTTAAATGTGATGAAAAATAAATTTTGTATATATGAAAAAGAAAAACCTAAATGGAATTCTTAATGTTAGTAAAAAGGGAAAAAAGAAAATTGTAAATTTGGCAAATGCGATTCGAAATTGAGCAGCCGCTGTTTTGTTAAGGCTAACAATTAAATTATACAATTTAAATAAGCATATATATTTAAATATATATAAGTATTGAAAACTTAGCACGTAGCTAGTTGCATAGATTTTAAACACATATAAATTAAAATCACTAACATATAAGAAACATAAAATCAAAACATAAACATATATCTATTAAGCTAAAACATAAACTCAATCGTTTAAATGTTTCCCAACCAATAAACCCAAACGATTTATTTTATATTCAAACAAACAAGCAACATCTGTATACTTAAGAGTATTTAATTTAATTTTTCTTATAACAAACTTCAAATGTATTTATGTTCAAGCGCTTAAACAACGGTAATAAAGTGTGACAGTTTATGGAAAATACCATAAAAAAAATAATAATAATAATAAAAATAAAATGCTTTAATTTATTGCAACTTTAACAGCAACGTGTCGCACTTACCGCAAAAATGAAATAAAAAATAAAACCCCAAAACCGAAATCGTTTAGAAAAAATCAAATAAAAATCACACATATATGAAATCCACACAAAAACCAAAGCACAGCATTCTTACGAAGGGGACAATGCGAATCAGCGATGCAATTTATTAAATAAAAATGCGGCACTTGCAACGCTTTGCGGTTACTTGGGGCGCATCATCACTTGGCCGCACCCTATTATGCGCCATTGTATGTCTATGAAAGTGTATATGTGTGTGAGTGTGTGTGTGTGTGTGTGTGTGTGGCAACTAGAATTATGCTTGTCGTGCCACAGATGTGTGCAGATGCTACAGCTTTTAACCCAATACCCTTCTCCCCCCCCCAAGTGTGAGCCACACCACAAGAGCCACCATTTTAACTCAACGCAAATGAAAATTGCTTCCGTTTCCGTTTTGCTGTGGCACACTTCCGTCGTGTGGCTGTACTGCTGCAGGTTCGAATTTGGATTCGGATTTGCTATTGTTGCTGATTGCGTTGTGAACAAGTTGTTCTACTGCTGCTTTTGCTTTTGCCTTTGCCTATTTGGCTTTGATTTACTATCCAAAGTGCACTCGAAAGATTCATTGATTGTCTCCTCTTACGTTTGGTTACAAGAAAATACTGCTCTTATAATTATACACTCTTGAGAAGAGTTCCCATTACGCATTATAGCTAGGCTTATCTGTTCGGTTAAGCAGTGCATTACGCATAAGTAAAAGTTGTTTTCATTTAAGTACATAAACAAGAAGTTCAATCGAGTATCGAACCTAACCCTTGCTACTGCAGTGTATTAACTTTCCACCAATCCCTAGACATTCTGTGCTTTAGCTTGTCCGTCAGCTCTTTTGGAGCTATTTTCTATTGCACTTGAGTGGCTGACAAAGAGTTGAATTTATGCATGAATATCGGATGTGCACTGCAAATGCATTCGAAATTGGTAAGGCAGCATCGTTCCATTGCCACTCAAGCGTCACATGCAAATCGAGCATGTGGCTCCAGTTTCGGCTTAAGAAAGCACATCAATATTGGTGCACTTGGCACTTGAACAGCTTCCAGGCATTAATTTACATGGGCTGCTTGATTTCAAATTGCTTGGCAACCAAATTAAAAAGCCAAAACACTGGCTACTCTCTGAAAACGTTGCGCATACGCAGCGTATTGCAGGAAATGAGCATTTTCAAGTTTGATCGATTTATGCAGTAACATAAAAAATGTTTACAACAAACACTTACAATCAATTGATGAAGACGATGCCCATCTGTTGTCATCAATTGACTGGCTAAACTGAAGCCAGTGAGTGCCTCAGGCAGTATCTGCTGTCAGGTTTTGCCATGTCTGCCAGCTGCTGCACCTTTTGCTTTGTTCAGGCCTGTCAAGAATATAAAATCCACTCGAGCTACCTGCCACTGGGCTTGTACTGGGTTTTTATGAGTTTTCGATGCAACAGTTGTGGTTCGACGAGGTAATTTAATCCGGCAACTTACTCAACTATGCGCATTCCACTCCTGCCTACCTGTCTTCCTTGTCTATCTGGTTTTATAGCTTGCACTAAAATCTAAATTTAATTGAATGCATTGGCTTTCTAGTTGGTTAGTCGAGTACTACAGCTGTTTAGTGTATCTGAGGTGAGATTTACTTTAACAAGATAATGCTAACAGATATAACACGATGGGTGTATTTTTTTGACGTAGCTAGTTTATTTCTTAGAGGCTGAATAATACTTCATCTGTTGATTTCTTTCAAGGTATCGAAGATAATAATTCAGATCATAATCAAGATTTAGCAGTTAACCTAAACGCTATTTTTTTTATGTTTCAAAATGCATTTGTAATCGAAACCTAAAGTAACAAACCGCCGAATCCCATCTATTCAATCAATGACGCGATTGATTGATTAATCAGCTCATATATGTATGTATGCAAAGTAAGGATTTGAGCAGTCCAGTTAGGTTGACATTAAATGGCGGTGTTTGGCTTAAAAACACAATAAAAACGCTCTGACTGAACAACACTCAGTCGAGACAATCAATCAGGCTGTCAGTGAACTATTAACCCTTACATATTGCTGCATGACAAATCGCTTTTGATATTGCCAACAGCATGACAGACAGACAGACAATGTCTACACTTACAGCTACAGTTAGTGTTACAGTTACTGTTCCAGTGACTGTTATGTGTGCTCTAGTTACATAAGCGTATTCAGTTACAGCTCCTTAGTGCCAGGACACGCATTTGTCAGCACTAATTGCTTTTCAAAGCATTTACAAATGTTGCCAACAGCAACAACAGAAAACGAAGATGAAGATGAAGAAGAAAGAGTAAAAAACAATGCTTGTTAGCATGTGCCTCAACAGAGCTTACGAGAAAAAAAAGGGCGAAGTAGCAACAAAAAAAAGAATGCCGACTAGTTAGAGAAAGATTTCATTTGAGCTTCGGCACATGTGGCATGTGGTAAGCACACAGAACTTGATGTCAGAACTGAACTTTTATTACGACAGTTAGAAGTTGCCGCATGCAGAGCATTTCCAGACAAATATCAAATCAAAAATCCTTTTTGTGGCTTATCCTGCCCAGAAAACGAGGCATCTGCAAAAGTGGTATGCAAAACTGTGCCACAAATATTGTGGTTCTTTCCACACGTTGACTTCGGTCCCAAAGCGCGTTTGTGGCAGGCGGGCATACGCCCAAAGTGAAAGTGCGAAAAAATGCGAATGGAATGAAGAGATTTGAAGGTGCACGACTAAGGAATGCCTCTTAGCTAAAAACCTATAAACGATTCAAGATTGAAGTACTTGTAACTTGACCAGAAACATGTTCTGTTAATTTTAACTTACAAGTATTGTCTTTATCCGTTTTTCTCTTTGTTGTGCTCAGCACCTTAGTATACCCTTTTTCATATACCTTTTCAAGACAGCGCAAAGATATGAAAAACTGAATTGCTGCAGATGCAGTGAAAGCATGTCTGAGCTCGACAATTGGCTAACGGTTGAATCGACATAAAGAAAGTTGGCTTAAAGCGAAAAATGTTTGGGGAAGTAAATATTTCATTGTTGTTAGCCAAATGAGCTACCTATTTGGCTGGCCTAAATTGGCAGCAATATATAATTTTGTAGACACCAAAACGGACCCCTGGGTATAGTTAAAAACTTTGCACAATGCATAAATATTTGCGCGGTGGAAGGCTCAAGTTTTAGTTGCGGTTTTTGGATTTTGGCAAACCGACAAAGTTTCAATCATTTTTGGTTCGCTGTCATTTGTGTGTGATAAAGTCGACACGTACAACATGGTTATTACTAGGCGCCCAACTAATTTGATGGAGAAGAAACTTTTGCAGCAACTTTTTTTGAACAATTCGGCCATAATCACAATGGTAAAGACAATGCGTAAATCTAGGTGAGGCAAAAATGGCAAAGTCACAGGCATAAATATCCAATATTAGGTCATATATATCAAGCAGCTGGCAGACAGAAAGACCATGCCCACTTATTTCTTTCATTCATTTTCTTGTGGCTGTGGCTGCTTAACGTCCCTTAACGTCACAGCCAGCAGCTTTGGGCATCAATTTTAGCATTTCCCGCTGCGGCTGCCATCAGATTTATGATGAGACAAAGTCGCGCGCGTGTGTGACTCCATTAAATGTGTTAATAGGATAATGTCACCGAGCAACGAAAAAAAAAAAATATACAAATAGCAACAACATAAATAAAAAAAAATAAAAAAATATGCTTTGCGTTTATTTGAAAATTTTGCGGGCGTTAAGCGGAAGGATGTTAAAATTGAAGTCGCCCCCATGCGGCTAAAATGTAAATTTAAAATGACAACAGGTCAGTAAAGTGCCTTAAAGCACAGCAAGACAAAAGTAATATATATGTTAAAGGTAAGATAAAGAAAAAAAATATTTTTGCCCGGAATTTAATACCGTAATAGTAAAAGCAAAGCCTTGTTGAAGCGTCTAGGTATTAAATTTAAAACATTTACTTTTATTATGGCGGTTAAACGTGTAACTCATACTGAAGAAAATAATAAAATATTTGATATTGCGTATACGTGATTTATAGACAGTTTCAGATCAGCCACACTGTGTTATAAGTTCAAGGTCAAATAATAACTTTGGCTTAGTACATGATAAATAAAAAAGCAGACAACGTTGTCAACTTTCCCAATAGCATAAAGACTCATTCACCTGTACACCAAAAGCAAGTACTGGCACATTGATGAAACCTGCTATAAAAGCAGACACTCCTAGTCAACCCCAGGGGTAGTCCTAAACACGTGCTGGCAGTCAAATAAAGTAAGGACTACATGTTCTCTCTCTATATCTAGATATATATATATATTTATATAGTATATATACGTGTGTAGATGGGTATAACAAAAGGAACGAACGACGACGAGTTTAAGCACGCAGCATTGTGTATTGAACATGTCAACGGCAAAATTGTGTCCAAAAAAACCCACCACAAACACCATGAACAGGTGAGGCAGTGATTGGGAGGGTTATTATGGGGTGGTTTGGTATCTGGTGAAGCTTTTTGGTAATTGCAGTTAGGCAGCACAAGTTGCAGCCATTGTTGTGCATCAGCTATTTTGGCAATATTTTTCGTTATGGCCCAACATCGTGCAACATGGCTTGCCACTTTCGGTAGTCCAGCCCCACACCGCCCGACCGCTCGACCGTCCGACCGTCCGACCGCCCGACTTTGCCTGACTATAGATCAATTTAACAAGCTAGCATGCACATGGGAAATTAGCTGGCAATAACGGTATTTCTGGGATGCAGCGACAAAACTGTGCTTACAACACATGCCCCAGCAAACAACAATAACAACAACAACGACGACGACGACGAGAACGACAACAGCTTTGTGGTATCCTCTTCTCAAATTGTTGCACATTGTAAGTAGAACGAAACTAGTCCTTTTGGCTTTGAGCACACACACATAACATAACATTTCTGTTTCTAGTTTTATTTTTTTTTTTCCTTTAGCTGAATTTATGCAGAATGCAAGCAAGAATTTATCAAGTGTGTGAAATATGAGCATGTGGTGATATCTGGCATAAGGTTCAACAACAAACTACTACACATTATAAAGAGACATTTGAGATACATAAAGGAAGATAAAACTGTTGATAAATCAACGCTTTAAGTAAGCTATGAACTGAATAGGATTTCCAAAGGGGAATCTTTAAGGTAAGTAGTGAAGTGAGAGAGAAAAGATTGAAAAATAGGATTTCCAGTCAAAAGACAAATTGATATATTGTGTTGGTTAGTTTTAAATTGTTCTCTTTTGTGTATTTTAAAGTTGCTTTTATTTGTATTGAAGATGCTTTTTCCTTGGGAAAATCTCAACAACTACAGGCCTATTTTTGGCTTAAGCAATTGAAATGGATTTAACTGTTGGCAGCTGAAGAGGCGAGACAGAGCCAAATCAACAGTGTTGGCCACACAGCCAACAGCCAAATGCCAGGAGCAGTTGCTGTTAAACGCGTCAATGCAAAATGTCAAAGCAATCATTGCATGACCATGTCACCTGTGGGCGTTGAGCGGTGTGCGGTGGCTGTATGGCAAGTAGGCGTGGCTCTTCCCTCAAACATCATTTTGCAATCGAGTGACAACAACAAGAAATTCCGTGGCCATGGCACATAACACCTGGCATGCTGGGATGGGCTAAAAAGCAGACTGCTTTAAATGTTGTGTATGAATGTGTGTGTGTGTACTATATGTTTTATGTACATATGTGTGTTTTAGATGTATATATATATATATATATATAAATGTAAAGAGATTTGTTCACCCACGATTAGTTGACGTTGGCGCACACACAGTTTCCGCGCCATTTGCTGTCACTTCGCCAGTTTGCACATCGTCAGCCACGACGATGACGTCGTCGTTCTCGTTCTCGTTCCCACGTTTCTCTTTCACTTTCTCAGTCTGGGTCTGTCTTCCTCGCCAGGGTTCGCTCATGCAGCACTTGAGCATTTCTGTTCGTATTTTTTTTCTTTATATTTCTTGCCCTGCTTCCTTCGACTAATGGTAACTGGAAATGGAAGCGACTGTGACAACGTTGATTGCCGTTTGTTGGTGTTGCTTACCCCCAAAAATATTGTTTCTACTATACTCTATAGACGATAGTTACAAGAAGATAGCTAGATTTGAGAGCCCTTAAAAGTATGCTATATTATTTTATTGATCAGCAACATAGACGAACAGATTTAAATCGATCTCAAATTGAATATACATCTTAAAATGTTAACCAGAACTTAATTTACGATGTTAGAGTATTTATCTAGTTGCATACACTCCAACTGGAAGGCTTTTCCGTGTTTGTGGTGTTAGTTGTTGTTGCTTTTGCTGTTGACATTTGCGTTGGCGCCAATGTTGCCAATTTTTGTTTGCCTTTCGCCTTCAATAAGACAAGAATTTGTTATTGTTGGTCTTGATGCTATTGTTGTTGTTATTGTTGTGTATTCGCTGCAATTTTACGTGCTGTTGGCCATGATAATCGTAATACTATTGACAATGTTGCTGTTGATGTTCAATTTGGCCAACTGGCCCATAAATTTACAGCCATTTCTTTCTCGCGCACGTGTTGGCACATCAACTCGGGGCTTTAAAACATTTGCCACTACCTACAACTATTTTTCGAGCCGAAAGCTGCCTTTGTTTATGCTTCCTGAATGCTTTGGCTTTGCACTTGCAGTTGCAGTTGCACTTGCAGTTGCAATTGTTATTGTTGTTTCTTGCCAGCCAGCCAGCCAGCCAATTTGGCCCAAACGACAATTGCACTTGGGCCTTAGCTGGATTGCCCTTCGTTCTCTTTGGAGCCCTTAGCTCGATTCGTCGCTGTGGCAATCCCACTGATTGCCACCAATACAATTTAGCAATACGCCTTTTGTCTTGCAACAGGCGATTCAATTGAATTGCGCACATTAGCAGCATTTGGCTTAACAAAAAGAAAATGGCGTCCGTGGGCGGATTTAATCTACTTCAGCTGCAGCTGGCTCAATATACTAAAAGGAAAGTAGTAACTTTAAGAGCTAAAAGTAAAATGTATATGTAAATTAATAGTTAATTGCTTATATTTTACATATCAGCTGTTAAAATATATATTTAAAACTATTCTTAGTGATTTAATATAAATCTTTAAGCTCAACAAAGTTCTAAGCCTCAGCTTTAAACACGCTTCAACGGTCTGGTTTCTAAATTCTTCGAGACTAAAATAAATATGCTTACTGCAAGAACTTGAAGTTGCGCTTAGAAGAGTTTGGTGGCACAGACATTGAGTGGCTTTGTTGTTGTTGTTGCACAATTGCGCGCAAATAATTGAAGTTGGCTTTTGTTGTTGATGTTGTTCTTGGCGCTTTGCGGTTGTCGTCAACGCCAATGTGGTTTAAACTTGCATGCACTACGCGAATACACACATAAGCATAAGTTTGCAAGCGTGTGTGTGTGTGTGTGTGTGTTAAGTTGCAACAAGAAGAGCAACAAAAACCTTTAAACAGTTCGCATGGATGCCAACTGAAAGCACTTGGGTGCGGTCTGTAAGCACTTGGTTCTAAGACTTGACTAAGTTTAAGTGCGTCTTTAAAGCCCTATTGAAAAGCAACAACATGTTAATACATGCTTTAAGTGCAATATACACTAAGAAAATAACATGGCATAGATCTAAAAGTTTTCCCTTACTTTGCATACCGTTTAAATTATGAAATTATTCCTCAACCACGTTTTTAATATCACACAAACATAGTTTGGGAACTTTCAAACTTTTAAACACATTTTTCTCTGCGTGTAGTCAACTGCATATTGAATACTTATAAATCAAGCTCTTTATTCATGCAAGCATTTGCGCAATTCTAAGCATATTGCATCAAGTTCGGTACATGATAATATCTACGCCTCACTTTGGTTCAATTATAAGCCAACTAAAGCATTTAAATGGGTGTCTACTAAAGGGGGCGTGGCGCGTGGCGTGGTCACGCCCATTGACTAACACAACCTACAAAATGTAAGTGCAAAAGTTTTGCTATTATTAAGAGCCTTATTGTCGGTTTTGTTGGACCCCAGTGACTACCACTAACCGCCCCTTATATATCCTACCCCCCCCCCCCCCCCATACATGCTAATGCTACGTGCACACACACATACTCTGAACGTCGACCACACACACACAAAATAAGGCACAATATATTGTCGAGAAGTTTGTTCATATTTTTAATGACAGTATGGAGTATAATAATTACGTTCATTGACTTTGCTAAGTAGCCAACTTTATGCTAATGTGATTTACTTGCGAACAAGTTGAGAAAGTGAGAGAGAGAGAGAGAGAGAGTGTGAGTGTGTGATAGAGATGGAGTCTTTGCATGCATAATTCAATGCAGTGGAAATCATCTTCACGACACGACAAAAAATGTTTTCATAACTTTTTAGCATAATTTTTCGGAATTATTTACCCAATGTAATACAGCTGCTGTTAAAGTTAACTTAAACATTATTCAATGACTCATTTTTAAAGGTGCTCTTGCCACTTGTTAACAATTTAATTAGTTCGTATTACGACACAAGTCATGCTTTTAGTACGTAATAATGTTTCCATGCGTCATTTTTAGAAAACATGATAAACAACAACAAACTAAAGCAGAAAAGAGCCAACAACAAAACAAGGCAACTAGAATTGCACGCACACATATTATTGATTTTGTTAAGTTAGCTATTTTTGCATTGCTAATACGCCATGTTGTACGCGTATTATTTAATGACAAACCATTGATTTTTGTTTTTTCTTGTTTTCTTATTCTGTTTGTTTCCGACCAACCAAGCAATGTCAATATCAAAGCCAAAGCCAGCCAGAGTCAGCGGTAGCGTCAGGAAGCCATAGTATTGCCATAGCTATAGCTAGCTGAACGCATTGTTCAGATTCTCTAGAAAAGATGCAACAAAGCGAGCTAATTGAATTTGCTACCGGGCTCGAAGCACGAGAGAATGCCAGGTATAAATGACGGATTGTCGTTGGCCGCTAATTGAAAACGACGCGAACAACGCAACGCGGCGTAGTTCAAAACCTTATCTTAACAACTAAATATTCGAGAGCGGATAACGAACGAAAAAAAAAAATACCGGAACAGCTTCAAAATGGTTGTCAACTTCAAGGTGTTTAAAAAATGTTCACCGAACAATATGATCACGCTCTATATGAATAGGCGTGAATTTGTGGATTCGGTGACACAAGTCGAGCCAATTGGTAGGTGTAAAGTGTGGATTACGGATCTAAGAAGTTGCTCAAACAGTTTTAGATACTTCTGGCAAAACCCAAGCTTCCACGTGTTATTAAATCAACTGAAACTAAACTTAAGGAAACCAAAATAGAAACAAATCTTGTACATACATATTATAGCTGATTTAATCAGTTGATCAGAAAAGGAGCTTAATTAAATTATGGCTTAATTTATGCAATTGGTAGACAGCAATCTAGTTGTTACAACAGCCACAAAGCTGCTTATTAGTTACGTGTTAATTGGCCAAACGTTTCAGTTGGCCCAAGACACGTGTTGTTTTGGCTCTTACTATACCATTTGGTGTGTTTTGTAGATGGCATCGTTGTCCTGGACGATGAGTATGTGCGTTCGAATCGCAAGATATTCGTTCAGCTCGTCTGCAACTTTCGCTATGGACGTGAGGATGATGAGATGATCGGATTGCGTTTCCAGAAGGAGTTGACTCTCGTGTCGCAGCAGGTGTGCCCGCAACAGAAGCAGGACATACAGCTGACCAAGATGCAGGAGCGTCTGCTCAAGAAACTCGGCTCGAATGCCTTTCCCTTTGTCATGCAAATGCCAAACAGTTCCCCAGCATCGGTGGTCCTGCAGCAGAAGGCCAGCGATGAGAGTCAGCCCTGTGGTGTCCAATACTTTGTTAAGATCTTTACGGGCGACAATGATTGCGATCGTTCGCATCGTCGCAGCACTATTAATTTGGGCATACGCAAGGTACAGTATGCACCCACTAAGCAGGGCATGCAGCCCTGCACAGTGGTGCGCAAGGATTTCCTTTTGTCGCCCGGGGAACTCGAACTGGAGGTCACACTGGATAAGCAGCTGTATCATCATGGCGAGAAGATCTCGGTCAATATCTGTGTGCGCAACAACTCCAACAAGGTTGTGAAGAAGGTTAAGGCCATGGTGCAGCAGGGTGTCGATGTGGTTCTCTTCCAGAATGGACAGTTCCGCAATACGATTGCCTTCCAGGAGACCAGCGAGGGTTGCCCCCTCAATCCCGGCTCCAGTCTGCAGAAGGTCATGTATCTGGTGCCAACACTGGTGGCCAACTGTGATCGTGCCGGCATTGCCGTCGAAGGTGACATCAAACGCAAGGATACCGCACTGGCCTCCACCACACTGTAAGTAACCAGACTTATTATATCTTAAGTTTAATTTGTTAATCTCTTACAATTGCAAACCCGCAGCATTGCCAGTCAGGATGCTCGCGATGCCTTTGGCATTATTGTCTCCTATGCGGTCAAAGTTAAGCTCTTCTTGGGCGCTTTGGGCGGCGAGCTTTGCGCTGAGCTGCCCTTCATACTCATGCATCCAAAGGTGAGTTTCAGTCAAATCCAACTTTAATCTAACCATAACATTGCTTATTATTATCTTTTTTTATTCCATAACAGCCTAGCCGCAAGGCTGAGTTGGAAACCGAAGGCTCTGTTGATGCTCAATAATGCAGCTCTACCTCAATCTACAATCGAATACAAAGTGCATATATATCAACTATATATATATAAATATATATTTATAAAGGAAACGTTTAATCCAAGTGTTATATGATGTTAACAACAACAACAAAATATTTTTTCTTAAGCTGATGTTGCTGAAATGTTCTGAACTGCAGTCGTCGTACTTTTCTTAACAAACAAATCTATTTGCAATTTATGTGTGTATGTGTATTATCAAAACGCTATATTTATTTATGTTATAATTGAAAATTCTTAACAAAAAAATTCTATTAAAAAGCCTTAAGGATATGAGACTTTAAATACGAAGTGACTTTTGAATGCATCAAAATTCGATTTTCCTGGATTAATAATTGCATTTGAAATTTTAAAGTCAATCATAAAATTCATGTTTATATTGTAAACACCCAACCACACACACACACACACACACACACACACACACACACACACAGACACACATCTTACTGACTGGATTATACATTATTCCGCTACAGATGCCACACAAACTAAGCATGCAAGTTGGCCAAGATTATGCATTTATTCAAGTGCATTGTGGCAACCAAATGCTGCATATGGTATTAATATTGCCCATAGCTTATTACATTCTACATATGCATAATATAATGCGCATTCGGGTAAAATCAATATGCTATATGTTTACTTTTGTGGCTTCCAGTGTTTCAATTAATGTCAGGCCCAAAACATAATTCTACACTCAAAACAGTATTAGTGCATACCACACATACACACACAAACACACACACAGTACACAAAGCATTAAATGAACTGCCCATTTGTGGCTAGCAACATATACTTGAAATGGATTATATTAAGAGATAGTTATGTGAAGAGATATGAAATATAAATAGCCAACAGTATTATCTTGTAAATCGTATTAGAAAGCAGGCAACACAAGACTCATATCTTATTTACTAATAGTTACAGATTAGGTTAATCAAGCAGCCAAAACAATTTACACGCAAGTAAAAAATACGGTTAAACTCGTGACAAGCTATTCATGCTTAGAATATGCCAGATGTGCCGCCAAGCCAATATCAAGTTAGCTAAGCTAACTAATCTGTAGACTGATAACAAATTTAAGCATCGACTGCATGACTGCTTACCAGTGCATTGGCCACTCAAAACCCAGTCATAAAGATCAAGAACAATTAAAAATTAATAAGCAATGAATAAACAAAACAAATGCAAATAGATAAAGCTATGATTATCGCATTATGAAATGAACAAAACCATTGCGATTAGGTGTTAAAGGGTTAGTTAGCTACAGAAGACTAACGAAACAAAATGTGTTGTCGCTGCTGTGGTGTGACTCAACAAAAGGTTTGGGTTTTTGGCCTTGGCACGCTCTTCACAGTTCTGGGCTTATTGGCTGTAATATGGTGGCCCAGTCTCATCAACAGTATTATATTTAAGGTAAGTTGTTGAAGGTGGTCGGGTTAGTGGGGTCAATTATTTGTTTAATTATAACAGTTTCTTTTGTATGTGTTCTTAGGCCCTGCCTTTGACACCGACATCAAAAACATTTGATAAATGGGAAACCCTGCCCATACCCGTATATATGAAAATGTATCTTTGGAATTGGACTAATGCCGAGGATGTGAGGGTGCAAGGTGTTAAGCCGCACTTTCAGCAATTGGGTCCCTATGTCTATAGGGAGGAACGTTTGAAAATGGATATCGAGTGGCATGATAATAATACAGTTACCTTCAAGCCAAATCGCACCTGGTTCTGGGAAGAGGAACTTTCCGGTGGCAAGCAATCGGATATCATAACAGTACCTCATCTACCATCAATTGTGAGTATAAACAAAAACTCGAATTCGAAATTGACAACAATATAACTTTTGATTTATCCTTTAGGCCGCTGTGGCTAGTATTCGTAACAGTAGCAAAATATTCAAAAGCGTTTTTAATGCTGCTCTCAACGCAAATGGTGGCACTCTCGCTGCGACACACACGGCACAAGAATGGCTCTTTGATGGCTTCTACGATGAGTTCTTGCACTTTGCGATGACCAATCCTTTAGCGCCAGAGATTGAGACAGATCACCTTGCCTGGTTTCTCAACCGCAATGGATCCAAGGAGTTCGAGGGTGCCTTCACGGTTCATACAGGTGTTGGTGATATTAAGGAAATGGGTGAAATTAAGTTTTGGAATGGTGTTGATAACACAGGCTGGTATGAGGGTGAATGTGGTCGACTCAATGGCAGCACCACCGATCTCTTTGTGCCCGATGAGCCCAAGGAGAAGGCTTTAACCATATTCATAGCCGACACTCGACGCATTATCAACTTGGAGTTCACCGGCGAAAGCTACGAAATCGAGGGCATCAAGGGCTGGAAATATGAGATAACGCCAGATACCTTCGACAATGGCCAACGAAATGGTGCCATGAAGTGTTATTGCCCCGTCTCACGTCAGCCCGATAACTGTCCCGATTCGGGCGCAACAGATCTGGGTCCGTCAGCAGATGGCGCCCCAATGTATTTGTCAGCCTCACATTTCATGTATGCAAATGAGAGTTATGCCAGCACAATAACTGGCATTGAGCCAAATTATGAACGTGACAATTTCTATATAATTATGGATCGCAGATTTGGTGTTCCGCTTCAGGTGAATGCCGCTGTGATGGTCTCACTGTTAATCGAACCGGACGATGATATTGAGTAAGTATGTTTAAGATCTTAAACAAATATTTATGAAAAACTTATCTTTTTCTTTTGCTACACAGCCTTTTTAAAGGCATTCCTCGATTCTATGGCCCACTCTTCACTACAGCTAGCGCAGCGACTATCAACAAGGAGCTCGCTTCGGAACTTAAGGTATGTGAAAAGAATCTTAGTACAATTTCAGCTAGAGTTTATTCCGTACATTTGTTTATAGCTCATAATAAATCTGCCCGCAATTGGACGTTATACTGGAGTTGGTTTTCTTTGTTTGGGCTGCATACTTCTAGCCGTTGGAATTTATCTCACTTTGAAACGCAGTTGGTATGGTCAGGCGACAGCTGATAAGGCGGCATTCATAACACCAACAAGCACAGTAAACACTGATGACTCAAATAGTAGTTTGCCAAAATAATGAAATGGCTGAATTTTCCAGAACTTATTTTGTTATTCTTAGTTTAATGACCCTTTAACTAAAGTTAAAAGCTTTTGCGGAAAAGAAATTATATCGCGTGGTGATTTACTTCTAAAAGTTTTTTTAATAAATAAAGCTTGGGATGTAAAGAAAAAATGATTTGAGATTTATTTATTTATTTAATTTTTTTTATAAAAATATTTCTATAATTTAACACAATGATTTTATATAAGAGAAGCATAATAGCATAAGATATGTTTTTGTTCAATGTACTTTTACCTCAAACTTTAATTATTGCAAAAATAATTAAGAAATATACATTGATTGGATTATAAATGGCGTTTTGGTCTGATCATCATTTGTACAAATTTGACTGGTTTCCAACCGTCCCACATAATTTGGGGAATTCCTGGTTCTGAGTTGTTCTTATACTTTCCATTTAAATTACTAAAATTATAAAAGATAGAGAGAGAGATAGTAATGAATTAACTTTGCTGAAAATGCTAAAGTAATATTATTTGCGTGAATTACCAAAAATAACAACGGAACCACCAACCAGATTTCTATTCGTTAATTTGAGTTCCATTCCAATTGAGTCAAAAACTCCATGTACCAGGCGAACAGAAAAGGCAGCAAGAGTAATTGTTTTTAAAGTTAACTACAAAAGTATGCAGGACAATTAATTCTATTATGAATAAAAAAGCCAGCCTAAAAGTATGCAAATATATATATAATGAGAATTTATACATCAGTTGCTGCTGATTCTGTGCACCTGGTACTTTGAGTCAACAACTAGCAAAAACTAGCAAAAACTAGACGAAAACTCGGTGGGGGGTTTTTTTTTATCGAACTCATCGAAGTTTTACGAATTTTCGACGCCAAGTACCAGGCGAACAGAATAGGCAGCAATAGCAATGGTTTTTATATTTTACTTCAAAAGTATGCAGGACAATTAATTCTATTATGAATAAAAAGCCAGCCTAAGAGTATGCAACTATATATAATTATCGATCTCATCGAGTTTTTAAGTATTTTCGATGCCACATATAAATCAAAAAGGACATTAGATTCTTAGCCATAACTTAGACATTTCCTTAAGGATCTTTAAACAAAATACATTTTTGAACTCACAGCAACAAGATCTATCGATTTGCTTATAAGGATATCCAGGATTCGCGAAAAAAAATTGTCGAAAAATTTTACAGGGGGTAGGTCAGAAAAAATTTTAAAAATTACAAAATCGTCATTTACTCGGCCATTTTAAGGACTATCTGTATGTCCTTTGGACCGCAGGTAGGCCTAGGCCAGCCGATTCGAGAAAAGTAGTTCAAAGGACGATAGTCCTTCAAACACCTGAAATAAAAGGATATATGTTTAAAACAGAAAATTGGTTAT
Source organism: Scaptomyza tumidula (assembly GCA_035044465.1). Taxonomy (NCBI): domain Eukaryota; kingdom Metazoa; phylum Arthropoda; class Insecta; order Diptera; family Drosophilidae; genus Scaptomyza; species Scaptomyza tumidula. The sequence goes on from JAWNNW010000050.1 coordinate 2,105,636, forward strand.
AACTTGGCCAAATCCTTAAGGATTCGAACGTGTCCTATGTCAAACATTTTGTATTGACCAGGGCTACCAACTGGCCAAAGGATATTCAAATCGTCTTTGTGGTTTCCGCGAAAACTACACTTTTATGGGTTTTTATTATATTTGTTTGGCCCTAGAGTGAAATTTTTACAAGTGTTTTTGTTCTTAGATGACCCCATAATCCTTGAATGCAGTTCGATAGAGCTTTTCCATGCGAATCCAACGCAGCATGATTTTTGAAAATCCGTAAAGTTTTGGCCGATTTATACTTATACATAAATTTTCGTCAAAAAGGACATTAGATTCTTAGCCATAACTTAGACATTTCCTTAAGGATCTTTAAACAAAATACATTTTTGAACTCACAGCAACAAGATCTATCGATTTGCTTATAAGGATATCCAGGATTCGTGAAAAAAAATTGTCGAAAAATTTTACAGGGGGTAGGTCAGAAAAAATTTTAAAAATTACAAAATCGTCATTTACTCGGCCATTTTAAGGACTATCTGGATGTCCTTTGGACTGCAGGTAGGCCTAGGCCAGCCGATTCGAGCAAAGTAGTTCAAAGGACGATAGTCCTTCAAACAGCTGAAATAAAAGGATATATGTTTAAAACAGAAAATTGGTTATAACTCAGCCAAATCCTTAAGGATTCGAACGTGTCCTATGTCAGACATTTTGTTTTGACCAGGGCTACCAACTGGCCAAAGGACATTCAAATCGTCCTTGTGGTTTCCGAGAAAACTGCACTTTTATGGGTTTTTATTATATTTCTTTGAACCTAGAGTGAAATTTTTACAAGTGTTTTTGTTCTTAGATGACCCCATAATCCTTGAATGCAGTTCGATAGAGCTTTTCCAGGCGAATCCAACGCAGCATGGTTTTTGAAAATCCGTAAAGTTTTGGCCGATTTATACTTATACATAAATTTTCGGCATAAAGGACATTAGGTTTTAAGCCATAACTTAGACATTTCCTTAAGGATCTTTAAACAAAATACTTTTTTGAATTCACTGCAACAAGATCTATCGATTTGCTTATAAGGATATCCAGGATTCGTGAAAAAAAATTGTCGAAAAATTTTACAGGGGGTAGGTCAGAAAAAATTTTAAAAATTACAAAATCGTCATTTACTCGGCCATTTTAAGGACTATCTGGATGTCCTTTGGACCACAGGTAGGCCTAGGCCAGCCGATACGAGCAAAGTAGTTCAAAGGACGATAGTCCTTCAAACACCTGAAATAAAAGGATATATGTTCAAAACAGAAAATTGGTTGTAACTCGGCCAAATCCTTAAGGATTCGAACGTGTCCTACTTCAGACATTTTGTTTGGACCAGGGCTACCAACTGGCCAAAGGACATTCAAATCGTCCTTGTGGTTTCCGAGAAAACTGCACTTTTGTGGTTTTTTCTTATTTTCGCTCGGCCGTGGAGTGCAATTTTTACAAGTGTTTTTGTTCTTAGATGACCCCATAATCCTTGAATGCAGTTCGATAGAGTTGGTCCTTTAAACTCTTATGCAACATGTCCTTTGAAAATCCGTAAGGATTTAAGGGGCTAAGGACTATTTAAAAAAAAAAATTCAACACATTTTAGGTAAAAATTCGTCAATATCATTAAGGATCCATCGGTTTTGCGGTCAAGGATGGTTGTAATTCCCTCCCAACAAAGGAAAAATAAGATAGTTTTGTATTGCTCGTATCGTTAAAGATCGTATTTATTAACCTCAAAAATTAATATAAATAATAATCTAAGACATGGACTGAAATTAGATATACATATAAACTTAGGTGCTTCTCGTTTGTTCATATGTTTAAAAAAAATGCTTTTCTTAGAAAATTTAAAAAAATAAATAATTTACACGTTTGTAATATTTCCGGGGCCTGTTGAATCGCTTTTTACTGCTTTTCCTGTGTCCAGAAAATGCTCCTCACCGCTTCGCACATACCTTGACGAGGGGGGATTCTGGCCGTAAAATAGGCAAAAGCAACCGAAACGATATTGTCTTTGTGTCTTTGAATTTTCCATTTCAATTTATTTTCCAGTTGTTGTTTAGATTGGTATTACCCCATAGCGGTTTCTCGACCTGTGTGAAAAAAATAAGGTTGATGCATTGGCTAAATTACCTAAATAATGTGGCGTATCCATACTTTTAGGCAAATCGCTTATTCTTTCATATTTCATTGGTGCGACATTACGATAAAAAAAAGAAGAAAAAAAATCATTGCATACGACATAGGCTTTATATTAAAGTCAATTCAATCCACTTGCTGCTGATTCTGTACGCCTGGCACTTTGAGTCAAAAACTAGCAAAAACTCGACGAAAGCTCGGTGGCGTGTTTTTTTGGTGATCTCCACGAGTATTTTAGTTTTTCCAACGCCAAGTACCAGGCGAACAGAATAGGCAGCAAAAGCAATGGTTTTTATATTTAACTACAAAAGTATGCAGGACAAATTACTATATTATGAATTAAAAAGCCAGCCTAAAAGTATGCAAATATATATAATCATAATTTATAAATCGCTTGCTGCTGATTCTGTGCGCCTGGTACTTTGAGTCAAAAACTCCAAGTATCAGAAGAACAGAATAGGCAGCAAGAGCAATAATTTTAATGACAATTAATTATATTATGAATAAAGTTTGACAACTTGATTGACTTGATTAATGAGCTTATTACCTGGTTGACCAATCGAAAGCCACAAATCGTTCAAAGTTGACTTTGAAAAGTCTTTTCTAGGTTCAACTCTATTGCTTTCAGTTGATGTAACATTGTCAAGACTGACCGGGATTTCACCAAGCGCTTTTTGTAATAGTTTCACCTCCAGAGAGATAGAGCCCATAATGTTAAGATGCCATTCTTAAATTGTATTGAAAATATTTGATGCATTTGCCAAATGTTGCTTTAAACTTATAAATAAACATAAATTCATTTTTGTTTATCATTCACTTGGCACATAATTAAAATACAAACAATTAAGAAGTCGAGAAATCCCGAGCTAAGTTACAAGTTTCTAGCTGAGATCGACGCGTTCATACAGACGGATATGGCTATATCGACTCGGCCGTTGATGCTGATCGAGAATATATATACTTTTTGGGTTCGAAGATGCTTCCTTCTGCCTGTTACATATTTTTATACTTTATTTTAACTGTGTCAAGAAGTCAAATAAACATACATATTAAGGGGGGGGGGGAGAAGTGCCCTGCTTATCTCACACATAATAAAATCGTTATCAGCATAAAAGTGTACAAAAAACATTTCTCTATTGTTTACTACTCGCAAGTAGTTAGTTATTATTAACCCATTAAAGCAGCAATCTAATCAAAAGTATTTATAGAATTATTTCCATGTTTTCATTCAAAAGAAATCCGATTAACATAACCCCCATATTACAGTTAATCTAATCAGGGCCTACAACTTCTTGATGGCCACTGTTTGCTATAAACAAAGGTTAATTTTGGATTAAGTCAACAGTTGTTAAGAATGTGCTGTAATTGCTGCAGTGTGCGCCAACAAAAGATATGGGTCTTTGGCCTAGGGAGTTTCCTAATTATACTTGGCACCGTGCTGCTCTCGGCCTGGCCAAGTATCTGTAGACAATTGATGCGTGGCATGCTGCCACTGGCGCACAACTCGTTTATGTACAAACGTTGGGTCACAACACCGACACCTGTGTACACCACTTTCTATCTGTTCAATTGGACCAATCCCCAGGACTTGAATAATCCACAAGTGAAACCAAATTTCGAACAACATGGTCCGTACACATTCAGTGATTACAAAGTTAAGGAGGATCTGTTGTGGGAACAGCCGGAGGTTACTTATTACGGTCGACGCACCTGGCACTTTGTACCTGAGAAATCGAATGGCAGTCTAAGCGATGTTATAATCACACCACACTTTCCAACACTGGTGAGTATGTAGCAGAGATTGAAGCATGTTAGGAAATTAAATGATTCCTTTAGACTGCCGCAAGCTATGTACGCAAATATCGTCGCACGGTGCGCAAGATTATGAATTTTGCATTGAATCGCGAGGGTGGTGGCACAAGCATGAGCTTTACAGCTGGAGAGTGGCTCTTTGATGGATTCTATCATGAGCTCATTGACTTTGTGGAGCGTTTGCATTCGCCGCTATTACCGCTCTATAGCGACCATTTCGGCTGGTTTTATATGAGAAACAACTCAAAGACGGCCGAGGGCAATTTCACTATACACACAGGACGTGGAGATCTTAGTCGTATGGGCGAGTTGCAGATGTGGAACGGCACTGCGCACACTGGCAACTATGAGGGCGAGTGTGGCAAGGTCAATGGCAGCACGGGTGAACTGTGGGCGCCTGGTCGCCAGTGGCACGAAACGATTTCCATATTTTTGTCAGATGCAGCGCGTTACATAAATCTATATAGCGTGGCGAATGTCAGTGTGAAGGGCATCGATGCTTGGCGTTATGAGACCAGCGAGCTGAGCTTTGACAACGGCCAACTGGCGCCAGATACGAAATGTTTTTGTGTTGCCAAACGCAAATGTCCGATGAATGGTGTGCTGGATTTCTCGCCAGCCGCGTACAATGCACCCATTTATATGTCGCATCCGCACTTTTACATGACGGATGAGTCGTATCGTCAAAATACGACTGGATTGCGACCTAATGCTTCCGAACATGGCATGTATGTGATAATGGAACCCACACTTGGCATACCAATCAGTCTGAAAGGACAAGTAATGATCAGTGTGCTAGTCGAACGCGATGAGGAAATTGAGTAAGATATTGTTTGTCACAACTTTATATGCTCTTTGCTAATAATTCCTCTTCCTCATCAGATATCTTAAGGACATTGCTTATGATCATTATGCTCCACTGTTTGTTGTACAACTTTATGCGGATTTGGATGCTGGCTTAATAAGTTTGCTTAAGGTCAGTTATATGCAGCACTCTTTAAAGTTTCTCTAACAGCTTCTTGGCCCTTGCAGCTTGGCTTAAGTGCGCCACGAATTGGTCAATTCACTGGCTTGGGTTTGTTGTTGATTGGTCTCGCTATGGTTGTTGTTGGCGTGGTCATCACTAAGAAGCATAAATGGCACAATGAATCGAAAGTTGATGAAATGAAAATACTTGAAAACAGCAGCAGCAGCTAATTGTTGTGATAAGGCTGTTTGTTTCATTTTTGTGATAAGACTGTTTATTTTAAATTGAACTCTTTGGTTATTTTTAGTTAATTTACGCGCTATAAACAATTTGGGTGCGTCATAAAGCACATTAAAATTCGAAACACATAAATTGGCGTGCTGCCATTGTTGTTAGGCAATTTCCTTGAGGTGTTTGCATAGCTGACCGAGCTCGTCTCAAATTACACAAAATTATGGCCTCTCAGATATGCTAAAATTTATTAATATGTTAATAATTGTATTTTCTTTCTTTTCGCTTTTGTTTCTGTGTGGTGCCTGGTGGTGCACGAGCAACAAAAAAAAACCTTGAGCACGTAAGCTGCATACTTTACGGCGTACGAACTCTTTCACCTAGCCACACACACACATACACACTCGCACACATACAGCCAAATTGCTAACTGGAAATTTGAAAAATGCCAACAGAGTATTATAAGCGGCTAATTTATATGCGCCTGGCACGCAAACTTACGTTTTGCACACACATTGTTTGGATGAGATGTGGTGCGGAGCGGATGGGGCAGGAAGTGGGTGGCGTTGCAAGTTAAACAATGTATGAAAATATGAAAATTATATGGCAGCAAGTATGTGTTGGCCATAACTTTAATAAATATACATAAGTTATGATTAAACTGCTCTGCTCTGAGCACTATAACAAAATTCTTTTCACAAAAAAAATAAAAGAAAATAGTTGCAAGCAGCTCTATTTTTATGATACTTTGTTAAAGATCTTATTAAAAAAGAAGACGTAGATAATCCGGTGCAATAAGCAACTATTTGTTATTGGTATTCAGAATTTGGATTTGCTTACTTAAATCAAATCACTATTTATGTTCTGAAGCATAAAATTATTTAGTTTAAAATTTATTTTCATATAAGTTACAACATTTGCAGCAGAACAGAAAACTTACTTTTTGAACAATTATGCCTTGGATAATAATAGCAAAAAACATGATTTACATTTTATTTATACGCATTTTCATTTGGCATTTTAGGCCCAAAAGTTATTTACTGCGTACAAATCAACAACGAATCGGATTAAATAACACTGGATTTTGGGTTGATTTTGTGCATTTGTTTTACATTGTTGCTTGGAGTTTATTGCATTTTGATGAACAATTTCAGACACCATTTGATTTACGCTACATTTAAAATGCCCCATAAATAAACTGCACATATATATTGTAGTTATGTGCAGAATGTTTGCGATCAATGCTAGATAATAATCATTGTCAAACAAGGTTGACACTGTAAATCTTTGGGAAGCTGCAAAATATTAAATTTGTACCTTTTTGGCTAGTTTTGCATGTGTTACATTTCTAACAAAGAATTTTGTTTCGCGTCCACTTTGTACCCACAGATGAGGAGTTGTGCAAGGAACTTTTAATGAAAATACCGCACAGTCCAACACGAAATCCAAAAGATGGAATAAGCCAAACTGTTTAAAGACTGCCCCAACATACAAAAGCTTCACACACAGGTTGACCCATCACGTCGTTAACGACAGAGTAGAATTTTCTTAAAACCTTAGAGCAAATACCCTTACTTTGCCTTAAAGTTTCGTAACTGATGGAATAAAGTCGTGTTGCAGTATTCAGATTGACAATTTGTATATTAAGGCTTTGTTCTGTTTAAATAAAGATAAGTTTGATATGCTATGTATATATATATTAAAGTTTATGTAGATCTTCGTTGCAAGGAATGTTTATATTTTTCTGTTTTTAGGTTCAACTATGGGTTTGCGTTGCGAATACTGAAAGCAACAGATCGCGCCGGTGAGCCACTTCATTATTTCGGTTTAAGCCGAACGAATAAAGAGAAGTGTGTGAGTGTGTGTTTGGGCATTTCCAGACATAAGCCCAAATGCCATTGTTGTCGCTGCTGCCTCGGCTCGAGCTGTTGTCCGTTTATGTCGCGAAAACTTTGGTGTCCTAATCTGCTGCCTGACTTGCATACTAATTTGTTTTTTGCTCTGGGTCCTCTTGCTCTTCTACTACTTTTTTATATTTCGAGATGCTTTCTTTGCCTGTTCTGATGGTCTCTCTTACTTACACACCCTTTCTGCTATATCTGTTTATCTCTCATGCTCTTTCGTTTTGTTGACAACCCATAGATTATGTTGTTGGTTTTGGGCTCTTGCGTGTATGTATGTGTGTGTGTGTGTGTGTGTCATGTTCTGGCTGGGCTTATGCATTCAGTTTGGTTTTCTCTGTTGGTGGACTTCATTGGTTGAAGTTTTTTTTTTTTTTTTGTTGTCGTTTGTTTGCCTTTGCTTTGGCTGCCCCTCTCCATATATATAAAGCCATGTTTAGCTGCTTAATTTTTCCCTTTGTCATGTTGACAGCCCTTCGACACATGGAGCGGATGGAGAGAGAAGGCTGCCCCTTTTCATTGGGGCGTGTAGCTTGGGTTCATTTTTCGCACAATTTAATGTTATTTAATTGGCATTTAAGTTTATGAAAATGTTTGTGTTTCGGCTGAAGGCAAACGGCCTTCAACCAAGGGTCTTTCACTCCTCTCACATACCAATGTCGAGGTCAGTTCTTATCTGACAGTTTGTCTCGGCTTAATCCACAATTTAAGGTTGCTTCAAAGCTATTTTTTAAATTTTATTGAATTAAATGTCTATTAAATTCCACACATAAATATCTTTATCTAATCTGCTTTTTTTGGACTCGCTTAAAAGGATGCTACATATTTTTTTTTATAGTAAAAACCAATTAAATAAATCGGCTTGCAGTTAATTCAGAGTTGACATTTTAACTACAATGTTAACCACAATATGATACCATTATTTTAAAAGTAATCTGCTTTTTTTTCCGCCCCGTTTCGTGAATTTATGTTGCAATCTTCTATGCGTTATGCATTGGCCGCTCTACAAATTTCATTTGCGCAAAAATTGCATTGGCCTTTGGCGTCGGACAGCCAGATGCAAAGTTGACACTAACACATATAACACACAGGATGCACAGGCTTAACAACAACAACAAAAATACGAACGCGACAAAAAACAATTTAAGCCGCAACAACAACAACCCTTACACTCACTAACAATGTTTGCAGAATTTCAAAATTCAATTTGAAAAAAGTGCAAATGTTTGTTGCGCGTTTTTTTTTTACGGTATGTAATAATAGTATAGATCTCTTTATTTATATAAACTTTTCTAGCTATGAAATTGGAACTTTCACATGAGACCGGTCAACAAATGTTACACTTTTTATTATTCTAATGGTTTATTTTACTGCATTTTAGCATCAAAAATGTTTATAAAACGAAAATGAATATTTGATATGCCTTTTTTACTTCCAAAATGAACCCAAATAGTAAAAATTAACAATTTGCTGCTCTCAACTCTAGCAAACACACAAATTGAAAGCAAATTCAACATTGTTGGAAATTATTTTAGCATTGTTTTGTTTGTGCTGTCGTTTAGTTTGAACTCCGACATTACAAAGCAAAAGAAGCTAGAAAATTTTGTAATTAAAACTACGCGCTGCTAACAAAACATATTTTTCGACTCTAGCGCTCATTTGGTCAGCCAAAAATGTTACGCATACGCCATGTGTGTGTTTGCGTATGCGCTAACAAAGTGCGTTTTAATTGCTGCCGCGTGCTTTTATGAAGTTCGCATTAAATGCCAGCCATAAAGTCGCCTTTTGTGTTCTGCTGGCTGCTGGCGAAGCAAATGAAATGCAGCTGCAGCTCGTAAATTTTTTTGTATATTGAGTGAATTTTTGGAGCTACACTTCAAAGGTCGAAACTTTAAGCAGCTGCCAACTGATTGTCTTTGTCCTTTGCGCCTGGCATGAAGCCAAAGGATATACTTTGAAAGCGAAAGTCCAAAAATTACAGCATTAACTGACAACGGCTTCAACTGATGCTGCAACAACTGCTGCTGCTGCTGCTGTTGCTGCAGCTTGGAAAAACAATTTGCCAAAGGATAGACACATTAAAAGGAAACGAATTTTTGTCTTTCTATCGTTCTTCTGACCATTATGCTAAAGTGCGCCGACTGCATAAATTTTTGCTAGCAAGCTGTGTCGTTAGGCAAACGAGCTAAGACTTGGGCTAAACGCACCGAAAGTATGTTCATACCACGTACGTATATGCAGCAGTTTGTGTCTTCAATTGGAGCATATGACTATGCATATTTGAAAGGCAATTTCCTGCCTGACAACGACGATGAAACTGGTTCATCGATGCAAATGCAATTTCATTGTGTTTACAGGCAACTGTACACAGTGTACGCATAATTGCATTTTATATACATTTTCCTGTCACACACACATGACACCTACACCAACACCAGCACACACCACCATGGGCTTAGATATTATTTAAATGAAAAGTTGGACACGACACGACATATTTGTGCGTATGTTAATGTATGTTACTCAACAGCTGTCGCTCATTTTGCTCGCAAAACATTTGCAATCAATTCAATCGCAAATTTCACTTCCGCATCCGCTGCTCAACAGTTTATTGATCCGCAAATGCTGCGACGGCTGGCCAAAATGCTGAAAAATGCATTTCAAACAATTTTCACACCTGCGCCGCAGCATTTTCGTTGAACTCATATTAAATATACATGGCTGGAAGGGACTGTCAAAATGTCATTGCGAAATCCATGAATGCTAACGTTACCGCTTGTAGAGAGAGTTGGTGCGGGTTGGTATTGGGCAGATACATAACATGACATTGCAATCAATATATATATATATACTATATATATATATATACATATATATATTTAAGTTGACATGTTGCATCAGGGAGTATAAAAAAATAACCTCTCCTCTTGTGGTCATAAAAAATAATTGAGATAAATGAATTAATTTTCATTTTACTTATTAACGTATGCCAAACTATCAATTTACTCGATTGGCAAATAACAACGAAACCACAAAGAAAGTTGTATTTAAATATAATAATTAAATGTTCATTGCAATCAGACAAGAAGTGAAAGTTTCAATGTGAATCGTGTATCAAGTATTAGAATCTTTCAAAAGTATTTCCTTAACATATCAAAAAGAATTTTGCATGTTGAAAAACAACAGCCAACAGCAATATTTGCAACTTAAGTTCAACCCTTGATCAATTTATCCATCTAAATAACAGTTAAAGTTCATGTTCATGAGTGTCATCGTTGTTATGTTACTCTCTCCCGCGCTTAATTAACCCACTATCACCCACCATTGACGCGATTTGTGTTTGGCGCTAGGCTATTTAATTAAGCCATTCAAATGGTTGCCAATTGTGAACAGTGTCGCAAATAATAATGCATAGATGCATGTACAATAATAATATTGTCAGACATTTACAGTTGCGACGCATCGTGTAATTGTAATTGTTGAACTGCATAGGTCAATTGGAAACCAGTTTCGGATGCGCTCGTCTGCGCATCACTGGAGAAGTGTATCAGAAAGGGCGGACGTGCGATGAGTTTGCTGCCAGCCAGTTCATTACCGCAGTAATAAGTGGGCTGCAACGCCTGATTGTTAGCCACATATGCATTGGGTATTAACAAATAGTCCGAGGGACGTCCCAACGTGCGTAAAGTGCTGTGGCAATCCAAATCATAGCCAGCACCAGGCGCATGATCGAATTTCGATAAGGCAAACTGTTCAATTGTGTAGCTATAAAGTTTTAAATGGTTATAAAAACATTGTACCTACAAGTTTGTGTTTGATTCTTATTCACCTTATCTCCTGATTGGCACCACCTGCCACACAAATGGCATACTGCAGATTTGGCATATAAACGCCGCCAGCAAAGTTAAAGCTTACAATGCCACCCTTTGCCTCACGAAAGTACTGATCACAGCCCATGGGCGCCAGTAGCGAAAGATCAGCTAGCGAAGGTGTTGTTAACGTTTGGATTAGAGTTGCCGGACCGGAGTTGCCACCGAATATGGTGCGTGGCAGCAGATTGCTAAGAAATGGCAATATAGGTCGCACTGTAGGCACCAGGCTTTGTAATTGCGGTTGCAGTTGCTGTTGGCTTTTGGCCATGGTCAGCATATGTTGGGGGCACTCGAGTTGCGTTAGCGTCAGCCGCCACGTCGACTGCGTTGAGTGGCTGCCCAGCTTGAAGTGCAATTTAAGGGTCTGGCCACGCAGCAGCGGCACGTACAAATGCTGTCCGTTGTTGCGACCGCAAAGCTGAAAACGCTGCACCTGCACAAAATCGATGCACTCCAGTCGCTGTGTGCTGGCATTAAGATGCGGCTGCGGCAGCTCCAAGCTTTCGAAATCGATGCGTACTTGACAGACTTGGGAGCTATATGGTGCCACCTCGTACTGGCAACTGTCAAGTTCGCTGAGTTCTCTTGCCAACGGATTTTGGATGACAATGCGTTTTTGGCGACTGCTAGACAAAGCGTTGCACTGCAGCTCACAACGCACGTGCAGCACATGCAACAGTAACAGCAAAGAGAATTTTATCCACTTCATATTATTATTTATTACTTTAACGGGCAAGTTAACGTAACGAGCATTGATTTTCTTTTGAAACATTAGTTTCGGCAGTTGGTGGCTTTTATTCTTGTTTCTTATCAAACTTATCTGAGCAACGATAACTGCTATTGACATTCAATATTCAACTGATAACAGATTTCTTTGATACAGCTTCGGGGCCAGTACATGCCAACAAGTTGTCAGGTTGCGAAATGAGTCGGCAAGCAAGCAGTGAAGCACATCTTTCCAGATACAATAACAAACTTTTGTGGTTCAATAAAATGTGGTTTAATGCCAAAGTGTATCAACGACTTGTTCAAATATTTATTGATTATAATATTTGATTTCTTTTTGATAGAGATTTAAATTCAAAGAAAATTTTGCTTTGACAAATCCATAAATTGAATTCATTAAATGTCGTTACTCAAGCTTAAAATATAAAATAATTATTAAGAACTTTCCTCTAACTTTGAAATTTTATCTTTGCTTTGAATCAATACGATTTTCACAAATTGAGTTGAAAAGAATTTAAAATTTTATATCTGTTGAATATTTTCTTTGCGAAGTAGAAGAATAGTTAATGCATTTAATGGGTAAGACAAGTCAAGGCATGCAAGCTGCTATTTGCCATAAATACCACTTTTATTTAGTCATGCTTTAAATAAAAATTCATTGGCCAAACGTTTTATCAATAAATGCCATAAGCAAGTTTTACGCACATTTTATGACACACACGCAAACCAATAACTGCTGCTGCTGCTGCTGGTGCTGGTGCTTTGAGGCATTTATGGCAGTCTTACACCTTTTATGGCCCCAACATACACACACACACACACACACACACGCTCCAGCCACACCTCAAGGAGGCAAACAATAAAATGCCCAGCATTTATGTGAGCATTCTTTCGATTGTGTGTTAAGTGCGAGTGCGAGTGTGTGTGTGTGTGTGAATCTTCTCCTTAATTCATTTAATTTATACACTCTGGCATAGTTCAAAGAAATTTAAATTCAACAACAGCACCTACGAACTTTGCTTTTGTTCAACAAACAAGAAAATAATAGGAAAATTGCATGCAAAGCGCGATTAACATATCAAAAATAATGTTTTACAACAAGCTTTCAGCTATTTTATTTTTTTTCAGCTTTTTTGCACATTTGCATACACCGAAGAGTGAACAAAAATACATTTGTGTTTAAGTTTCAAAAATTTATGACACAAGTCTCCAAGCACAAAAGCAACACAGCCTTAAAAATATAAATGCAAAACCCAAAGAACAAAAATACGCGTGCAGCCGGCGCATAAAAAAAAAGAAAGCTACTAATAAGTATAAAGAAAACGACAAAAACAAAGTTAAGCAACAACAAAAAAAATAGGCGAAAAATATGCAAAATATACATATATAAAAAGAAATTCGAGCTCACTGACGTCGTTAGTCAAAAGGTCAAATAATATATATAAAAAAAAGTAAGAGCTGTCGTTAAGGACATTACACGACTAAGAGTTACGCTGGAAAAGGATGAGAATAAATCAAAATCATATTAACCTTGTTACATAATATTTATTACTTAACAGTTAATGATAATGATTTTCCTTTAAATATAAACACAATTTTAATCAGTATAGATTATTATTTCTTTTCATTTTTAACTCTTTTATTCATCTTTCACTTGCCATAAACATCTATTTAACTTTATATTTATGTTTGGGAAAAGTTTAGCAAACCGCAACCGCAGCTAGAGAAGCAGCTTCTAACAGTTTACCTGCTGCCCCCCTTTTACTTATTTATGTCAATGTTTTGTTTTTAGTTTACCTTTTTTTTAATGTCATATTACTATTATTATTGTTGTAGTTGTAGTTGAAGGCAGTCGCCTGGGCAGCAGTTTGCATGTCGTACCTAGTTGTACTAGAGTAGAACAAAGGAATGAAAAAAACTGACTGTCTTGGGGTTTCTTTTTATACCCTAAACCCATTGAAAATGGGTGAAATGGGTATAATGGTTTTGTGCAAAAGTATGTAACAGGTAGAAGAAAGCATCTCTGACCACAAAAGTATATATATTCTAGATCAGCATCAACAGCCGACTCGATTTAGCCATGTCCGTATATATGAACGTATCGATCTCACAGAGTATAGAAGTTAGACCAGATTCGTACAAGATTCTTTTCGATTTTCGATAACTCTTTTCGTTTCCAATATACACATGGGATCGATAACAATAACATCTTGAAATTGGAAAACTTTGAGACGGCGTTGGAAACATTTGACAAAATAATGAGACTCAGTTATATTTTTATTGAAATCACTTGATAAACACCGAAGATATGAAACATTGAAGTTAAGGAAAGAATGCGTACACACACACATACACACAAAGTATAGGGCTCAGGGTATCATCTAGTCGGAATTACTCGACTAGAGACTTCTTACTTGTTAAGTCTGGTACTGACTGGTCTGGTTCTGGTCTCGGCCCTGTTTCTATGTGATCAACAACGTGTTTTGTTCTTACTTAACTTGTTTTCGACTATACGAAAAATTGTTGTGGCGAGAAAAATAGTAAGTGCAGGCATGTCAAAAACAAATGCACTCACACACAAGCATTTTGTTGTTCGTTTGTCGATGCACAAAAGTTGTTTGGTGCAGTTTGTTGTTAGTTTTGAATAACCACCTCATAAAAGTCAATATCACAATGTCCTTGCCCAACACAAATTGCTGTCGTTGTTATTATTATTGTCCTCTAGAAGCATTTCTCATGCGCAGCTTAATCGAAATTTAGTGCTAAAGTTTGTGCGACAAAATTGTGGCTTCAAAACGTGTTCCATATAGTAGAAGGGCAAATTGGTTAAACATTCGATTGGCTCAAGGTAAAGAAACTCTTGCAGCCACGCCCCCTCATCATAAGCAACGACAACAACATCAATATCAACAATATGTCAGCAATGACGACATCTAAAATGAAAATCTAACGGTAACAAGCACATGCATAGTTTCGTTTTAGCTTTTTATGTTGATTTTACTGCCGCGCTTCCAGCCTTTTTGCATATTTCTTTTACCCATATTTTGCTTATCAGTAGTAAAAGGCATGCAACAACAAGAGCAACATGAGTACAGATGTGCAACGTGTTGCTTTGTGTGTCACTTTGGCAGCAGTTAAGAACAAGAAAACGAGCTGTTTCCGCCGCTCAAACACTATGCCAAAACTGATTGTAAATGCAACAAAAAAAAAAAGGAGTTGACTTTTGTTGTGCATCTCGCAATAAATTTTAATGCAATACTGACAAAAGTGCAACAAATAAATACACCAAAATTTACTACTATGCAATGTGTTCTCAAAAATGATAACAACATTAAAATGTAAATACTTTCTTATGATTTTATACAAGTTAAAGCAAGCGCAATTCGATTTTTTCTGTTCTCTTGCAGCGATTATGTAACCGAGAACAGCTTATAATAAATGCAAGCATTTTATTGTTGCCGGAAATGTTGACAAGCGCAACGAAAACAAATCGAAAGCTTCATGTTAATAAAAAACAGACAGACAGAGAGACAGACAGAGAGACACAAAGCCAAAACGAAAAGGAAAACTTGTTGTGAATATTCTGGATCCTGTTGCTTTTTTGAGCGCTCATGGCACAAATTTCAGAAAGTGTTTTTCTATTTACTTTTATATTTAATTTAATGCATTCTAGCCATCATCATCATCATGAGAAACTTTCTCTCTCTCTCTCTCTCTCTGTCTGTCAGTTTGTTTGTTTGTTTTTACTTTAAAAAGTTTTTGCGCAATTCTGTTTTTTATACGCAACATACGCAAATTGTAAGTATAATATAAATGCGATTATGGTAAAATGTATTTATCTAACTAATGGTGCATGGTATGCATATTAACTGCGCTTTTAAAGCCACAGAACATCAGCATCAGGGAGAAAGTCAAATTGAGATCACATTCAACTCCAAGCTAACTGACAGACTGAGACTTATTTATGTGCGTCGCCTGCAGGCCATGAATTGACTTTGTGACGTTACAGAGTTGGCTCACATGCCTGCTACACATAATCTCTCCTCTCTCCTCTCTCCTCTTTCTCTGTATGTCTATATGTCCTCTGCTCTTGTGCTTGAAAATTTGCTGTCAGCGACAGCAGACGTTGCCGTTGTCTTAGTTTCACCACATTGTGCACTCTGAGTAAGGCGTCGGTACAATGTGTCTTTGATTTTCGCTTATCCTTTAAGCAAAACCACATACCCATTCTCTGGCAATAATGTGGGCTACATTTAAGCAAGTTGCTTGAAATAGCCCTTGAGTGGAAGCTAGTTGACCCTTGAACTGTATGTCAAACAAGTGGCAAACAAGCTGTTAAGATATAGGAATAAACTAACAACAAGATACAAACCAATACCAATACATAAATAATAGTAGTTCAGATCTGAAAGATTTAAATCACTTTGGTTTGATTGTAAAGGCAGCTAAGAGCTTTGCATAAACTAAAGTATTTCAAACAAATTGTCATCTACAAATAAAATATTCAATTTATATACAAATCTATTTCTTTACAATTGAAATTGTTTGACAATTGAATAAAAAAGCGCAGACAAAAAGGTTAACTTGATTTCTTTTTTCAACAAAAGTAAAAAAAGAGAAATAAATATAAAGTAAATTGCATTAGGCGTCAACTTGGCGTATGTGCGATATTTGCATATTACCAAAACAAAATGTAGCATCAAATGCAAACTTAACTGGCGCACGTTGCATGCAACAAATTTTTGAGATTTATCTAAATGCCATTATGTTGACTTTTTACACACGTGCCACAAACTATGTCACAGACAATTTATCGGCTTGCATGCATTAAATACTATAAGCTTGAAAATTTCATCCATCTATGCAGCAGACAATTGATCGATATCACATATTTTAATTTTTGATAATTTGCAAATTGTATATATTAAAGTGCTTGCAAAAAGAAATGTATGCAATTTTCAATATATTTTATTTATTTATTTTAAATTTTGCTAGTAGTTGAATATTTATCTGGCTGTCTGCACGTAGTGCAAATAAAGTTGCAATCGAGCAGCCAAGTAGATTTATGTATGTGCAGATTGTGGGGAAAGCCAATTCGATGCTGGACAACACGCGACGTATACATAATATACACGTATGCAATGCGTGACTGCAGCGGAAGCAAACATAAGTTCAACCCACATGCCGTGTGTGTTAACTTCGGGAGCTTTGCAAAACGAAATCAACTTAAAAATGTGCAAATTGTTTATATTTGAAGTGAAGAAAAAAAAACACTTTATGGAGAGAGAAAAATCCTTCTTCTACTTGGGTCACATGTAAGTATGTGCTGGACATTGAATAAGATTAATGAAGGTTTTGTTTATGGTTTTTGTGTGTGTGTTTTTTTTTTTTTTGCAGCATTTTGCGGTCGTCCGGCTGGCTGCTGCGGTAACCGTATCCTGGTCGCATTCAACATTTTGCAAGCAGCTTTTGGGCTGTGTTCTGTTGCAGACAAAAAACATATTTCAATGATGAGTATTTTCTGGAGGGGTTGGTGGTGCACTCGACAAGAACAACAGCCCGAAAGCAAGCAGACAGGCAGGCAGGCAGGCAGACTACACACTGACCCACATACACAGACACAACCACACACATATATATATATATATATATATATATATATAAAGAAGTGTTGTCATCAGAGTTGCCACAAGCAACTGTCATATGCATGTTGTGTGCGAATTGTATGACATTTGGTTAATGTTTGCCCTGTAGATATTTTTATTGGCCTGTCACAAAACAGACTTCAAATATGAACGCTGTGAAAAAATAATGCCCATCAGGCTATTTTGAATTGTTTAATAATTCATTTCAATTTACCACATTTTTAATGGCTAGCTAGATCTAATTAAAGTCTGAGGAACTGTTGCACTTAAAAAAAAACTTTACTGTTTTAATGTTTATTGCATTAAGAGCTGAATGTTGTTATTAATCAGTCATTAATTATATTTTAACCAAACTTGAAGAACTTTCTTTAAATTCGCTTATTTACTGTGCAAGTGCAAAACTTTTCCTTACAGTCGAATTGGTTTGTGTATTCGCTTCACAGAATTTCTCTTCTACAATTCCAGTGGAACTTATTATGAGCTGAGCTCGAAGAGTGCATAATTCATAATAAACAAACCGTTAGTAGAGCTTCTGACACCTTTAATTAGACTTGCAGTCAAACTTGCAGGAAAGTTAAATCTCAAAAAAAAAGAAACAAGAAAACAGAAAAACAGCAGGGTACAAAACAGAATGGCAAGTGTAATGTAATCTGCGTTAAGAACGTACTCCATTACTTTGAAATAATGTGCCACGAATTGCAATTTAATGAGCTCATTGACAGCCAACCGACAGAGTTACTTGCTTTGCTTCAGCAACAAAATAAGAAATACTGAGTAAAAAACTGAGTTAGTCTCGGCTAAATGGGCCGTAACACTTGCCTGGCATGATAGATAATTTAAATATAAATCATACTCGTAATGCTTGGTGGCTTTAAGTCAACACATTAACCCCCTTCTGCTCCAAAGAGAGACAGAGAGAGAAAAACCAAGCGAAAGCTATGAACGTTAACAGTTTTTAATTAACCACCAGGGGGTCCATTGGGGGACATGGGGCTGCTGCTGTCAGCTGTTGACATTTCTTACCTGTGTGCTGTGCGTTAGTGCCACATGCAACACTATAAAATGTGTCGCAACAGCAACGTGAACGGTTGCAACATGACAGCTGTTGCTCGAATAGTTTTTAAGTACTTGCTAATGAGTACTGAAAGTTTGTTACCTTGGATGGCCTGCCATATTTTCTCTTAGCGTGCGAGGGGAAACATTTTTTTTTTTCACTCAGTTTTTATACAATCTGAATGACATTCTTAAAGTTCCTTTAATGAATTGCAGAGTTTTCTTTCAAAATTCGCTTCATAAAAGTATTCCTTACAGTTTTTGCGAATTAGGGTAGAAAAATTCAAGTATTATCAAAAAAAACACATATGCAACCCCTTTTTTGTGTAGTATTTTGTCTTGTTAAAATACAACGATGAATGCCCAGCGGGCAGCTAGGTTAAGAACAATAGCTAACAATGTAACTTATACGCCGCGTGTGTCAGCAGTTGTTATTGTGTCCTGTTCTGGTCTGTTGCTGTGAATTTCAAGCAGCGTGGAAATCTAAACTTTTTTAAGTGTAGAAACCTTACAATTATGTTACAGTTGAGGGCGAAATTTGAATATGTATCTATGTTTGTGTATATGTTTTATCCTAGCGTTAAATTTAAACAAGAAAAACTGATAGAAGAAGATGAGAACGAGATTCAAAACGGAAAAAAAAAATGTAGAAATTGTATTCACCGTATAAATTTGCACTAAACTGGGGATTCGAAATGGATTTTCTAAGCTCAAGGAAACAATGGCGCACCCAGCATAATCGCCATGAATGAAAGCGCAGCATCATCGACGACGTTGATGGGTTGGTTGAGGGGGGGAGGAGGAGATGTGATGTTGGGTGTGATGACTGTGATGGGTGACAGCAACATGGCCATGACAGGCGGAACAAACGAGCTTGGCGTATATGAGCCAAAGAAAGAGAGAGTAAAGAGTACAGCTGCTACAAGGGCTCAATAGAGTACGAGGCTTTGTGTGTGCGGCAAAATGTAGTTTAGTTTCTCTTTTAGTCTTAGTCACTCACTCTGCTTAATATATTTGCATGCTGTTAGTCGTTGTTGGAGTGGGGGGCGTGGCAGTGGCATTATAAATCGCAATAAGTGGATCATACTTTGCATATGAAGTACTCAACAAACTGAACGCTCCACACACACAGCCTCAAAATCCTACTGTAAAAATCAACAACAACACCAAAAGCAGCAGCAAGCAGCTTTGCAATCAAAATTCAAAAGCTTTATTTTAGGTAGAATATTCGCGTCAGGTTGGGAAAGGACGCTACGTTTTATGTTGTCAATTGTTTGGCAGCTGATGATGAATGTTGCCGAAAGCGTCGTTGTTTCTGTTGATTGCAGAGATTTTGTAGACGCAAAATGCTTAACTAGGTGAAAATAAGCTTGCCGCATAGCTGTAAATTATGTGATAAAGTTTTCATTTGAGTAGCTGAAGCTTTAAGATGAAATAGAAAAGTACAAAATCGATTGAAAATCAACTTGAAGATAGGCCACAACTTTCTCACTTGTATTCATTATAGTTTCTTCCACAAAGCTCTCAATTATTCAAACAAAAATTCTAAAGTGCCCGTTTCAATTTAGCCTTAGCTGTGTCTAGACAGCATCTTTGGCCAACTTCATATTCATGAATGGCCATAAACTGAATACCATAAATATGTATGGCTTTATTGTGGCTATTGAACAGTCTCTCACGCCTAAACCCCTAACGTACACAATGCCTTTACAGAAAATAGCGCACAAACAATTATCATAAATAAATTACAACAATAGCAAGGCCAAGGTACTTTAGGCCAATTCAATTGTGTCTCATTAAGAGTAAACTTAAAATAACAAAAAAAATAACTTATAACAATAAAAACACTTCACGTTCGTATACAAAAATTAATAAAATGCGAAAACAAGTTTGTGTAGTGCTCGTTGTATATAATTGAAATAAGTATTTAAGAGGCAATAAATTAAAATTGTAAAAGTCAAGACAACTACTTTACAAGCCGAACGTTTTGTTGGCCAATACTAGAAACAAGACACAATACCTATACAGGACACAATACTTACAAGGACAAAGTCACTATACGAACAATCTCTACCTCTTCCTCTCCCTTTCCGCCCGCTGCCACCGCCCACAAATGCCATTAGAAGAACAAAGAAAAGTGAGATACTGAAAGCGCCATTGCTGCTCGGTGCGATGCGTATCGGCAATCGCATAAATCTCGTCCTTTGAGAGTTGTTACCGGTTCACAATGCGCGACAGCGTTGCCACCTAGTTGCAAATTGTACGCAAGGGTTTTTACTTCAAGCAATTACAACACGCAGTTTGCCATTTTATGCACTACACACAGGACTCTCGAACGGCGAACTCGGACACGGACTTACTTTTGTGCTGACTTCACATTGTGGCAACGTGACTTTTATTGGACTTTGCTTGGGCTTTATTTTTCTACTTGTTCTTCTACTTGTTGTTGTTATTGTTGTTTTGTTTCTTTTTCTGGTGTTTTGCGTTCATTGCTAAAAGTTTTCGTCTCTTGTTTATGGCATTTATCGTGCTATTTATTCAGCTTGTTATGCCTTTTGTTTTTTCACAAAGCACAAAATCCCCACTCCACTCACGTTCACGTCCAGTTCAAGTGTGTGTTGTTTGGATTTGTCTAGGCTCACGGTTCTCGAAGCGTATCCCGCAGCGTTATCCTTAACGCGCCTTTGCGCTTATCTAAACGATTGTCTGTGGAGTGATTATGAGTGTTCGTAGGTTGTTAGCATAATTGACGTCCCGTGCCCGTTTAGTAAATGTCCTGCCAAGCCCCCCCTTAACTCTGACCAAAAGAGACAAAACCGACGCGCAACTTCTTAAGACAGATACTGAATAATAATCAAGTGCTATTTGGTTACAATTTTCATGCCTAATAATAGCGTTGACTGTGTGTGCGTGGGGGGTTAATGGGAAGTTCGCAAGCAAATAAATGTATTCTAGCTTTTATTACGTTAATATTCGTTACACAAATTAAAATAAATTCCTTGAAGAGTTTCTTAATATCACGCAAAAAAACGCAAAATAGTTCGAATTGATTTCCATTTAAAATTAAAAAAACTTCTCTGAGTTGCGTTTTCAACCCTTCTTTTGTAAATACGGCCAAAGTTTGCATGAGTTAATGGATTCTTAACAGGTAGAAAGTAAATTAATCTTCATTTTATTTCAATTTTGCAACGCTTTTTGCACAGTTTAACTGCCGCAAGCAGTTGCAGCTGGAAAATCAGCACAATTAACAGACACACCTAAACACCAACACACACACACACACAGACACTCTGTTATCATGCTGAAAGACCACAAAGCGCAGTGAAAATTAGTGCAGACTAACGTGCAACCATTAACACAAGTACGACTACACAGAAACAAACAAACAAACCCACACAGACACGAAGATGGAAGTTTTTGATTACAACCAAAGTGCAATTATGTTCGGTGTGTTCAAATAGCGACTGAAATTGTCACTCAGATAAGCTGCCAAAAGTTTCTGCTTTTTGGGCTAAAATCAGTTTTGGAAAATTGTTGCGCTTAACCCAACAAAAGCCCGGAGGAAAAACCACCAACCCAGCAAGTAATGGAGGCGTTGCGAAACCGGGGGGCGAAACTAACATTAAAGCCAAGTGCAAACATGACAAAGACAAGAGCCAAACACAACAGCTAAAGATGCCACTTGATGCCCCGCATTTTGCTTTTCGCGTTAGCTAGATGACATTGTTTCCATCATGCTCTAATGCTGATTGCACAATCAGCTTTGCTGCCAAAGCACGCGCACGCTATACAACTTTAAAAGCTAGTAGCTTTATCGCTTTGTGACATTGCGCATACGACCTGTTGACTCGTTGGCAAATGGATTTTCAACAAATTTTCGTTGGCCAAATTGTTGAGTAAGTAATTATTGCGAGTGCTTCGCAACTTGCAGGACAACAACAATAATGGTACACTACACACGAAGACAATTAGCTTTTTTTCTTTTCTGGTATGCGAAAGTAGTACGATTTTGGAGAAATGAATTTCAAAAGACTTTTAGAATGTTTGGTTTTTGGGGAACTACTTTAACATAAACAATTTTGTGTTAAGAGAAAATAAAGCACTTAAACCGAAAACTAACTGCACTATTCAAACTATCAAAAGTATTTTTTAACATCCTCAAAACCAACTTAACTTCGCACAAGCGAAACTTGGCATTGAAATTTAAATCAAACCTCAAAATCGTTAGCATTTAAATATAAATATAATCACCTGCTTAACCCAAGAAAAAACAAGAAAACTCTAGTTGAGAAATCCCGACAAGACGATACCCTGAATCCTATACTTTACGCGTACAATCAGTGCTTGCAAGTATGTGTATGTGTGTGTTTACCCGGATGCTGCATACTTACCTAAACTTCAAGGTTCCATATCTCCGGTGTTTCTCAACCTATTTCAATAAATTTCTCAGATTGTCATTATTTCATTTGTTGTTTATTGTTTAAAGCACGTCTTAAAGTTTTCAGATGCTTCTCTCTTTACTGTTACATACTTTTTAACTAAATCATTATACCCATTTTACTCCTTTTTAATGGGTTCAGGGTGTAAAAATGTATGAAATATTAAATATTTATTTAAAGCTTTAAAATTGCAAAAGACTTTTTATATTTTAATTAAAGCAATTTTGGTCTGATCATCATTTGTACAAATTTGACTGGGTCGTGACCGTACCATTCAATATGGGAGTTTTGATCGTTTGCATATTTGCCATTTAAATTACTGAAATTATAAAAGAGAGAGAAAGAGATAGTAATGAATTAACTTGGCTGAAAATGATGAAATTATAGATTGTGCGTGAATTACCAGCTTTTACAATCAGAGAACCACCAACCAGATTCCCATTTGACGGCACAACTTGTGCTTGATTTATCATTATCCCGGTCTTTTGTTGAAAACTTCAGGTTTTTAAGGGTATTCAAATAATTATCATCATTTCCAGAAAAATCTCCATGCTCTTTAAATTCATACGAGTCTGTCTCGTTGCCAATAAGAAAGTGACTGTATTTGACAAAGGTAGTTCTACCGTTAAAGTAGTGAAGATGTATATACAATTCGTGGGGCTCAAATTGTGTCAGCAAGTGAAGTTTCTCCAGTCCCAAAAAGAACTCTCCACGCAAATCTCCAAAGCCTTCCTTGTAGTCGTTCCAATTCCGATTAAAGTTCACGTTGCCATTAATTCTTCGTTGAAATACAATCCAACCAGAACCTGCCATATCGGAATCACAGGGAGCAGAGAATGTTCCATTGTTGGATAAACTCAACATATGCACATCGGTTGATTTACATGCACATTGTGAAGAGCTACAAAACGATTGAAATTCTGAAAGCTTTGATTCAAGGTTTTTCATTTTAGCAGCCCTTAAAGCCATTTCTTCAACATTAGCATTGTGTTCGGATTTGAAAGCGGTCTTCAGTTCCATTATAGTCACCCCTTGATCCTCAATCGTTCTTTGTAATTCGCCAACCTTTGCATCTGTTGAGGCGAGCTTCTGTTGAAGTTTTGTCTCAGCTTGAGCATCGCGTTCCGTGAGATCGGTCTCCAGTTTTGATATAGTCACCCCTAGATCCTGAATCTTACTTTGTAAATCTCCACTCTTTGTATCATTGCATTGAAATTTAACTATGGTCATCTCTTGATCGTGAATCTTCGTTTGTAACTCGCCAACCTTGCCATCATTTGAAGTGCGCAGCTGTTGAAGTTTTGTCTCAGCTTGAGCATCGTGCTCCTTGAGAGCGGTCTCTAGTTTTAATTGGCATTGAAGTTTAATTATGGTCTCCTCTAAATCTTGGATTTTATTTTGTTGCTGTCCAAAAAGTTCTTCCTTTGATTGCAAACTGGCTGCATAATTGAGACACGGCTTAACTACCGTATAGCAGGACTTGCCACATGTCTCATCCTGAATCGTGGTTTCATTTGATGTGATACTTATGTTATTTGGAACACTAGCAGATTCAGTAGTTGCACTTAACCCTGACAATAGTATTAAATTCACCAAAAGAATTATGACAGGACTTTGATGCACATTCATTTTAAATTTTGAACTCGCGATTTAATTTGTGTTCGTTGCACAGCTAAACAAATTTTGTACTAACTGAAACGGATTTCGCAACCGACAGAAGAAACCTCGTCTTTGACAATTCTTTGCGATTTCATCAGACAGATCGGATGAGATTTATTGTTATCCGGGTGAAAGGTTATCGTTAGCTCTGATATGATTTTCTTTGTCCTGAGACTTGTTTTTAAAAATATGCCATGACATGTAATAATTTTTAAGTATATTGTTATTAAAGTGGAATATTCGATGTGTGTTTACATATATATGCACTTTAATCAATTCAAGCTTAAGACAAACAAAAACTAAAAACACAAATAGGTAAGGCTGAGAGACCCCGACTAAACGTTATAATTACAATGTAAATAGCGACGGGTAAATCGATTTTATGGAAAAGTATAGCAAATTGCAAGAAACAATTTTAAAAACTATTTTCGTAATAATAAAAAACTGACTAACCTAACGTAAATGTTTAAGCCTAAGTAAATTTTACTTAAAGAGTATTTGTAAGTTGTATAAATTCATATATTTGTTAATTTATAAAATAGAGATAAGTAAATGGACTACGATCATCTAAAAATAACAGCCTAGTCCGGATGCCGTTTGACTTTTTGGCTTGTGAAAGATAATCAGAAGGTCTGACGTCATATTCAAAATCCAGAAATGTTGAGAGATTGCTTTTTAGAATTGAACACAGAACGATTTGATATAAGTAGTATGAAATAAAAATCAAGGAAGATGGCTCTAGTTGAGAGATCCCGACTAGACGATACCCTAAGCCCTATACTTTATGCGTACAGTCAGTGCTTGCATGTATGTGTGTGTGTGTGTACGCGTAGACTGCGTACTTGACTTAAGTTCAATGATCTTTTCTCGAACGAAAAATCGAAAACAAACTTGGTCTGCCTAGGGGTTAGGCGAGCTTATGTTCCAAATTTGGAGTCATACGGACGGCTAGACAGACGGACGGATATGGCTACATTGACTCGGCTGTTGATGCTGATCAAGAGTATATATACTTTATGGGGTCGGGGAGATTCTTCCTTCTGCCTCTAACATACTGTTGCACAAAACCATTATACCCTTATTTCCCATTTTTAATGGGATCAGGGTATAAAAATAAGAGAAAGGTAACTGATTGCAATGTGTGTTAAAAATCAGAATTATATATATTTGTGTGGCTTTCATCGGCTCGCTGGGGGGGGGGGGGGGGATTGAGGGGTGTTTGGTGCGTGAGCGCATTAATGCGCATTTAGCATTTCGTTTTGCGTATTTGGTTTGTGGCATGCCGCGTTATTGCCGCTGATGGTTTTTGTGACGTGCTTCGCATTCGAAATCAGCCAAATAAAAAAAAAAAAACCAAATAAATATTTAAATCCCTAACGAAAGAAATCAGTGTCGTGTTCGATTTACGTTTTGTATATCATTAAATTGTCATTTTTTATGCATCTGAGATTTAACACAAGTTAAACGTTCACGATTCAAGAGTGCCGAATATGAGAAATTAAATGCAAATTAAATATATAAACAACTAAGAGTTCGAAACGAGGAGAAGATCAACTTAATCTACTCAAATAGAATCCTATAACAAGCTTCTTCAAGTCAGATATTCGTTTTTCCTTTATTTTCTTAGTCAATAAGCCAATCCAGCTAACACCACAAGCAGAAAAAATACTTTTTACCCGCAAACACACACACACAAACATAGATTTGCTTATCCATTTGTCATTGCCAAACACAATAAGCAAAAGTCTTTTAAAAACATTGCAAAGAACTTAAAATTGCTTTCTTGGTTTTTTTCGCGAGCGAATAAAATCTTGTTTTGCATCAATAAACATTGACATTGGCGCGTATGCTCAACAAAGAAACAGACAAAGAGAGAGAGAGAGAGAGAGAGAGTGAGAGCGATAACGTATGGTTGTTTGTGTGTGTGTGTTTGTGAGTGCCATAAATAAAGTTTTCAAGGCAAACAAGCATGCTGCATTTGATATTGTACACCATAAATGATGCATGCATGTGTGTGTGTGTGTGTAAGTGTGTAAGATTGCCCCCCAAAAAAATGCAAGTCTGCATAAGAACATAAACAACATTAAAGGCTAATGCATTGAGTATAGGAAACTGAAGTATCTGGTCAGCTAAGCTAAGCACACACACACACACATGATGTTCAAAAACTTTCGATAAAAACTTTTACGCAAAAATGCATTTTCCGGCGTACGATTTTTTTTATTTTCTTTTGTGATTTTTTAGCGGTCGCAGCTCGTTTGCTTTTATGCAGTTTCTTATGACATCAAATTGATGCACATGCTCAATTTCCAAACTCTAAGAACAGCTGCATCATCTGATGTCTATGTTGTTATTTGTTCCATTCGGAGCCATTTTGTTGAGATTCGAGCTTTCAAACTGGCATCAAATGACAGATTTCAAGATTATTACTTTCTATTTTATATTAAAAATTTGTTCGTTACGTAAGTTTCGTGGTTAACATATTATGTTGTTTTAGCCACAAAATTTTAATAACTTAACACACCGTAACATTGTGCGTATACTTAATACTCACTATTAAAACCACAAACCATAGATTTTAGAGTCTACAATGCCGGAAATTTGCTTTAATTTCGCCGCCACACAGGAAATTAAACAGCAAATTTGCAGGAGCTTACCCAACAAGTTCGTCAGCAAAAAGAAACAATAACCACAAGAAAAAAATATTAAAAAAAAAATTCCCGAAAAGACAAAAATGACAAAGAGCATAAGCTTGGAGCCATTAGCAAGGCTTAGAGCGAGCCAAAAATCATAAGCTTCTAATTTCGTCTAGGCCCACAAATGTTAGATGACGAGAGAAGAGGCAGAGTGTGTGTCTGTTGAATGGGATGTGGCTGTGTGGCGTATGCGTAATACGCCTAATGCAAAACGCAAACTCAAATAAAAGTGATACGCAACGAGGAAAGAGAAAGAGAGAAAGAGAGAGAGAGAGAGAGCGAAGACGCTACGCAAATGTATTTGTAAGCAGCCACTTAGCACACTTACGAAGTGAAGTTTGAAATATGCTTGGCAGCTGACTGCTTTCAACAACAACAACAACAACAACAACCGTCAACGAAAACAATAGAAGCAAAAGCTAAAATCCTCTTGAGAATTTGACAACATATTCACACACACACACATACAGGGGCCCAAGTCTTTTTTAACCCAGGCAATCTCAGCGCGTGCCACACGCTTTGCGCATTTAACGCGTATTTTGCACTGCTGCTGCTGCTGTTGGTACTGTTGCTGGTTTTGGGGCATGCCACGTTGTCTCTGGATACCAGTGCGTGTGAGTGCGGTGCGTGCCAAAATTTTATGTGGCATGCAATGCAAAAATGTTGCATAAATTGTTTTTTTTTTTTAAAGTCTCGGCCAAAAGTGAGTGAAATGTGAGCTGCATTTACAGCCACCAACCATTTTTCTTGTATACTCTTGAGCTGATGGCTTGAGTAGACTATTACTTCTGCTTGGATACGTTTATAACCTCTAGAGGACATTGGGATTTGCACTTTACTTACCAACAACCTGATCTCCTGCCCCCGTCACACAACGCATGATAGACAGACAGACAGACAGCATTGAGTCAACTGCTGACAGCACACACAAAAACAACTTCAACTGCCAGACATCTTTATCTGCCAAGATTCTGTTTTAGCGTTTGACTGTCTCTTCTTTTTTTTCTTCCCGAAACCCATTTTAAATGTATAAAAAGGGTATCATGGTCTTGTGCAAAAGTATGTAACAGGCAGAAGGAAGCATCTACGACCCCATAAAATATATATATTCTTGATCAGTATCAACAGCCGAGTCGATATAGCTGTATGAAAGCGTCGATCTCAGAGACTATAACAGCTAGAGACTCCAGATTTGGAACTCAAGGTAGCTAATTCCCTGGGCAGACCAAGTTTGTTTTCGATTTTCGATAACTTATTCCGATTCAGATATACACATGGGATCGATGACAACGAAATCTTGAAAAAAAAACTTGAAAAACTTTAAGGCATTTAAAACATTATCAAAATTGGTTGAGAAACACGGGAGATATGGAACATTTGAGTAAAGAAAAGTATGCAGTATGCGAATACACACACACAGGGTATTGTCTAGTCGGGATTTCTCGACTAGAGCTTTCTTTATGTGCGTGTGTGTGTGCCACTTGCCTTACTATCAGAACGTGTTTAATTTTAATATTTAATTTTTGTAAGTTCTTCTCAACTTGATCACATAGAAAAATCACTTAATCATCTGCTGTGATTTTTGCCGCCATGCCACATAAATATGTCATGAACTGCTATCACAAGGATAACATAGCTTAGTCAGCATTTTTGCACGGCTATAAGTAAATGTAAACTTGGCCTCTTCGGATTCGTTTTGCTTTCTTTTGCAGACGTGCCAAATGGGTTTTCGGCATTGAAATTAAGATTTAAGTACAAACAATTCCAGCGGGATCCAATTTACAATTTATGTTGTGTGTGCGTGCTTGTAATTTGGTGATTTAATTAGTAGACATAATTTATTTAGTGTGTGTTTGTGTTTGTGTGTGTGTGTGTGTGTGTGTGTGTGTGTGTGTGTGTGTGTGTGTGTGTGTGTGTGTTTTTGGGTGGCGCAACATAAACCAAAGATAATAAATGGCATTTAATTGTTTGGCCCTGCTTTGTTAGGTACAAATGCTTATCGATGATCTCCTAATGGTCAGCATAATAGTAGTTGAATGCCTGAAACCCATGTTGAACAATCGATTGCGTTAAGGTCGTTTAGAATTGGTTTGTGCTTGGATACATTAAATATTATTTCAGGCATTTCAACAGATAAAAAGGTTAATTAATCAAATATGTTCTACATCTTGTCACATTTTCCCAATTGTCACAGTTTTGAATCGCCCATTTTGATAGCTAAATTACCATTTAGTTTATGGTAAATCATTTGAAGGACATCCTGAAAAAGCAAAGCGAATTTCTACAAAACCATAAATCGTTTATGCATGCGAACTGATATCCGTTCGAAACAGTTGTGAATCACCTGCGACGCATTCGCATAATTTGTATCTAATATGCGGTTAACCGTTTTTGCCACAACAATACAAGGACACACAAACACATATACACGTACATATACACACAACAACAAAATGATAACAAGTATTCAACAATAATTAATAATCATTAGTAAGCCGCACATTATTAAGTGGTCGACTAAATATTGAAATTACAATGGTATTAATGGCATCAGGAACAGCATAAACAATGGCCGCATTATGGCAACCAGGCTGCCAGTCCAAGCCGACAAACAACAACAACAACAACAGCAACAACACTAGTAGCAACAGCAATGACAATAATGTGCAAAATTGCTTTAAACAAACGAAGAGTCGTGCGGCAAAGAGGCAACCCTACACGTATGTGTGCGTGTGTTTGTGTGGTGAGCATGCGTGTGAATTATCAGCATGCGAATTGAAACAGTGACACAAGCGAGCTCATACCCAAAAGGCGACATTCCATTGTCTCAATGATACTTTAATGGGTGTGTGCTCGAAAATCGTATTCTCTTTCAAATCGCTAGCGAAATACGAATGCAAGCTGCTCAGTTTGAAAAAGTTCCATCTTTCACATACTTAGAACATACAAAATAAAAGTGATCTCCGTTTGAAGAAGAGATATAGAATATGTTCATATATATTTCAAACGTAAGCTATGTATAACTTTTATTTCAGAAGCTTCACATGAAAATTGAAACTATCAATTCGTAAACTCCTTAAAAACGTTGGCGAGTTGGTGGAGAAAGTTTTTACTCTCTGCCTATGGGTAATTGAAAACTATAATGATCATATGACAGGGGAAATGATTATGGAATGCTGCAGGACAAGGACGAGCATGGCGACAGGCCCCACAAGCTGCAAGGTGCAGACGGCAGCGGACACCAGACACACATACAAACACACACCAGCATACACATGCATAGTCACACCCATTCATGCATTCTTTTAGGCGCACAGAATTTCATATTTGGCAATAATTATGACCATGGCCATGCCACACAGTTGGGGCATGTGCATTAACCCGCCACTGTTACATATGTATGTGCGTGTGTTTGTGCGTGAGTGTGTGTGTTTGCCATTAAAATGCATAATTTATGCACGCATTTAATTAAATTCCAGTAGTTGCGTTTGTTTTTTGTGCCCTGCTGACCCAAATTCCCAGCACGAATCCATTTAATTTTGGTTTTCTTACTAATTCAATAAAAATAAAAAATTAAAACGACAACCGCAAAAAATTAACTGTCACAAAAATTTAGTTAAATAAATTTTAAGTGAAAGCGCAATTAGTTAAACATTTCATTTATAAACTAGAAATGTACGCACACAAATTGACAATTGGGTAACATTTTTAAATGCTGCATTCGGTTCGAACTTCGAACTAAAACAAATTAAACGCTTAAAGTTAATCAATCTTGATGAGCAACCGACATTAAAACGAAAATTCCATTGACACGTTCAAAATGAAGAGCCTGCTTTGCGTAACAAATGTTTTTAATGTCATTAAAATCAACTTAAAATGCATGTTCATTAACGAGTTTTGTATAATTTTATTCATGAGTTTGTATATATATAAATGTAAGGGAGAAAAAAATAAATACTGTAGTTATTAATGTGTTAAACACTTTTTAAATGATCTTTAACCCATTTAACAAGTTTTCTTTTTTGAAAAATTCTTAAATGCCAGCTTTCTCTTACCTTTAATTAATTACAGCACAATAACATTTTCATTATGTTCGCTGATTTATGTATTAATTATGCATTTTAATTGTCACACACAATTGCAAATAAAAGCTAAAAATAAATGTGCTTAAACGTTATTTTAATTAGTTTGCTTGGTGTTAGTATGATTAATGCAAATAAAAAGCATTAAGCTTTTAATTAAATAATTAAATAAAAAAAATGTATTCACAATATAATCATATGGTAAATTGTATTTTAAATATTTTTTTAACTATTTTTTTTGTATAGCAGTCAGTCTCTGTTCACGTCCAAAACATTTAAGCCTTGTTTGTCAGCTAGCTAAGCAGTTAATCAGCAACCAGTTCTAAATCAATTGGGCCAAGTGTCTGCAGTGACATGGTCAACTAATGATGATAGATCAAGCATACTTGCACTTAGTCACA
The DNA here is from genome assembly GCA_035044465.1 of Scaptomyza tumidula. Classification (NCBI taxonomy): domain Eukaryota; kingdom Metazoa; phylum Arthropoda; class Insecta; order Diptera; family Drosophilidae; genus Scaptomyza; species Scaptomyza tumidula. The sequence continues at coordinate 2,137,271 of JAWNNW010000050.1, forward strand.
CGCATATGCAAGCAAGGAGCAACGAGCATCGAGGATGACAGGATGTCGTCATGACAAGCATCATTGTGCCGACACCGTAACTAATTTTACTCTACAAGACAGCATTGATGTGTGTGACTGTGCAGCTGTGAAGGACATTTAAAGGCTAGGACAACAACCTTATAGGTTGCGTCAGGCGCACAGGCGCACAGGCGAAGCACAGAGAATGCAAGACCTGCTTATTATTTATTAATTGGACTTAATGTCGATGCAAATTGCAACAATGTGTGTGTGTGTGTGTGTGTGACCATGGTGCATGCCACAATTCTATTTTGAATGTTGTCTTATCAATAACGCTGAGTTTATGGCTCAACATACTTTCACATTATAACTTATTATCATATAATTATTTAACTTTTTGCTTTTAATTAACATACAAGAAATATTTTATTATGCTTCGAGTTTGGTATTGGGAATTTTTAGCGTGGGTGCCATGCATATTATTAGTTATGTTTATAAATAGCTCATTGAAAGGAGTTAAAGGCGGCTTTAGAAAGTATTTATTCAAAGTATTTGCAGTGGAAAGAGAGAGTCAAATATTTAAGACGAAATTATGCGAGAAATTCTTTGATCAAAGAAAATTTTATAAGAATTATGAGCTAAACGGAAAGAAAGAGTTTAAATGAATTTAAAAGTCAAAATTTATTTAAGTTATTCTATTTTTTTCAACACAAACTCGATCAAGAATACATTTTTGTTGGTTAAAATAATAAGCTTAAAAAGATGCGCCAGTTTGTTATGGCCATATTTCTCGATAAGCTCGATAATAATGACATCATTTGCGTGGATTAAATACATCTGCATAGATAATAAAAAACACAAGCAGTGCGTCAAACTTTGCCACCGAAAAAGTTGAGCTCAACTTTTGGATTAATTCACACCCAAAAGGAAAAAAAAGAAGAAAGTCACATAAAATTAAATCCCTGCAGTCGGCTTTTTGGCCAAAACATGATGCGTACAAATGCAAGTCTCATTAATTTTGGTGCGGGTTGCAATTTTAATTTTAGTATACTGCGAGCGGGGCAGGATGGCTGGTTTCAGTTAATTAACACCTGGTTTGGTAAGAGGGGTGGGTGGATAAAACCACTTCAGTCACACTTTTGTGCGAGAGACCGTTGTGTGCGCTGACGCATAGCGGAAGTGGCACTTGCCACTGCTCTGCCGCGCGCTAAAGTCGCAGCCAGCGAAGAGGCAGAAGCGTATCGAAAACCGAAACTTTTGATGGAAAAAGTTTGCAACAACAAACGCATTCTGGCCAAACAGCAGTTTGGTTGTGGAGGGGAATGGGGGAGCAGCGACTTATAAAAAAAAAATAAAAAATAAAACCGCCGTCAAGAAAGTCGCTATAATTCTCTCGTACAGTGTCTCATGAATTTTGATTTTACACTGTTTGCTGTTAACTGTTTGGTGCTTTTTATTTTTTATGTTGCATGGTCTTAGATTTGAATAATGAGACTGGTGACTAAGGTGCATGGAAAAAATTGCAGACTTAAAGATTAATGTGAACGAACGAAGCTTAAAGCCGAAAGTCGGCTAAACAAATTTATGCCTAGATAAAACGGGTCGCGCAGCAGACCCAAACAAAAAACAATTGAAAAGTGCGAACCGAAAGGAAAAAACTTTTCTGGCCCCGCCCTCTAACAAAAGTTTTGCGGGAAGTGCTTGGTGAATTGTGGCCAAAAATAGGAGCAGCGCAGCGCATTACCCCGACCATCATGACAGGCGGCATGAAATACGGCACAGTTGCAACACAGCCGCGAGCCACAAGCCACGAGCCGCCAGCCGAGTGCCGAGAGCTAAGCAGCATTCTGGCAAGGCCAAAGGCTCTCATAATTCATAAGTTCTAGCGCAGCCCATTGCGGTCATATTATATTCGCTGACCAGGCCCAGAAAGCACAAAATTCCAATTTGAAGAAAGAGATAGATAACTTTAGATTCGTCTAATTGCTAGGCAGCAGCATCAGAGGCAACTATCATTTTGCTTTTGCCTTTTTCACTTTGATCGGACAAGTGCAGTATGCTGCATGTCTCCCGGGGGGAACTTTGGATTATGCAAATGCGCAGTGAGCAACAAAAACTTTGTCACTTGAGGAATAGAAGAACACAACAACAGCAACAAAAAGAAAGAGAACAAGTTGGCAGTTTATAGTAGCATGTGAAGTACTTAAAGATACTCCTTAAAACTTCTGTTTAACCACCTTTGAAGAAAACTTTTAGCATCAAATAAAACTTACTTATTCTTTAATAACCATACATTATCAACAATATTTTTTTTTTTGCTTCCTACAACAACCTTTTGCTCAGATCAACTAACCACTGGGTACTATACTACAAGGCGAATAAAAAACGAATACGAAGTCAAGACGAAACTGCAACAGGGGCAAGTTTTTGCTGAGTTGTAGCCGCAGCTAGAATGCTGATGACTTTGGTAACAACTTAAATTGTTTGCTAGCAATGGATATACTATATGTATCTACGTACGTACTTATGTATGTATAGCCAAAAAAAAAAGGAGGACAAAGTTGAAATGCGTTTAGGGACTCTCGATTTGTAAGTAAACTCGTGCTACTCTAAAAGCTGCATAAGCGTTGTCAGACATTTTAGCCAATTATCTTTTCAACTTTAACCTTAACATGCAACACAAGTCGAACTATCATTTTATAATATAGTACTAAGATAAACATTTTAGGCATATGTTTGTTAACATTTAATGGGCAAGCTTGGCGCAAAAAGAAATGAGTAAAATGACAAGAATGAAACAATTGTAGAAAATACAAAATAAAATAGCTAAATTGCTGCAATTTAGATTTTTTAAAAACGAATTCGATTTGCATGTCAAAAGTCGTTGCTCTGGCGCATCCATTGACTGTTGCTCTAGTTCATCAACATCGATGATAACTTCCGCAGTTGTCGAATCGGGCTCATCACAGGGCTCATCACAGGGCTCATCACAGGGCTCATTATCCAACAGCATTTCAAGGTTATCACTTGAAAATAAACACACATTACACAAAACAGTTCTTAGGTATGTTAATAAAACATAATTTACCACATTATGCAGCCGAATTGAACAAAACTTCAAATTCTTTTCGCGTTGTTATCAACTTAAAGGCAATTGGCAAACTGAAGAAAACAATTGAAGGCTTTGGGCATCTGGCACAAAGAAGTATTGTTTTGGTTTCAATTGCAAAGAATCAACAAATTTATGCTGAAGCCAGCAGAAAGTGTTCCAAGAAATGTTTAGCTTATCTGCGCTGGAGTTTTTTTTATGTGCTTGATATACATTGTTGATATTTGTATACAAAGTAATGAATAATACATTTGTTGCTGTCGTTGCCTTCTTGTTCGGACTGTGAGATGAAATCATTCAGATCAATAATATTTTAAAGTTTAACACTTCACTAAATTAGTTCATTAATTCATTCAACTAACCAAATATTTATTATGTATTATATTGCATATTTCAAATGCCAAAATTACATATGTAATTAAATAGTTCAAATATTTTACACATATGCAGAGTTCTACACTTTCAATAGGCAGCTAATAAAAATCCAACACGCCGTTTGTAAATATGAATAACAAATATTTGTACAGCGCAAACAGAAAAATGTACAGCATTTGTATAGAGCTAATGTATTTATGGGTGTGTGTTTAGCTGTATGTTTTTGGGTTTGCATAGCGGGTATTGAAAATTGATATTGTGATCGGCTTGTGTGACTGACTAAGAGATACCCTTTAACAAAACATAAGGTAGTGTTCGTTCTTTAAATAATCATATTGTTTATTATTTTTTTTATTTATACATTTTGACCTTAAACTTTACTTTAACTTTGTTTCTTCCAAACTAAAATACCCCTTTAGTACATTTCTTTTGTACAGGGTATACCAATACACACCTCGACAAACAAACATAATATAAAGATTTCAATTATGTTATGCATGTTATTTATAATTTGAACTGACAATTTAATTACCAGGCAGTTTCATATTATTTGTATTTATGTTTTAATTAAATACGATACATTTTATAATTAAATAAACCAAAATATTTGTATTCAATTAAATATGTGGCAATGCAAATTCATCATTTAAGTAAATAATTTTTAAATCAATAATTATTGAATATTTTTTTTAATGAAATCAAGTTTAAGAGTATAGAGTTTTTGTTTATTAAATTTTCAGACTTCATATGTCAAGCTTAAACATTAGGTACCCTCCTCTATTCTATTGTCTTATCTGACATTTGGTTTGAGTACTCGCATAGTTCAACTATTTTTATGACCCTTTACCTTGAGCTCTAATCTATTTAGTACAGCATTCCAGTTGCTTCACTCATTTAATTCCAAGATTGAAGAAGTCTCGAGTCGAGTTATCCCGACTAGACGATACCCTGAACCCAATACAGACGGATGGATAGACGGATAGACGGACAGACGGACAGACGGACATGGCTATATTGACTCGGCTGTTGATGCTGATCAAGAATATATATATACACTTTATGTGGTCGGAGATGCTTACTTTTGCCTGTTACATACTTTTGCACAAAACCATTATACCCTTTTAACCTTTTTTTAATGCGTTCTGGGTATTAAAATGTCAACATTCTCAGCATGGGAATCAACAAATTGATATTTAACAGAAACGCATTTCATTCATGATGTCAGTAAACAAGAAAAATCAACAAAAAGCGCAAAAGCAACAAGTTTAGTATACAAAACTCAAAATTTGTTCAAGTGTAATTACGTACGTATTGTTGTTGTTGTTGTTTGTGGGTCGAAAATATTTTGTAGTCATAATTGATAAGGTTGCAGTTTGAAAAGAGTCAAAACCTCGAAAGAATCGTAATAGTCTCTCTCTCTCTCACAGGCAGAGTCTTATCTTATCTGAGTCACGAAACAGAAAAATGTATACACAATATATACATATACAAAAAAAAAACCACATTTGTCAGTCTCTGTTCTTGTATTTGTTGTTGTAGTTTCTCAGTTCCCTCAATTAACACCTTTTGCCGCTGTGATAATGATGGCAAACAACAAGAACAACAACAACAACAGCAACTGTTACTGCTGCTCAATGTTCGTTGCTCGAACGTTATTTAGTCAAAAGTCGAACACATTGCGGCATGGACACGGACGTAAAAAAGTTGCCGTCAACATCGACAGCACTTGGCGGCCATGATGAGATCGATTTTACCAGCGGCTATGAGACTCAATATCGCAAGGAATATAGCCCATTGAAGCCGCATTTTGTGCCACCGCCGGATAAGCGACACGCCTGGTTTCGCAATTGGTCCACAATCTTCATAATTGTGTTTCTTGCCAGTGTTTTTCTGCTAGGCACTATACTGCTGGTGGTTCAAGTCTTTACTGCCAGTGCTCTGCAAGTGTTGCTCATTGTTGGCGCCTACGTTTGCATTGCGGCATTTATGATCTGGCTGGAAGTGCAGAGCATCAAGGTGCGTTGATCAACAGCACTGGAAAGACCCATCATCATCACCTACTATTCCAATAACTGTGACTAACAACGTGACGAAATATCGTGCAAATAAATATCGACTTTTAAGTGTTGTGCAAACTTATTGGAAAAAATTATCATATGTGAAAAGACTTTTCGCTGATTAATGGCATTATATAGAATTAATACTGATATCAACTAGCTTATAAATTATCAAACATTCTATTAAATTATCAAAAAACAACAAAAACATTTGAATTTCTTTGTGCAACTTTAAATCAGGCTACATATATATGGTTAATAGTATATATGTTTTTTAGCATTGATACGATGTGTTTTTTTGTGTTAAGTGTAATCAAACCACTTTATACGACCAATAAATTAACCATCCAATCCATTGAATGTGTTCTCTACATGACTTTGAACTCAATGTTTTTGAGATAACTTAACAAACTGTCTTTAAAACCGGACTAATTGCTGTTTTTCACTTACTGTACGATATGATAATGGAATCTAATTGACAAAATAACAAAGCTGCTAAGAAACAAAGTTAAGAAATCTCAAAAACAATCATGAAAAACTATACACAAAGTGAAGCTTGCCAACTGGAAAAGACTTTGAATGTATTTTATTTACAGGGTATATTTTCCGTGAACTAATTTGAATATATGTTGGTCGCACAGATTACACTTTAATAGTTACAAACGCTTTTTAAACGTCTGCTAACAAAAAAAAAGCACAGAACACAATAAATCTCAACTCATGGTGGACGACATGAAAAAATTGCAACTTTAATTTCCGTTGGCAAAGAGAAGAGGTTTGGGTATAGAAGTCAGCACAAAGGGCAACAGCTGACTTACCTTAATTACTCACCAAATTTCAAGCCATGCTAATTATTTGCACTATGCAGTGCATGTTTTTCTCTCTGTGTGTATGTGTGTGTGTGTGTGTGTGTTTGTGCCTGGAAGCCCAGACGACGACTTAGTCGCGGCGTCGTTGCCCGGCGTATTTAATTATAATGGCGAATGCGCTTAGCTTAAGCATTAATGTCGCTTGCCCGTTTTGCTGTTGACGATGGCAATGACGATGGCGATGGCGATTGCGTTGACGATGGCAAGGACGAAGGATATACATAAGTAAATGTCGTGGCCTTTTGTTTTGTTTCTGGAAGTTGGCCAGCGGCAAGTGGCTGAGAATAACGTTATAATTAGATGAACGGCATGTCCTACGCACATCATTTTTCTTTGGCTGCAAGATTTCGATTTTAATCAAATGAAAATAGCAGATATTAAAGTATTTGAGCTGTAGTTGTTTTTAGGGTATCTTCCAGTTGCACAATATTGTCGATAAATGCATTATTTATTTTTGTTCACTGGCTCTGCCAATTGCCAATATTTATTTATTTAACTTTTTTGAAATATTTAAAACCTTGAATTATTCATATGCCTTTCATTTTGAAGTTGTGACACAGTCAACTGTTGTTGGCTTGCAGGCCAACTATGCAAATAAACAAGGTTGCACATTTTGCACAAGGACTCAAGGGTCAAACAGGAGGAGCAGCAGCATTTGCTCCCTTTTTTGGTTTTTGATGTGCCATGCGGCCTGCTGCCTGCTGTCTGGGGAAATGTGTCTTTAGAATTTACTTAAGTAAATCTCCGTTGAACACTTTTCATTTAACCAAAAACGAAGGACAAACTATATAAATAGAAAATTGTCAAACAAGTCTGAAGATTTCTGTTTATACAACACAGCAAGTCAAATATTAATAATTTATTAACTTTGAGCTTGGGTTGATAGATTTAATAGTTAAACTAGTTGTATTTAAAAATATTACAAATAAAACTTTAACTATAATTATATAAAACAAACTGCATATTAAATTCTCTTTAAAATATGCCACAAAATAAATAAGTATAAAATTTAATTATAAACGTATTAAATGCATAATAAAGAGTACAGAAAAAAAAACATTTATTGATTATATCAGATACATATACAAATACATTAAGCTTGTTAATAAAATAAAAAAAATCGCTACACTTTCAATTAGAGTTATTATTTTTATTTTTTTAACCGCATTGCATTAAAAAGCAAGTAATAATTATGCGTGTTTTTTCTAATTGCATTAACATGCTTTGAAAAAAAATTATTAATTAATTCCATGGCATTTAACATTAAATCCATGCAAAATGCCCGAGAGCCATGTTCGACAACACTTTAGGCCAATACACACACAATAAGCCGAGTCGCACACACATACACACATAAAAATGCATTTGAATATTCAATTAGGGACAACTGCCAATGCGGTGATAAGCTGCTTCAACTACTAACTGGGCAACCAACTGAGTTCCGAAACCGAAATATCTGAAATAAAATCAAAACTGAACTCAACAACGCTTTTGGGTGTATTTTGTCTTTTAATCGCTTTGGCCAGAAAGCTGAACGATTTTTTGACAAGGCAAAACATTGCTCATCCATACAAATTTAAATCGTTGTAGATTTTTAAGCTTAAACTTAGAACAGATTTGAAAGAAAATCACAAATCACAAATACAAAATTAATCAAATTAGAATTTTAATCCAGTTTATCATTAAATTGAATAGTTTTCTAGCTGGTAAGAACAAACAATATTTTGATAATTTTCAAACATAAATTCTAGGTACAAGAAAAGGGTTACAAAATGTGTCACAAGCTCGAAATTGCTGTAAATTTTCTTAACTAACTCTTTGTTTATATAGAAAGATGCATAAATATTTTAAAGTATGTAACGAGCATGTCAAAGCATTTTGTGTGACATATTTTATTTATTCTTTAACGAGTAAATGTCGAAAAATGAAGTCGAGTATGCAAACAACATGCATAAATTGCCACAGAAAACGAAGCGACACTTCGAGCGTGTGGCACAACGTTCTGTTGCAAGTCCAGCCACCGTTAGCCAACTGCAATGCAACCGGCCCAATGCAAAATGTGTTGAAATATTAAAACAACATAGCGAGAACAGAGCGAGAGAGCGAGAGAGAGAGAGAGAGAGAGAGCGAGACAGCGAAACAAAGTGGGCGAAACCACAACATAAAAAAAACTAAAAAAAATTGTGGCCAAATGCAGATGAGCAGCAGCATTCCTTCTATGCCAAAGTTTTTGGACACTTTTGTGAAAGCTTAACAGGCCACTTTAGTTTTTACCACAAAGTTTGCTGTGTATATATGAATGTATGTGTGTGTGTGTGGCTGTACGAACATCGTTGCACTTTTGTTTGGCCATTGGCCTTTCATGTCATTTAACTATTTTTGGGTATATCTATGCCTGACTTTCTTTTATTTTGCTAACCACTTTTTTTTGGTAGCAAATTTCAACAACAATGCTGGCTAGCAGACTCTTGAATCTTGATTATTGTCAACCATTTGTTCTGTTAAGTTGTCTCGACCATAGTATTTATTTAGAGCCGAAACCACTCGACGAACTCATTTATTAACTTATAAAAACATTTACTTAAAGCCAAATCTAACAGAAACTTTTGTGCATGGACAATTTATAGCTGTGGCATTGATTTTATTACCTCAAGTGTTTGTTTACATTGTGTGTGTGTTTTTTTTTTTGTATTTATTTTGTTTTTTACTGCACTTAACGGCATGACAATTAATTTGATATTGCATTGTTTTGTGTGCCACGTGGCATGTGTGTTTATTTATTGTGCGTTAATGTTGGCGATGTGCAAATATTTATGCTTTATGCCTGTTTCACGTATTGCGTCTGAATGTTTATGAATATAAATATCTCATATAAATCAGACTGTTAATGTCTTAATTAAATAACATTTGCTGTTATTGCTTGGGTGGCGTATTCTTGATTAATATGTTATCACATATGCGAATATTAAATAATAAATATTTAATTTGTTATTAGTTATCGAATCATTTAATAAAATCTAAAAAAATTATAATTATATGAATTTTTGCTACTTATTTATGTTTAAATTATAAAACTATAACATTATTGAAGTAACAAAAAAATCTAATCTAATTTCGCATAAGTAAGTTAGATATATTTTTTTCATGCTGGCAACATTTTTGGCTTGTGTCTAGGCTTAAGCAAAGCTTTTTATAACAAAATGTCCGTAACGAAAAAGCTTTAAAAGCTAACGACATTTGATTGTGTCTTTGTTAAAGGCAACAGAAGCTTTCAGCTTTTGCATATCAACAAAACAAATAAATACGCAATATTTAGTATAGAAAATGTTGTAATTATGTTTTTTTACACTTCTTTACACAATAATATAACAGTATTTGTTCTATGATAGCACACTTTGCAAGCCTATTTTGTTCCGCGACATACGCTGACAACCCTAGGCACTGCTCCCAAAGGAGCTGTACGAATTGATGACAACGTCGTCTAGCAACGACGCAAGCAACGCGAAAAGCTTCACAATTTGTCGTCAATTTTCCGGCACAACAGACGCAATCAATGTGTTGGCGAAGACGCGCGGCAGCTCTGCGAACCACCAAAAGCTAAAGTAAAGAAAAATCATCGCAAAAAAAGTTGTTACACAAAAAACCAATGCCTAATCTAATTAAGCAAAAAGTGTTTCGTAAAAAGCCGCGAAAGTCAACTAAGTACTTAACATAACTGTATTAACTTGCCACATATGGCAAGTGGTATATAAGTTGTGTGTGTGTGTGTTTGTGTGTATTTGCCGAGAACGAGAGAGAAAATGTATGTGTGTGCGTGTGTCGAGAAGGAACGCCAAGTGCAATAAACTGTGAATTATCCAGAATTAACTACACATACATACATATATATATAAAGTGCAGTTGGGATCCAAACAAACTAAAAGTATCTCAGATCGTTGCTGTAATTCTATTTGCTGTTGATGTCCAGCTAACTGTCGTGTATTATGCAAATTAATTTCAATTGGTTTGCACTCTGGATACACAAACGCAGCAGCAACAAAAGTAGCCGCAATGGCTTTGTGTTGTTATTGTTGTTCTTGTTCTTGTTCGTAGTAGCCGCTACTCTATAGTATAGTGAAAAGTTATGAATAGTAGTTGTAGTTTTAGTTGTAGTAGTAGTTGTAGTACGTAGTGTAGTATATAGTTTTTCCTCATTTTTCCGTATACACAATTTGAACATTATGCTCGCTGCAGCTCGGCAAAATTGCTCTCTCTCTTTGCTTCGTCTCTCCTTTCAAAACAAGTATGTGTGTGTGTGTTTGGCTTGCCTTGATTTACCGGCATTTGCAGCGCTTGAAAACGACATGAAAATTGTTTCACAAGAATTTTTTAATCATACGTGTGTAAAAAACCCCACACATAACGTGCTAAACGAGAGAAAGTTGATAAAGTGGCGCTTACACAAGCGCGAATGTAATTCAAACTTATGCTCATACGAGTTAAAAATGTTTGTAGTTGCACAATTAAGTAAATTATGGCATGGGGAAAACTATTTTTCATTTCTATTTCTCAAAACTAATTTGTTGTAAGTGGAAATTCATTTGATTCAAAGTTCAGACAAGTTTTTTTTTATCACATCAAAAGGTTATGTGCACAATGTATTTAATTATAGATAGGTAGTATTTGGAAGTATAGTATTGTCTGGCATTTACGTTTGTGCAATTTATAAGTACTGCATTAATGTGATCGAAATGCTAGCTAGATTATTATTCAATTGTATCTGCATAAATTATTTTCTACTTTCCTTTCCCTCTACTAACTTTTAACTTAAATGTAGCCGGATGCAAAAGGGGTTAACCCTACTGTTATCGCATATATCTTTTCTGCGTATCATAATATTTACTATGTGCCAGAGACATATCTTAAGAACTTAAGGTCATCTTGATTAACATTTAAAGTATTCCCTACAACATACCCTGTTAAAGCACACTCCGATTATACGAAATGTTAATAAACACTTACAATAAACTTTTAATCAACATCGTCATCATCATTCGGTATGCATTGTATAAAATGCAGTCAGAGTAGGCTTCGTCGGCTTTTGAAAGGCGACTAAAAATAAATAAAATATATCCGCCTGACAATAATATCAATTACAATGATGGGCCGGCAGTTTCAGTTCCATACGAAAGAAAAAAAAAGAAACGAAGCGAATAAAAAAAAAGAGAAGATAATAATAATAAAGTTTCACGAGACTTTTATTTTACAAAAAAGACGCCGAAAAATGTTAATTTGTGAAAAACCTAAGAGCTTGAGTTCGACTTTCGCGTTCGAGTTCGAGTTCTTTTAGTTTCTGCTTTTATTATTCGTAGTAATAAATGCAGCAGCTGTGGATACCGGCGGCAATTCACTTTAACAATAATCACAGCAATTGCGGACAGACAGAAACAGAGTAAAGAGAGAGAGAGAAAGAGATAGACTGAGGGGGCGGGGAGCATATACATATATATATATATATATATATCTATGTAAGAACGTTGAGACGCAAAGTCTGTTGCACAATTTTGCACATAAACCAAAACCAAAAACATAATCATGAATAATGAGCATTTGTGAGAAGTGATAAATGCCCTGTGGGAAATGTTAAGGGAACACTAAAAAAAATATAGGGTATGTTGTAAAGTAAATAGTGATAATTATAAAAACTATTTAGTTGTACAATAAAATATTTGCAAATATTAAACTAACACAAAAATCTTTGATTAAAAATTAATCAGCTTTAAAATTAGTTTCTTTTCATTTTATATAAAAATAAACTAAAAATATTTAACACTGCAAATAGGTTGAATAAAAATATAACATGTTATACATAAAGAGATAAATATTTAGTCTAGTTAATAAATATTTTTGTTTTACTTAAAAAAAGGTTAAACAAAAATATAACAAGTTGAATATTAAGATAAAGCTATTTAGTCTAGTCAAACATCTTAAATCTTTTCTCACTCTAAAAAAAAAGACTTTCCCAACGAAAAAACCAATTTATTATTGCACAAAACTCAATAGAGCACATTTTGATTAGTAAGAAAAATCATAACACTTACAACATAGCGTTGCCAGACAAACAGGTTTTTTTCTCTGTGTTCGTGTCTCATCCATCCCATTTGCAACTGGGCATTCGCTAAGCCCGTTTTGGACTCCCGGTTGAGCGTTAAGCGCGCCCAGACATGCAGTATGAAACGGGAATTGGTTCGTTTCGGTTCGGTTTGTCTGTCACTGAACGGCCAAAAGGTGAAAAGTCTTTAAAGTAGCATAACAAAAAAAAAAAAAAGATTTAAATAATAAAAAAAAAAAAACACGAAAACCTTATTCAATTAAAACATTATGCTATTGTGTGTTGTGAAAAAAAGGAAAATTCAAAGAAAAATCAGTTCATAAATGTTGCATATTATATTATAGTATGTGTTCATCTGATTTGATTAGTTCTAAGTATACTTTTGTCACAGTTTGTGGATTTATTTACGCCGTAGCTGTTTGGCCGTTTAGTTTGTCAACTTCAATTGATATTAATTGACTTTCTTCTGTCTGTATTCTGCATCTGTATTCTGTATCTGTTGTATCCGTAACTTGTGCCTGTATATATATGTATACATATGTATCTGTCAGCCTTGTATGCGATCAGATTTAAGCACAAAGGTCAGCAAATAAACAAATTGTCGCATATTATCATTGTTTATCATACGAGAGCAGAAAACAACAAAAAAATCAAATGACCAAAAGAGAAAAAAAGCTTTGCAAATTTTTTTTTCAACTTAATTTGCAAAAGCCGCAAAAGATATCTTAGACTATTATTAGGCTTAATGCGACGTTGTTGCTCTTGCTGGAAAAACTATCACGAAAACGTGAGAAAGACAGGTTTTTATTTTTTTGCGAGTACGTAATCGAGCCTAATATGGTTAAACTGCACAAACTGCACAAACGAACAAACGTAACTGTGCCATTTGTGTGTGGCAATCAGATACATAGATACATATATTGTATCTTTGCAAGACGATGCAAATTCGATCGTGAGCAAACTATTCTATACAAAGATTATTCGATTTGCATACAAAACACACACATTAAAAATCTCAAACGCAACGCCTCGAATTTTAAATTAGTTGCAAAACTAATTAAAAATTGTCTCTCTTCTTACTCAAAGAATCATTTCCCTCTCTATCATTTCTGTATAGCTTTTGGCAATTATGTAAAGTGTCTGCAGCAAAATAATTTGCAAAAAATGAATAAAATCGTGGTACCATAAAGTAAAACGAAACAACTCAACACAAACTCAACCAAAAACATAACAAGCACAAAAGTACAAGAAACAAGTGCAAAATAAGCAAAAAGAAGAACAATAACAACTCTTGAAAAGTGCTAACAATTAAAAACATTTTTGTGCGCAGCAACAACTTGAATGTCAAGCAGAATGTTGCAAGTGCCGGCAGCAACATTATTGTTGCTCCTTGTGGCTGCTGTGGCTGCTGTGGCGTCTGGCAGCGAAACATCAACACCCATTACCGCCTATGAGCGTTTAATTGATCCCAGCTTAAAGAATGCCAAACAGATCGAGGGCAAAGTTCTGCCCCCATTGAATGGACTGCAAAGCAACCTGGAAGACGACAAGTGGCATCAAATTATCCGGTTTATCGAGGATGGCTTTCCAGTTTTAGAGCTATACGGCTACAAAGTCAAGTCAGGTGAGTCAACCAAGACCAAGACAAGTATGTACAAATAAGTAAGTGCAACTTAAATAAGTAGTTTAAAAGAAGTTCGTAAATGGTTTTCACTAATAAGAAGATACACTTAGATCTGTTTGAGATAGTTAACATGAGTTTTTTATAAGTATTATCTGAGATTTTAATGCATTTAATGAATTGAATCTTTATGCAGCGTCCAGAAGTATGTTGAATTAACCAACATACTATTGGTACACATGCCCAATGTCCAGCCTAAGTGCAGACAATTCAAAACATGACCCTTATTTAGCTGAAATACACTCATTGTTTTGCTTTCCACAGTTTCCAGTGCAACCAATTTGTACAAGCAGAAGATTTGTAGCTGTCAACAAGAGAAAACAATTATAAACTGAAAATCTTTTTAATGCATTTGAATAACTAACCTGTTGCTGCTTGTTGGCATTGTACTTAAACCTTAGCAGTTGATCTCCAAACTTGCGCTCAGCGGATTGAAAGAATTGACTTTGATGGATAAAACAAACAGGATAACTTAGAGCTATAGCAATGCAATAGAGAGCATAGCCAACCCTTTGTTTATCGTACAACAACACATGAAAGCTCAGCATGCAAGTATTCAATTTAGATAATATGGCCGAACAAAAAAATGGACGCAAAATCAACTCAAAGTCTTGTCGCAGTTTCATCAATTTTAGAAAGTATTTCAATTTTTTGTGATAATCAGCAGCTGTATAACGTTTTTTTGATTTGAGTTCTTGCAACTCCTGAACATAAAAACCTTGCAATATAAGCAGACCCATGTGACAAACGAGACCCAATAATAAAGGCTGCACACCCACAAACAGAAATGCTGACCCATCGCTAAAATAGCTTGCTGGGGATCCCTTGCCAATATAGGGTAAATATTTGGCTTTTGCGTCTTTGAAGACTGGTAAAGACGCTTGAATATATTCAAAAAAATATACAACAGAACACAGCCCATTGATTTTTGGTGAACGTCCATTGTAGCGTCGGTTGAATCTCAGATAAATACTCAAAAACTCATTGAGTAGTCGCTCAATTGTATCCTTATGATGCTTGTAGCCATATGCAATGAATATGCATATGAATATGTTTTGATATTTCATCAACAAGGAGTTTATATGATACACAAACATCAGGGCCATATCCATTGGCATGCTGAACGAAATTATGAACTTGAATTTGACCGCAAGCCAACGTATTTGCGCATAGAGTGTAAGAAATAAGAACGGACGTAGCCAGAGGTAGTGCAGCCATTTGACAAGAAATTGCAAGCCATCGCTTTGCTTAAATTTGCAACATTGTGGCGACAATCTGTAGATATTACAGCCAAAAATTGTGGTTAAAACTACTAGCACGCGAAGTGTTACCGTTAACGCGGACATGTTGCAAGAACTGAGCTCCACGCTACTACTGTATGCAACTGTTTTTTGGCTTGGTTAGTAGCGGCACATGGCCGACATTGATAAATGGCCCAACTAAATGTTCAGCTCATTTGTTTAATAGTCCACCTTTCCCCCCCCCACCCCAAAAAAAAACAATAAACAAGTAAGAAGGCTCTAGTCGAGAAATCCCGACTAGACGATACCCTGATCCCTATACTTCACGCGTACAGTCAGTGCTTGCAAGTATGTGTGTGTGTGTGTACGCGCATACTGCATACTGCATACAAAACTTCAATGTATCTCATATCCCATATCTCCGGTGTTTACTATCCGATTTCAATAAAAATTTCACAGATTGTCATTATTTTGTTTTATAATTCAACTTGCATCTCAAAGTTTTCCAAATTCAAGATTTTGTTGTTTTCGATCCCATGTGTATATCGGAAACGGAAAGAGTTATCGAAAATCGAAAACAAACTTGTACTGCCTAGGTATTAGGCGAGCTTAAGTTCCGAATCTGGAGTCTCTAGCTCTCATAGTCTCTGAGATCGACGCGTTCATACATACGGACGGACAGACGGACGGACGGACGGACGGACAGACGGACAGGGCTATATCGACTCGGCTGTTGATGCTGATCAAGAATATATATACTTTATTGGGTCGGAGATGCTTCCTTCTGCCTGTTACATACTTTTGCACAAAACCATTATACCCTTTTTTCCCATTTTTAATGGGATCAGGGTATAAAAAACAATATCGACGCCTTGCAAAAAATTGTTTGATAAATTGATAAAGCTGTAAAGTTAAAGCCAACTTCACAGTGTCAGAATCTAAAGTCAAGCTCAACTTTCAATGTTTGTTTAGAGAAAAAAACTTTAGTGAATGACAAATGAATTTTGACAAAATATAAAAAAAAAATAATGAAATAAAATATTAACACAATTTTTTAATAGAAACAAAAGCAAAGAAAATTCGTTTAAAAATAAATACTTTTCACTGCATCAATTTGTTAATAGAAACCAAAGGAGTTAATATTCTGTACAGAAAATCCGATAAGAAATGCATACTTTGGGATTAAATGTACTTAATTAACAAATAATAAGAAATAAATAATAAAATGTTATTTTATATTCCTTTATCTGATCTAAGTAACAAAATGTTATGCTATATTTCTTTTTTTGATAAACATATTAAGCAGTGAATTTATAGAACTTCCAATGCAAGAGCATTTTTTACTAGCAAGAAGATACACTGAGATCTGTTTGCATGAGAATGTTTCGATAAATTTTTAAGATTTAAATGCATTTTAGAAGCTAAACTTTTATCAGTTTAAGATAGTTTTCATGAGTATGTTTATAAGTATTTTTTTAAGACTTTAATGCATTTTATGAGTTGAATCTTTATGCTGCTTCCAGGCGTATGTTGAATTAACCAACATACTATTGGTAAACATGCCCAATGTCCATCCTAAATATAGGCAATCCAAAATATGACCCTTATTAAGCTGAAAGACACTCATTGTTTTCCGTTCCACAGTTTTCAGTGCAACCAATTTGTACAAGCAGAAGATTTGTAGCTGTCAAGAAAATAAAACAATAATTAATCAAACCTTTGTAATGCATTTGAATAACTAACCTGTTGCTGCTTGTTGGCATTGTACTTAAACCTTAGCAGTTGATCTCCAAACTTGCGCTCAGCGGATTGAAAGAATTGACTTTGATGGATAAAACAAACAGGATAACTTAGAGCTATAGCAATGCAATAGAGAGCATAGCCAACCCTTTGTTTATCGTACAAAAACACATGAAAGCTCATCATGCAAGTATTCAATTTAGATAATAAGGCCGAACAAAAAAATGGACGCAAAATCAATTCAAAGTCTTGTCGCAGTTTGATCAATTTTAGAAAGTATTTCAATTTTTTGTGATAATCAGCAGCTGTATAACGTTTTTTTGATTTGAGTTCTTGCAACTCCTGAACATAAAAACCTTGCAATATAAGCAGACCCATGTGACAAACGAGACCCAATAATAAAGGCTGCACACCCACAAACAGAAATGCTGACCCACCGCTAAAATAGCTTGCTGGGGATCCCTTCCCAATATAGGGTAAATATTTGGCTTTTGCGTTTTTGAAGACTGGTAAAGACGCTTGAAAATACTCAAAAAAATATACAATTGAATACAGCCCATTGATTTTTGGTGAATGTCCATTGTAGCGTCGGTTGAATCTCAGATAAATAATCAAAAACTCATTGAGTAGTCGCTCAATTGTATCCTTATGATGCTTGTAGCCATATGCAATGAATATGCATATGAATATGTTTTGATATTTCATCAACAAGTCGCCTATATGATACACAAACATCAGGGCCATATCACTTGACAAACTGCCCGAAATTATCAACTTGAATTTGACCGCAAGCCAACGTATTTGCGTATAGAGTGTAAGAAATAAGAACGGACGCAGCCAGAGGTAGTGCAGCCATTTGACAAGAAATTGCAAGCCATCGCTTTGCTTAAATTTGCAACATTGTGGCGACAATCTGTAGATATTACAGCCAAAAATTGTGGTTAAAACTGCTAGCACGCGAAGTGTTACCGTTAACGCGGACATGTTGCAAGAACTGAGCTCCACGCTACTACTGTATGCAACTGTTTTTTGGCTTGGTGAGTGGCGACACATGGTAGACATTGATAAATGGCCCAACTAAATGTTCAGCTCATTTGTTTAATAGTCCGCCTTTAAAAAAAAATAAAAATAAAAAAACAATATCGACGCCTTGCAAAAAATTGTTTGATAAATTGATAAAGCTGTAAAGTTAAAGCCAACTTCACAGTGTCAGAATCTAAAGTCAAGAAAAGTCGAGAGAAAAAAAAACTTTAGTGAATGACAAATGAACTTTGAGAAAATATTAAAAAAATAATGAAATAAAATATTAACACAATTTTTTAATAGAAACAAAAGCAAAGAAAATTCGTTTAAAAATAAATACTTTTTACTGCATCAATTTGTTAATAGAAACCAAAGGCAGACAGAGATTAAATATTCTGTACAGAAAATCCGATTAGAAACATTAACAAATAATAAGAAATAAATAATAAAATGTTCTGCTATATTTCTTTATCTGATAAACATATTAAACTGTGGCAGTGAATTTATAGAACTTTCTATGCGAAAGCATTTTTCACTAGCAAGAAGAAACACTGAGATCTGTTTGCATGAAAATGTTTAGAAATATCTTTTAAGATTTGAATGCATTTTAGAAGTTAAACTTTTATCTGTTTAAGATAGTTTTCATGAGTATGTTTATAAGTATTTTTTTAGTGATTTTAATGCATTTTATGAGTTGAATCTTTATGCAGCGTCCAGGCGTATGATGCATTAATCAACATACTATTGGTAAACATGCCCAACGTCCAGCCTAAGTGAAGACAATTCAAAATATGACCCTTATTTAGCTGAAAGACACTCATTGTTTTGCGTTCCACAGTTTCCAGTGCAACCAATTTGTACAAGCAGAAGATTTGTAGCTGTCAACAAGAGAAAACAATTATAAACTGAAAATCTTTTTAATGCATTTGAATAACTAACCTGTTGCTGCTTGTTGGCATTGTACTTAAACCTTAGCAGTTGATCTCCAAACTTGCGCTCAGTGGATTGAAGGGATTGACTTTGATGGATAAAACATATAGGATATGATAGAGCTATGGCAAGGCTGTAGAGCGCCAAGCCAACCTTATGTTTATCGTACAAAAACACGTGAAAGCTCATCATGCAGGTATTCAATTCCGATAACATTGTTGAACAAAAAAATGGACGCAAAATCAACTCAAAGTCTTGTCGAAGTTGCATTAATTTTAGATAGTATTTTAATTTTTTATGATAGACAGCAGCTGTATAACGTTTTTGGCTTTTGAGTTCTTGCAACTCCTGAACATAAAAACCTTGCAACACAAGCAGACCCAAGTGGCAAACGAGACCCAATAAAAAAGACTGCACACCCGCAAACAGAACTGCTGACACAGCGCTAAAATATCTTGCTGGGGTTCCCTTGCCAATATAGGCTAAATAATCGACTCTGTGGCTTTCGAAAACTAGTACAGAAGCTCGAAAATGCTGAAAAAAAAATACAAAGAAACACCACCAATTGATTTTTGGTGAACGTCCATTGTAACGTCGGTTGAATCTCAGATAAATAATCAAAAACTCATTGAGTAGTCGCTCAATTGTATCCTTATGATGCTTGTAGCCATATGCAATGAATATGCATATGAATATGTTTTGATATTTAATCAAAAAGCCACCAATATGATAGACAAACGTCAGGGCCATATCACTTGACAAGCTGTCCAAAATGATCATCTTGAATTTGGCCGCAAACCAAATGATTTCCGTATAGGCTGTGAGTACTAAGAACGGACGCAACGAGAGATAGTGCAGCCATTTGACAAGCAATTGCAAGCCATCGCTTTGCTTAAATTTGCAACATTGTGGCGACAATCTGTAGATATTACAGCCAAAAATTGTGGTTAAAACTGCTAGCACGCGAAGTGTTACCGTTAACGCGGACATGTTGCAAGAACTGAGCTCCACGCTACTGCTGTATGCAATTTTTGGTTGGTGGCGCCACATGGCCGGCATTGACAAATGGCACAACTAAATGTTCAGCTCATTTGCTTAATAGTCCGCCTCCATTGATAAAGCTATTAAATTAAAGCCAACTTCACAAAGTGTCAGAATCTAAAGTCAAGCTCAACTTTCAATTGTTTTGAATGGAAAAAACTTTAGTGAATTTTTAAGCAGAGACTTTGGGCAGCCATGACAAACGAACTTTGGCTGAATATTAAATAAATAATGAAATAAAATATTAATACAATTTTGTAATAGAAACAAAAGCAGAGAAAATTCGATTACAATTTAATACTTTGGGATAATGTTTACTTCATGCTTGGGTCTTAAATTTCGCTAGCTAACTTCTAACAAATAAATAAATTTAAATCAAGTTTTCTTTATCTGAGAAACATGCTAAGCAGTGAGTTCATAGAACTGTCTATGTGCATAAGCTTTTTTATTTTTCGAGCTTCTATTCGCTTTGAATAATGATAAGTTAGAAATTTGATAACCAAAACACACACACGCATACACAAAAAAAAACCCACGCACGTGAAGGCATCTTTTGAACTCTAAAACAAAATGAATTTGCTATGCAGTAAGATAAGAACCTTAAGCTTAAGCAAGAAAGAATGTTGTCTTACTTAAATTTAAACTTTTATTGTGGTACAATTCAATTTTGCAGAGATACCAAGTACATTAATAATACCAAAAATCGATGTACGAACGATTGAGAAGCCACGTTTAAAGGAGTTCATGTTGGAACATTTGGTGCCCGGCAAGCTCTTTGATAGTTTCAATACACTTTCGACTGGTCGTGGAGGGGAGGAGGAGGAGTCAATTGGTAATGGTAATGGACATAGAATCGTTTTCCGTAAATTGGAAAAGTCCCACAACAATGTTTGGCTAGTCAACGGTCAACAAATACTCTACAAACTGCGCATCAACGAGAACTTGATGGCCATTGGAATTGATGGTTATTTGGGTGATAGAAAATCGCCCTACTCCAAGCGTAACATACAGGAAATGAGCAAGTGAGTAAAACCGAGTAACACCCAAAAAAAAAAACAACCCGCCAACCCGCCTGCCTGCCTTCATGCACATTAAAAATGTGCAATCACAATCAAAATGTACAATCAGTGAAAATTCGGACTTAAAAGTTGAGTATTTGTATTTGCATTGGAATAGTTTAAAACTAAAAAAACTGATATGAAATATCGAATTTGTTCGCATTTGTTCGCAACTTTACATATCATTTTTTCTCTCAGTGCATGGTCCCAATGCTCGTTTATATAGGTACTTGTTTTGCGGCCAAAAAGTGCACTCATGCAGAATTTTTATACACACAGTTACAGGCGAAAAGTTTTTTGCTCCCGCTTATGCAGACAATTCCTAAGTTGTACACCCCTATTTCTTGCTCTTTCCCTAACGATCTCTCCTTACCCCATCCTGTGGTGCAGCCGCTACAATGACCCACAGCCGCTGGAGCAGCCAAACATAACGAATGCCCATGCCAAAGTTGAACCCATTATCAAAGAATCGAAGGCGAGTCCATTGATGTCATTTTTGGCCAACATGAAGACCGGCACAAAAGTCTTTCAACACTTTCTATCCAAATCGAATCTGACACGCATTATGGATGATAATGCCTATACGGTACTCATACCATCGGACAATGCCTTTCAACGTTGGCATCCCATCGATTGGGGCTTCTATCCGTTCAGTGTTCCCGAGTTCACCGAAAGCGTACTCCGCAATCACTTCCTTCCCATGCAGCGTCCTTTGCGTTTGTCCGATGTCAAGAACACCGACCAAATGGTCGTTCACACAATGGGTGGCGAGGATGTCATCTTCCATGGACAACGTAAGTATACACTTGACGATACTCTAACATACTACATTTGACTACATTTGACTTCTGTAGCGACACCCACTGTGAATAATGTGAGCATTATGTCCGATTTTACGCTCTCCAATGGCAATCAGGTTTTCATCATATCCGAGGTTCTATTTGTCTCCGAAGCTGTGGTTTCCAAATTGCATCAGGTAACAGATTCACACACACACACTTTCACACATGATGCATGTGCATAAGCTTTAATTAACGTTTGCCGCAGATGCACAAGGATAAGGAGACACCGCCACTCTTGGCCTTTCCCTGGTTCGGTGCACAATTTCTATCGCACTCATTCTTGGCCTTGGAGCGTGATTCAAGATTTACGCAAATTACAAGGTAAGACAACATTTTCAAATGTAACTGAAGTAAAGCTTGAAGGATACAAGGAAACTAATTATACGGCTAAAAAGTATCCTGTGTCCTAGGGTATGCGTTTTGGCAGAGGTAAGGTAATGAACTTGATTGGATATTTCTATAGGTTCGTAGCAGTAAAATCCGAAAACATCTTAAGGATTGATTAAAGTTAACTGAAGTTTAAAGTAGAACTTACCTAACAAGCATTTGTTGTAATGTATCATGTACTTCCTTTTCTTGCAGATATTTGAATAATGCTGAAATTGCTCCACATATCTCTGGTGCAAATTATACATTCTTTGTGCCCGAAGACAGGGCTTTCGAGAAACTTGGCTTTGATCGATTGTCCGATGATGCCATGGTAAAGAAAACTAAACTAAATAATCTACACTTTATAACTAAATATATGAAACTTCAATCTTGTAGGCATCCCAACGCGGTGTTAAGATGCTATTGAATCACTTTGTGCGTGGAAGACTGTACAATCGTGATTTGAGGGATAATGAGGTGTTTGAGACGATTGGCGGCGGTCATATTAAGATCACACGCAATCCGGGCAGCAACTATACGAGTGTGAACAATGCACAGATAACGGAGAGCGAGGTGTTTGTATACAATCTGGGCACAATGTATTATATAGACGATATACTATATTCGCATATGCTGCGCGATCATATTACCAAATCGACCAAGACGAGATCTGATCGAGATCCAACTGGCGGCGGCTATCGCAGCACCCAACGACCCGATGTCGAGATTGTACCCAATGAGTTCGAGAGTGAGCATAATGGTGGCGACTACGCGATCCATGGCGACGATGATGATTTCGAGGATGAGATAATAACGCCAAAAGCATTGCCAGTCCAGATCTATGAGTTGCCCAAGTAGGATGTGAAATCGATGTAACCAGAAACAGGGAAAGAATTATTGATATGTATGAGTGGTGTTTTACTTTTTTTTTTCGGCTAATAGATGAGTGAGATGATGATGATGATGAGTGTGGGCGACGCGCTTAAAGCGTTTTTGTATAGTTCTGACCTAATTTTGTAACGATTTTTTTTTAGTTAGTTATTAGTTTTCTCTCTCTATATATCTCTGTCTGTGTATGTGTACATTTTAAGTTAGCGTTCGAAACGAGGCGGTGAAACGAAGTATACTACAACAAGATTTAAAACAAAAAAAAACAATAAACAACGGAAACTATAAATATATATATATATATTAAATACCTAATCCTAAATGAACTTATCAGCAACTACAAATGAAGCTTGGTAGAACTTTGAAGCATCAAATTGCAATTAAAACTAAAATAAATATATATCGCATACTAAAATATGTATTGATTAGGCGCGAGTAAAAAAAAAAAAAAAAAATAAAACATATCGGCTAAACAAAAGTATCAGAAAATAAAAAAATTCCAATTCGTCGTAGCCAAGCGCAAATAGTTGTGAACAAGAAACAGAATATGACAGATATTGTATTTTTTAGTTTATAATAATTATATTATATATATCTGTATTTGTGTATATGAACAGAAGCAATGAGAATGAAAGCTAAAAACAAAAAGCATACAATTTTATAATAGTTTGTTAAAATAAAACAATAAAAACAAAAACAACAAAGCCAAAAACTTGTTCATTTACATTTCTTGTATGGTATTTACAAACGTATAATGCATTTGTTTAAATTTTTTTATTATGAATTAGTTAAACGCAATACATGTAAGTATGCTTTGGATCTACATATATATTTATTAAGTTTTGGAGTATTATTGTATATGATGGGCATTTTTTGTGTATATATGTATATGTATATAGTTGGTATATATGTTTGTTTGTATATATGTATGTAAGTAGTATGCATGTAAATAATACCTGTTACATTCTAATTGACCTAAACGATAGTTCTCCTTAACGTGTATTGAAAGTGAACGCAGCTCGTGCAAATAAGAAATGCCAAAACTATATCGAATAAAAAGATACATTAACGATTATGAATAGCTTGATGTGTATGTATATATAATAGTTCAAATAAGGGGGGCAGTGGAAAAAATAACACAACTTCATCGGTTTTTCGTATTGGAACATTTCACAAATTATATATCAAATGCTTAATTTCTTATATTTCTATGTATAATGTATGTACCTAAGTAGTATATATATATATATATATATGTATTGTGCATGATATGGCGCTTTTGTATTGCATTTTGCGATTTTTTTCCCCCTCATGAAGATATTCATATTTATCCTTTAAGTTATAGAAAGAGAGACATAGGCTAAAATTCTAGTATATTATACTTAAATATTCGAGCTTTGGTTTTACACACATGAACACAAAAAAAAAACAAAAAAAATACACGTCTCGAATCACAATTGTATCAAATTCTACATTGCTTAATGTATATATACATATATAGGACTTAAGGTTTTTGTTTTTCTTAACATTTTCTTTATGCTTTTTTCAGCCAATTGCAGTTTTGTTTTCAAAGTGAGATCTACTTTTTATGGGGTATATATAAAAGTGGTAAACATAACTAAAAACAAACAATAAGGTACAAATAAAATCGGTAATTTTTCAACTAAACACAGTTTGCGTATGCTAATCATACTTTTACATTTATAATTTATGTTCTTTTTTGTTTTTTCAATCATTATTATCATTTGTTTGCTGGCTATTAGCTGCTGCTGTAGCTGTCGTTGTTGAAGTTGTTGCTGATGTTTCAGTCTCGTTTTCACTCAAATTCGAAGGTTCTAACGCCTGCTGCTCCATACTGCTTGGCTCCGGCAATTCGGCCGCTGCCTGACCGCCCACAGCGCCCTCAAGTTCTTCGTTTAACTCCACCGTTGCTGGGCTTTGTTTGGGCTTAAAACTATTGTTGTTTGCATTCAGTTCGTAGTTCTTGAAAGGATCAGACAGTTTGGCAGCTGATTGTTGTTGTTGTTGTTGCTGTTGTGTGTTTTGTGCCGCAACGCGTTGCATGCGTCGCTGTTGATTGCTGAACGTGGGACTCTCGGAACGTGCACGTTGCAACAACGGACGCTGATCGTACTCCCTCGAGCGTCCAAACTCAAAACCATTCTGCCACTGCACATGCACATTCTCATACGATGGATCCTCATGACGATAACTGTTGCTGCTAATGTTGCAACTATTCTGACGTTTATCGGCGCCGCAGCGTAGGCGACTCAAATTACTGTGCAATGGTCGTGAGGCGGCATTTAGATCACGCCGCTGATAACGCATCATATCCTGCGGTAGGGTGCCCAGACCCAAACGTGGTGTGCCATAAGGATTCGACATTTGAGACGCCACCGAAGCCGTATCGCAGCTAACGCAATCACGCGAGAACATGAAATTGAAGTCAATGACCTGATGGAGAATTGAGATTTAAAATGTTATGCAAACTGAATGTTTAAGTATGCCCATTTACTCACCTTGCACTCGGGTCCCTGTCCAATCCACAGTGGCAGCCATTTGTTGACCAACAGCCACTGTAAACTGGACTTGGAGATGCGATTCAAGGTGCCATTGTTGCTGGCATCGTCAGATGAGCTGGAACGTGCTGTAGTTGTCGTTGTGGTTTTCTTGGCAAGCGTAAAGCTCTTGTTAGTTGCACCACTCGAGGTTGCTGCTGTTCCTGCTCCGCCGGCTTTCTCTGCACCACTCGAGGTTGAAGCACCAGCTGTGTTTGATTCCTTGGCTGCTTTGCTTGTGGTCTTGATTTTGGGTATAGCGCCCGTTGGACGATGAAACAGTGGCGACAAACTATCAAGGTTAACCAGTTGTTCTTCGGTGGCAGCAGCTGCGGCTGCTGCTGCAATAGCTGCAGTTGCTGGTCCAACGGACGCAGAGCGTGTAGCACGCTCCATAGATACATTGGGTGTGAGGGGTGAACAGTGGTGTGCGGCAGCAACAGCAGCAGCTGTTGTTTTATATATATTTGTCATGCTCTGTGAATTTTCGCCATGCAAACAGCTGAAAAAGGAACTGGCACTATTTTTGACAGGCACTTTGACATTGCCATAATCCATGCCAGCAGCAGCGGCAGCTGCAGCCGCAGCAGCAGCACTTGCACCACCAATAGCAGCAGCCGTTGCACCACCAGCACCCACATAACCCTGGCAATTGGGCACTGTGCAGATATTCGCATTACTTCCAGTTGCTGTTGCTGCTGCTGCTGCTGCACCATTCGCATTGAGGCGTATATGACCGACAGTGCCAAAGTGAGAGTGTCCGAGAACCGCATAATGTCCACCAAGATTATAGTGATCAATGTTGCCGCATGAGGAGCTCAAGTGTCTCTCGATTCGTCCTATTCCATGACCAAGTACATCCAATCTGGTATAGAGTGGCACACGACTTGCTGCACCACCACCGCCAGCAGCAGCAGCAGCAGCAGCTGTTGCTGTTGTTGTTGTTGTGGTGCGATAAAGTGGTTCATCACGTATCTGCTCATAGATATTCTCATAGCGCATTGTTCCTCCACTTGTGGCAGCATATGGCAGATTATAGCCATCGGTAGATTCAGTATCATCAAAACTTCGCTGACGTTGACAATTTGAGCGATTGCTGGCGTAGAGCGGTGCACAACGCAAACCACTGCCATAACGATTCGCTGTGGAGCAGAGAGAGACGCGAACGTGTTATTAAATGGGTAATAAAGTGGTTAAGCTTATACAATTGTCGGTTATAATATAAAGACGTGATGCGAAATTTTAATAGTGCATTTTATATAGTGCATTAACAAAGCTGGTGAAGGTTAAAGATTTGAGCAAACAATTCGGTGTGTTACGGGACAATATAAAAACAAGAGAACATCTTAAAAGTTTTAAAGATCTTAGCTTGTTTTAAAGGTCTCAACTTAACGTATGAATATTTTTGTTAGCTGTCTTACCATTTTGCATATCTATGCGAAAATTGCGACGATAACCTAAGCCGGAGCGTACCGCTCGTGGCACATCGTAGGCAGCTGACGCTGTCGATGCTGAACGATCATACAAATCATTTCGATAATTATTCATTGGCAGCATGCGTGCTTGTTGTTGTTGTTGTTGTGAAACAACTTGCTGCGGATTGTTGTTGACATTGACATTGGCTTCAGGCTGTGGTTGTTGTTGTTGTTGAAGTTGAGCTGCTTCCTCAACATTAGCAGGGGCATTGGCATTGACAACAACAGCAACTTGTTGGTTGTTATTATTATTGTTGTTGTTGTTGTTGTTGCTGGGCTGTCCGATTGGCGCATAAATGTTCTCATAGTGCGGATGATTAGCTGGTTGTTGCTGTGGTTGTTGTTGTTGTTGTACAGGTGGTGCTGGTGGTTGTTGTTGTTGTGCAACAATATTGCCATAGATAGCACCACCAACGGCACCCTCCATGGTGCCCTCAGCCTGACTATTCTCATCATCCAACAGCGCGATGGCCAGCGATGCCGCTTGGCTGTAAAAAGACACCCAAAATATATTAGTTAAGCTTCACTGTAGATAGTCAAAGGTATCACTTACCGTGCCAATGCGCCCTGCTCTTCCATTCACAAGGGCTTATCTATCATACAGACGCCCGCATAGCTGCGTCCAATGGTCATCAATGCTGGCAATATACGCCAGCTATCCGAATCGGGGCAATACACCTCCACTGAAGCGAGATTCGAGGTGCCATCATCACCACCTACCACATAGAGTAGACCGTCATGGGCAACGACGCCAGCATTGCGTCGGCAATAGGACATATCCGCGACAGAGCGCCATTTGTTGGCCTCATAATCGTAAGCCTCGACAGATTTGCGCACCATGGGACCATCGTGACCGCCGACAGCGTAGAGGATGTTATTGAGAACACCAACTCCAGCGCCGCTGCGACGTGAAGACATCTCGGCGACTGCGGACCAAGTGTCCGTATCGGGATTATAGCGTTCCACCGATGATAGGCATTGCCGGGAGAAGCCATCATAGCCGCCAACAGCATAGAGCAGACCATTGACCACGCCCACGCCCACTGAACTGCGACGCGTTGACATGGAGGCAATGAAACGCCAGATTTCAGTCTTGGGATCATACATCTCGGCACTGGATAGGCCGGTGGTGCCATCAAAGCCACCTACAGCAAAGATGCAGCCATGTAGCACAGCCACACCCAGAGTGGAGCGACGTGCCTCCATATTGCTGCAGTTAGCCCATTGATCCGTTGCCGGATCATACACATCCACAGTGCGTACACGCAACGAACCATTGAATCCGCCCACAGCATAGACCTTATCGCCGAGCACAGATAAACCACTGCGACAGCGACGATTGGGCATCTCGGCGGCCTGATACCATTTCTCCTCCCTCAGATCATACCATTCCACAGAGCGTATCGCCTTTGGTGCCTGTCCACCGATCACGAGCAGAATCTTTGGCATTCCAACGGATTTGCGTGGAACCGTTCGAGCTGATTTCGTTTCCGTGGGCAACAGATGATAGGTGAGTGCCTCGATGATCAAGTTCTTGCACACAATATTCCCCTCCAGCAGCATTTCCTTATCCACCCGCTGTGTGATGTACTCCTTGGAAAGGAAGGGCAGACGCACATGCTCCATGAGAGCCGATGTGAACTGTTCACGCATTGGCACATCATAGCGTAGCCAACCGATGACGCACTCATAGACACGCTCCTCATTTGGCACCGATATCCGATCGTTGGCTATCAAATTGATGATCTGATCGTGTGTTAGATTCAAAAACTCGTCAAACTGAATGACCTCGCTGTGGAAGAGGCGGAGAATGACAGAGACGAAACAAGTTAGCAAAAAACAAAAAAACAAAAATGTGTCATTAAATGTGCCAAAAAAAAGAAGTAAAAAACGTTTGTGAATTAAATATAAATAAACTTTTAAGTGCAAATTAACTTTTTTGTATACTTTAACTTAAATACAACAAGCTTAAAGCTGTTACGTTTTATATATATATATATTTGTGGTTTTCTATATGTGGTTGAACCTGTTACCTTGAATTTGATCTATTTGTATAATTTAATTTAGGCAAGTTTAAACAATTCAGATGAGCATCAAGTCGTTTCGATTCAGTTGTCTAAAATGTAGGTTATTAAAAATTTGCTCTTGAAAATTGAGTTTTGGAAATATATCAGACCTATGTATGTTTCCTAAATACAATATTATACAGAGATCAGTTTAATGACAGACTGACAGAGTTATTAGGCATTTAAATGTTGATTGTTTAGGGTATATTGACAAGTTAAAAGATTATTTATACTAGGTAAGTTTATATAAAAGCAGACAAACAAACTAATCCAAAGGCCTTAAAACTAATAAAAGAATCTATAACAAGTCAGACTGACAGAGTTGTTTAGAATCTATATGTTGATTGTTTAGGGTATATGAACAAGTTAATAGATGATTCATACTAGGTTTGAACTACTTTACTTTCCTGAGATGTAAGTTTATAAAAAAGCAGACAGACAAACTAATCTAATAGCTAAAAAACTAATAATACAGTCTTCAATCTCTCTAAGAAGTTAACAACTGTTAATAACTCTGTCTTTATATCAGACCTATAAAAGGTATTTAAATGAGATATGAGTTAACAGATTGACTGACAGAGTTATTAGGCATTTAAATGTTGAATGTTTGAGGTATATTAACAAGTTGATAGATAATCCATACTAGGTTCTAACAAGTTAACTTAAGAATAGAGATCTTAATGCAACATGATGGAGAGATATGTTTATACACAGACTGACAGAGTTATTAGGGAATCTTTTTGTTGATATTAACAAGTTAATAGATGATTCATACTAGTTTTGAACTACTTTACTTTTCTGAGATGTAAGTTTATATAAATGCAGACAGACAAACTAATCTAATAGCTAAAAAAAACCAATAAAACAGTCTTCAATCTCTCTAAGAAGTTAACAACTACTAATAACTCAGTCTTTATATTAGACCTTTACAAGGTATTTTAAACAACAGACTGACAGAGTTATTAGGCATTTAAATGTTGATTGTTAAGGGTGTATTAACAAGTAAATAGATAATCCATACTAGGTTCTAACAAGCCTATTTCTTTGAGAGGTAAGAAAAATTAATCTTAAAGTTTTAAAACTTAATAATACAGTCTTCAAACTATCTAATAAGTTAACAAATCGAATCACAATCAACTTTAAACAACTCTAACAACCAACTTAATTAAAGACTGTATAGATAAACTTAACAATAAACTAATACAATCAATTTTCGTAGCTACAACTTTATAAATATTGAGTAATTTATTCTTTTGATTGCTTCTCACTTGAAGTGTTGCTCAATGTAAGTCTCGGCGTAGTTGAGCAACTCGACGCAGCCATGCAGATCGGCGAATTCACGTATGCCCAAACAATTGCTGGCATCCAGTTGGGTTTGCAGATAATCACAGCATGCATCTCGAACATCTGTGAGCTGGAGTAGATTTGCTGCAGTTAGCAGGACCTGAACATTATCCTCATTCACCTCCACGTTCGACGTGTACACGTAGTCGATGAGCAGCTCCAAAGCACGTGCATCGACACTTTGCAACGTAATGCGTGTCTTGCGCGATTCCTCGAAGCTTGTGAACATTGCATAGAAGTAGGGACTGCAGGAGGCAAGAACCATGCGATGTGCATGAATCTCAACATCGTCGGCAACCAGAATGACATCACATAATTGCTTTTGTCTACGAAATGAAATAAAAAAGAATTAATAATTTTTAGTTGCTGTTTGTTGGATAAGGTCAGTCAAGGTAAAAGCTTGTGTAGACACTTTCTCAAGCACAGTGTGGCAAAGTTTAAGGTTATATATACTTAACTTAAGACGTTTTATTAATCGTGACATAATTATATTATTTTTTGTATAACCTGAACCCATTTAAAATGGTTTTGTGCAAAAGTATGTTACAGAAAGAACGAAACATCTCCGACCCCATAAAGTATATATATTCTTGATCAGCATCAACAGCCAAGTCGATATAGCCATGTCCGTCTTTATGAACGCGTCGATCTCAGACTCTGGAACATAAGATCGCCTAATCCTTAGGCAGTACAAATTTGTTTGTTGTTCGATTATCGATAACTCTTCCCGTGTCCGATTTACACATGTGATCGATAACAACAAAATCTTGAATTTGGAAAACTTTGGAAAGGCACTTAAAACTTTAAATAACAAATGAAGTAATGACAATCTGTGGAATTTGTATTGAAATGGGTTGAGAAAAACCGAAGATATGGAACATTAAAGTCAAGTGGCGTACACACACACACACACACACACACACAGACACATACTTGCAAGCACTGATTGTACGCGAAAAGTATAGGGTTCAGGGTATCGTCTAGTCGGGATCTCTTAGCCTTACTTATTTGTGTTTTTACTTTTTGTTTGTCTTAAGCTTGAATTGATTCAAGTGCATATATATGAAAACACACATCGAATATTCCACTTGTCAGGTCATATTTTTAAAAACAAGTCTCAGGACAAAGAAAATCATATCAGAGCTAACGATAACCTTTCACCCGGATAACAATAAATCTCATCCGATTTGTCTGATGAAATCGCAAAGAATTGTCAAAGACGAGGTTTCTTCTGTCGGTTGCGAAATCTGTTTCAGTTAGTACAAAATTTGTTTAGCTGTGCAACGAACATAAATTAAATCGCGAATTAAAATATTTAAAATGAATGTGCATCAAAGTGTTGTCATAATTCTGGTGTTGAATTTAATGCTATTGTCAGGGCTTGGATCAAGCCAATCGGTTAGTATTCCAAATAAACAAGGTATAATAATAATAATAATAACAAATTTTTCTGTTTTGAACAGTGCTCAAAAGAAGATAAGGAGCATGAAGAGACTTGTGGCAAATACTGCTATAAGGTAGTGAGGCCGCTACTAAGCTACGCAAAGACTGTTCGTTCGCAGGAAGAACAGTTCGGAGAACAACAAAATCAAATCAAAGAACTTCAACACCAATTAAAACTGAAGCAAAATGATGAACAAGCTGCGACAAAGTTTGGAGATCTTCAAATTAAGATTCAGGATCTAAAGGTTACTATGTTAGAAGCTCTCAAGCTAAACGATGATGAAGCTAGGACAAAACTTCAACAGGTGCGCACCTTAAATGATGCCAAGGTTCAAGAATTACAAGCAACGATTCAGGATAAGGAGGTGACTATATCAAAACTGGAGACGACCCACAGGCAAAACATTGATAAAGCTAAGGCAAAACTTAAACAGCAGCGCACCTCAAACGATGAAAAGGAGGTGACTATATCTAAACTGGAGACGACTCTCAAGCAAAGCGATCATAAAATAAGTGAAATGGATGCTAAAATGAACGACCTAAATTCAAAATACTCAAAATTGCAATCGAGTTGTATCTCTGCAAACTGTCTGGGTAAATCGACCGATGTGCAAACGCTGTATTTGCCCAACTTTGGGATATTTTCTGCTCCCTGTGACTCCAAACTGTCAGATTCTTCAGGTTGGACTGTAGTTCAACGAAGAATTGATGGCAGTGTGGACTTCAATCTTAATTGGGAAGAGTATAAGGCAGGCTTTGGAGATTTGCGTGGAAACTTCTTTTTGGGACTGGAGAAACTTCACTTGCTGACACAATTTGAGCCCCACGAATTGTATATACATCTTGAATACTTTAACGGTACAACTACCCATGTCCAATACAGTCACTTTCTTATTGGCAACGAGACGGAGTCGTATGAATTAAAAGAGCTTGGAGATTTTTCTGGAAATGATGAGGATTTATTGAAGTACCATAAAAACATGAAGTTTTCAACAAAAGATCGGGATAATGATACATTTGATGACTATAACTGTGCGAAATCTTATCAATCTGGTTGGTGGTTCCATAAATGTTTACATTGGTAATTCACGCATTATATATTATTTTAGCATTTTCAGCCAGGCTAATTCATTACTATATCTTTCTCCCTCTTTTATAATTTCAGTGATTTAAATGGAAAATATACGAACAATTCAGTAAAAGAGCGTCCCAAAATTAAATGGGAAGGTTGGGACCCAATTAAATATGTACAAATGATGATCAGACCAAAACGACATTAAGAATCCAATCAATGTTTATTTCTTAATTAAAATATCCTTTAACACATTAAAAGTGGTTCAAAAAGGTATAATGGTTTTGTGCAAAGGTATGTAACAGGCAAAAGGAAGCATCTTAAAAACTTGAAGCATCTTAAACAACAAATCAAATAATGAAAATCTGTGAAAATTTGTATTAAAATCAGTTCAGAAACGCCGGAGATATGGAAAGCTGAAGTTAAGTAAAGTATGCAGTATGCAGTATGTGCTAGGAAAGTCACACACACACACACACACACACACACACACAGACACATACTTGCAAGCAAAGGGTTCAGGGTATCGTCTAGTCGTGATGTCTCAGCTAGAGCCTTCTTACTTGTTTCGATTCTCCTTTGATTGACAAAGCTAATTTTTAACACAGTGCGTCGTAGTATTTAATTTTCGAACGCTCGTTAAGGTCATTGGCTTACAACGAAAACAAGTAAGAAGGCTCTAGTCGAGAAATCCCGACTAGACGATACCCTGATCCCTATACTTTACGCGTACAGTCAATGCTTGCAAGTATATGTGTGTGTGTGTGTACGCACACACTGCATACTGCATACACAACTTCAATGTCCCATATCTCCGGTGTTTATTATCCGATTTCGATAAAATTTTCACAGATTGTCATTATTTTGTTTTATAATTCAAATTGCATCTCAAAGTTTTCCAAATTCAAGATTTTGTTGTTATCGATCCCATGTGTATATCGGAAACGGGAAGAGTTATCGAAAATCGGAAAGAAACTTGTACTGCCTAGGGATTAGGCGAGCTTAAGTTCCAAATCTGGAGACTCTAGCTCTTATAGTCTCTGAGATCGACGCGTTCATACATACAGACAGACGGACAGACGGACAGACGGACAGACGGACAGACGGACATGGCTATATCGACTCGGCTGTTGATGCTGATCAAGAATATATATACTTTATGGGGTCGGAGATGCTTCCTTCTACCTGTTACATACTTTTGCACAACTTCATTATACCCTTATTTCCCATTTTTAATGGGATCAGGGTATAAATATCAACAAGTTTGAAGATGAAAAAAAAAGTTTCCATTAAAGTAGTTTTCCACACAAACACACACACGGAAGTGTGAGAAGTATTCGAAATATGTTAAAAGACAATAAATGAATAAACCAAAGCGACTTCAAGTTCAAGGGCAAAAAAATCTGTTTTAGTTTCCATTTTTGATGTATTGCAAAATCAACGAAACGCTTAAAAAATCGTTAAAAATCTTTTTCAAAGTCGAATAT
Organism: Scaptomyza tumidula; assembly: GCA_035044465.1. NCBI lineage: Eukaryota > Metazoa > Arthropoda > Insecta > Diptera > Drosophilidae > Scaptomyza > Scaptomyza tumidula. The sequence goes on from JAWNNW010000050.1 coordinate 2,172,030, forward strand.
TAATGCGAATGGCCTCTTGACAAAAGCAAATATTATACAGATACATATAGCATACATATAGCAGCTAAATTGTATACATACTTAAAAGCTAAAAACAAAAAAATAACAAAATTGAAGGGAGCCAAAAAGCGTAATGCGCAAATTATGAGTAGAGAATGCTTTGAAGATCGACAACAACAACAACAATAAATACTAAACAAATATTGTTGACCGCGTCTCGAAACGTTTTTAGCCCATTATAGTAAGTATGTGTTTTGTTTTTCATATTTTTGCCAAGACCAAAATAAACAAATCTTAAGCGACGTCATATTTTAAGAAATTAATTACTATGCTCATCAAAAATGTTGGGCGAAGGGTTATATAAGCTATACTGAATTAGGCAAACATTAGTTACGACTTTACAGGGTATTTAGTGGGACTCTAAGAACTTGAATTTGAACTTGTTTTCGTGATATTGCTTCATACTTTATCCACAATAAGATTTAAACATCTTTCTATATTTTTAAAGGGTATCTGCAAGTCGGTCACAACTTTTGTTTTTAACACCTTTTTATCTCAATCACATATATTAACAGGGTATCTGCTAGTTAATCATTCCTTTATAACCCCTAACAGGATATTCGCTAGCTGGTCACACTATTCACACGCACACACGCACATTCACCCATGCACCTGTGCATTATCAATATACGAATATTTGTTATATTAGAACACATTGTATGCATGCATTATCAATATACGAATAACTGTTATATTAGAACACTTTGTATGCATAATATTTTTGTTTTTCTTTTCAATTTCTGCTTCTTACTTGCGCATCTCGTTCATTGCCTCAAAGGATCTTGCGGTATGTTGATCATTGTTATATTGTCCAACGGTGCCGCGCTCCTTGCCATTCGGACGCTGTATATGCTTCTGTGAGGATTCATCCAAGCTATTTTGACTGGCATAACGCAGTAAGCAGCTTCCTCTGTCTAGGACGCTGCCTTCGGCGGCAGAATTTTGTTGGTGTTGTTGTTGTTGCTGTTGTTGTTGGAGATGTAGACGTTGGCGTTGTGCCACGCCCACAGCGACGCCTAGACCAGGAGCAGGCATTGCAGCTGGTGGCTCTATTAATAATGGTATCGCAGCCGCACCCGCGCCCGCTTCAACGTTATTTTGTTGTTGCTGCTGCTGCTGTTGTTGCTGTTGTTGTTGCTGCTGCTGTAAATTGCCATTGCTTAAATTACTCATAATACCGATTGTGTATTTGGTTAGCAAAGCAGTCAGCGCTATCATTCACTTCACGTTCACGGCACGCCAGCGGAATGTAGCCAACAAATAAAAATTTTGTGTTTTGTATTTTCTTTATCGGAGCAACTCCGCAAGTCGCAACTTGAAAAAATCGAGTCTGTCTAACAACCGGTGTGACCGTACACGGTAGTCATAAAAATACCTAACAGATCAATAACAGGGCTGTAAATTAGCAGAGCCAATTGTGGCGGTAAGACGACAGATCTATGTAGTCTGTAAACAGCGGTGGTACACTGTTAACAAAATGGTAAAAAAAAGGGACAACCACTTAATAATATTAATAATATTCAAATATTGACACTGTTTGCTTATTATTATAATTATTGGAAACAATAAATATAATGTGCATTAATGTAAGACTTTCCTAGCCAGAAATAAATTTTAAGTTTACAAGCTGTTAACAACATTGCCGACTTAACATACAAAATATTCTCAGCGACCACAGTGGCAATACTGCTCCTATCGATATTAGCAATACACCAATCGATACGTGCATCATATTTTTTTAGGGCGGTGCTCGCATTTTGTTTTCATTAATTAAATTTGCTGCTTACTGCGAACAAATTAGTTAATATTAGTCTAAAATCAACATTAATAATGAAAACAATTGACAAATGCATACTGGCCGTCGTGCTGCTCTGCTGTGCACTGCAAACAGGTTAGTCCCACGCACCTGCGTAGTACGAAAAAGAAAAACAAGTAAACACAATTTTTCTTTACAACTCGTCGTGTATTTTAGTTTATGGTATAAAATGCTGGGATTGTCGCTCCGATAACGATCCAAAGTGTGGTGATCCCTTTGACAACAGCACACTGGCCATCACCGATTGCCAGCAGGAACCAGAACTCGAACATCTAAAGGGTGTGCGGCCCACAATGTGCCGCAAGATTCGTCAGAAGGTGCATGGTGAATGGCGTTATTTCCGGAGCTGCGCTTACATGGGAGAGCCAGGCATTGAGGGCGACGAACGTTTCTGTTTGATGCGCACGGGCAGCTACAACATCTTCATGGAGTATTGCACCTGCAATAGCAAAGATGGCTGCAACGGGGCGGGGCTGCAGAAGAGCAACTTACTTGCCGTCCTCTTTGGTACATTTACCGTTGGAGCGATTGCGCATTTTCTACGTCATTAGCTGCCGTTTCTTATGTGTTCAATTTTAATATGTGCCTTAAAAATCGTTACTCGAATATCAAAACTTAGTACTTGAAACACAGTTCCGTCCAAAACACACACACACACCCACACACACAAATGTATCCTATTCTATATGTCTCTTTCTTATGCGCACACATTCCGTACCATATTTAAGTGAAAAAAAAACAAATGTAATCTCTTTTTTACAAAACATTTTTATGTAATAAGCTTAAGCGACGAAATGTTTACAAATTTTATTGTAATGCAAAGAATTAGTACATTTTTATAACTGAATAAAACGATTTACATAACCATTTTCGTTATTCTCGAATGCATTTAAGCTGAAACCCGCATACATACAAACATGCATACATTCCTATGTATGTACACCCAGCAAATGTGGCACAAATGGGAAAGAGCGAATAAATTAATCGATCCTTTAAACTTAATAAATCATACAATGAATAAAGTTGTTGCGTATATGTTATGCAAATGGCTTTCGAATATGAAAAATCGTCTAATTGGTTTTAATAAAATTATTTTCTATTTGCATATCGATGCTAAGTATCGAGTAGATTGCATTGCAGTTTGCAATTGCATTAAAATATTTGCATAAACAAGACTTTCGTCTTCCCAGCTCTAAAAGAATCAATTTAACTTGAATATAAATAACTTATAATATTTTTCATAACACATAATTAAAAACTTTTCCATTTGTGCATATCGTCTCGTTACTCGCTGTAACGATACTCCTTAATGTATCATTGCTGCGATTGTGACGTGTATGGGTCCAGCAAGAGGACATTTTTGTTGGTGCCATCTTCTTCAACGTCTTTCTTTTGCCGTGTGTCTTCGTGTGTGTAAGCGTCGCTTGCTCTTAATTTATATTTTAAAGTGTCTAAAATTGTTAATTAAAGTCAAAAAAGTGAATATAAACATTGTTAAGTGGATCAGACATTGTTTGTGCGTCGAAAACATAATGTACACTTGCGTTTAAATGCGTAAATCTGTTTTTTAAAAATATATTTTGCATTTTATTGTGTGCGTCAAAAGTGCCGTTACTTGGCAAAAGCGGCTGCAGCCATACATACATACATACACATTATTTGCTTGTGCGATCTGCGTTTCTGCATGCAAACGTACATGTTAATTCTATTCATATTTGTTAACTGTATAATATTATTTGTTGTGTGCTTTGAGTTTTAAAAAACAAAAAATAGATCAAACAACGGAAATGGATGAAAACCTTATGAATGAAAATAATTACTACAAAACCGTTCTAATGCGTTTAAATGTCATACCACGAGTTGCAAGGTAAGTTTATTATTAACTGCATTTTATTTAAAACCAATAATATTTCTCAAAATTTGTACACTCATATGATTATTATGATTATTATTATTTTTGACTGTTGTGAAATGTGCTTAAGCATCTCACAGCGCCATCTGTAGTGTAAAGAGTGCAAGTAGCGCAGCTGCACTCATCGCCACATAGCGGCCAGCACTGGAAGCATTGCACAAATCTCCCTTGCACGTATAACAGTTCTCCACTTGACGACTATGCGTCACTGTGCACTCGTCCTCCTTCTGTCCAACCACCTCAAAGTGACAGTCACGTGACACAATAACACCAGCGCGATCTATCGGAAAGAATAAAAGACGATTTAAGATTTTGTTTCAATGTGTAACGAGATGCTTTTGAGCTTTATCCTCAAGTAACGAGAGCTGTTATATTACAAGTTATATGAGAAGAAAAGTGAAAACAAGAACAAAGTGCTTTTAAATGTTTACATTAGCTATTTCAGATTTTCTATACATATATTTCAAAATCTTTTGAATCTTAACAAATTAATCATCAACAAATACTTGTTGAGTTGTTTTGTTTATTTTATTTTCTCGTTAAACCCACGCAAAGCTTTATTTCAGTCGCAGTGATATCGAGAAAAGTAAAAACCAAAACTCATAAAATTGAGCGATTTTGGAATCTTTTATATATGGACATACAATATGTTAATTGTGTACGCAATGACATCACTAAAAACTCGTAATATTAAATTCATTTAATGTGTGTTCAAGGTGTGTGTGAGTCGTCTATTGAGTATGCAAAACATGCCGCAACATGTGTGTGTATGTTTGTGTTGGTTTGTGTGGTGGGGTATTTAAGACTTACCACTTGTGATGACCTTGTTGCATCTGGTCACTGGCTGCAATTGATCCAAAGTATTTGGCTTCGCCACATTATCACAATCCACTTGACGTATATTCGAATTGGCATCAAGCTTGTCTTTGCTGCAGTTGGGATCCGTCAACGATTTGCATTGATAGCACTTAATAGCATTAGCTGCAAACGAAGGAAGAGGAGAGGAGGGGAATGAGAAGTATACCAGTTTACAACCTGAGACGCCGCCTTCACGATTCTTTACGTAACGCCCTCAACGCCTTTCAAGCGGCCTTTTGCAATTAGAATTCATATTCTCTAAATACGCACACATATACGCACATATATATATATATATGGAAGTGTGTGTGTGTATGTTTGTACTATGTCTATATTTGTTATTGCTATGAAGTCAGCTTTCAATTTACATACGTCTTTTTTTTTTTTTGAGGCAAATACTACGTGTAAATAAATTGACATTGTTAAGCGTTTTTTTTTTTTAATTTTTTTTGATTGCTTTTTGTGTTTACTTGAACATATTTTGTTGTTGACGTTTTTTGGTTGTTGTTACAAGTTGTAACATTTGGAATTAGTTTTTAGAAGAATGACATATTCAAAAAAATTGATCAATAATTTTTTAAGCATATTCGAAATATTTTTGAAAATTTTTTTTGATCAATTTACTATGTTGCTAAACTATCAAATTGTTCAACAAATCGCATTTTGCCCTTTAAAATGCATGTCAAAAATGCAAACCGGTTAACGCTTAAAGCTTTTCCAATATATTTTCACCCATATTTTGTTGCACAACAATTTTTCTAATACAACTTACCACTGTGCATGAGGCACATGGCAATTAGCAAACAGGCAAACATTTGTTTCAGCATTTTTTATTTAGTTTTGTTTTTCAACTTTTTTGTTGAATATTTATATAGAAAGACGAATACACGATTTAAGAAAAAATACTCTCGCAAATTGGTTTAAACGTTTTCGCTGCCGCTGAACAACTGAATGCGCATTTAGTATAACATTTGTTGTTTGTTCGAGTCGACTCAACTTGTTTTGAGTGCAAAGCGTAAAGCTTTTGTTTCAATTAATTGGCTCGCAGTGAGTGAAACTCAAAGCAAGTCGAAGCCCAAAGCGGCAGCAAAAACGAAGACAATAACGAATATAACACTATTTTGTTTTGATCGTCATCTTCGCTACATTTTTTTTTTTCGTTGCTCGATTTTAAATGTGGGATTATCTTTTGGGTATTATCTATCTCTCTGCCTCTCTCTCTCTCTGTCTCTTTGTCTGCCTTGTGTGTATATTTTTATAGCCAGAACCCACTGAAAATGGGTAAAAAAAAAGAGTTAAATGGTTTTTAACAGGCAGAAGAAAGCATCTCACCGACCACATAAAGTATATATATTCTTGATCAGCATCAACAGCCGAGTCAAAATAGCCATGTCCGATCTCAGAAACTATTTGAGCTAGAGACTCCAGATTTGAAACATAAGCTCGCCTTATCCCTAGGCAGTACAAAGTTGTTATCGATTTTCGATAACTTTTCCTGTTTCCGATATACACATGCGATCGATAACAACAAAATCTTCATTTTGAAAAAATTGTAAACAGCATTTGAAACATAAGACAAATCAATTACAATCTGTGAAAATTTTATTCAAATCGGTTAAGAAACACCGGAGATATGGGACATTGAAGCTAAGTCAAGTATGCACTATACGCGTACACACACACACATACAAGGGTATCGTCTAGTCGGCATACTTGTTCTTGTTTTACCAACCTATTTGTTCGTGTCCCATATCAGAATTCACAATACCTATATTAAATCGTTCTGTGTTCAAATCAAAGTAATCTCTCAACATTTCTAGGAATTGAATATGATAACCTTTCACAAGCCAAAAAGTCAAGCTCCATCCGGACTAGATTGTTATTTTTAGCTGATCGCAGTCCATTTACTTATCTCTATTATATTCCCTAGAAATGTGCTGGATCGGTCAGAGTTCAATGTTGATTAATCGCAAACAATTTTTGAAAGACGAGGCTTCTTCTATCGGTTGCGAAATCCGTTTCAGTTAGTACAAAATTTGTTTAGCTGTGCAACGAACACAAATTAAATCGCGAGTTCAAAATTTAAAATGAATGTGCATCAAAGTCCTGTCATAATTCTTTTGGTGAATTTAATACTATTGTCAGGGTTAAGAGCAACTACTGAATCTGCAAGTGTTACAAATAAACGTAGTTTCACATCAACTGAAACTACGGAACAGGATGAGACTTGTGGCAAGTACTGCTACAAGATATTTAAGCCGTTGCTGGATTATGCATCAAAGGAAAAAGAATGTGAAGAACAACAAACGGCTCTTCAACAGAAGCTCGCCGTAAATGATGAAAAGGTTCGAGGATTCCAAACTACGATTCAGGATAAGGAGTTGACTATATCAAAACTGGAGACGGCTCTCAAGCTTAACGATGATAAAGCTGAGGCAAAACTTCAACAGCTGCTGGCTTCAAATGATGCAAAGGTTGGCGAATTCCAAGCTACGATTCAGAAGCAGGCAGTGACTATATCTAAACTGGAGACGACTCTCAAGCAAAACGGTGATCAAGCTGCGATAGTAAAAAATCTTCAACAGCAGCTAACCTTAAATGATGCCAAGGTTCGAGAATTACAAACTAACAACACGGATCTCGGGGTGACTATATCAAAACTGGAGACAACTCTCAAGCTAAACAATGATAAAGCTGAGGCAAAACTTCAACAGCAGCTAACCTTAAATGATGCAAAGGTTGGAGAACTCAAAACTACGATTAAGAATCAAGGGGTGACTATATCTAAACTGGAGACGACTCTCGAGCAACGCGATGATCAAATAAATGAAATGGATGCTAAAATGAACGACCTTAATTCAAAGTACTCAAAATTGCAAGCCAGTTGTATCTCTTCAAACTGTCTGGGTAAATCGACCGATGTGCAAACGCTGTATTTGCCCAACTTTGGGACATTCTCTGCTCCCTGTAACTCTGAACTGGCAGGTTCTTCTGGTTGGACTGTAGTTCAGCGAAGAATTGATGGCAGTGGTAACTTCAATCGAAATTGGGAAGAGTATAAGGAAGGCTTTGGATATTTTCGTGGAGAGTTCTTTTTGGGACTGGAGAAACTTCACTTGCTGACACAATTTGAGCCCCACGAATTGTATATACATCTTGAATACTTTAACGGTACAACTACCCATGTCCAATACAGTCACTTTCTTATTGGCAACGAGGCAGAGTCGTATGAATTAAAAGAGCTTGGAGATTTTTCTGGAAGTGATCAAAACAGTTTGAAGGGTCATAAAAACATGAAGTTTTCAACAAAAGATCGGGATAATGATAAAGCTGACGGAAATTGTGCGGACGAATATTCATCTGGTTGGTGGTTCAATAGCTGTTATCAATGGTAATTCACGCATAATATATTATTTTAGCATTTTCAGCCAAGTTAATTCATTGCTATCTCTTTCTCTCTCTTTTATAATTTCAGTAATTTAAATGGAAAATATACGAACCATTTAGAACCAGCATTTCCCAAAATTGCTTGGTACAATTGGGATCCAGTCAAATTTGTACAAATGATGATCAGACCAAAAAGCTCGTAAGAAATCGAACAATCAAAATATTTCTTAATTAAAATATATAAAATCTTTTCCAATTTTAAAATAATACTTTGTAAACATATGCAATGATTAACTGAGTAAGAGTCACAATAAATATATCAATATATTTCCCACTAAAAAACGAGCATTTCCGATTCTCATTCATTCGATCAGCACATTCTCCATATTTATTGAATACTCACTGTAGATTGTGAGTCTTATCTTTTGTTGTCTGCCGACTCGCTTAGGGCTGAGTGAAATTAGAATGAAGACATCATCTTGTTGACGTGAGTTTGCTGTTCGCAAAGTAAGTACAAAACTTGTTTAGCTGTGCAACAAACACAAATTGAATGGCGAACTAAACATTCAAAATGAATGTGCATCTAAGGCTTTTCATTATTTGGTTGTTGACTTTAAAACTTAGGTCAGGGTTTGGAGGACAAGCGAATCGGTTGGTATTCCAAATAAACAAGGTATCTCTCTCCATCCAAACTAATTTTGTGCTCAAAAAAAGACATATAGAACAGGACAAGACTTGTGGCAAGTATTGCTTTAAACAACGATCAAGCTGCGACAATAACAAAACGTCAACAGCAGCTCGCCTCAAATGATGATGTTAAAGAATTGGCTTTAAGTTCTGCTAAAATGAACGATCTAAAGTCAAAACTCTCAGAGACCAGCATAAGGATTTAGAGAGAGTCTTCTTACGTGTTGTACAGTTGGTTCTCTCTTTAGATTATTGATAAATATTGTCTTGAAAGATTTCGTTATATTTCTTCATCTCTCGACTCATCTTATTCAAGTACTTATCTGCTTAAATGTTAATATTATTTTCATCTTTAACTCATGCTTGTTTTTGCCAACCATTCTGAAACTGTTGTGGTTTATTATTATGTTTCTAAGCGGTTCATTAACCTTATAAATATATATATATATATATATTATTGGTTAGGTTGTCTGTCTGTGATGTGTTTTTGTGTTGTCTATTAACCTTGCTGATTGCCATTTGTTGTGCATGATACTTACACTTTTGACTTGCAAGCGTTGAAATCTTGCCTTGCCTTGCCTTGTCTTGTCTTGTCTATCTGTCTGTCTGTTGCCTTGGTGACATGCCACTTGAGGCAATTGGACGCAATGAGCAGCTCAGACAGTATTGACTGCAAATCCTTAAAAAGGAACACACCACCACCCTCTATTTGACTTATTTTGTGTGCTAACTGTTAAAAGGCCACAAAAAAATAAATAAATATTTGTATTTCCTATGCAGAGAATTAAATTTTGCCTTCCGGCTATCAATAGAACTCAACTACACTTTTAAAAGAAGAAGATTTAATTCGTAATAAAAATTTTTGGACTATCTTTTGTGTGTTGATAAAGAATATTTTATTGAAAAAATTTATAAATATGTATTTATACACGAATTCATATTTTAGTATTTTTTTCAATAATAAAAATGATTTAAAAGACTTGAAAATTTACTTGTTTTCATTTTATTCAAGCTTGTTCTGTTTTGCTTTTACTTTTGCTCTCAATCGACAGCGTTTAATTTATATCTTCAAGCATTAAGATCTATGGAAATCTACCGAACTTTTCCGCAACTTGTCGCAAGCAAACCAAAGTTTCATTTATCTTATCTCTCTCTCTCTCTCTCTCTTTCTATGTACCCAACTGTTGCATAAGCTTTGGCTCAACTTAAAGCTTGAGTTGCTTAGCTTGGAATGAACCGAGAGTGCAGTAAACTTGTTTCAATTGCGCATCAAACTCAAAAAAGCTTCTCTTTGTATTGATATTTCTTTCATGCTAGGCATGCTTTCGCTTTATAAATCATTCATAGTCTTATGCTCGCTGTTCATCTGACAGATTTTACCAATTTCATTTTGCACAATTGCAATTAACAGCAAAGCGTTTTGTATTATTGTTTTGCATTTGTCGAATTGGGACAACAAATGGCTAACTTTCGATAATGTTGCAAATAATTAATAAATAGGCTTGCTGATTGATGCGTTTGTTTGACTGAAGGAATACCCTGTAAGAGGGTTCAAAATATATATACATATAGCATTAACTTTATTTTGTGATATTATTTTTTCGTTGTAAGTTAAGAATTTGAAGATTTTTTAGAAATTTTATTTAAAAAATCTAGCTTACCTTTTAAATACGAGATTTGCTCCACTTAATTAGACTGTTCAATGGTGCGTATGCGTGATGTTGCAGTTCTGCTCAAAAGTCAAGCGCATAAAATTTTTCCAACATTTTTGCAATTTCCGGTCGCGCAGCGTTTTTCAATTGTCAGTTAAATATGTTTTTAATGCTAATAGCAATATATTTGTTAGCTTTCCATCAATATTACCCCCCCCCCCCCCCACCCCACCCCACACACACACACACAAAAAGGGGGCGACTTTGTTACACATGATGTTTTGTCCAATGAAAATGAAAAGGTAGAGAAAATCTTAAGCGGCTTTCGCTTTGGTCATCAGCTACAATAAATTCTGATTGAATTTTTTCGTGCCAGTGAAAAGAAGATGCAGTAAAATGCAGCACACAATTTTTCTATTATGTACATATTTTGTTGGGAGAGGGGTTTTAGGGCGGTTTTGCTGCTGTTTACCGTTTTCTAGTTTTGGTTCTCGTTTGACCGTTTGCCGTCTGCTTCTTCTTGTTATTACCCAGGAGATGGCGCGTCGGGTTAGAATTCAATTATATGGCTGCATAGAGTTTGAAAGATAGATAGAAAAGATGCCACACACACACACACAAAACGACAGGGAAACGTCCACAATGCATGGCAAGCTGACCGAATACCCTGTAACTACTTCGGTGAGTGTATTGTAATGAGAAAAGGAAGGGATATAGAAGAGGTAGATACCTTGAAGATACATTGACAAGCGCAATGCAAGGCTAGCTATCTGAATACCCAGTAACTACTTCGGTGAGTGTATTGTAATGAGGAAAGGAAGGGATAAAGAATGATAACTTGTCGATTCTTATTCTTCTTGGTTGTTGTTGTTGATTATTCCTTGCAATTTCTTACAGGGTATTCACAAGTTGATCTTGACTTTCTGTTGCACATAACTCTTCTATTTGTGTGTTGCTTTGCCTTGTTATCAGCTTTATTATTATGATTATTATCAAGCAGTGAATGCATCTGACTCGTCTTTCCCACTTTCTCCACCCTCCCCCTGTGTTGTGGTCATTTTGTAATATGATATTTATAGTTATTTTCTACTTATACATACGAATATATATATATATATAATATTCAATCTGTCTGGCTGCTATTGTAGTTGCCTCAAAACAATTTTGCAGTGGCCAAAGAGAATTTGATTCCGGGTTTCGGTTCGATTTTAATAAGCAACCTCAACGTTTTTCTCACAACCCCCCCAACCCAAACCCCCGGCCACCCCTAGCCTCTGTATAAGCTGAAGTTCATTGGAATTGGGAGAGAAGAACATTGTCATTTCATTTGGAAAACTTTCTCGAGCAGAAAAACACGAACAAAAATTTTCAATTTAAGCTTTTCTCCTCATTCTCCGCATTCTGCATTTAATGGCAACAGCAAATACGAAAAAGAACTAACTCGTAACGACCAGCTCATAAGTTATAGTGAGTGCGGATATGTTGAGTATTAAAATTGAGAGACTCTTTTACTCTTCTTCTTCGTTTTCTTCTTCTTCTTCTTCACACACACACACATGATAAACAAATTGTTTGCAGCCACTGTGAAGAAACAAAACGCCCATATAATCTGTTCAATAACTTGGAAAATCATTGGCAATAAATCAAAATGACTTGCAGGAAGTGGCAACCAACAACCAACAACCAACAACACAACACAACACATACACACTAACACACACACACACGAATGGTATTTTAGTTGAGCTGCATTGAGTTTCGAAATCCGCTCTTAAAGTGAATTTCAAATTCCAACACATGGGCGGCATAAATTTACGCCAAGCATTTTACGCAAAATCAGCAGAAATATCAAGAAAACGAAAAACGTTCAAGTTAAAGCGACTTTTTACTACTCTTTCCCGGAGAAAACTATGAACAATAGTTTAGAAATTTTTTGAAGGTCAGAAAAACCTTATTCAAAACATATTCAACTTGGTTTAAGTTACAATACATATCTTAATATATTTGAGCCCAGCATTTGAGCTTATTTAACCATTTGTAGAGTATTAGCAATGAGTACGTTTTAAAGTTTTTCTTTTCCTTTTCGTTTTGTGTTTTTATTTTTTGGCCTAGGTTTTTAACGCTGCCGTTAACACATCATTTTTTGGGGGCGCCTCAGCCATTATCTTTCACTTGCGATCAAATGAAGTGTGCAATGTGTTTGTCTCTGTCTCTCTCTTTCTCTTTTCTATGTGTGTGTGTGTGTGTGTGGGTGTGATGCCCCGGCACGAAATGAGCTTGTCTAGAGTCGAGGCACTCTCTCAATGTCGGGACAGCAGCAGCAGCTCCTCGGGCCACGCTGGCTGTCCACGTTTAATGTCACTCGCAAAGTCGCAAATTGCTGTGCATGAGCTTTTTATGTTCATGCAAATGTCACCACTGCACCATTGGATGGGTCTACTATAGTGGTCCAAAGAAGAAGGTGGTGGAAGGTGGAAGGTGGCTGGTCGGGTTTTAGACATGAGGGTTACGTAATGTGCCCGTTTTGACCGGGTCTTTTGTTTGGCTGCGTCGAAAAATGCACTCAAAAGTTTACACAGAAAGGCCATAAGTGATCCAGGACATTAAGGGGGAGGGGTAGGGAGGGGTAGGTAGTAGGTAGTGGGTAGTGGATGGGGTAAACTGTTGTCCTGTCCGTCCATTTGTGCCTGTTTCGGTAATTTTGCTGTGCTTAGTGCCAGAGTGAAAAATCTCTCTCTCTCTTTCTATCTCACTCACACTGTCTCTTCGCTCTATCTCTTGTTTTCCGCTTAAAATCAGATGTCGAAATAATTTGCAACACGCCGTGGCACATGAGCACTACCAAAGAGGGTGACAGCATTAGTCAAGAAGAGGAAACGGAGAGGAGGGTGATGTGGAGGGAGGATGTGGAAGCTTCCAAGAGGTCATGACGACGAAAAGTGGCACGTGTTTATGGGCTTTGGCCAAATGGTGCAGCTTAGCAGAACAGCTTTTAGTGATACAACGAACAACAGTTAGGAAGATGACCAAAACAACGGGATTATTCAAAAGAATTGTTTTTTTGAGTTAAAGTGAATGGAAGAAAGCAGATGTTTGAGTAATCCTATGTATGATCTTGTAAATCTTGATTATAGGTTTCGGAAAAGAAACATAAGCTAAACAAATATTTGAATGCTGTAATATTATATTCTGTACCTTCTAACATATTTACAAACTTTAGAAAATAAATTGCATCAAGAAAATATTTTAAACTCTGTATTCTTACCTTTATCATCATTAAATAAAGTGTGAAAAGCATTTTTATTTAATTTTAAATATAAAATTATTTTGGCTAAATGCTGATTATCTGTTTTTTCTAAGATACGTTCACATATTCAATTAAATTTAAGATTTAAATTGATTAAATGCTCTCAAACTTAGATTTTATTGTATTGTTTTGTTGTAAAATGCCGCATTTAAAAGCGTTTATCCCCCCTCTAAATTATTTCCATACAAAATGTTATTTCTTTAATCTTAGAAGTCATCTTCTTACTTGAATTAATTAGCAATAAGATGGCATTTAAATTGACCAACATATATGGTGTATTGTTAGGGAAAGAGAGAGCGAGAGAGAGAAAGAGTATGCTTTGTGTTTGTGCAACAAGTTGGAAATCATTTGTCAGTCTTTTGTGGCATAGCATAGTGTTGCCTTTGCTACTATGAATCGATAAAACAATAATACATAATAAAATCAAAAGCAACAATTTGACACACAAATTTGCTCGGGGAAATGCAATTAATGCTGAATGCAAAACAGAATCCAACAAACAAGCGACAATGAAATTTTCGACACAATATTGAATAACAACAGCAACAGCAACGACAATACAATGCTAAAATGAATACTACAACCGAAACTGGAACTGAAAGACACATCTGCTGACGAAGGCCAAACAACAAAGTTAATTAAATACTGCAGTGTGGCACTAGATGTGAAAATTAAATTCAACTGGCAGTTGTTTCCCCTTCCAGAGATTGTTATGGAATGAAATAGCTATATGTTTGGATGTATGAATGTTCGGATGTAGATGCGCCTAATGTGTTTACATAATGGGAATAATGTGAAAATAACAATAAATTAAACCAAGCAGCAAAAAACAAGGATCTCAATCTAAGACACAAACATAGAAGCTAACAATTTCCAATACCTAAAACCTCAAAGCCAATATCGAATTTTATTTTGTAATAGTAACATTGCATGTGAGATATAACTGCGAGAGTTGTTAACGATGTTAACATTATGGTTAAAGATAATTAAAATATAAGAATACGGCTTCGAAGATATTATAAAAAAGAATCTTCGGTCTTGAGGAATATTCCAAAACTGATCTGAATTTTAGTTATAGTATTATAGATTCTTCATTGCGAACAATTATGTCAACTTATAACCTTAAAATCAACCCTCGCAACGCTTGTTTATTGCATTGGGAATAGAAAAGAGAGTGGTGAGGGGAGGGGAGAGATCTAGTCTATGGCAAATACAGCTGAGAGAAAGATACCCAAAAGTGCAATAAATTAAAAGTTTTTGCCAGCCCAGGCGAGAAATAAATTCGTTATTATTATCGTCTAAATGTCAAAGCGCATTAAAATCAAATGGGCGAGCTTCAAGCAAAGTAAAACAGAGAGAGTAAGAGAAAGAGAGAGAGAGAGGGGTGAAAGTAACACACACACACACACAGACACACACACACGTTCATATGTGAAGTGAATCCGCCGCTACGGCGGATAACAGAACAGATGTAACTCTCTGGTAAGCTGGTAGCAGCTGAGCAATCGTTGGCAATAAACCACGAATCGAATTCGCTTCTCTTCTCTTTGGCCAGAAACACGGATATAAATTTCAATTTCCGACACTCCTAAGTGGCGGGGCAAATGAAATAACATTTTCATTTAACCTGCATTCGATTTCAGTTCCCTGCCAATGATATCAGTCTCTCTCCCTCTCTCTCTCTCTGTGTGTGTGTGTGTGTGTGTTAATACGTGCATGTCCATTATCGACTGCTGTTTACGTTTGGCAGCTTCCTAGTAGCTGCTGCTGCAGCTGCTTCGTCTGCCTTGCAGCTTGTGAATCCTGCTGCAAGCTCAGCAAAGTGCGGCGCTTGCCTTTTGCATTACAGATTGCATTCCACTCGTCGTTGCATGTTGGCCAAGCATCAAACACGCAATGCCAGCAAACGCTGCAACGTCCCACACACACACACACAAACACGCTTGAGAGGCATCCAGACAAGCTACACTGAGAAGAATCAGTGAATGATTATTTCAGATGTAGTAATAGTAAAAAGTTCAAACTATATGTATATATGGGTTATTAACATTTCTAGCTTAAGCCTAAACGTTTCTTACCATTTTCATTGCAACTTTCTCAACTTAAAGGTCTTCATTTTTCTAAGTGCATTCAGTCTGCTTTGAGCTGGGCAGCAGGAGCGTGAGGAAGCATCAGACACTCATGAAATTGCCCATAAATAACATTTTCCTTACATTTCATTTAGGTTTCCAACGCAGGAGAGGTGCTCTAAGCTACAGCTCCAAGTTTCAGCTGCACTAGCTTATGGTATTGGTATGTGTTTGTGTGTTGCTGGCTGGCGAAGGCGGCTTAACCAACTGGGCGTGGCTAAGTTGCAATTAGCCACAGCTACCACAGCTGGGGCTAATTTAAAACCTGAACTCTTGTTTACTTTGTGCCTCACTTGAATTGACTCTCGATTTGCAGCTAGATGCTTAAATTGCAACCTTTTTTCCTATACTATATACTGTCAACATTTTAATTGTCAGATTATTTGGCAATTAAATGTGATTTAATATTAAAATCCAAACTAAAAGGTTTAAGTGCAATTGCAAGTAACAGAAAATATAAATTAAATATTTTGAGTGAGAAAACTTTTTGTTTTATGTATAAAAAAAAAAAAAATTCAAATAAATTGCCAACTTTTGCGCTATGATTGTGCAAACTATATAAGTTGAAAGTAAGCGAAGCATATAAACGACCTAAAATATATATATAAACAACAAACCAACAACAACAACCAGATGGATAAAATGGCAAAAGGCAAACTTATTGCTGCTGATTTCCATGGGGAAATCAGTTTAGCAGTTGGGCTAAAAATCATAAAAATCTCTTGTGCTACAAATATATATATAAAAAAAATAAACACACACACAACCGATGAATAAAAGCAAGTGTGACGACAAAAAAAAAATATATGTATTGAAATGGAAATGGAAAGAAGATGACATCAAACGCGTTACGTATACGCCGAGTAGAACGCACTTTTTTGTAGTTGGTTGACTGGCTTAACAATTTGCATTGGCAGGCTTTGGCTTTGTGTGTGAATAGCTTTTAGTCAGCTCCTTAGGCTTGCTGAAACTTGCTTTGTATATCTTTAAGTTGGACAATATACACAGAGAGAAAAAGTTGAGAACATATACATTCAAGAATTTTTATACAGAATATTCTTTGGATATTAAGAATTTGACAGATTAGAAGACAATTTAGTTTTAAAGCAGGTAAAACAAATGAAGTCAGTAAATTTTTCTTACTGTGTATGCAAGGACATACAAAGCGGCAGACAACTCTTGAGTTTATTTCATACATTAAAAGCTTTTACAGAACTGTGTGGTTCTCTCTCTTTCAGTGTGTGTGTGTACTAGTTGTTGTTTTTGCATTTTCTATTGGTTTTTGCGGCGTGGCATAAGTTTTGCCAGCGGATTTATAGACTTTTGCCTTAGCTTTTAGACACCCAGAAAGAGCCCTCTATGCTATGGTTTTCCTTTCACGTCTGCTCTACTATCAGTTGCCAAGAATCGTCTGGGCATTATTTAAGTTTTGTGTTGTGTTGTGTTGTTTTTGTTGTTGTTATTGTTATTGTTGTTCTGCCTCACAATTGTGCGTTAAATGCGTTTCCTAACGTCGAAACTTATCTAATTCGAGCTAATTTGTCGGCAGTTTTCACGCTCACGCTCACGCTTCTTCTGGAAGGCGCGTTCGCGCTCGCGTTCTCAATTTCAATTATTTACCACCAATTCCTGTTAACCTATTGGCAGTGGGAGTAAATTAAAATTTATTGGCCGTTAGCGCTAGTTGTGGCACAAACATGGCTATAAATTTAAACAGTTAAACAATTGATGTTATTCAACATACACATTTGGCTGTGCGAGAGAAGGGAAGCATGCAAAAGGGAGGTTAGCTTGCGCATTACAGTGACCGTTAGATAAGAAGAACTTATTATATTTTGCAAACAAAAACTATTTTAAAATTTATTTTAGAATGCGAATTTGTATAAGTTTTAAAAGGATTTAATAATTATTTTATTAAGGATTCTTAATTTCAAGAAAGTTGAGAAAAGCGTATAGTTGATTTTTGATAATGATTGAAAAAAAGAATTTAGGTTTCAATAAATATGGAGAATGTGCTGATCGAATGAATGAGAATCGGAAATGCTCTTTTTTTTGTGGAAATGCTTACCAATATACGAGTCAATATTGTCAAGCAAAAAGATATTCATATATTTATTGTGACTCTTACTCAGTTAATCATTGCATATGTTTACAAAGTATTATTTTTTAATACAAAAAGTTATAAAATGTTAAATATTTATTTTTAGCTTTAGAACTGCTTTTGACTTTAAAAAATTAATTTAAGAAAAATTTTGATTGATTGATTTCTTAATGGAGTTTTGGTCTGATCATCATTTGTACAAATTTAAGTGCTGTCCAATTGTGCCAATAAATATGGAGAGCGCCTAGTCCTGACATTTTCGAATATTTTCCATTTAAATTACTGAAATTAGAGAGAGAGAAAGAGATAGTAATGAATTAACTTGGCTGAAAATGATAAAATAATATATTTTGCGTGAATTACCAAGTATTACAAGCATGGAACCACCAACCAGATGACCATTCGACGGCACAATTTCTGTCTTCAAATAAATCATTATCCCGATCTTTTGTTGAAAACTTCATGTTTAAATGTATATTCATTGAATCTTTATCGTTTCCAGAAAAATCTCCAACCTCTTTTAATTCATACGACTCCGTCTCGTTGCCAATAAGAAAGTGACTGTATTGGACATGGGTAGTATTACCGTTGAAGTATTCAAGATGTATATACAATTCGTGGGGCTCAAATTGTGTCAGCAAGTGAAGTTTCTCCAGTCCCAAAAAGAACTCTCCACGCAAATCTCCAAAGCCTGCCTTATACTCTTCCCAATTTCGATTGAAGTCCACACTGCCATCCATTCTTCTCTGAACTACAGTCCAACCAGAAGAACCTGCCTGTGTGGAGTTACAGGGAGCAGAAAATGTCCCAATGTTGGGCAAACTCAACTTATGCACATCGGTCGATTTATCCAGACAGTTTGTAGAGATGTAACTCGATTGAAATTCTTTGAGTTTTGAATTAAGGTCGTTCAATTTGGCATCCATTTCTTTTATTTGATGATCGCTTTGCCTGAGATCGGTCTTCAGTTTGGATATAGTCACCTCCTTATCCTGAATCGTAGCTTGGAATTCTCGAACCTTGGCATCATTTAAGGCTAGCTGCTGTTTACGTTTTGCCTCAGCTTCATCAATGTTTTGCCTGAGAGCCGTCTCCAGTTTTGATATAGTCACCTCCTTATCCTGAACCGTTGCTTGTAATTCTCGAACCTTGGCATCATTTAAGGCTAGCTGCTGTTTACGTTTTGCCTCAGCTTCATCAATGTTTTGCCTGAGAGTCGTCTCCAGTTTTGATATAGTCACCTCCATATCCTGAGTCGTAGCTTGGAATTCTTGAACCTTGGCATCATTCGTAGCGAGCTGCTGTTGAAGATTTGCTTTTGTCGCAGATTGTTCGTCGTTTTGCTTGGAAGCGCTCACCAGTTTTGATATAGTCACCTCTAGATCCTGAATCTTAATTTGAAGATCTCCAAGCTTTGTCGCAGCGTGATCATCATTTTGCTTCAGTTTTAATTGGTGTTGAAGTTCTTGGATTTTATTTTGTTGTTCTCCAAACTGTTGTTCCTTTGATTGACAACTGTCTGCATAATCCAGCAACGGCTTAACTATCTTGAAGCAGTACTTGCCACTAGTCTCATCCTGCTCCCTAGTTTCAGTTGATGTGAAACTACGTTTATTTGTAACACTTGCAGATTCAGTAGTTGCTCTTAACCCTGACAATAGTATTAAATTCACCAAAAGAATTATGACAACACTTTGATGCACATTCATTTTAAAATTTGAACTCGCGATTTAATTTGTGTTCGTTGCACAGCTAAACAGATTTTGTACTAACTGAAACGGATTTCGCAACCGACAGAAGAAACCTCGTCTTTGACAATTCTTTGCGATTTCATCAGACAGATCGGATGAGATTTATTGTTATCCGGGTGAAAGGTTATCCTTAGTTCTGTTATCATTTTATTTGTGCCGAGACTTGTTTTTAAAAATATGACATGACAACTAATAATTTTATCAGTACATTGTTATTAAAGTGGAATATTCGATGTGTGTTTACATATATATGCATTTGAATCAATTTAAGCTTAAGACAAACAAAAAGTAAAAACAGAAACAAGTAAGGCTGA
This sequence comes from Scaptomyza tumidula, assembly GCA_035044465.1. Classification (NCBI taxonomy): domain Eukaryota; kingdom Metazoa; phylum Arthropoda; class Insecta; order Diptera; family Drosophilidae; genus Scaptomyza; species Scaptomyza tumidula. Next base: position 2,192,004 of record JAWNNW010000050.1, read on the forward strand.
GTGATCCCGACTAGACGATAGCCTGAACCCTATACTTTACGCGTATAGTCGGTGCTTGCAAGTATGTGTCTGTGTGTGTGCACTGAACTTTAATATTTTATAACTCCGGTGTTTCTCAACCTATTTCAATAAAAATTTCTCAGATTGTCATTATTTCATTTGTTGTTTAATGTGTGAAGTGCCGTCTCAAAGTCTTGAGATGCTTCCTTCTGTCTGTTACATACTTTTGCACAAAATTTTTAAACCCATTTGTACTTATTTTAAATGGGTTCATGTTATAAATATCCTGCAGGCAATGTCAACAGTGATGGGTATATCGATTTTATGGAAAGGGATAGGAAATTGCATAAAAACGCTTTTTAAAGGTTTATATATAAATAAAGGTTTATAGATAAATATATTATATATTTATCGTAATAATAAAAATGTTACTAACGTAACATTAATGCCAAAGTTGTATATATTCTATATTTGTTAGTTTAAATAATAGAGATAAGTAAATGGACTGCGATCTCCCAAAAATAACAATCTAGTCCGGATGGAGCTTGACTTTTTGGCTTGTGAAAGATAATCAGAAGGTCTGACGTCATATTCAATTCCCAGAACACAGAAAGATTTAATATAAATATTGTAAAAGAAAAATCAAGTCAGATGTTTAGTTGATAAATCCTGACTAGAAGATACCCTGATCCCTATACTTAACGCGTACAGTCAGTGCTTGCATGTATGTGTGTGTATACGCGCATACTGCATACTGCATACAAAACTTCAATGTCCCATATCTCCGGTGTTTACTATCAGATTTCAATAAAAATTTCACAGATTGTCATTACTTCATTTGTTGTTTAATGTTTTTAGTGCCGTCTAAAAATAAAAAAATAACCATTATACCCTTTTTACCCATTATCAATGGGTTCAGGGTAAGGAGAAAAAAAAGAAAAAAAAAATAAATTAAATAATTTTTTTTTCCATAAAAAGTAAGTGAATTAATTAATTTCGATTATAAACAGGTACAAATAAAACAACAACAAAAATTGAAAAAAAATTATTTCAATATGTTTGAACTTATTTGTTAAAAAAAAATTTATTAAAATTAATTAATTAATTTTTTACTTCTGGCTTTAACAGCCAAAAAACTCAATTAAAGCATTTACTTCATTAATTTGCTATTTTTGAAGTTGTTTAACGTTAACGTCAATAGCATAAATTTCGCTTTCCTTAAAAATACAAGTTGTGGCTCTTATTTTTTGGGTTGGGCACATTTATCCTTCTTAGTAACACTCTTAGTTTGTCTTGTTGCTATTTGGGGCTATAACGTGCATTTATTGATACTTATAGCACCAAACAGCACACACACCCGCACACCCGGACACACACATAACAAACACTCTCACGCAAACATATGTTTACTATGCATCTGGTTGGCTTTCTCATAGCTCTCTTGGGTCGCGCTGGCAGCGCTGGCAAAATAAATTCAATTTTGTAAAACTGATTCCCCACACAATTTCCCACACAAACATACACACAGCCCCTTCTTCTACCCTCCCTCCCCTTCGATTCGATGCTGCATCCTTAGCTTGCCTGCTGTTGTTCGATGTGTGCGTGCGTGTTGCATATGTGCAAAATTTTAAACGAAATGAATATGTATTGGCATTTAGCTGAAGTAGCTATAGGTAGCTGCTATCTCAGTGCACTCAACCAGCTGCTAGTAACAGCAACAAACAACATCCAACAACAACAACTCGAACAACAACAACATGTTTCGAAAAAGGCACCATATGAAGTAGATAACAATTTATTGCCATCAAGCGCGCCAAAAAAGCTATAGTAAAAGTTAATGAAAGCAATTTGTTTGTCGCTCACCAGAAGAGCTCAAACACAAAAGCAAAGAAAGGGTAAGTAAGCTTTGAGGCACGCACAAATGGAGAAGCATGGCTTAGAAGTACAGGAAAATTGTTGAATGTGCCCCAAGGAACTTTAAAAAAATGTCGTGTAAACAAAAGAAACAATGCCAGCTGACAGATTGATTGACTGATTGTTAGAAGATCAAAGCTGAAAATTGAGATTTATTCCTTTATAATGATTGTATGTAAAAGCTGAAAAGCTGATCAAACAAATGAAATTAAATCTTTTGTATAAAGTGTCTTTCAAAAGGTTCATACTTGGGTTGGAAATGACTTCATAATATATTTTCTAGTTCAGTTAAACATTTTTAAACGGCAAACAAGGAATGCATTGATGTTTTGAAAATAATATTTAAAGTTTAATGCGTTTTCTCTCAACGTCTAATCAAAATTTCATTCAAATAAAACTCATAATTTTTCACGTTATGTTTATAATCCATCCCCTGTGTTCAATTATTTAATAATTTACAAAGTCTGTGCATATGAAAAACGTTTCGCGTGTGTTGATTTCGAGTTTTTTTAGAACGCTCAAATTTGCTGTCATAAAATTTGAGTGTGCAAATGGTGGAATCGGTTTGATATCGTTATGGCAAATTCAAAAATGCAATCAAAGCAACAACTTCAACTTCAACCGAAGACGCTGCAGAAACGAACATGGGGAATAACCAAACGAACCGGGAGCAATAGCTTGAAAGAGAAGCAGCGACTTTTCAATCAATCGCTGATGGGCCTTTTTATGATTGTTTTTCTTTGAATCGCTCACACACACACACACACACAACCAAACGGGTTAAAGCTGGTAGCCCTTTTTTTTCTGACCGGTCACGATGTTCCCGCAGGACGACAAGGACACACACACACACACACAGACAACCAAAATGTTGCCAATTCGACAACGGCACTCAAATGAATTGGCGGTTATTGTGTGACGGAAGGCAGGACGAAGAAGGGCGGGCGAATCTGAGGGAACTGCTTTTGTGGCATTGCGTTACGGTTCATTGGATTGGCAGCGGCCAATCTTCTCTCTCTCACTCTCTCTCTGTGGGCATTGGCCAAAGTAATCACATTTAATATGAAACGCACTGCAGCAAAACCCACAAGAGAGAAGAGGTTATGGAATATATATACATGTGTGCCTGTATGTGTGTGTGTGTGTGTGTACGTGCCCGCATAAAAGTAAATGCAGACATATTACTCATGTGTTCTTTCGCTTTTTTTTTTTTTCGTTGTGGTGTGTGTGTGTGTACTTTTGGACATCACTTCCTGTGACCACTAATTGAGCCAACGGAAGTCTAGAAGCCGCACAACATAATTTAAATAAACAAAATGCCACTAAGTGAAGTTTGGGACCGCACAGCACAGGACGTCAGTTAGACAGATATATAAAAACCATACCACACGAACTGGCAACCTCACCATTAGAGTTGTAATCAGTGGTTCCAGTTTAGGTTCAAATGAACTAATTAGTCAACAAGTTTAAATGGTTCAAAAATAAATATAAAAGCTGAAACTTCGTTCAGTTAAATAGAAAAAAGTTAAATATTTACTTAGCAGACAGAGAATTTGAACTAGAACCGGTTCATTTGAACTATTTTTCAATACAAAGAAGACAAATTAAATTGAATTTACATTACATTAAAATATTTTTTTGTTTGTACATAATTTATATATTTATTCACCTTTTAATACTGAACGATTCTACACTGAACCATGAACCGGAACCAGTTATGTCCAACTCTGTTGACCATTGCATTAAAGAAACTTCCGCTTTTTCTCAATTTTTTTCTTTTTTTTGTGGATGACTGCTGTTGCATGTAGTTCACTTTTTCATCGTTGTCACACACTAAACACATTTTTCAAGCTGCTTACGATTACATATACTATTCTATATATATATATACAAATATGAAAATGAGTGTGTTGTCATGTTAAAAAATGGGTGGTGAAGGGGGGGAGGTGGAGCATAGAGCGTGTCAGTCTGTACACTGTTTCCCAGTTGTTAATGCAATCACATAGCATTCATATTCATCATAGAACCACAAAAGACACTCTAACACATGGCCCAACACACACACACACATACACCCAGAGAGACAGTGTTGTGTAACGTTGGTGGCGCTTAAAAAGGGGTTCACTTTACTCAGCAACCCATTTGGTGTTTGGCACGTGTCTAACGGTGCATTTGCCTAAACTATCTCCATCTTTGTCCATCTTATACGCCTAAAGTGTTTCTCTTTTATTGTCTTCTACGTGTGCGATTCGTGTAGTTTCTTACTACCTCGTTTTATCTGTGCTTTTGGCAAGTGTGTTAATATGTTTGCATCATCAGCGTTCGGAGAACGGGGGAAAATTACCCCAAATGGGGTAAAAATTAAATTTTTGTGAGTTAAAGTATTTATTTTTAATTTGCTATAATTATTTATTTTAATATTTTATATCATTAAATATTTTTATACCTAAGCTGTGGTTTGTAAACTCCCTACTTCGAGGGAGATAAAAAAAAATGAGAAAAGAACGCGAGAGAGAGAGCCAAATCACAGAGAGAGACAGAGAGAGAGAGACAGAGATTGAGAGACAGAGAGAGAGAGACAGAGATTGAGAGACAGAGAGAGAGACGAGCAGAGATTGAGAGACAGAGAGTGAGAGACAGAGAGAGAGAGACAGAGAGAGAGAGAGAGAGACAGAGAGAGAGAGACAGAGAGAGAGAGACAGAGAGAGAGACAGAGAGAGAGAGAGACAGAGAGAGAGAGACAGAGAGAGAGAGAGAGAGAGAGAGAGAGAGAGACAGAGAGAGAGAGACAGAGAGAGAGAGACAGAGAGAGAGAGACAGAGAGAGAGAGACAGAGAGAGAGAGACAGAGAGAGAGAGACAGAGAGAGAGAGACAGAGAGAGAGAGACAGAGAGAGAGAGACAGAGAGAGAGAGACAGAGAGAGAGAGAGACAGAGAGAGAGAGAGACAGAGAGAGAGAGAGACAGAGAGAGAGAGACAGAGAGAGAGAGAGACAGAGAGAGAGAGACAGAGAGAGAGAGACAGAGAGAGAGAGACAGAGAGAGAGAGACAGAGAGAGAGAGACAGAGAGAGACAGAGAGAGAGAGAGACAGAGAGAGCCAGAGAGAGAGAGAGATAGAAAAAAGAGAACTTTGAGAAAGCTAGAACACAGTCACACACAAAAACTCATTGCATACTTAACTAATAAGATCAAATTCCTTCATGACTTACTTGAATTTTTGAGAATCGAGTAGAAGGGCGATTTTCATGTATTGAGTAAAATGATTATTTTTTTTTGCATATTTTTATTGTTTCAACCCATACACAGCCCACATTCACATTAACACACACACGTACACACACACGCACACACACACGCACACACACACGTACACACATATATAAAGACAAAATTAGATATGTAGCAATAAATAAAAAGGTTAACAAAATAAATTTTTAGTTAGAATAACCTAATTAAAAACAATTAATATATTTTCGCTGGGTAAAAATAAATATTATATTATTATATTTTTAATTTTCTATTCTATAAACCTTTTCTCTTTCTCTTTTTTATTTTGTAGTCATTTTCCAAAGCTTCAAAACTTTTTCGACACATCATGTTGTTCTTTAACACCTGCTTGTCATATCGTCATTTCATATCTAATTATTTTTCGTGCATCTTAGAACATTAATCAACACTAGGTAGTAGATGATTTTGAATCTGTTGACGCCTTCTGTTCGTGTCGTTAACTCAACAGTTGATTTGTGCAACATTTTTTAACGCCTCCTACTACACACACAAAAAAAAAAGCAAAGAAACCCCCCTTATAACACCATTTCTGTAGTTACTTCTTTCTTGTTTTTTTAATCATAGCTCACCTGCTTTATGCGCTTGTGCTCTTTATTTAGCTTTGCTCTTCTGGGTGCAGCGTTTGGCATAATTGCAATGTTTACCTCTTGGCGCAGGGCTAAGTGAAGCGTTATGGCAGCAGCAAAGGGGCGGAGTACTCTTGATTAAAATTTCTGATTACTAACACTGATAGCAGCGCGCACTGAGCAGTGAGAGAGCGAGAGCTCCAAATGCACATAAAACACAAAATAAAAGAAGAGAAGACAAACAACAGAAGTAAAAAAAATAACTAGAAGGTGCCACAAAATTGCAACGACGGCGTTTTGTGACAGCTCAACCAGCTACGCCACGCCCTGCACCGCCCCCCTCTGCATTTTTCGCCTAATAACATGTATTTCCAGCAGCCAACAGCTGCTCCACCAATCCATATATGTATGTGTGTGTGTTTTGTTTTGTTTGGCTTTCATTAGTCGGCTGTGAAGCTTTACAGCTAGAGAGTTGTAGATGAGTTTGATGTTGAAACCTGGCAACTTCTTCCTTTCGGGCATGATTGATGATTTCAATTTGAATTTCCATGTCGAGCATCATAAACAACAACAGTAAAAACAATATAAAAAAAACTAAAAGGAAGAGAAAACTACCAACTTAATTTAATTTTTTTCTTTTGCCCCAACTAAACGCTACTGTACTTTCGGTTGGAGTTTAATTTTTTTTTTTATATTTTTGGTGAGAGCTGGATGAAACGTGGAACGCTAATTAATTTATCATGACTGAAATTTATGTGCAATGCATAAAACTTTTGTAATATTTGTTCACATTTCGAGTTTAACGTTACGTTGTTGTCTGTTTGTTTGTATGTGTGTGTGTGTGTGTGTGTTTGGGCACTTCCGTTTCCTGTGTTAGGCCGAGCAAATGCGCTACCTGTACCATATTTGTTTGTCTGCCTTTTGAAAAGTATCATTGTTATGCGATTTGGTTTGCAAAAAGTGTAAAAAAGTTTCGACTTAAAATTTAAATAATACAATAAACTTTCCAATAGTTGCTTAAGCCACAAAAATGTAACTAAAAACGATAAGATGCACTTGAAAATCGTTTTGGTACTAGAATTTCAATGCTTTTGATATAATTAAATATATTTTCTAAACAAGCATCAAGCCGAGAGAGAGAGTATTTGCAATATGTAAAGCTATTGCAATTGATGCGTTTAGTTGTTCCTTTCATGTTTATTCATACATAACTTGTTTGTGGTACGAATGCAATGTTTGTAGGTATTTATGTGGTGCCCCCCATAACCATAACCATAACCACTTCCATATCCATATCCATGTTCATAGCCGCATGCTTTAGGCTACTTTGTCTGCTAATGGTCATTGGCTGTTGCCTGGATTTCATTATGCATTGTATCTCTGGATCTCTCTCGCACTCTCCTTCGTCTTACATCCGGTTCACTCAGTGCGGATTGTGTTGTGTGAGGAATTAATGCAGTGAGAAGTAGAAGCTTAGTTTGTACATAAAACTTTCCTAGTGCATTTCGCCTGTATATACTCTCTCTCTCTTTCTCTAATACGACTGTCTGTCTCTTCTCGAGTGGTGGATTTTCCTGGCGCTTGAGGTGTGCTTTTCAGTTGCGGCGCCTGTCAAAGGAACGGGGTGGATAAGCATGCTTGAAGTTCAATACCGTTGCACGTTGCACAGACGACGTCAGACAGGCTTGCGTTGAGTAGGTCCTGAGTCCCATCTACCCTTAGTTGTCCTGGGGCTGTTTATGATATGCATTGATCGGTTTCATATTACACATCACTTTTAATAAGCTTGATACACGACGTTTTTTGAACGTCAACAGCGACTTTTTGCCTTATTGCAATAAAGAAGGAAAAGTTTGTTTAAGAGGTTTTCAATACTGATATGTTTGAATTAAAGATGCAGGAATATTAAATTTAAATAAAATTAAAACTAAATGGTTATTTAATATTTGAACTTAACTTTAAGAATAAATTGTTCATTGTTCATTGTGTAAATATTAAAAAATAATTCATTAATCCATATCATTTTTTTTTTCACATAAATTAAATCGTCAAACATTTCAGCTCTTCTCTTCTCTTGCATTTTTATCATGTTGTGTCTGTGTGTGGTGTTGGTGTGTGTTCAACGTTAATCTTTCTGTCAATTTTACATCTTCCACACCATTTGACGCTATCAACAACTCGACTATAAAACAAATGCAACTATGCACAAGTATCCATGACGAATATAAAATAAAACGAAGATGAAAGTTACAACAGCAGCATCACTAGGGAAACACACAAGTTTAAAATATACATATATTTGTATGTGTGAGTGTGTGTGTGTGTGTGGAAACAGGCAATGCACAATGACAACAACGACAATGACGACTTGTCAAATATTGACGTATCTCTTGAAAACTGTGCTCCAGCGCGGCTCATCCAATGTAAGCAGCCAATGGCTGACTGGCTGAATGACGGCGGCTGCTCCTGCTGCTGCTGCTGCTGTTGCTACTGCAGCAGCGTCAGCAACATCATCAACTGGTTGGTAACACATGACACACTGTTGCCACCAAACACTCAGAGAAATAAATAAATATATCTTGCCATTTGAATACCAAAGAAAATCACAGAAATTATTATTTTAATATATTGATATTTTATTATTTTAATTTTTTATTTTAATATATTATTTATTTCGTATTTTATTTTTTTTTGTTTATTTTATTATTTATTTTTTATTTTATTATTTATTTTTTATTTTATAATTTTTTTTTTATATCATTATTATTATTACTATGCCGATATACTATTACCACATTTTTGTTAAATATTTCTCTCAGTGTACACCTAGCATAGTTGTTCACATATCATTTGTGTTGTTGGTTTTGACATTTTTGTATTTGTTTCAAGTAGTTTGGGGCATGCTGTCTCTTGCCCCTTGCCCTTCAACCCCTCCTATCTCTCTCTCTCTCTTTCGGTCTCTGTCTCGATGTGTTGTTTCGCTTTCGTTGCACTTTTAGTGTCCAGACCCGATCCTCTCCAGCACTCTGCTCTGCTGGCACTTCATTTGCAGCGCTCAAGTGGATCCACTTTCATTTGTTTGCGCAATGCATGCAAAAAACTCGTAGCACAAAAAATGGCAAAAGAATGGAAAACAGAGAGAGCGAGAGAGAGAGAGAGACAGAGAGAATAGATGTATTGAAGAATGGGCAAATGGGTGATGCTGCTTGCTTGCTTTTCTTTGCGCTTGTCTACTTTTATTTTTCTCATTTTTTCATTTTTTTTTTTGTCACCCCGCTTATTGTAGTTTGCAGAGTAGCTGCTGCTACTGCTGCTGCTGTTCTGTTGAAGCTTGCTGCTGATTCAGCTTTGTTTGCCTTAAGCCTTTGTGCAAACATTTTGCGCCTGAGACCAGCCCCAGGACAACACAGGACACAGACAGAGGCAGCAATAGCAACAGCAACAGCAGTGGAAGCAGCACGCAGCACGACTGCATAATAAAACCGAAAATACACTAAACTCATATGTAGTGAGAAAAAAAGAACATAATAGAAACTGTAAACGGCCAAATGTCGAAGATAAGATACTCTTAACTTAAATCTAAATAAGATATCGAAGAAAAGATAATCTTAACTTAGGTTTACTTAGGATTCTTTTAACTGAAGATATCGAATCGAAGATCGAAATCTCTTTTAAACAATTATTAACCATATTTTTGCTCCTCTAAAAGTGTATTTAAAAAAGATTGCAGAGATTGGAATGTTGTTGTCTTCTCCCCTTTCCATGTCCTCCTGCCTGAAGAAATGCATCATCAATACGTTACAGTCTACAGCTACATAAGTATGTTTGTATGTATGCAAAGGATGCGGAGGAGGTTTTCTGTATGCTGTGTGTCTCCTTTATACGCCCCGAGACGCACTCCACTTATCACGCATGCCCTTCCTCCTTTTAGCCTGCTACTTTGTGCGCCTTTGGCAATGGCCTTTTTCCTGTTAGTTACTTCTTTTGTTGTTAGTGTTAGCTGGTTGTTGCTAGTCCTCCGTCCACCCATCTAGCGTGGTGAATCGCATGATATCAGTCATATGCTTCTCATTCCTGGTCGTCAGTCAATGACGAGACGCCATATTCGATCAAAGTTATTGGCTAATATTTCAGTATTATATGAGTGCTTGATTGTCGGATTGTCGGATTGTTCCGGTGTCTGTCTACAAAAGTCAGTTATTTAAATATGATTGCATGCATTGATTGATAAATAGTTGAAGTATAACTCAAAGCAGAAAGGCTTAACTGATTAAAAATACACTAAATAAACTTTCTGCAACTTCTTATGTTAAATATATTTAAAAAAAAAATTTCTTTGCTTTTCCTTTCAGATCAGTTAATTAATAAACTTTATGCAACTTTAAGTTCACTGTCATTTTGTATTCCTAACTAAAAACCAGAAAGATCAACTTTTTGGTGGGTCAACGAAAATATTATTTTTATTTTATAAGCTCAAATTTTCAATACCTTAAACACAGCAAAATTCACCAAAAACTATTGCCAACTGTTGTCTTTGTAAATGCACTTGACAGCAACTGCTGCAAACTGAAATCTCAGTCGAAATCTTAGCCAAAATCAACAACAACAACAACAGCAACAACAATAATAATAATGAGAAGGCAAACAAACAAGGCGAAAAGCAAACTTTGCACTAAATCCTTACAAATGTTTATCTTTTCTTAATCCCGCACTTAACTGCGTCAGGCCCGCATTGGCCTCTCTTTCTCTCTGTGTGTGTGTGTGTTAGCCAACTTTCAAGCCGACGCAGAAATGAAAATGGGTGTCAGAAAAGGCGAATGGTGGGGGGAGGAATATCACTTCAGTGAAGAGTACGAGAATCAAGTTGGAAGTGCATGAAGCTGGCAAATTGCTTAACGCTTCGCAGCGTTCGTGAACCACTCCGCGAACCGTACCGACTTCTTTCGAACCCCTACACCTCCACCATAGTTGCTATTTTCTTAACACAGTTGTGCAACAAAAAAACAACTTTTTTTTGGGTAAGCTCTTCTCCCTCTCTCTCTCTCGATGAGTGCAGCTAACAAATTCTCTGCAGCGACAACTTTTATAAGTAGCTGCTGCCACTCCCCGCCCGCTCTCCTTTCGCTCCTTCGCTCCTCCACGCCTTTTCGTAGTGTTGTTGACCGCTATCACGTCGTCCTTCATTTGCACATCGACCGCGAACGTGCAAAGTTCTCAACGTTGACTTTTAGCCACGCCCCCCACCAGCCTTGCCAGCCCTTTTCTTGTCCCTCCCCTTCGAAGAAGTTTAAGACGTCTCTCAACTTAAAATCTTGTTTAATTGTTTTACTTGCCTTTTTTTTTTGGTTGTTGTTGTTGTCCAAAAATGTTGGTGCTGCGAAAAAAAAAAACAAATAAAATATTTGCAACTGTCGCTGAAGACTTTATCTTCTCTCCCTTTCTCTTTCTCTATGCGTCTTAATCTTTTGTTGATGCTTGTTTATTTTGCAATTACTTAGGCGTTGTGTTTGCGTCGTCTGCACTGCGGCGAGGCTTTGACAACATCCTCGAGCACCTACACTTAGAGAAATTAGCTTGAAATGTTACTTACAAACTTGAATTATACCAAAAGCTTTTTTCATTTCTTGTTTCTACACTATGAAAGTGACATAAAGTTGTTAATGCTGTTTAAGTTTATTTAATTTTTCTCAGTGTACCTTTGCTAACTTCTACCTTCTCCCCACCTTACGCTTGGAGTGCGTTTTAAGTGCTCCACTGCGTCGTCGTCGTCGTCTTTCCCGTTAGCTGCTTGCTTCGTTTTGTTTGCCTTTTTCGCTTCTTCGTTATCCTTTCCCGCCACCCCCGTACGCCTTTCCCCTTGACTTGGTCTGACTGCGCTTTTTTCGTCTTAGGCTTGGCAGCTGCCTTTTGGACTTTTCCTTTTGCTATGGTTGTTTTTGCCTGGCAGCTTTTACTGTGATAAGTTGTTTGCCTAATTTTAAGCTTTGATTAGTTGTTAAAGTGCGCTTAGGTAGGCGATTAGCGTTTAAATATTGGGTGTTATAAATATTTGAAATCTTTAAAATACACCTAAAAATAAGAACCTGAGATAATTCGTTCTAAAATACATGAAATTTGCTTAGCATTTCAGCATTTATTTATCCAAACTTTCCTTGACTTTCTTTTATGCCTCATTAGATGCTCGAACCTCCCGAAAAATGTATTTGAAAGCATTTGCAATAAATCAGCAACAGCAAATCAAATGCCAACATAAAAACTGCGCCTCATAAAGCTTTACAATTAAACGCCCATTAATCAAGCGATTGATGATGATGTGGCAAACGAAAGGGGAATGGTGGTGGTGGGTGGGGGGGGAGGGAGATGCTGCCAAAAAATGTGGCTAACAACAATTGCTTAAATCACTTGAGATGAAACTTTTGACTGTCAGCAGAATAAGAGGGAGAGAGGGGAAGACACACATTGAGTGAAAACTATTTGCTGCTTTAATCGGAAACGGAAACAGGCTGACAGTCGGCAGTTAGGCAAGGCAGTCAGCCAGTTGACATCCAATCGATAGATGAGGTTCGCTTTCTGTGTTAGTGTGTGTGTGTGTGTAAGTTTTGTGGGTCGGGCCGCACTTAGTTTTGCCGCACAATCAAAGCGGAAGTCATTTTCGTACGTTAATTGACAAGAACCCAGGAGTAGTCAGTCAGCCAGCCAGCCAGCAACGATGAAGACCACGACGATGACGATGACGTTGGTAGTGTCGCCTATCAATCAGTAACACACAACGAACAACAACAACTGTTGCTGGCAGCAATCGGATCTGTTTTCTGATTACACAGAGAATAACAATAGCAAAGTGTAAAAGTCCATAATATACATATTAATAAGAATATAAAAAATATAATATTTAATTTCTTGTAAACAAGATTAAAAATATTTAAAAAATATAATATTTAATGATTTTTTTTTTAGCATCATGTTATAAATCGTATGTTTTTGTATATGTAATTAAATTTCCTAACACTATATTATATCGTTTCCATTATTGCTGAAAAATCCCTTAAACAAATAATTAATACATCGGATAATCGGTTTCGACCTATTGGGCTTAAAAAATGTTTCAAAGTTAAATGAATTGCATGCGAATTATTTTTTCTGTGTACTTCATCTTTTACGCTTTGAGTTCCTTTTCGAATTTTGTTATATGACAAAATAGTATTTGAATTGTTTTGCATTGTAAAACGAAAGCATTCGAAATGGGGTTATGGGAAATAGCATTTAGATTGAGCACTCGAATGGGTTTTGTGTTTTAAATGAGAGCTTAATGAAGCCCTAGCCGCGCCTTTGTCATGGCTTAAAAGTACGTGCACGATTGGTTTTTAGAGTGCTGTTCAAACTGCATTCTCACTACAAGTTTTGCATGGTATATAATTGCGATGCATTTTGTGGCAAGGAGTTGGAAAATGGATCGAGAATATTTGATAACAATGAATTGTGTGTAAATAAATACTAGCGTAATTAAAAACTAGTTGTTAACTGTTAAAAGTTGAACTTACTTCATTATAATCGAATAATTTTTAAGAATGAAACAAAATACTGAGTCGCATTGGCATTCGTCGTTTATTATACCGCAATTCTTTTATTATCCTTTTATATGCCTGCCTCGTGCCTGATTACAGTTCACTGTATCACTATTGTATATATATATATATATATATATTTTATGTTTTTTTTACTTTTCACTTTGGCATTTGTGCTTGCTTTGTGGCCAACAGCAGCAGCAGCATCAACATCAACAGCCGTCAGCGGTGGATTCTGATGCTCATTACCAATGCGCAGTCCAAAAAGTATCCATGTCACTTGGCATTATCCAACTCGACACAATGCAGCAGGACGAACATACATACATACATTTATATATATATATATATGTATATTGTAAAAACCGTATGACCTACTACTGAGGCTCAACATAGCAACTGCATTTTTGAAAAAAAAATAAAATAAAAACGAATTCGAATACGATTGCGATTACGATTGCAATTGTGAATGGGAATATTGTGAAAGCATTGCACGGAGTTCGCCATAGCCATTTTGTTTTAGTTGCCCTCAACTGTCAGTCAGTCAGTAAGTCTATCTGTCTGTCTGTCATTCTTTTCTCTTATATATATGTGTGTGTGTGTGTGTGTGTGTGTTGTTCGCTTTTGTGCGAAATGCCGCGCGCTGAATTGGCATTATTTTTGTGTGTTGCATACGTCAGTGAGTAAGGGCATGAGGAGACGGGCGGGGTGACAAACGCTGTTGTAGCACGTGAATAACAAAACTGCAGCATCAAATTTAGCTTGGGTCATCGATGGAAACATCAGCAAAGCCACTATGAGAATAATGATGATGATGATGATGATGATGCTGATGATGATGACATACAGACAGGACAGTCCGACGGATATTTTACGGGCTTGGTTAGCTCAATTGTTATAATCCATGTGGCGAATGATGCACTACAAATATCTTTTGTTCACTTCAATATAGTTCTGGCAACGTTCACATGAATGCTTTGTTCCTAATATTGATAGATGCTTGTCATAGTTCTTTGATGTTTTGAGATGCAAGATGCATAAAACTATAATTGGGCATTACTTGCTGTTCGAAATCATTTTGGTTTGTTCGAAAAGCTTCTTTTTTGAAAAAAAGACTTGATTCAGCAATAATTCTAAAGATAAAGTTTATGGAACGTAGCTAAGATTTAAAATTTAGTTTAAGGATTAAAAATTCTAATCTTAGAAATTATTTAACTCCCTAGAAAAAAAGCGATTTCATCGGCTCAAAATCTAGTTAGCTTGTAATCTTAACTTGAATGTTGTTTTAAATTGACGAAAAATCATACAAAATTTTCAAAAACAAATTTTTTTTGGATATATTAAAAGAATACTTTAAAAATTCAATTTTTTTTTTTAAAGTGTATACCACATTCGAGTGAGCTCTAGAGCATAAAAGGGAGAAAAAGGAAGAGATGTTGTTCCTGTTGCTGCTGGTGCTGGGCAATTCGCTGACCCATCGACCATTTATGGGCAAACTGCATTTGCTGCTGCTCCTGATGAGACTCTAACATAAAAACAATGTGAACTGCGTTTCGGATGCATGGATGTGTTCGTGTGTGTGTGTGTGTGTGTGTGTGTTTATTGTTCAATTGTAAGAGGAATGTGGAATGAGAAGGAGATGAAGAAGAGAACTACACAATTTTTTATAATTAAACATGACAGCTGCGTGCGGCTGGCTCATCACGCTATCTCATTCGAATAAACTTCGGTCTGTCTCACTCGCACACAAAAATACGCGCGAAATTAAACTAATTTGACGAAAATTGCTCAACGCTGTGTGACGACTATTGTTTTATTTGCTAACAAACTGCTTTTGTTTAAGCCAGCTCTAGCTGTATTAGCAGCCGAGCCAGAGATTCAAACTGATCCTGTGATGTATATATATGATGTTGGGTTCTGTTTGGATTGCGTCAATTTTTTTCTGTTGAGCGCTTTTGATTGCCCATTGTGAATGAGAGAGGATGCTGTGGTTGATTGGTTTTGGTCGCATCCTTCGCATCCTTTTGTGCCAGTTCAACGGAAATTGATTTGTGCATTTTGATGTCACGCGTTTTTGTTATTGCCATTAACCCGCTATTAATAAGCGCTTTGCATTCCGCCTCTCCCTCTCCACCCCCCATTCGGCTAATAGCTCTATTATTACTTTGTTTGTTCGCTCGTTCGTTCAATGGCATTTCGAATATTTTTTCGGCCACTTTATTACAATTGGCAGTCGACAGTTAATTAAATGCATGTTAATTGTGTTCAAACCATATACTTTATATGTAATTATATTCCATTGCTATCAATTTTCACCCCCCCCCCCCCCTGTTTTTTTTTTGTTGCATATTTTTAACAAAGACTTGCATTGTGATTGAAAAAAAAAATGTTTGTTTTTATACCCTGATCCCATTAAAAATGTGGAAAAAGGGTATAATGAATTTGTGCAAAAGTATGTAACAGGCAGAAGGAAGCATCTCCGACCCCATAAAGTATATATATTCTTGATCAGCATCAACAGTCGAGTCGATATAGCCATGTCCGTCTGTCCGTATGTATGTACGCGTCGAGGTAGATCCTTAAGATTTGAAACTTGTTTGAAGCTCGCCGAATCTCTAGGCAGTACAAGTTTGTTTTCGATTTTCGATATCTCTTCCCGTTTCCGATATACACATGGGATCGATAACAACAAAATCTTGAATTTGGAAAAGTTTGAGTTGCTATTTGAATTATAAAGCAAAATAATGAATATCTGTATATCAGGGTATCGTCTAGTCGGGATTTCTCGACTAGAGCCTTCTTGTTAATTATTGTAATATTGAGTAAAAATTGCATAAATGCCATTAATTCAGTTGTTTCAATGTTTATTTTTTTTTTTTGATGTGCCTTTGTAAAGTTACATTGAAAAGTTCAAAGTTTCAATCAATAGGTTTATTAAAATCCTTACTTTAATAATTCTGGGCTATGTACACACATTAAAGGTTGATAATTGTGTTAAGATTTTATCTTAATTTCACTGAAATGTTTTTCTATAACAATTAATTCTCCTCTCCTCATTTTTCTGGTATTTCGCTACAATTAAGCATAAAATTCCAAAAAATGTTAAAATCGATTTTGTGTGGTTGCATTTTATTGCTACGTTAATTTGTATTCGTCTCTAATTTATATGTTAATTATATGCCATTATTGCGTTTCATTTGGCCAAAGTGAAAAAGGGAAATGTGTATCCAGCTGTTTGCTTTGTCAGTTTTTGTTGTTAATTATTTTTGTTTTCTTCTTCTGTATTATGCTTCGGTTCACATTCCTAATGTGTTTGTTAGCTGCCCTACCAATTATTCTTTATTAAATTTGCTGATTTGTGTGTGTGTTTTTTTTTTTTTCTATGGCTGTTTATTAATTAAAACTCTGCCAGAGACATGTGTGCAGCATGTGTGTTCGTTGTGGGTCTGCGTCCTTGGATCCTTTGCGTTTATTTATGATTATTGGCATTGAGCTAAATTAATTGAGAAACACACACAATTCGCCCATCAATTTGTTGCCGTTTTGGCCTTGACTTCGTACACAATATTTATGTTCATCATTGTTGACACCACAGCGCTCGCCTTAGTCTGGGCCATATAATTATTGTGTGCACTGAGAGAAAACGAATATTCTTTGCTTCTACCACGATTCTTACTTTAACATATCCCTAACACAACACAACATTATAAATTACCCAACATTTATAACACTTTCGCAAGTTAATCGCACTTCAGTCAATGTTTGCTTAATATTAGATGGCGCTCCCCCTTCCCCTCCTCCCTCTCTCTCTCCCTCTCATTTCGATTTGTTGCTTGGCCATTAGTTTACTGTTATTATGCTCATTAGGCTAAATGGCAGCTAATTTCTTTATAACACTCTAAAATGATGCTCGAGTTCAGTTTAGCTTGTGGGTGTTTTGCAAATTACAGGTCATTACTTGCAAACACTGGTCAGCTACAACCCTAGCACATATCATGTACTACATGTATTTGTTGTAAGTTAAGGGTTAGTTGGTTTTGTTACTTTGTATGGCTATTAAGTCGCTTGCCTCATTATTTATTGATTGTACTTTTATGGGAATAGTTGCAGTTGCTTAAAAAGAACTTTCCTACATTTCTAATTGTGTGTGGTTCTTATCGCTTTGTGGTTAAACCCTTTTTGAATTGGAATTTACATTTGTTATTCACAATTATAGTCATTTGGTAGGCGTTCGAAATTCTAAGGATCATTCTCTAGCTATTTGTTAATGCCTCAAGCTTTTATTCAATTATTAAACTTATTTTATGTCAACTCATGTTAGAAAGCTCTTCAACTAATACTAAACATTCTAGAGCATTTATGATTACACATTTACGTAGAAAGCACAAAACAAACTACTCTAAGCTTCAGAGACCAAATGAACAATGCCGAATGACACCTTAAGCCCACAAACCAAATCCTATTCGGACATTTGTGCAAAAGTAAAAGTAATGCTGCATTATGGTCATCATCCACAGGTATTAGACAGCAACACGTGCCTTTCCCCCAAACAACAACAACAACGACAACAACACTTGTCAACACTATTGACAGAAGCAAAAACTAAGTAAAAACGATAGAATCAAATATACCTATTCATCCCTCCTCCATACTCTCTCTCTCTTGGTTGTTGGTCATTCATGCAACTCATGTGTCGCAAACAAAATGAAAATCTTTTGTTGTCGCCCTTCCTCTTTTTTTTTGGTATAAATATTAATCCATTTCGGTGCGTGACAAATTTCGATAAAAGGCGCAGAGCAATGTTGATTGTCTGGCTATCGCTTTGTGTACATGTTTCGCCAGCCCATTTAACACTTCATTAAACTCCCCAGAGAAGAATGAAAAATATTTAAACACATGAAGAATGAATGCAATAAAATGCAACGACTTACACATAGTTGAAAATGTAAACATATACGAAACGCTCCGCCCGGAAAGCTCAAGCAGACGACAATGAATGGCTTGCAGCTATAAAAGTCAATAATACCACATATATACGTTAAGCAACTGCAACTAGACATGATACTCCTTAATCTCTCTCCCTTGACCACTGACCCCTTACGAACGAAACGTACGCTATTTACGTCAGCTAATACACAGTTGCGTATTGGCAATGAAAATGAAAAATACACTCAAAATGTTCAGTACGTGTACGTTCGTTCATTCGTTCATTTTGTTTACTATACGATTGTGGTGTCTGCTATAAAATTTCATAGCCTTGTTGTTGTAAATTTACGGCTATTAATGTTTTTAAGTAGCCATAGGGTTGTTGCATGCAACCAACTCAATCTTGTCTGCTACGCAATGAACCATTGATCGATGTTTGGTGCAAAAAATCGATTTCTTTTTGTGGCGCTTCTTACGGCTGCTTGGTTTCAAGTATTTGGCAAATCTATAAGTAGACGCGTGCCTGTTAATAGCTTGGCTGAAAGTATTTTCATTGTTTCCTTTGGGAAAGTGTTAGGTATTCAAATCAAAAATCGTTTTTCAATGCACCCCTAACCTTTAAATATTGATTAAATAGTCGTTATGTATGGCAAGAAATAATGTGTTGAGGGTATCAAAAAGCTAGTAGTATCTTGCTTTAATCACTTTAAGAAAAGAAATACTTTTAGTTTCATCTTAAGCCAAATCATTTATTAGTCTCATTAACTCTCTCTCTCCCTCCACATCATTAATGTCTAAGCATCAGCAGCAGCTGTTTCTTATTGATAAGCACAGTTCAACTCGCGTACTCTTAATAGTTTTTTTTTTCGGCATTCGAATTTCGAGCACAGTTCGTTTGTCGCCGGCTTGAATTGTCTGGTTGTTGCGACCCGTCGCATCGATCGATTCTGTGTGCTTATCAATTTCGAAAATAGCTCGCGCCGCATCTCAGTTTTGTTTTGTTTTATCTCCCGCGCACGCTCTCAACGCCTCTTAATTCAGGCATACCGAACGTTCGATCGATCCGGCCGGTCAGCGATCATCAGCATTATCAGACAACAGCCAATAGCCAGCAAAAACAACAACAACAACAATTGTCACATGCCCAGGCAATAGTAGCACTTGAATATGTTTTAAGTATTTAGTTTGTCAGAGTCTGTTGTCTTGATAACGTTAACGTCTTCCACTTGCATCTTTCTATCTATCTCTCTTTGTGTGTGTGTGTCTACGTTTCGTATTGTGCGTAAAAAAGTAACGTTGGAAAATTACCAAAAAAATAAAAATAAAAAAACAACAACAAAATTAAATAAAATAACATATAAAAAGTGCCGTTACGTAATTGTGTAATATAAAATCATAAATATTATCAACGTTAAAGTCTACGCTTATGTCATTACGTCTATCTCGTAACGTGTGTGTTTTTTTTTGAAACGTTAAACGTCGTCTGAACGTAGTCTTAAATAGTGCTTGTTTCGCTTTCTTTGTGGGTTTTAGTATTTTTTAACCTGGTCTCAAAACTAGCTATACAATATATACAACTCTCATATATTTGTTTGTGTCTCTAGCAATTTTATGTGAGTACTCGACTTAAGGTGATTTAGCATTTAAGTCTGTGTCTGCTTAATTGTATTAAGTATTTTTTTTTGTGTTTTGTTTCTATTTCTGTTTTTTCTTGTCAGTCTGTCTTCAAACTCGGTTCGATAGTTCAATAAACAAGCATTGCCCTTCTGTTTCTATATAAATCAAACTGAATATTATTTTGTATATGTATGTAAAAGTGTGTGTATGTACGTATATATGTGTGTATGTATAAGTGTGTGTTATCTGTGTTTTTGCTGTCCGTCAATATGCCAATAAAAGTGTCTGCCTATTTGCCCTCACATTGATATATATATAAAACAGATTTGTATCTGTTTAATTCCAATAAAATAGTAGCAAAATGACAATTTTTATAATTGAAAATTGATTTTTCCAAGAAGCTAAAAGTTGAATTCATTTTGTGGTTTTCTTGATTAAATTTGTTTAATGAATAGTGATTGTTTTATACAGTTTTAAGCACCCAAGATACTTTTACCTAAGCTCCTTATCCTTAAAAATAAATCAATTGCATTTGAATAATGCTTTAATTATGGCCAATTAAAAGCATCTTAAGCCAATTTGTTGCATGAATAATAGCCAACAATGAAATCTGGGGTAGAATAAAAGCTACAGATACAAATACGAGAATATACAAACACAATTGATACGCACGACAATAAGTTTTGTTTGCATTGACAAATCGCCCGCACACACACATACACATACAAGTTCCTAACGACAATAATTGAACTCATAATAATATTATTTATGACCCGGAGCTTCTGTTGCTGTTCCTCCTGTTGCAGCCTCTTCATACATATATATATATTTCATTATGGGTCACAAAAAGCGAATGTTGCTCTTAGCTCCTTGTTCTCTCTGCTTTCTACTTTCTCCTCCTGCTGTGCCGTAGGCGACTCTTTAGTAGGATACAAATTGCATTGATATGCCAGGGAAATTCCTTAAGTAGCATTTCAGTTACTTTTTTTATACCAATTCTTATTTACAAGATGACTGAATATTTATTTCATAAATGTTAATTGACAAAATGGTGTTAAGAAAATTAGTTTTGAACAGGAAAATGCTTAGCTTTTGACTAGATTTTGAAGTCCAATGCAGCTATACTTAAACTTTGGATACTCTACAAGGTATCTTCTAGTCGTTAACTAATTCTGTTGTTTTTTATGCTTGTTAACAATGTGAAGCTTTACCCAACCCCCCTCTACCCCATACCCCAATGTATTTGTTATCCGCTTTTGCAGTTTTGTTTGCTTGTGTCTATTTTTTTATTGTTTATATATTTTATTTTTATATATATATTTTATGTCTTGTTTATTGTGTTTGGTTGTTGTTGTCGTTTTTTTTCCTTGTTACTTTTCATGTTGACTCCAATAATAAATATGTGCATTAAGTGCGTTGTTGTTCCTTTTGTTGTTGTTGTTACACTTTATTTTTTTGCTGTTGCTGCTGCTGGCTGTAAGACGCTTTCCGCTTTGTGATCCTTCATGTTGTGCATGTTTTGTGTGCTGCTCATTTTCATGTTTTTCCGGTTATTTTCCCTTCTACTACTACTTACTACTACTCGTTGGCTGTTGCTCAATTTAAACATGTAACATATGTTCATTTGTGTTTTCTATGCTTGTTTACAATGCAATGCCAACAATGACTTCTCTGACAGCTTAAACAGATATTGATGATGTTGCGTATACGACATGTATGGCAATTATGTTCCTCTTATCCTTACATACATAACCGTAACATTTGACCCTTAACCCTTAAGGCTCTTTCAATATGAAACATGTTAAAGAATTATAAATAATATGCTAACAAAAGCGCTTGAAACAAGTTCGCCACAAGAAAAACCCAACTGAAAACAAGAAACTTGAGCCATGGCTGGCAGGTGAGTAAACTTAGTTCTCAACTTTCTTGGTAATCTCTACTCCATTTCACAATTAACCCCGCCTTCGCCCCCGCGACGTGTACAATCTCAGAATAATGTTGCTAAAGTTGCATAATTGCTTTGAAGCTTGACTTTTGGGGCAAGTTTTGTTTTTGTTTTTGTTTTTGATATGCGCCTAATTAAGTTTGTGCCGCCGCATTCAAATATTTATAGGCCGTCCAAATGGCCAATGGGGAGGGAGGAAGCAAAAACTCTTTGGGGCAATCAAAATGTTAATGGGTTAATGCCCAAAATAGTTTGTCGTATAATTAGATAAAGCATTTAAACAATTCTCGAAATCGCTGAGTAATCAATTTAAGAATTTCACTTCGTTTATACTTTTTAAAGAGCTTTTGAGGGAAGTAAAACTTTGTCAAAATGTCAAGAAAAATCTCTTAAAATAAAACCTTAAAACCTTCGTTTAAAATTCAACGCAGCATTTGTTCAAATGTTTTGATGAGTTCATTATGTTTATTTTATGGAACTTTACAAACTCAAATATCAGATATCCAACCTATATAGATTGTAGGCACAACAATAGCAATCAATTTAAACGTCAATTACTTCAATTTGGCAGTTTTTACCTGACGACAAAATACCAATTTGAGACGCACGTGAGAATCGAAAACTGAGTCGAGCCTTGCCAAAATCAGTTGAGTTCATTATATATATGTATGTGTGTGTGTATGTGTGTGTTTGTGTGTGTCATTCGGCAACAATTTCATTAAAATTTAAATAGCCAAAAAAAAAAAACAAATTGAAAACTTGTGCCAAGAAAGTCATTTGCTAAAATTGGCAGACAGCAGAAACAAAACAATAAAAGTAACACAAAAATAAAAGAAAAAGAAATAGAAACCAAACAGTTGCAACACGCAAACCAAATCAGAGGGAAAAAAATCGTTCGTTCAATACTTTGCAATCAGGCTGCAAATCAATTTGGATAGCTGCCAAACGTGAGAGAGATAGGGAGAGAGAGAGAGAGAAAACACTGCAAACGTAATTTTAATCAATTAATGAGTTTGTGAAGAATAAGCAGAAAATCTTCCATATGCCAATAAATAAGTAAATAGGCTGCTGATTAATTAGATGCTGTGATTTTAATTACAACAAATGACAGACAGTCTAACTAATCCTTAATCAGCCTAACTTGGACAGTAGTTGTCTTGCCTGCTACTAAAACTTCATCAAGTAAGATCATTATCATTATCATTAGCTTCAATATCAGCGTCTCGAATTGTGTTTGTTTGTCGCTTTTTCGAGGCTAAGACAATAAACAAAGAGCAAACGAAACAACTACCAACATTATCGCACATCATTATCATTGTCATTCCAAACGCGAGCGCACTGCTTAAAAACAAGTAAGAAAGCGATGCGGTTAGTGTGAGGGGACTGACTAGCAAATACCCTGTAATGGAAGAATTGTGTGAACCATAGAATAAAGTTATTTTAATGTTGGTGAGACGAGGGAATGCAACAAGGTAATCAGGAAGATCTTCAATGACTCCAAATTTTTCATTAATATTTAAGAAAAATGTAGTAAAAATCCATTATTATTAAAAAATAAATGGAAAAGCTAGCGATTTAAGTATTCATCCATTTCTAGGAACATTAAAGAATAATTAACCCTTATAAAAAAATAATGTTTTTATTCAACTTAACACATTTTTGTTGACAATGTACATATATTTTAAAATGATTTAAAAATATTAAAATCAAGTTTACATGCTTGTCAACATATTCAGATTGATCTCCGCACACATAGCAACCCCTTTGTATCATACCGACACACAGGGTATAAAGTATAACAAACCAACAGGCTTCTATCAGTGTTACCCTCTCCAAATACACACACAAACAAGCATTTCTCTCTCTCTCTCTCTCTCTATCTTGCTTGCCTGTGTGTTGTGTGTCTATATAACTGTATTTCACGTTGTCGTCCTTTGATGCTGTTTGCTTTATTTTTCTGTTTAGTTAGTTTTTATGAGCGTCATTATTTTCGCTTGCCATAGCGCTAAGCATCTTAAGTGCCATCATTTTTGGAAAGGACCCACCTCCCCTCGCGCCCAACCCTCTGTCTAAAGACGCTGAAGTTTTTGGCTGTGTTGTTTGCATAGGCAACAGACATCATTTGGCGGCTTATAATTTCAACTTTTGCTGCTAGTTTTGGGCAAACAACTTAATAAGGAAAGATGCTGGGCCCATTTAAAACCAAAAACTGCCAAGGAAGACGCCGATGACACAACAACTATGATGAAGATGAAGAAGAAGAAGATGTCGAAGAATATGCCGCCTTGTTGTCAGTTGTTGCGTAATCATTATTTGAAAGTCTTTGCTTTGTGGCATTTTTAAGTTGTAAAGTTTTGACCAAGTTGTTGTCTCTTGGATTAATTGCTTAAGCTGTTTGACAAAGTTGAAGAAATAAAGAAGTGTAGTGTATACATATATATATATAAGGTGAAAGGTGAGGTTGTTATGGTTTCTTCGAGTGTAATCTCAGCACTCTTTGCAGAATGCCTCAATTAATGTCAGTTTTTTTTTACTAGTTGTATTGTTTACAAAATCAGATTGTGTAGCGTACATTTATTTTATAAAAGTTCAATTTCGGCTTCTTAGTGGCAAAATTTCTTAATGTGTTAACTTTTCGGCCGTACCGCGTCACGATCTAAATATAAATATAATTAGCAACAAAAAAAAAATCCAAAAAAAGTGTAGTTAAACAATTAAATCATAAATAAGCAAGATTTCCGGCCAAAATTCCCAATAGACCAAATCTGAGCAAATTTTTAATCAATCGTCTTGTAATCTACTTTCGGCCCACCCCAAAAAAACGCAAGCTTCATACAAAATTGGTAAGTAACGTTAAGTTGTTTTGCTTCTTACACTGGGGGTTGGTTCTTAAGGGTAGCCGGCTCATGACAGATTATCGAGCAGAGCAGAGCAGAGCGAATGAAAAGGAGCTTTGAGTTTCGAGTGTTCTTAACAGTTATTGAAATTGCTGCAATTGAGTTCAGTTGTGTGCTCGAAGCTATTTAATTGCTGCAGCAGGACATAAGAGGACATTAACAGCAACAACAACAACAGCAATAACTACAACTACTTCTCGTACAGCAGCAGCAGCAGCATCAGCAGCAGTTTAGGACTCAACTCGACTTTTACCCGCAGGTGTTGTAATCTAGCAACGTGCTTCCTCTGTGTACTCAATTGAGAGTGTAGTGTAGTATTTGTGTGTGTGTGTGTGTGTTGGCTAGCTGGACCTGGGCCAAAAGCAAAAGCAGCTCGAGTGCTAACTAATTTCGTCGCTGTCGTCTTCTCATGTCAGCAACATTTCTTCAATTGGTTTCGCTTGGCTTTGGCCCTGTCTTGTCCGTGTCCTGTACTGTCCTGTACTACAACCTCTCTACACTTGAGAAAAGTACAGATAATGTACTGCAAGAGGAAGAAGAAGAGAAAATGCTATCGAAAGGTCGTTCTGTCGAACTGATTCAAAACATGTTAACTGCGATTATTTAGTTTCATATTCATTATTGAAAGTTTAAAGCTTAACTATGTCGTAGGCTACTTTGTTATTTAAGAAATCAATATAAAGATATAACTATACATACACACTTATCAATGCTCTTTGCTTTCATAAGTTCCGTTCTAGCTAAGTTTTTCTTAACTAACCATAAAGTATTTCTCTCAGTACATCATATCAAACTGACATGTCCTTTATGAGTTTCTGTATGGGTGCATGTGTTTGTGTGTGTGCATTGCCGCAGTTGTTGACTCGTTTTGTGAAACTTGGTCCGAGCCAATTCCTTTTGGCCAAGTCATCCAATCCTTGGCCTGTTTCTGCTCTTTATGCACTTGGCGCCGTCGAGCTTCTACCACTTCTACCTAAAAACCTACAACTAGCTTCTAGCTATATATGCTCCTAATGCTCATATGATCTGCTTGTGCTTCTGCTTCTTCTTCTTCTTCTTCTTTTTTTTCGTCCTGTACAGCATTTTTATGGCACTTGCTGTTTACTTTTAGCGCCGTGTACTGTTCTCTACTCGACTGTATACTGCTGCTGCAATTTTGCACACTTGCCGCTTCTTTGCCCATTGCAGTTTCCAGTTGCTTGTTATGTTTTTTTTTTTTTTTTTGAGTGGGCTCTCACCTTTGATTGTGTCTCATTTGGATCGTAACATTTAGCGTAATGTTTATTACGTTCTTGTTCAAAATTGAGCTGTGCCTGATGATGATGAGGGGTTTTTTGGGTTAACTTATTTTCTGTCGGCTGTAAGACGAGACTTTATAAATTATAAAGCAGCTAGTTCGTAGTTGAACTTTTGCTCTTTCAAATGGGTAGTTAACTGAAAAATATATATCAAAGACTAAAACTGATGATGTCAGACAAGTAAGAATGCGTAGAAAATGTTTAAAAATGTTTTCGTTTGCTTCAACTTTATTTTTTTTCATACTTTCTTTTCATATATTAAGAACTATTTTATTGCAATTCAGTTTCTTAGTTCTTCTGCTTTGCAAATTTCTAGTTTCATCATAATTTGTTATATAGATGTCATTTAAAACTTCTAAGTAATCATAATATACATTTTGAGTGCATAAAAGACTGATTTTAATAAGCATTTTATCTTGCAACTGCCACCACACATGTTACATGTTCTTTGCTCAATTGCTTAGCTTATTAAACAAGTTGGTTTCTAGTTGGATTTTTTTTTGCCTCATTAGCGAAGGCATTCAAATTATGCAAGCCCTATTTGATATTACAGCGCAGCAGTTTGCTTTGACATGCGATAACATAAAAACGGCGTCGTCGTCCTGGGTACATTTTTGAGTTTGAGGGGCCACTGTGTAAAGCTGTCAACAGTGCCACGTAATTATTAAGTTTCAGCGCCAAAGTGCCCACCCACAATATTAGTACGCACACACACACACACACACACAGTCATGCACAGACACACACATATACATTTCATTTACTTTCTATATATTTTCTCTAGAAATTCCGATTGCACATGTGGGACTTTATATTGGCAGCGCGCTGGAAACCAATTAAAATGCTGCACTACTCGGTTGATTATGCCAACAACGCAGCGAGTTTGAATCTATATATATATGTGTGTGTGGGTGTGTGTGTGTGTGTGAATAGATTGGTATGTGTCAACTAAGTGCAGTTAATTAGTGTGAAAATCACTTCAGTTGGCTGGGGACTTTTCGCTCAGATTTTCTTTAGCTGTTTGTGTGTGTGTGTGTTTGTTAAAGCAGCTTTTGATTTGTTTTTTGTATTTTCGGTTTATTTTCTTTAGAAATTTTCTCATTAATTGCGCTCCGCTCCTAGAGACGGAGATATAGAGAGTATATGGTCGGTCTGCGAGACTCTGGCTGCAATCAGCCGGAAGGGCAATCAGTTGAAGCTAAGCTACTTGGGGGATTTGCTCGATTTGTTGTCGCTTCACAGTTGCTTTTATTTTTGGCTTATACGATTTTGTTTTGGCCAAATAATAATAACACTGCTGTGATTGTTGTTGCTAGCGTATTTTTGAAGCATTATTTAGGGCTTAAACTAATTCATGTGTCCAAAGTTTACAAATTGAGACTTAATCGTATTCAAATTAAATGACCTAAAATCCTCTATTGTGTTTTAAGATAAATATTTAATCAACATTTATGCTCGTTAAATTCATCAGATATTTATTTCCTTGATAGATATTTTTGCACATAACTTAAAGTGATTGCATTATTTGTATAAATGTAAGATTGCAGATTGTTAACTTGTTAGTTCTGGGAATTATACTTTTGAACAAAACCATTATACCCTTTTTAGGCATTTTAAATGGGTGCAGGCTATAAAAATTTATAAAATGTTTAATATTTATTAATTTGTTTTACAATAGCAAAAGACTTTATATGTTTTAATTAAGAAATATTCATTGCATGGATACGTTATGGAATTTTGGTCTGATCATCATTTGTACAAATTTGATTGGGTCGTCCTGTCTGTGCATTTCAATTTTGGAAACTCCTGGATCTGTACTGTTCGTATATTTTCCATTTAAATTACTTAAATTATAAAAAAGAAAGAGAAAGAAATGAATTAACGTGGCTGAAAATGCTAAAATAATATGTATTGCGTTAATTACCAAGCATAAGTATCATCAAACCACCAACCAGACTGCCAAGAATACCCAAAATTTTCGTCAGCTCTTACATCATTATCC